>OY728138.1:2004471711-2005823844 GCA_963277665.1 Viscum album
ACCTGTTCTTCTTATATGAGTAAGGATGGGTATGAAAAGGGAGCATTGTATTCATCCGTGTCACGCGGTGTGATCCCTGAGTAATACCTTACCCAGAAAATATAAAGAAGACAATGTATCATCAATTTATTCTATTTATGTTTTTTTAGGTAAAACAAATTAAACTCTTGACATGTTCTTATTTTATAAGTATGGATGGGTATGAAAGGGGAGCACCGTATTCATCCGTTTCACGCGGTGTGATCCCTGAGTAATACCTTACTCCGAAATTTAAAAGAAGACAATGTATCATTAGTTTGATTTATAAAAAAACATGAAAACCCATAAAAACGATGTTACTTGGAATTAAATCCTTGTTTTGTTTGTTTTTTCTGCTTTGTCATTCTTTTTATGTTTCAGGAACTATTTTGGGTGATACATGTTCAATCAAGGAGGTGCCTACATCCCTCAAGTGATCAAAGGAGTAATCTGGAGCATCATGAACTTCAACTTCAAAAACCAGGTGAATTTGTTCCATGTTTATCATTCTTAATTTTATCTTTTAACTCCTATACCTCCCCCTTATAACTGTTCTTTTCTTTAAACACTGGGGATAGTGTTATTCTAAGTTGGGGGGAGATAAAAAATGATTTTTTTTATGAATAAAAACATACATGACAAGAAAAATTCCATTAACCTTGAACATGATAACACACATTGCAAACTATAAAATTGGATATCAAATAATTTTGTATGCCTTGATTCTGATTTTAATGAAAGTTTAAGTTCATGAGCAAAGTTTATGGAAAGTGCGGTTGTCCGATGTGATTTTTCAAAGTTTACATTTTCATCCTCTTAATAAAAATGCCACAATGCATGTCTACTGGATTATGGGTGTAAATTTGAGTTCTCGGGTCCCTTTCATTATAGCATAGGGTTCTGGGGTCACTTTTAGTTTAATTTGAGTATCCAAAAAAAACAAAAAAAACAACAAAAAAAACAAAAAAATTGACCACATAGAGCAATGTTTTGTCTAAATGCGTGGCGTCTGGCACTTGGGGATCGTGACTCCATAGTTGTCTTTCCCAAAGTTAGGCTTTATATCTCTATTTTAGATCATGAAATTGACAATATGTGTGGCGTCCGGCACTTGGGGATCGTGACTCCATATTTGTCTTTCCTAGAGTTAGTATTTTTATATCTATTGTGGATAAAAAAAATCATCAAAAAAAATCAAAAAAAAATGGATACTCATATTAAGGTTTAATGTGATTCCCACCTAGCGCTTCCATTTTTTTCCCTTGAACAATAAAATGGGCCCCATATCTTTTGTGATGCACAACACTTTATCATGCTTAATTGAAATTGGATGAAATGTGGAGATGAATTTGAACAAAGGAATGGGCTTGGGCTTGGGATATGCTTATGGACCTAGCTTTTTTTAAATGATTTTGATGGGTTCCATAATTTTTTTGGTATGAGGTCTTTGGGTGAGCAATGTGTATTTAATTTTTTTTGGAAAAGGAGATTTAAATTTCATATTTGTAATATATTTTGCTCGAGACTAGAAAAACTCAAGTTGGGGGGTGTGATTAGTCACTGAAAGTGGCTAATATTAATTGTTAATATCTTTATATTCATTGTTCCAAAGTCCATAAACATTGTTTTTAGTGCATTACATAAATAGAACTTCATTTCTCATCAAAAATGCAATTCATGTTTAAAATGAAAATTTGGGACCAATCATTCATTTATTTGTGGACAACATTATATTCATTTTCTGAATTTGAAATTTTGGGATATTATTGATCACTTTGTTTGGAACATTTTATCTTTTAGGTCTGATGGATGAATTGTAACACCTCGAGCTTCTATGATACGTTTCTCATTCAATAATGCAATAGCTTGCATTGTACGCAACTTCGAGTTCTAACACACACCACAACCAATCAAAGTAGTTGTTATGAATAGTAATACCCACTTTTAAAAATTATAGAAATTTTATATTTCAAAATGGACTTCATTTTTGTATTCGGAATATCGAAATTATCCTAAGTTGAATTTTTTGTAATTTTCTGAGAACTTCCAATTTTCTATGAATAGTGAAAAATACTTAAAAACAACTTTTTTAATAAAAATAATTTATAGTGATAAATTATACTATTGAGTGGTTTTAAAATATAATTAGAATATATTTTTACCATTTTATCCAATGGTGTTCATTAGAATTAATTTCACTTTGAAATTGGACATAAATAATTGTCAATCTTTTGATATATATTGTTTCTTAAAAACACGCTATTTGTTGTGAAAGCGGGAATTAATTATAAAATTAATTAATGCAACTTATATGTTTGTAATTCTGTAAAATATACATCATTTTTGGATTTGGAATATCAATTATAGCTTAGGGTGAAATTTTGGCATTGTTCTGAAAAACTTCAATTTTTGATGAATAGTGAAACCACTAAGTTGTAGTTAAAAAACTGATTTTTCGTTTAAATGAAACATTACCACTTCTGTGATTTGATTTTCAAAAATCTGACATACATGGTTTTCATTAGTAAGTAAAATGTGGTTCAATGGGATTAAAATAATTTTTTAGTGAATAGTAACTTTTAAGTTTAATTAATCGCGATTAAAGGTAATTAGTGAAATTTAAGGTAAAAATAGTATTATAAAAATATGGAATGACCTTTACACTTGTCCAACCACTATTGGATGTGTCATGGCAGACCAAGACAATCCATGGGTCAACTTGGGGACCCCATTGAGCCACTTTGGTAGGAAAAGAACATAAATAACTTTTTATTTAATGTTAAAATAAAAAGGTCACAAACAAGAGTTGTTTTACTAAAACAATTTTTAAATGTGATTATAAAAGCCATATTTTTTACTATAAATATTCATTAGAAAGATAAAATGATTTCCTACATTATGATATTTTTTTATAATTTTTAGACATTAAATATATTAAATTATTTATGACACCATGATGATGCAGCGATTACCTCATTAATTAACGATTTAAATAAAATGAAAGGATAATGTAAAATATAAGGCTTAAACTTGTCAAAAACCTATTGGGTGAGGATATTTCGAACCCTTATCACCTTATCCTCGAATTATATAAATGTGGGACCTTTAGAATCCGAAAATCATTGTATAATAAAGTAACATTTCATTACTTTCCAAGAGTGCCCCTCCTCTCCACTTATAAAAGGCCCCCACCTCTAACACCTTATTCACACTTTCAAGCCATTTGGCTCGGCCAACCTCTACCCAAATACTCTCCAAACTTCCCTCCCTTACTCATAAAATCCTCACTTTGGGCATAATTCTTCCCAAGGAAGCCTTTTTCTCAAATCAAAAGAGTTACCCGATTTTAAGGTAATGACTTCTCTTGTGTTCTTTTATTTTATTTTTCTTCTCCAACCCCCTAAACTCTTTTTATTATTTTCTTTTGTAACAACACCAGTATCCTCAATATACTAGGATGTTGTTATAATAATTATTCGAGCTACACTTACACACACCTACATCTAATGGTTAAAGAACATACTATTTCTGTGGATGGAGAATTTCTGCCTCACGGAACGATGATTGTTCAACACTCATATAAAACCTTCAAAGGTGGCCATTAATATGTCACTATATTTATATATGATATATAATATGTTTATGTTTTACTTAATATTATGCATTTTTCATTTATGGCATACCTTTATGATTTCCATTATGGGTAAATGCGATATTTTCATTTTAGGAAGTGCAGACTACCGCCCCCTCAAAGTGATTTGAATCGTTAATACCATATGTGGGATGTATAAAGGATGGAGTAAATGGTATTATACATTATATTATACTGTAATTATATTATACCTTTATATATTTATAACTTAATTCCATTAAATATGAAATAGAAATGAAAGTAGCATTCATGCGTATGTACGGCTTACCGTCTCCATGAACGGTGCATTTCATTTCTTACATCTAAACGTTATGGAATATTATAAATGCACGTATATACTGGATATATATGAGATATATAATATCTAAATCATGAATATAATTCTGGATATAATGGATATTTCACCACATGACCAACTTTTAATTATAAGAATTTTATTTTTGACTCAAGTACCTAAGATCGACAAAACGACCCTTATAAACTTAAATAATTACATAATTTTCATGACATGGTAATAAGTGATATAAAAGGAATAATGAACTTGAAAAAGGTTCTTAAGAAGGTAGATATTAACTCTAGTTTATTATACAGGAGATCAAAGAACAGTCGAGTGAATTCGGACACGAGGTAAGGGTTAATTCTACAACCTCTTCATTATTCAAGGTTGTTCATATGTAATTATCTTCTAGGGCCTCTTTATCATCCACATCCATGTTTCTTAAATATATCTTTCAAAACATTTTCACTATTTATTAGACAATGGGTTAAAGTCATTTATACCCTTATTTGACCTTATACGTTTTTGAAAGGAATCTTTCCGTCATTTTCCAAACAAGGTACTTTTTGACATTTTTGACAAAATTAAGATAAGGGAACTTCTTAACCCAATTTCCATTATTTTATTTAATCTCCTACTTTAAAATTATGTCATTATATTATTATTACATATCTTGTATTTGTACTTTCTTTAGGTGTACCTATAGTAAATACACATAATAGATCTATTTTATTTAAAAAATGATCTTTGTAAGGGACTTCGTCTCAATATCCTTTCATTGAGGCATATTTGGTTTCATACACAACTTTCCCTTATACGGTGTATAAACCCCTTTGACTTTTAATTTTATTCAAAAGGAATCTTTTTATACAAATCTTTTTTACTAAACGATAAAAGGAATTTTTTTTGTACGTATGCGGCGACAACGACTTCTCTGCCGCCGTGACCATTATTTGAGTTTCGGCTTCCTCTACAATCCATACCTTTTTTTTTAAAGAAAAATAAATACCATGGTTTACCTTTCTTTTATTTTGGTGTTGAAAATGGTCTTGAAAGTGTTTTTATTATATCAATGTGTTGTATTGATATCTTGTGATTGAAATGTGGAAATGTTATGTTTCCTTTATGCATGTTTTATGTGATACGATTATGTTATGGTTTATGATATGTTTAAACCTATTCATATGAGGAATGCATTGGACTTAATAAGTGACGGGTGGAGCATGCTATAGCTCCTCAATGCATCGGCAGGTCTCATGAGACAAACTAGTGTCTTGGCATGAGGCCTTGACAAAATCTTATTTGTGGTCTTGGCGCGAGGCCTTGGCTACGTGGTTATGATAGTCTGGCATTATGCATTCCATCATTATGAAAGTGGTTATTAATATTGCATGTGATTATTCGACCAGTAGAATATCCATGTGAAGAAGTAAATGGCATTATCTCATTTTACTTTTTCCATATTATGTTTAAGTTCAAGTTTAAAAGGCTTTTGTTTTAGTTATACATTGCCTTAAATGTTTACATTTATTTATGAAAGCTTCCGCAATATTTTTATCCTTACTGAGCATCTGAGCTCACCCCTTTCAATGTTTTAATATTTTCTAGGATGTGAAGAAGTATTTTATGAATGACCTTCAGGGATAATCAAAAGAGGATATGAGTGTGGACTATGGAGACTTTGTATTTGTAGATTTTCACTTTATGATGTAATGTAACATTTATGAATGTATCTAGTGTTTCCAAGGCTACTAAACTAATCAGTTTTTCGAGACTTGATATTTTGTGATCATTCCAATGTTACAAAGTAATGCACTGACTCTGGGTAGCTAGGGGAGGGGCGTTACATGAATCCCAAAGTAAGATGGAGAATTTTGCGCCTGAAGGCAGAAACTTGCTGGAAAAAGCATAGTGGGCCTAAGGCCCATCAAACAAATGTGGGGCCCAGAAAACAAGCCCAATGAAGATCAAATTTATACATTAGAAAGATAAAAATATGAGGATCATTTTATTCAACTGTGTCCAGAGTTAATTCTGATTTTTTCATGATTATAAAGGGATCTGAAGTTGATATTTAAATGGTGGACCCAACATTAATGCACAGAAATCCATCCCACAAGTTCGACCATAAAGTCCAAACGGATGATCCAAATTTCCTGAATTTTTGAGAGCTTCTATAAGACAAATGTACAAATATATTTTCTATTTATGACACCTTCGGATTTGGCTGTATGAAGTGTCAAAAGCACACGTCAAAATGGAGGATGAATCTGGCTGGTTTTGTGGTCAACTTTGTAACGTCAATTTCCTTTTGATTATTCACCCTCGTTTTGACTCTATTAATTGTTGGGGGTGGATTGATTGTGGGGGGTAGAACTAAGGCTCCTAATATTCCTATATAAGGAGATGGTGGTGAAGGGAATTTTCATCTAACATTTTCCTTTGAATCCAAGTTTTTCTTTCAATTGTAATTTCCCGCTTTCGTTTTGTAATGGCATCGTCAATTTCTCTAATGTAAGTTTTTCATTCACGTTTAGTATTTTAATAAAATTTATTATTTTTCACTTTTTATTTTCCTTTTCATCACACGTTGATACCATTTAATCGTAGTGTGAATTTATTCACACCCGCACTTGTGAATTCATCACACAACGGTGGAGTGTTCATTTTGATTAATGTTTTTTTCCTTCTTCTTCAATCTCGCTTATTTAAGTCAATTACCCGCTTCCATTGATAGAATAGCATCAATGGAGGGATAACCTTTTATGGTTTGATCCTAGGGATTTGCATGAGTTGTATTGAATGTTATTTGATGTTCTTAAATTCTTAAATTTGTTCTTTATTTTAAGAGTTCCTTTCTTTGATTTATCTTCTTCTTTGTCTTCACCGACTTTAACGATGACACATTTTGAGTGCTAGTACAATCCAATTCCTTGGAGTGCTCATTTAATTGATCCTCTAAGAGAATTGGTGATTAGCCTTGAAATTGTGTATGGATTAAATCAGAGAATGATATTGAGGAATTATTTCATTTAATGGATACCTCTTGAACCGATGAACAGAAAATCAAATGAAAAACAAATACATCCAATAAATCCCAAGAGACAACCTAGGATCGACTCACCTTAATTAGTTGTTTTAATTCAAGTAATTTTATTTGTTTTGTTCTTTAAATTAAATCAATATTTCTTCAAATCAATTCAATCCAAAGTTGGCCACTGCATAGACAATCCCGTATCCAATCTTAGTGTCTCAAGGTTTCTTCTTCGGTCCCTGTGGATTCGATCCCTACTTGTACTTCAACGACCGCTTTTACCGATAGGGTAAATTTGGGCGCAACCAGTTTCTATTTAAGTATATAATCCTAGATGATCTATATTGGAGTAAACATTTCATTGATTTTAATCTTAATAGGGTACATGGTTCTATTAATTTAAGTTTAGTTTGGAATGGTCGAGTGATTCTCATTGAAGTTTAAATTTTTATTGTGATGGAATGTCAACTCAGGTTCCCACACAACCTTTAAAAGAGACTTTTATTGAAAATGAATAAAAATATATTTTTTAAGGAATTGAGTGTAAATAATTAACATGATGTTAATAAATGATATGTGATTGATGAATTTTAAAATTTTTTGTGAATGAATAATTTAAGTGATTTGGGTATTGTAAATGGGATGAATATTTTTTGTTATGTGTGGTGATGTAGTGTAGTAATGGAGTTGGATAGAGGTGGTTGTGATTTTTTTGTGTAGTGATGATAGTTATTACTATATTATTATGTAATAAGTATTTTTACATAGTTTGGGTATGTGTGATTTTTTATATTCATTATAGTTAGTTTTTATTTATTATGAAACACCTCCTGAGTTAAGTAATGTGGTAGATGCCCATATGAGCTTTTGGTTTTTAGTTGCTTTCCACAATATCTAGAATGGAGGTGATACTAATGGATGACTACTCCCAGTTCCCAACTCTCTATTCCATACATGGTCAAGTCTATAATGTATTTTGGTTATATGGTTATGATGTGGATATATTGTAGGGGTGTACATAAAAGGAGGAGGGAAATAGGTTGATGTCCTTTATGATTACGTACTCTACCATGAAGGTAGTATATAGATATATTAGGGATGTGGCTATGATATGAAATGTATGGTTGTGTATTTTTTTTTTGATTGTGGTGTGCATATGTGGTTATGTGGTTATGTGGTGATGTGGTGATATAGTTTATAGAAGGGATGATAGTATCATGATGGAATTTATTGGGGTGTGAGGGAAACTAATTCAGTGGGTAAGTGGTTGAGGGGTAACTTCAAATATATTTAAATTAATATAATATTACTCTACTTGCTTATGACTTGACTTGAAAGTAAACATTTTTATTAAAATCAATAATCCCAATACAAGGAAAGAAGTTGCGGGGGTCTAAAGTAATGCAACCCCAAAGCATAATTTTTGACAAACTTTAAACCTTCAGTAGGAAAGGACCCCAAAGATGAGAAGGAAGAAAGAGTATTGTTTGATGTTGCTGTAGATGCCATAAAGTCCACCATCATGTTGCCCTCCCTCCAGGTATGAGAGATCTCCATGCACGCCCCTATAACAGCTTTACATCGCCTGACTGTTTAAATAATGCTCCATGGAATCTTGCCTCTATTTTTCAGTGCATTTAACAGCACCAAGGAATCGGTTTCCACTGAAAAAACCACCAAATTCCTGCACACACACATCTGCAAACCTGCTTCTATAGCCTGAGCATCCGCCTGAAGTGCATCACCTCCCCCAAACGAAGCAGCAAACGCTGCATATACAGATCCGGTTTGGTCATGCGTGACACCCCCTCCCCGCATCTCCCCACTAATCAGTAAACCATCAACATTGAGTTTCAATCCCTATATCGGTGGTCGCCATCTCACCCAATGCCCATGACCAGGACGGCCGGCCCAATGATCTTTAGTGCTACCAGCAGCAATGGTGCACATGGAGGGAGAAAACTTGCAATCTGGGGACAGCCTAAGCAGATCCTGCACAGTGTTTTTCAATCTGAAGTGAATACTGACCTGAGAGACCGAGCCTTTAATATGGCGCTTGTTATTCCAGGCCTTCCATATAGTCCAACACCCAGTAGTGAGAATGAGAACCCTTGGTTTCCTTTAAGCACCTTGGTTTCCAGCTCCCCTAAACTAGGAATGAAGAAAGCCCTCAGAGTTACCATCATAGCCAGTCCATCCAAAAAAGGCCCAGAAGATCTTCCAGAACCCCCTTTCCCATTCACTTTCATAAAAAAGATGCCCCACAGATTCTGTGCATGGAGACCTGCAACACCAGCACCGGGAAACCGTTGGGATTCCCATTCGTTGAAGGTTAACATCTGTTGGTAGAGACTTGTGTCTCACTCTCCACATCAAAAAGTTGAATTTGGAAGGGATCACTTTGCACCATAGAATCTCCCCCCACCAATCGACGTTCACCACCTCCCTCATCAAATTATTGAATTCTTTGATGGAGAAAGAACCCGATGAGGTACCTGTGAAAAATAACCGGTCATCGTCATCATTTGAAACTATAGAGTTAAATATCTCCATTTGGTTGTCATCGAGGATGGCCTTGAGGAACCTCATATGGAAGGAATCTTCTTTGAAGGTAATATCTGGAGCTGGATATCCCGGGAACCACAGCCTTTCTAACCCCCAATCCTACTGCCAAAAGTTTATGTTCCCCCTTCTGATAATCCATCGAGAATGTTGTTGCATAGTTTCCAGATGCGGTTGAACCAAGTTCCATATCTTTGAGGGGTGTCTTCTCTGTCTAGTATCATTAAGGCCAAGGAGGTTCTACATTGTTCTACCCCATAGAGTTCGGCTTTATCATGACCTGTCTTTGGGGCCCGTGTCATGCCTACCCCAAGCCCGCCTTCCATAGGCCAGGGGCTGGTGACTAGCACCAAAGGCGTAAATCCCGATAACTGGGAAGCCATTGACTTTATAAAAGTAAAAGAACACCACAGAGTATGAGCAGAAGTAAACACTAAGTAAACTGAGTACAAGTAACTGCGGAAAAGTAAGTGCGCCAGAATACAAACCCAAACTGAAAGTAAAGTACAACTGGAAGGGAAGTACAGTAACTGAAAAGTAAAGTAGCAACACTGAGTTGTCCACGGGAAATCCCACATGAAGGGTGGGTACAGATAGCCTCCTCAGCTCCTCAGGTCCTTCCGTCCGCCCGGTATGCGTCTCGTCCAATGGTCCACCTCCAGGTACTGACTCGTTGTGAGTTCATCCTCCGGGAACCGACCAGCTCTACATGCCTCAACCTCGATCAGTGATTTCCGTCATCTGCAACCAACACAACACAGTGCGGGCGAAGCCCGTGCAGGGGTGAGTATACGATACTCAGTAGGGACCCCGAGACCCCATAAGGTCTCCCTGATTCCACAAAGGATAAACCACAAAGAAAAGATACAATCATGAAGTAACATCCAACACTACTTAGGTATATGACCATACATATACCCAAGTCATCAATCCAGTTCGACTCCAACATCCGGGACCAAGTTCGATCACGCCCACACAGGATAGCACAACCAATCCACACAGGATAATACAACCCAATCCACATAGGAAAGCAAGTCAATCATATCGAAGATAATGATTGAAAATCAAGACTCAGCTCAAACCAGGATTTAATCATGATGTCGAAACCATAGTTGCTGGGGAACTCCTTCTCTATCGAGTACAGTGGGCCTACCACTACAACCAAGCGCTTCCCACTAACCTTGGACTGTTTTATTACTCCACCTGTCAAGTACTGTGGGCCTGCTACTACAACCAAGCACTTCCCACCATGGGTATGCCGCTACAACCAAGTGCCCCCCCTCATAGCCTCCAGAGGTACTCCTTCTGTTGAGTACCGCGGGTCTGCCGCTACAACCAAGCACTCCTCGGTCGTGGGTCTGTCGCTAAAACCAAGTTCTCCCCCTCAAATCCTCCATAGGTACTCCTTCTATTGAGCACCGCGGGTCTGCTACTACAACCAAGCGCTCCTCCACCGTGGGTCTGCTGCTACAACCAAGCGCTCCCCAGTGGGCTATCTGAAACACACCGAGTCGATCGATCAGCAGTCATCAATTCTCATCCAGATCGAGGGTTTCATAATGATTTAAAGTACTGTAGTCGTCACCGTCGAACCCACGGAGGATTCCCGTACGGTTGTCGTCGTCATCGCAGATGCAGCCAGCTCTAGGGTTTCCGCACACAGCACACTCGTTACCGGGTGGGTCCGCTCCACGAGCCAAGGGGGGTCGATACATCAAATGACACATATTCCGGAGTTGATTTATTCCAAGTTTCCTCCACATCTATAGGAACTCAACGTGACAGACGGCGCGTCAATCGGACGCCCGGTCTGAGAGTTATTGGCTTTTTCGTTCCAGGGGCCCCGATGGTTTTTTAAGTCAAAACCAACCCGACCGCACTCCAACTACGTCCAAACCTCGATCGCAGTAATCCAAAAGGTGTGTCTCACTAAGTGGAATCCAACAAAGTTGACGGCACGTCAATCGGACGTCCGGAGCTCATGTTATAAGTGTTTCCGCTCTAAGGGCCCAGTTGGTTTCGTGTTCGAACCAACCCAATCATACCCAAAGTTCTCCAAAACCTTGAGTGTAATATACCTAAACGAACGTCTCGATCCAAGGATCACATCTCAACTGATGTTGCATAGATCAGAGGTCTGTAGCTCAAGATAGGGACGTTTGAATGGAACTGCCCGGAAATAGGGGGTTCGGGCCCGGTCCGACCCGGCCCGATACCCCCCCCCCCCCCCACCCGGGTCGGCCCGAACGGGGTCTGGGTCAGGCCTATTAGGGCAAGGTCCGGACCGGCCTAGGAGCGGCCCGGCCCGGCCTGGGTGGCCCTCCATGGCGAGCTCGCGCGGGCCGCGTTGCCAGCTCGGCTGGTGCTGAGCTAAGCGGACAGGGGGGGCGCTGCCCCCTGATTGACAAAATGTGGCCCCCACGTGGGGGAGCGCTCCTTAGACCAGCAGGGGGTTATGACCCCTGGTTCTTGGAAGTCGGTCTGCCCGGTCTGGCCGGCCGGTGTTGCTGCTGCGGGACCGCCGGGGTCCCGCTCTTCCGAGGTGCCGGCGGCCGGCGTATTCGGCCGCCCCGCCATGCAGCACCACGGCTCCGAGCCGCGGCCTTTTCCGACCAGTGCGGCGTGACGGCGCCGCACCCCTCCACCGCGGCCCCGCCCTGCCGCGGGTTCGCTTGGCCTCAATGGCACGGCGTGATGGCACCGTGCATCCTTGCCGCATTTCTCTATGATTTCGCGCGGTGTCGTTGCACCGCGCCGCCTTCTTTCGAACCGCAACATCACAACAAAAAAAAGGGGGAGGAGAGTCAGCCGTGTTCGTGCGGTCCGACATCCTCCCGTTAAGTTGATATCAAGAAGCCCAAAATAATATAGACGATGAACAGTAAAGGTTAATTCACGAACAAAAAGCATTTAAGCCCTACCTTGATAACGAGATGATGTTCTAAGATCATCGCGGAAAGCGGCGTCGTGGGGGAAGATGATGAAGTTGCTCACCGCACGCTTCCACTTCCGAGTTCCTGCGTCAGTACGTTGACGACGATGAGGGAGTAAGGAGGGTCGTCGGAGAAGCACCACGTCAAAAAAGGGGGGGGGGGCTCCGGGGATGAAGGCCGAAGAAGGTCGGGGAAGAAGCGTCGTCGGCATTCTTCGTGTTCTTCGCTGGAGAAATAAGTTCTCTCAAGCTCTCCACCCAAAAGCGCAAGATCGTGCAAAAAATAATAGAATATAATCTATTATTCTTGGTGGCGGAAATTAATTAAGTGGGCTCCACTTAATTAAGTTCATGATGGTTGGCACAATTCAAAAAGTGGAGAGGCTCCGCCAAATTAATTGCCCGAGTGGATTACATAATTAATTTGGGGAGTTTTGAGGGGGGGGTTTAGGGGCCCGGGTGGTCCCCACCTAATTAACAAATAGGGGGTCAAGTATTTTCATCCCATTAAATGGGGGGGTTATGAGGAGGTTTTATTCTCCCCCATTAAGAGGGGAGTTAGAGTCCAAGAGGCTCTCCCTCATTAATGGGGGGGTATTGAGAGATTTCCTCCCCTCCCATTAAATGGGGGGTTAAGCCCCATGTGGACCCAATGTCATAACCTCTCATGGGAGGTTATGCTGCTCAGGTGGTCCCCACCCTAATTATCCTCCCATGGGAGGTTAGGGTGTGGCGGTCCCACCACCAACTCCCATGTGGATATTTTAACCAACACTATCCACATGGCGTGGGTTTGACAAAGATAAAATAAGTTGTCACTTATTTTATTTTATTAATCCACGTGAAACCCAAAAACCAACTCTCAAACCCGATCATTTGTCGTCGAGGTGAAAGTCCCCTTAAGTGAAAACTTGCGTTGCGATTCCATCGGTGCCCTTGGAAATCGATTCCGAGCACCGGTCCAAAAGTTAGGAAAACCTGCTCGTTCGTTCACTGAACGTACCCGAGGTAAAATTCAGAAATTGATTTCGGGCTGTAATGGCCTGGACCTCTTCGGCCCATTCCTTTGTCAAAAATAAGGTCACTAAGTGTTCTGGAGGGTAATATGTCCTTTTTCCACACTTTTCAGTTTTTTGAAACTACACGCCGTGAAGTGTGAGTACACGCCATGTACCCCCTCATCGGGTATACCCCGTGTTGAAGGTCGTGTCCTTGCCGTGTGAAATAAGTGGGTACACTCCGTGTGTCCATACTACACATTGTGCACCACCTTGCCGGGTATACCCCATGTTGAAGGTCGTGTCCTTGCTGTCTGAAATAATGGGTGCACGCTGTGTGTCCAGTAATACACGTCGTGTAGTCCT
This sequence comes from Viscum album, assembly GCA_963277665.1. Taxonomy (NCBI): domain Eukaryota; kingdom Viridiplantae; phylum Streptophyta; class Magnoliopsida; order Santalales; family Viscaceae; genus Viscum; species Viscum album. The sequence goes on from OY728138.1 coordinate 2,004,485,551, forward strand.
TCCCCACGTACGCGTTACCAGTCAACGGTCGTGTGCCGTGTTTGAGCTGGTTCTTTGCCATGTGAAATAAATGGGTACACGCCGTGTGTCCAAACTACACGTCGTGTAATCCCTCCCCGCGTAGGCTTTACCCTCAAACCGTGTGTTGACCAGTCAATGGTCGCGGAGCCGTGTTGGAAGTCGCGTGGAGACCGTATAAAATAACTGATTACACGTCGTGTACCATAAAGTACATGTCGTGTACTTTTTCTTTTCTCACCTATAAAAGGAGGGGTCCCCTCCTCCTTTCAACTCACCCCTCTCCTCCCCTTTCCTCTGAGTAGAGTTCTCCCAAGAGACTCGAAGGCTCTTTCTTCCATAACTTCTTCGTCCGAGCTCCGATTTACGATCTGTCAGTGGCCACGGGATAGTAACGATGATGCGGAACTTCCGAGCTTGGATCCGTTGTCTTTACTTCGGCCTTTCCTTTCGGAATTCCACCCGAGGAGGTTTTTTCGGGACCCGACAGAAGTGACGGACACCGACGGACGTCTTCTAAGGTTGATCTGAGGGAGCGTTACGATCAAAACCCGTTGATGTAGGGATCTTACCTTCGTCTCTCTAATTTGTGCATCATACAGGTTGGGTGTTCTCTTGCTTACATGAAACACTTTTGAACCGGTTTAATAAAGATAATAACTAACTTATATAACAGGGTTGGGAAGTTTGTGATTGTTGTTACTTTATATCTTGTGGTATTATGTTGTGAATTGAATGAGCTTCTGCCTACTGAAAATCATGGTCATTGGGGGCCTTTACTTACGCAATTAAATGTTGCCCCCTCCTTCTGGATTTTCTTATGGATGGAAACTTTGTGGAATGTGGAATATGGTTAATCACATAAAATTGGCTATTTAAAATCTAGAACCCTTGTGTGATCACCCCAGTTAAACAAATGGAATAATGAACATGTGGGTGTTGGCTTGGATATGTGGCATGTGATGGGGGTGTTTTGGGGGTTTTTGTGGATAGGGTGAGCAGCGGGGCTGCGGTTGACTTGGTTGTGGGTTGGTGTGAATGTTGTGTTGGTAATGGGCAGTGGGGCTGTGAGAAATGGTATTAAATGGATATTGATGTACGGGTTTCGGTGTGTTGTGGTTATAGTGTTTGGCAGCAGGGCTGCAGGTATGGGCTTGTTTGTGAACGAATAGTGGGTTGTGAATAATAAATAAAAAGTGGAAGAGTTAATAAATGCCGGGTCATGGTAATGGAACGGGAATAATAATCAATGGGTTGGTTGGTTGATAAGAAGGACTTGTTTGTGTTGCTTGTGTTTTCCTAACTTGATTTTTGGATGGTAGGGATATGTTTTACAAATGAATGATGTGGTTGGTTGTGGATATTTTCCCAGTAATTAAGGAACTAAATAAACTAATTCTGCTGAAACGTGAAAACCTAAATGGGGTTGGGGTTGTTTGTTGTATGCATGCTTTGTAGTAGTAGTGCCGAGGCACGTGCTTAGTTTTTCTATTTAGAAGCCATAGGTTGGGCTGTGTGGTGGGTTTACATATATCTGTATCTTTTGTGTTTTATCGCACCCCACCCATGTTGAGAACTTAGTTCCAAACACTCCCATTTCATGGGAGAGGGTGTTTTTCCCGTAGTTACTAGCTTCTTCCTGCTCCTTCTTCCCTAGGCTGTGATGGATTGAGGCGACCTTACACCTAAGACTCTTTGGGTAGGTTTTGATTGGGGTGGCTTTAGCCCAAGACTCTTCGGAAAGGTTCTACTATTTCCCAAGAATCTTCGGGATGAGGCCCAGGTGTGTGTGGTCGGGATACGTGGTTGTGAGGCCCAGGTGTGTGCGAGCGGGATACGTGGTTGTGAGGCCCAGGTGTTTGCGGGCGGGATACGTGGTTGTGAGGCCCAGGTGTGTGTGGGCGGGATACATGGTTGTGAGGCCCAGGTGTGTGCGGGCGGGATACGTGGTTGTGAGGCCCAGGTGTGTGCGGGCGGGATACATGGTTGTGAGGCCCAGGTGTGTGCGTGCGGGATACGTGGTTGTGAGACCCATGTGTGTGCGGGCGGGACACGTGGTTGTGAGGCCCAGGTGTCAGTGGGCGGGATACGTGGTTATGAGGCCCAAGTGTGTGCGGGTGGGGAGAGTATGGCAGCTTCAGGACATTTGTCGTTAGGAAGAGCAGCTAACTAAAGGGAAATGGTGCGGGGTACCCAATACTCTTGTTCTTATATACTACTACCTATTATGATTTTGTTTTTGGTGAGTGTGGCTGGTGAGGTTGGGTGGATAGAATTCCTTTCTAGGTTTCTTCTGTTGTTCTCACGGGACATTAGGATGTCTCCCCACTTGTGCATGAGAGCTTTAGGTTTCCCTACTGAGTATACTTGTATGCTCACCCTACGTTTACTTTCAGGTTTCCAGGAGGACTACCAGGGCCATACGGGACCCTACTAGTCATACAGTTGTAGTTTTTGCAGTTGTTGTACTCTTGTTTCTTTTTGGTATTGTACTTTTAGCTTTCTTGTACTTGTACCTTGTTATAAAATTGTTTAACATGCATGTGGGCTTGGTTTGGGTTTATTTCTATACACTTGTTCTTTTTCTTTTTGATGGTTGACTTATCCTATTTACTGATCCTAATAATAATAAAAAGGGTAATGCCTCCCATATTTGTGAAAACTCATACCCTTGGTGCTAGTCGCCAACCCGGGGCCTACTAGAGCTGGGACTCGGGGTCATTATCTCCCTTTCACCATTGCCAGCTCAGGAGGGGCATCTTTGGTGGGAGGGGGTCATGACAGAATGGTATCAGAGGTGATGGTTGAGAGATAGGATGGAGTCTGTAGTTAGGCACAGTGAGGATTGCATGGGATGGTAGGGAAATAGTGTTAGTTAATCTTGGTGCGTGACATAGGCCAGGGAAGACCGGCTAGGACACAAGATTTTAGGGGCCCCTGTGATCCGATGCAAGGACTCTGAGCCTACTGAATGACCAAGTGAGACTACATTTATTGCAGGGTAGAGACCCTAGGGAAGGTACATGCATCATCATGATTGTGTTTTACTTGATTTGGGTGTTCTGGGAAAGAAATTGAAATAAAATGACAAAATAAAACCTTGAGTTTTCCTTACTACTTGGGCTTAGGCGATCCTTGTTTACCATTCAGCTATGGCACCTGGACGTCGTCCCCGGGTGGCTCAGACGGCTGAGGCCCAGCAGATTCAGGCTGTCGATCAGTTGAGGATTGACCGAGAGGAGGAAGATATCCCGTGGCAGAAGACTCTCCGTTCTTTCAAGCGGCAGACCCTCAAGAAGTACGAGGGTAGTACTTGAAATATGGAGAAGGAGGGGTGGATTGAGGAGCTAGCGATCTCTTTTACCTTGATCCGTGCTTCGAGGGAGTACTGGGTTCCCCTAGCAGTCAGTCAGCTGAGAGGTGCAGCGCAACAGTGGTGGACACTTTACCTCGAAGAGAAGATATAGGCAGAGGTTCCATGGGATGACTTTGAGAAGAAATTCCGAGAGGAATTCATTTCATCCATGATCAAGGAGGAGAAGCGGCAGGAGTCACTCTCCCTTCAGCAGGGGAGTATGTCAGTACGAGAGCTGGGAATCAAGTTCAAGGATCTCCTACGCTTTTCTCCAGATCTCTTTCTGGATGAGGAGTCTCGGGCGAGATGTTTGGAGGAGGCACTTCGTCCTTCGCTCTAGTATGTTGTCACCCCCTTCACCCTTCTGACATACTTGGCGGTATAGAAGAAGGAAGAGGTTGTAGAGAGGATGCACTCACTGGGAGGTGCACCCCGAGAGGGGAACCATCCAGGCTCATCGAAGGGGAAGGCAGTCAGCAGCAGGTCTCCTGCGACGGGACCTTCCGGGTTCAGGCCAATGGGGAGCAGGCCCCAGCAGTTCCAGTTTAGATCTTCGGGTCCTCATCCCTTTTTCACGAACCCAGGAATGAGGTGTTTTTCTTGTGGAGGTTTCGGGAACGTTCAGAGTCGGTGCCTGATCTGAGCTCAGTACAGTGGAGGTGGGCAGGTTCAGCGCCCACCTCAGCAGCACCAGTTGCCAGCGAGGCCCTTCCAGCAGCAGCAGGACCATGCTCCTCCGAGGGCAGACTTTGCGGGAGGAGGCCGACCTCAGGGTGCCCCTCAGGGACCTCGAACAGGGCATGGTCGGTGAGGTGGATGACATCAGAGAGGTAGAGGAGCTGGGAGTGGATAGTTGCACGCAGCAGAGTTGACAGCTCTGGAAGGACCAGAGGTGGTGCGAGTTATGATTTGTTTGTTCAGCACTCTTGTTTCTGCTTTGTTTGATTTGGGAGCCTCGCACTCCTTTGTTTCACCTGGTCTATCCCATGCTTTTGGACTAGATGTAGAGAGACTTTTCGTACCACTGGTGCTGAGTACACCATTTGGAGGCCAGACCAGCGTATCCAGTTTTTTCCGGGGTTGTGGGCTGACATTGGGACCGCATCGATCTAGTGGGGACCTTCTTCTATTACAGATGCAGCCATATGATGTCATCCTAGGCATCGATTGGTTGTTTTCTGTTAGTTCCGTTATCGACTGCTTCTGGAGAAGAGTTGTTTTCTCCGACTTAGATGGGAAGCACGTATCTTTTGTTGGCGAGAGGAGCTATGAGGTGGGATGTCGGCATTTGAAGCCTCTCATTTCATTGTTAGGCGGGTTATCAGTGGTTCCAGCTGATATAGGGATGATGGATGTCCTGGAGGTTGTTGGGGAGTTCCTCGATGTTTTTCCAGAGGAGTTTGTGACTCTACCCCCCCCCCCCCCGACGTGACATTGATTTCAGGATATACTTATAGCCTGGTGCCAGTCCGATTCTGATGGCCCCTTATCGGATGGAACCTTCGGAGTTGCAGGAGTTGCAGATTCAGATTGGTGATCTGATGGAGAAGGGTTTTGTTTGACCCAGCGTATCGCCATGGGGTGCTCTAGTTTTGTTCGTGAAGAAGGCAGATGGTGGTCTCAGGCTATGCATAGACTACCGAAGGTTGAACCAGGTAACGTTCAAGAACCGTTACCCCCTTCCAAGGATAGATGATCTCTTCGAACAACTGAGGGGAGCAGGTTGGTTTTCCAAGATTGATCTACGATCTGGATATCATCAGCTGAGGGTAAAGGACAGTGAAATCTCGAAGACGTATTTCAGGTTCAGGTATGGGCACTTTCAGTTTGTAGTGATGTCGTTTGGAGTTACGAATTCACCAGCTGTGTTCATGGGACTTATGAACTTTGTCTTACGAGTGTTTTTGGATCGGTTCATCATTGTATTTATCGATGACATCCTAATCTACTCAAGATCAGAGGAGGATCACGTTGAGCGTCTCAGGGCAGTCTTATAAGTCCTTTGACACCACCATCTTTACGGGAAATTTTTGAAGAGTAAGTTCTTAATGCAAGAATTACACTTCCTTGGGAACGTGGTGTCTCAGCATGGAGTGTCGGTAGACCCATCGAAGGTGGAGGTAGTTGTTTCTTGGGCAGCACCCAGGATCATGGCAGAAGTTTGTAGTTTCCTGGGGTTAGCAGGTTACTATCGGAGGTTCGTTTCGGACTTCTCTCGAGTTGCTGCTCCATTGACAGCTTTGACTAGGAAGAACCAGGTCTTCCTATGGAACGAGCAATGTCAGAAAGCTTTCGACTACCTGGAGGATAAGTTGGTCAGTGCTCCCGTAATTAGGTTTCCAGAGGAAGGGTTGTTGTATGAAGTGTTTTGTGATTCTTCTGGACTTGGTCTGGGGTGTGTGCTGATGCAGAAGAAGGGAGTGATCAGTTATGGTTCTAGGAAGTTACGCCCTCACGAGTGTAACTATGCCACCCATGACCTAGAGCTTGCAGTAGTAGTGTTTGAACTGAATTTGTGGCGACATTACCTCTTTGGGGATCACTTTGTGGTCTTCTCATATCACAAGATCCTACGTTATATCTTCTCCTAGCGTGACCTGAACTTGCGGCAGCGGAGATGGGTCGAGTTTCTCCAAGACTATGACTTTGAGATCTCTTACACTGAAGGTAAGGGAAACGTTGTGGCTGATTTCCTGAGCAGGAAGTCTCATAAGGAAGTGGTTCGGGAATCCGATGATGCTTGGAAAGTGATGGGAGAGTTGGCTTCCTTGCACTTGGATGCTAGGGTAGAAGGTGTTAGAGGCTGTTTGTTTCAGATGAAGGTGTATTCCTCCTTGTTGCAGTAGGTGGAAGAGTCTCAGTGGGGGGACTCTGAGGTGGAAGTGATGCGGGATCATGTCGATCAGGGGAACGCTCCAGAAGGATGGTCAGAGGACAGCCGACATTGGATGCTTTTCCCTGGAAGGTTGTTTGTCCCGGAGACAATGTGTGAGGTATTTCTCCATGGGTTCCATAGCTCAACCTTGGCGGTACATCCAGGAGTTTCAAAAATGTACCGAGGCCTGAGGGAATATTTTTGGTGGCCCTGGGTGAAACGGGCAGTGGTGGAGTTTGTGGATAAATGCCTAGTGTGTTAGCAAGTGAAGGATAAACACCGTGTTCCCAGTGGTTTGTTGCATCCTTTAGATATCCCTGAGTGGAAGTGGGATGACATCTCAATGGACTTAGTCATAGGACTACCCAAATCTTAGGGTGGTTATGATGCTATCTGGGTGGTGGTGTATCGACTGACGAAATCAGCTCACTTCATAGCGATTAATGAGTCAGGTCCGGTGAGTACCTTAGCACAGAGGTATATAGATGAGGTTGTGCGGTTGCATGGAGTCTCGAAGACTATCGTCTCAGATCAGGATACTCGGTTTACCTCATGAGTCTGGAGGGGCTTACAGCATGCTTTTGGAACCCAGCTACGCCTTACCACTGCTTTCCACCCCCAGACTGATGGGCAGACAGAGCGGACTATCCAGACGTTGGAGGACACACTGCGAGCAAGTGTTCTAGATTTTGGAGGATCATGGGTACGACACTTGCCTTTAGTATAGTTTTCCTACAACAACAGCTTCCACTCTACTATTGTCATGGCACCATTTGAGGCTTTGTATGGGAGACCATGTCCTTCACCCATTTGTTGGGTAGAGGTTGGTGAGACAGGTGCTCTTGGGCCAGAGGTAGTGCAGAGCACCACAGAGAAAGTCCATCTTGTACGTGAGAGGATGAAAGTGGCTCAGGACCGATAGAAGTCTTATGCTGATCGTCGGAGGAGGCCCTTGGAGTTCGAGGTGGGAGATCATGTGTTCTTGAAGTTTTCCCCAAGACGGGGGCAGCGGAGGTTTGTGAAAGGGAGCAATCTCTCACCTAGGTTCATCCGACCTTTTGAGGTGCTGAGGCGAGTTGGCGAGGTGGCATATCAACTGGCCCTACCACCTCAGTTGGAGAAGGTTCATGACGTCTTCCACATCTCCCAGCTTCGTCGGTACTTACACGATGACTCCCACGTTATCGACTGGGGAGAGTTAGATATGGGACATGACGTGACCTTCGAGGAATGACCAGTCAAGATCAAGGAACGTAAATAGAAGGTGCTCTGTGGACGAACCATTCCATTGGTTCGTGTGTTGTGGAGGCATGGCGGCCTCGAGGAGAGCACTTGGGAGCAAGAGACCCAGATGCACGCTCAGTAACCAGAGTTGTTTTGACTTGTTTTTTCCCTTGTTCTTCTGAGATTTGTGTTGATGTTGTACTTTGTACCTTTGATATATGTAAATCTTGGCTTGTCGATTGTGAGACCTTTTTTTTTCCTTGTTCCCTGGTAATGTGTAACATGTCTGGATGTGTGGGGAAAGGGAAAAACCTGATCCTTAATTGAGACGCATTAATGCAGATGCGATTGAACCCGTGCGGGCGAGTCAGTGTCGCCTAAAGAGGATAATACCTCAACATAGGAGAAGGAATTTTTCCCCAAAACACATGTTCGGGGTGGTGTGTTGGTTGTGTGGTGTTGGGGGTAGTGCAAGTTGGAAAATCCTAATGTATGAAAGTGGGAAGATCCAATTATTAATCGAGATGCATTAAGGAGGATGCGATTAAACCCGTGCAGGCAAGTCAGTGCCGCCTAAAGCAGATAATATCTCGACATAGGAGAAGGAATTCCTAACACATATGATTAGGGTTGTTGGTTGGGTTCCTATTATAACGAGAACCCTAAGAGGTATCTTGTTGGGTTCCTCTAGGTTGGTTTTTGAATTCTCGGGGATGAGAATGTTTTAAGAGGTATCTGATGTAATGGCTCGGACCTCTCCGGCCCATTACTTTGTCAAAAATAAGGTCACGAAGTGTTCTGGAGGTTAAAATGGAATTTTTCCACACTTTTTAGTTTTTTGAAACTACACACCGTGTAGTGTGAGTACACGCTGTGTACCCCCTCACTGGGTATACCCCGTGTTGAAGGTTGTGTCCTTGCCGTGTGAAATAAGTGGGTACACGCCGTGTTTCCATACTACACGTTGTGTACCACCTTTTTGGGTATACCCCATGTTGAAGGTCGTGTCCTTACCTTGTGAAATAAATGGGTGCACGCCGTGTGTCCAAACTACACGTCGTGTAATCCCTCCCCGCATATGTGTTACCCTCAAACCGTGTGTTGACCAGTCAACGGCCGCGGAGCCATGTTGGAAGCCGCGTGGAGACCGTGTAAAATAACTGAGTACACGCCGTGTACCATAAAGTACACGCCGTGTACTTTTTCTTTTCTCACCTATAAAAGGAGGGGTCCCCTCCTCCTTTCAACTCACCCCCCTCCTCCCCTTTCCTCTGAGCGGAGTTCTCCCAAGACACTCGAAGGCTCTTTCTTCCATAACTTCTTCATCCGAGCTCCGATTTACGATCCATCAGCGGCCACGGGATTGTTACGATGAGTGGAACTTCTGAGCTTGGATTCGTTGTCTTTACTTCAGCCTTTCCTTTCTGACTTCCACCCGAAGAGGTTTTGTCGGGACCCGACAGAAGTGACGAACGCCAACGGATGTCTTCTAAGGTTGATCCGAGGGAGCGTTACAATCAGAACCCATTGAGGTGAGGATCTTACCTTCGTCTCTCTAATTTGTGCATCATGCGGGGTGGGTGTTCTCTTGTTTATGTGAAACACTTTTGAACCGGTTTAATAAAGATAATAATTGACTTATATAACGGGGTTGGGAAGTTTGTGATTGTTGTTACTTTATATCATGCGGTATTATGTTATGAATTGAATGAGCTTCTGCCTACTAAAAATCATGGTCGTTGGGGGCCTTTTCTTATGAAATTAAATGTTTCCCTCTCCTTCTGGATTTTCTTATAGATGGAAACTTTGTGGAATGTGGAATTTGGTTAATCGCGTAAAGTTTGATGTTTAAAATCTGGAACCCTTGTGTGATCACCCTGGTTAAACAAATGGAATAATGAACATGTGGGTGTTGGATTGGATACGTGGCATGTGATGGGGGTGTTTTGTGGGTTTTTTTGGATAGGGTGAGCAGCGGGGTTGTGGTTGACTTGGTTGTGGGTTGGTGTAAATGTTGTGTTGGTAATGGGCAGCGGGGCTGCGAGAAATGGTATTAAAGGGATATTGATGTACGAGTTTCAGTGTGTTGTGGTTATGGTGTTTGGCAGCGGGGCTGCAGGGATGGGATTGTTTTTGAACGAATAGTGGGTTGTGAATAATAAATAAAAAGTGGAAGAGTTAATAAATGGTGGGTCATGGTAATGGAACGGGATTAATAATCAATGGGTTGGTTGGTTGATAAGAAGGACTTGGTTGTGTTGCTTGTGTTTTCCTAACTTGATTTGTGGATGGCAGTGATATGTTTTATGAACTATTGATATGGTTGGTTTTAGATAGTTGCCCTGTAATTAAGGAACTAAATAAACTAATTCTTCTGAAATGTGAAAACCTAAATGGGGTTGGGGTTGTTTGTTGTATGCATGCTTCGTAGTAGCAGTGCCGAGGCACGTGCTCAGTTTTTCTATTTAGAAGCCATAGGTTGGGATGTGTGGTTGTTTTATATATATCTGTATCTTTTGTGTTTTATTGTACCCCACCCATGTTGAGCACTTAGTGTCGAACACTCCCATTTCATGGGAGAGGGTGTTTTTTCTTTAGTTACTAGCTTCTTCCTGCTCCTTCTTCCCTAGGTTGTGATGGCTTGAGGCTACCTTAAACCTAAGACTCTTCGGGTAGGTTTCGATTGGGGTGGCTTTAGCCCAAGACTCTTTGGGCAGGTTCTACTGTTTACCAAGAATCTTCAGGATGAGGCCCAGGTGTGTGCGGGTGGGATACGTAAAATCCCAAAGAAATTAAGAAAAAAAAATCTTGAAATTTCCGGGTCTTTACATTACTCCCACCTCAGGGATTTACGTCCCCGTAAATATTTAACACAAACTAGGGAAATAAAAGTGGATTGAGCATGCATTTGATCCTTCCGCTCCCATGTGCTCTCCGGGAGGTTCTCGTGCTGCCAGTGAAAGCGTACCAGAGGGATCGACCATCCACGTAGGACCTGCTTCTGTCGATCCTCGTTCTCCACTAGAACCTCTATGAAAGTCGCCCCATCGTCAAGTCCAGCTCCCCATGGTTGATGATATGCATTGGGTCGTTCACGTATCTCCTCAGTTGAGATACGAGGAAAAACATCATGCACCTGATGAAACTGAGGTGGATGGGTCCAGTGGAAAACCACCTCGCCTACCCTACCGAGAACCTGGAATGGTCCGATGTAGCGCAGAGATAACTTGCCACCCCAGCCAAATCTCCGTAATCCACATCGAGGTGAGACCCGCAAGAAAACGCGGTCACTATCCTTGAACTCTAGTGGTCTTCGCCTCCTGTCATCACAAGACTCTTGCCAGCTCTGAGCTGTCCTCATCCGCTCTTGGATGGCCTGGACCTTCTCTGGTCCTACAGAGCTGCTAAGATTTCTTCTTTGCCGATAATAGAAATTCGGTCTCATCCCCTGGATGAACCACGTTCTTTGCCTAATACAGTCAATCCCGACATGGATGATACTAATACATACCAAGGATGATGTCGTAAGGCCTCGACGCTACTACCAAGAGATCAAATCGTTACTCTATCCTCCAAGGGTTGAGTCACACTGTCGGCATCAGTGTGTGGTAACTCAGTCTCCTCTAGTAGGTATATCAAAAGTGAGGGTCAAGTCAACGGTTTTTTTAAACCAGAAGCTCTTAGTAACAACAAAAAGAGAGGACAGGTAAGTAAATGACACAAAGAAAGGTGTCTTTTATTACTGCAGCTCAAAGTACAAGGACACAAAGCATCTACAAACAAACATCAACAAAGCTAGAAGCAACATGAACAAAAGTCTCCACGTTTGGAGCTAGTCCCGCTCCTGTCCATCTACTCTCGGAGCTCCATGGTCATAGGCATCAACTGTCTAAAGCTGAGCTCTCCCATGTCCACATGTTCCCTATGGTCGGGGTGGACCTCCTTATGGTGGCGGTGGAAACAGCTCGAAGTGTCGTCCACCTCCAACTACATGACCAGATCCCCTGCCACGGCCTCCTGCTCCTTGCGGTCCACCTCGATCGAACCTCTGCCTCTTCCTAGGAGGTCCTTCATTTATCTGCTGATCATCTGTATGGCGGGTCGGACAGTCACGAGCCATGTGACCAACCCCGCCGTAGTAGTAACACCGTCCGCTCATGGTAAGTCGTTCTCCACCCCGGGTGCCTGGCAAAAACGATCCTGTGTCATGAAGTCAACCACCTGTAGGTCTAGTCCTCTTGGACCCCTGTGTCATCTGTCTACTGCCTGCTGCAGAAGACTCTGCCGCATGCCATCTAGTGGTGGGTCCTGCTGTTGGAGACTGCTCAACAAGGAAACTCTCCACTAGGAGGGCTCACTCCAACACCCATGTCTGCGTCGGGATTCTATGAGAAACAACTGAATCTCTGATATCTCACCTGAGCCCCTTCTCAAAGGTTCGGGCCCTAAAGAATGGGTCTCGTACCATGTCCGTGGAATAGCATGAGAGATCGGTAAACCTCACCGAGTACTGGGCTACCGACATGCTGCCCTGCCGCAGCTGTAGTAGCTCCTGGATGCGCACCGGATGGAGGGTGGCTAGGACGAACTCTGAGCGGAAGAGGATCTCAAACTCCGTCCAAAGAAGAGATTCCTCTTCGTGCACCTGAAGCATCAAGCTCCACCATCTTCCTGATGCCGCGTGAAGGAGGCTCACTGCGAGGATCACCATGAGGTTAGCTGGTGTCCCCACTAACCTGAAAACTCAAACAACCGCCTCCAGCCAATCCTCGGCTGCCTGAGGGTCCGTCTCCCCACGGAACCTAGGCAGTCTCTGACGCTGAAACTCATGCAGTGTACTAAGGCAACGTACACTCTCAACAGCTAGGGCTGGTAGCATCGGTGGCTCAGCGGGTAGTGGTACCGCCGGTACCTCTGCTGAAAAAGGGCCCTACACCGAGGCCTCGTCGCTCGGTGGGTTGTCATCCCGCACAAAGCTCATAACCCTAGCTGGCTGCCGTCGTGGGGCCATCCAGAAAAGAAACAGGTGAGCCACGGTCAAAACAGTATACCTGGTGAGCTGACACAAAGTAATCACAAAGAATACTTGAAACACACATGCAATCAATGTTTTTGTGAATTAAGTCAGAAATCAGAAGTCAGGGTCCTGGTGTATGGATACTTTGGCCGCCGCACCAACACTGGACTCCCTAGACTGATAACCACACTCAATAACCTTAACACTATTGCTTCACATAGAAAAAGATCAGAGTCCTGAGTTCTGTGGTAGAACCGAACTCCTCTGATACCAATTTGTCACGACCCGTCCTCGGGACCCGTGCCATGACTACCCCAAGCCCGCCTTCCATAGGCTAGGGGATGGCGACTAGCACCAAAGGCGTAAATCCCGATAATTGGGAAGGAATTGCCTTTATAAAAGTAAACAAAACACCACAGAGTACGAGCGGAAGTAAACACTAAGTAAACTGAGTACAAGTAAGTGCGGAAAAGTAAGTGGGCCAGAATACAAACCCAAACTGAAAGTAAATTACAACTGGAAGGGAAGTACAGCAGCTGAAAAGTAAAGCAGCAACATCGAGCGGTCCAATGGAAATCCCACCTGAAGGGTGGGTATAGATAGCCTCCTCAGCTCCTCGGGTCCTTCCATCCACCCTGTATGTGTCTCGTCCAGTGGTCCACCTCCAGGTACCAACTCATCGTGAGTTCCTCCTCTGGGAACCGACCAGCTCTACACGCCTCAACCTCGATCAGTGATGTCCATCATCTGCAACCAACACAACGTAGTGCGGGCGAATCCCGTGCAGGGGTGAGTATATGATACTCAGTAGGGACCCCGAGACCCCCGAAGGTCTCCCTGAATCCACAAAGGATAAACCACAAAGAAAATATACAATCATTAAGTAACATCCAACACTACTTTGGTATATGCCCATACATATACCCAAGTCATCAATCCAGTTCGGCTCCAAAATCCGGGCCCAAGTTCGATCACGCCCACACAGGATAGCACAACCAATCCACACAGGATAACACAACCCAATCCACATAGGAAGCAAGTCAATCATATCGAAGATAATGATTGAAAATCAAGACTCAACTCAAACCAGGATATAATCATGATGTCGAAACCATAGTTGTTGGGGACTCCTTCTCTATCGAGTACAGTGGGCCTGCCGCTACAGCCAAGCACTTCCCACTAACCTTGGACTTGTGTAGTACTCCACCTTTTGAGTATTGTGGTCCTGCTGATACAACCAAGCGCTTCCCACCATGGGTCTGCCGCTACAACCAAGCGCTCCCCCTCATAGCCTCCATAGGTACTCCTTCTGTTGAGTACCACGGGTCTTCCACTACAACCAAGTGCTCCTCCGCCGTGGGTCTGCCGCTACAACCAAGCTCTCCCCCTTAAAGCCTCCATAGGTACTCCTTATATTGAGTACCGCGGGTCTGCCGCTACAACCAAGCGCTCCTCCGTCGTGGGTCTGCTGCTACAACCAAGCGCTCCCCACTGGGCTATCCGAAACACACCGAGTCGATCGATCAGCAGTCGTCAAGTCTCAGCCAGCTCTAGGGTTTCATAACGATTGAATGTACCATAGTCATCACCATCGAACCCATAGAGGATTCCCATACGGTTGTCGTCGTCGTCGCAGACGCAGCCAGCTCTAGGGATTTCGCACACAGCACGCTCGTTACCGGAAGGGTCCGCTCCACGAGCCAAGGGGGGTTCGATACATCAACTGACACGTAGTCCAGAGTTGATGTATCCCAAGGTTCCTCCACGTCGATAGGAACTCAACGTGACAGATGGCACGTCAATCGGACACCCGGTCTGAGAGTTGTTGGCTTTTTCGTTCCAGGGTCCCGGTTGGTTTTTTAAGTCAAAACCAAACCGACCACACTCCAACTGCGTCCAAACCTCGAGCGGAGTAAGCTAAAAGGTCCGTATCACTAAGTGGAATCCAACAAATTCAACAGCACGTCAATCGGACGTCCGAAGCTCATATTATAAGCATTTCCGCTCCGAGGGCCCAGTTGGTTTCGTGTTCGAATCAACCCGACCATACCCAAAGTTCTCTGAAACCTTGAGTGTAATATACCTAAATGACCGTCTCAATCCAAGGATTGTATCTCAACTAACGGTGCGTCGATCGGAGGTCTGTAGCCCAAGATACGAGCGTTTTAATGGAACTGTCTGGAAATAGGGGGTTCGGGCCCGGTCCGACCCGGCCCGATACCCCCTCCCCCCCCCCCCCCGGGTCGGCCTGAACTGGGTCTGGGTCCGGCCCATTAGGGCACGGCCTGGCCTGGCATGCTCGCACGGGCCGCGTGGCCAGCTCGGCTGGTGCCGAGCTGAGCGGACAGGGGGGGCGCGCTGCCCCCCTGATTGACAAACTACGGCCCCCACGTGGGGGGCCGCTCCTTCGGCCAGCCGGGGGTTACGACCCCCGGTTTCAGGAAGCCGGCCTGCTGGTGCTGCTGTCGCGGGACCGCCAGAGTCCCGCTCTTCTGAGGTGCCGGCGGCCGGTGGTTCCGGCCGCCCCGCCTTGCACCACCGCGGCTCCGAGCCACGCCCTTGTCCGATCGGGGCGGCGCGATAGCGCCGCGCCCCTCTGTCGTGGCCCCACCCGGCCGCAGTGTCTTCATGGTTCTTCGGTGCGGCGCGACGGTGCCACGCCCCTTCACTGTGGCCCGACTCTGACCGCGGGTTCTCTTGGCCTCAATGGTGCGGCGCGACAGCGCCACGCCCCTTCACTGCGGCCCGACTCCGGCCGCGGGTTCGCTTGGCCTCAACGGTGCGGTGCGACGGCGTTGCGCATCCTTGCCACATTTCTCCATGATTCCGCATGATTTCGTTGCACCGCGCCACCTTCTTTCGAACCGCAACATCAAAACAACAAAAGGGGGAGGAGAGTCGGTCATGTTCGTGCGGTCCGACCTCCTCCCATTAAGTTGATATCATGTGGCCCAAAATAATATAGACGGCGAACGACAAAGGTTAATTAACAAACAAAAATCATTTAACCCATACCTTGATAACGAGATGATGTTCGAAGAGCGTCGCGGAAAGCGGCGTCGTGGGGGAATAAGTTGACGTTACTCACCGCACGCTTCCACTTCCGAGTTCGTGTGTCAGTGCGTTGACGACGAGGAGGGAGGAAGGAGGGTCGTCGGAGAAGCACCACGTCAGAAAAGGGGGGGCTCCAGGGTAGAAGTCTGACGAAGGTCGGGGAAGAAGCGTCGCTGGCGTTCTTCGCGTTCTTCACGGGAGAAAGAAGTTCTCTCGAGCTCTCCACCCAAAAGCTCAATATCGTGCCCAAAATAATAGAATATAATCTATTATTATTGGTGGCGGAAATTAATTAAGTGGGCCCCACTTAATTAAGTTCACGATGGTTGGCACAATTCAAAAATTCAAAAAGTGGAGAGGCTCCTCCAAATTAATTGCCCGAGTGGATGACATAATTAATTTGGGGAGTTTCGAGGGGGGGTTTAGGGGCCCGGGTGGTCCCCACCTAATTAACAAGGACAGGGTCAAGGAGTTTCCTCCCATTAAATGGGGGGTTATGAGGAGGTTTTATTCTCCCCCATTAAGAGGGGAGTTAGAGTCCAAGAGGCTCTCCCTCATTAATGGGGGAGTATTGAGAGATTTCCTCCCCTCCCATTAAATGGGGGGTTAAGCCCCGTGTGGACCCCATGTCATAACCTCTCGTGGGAGGTTATGCTGCTCAGGTGGTCCCCACCCTAATTATCCTCCCATGGGAGGTTAGGGTGTGGCGGTCCCACCACCAACTCCCATGTGGAGCTTTTAACCAACACTATCCACATGGCGTGGGTTCAACAAAGATAAAATAAGTTGTCACTTATTTTATTTTATTAATCCACGTGAAACCCAAAAACCATCTCTCAAACCCGATCATCTGCCATCAAGGTGAAAGGCCCCTTAAGCGAAAACTGGTGCTGCGATTCCATCGATTCCCTCAGAATTCAATTCCAAGCACCGGTCCAAAAGTTAGGAAAACATGCTCGTTCGTTCACTGAACGTACCTGAGCTATAATTCGGAAATTGATTCCAGGCACACTGGGCCTCGGAATCAGGTTCCATCATAAACTGCATTCTTGTAAAATCCCAAAGAAATTAAGAAAAAAAATATATTGAAATTTTCGGGTCTTTACAGGCTTTACAGAACCTCCCAAGTGAGCTTGACATGCTGTCCTTGAATGGTTGAGGACAAGCTCCTTAAATTAATTCTCCCTTCAGAAAGGGGTCTAGCCAACCGTTTACCTGAAGTCCACTGATGGCGGCCTTCCATCTGCCCATCCCATATAAAGGACACCATTATTCTGTCCAAGTTTGAAATCACAGTTTTCAGAACCTTCAAGGTAAACAAAACATGCATCGTCGTGGAGACTAACACACAGTTAACTAGGGTGATACGGCCTCCAAAGGATAAAAACCTATTTTTCTAGTTTTGAATATGCCTAGTAGGTTTTCTAATGAGCTTATCAAAATGATTCACCCTAAGTCAAGATGGGTTGATTGGTGCTCCAAGGTAATCCATGGGAAAAAGTCCCTTGTTCATATTCAACCTAGCTCTTAAGTCCCAATCCCTCCTCAGAGAGGCAGTCCTTGCTGTGAAGAAGAGGCTCTTGTAGGAATTCACCACCTATCCGCTCCACTTGAAATATTCCTTAAGAACCCTCTTCCACCCCTTCGCTGATCTTCTACTACCATTAATAAACAGGACTATCTCGTCGGCAAACATCAAGTGCGAGATGCCTCTCATGGTATGCCTGTTATGATAGGGAAGTATTTTCCATGTGTCAATGACCTAGTTGATGTAGCAGCTAAAGGCATTTTGAGCAAGAATGAAGATGGTGGGAGACAAAGGATCCCCTTTCCTGAGACCCCAGTTGGAGAATCCCATGCACTTTAAAACTTTTAGGATGAAGCACCATTCCATTCTATCATACGCCTTGCTCAAATCCAATTTGACCACAAGATTTCCCCCAAAGGACTTGTTATTGATCCCACTTGTCATTTCTTGGGCCAAACCGATCGCACCCTGGATTGACCTACCTTTAATGAATCCATGTTGCTCAGGATTAATCCATGAATCCAAGTGGGTGGCCATTCTCCTATTGAGTATGTTGGCCAGGATTTTGTATGATGAGTTACACATGCTAATGGGCCTGTATTGGTCAATGGACTGAGGATTACTCACCTTAGGAACGAGAACCAATTTGGTTGCACAGGCAATACGAGGAAGAGACCCCCCTGGAAGAAGTCCTGGATAGCACAAACCAGATCACCTTTAATGATGTCCCAAGTCGCCCTGTAAAAAGACCCAGGAAAACCATCAGGACTCGGGGCACTGTCCGGGTTCAAAGACCAAACTGCCTCATGCACATCGTCCTCATCCAGAATTCTCCTCATTCCCTCATCAATGACCCCCGAAACAATAGTAGGAATACCCTCAAAAAACTCCTCCTCCCCCTAGGGTATCCCCCTACCATGCTCAGATTTGGACCAGCCATTAGAATCTGAACCTCTGCATTTGCCAAAGCCCAAATTTCCTAACGATCAGAAGAAAAGGATTTGTCCTCCCTCCGAATGTTTGGCTTCTGTATTCTCTGACGCTCCTTAATGCAAGCATGGAAGTACCCCGAGTTCTGATCTCCCTCCCGAAGCCATCTCACCTGATCACTTTCTCTTTCCATCCTTTCCTATCTCATTAGAATATCAGCTAAGGAATATTTCTTCGCTCTGAGTTCAATAAAGGACGGTTCATCCCATTCTTGTTCCAGTCTAGCCTCCAGTCTGTCCACCTCCTCACTGATTCCAGCAACATTGTGGTCATGATCAGGAATGGTTTTCCTCCATTCTTGAAGGCTATTCTTGACCCACCTGAGCTTATTGTGAAAGGTAATCCAAGGATTCCCCTGATGTTTCATGTCCCAAGCTCCCCTGACCTCCTCCAGAAACCCTGGTTCCTGCACACATGACTCTGAGAAATAGACATGGTCCTCCCACATTGCACCTGCATGAAGTGAGATACGTAATGGAGAATGATCTGAGAGACTCCATGTCAAATGAGTGACTTTGGAATCCGAAAACATAGTAATGTCCCCTTCATTCATCAGACATCTATCAAGAAGGCCATAATATCTTCTCCCCCCTGTTTATTATTACACCAGGTGAAAATACTGCCCTCATACCCTACATCTAGAAAGCCACTTCTAGCCATGAAGAAGACAATAGCCTGATTGGAATTCCTAGGAAACACTATGCCCCCTTTCTTCTCCTCTGAACTAGACATGATGTTAAAATCTCCACAGATGACCCAGGGGGCGCCCTCTGGGTTGAAACCTTCCAGATCACCCCATAACACCTCACGATCCTGCGGGTTGCACTTGGAATATATGAAGGAGAAGAAGGACCATTAAGCCCCACAGATATCTTAGTATTCAGTGCCCATCCGGATGCACTAATGAGGTCCACACGTATGTTATCCTTCCAGAAGAGCCAAATGTGAGAGTTGAGAGGATCCCCATGTAAAAAACCATGAACCTTATGCTTTTGGTCATATTCAGAAATCTTGCAAAGAGCATGTTTTAGTTCCAAAAAGGCCACCAGGGAGACCTGCTTGTTAACCAATTCATTGGCAAGAAAGTAGGACTTGACCCTAGCTCCAAGACTGCGGCCATTACACACTAATGCTTTAAACATTAAATAGGATCCGTCTAGAATTGGCCCCAGACTCCCGGCCCCTTCCATCAGAAGAAATTGATGCACATAGGTTAACTTCAGCTCTGGCTCTTGCTCTAGTAGTAACCCCTGGCGTCGCCTATGAGAAAGGTGGAACAGAAAAATCACCATCCCTTGCCAACACGCTTCCTATGACTTTTGGAGAATCAAACAAACCAACCGGCACAGTACTCTGTTCAGGAGACATATCAGGATTCTTAGGGGTGAGGCAGTGAATGGTGCTAATAGAGTTTCATCTGGGGGAGCCACAGGGCATGCCAAGATGGAGAACTCCACTGTACATGAACCCCGGGTTAATAACTTCAGCCCGCTCGATTTAGAAGACACGCAAAACTCATGCTCCATCCATCTATAAATGAAGGTAAAAATGGGAAAACAGGGATTCTTGGGGATCCATTGTTCTGCCAGCAAATTCATATGAAGGAGGATTTCTATGAGATCAAAACTTTGGATAAGAGGGGCAGCCTCGAAAGGAGGTGCTCCTTCATCAACGGCCAGTGGGCGCAGATCTAGGGCAGAATGTTGCGGCGGAGGCCCCTGCGGTGGCGGCTTCTTTCATGGATTTAGGGCACCCAGTCATTGAGGTTTATGCATCTTCCTTTGAGGCGGCGGCTATGGATCCCCATTGGATGCTTGTTTCATGGTTTTGGCATGGACAAGCTTCCTCTATCACTCTTTCAGGAGTGTGTTCGGCGTTGGGGCCTTGATCTGCTGACCTCGGTTTCTCATCTGGGTCGCAAATCCTTCTGTGTTGTCTTGGCATCTAGAGAGGATTTCGTCAATGCATGGTGCAGGAGTCCCCGCTCTCTGGGGCACTGGCATTTCTCCCTTTCACGGTGGTCAATGGATGCGCACCATGGTCGTGAGAGCTCTAGTGTTGTGGTGTGGATTTCTCTTCCTAGCCTTCCCCTCCCCTTTATGAATGAAGCTTTTCTCAAGGTCCTTGGGGATTCGTTGGGCCAATACCTATGCGCAGATCTTCACACTATTCGTCTGTCCGAGGATTCGGTGGCTCAGCTTTGCGTGGAGATGGATCTCAGTCAGCCTCTTCAAAATCATCTAGTGCTCAGGATAGAGGGAATGGAGGATCTTCAGCAACCTCTTTTTTATCCGGTCTACCCAAGGTTCTGTTCTTTCTGCCACATCTCTATTCATTCCCTGCAGGTATGTCATAAGGCTCGCTCGAAGGGTACTGATCACAGTTTGCGGTCGAGGTCCCCTGAGCAGCCTCCTCTACTTGCTTATGGATTTGGGGTAATAATCCTTGGAGGATAAGGGAAATATTTGATCTCGATTATGTAAAATGTCAGTTTAGTAGCTTATTCATTGGGCCGTTTATATGCTACTTCAACATTTTCACAAGTGGTTTTGAAAAGGATCCTACTGAGTATACTTGTATTATAACCATTATATATTGTTTTTATAGATCTACAAGAGGGAGTTAGTGATCGGGCAAGATGCTACCAGCCCATGGTGACCATTGGAGTTTGTAGGTGTTCATGGAGTTATTATCATGGGCATTTTATTTCAGGATATTTTTCATGAACTCTTTTATATATGACACGAAATGCATTGTGGGTAGATTTTTATTATATAGAGTTGATTGGGGGTTTATTTTTTATTTTTGGGATTTATGAGATTAATGCCTCTCATATGTGTGTTTAATATCCTTGGTGTTAGTCGTCAACTCATGTTTTATTAAAGTAAGTCTTTAGAAATCACACCCATCTTCACTGATGGCCTGAGAGGTGTTCTAATGAGGGTGGATCATGACAGATGGTCCCTCAATTTCTAAAATTTATATGAGAATTTATCTTGAGGAGGTATATAAAACATCATGGAGAACAATCTATCACTACATAATGCATTTTTCACCTCTATATTACTTTAAGAATGTTCATATAGCCTTATATAGACCCATAAATCCATACATATATATAACATAAAAAAAGAATAATACACGCTATAATCTAATCAATTACTTACTTTTGGAGCCTAAAACCACATTAGAGACAAATAAAGTGTCTCAAAACTTGATTTGGGAATCTTATCCCACTTACCAATTATAAATTCCCACCATTTTAATATTGCACCCTCAAGAATACTCAATGGAAATTAAAAGTGAAATTTAGATGGGGTCACCAATAGGTGAAAACAACCCTAATCACTCCTTTAGTAAATTAAAATTTTTCATTATAGAAATTATACATGTGATATTTTTAGTCTATAAAGAATAAAATTAAACCCTTCAACTAACTAAATAGGATTATAAATCATTGGTAAGAATTACTATTGTTTTTGTTTCTCTGAATTTTTTCCACCTTAATTCTTTATAATTATTGTAAAGTTGGGGATCCATACCCTATTAAATGTAATACATTTTTTAGAATTTTAATTTTCTCAAAAAATTAAACCCTGAGCTCCAATAGTTCAATCTGATAAGATTCCATTGATATTAGAATTGATATCAAGCATACCTTGATGCTAAAACTAATCTCTGATTACATAAGAATTTATAAACTCTTATTTTTAAGGTCATTTATTAACAATTTTCTATATAGGAAAATCATATACCATCATCCCAGATGTGCATCACCCATTAATAAAAATAATTTACCCTTTATCATGTCTCTATTAGCCATCTTTCCCAAGAATAAAATCATAATATTTTAGGTCCATCGAGATCATGTCCGGAATGAAACGCCCTTAACAAGGAAAATTATAAAATCACTAACATACATGACTATATTTTTATGATATTTAAATGTTTTTTTCATGATTTTTTAAACCATCTAAATAAACACACATACACATAAATGTCTATAGACACACACACACATCCATGGTGTTAAAAACAATAGAAATAAGTCTTACCAATTTCTGCTATTTTTAAAACCACATAAATATGTATTATGTATAGCCATAGTTTTTTTAGAATCATGGTTATATAGTTATTTATTTCAAACAAAATTATTAATATTGATGAAAAAAATTGAAAAAAAAATCATTTATCTATTTTTATTTTGAACTATGTAAATAAATTACAATAAAAGAATTGATACCTACTTCCCTAAATACAAAATCACTTTCTCTCATTTATTCCTCCATCCCTAATCATTGAACCTATATCAATAATATAATTATTACAATTTATCTATCCTTCATTACTAAACCCTAATCCTTGATTAAGTCCTTAATCCCTCCCTCAATCACCCATACCCCTCCAGGATCATTGATTTTCCTTTTACCTCCTTACAATCGCTCTTTCTCTAGATCCCACTACTTTCATCAACTGTTTTTCCTATTATCCTTATTTGTTTTTATAGTGGGAGTTGGTATTAACTGCAAAAACATTTATTCTTCTCTCATTTTGTGATTTTCTCATAATTGTTTCTTTGGTGGATCCTTTTTAATTGATTTTGTCTTACTATCCTTTAGTTACTAAATGAAGAGCAGTATTGATTGTTGGTGGTTAAGTCCCAGTTTCTGACTTGTAACAATGGATTTTTTTGTTGTTATGATGATAATGATGGTGTTTTTTTCCATTGGGTTCTTCTAACTAATGATGTGAGTGACAATGATGGTGATGTTATAAGGGTCTTGTGCGGATAAAACTCACTTGTTTGAAATATCTCATTTGTCTGAAATTTGAATGTTTTATTTTTTAATTGGTGGTAACTATGTTATTGGGAATTAGGTACTCAAAATTATGTGAATTTATCACTTAATCAAAAAGTGATTTATTAAAAATTTAAAAACTGATTTGGAGGATAAGGAGGTCCTTAATTCATTTATCGATTATATTAGGGAAACTATAGATTACAAGACAAATTGAATCATTCTAGGTAATAATTATTTATTTCACCCACCAACGAGCTCGTACCCAAGTGGTAAGGGTTCCTACTTGGCATCCAAGAGACCCGGGTTCAAAACCGGGTGGAGGCGAATTTCTGGGTACTATAGCAGTATTATAGTGTACTGTAGCAATCACTATAGTAGTCACTCTAGTAGTTACTGTTCGGTACTATAGCAGTCAGAACTATTCACCTGATTTGGGCCTTCGAGTCACCGGTTTGGGCCTACGAGTCTCCAGGGCCTTCGGGTCATCAAAGTCCTTCGGGCCACAGGGCCTTCGGGTCACGTAGACCATGGAGTATCCCATTTCACATAGAATAGGACCCCAAAGAGGATTAGAGACACAGGAGTAGCAGCCACCGGATGCAGAGCTAACCGGATTGGAAGAATGAGAGGCTATGGCAGCCGCCATCGGGACCAGGCACCGTGCAGCTTTATACGGGGTAATGATATCCGATCAGCAATGCAAGGTGGGGTGCAAGGAGATCAATGATGCAAAAAGCTGGGGAGGGGCAGTTCAAGTGGGTTGTGCCTATGGGTCATGTATTGGGCATGGTATGCCTCTGGGCCTTCGGGTCATGTATTATGGGTTTGTCAGGCCTTGTGCCTTCGGCCTACGGTTCATGTACGGGTTCCCCTTCAACCCTTAACAGGGGGATTATCCATAATAAAATAAAAAAGAATGCCTTCAGGCCATTCAAGCAAATGTCTATTTCACCCCTTAATAAAATAATATTGAAGGCTTTTATAGTTCATCTTAAACTCACATATTTATTTTTTCTATATTTAAGTATATTTATTTCGTTATCCACCTGTATTTCAATAAAATTTGTATTTTATACTTATAATATCTAATATAAGTATTATTTTTGTTATATTTCGGTCTCCTGTGTTTCTATTAATATGTTTTTTATTTATTAAATATATTTTATTTTATTTTTCATGGTGTGTATGCGGTTCATTCTTTAGATTATTAATATTAGTTATTATAAAGCTCAAATTATTTAAAAAAAATTAAACCATGAATCATAGGTATAAATTTTTATTATTTTTTAATAAGTATATCTACATAAGTTTTCAATATTTACAATTAAATGACAATTTTATGCCAATTATTTATGTAATTTTTTTATATAATTTTTGTGCTTCCGGATTTATTATTAAAAAATATTACCCATTAATTTAAATGGTTTACTTCTTAAATTTATGTTTTATCCACAATATTTAATATTTTGTATAGTATATAAGTGTTTCTAAATTTAAAAAGTGTTCATATATTTTTTATTGAAGAAGCTATTATTTTTTACTTGTTTTAATGATTTTATTATAGGATTTTAGTTTTATTAGAATACTTATTAGAAAAATGGGTTTTTATAATTATTTAAGTGGGTTTATTCTAAAATATCCATTGTAAAATACTTATTAAAATATACTTGTAATGCACAATATAAAAAGGGTTTTTATAATTTTTTTCCATATTTATTGATAAATTTTTTTCTAACACTTTTTAAGTGGTTTTCCATATACATTTATGTGTAATCAATTTTTAATATGTAAAAAAATATGAATTTTTTAACAAACTATATTAATTGATAAAAATAAATTTTCATCATTTTTTATCAAATAGACAATTTGGTAATGCAATTGTTTTAAAATTATATATTTAAATTTTGATTTCACTTCACTTATGTATGCTGTTTTCCTTTATCGTATATGATTTTCAATTTACTTAATGAAAATGTTGTTTAATTATAATTATTTATTTAGTTTTATACTATAATTTAAGGGTTTTTAGATTTTTTATTTATCCAAAGAATTTTATATCATTATTTAACGATTTTCTTCTAGAATATAAGTGCATATTTCTTATTAAAAATGAATTTTCTTCCACTTATTTATGTATTTTTCCAAAATATAAGAGTTTATTATTTAATATTTAAATATATAAAAACTATAATTTATTTAAGCATTTTTATCGTATAATTAAACGGTTTACAGATTACTTATTAAAAAAGTGATTTTTTGCCACTTTTCTGAGGTCGAAGCCACTTTTTTATCGAAACAAAGTACCTATTTTTTTGGTAGAGGAGACACATTGCATGGTTAATAGGCCCATGGGGAATTAAATCCCAATAAATGGCCTAAATCCCCATATTTTTTACCCAAAGGCCCCTTCGGTGAATACTACTGCTATAGTACCTAGGCTACTATAATCCTGACACCGCTATAGTTTTTCTAGAGTGCTGGTATAACGACCTGCGCCCAATGGGTTTTGAACCCCTAACCTTGATGTACTATTATAGAGTGATTTCCACTAAGATAAACCTCAACTATAATTTTCTACCACTTATTAAGTGGTTTTCGTATAGAATATAAGTTTTTCATATTACTTATTGAAATAGTTATTTACTTCTAGTTATTTAAGAATATTTACACTTGAATATAACTACTTCTATATTGAACATTGCTTATTAGTATCTGAAAAAAAAATAAGGGGTGTTTATTCTAATTTATAAAAATACTTACACTTAAATTCAAGGAGAAAACCATTTTAATTGGGTGACATAAAAAAATCAATAAGGTTTATTTTATAAATATTTATTAAAAACTATTGATGCCACTTATTTCTTATGTTAAATGATTTGGTATATGTGTTACCAAATTACTTATTATAATATTAAGTGTTTTTCTTCTACAAATATAGTGTATAATTAAGTGGGTGATATATGTAAGATCATTAGTCACTAAAAATATAATAACTATAAGTAGTGATTAAAATTTTATTTGACAATATAATATATAACACTCATTAATTATAACATATAATGATAATTATTTATTGTTAATTATGAATTAAAATATTAGTTATTTATTTATAATTATGAATATATAATTAATATATTAATTAATATGTAATATGATATATTAATTCAATTTAATGATATATTATTAATATTAATTAATATATAATATGAGTACTTAATTTCGAGTTATATGACTTGTTTATCAATGTATGATTGTTTTTTTGTGGTAACATTTTTTTAATTGTGTCTCTCCTCATGATTTTTACCTTTCTTTAATAAATGGGTATTCAGG
Source organism: Viscum album (assembly GCA_963277665.1). Classification (NCBI taxonomy): domain Eukaryota; kingdom Viridiplantae; phylum Streptophyta; class Magnoliopsida; order Santalales; family Viscaceae; genus Viscum; species Viscum album. The sequence continues at coordinate 2,004,511,744 of OY728138.1, forward strand.
TCTCAACCTATTATTATAATTAATTAATATTATATAATTAATTACTAATAATTATTAATAATTTATGAGTTAATAATAACTAATATAAGTAATTATAATATATTAATAAATAATGTATATAATAATTATTAACTGTAGTTTGAATTATTAATTATATATTTGGTAATGTAATTAATAATATATATTATTATATTAATAATTTCTAATTATATTATTAATATAGTTATAAAAATAATATCATTAATTATATAATTAATAAAAAAATTAATAATATATAATATTATATTAATAATAACTAATTATATTGTCAATATAGTTAATAGTTATATATTTAATAATATAATAACTAATACAAAAGTAATTGATTAATATATTTTATATGATTATTAATTAATAATATAATTAATATAAATTTTAATTAGTGATTTTTTAAATAGCTTTGAATTAAAAATTAATTACTTTCAAATAATAACAATATTGTTATTTACTAATTATGTTAACTTATTATAATATGCAGTCTTTTAAAAAACATACAATTGATAATTTAAAAAACATATAACATAGATCGCAATTAAAATTTATGACTAACGAGAAATTTATCACCTAAGTCTACATTGATGTTTTAGATGCTCCTTTATGCCACAACATAACGTATAGATAATGATTCCAAGTGATTTTTGTCGATGTGTATGCTCTAGCGTATGCACCTCCTATGTAATATTTGTTATAGCTGACTCCACAGCGTCTTGTGTGAAATGTGGTGGATCCAAAATTTTCTCACTGATACCCTGTCCTGATTGGAAGGAAAGTAGCCAATGGCTAGAAAATTCTCCCACACGGGAAGAAGATGGACAATGTGTAATGGATATCTTCTAACTTGGGTAAAATTTATAAACACACTCCGATTACTAGTAATCACTATAAGATAATCTCAAAATGTAAAGGACAATAAAGAAAAATCACTAGTAGATGTGTTGTAGATCTCTATAGGGATAGCTTGTGTCTGTAGAAGATTTATAATATAAGTGAAGAAGAATCTAATTGATCATGCTAGACATTCTCCTCGTGTGTCATGTCATCATGTAACACATCTATAATAGGCTTTTCACCCTCTAGCATGTCCATATTAGGCTCCTTGCCCTCAGAATCATCTAGAACATCAATGAAAATCCCATGATAAATCTCATCCATGGGAAGAAGAAGATTTACCAATGGTCCATGAAAATAATCCAGGTTTAATGCACCTCCCTCTACAATATTAGAGATGTAAACCAGGTGCGTGATATAATCATCCTATAAAAAAAAATATGAAATTAACTAAAGTTAATAAAAAAATTTGTTCAAAATCGGAAGGATTAATTATTACCAACTGATGGTATCCCCATCCATGTCATGTAAGATATAACAATGAGGTCATGTGGTGTCAGGGTACATAATCAAAATGATCTAATAGTTGCATGTGTGTCATGACTACCCCTCATAATTGGGACTCATGACGTTTATAACACATCTCAATATACCATGCATGATATCTCATCCAGTAAAAGTCTCTCTTCCCTGACATCTTCAAGGAATGAGGTGAGGAAACTAACTGGTTAGTGTGGCGATGTGTTTATGGAATCCAAGTTTCCTCATAACTTAATCAATGTGGTGTCGCTAAATAATGTAAAAATTGATAAGAGTTATGGTTCATGTGGTGGAAAAAAGCATTGTGATATAGTAAGGCAGGAGACTCTGGAGGATAGGCCCAATATTTAGTGTCTATGAAGCATGGAATTTAAAAAATGAATATGCAATTAATAAATGTAATCATATACAACACACACTTATAATTTCATTACATAATTAATAATCACACATGTCATCTGGATGAAGACTGTCCAGCATAAGTCTATAAGTGTAGACATCATGTCTGGTGGTATTTGAATGTCAATGGTGATGGTTCCACCTACAGATAACATTATTTTTGTTATATTTTTTTAATAAAAATTTATATATTTTATTTTTATATAAGGAAAAATATACCATTATCTACGCAGAGTCTCTAGTAAAATGTTAGTAGGATATGGTGTGCATACATGTTGAGAAAATCAAGGGATGTGATCTCATAACCATATCTGGATAAGAATAACTCATCATATAATATTTAACTTATTGATGTGGAATGCTCTACATAGCAATCTATAAGTATAAGCAGGACATAAAAACCCTAAGTTGTATCGCCCTGTATGGTCTATGCCATCAAGTAACTCTAAATACATTAGATAGACAAATGTAGTAGAATGATCGATGAAGATCAAGCCACCATTAACACTCATAATGTTTAGACATGTAAATATCATCACGATGATCTCGTTAATGTCATCTGCTAAATGTGTGAAGTGATTGTCTCTCCATGGAAAGTATAAATGGATCTAGACAAGATACCTATATCTTTCCTAGATCTCAATTCCTAGTTTCTTGTGTACTAAATCAAACCAATCACTAGAAAATAGGCTTATCATGGCTGCACCGTCGATGGGGAGGCCTAACATAAGGGACACTCCCTCGATAATAATCATCATCTCTCCCTATGGTAAATAAAAATTAATAGTATTCAACCTCCATCTCTCTACCAATGTTATTATGATCTGATGATAAATAAGGTGAAATGATACGTTACTCTATTGTAGAACCCAACATGTCGTAGATGAGGGACGATGGCAGGAGGGGGTGCAACATGTTAGAAGTGGTGTGACCTCCATACACTCAATGAAATAACGATACGACCCTCTAAGACAATATGAAAAACATGTCTATCTTGGAATGTGAGAAAAAAAACACCCTTCAAATCTACAAATGATATAATGGTTTTGAGTGATAAATATCTTTCCTATAATGAGAGTAAAGAAATATCTTCTATAATTCATTAATTTTTTGCTTATGTTTTGTTAATTAATTTACCTCACATTAATTTTATATTTAATCACTAATTTTTAAATGATTTTTGTTTGTAATGTTTCTGTATTAATTCTATGAATATTAAGTTTTAATATTTTTTGGTAATTTATGTATACCTTTATATGATCATATTTCACTTTTATATAGGTGGATATTATCTCTAAGTAAGTTTAATTTACCTATACTCAGGTTATACAATTTTATGTTCAAATTTATGTAAAATAAGCTATACCTCTACACAATATTATTTGTACTTTAAAAAAATGTCTCAATTATATCTAAAATATTAAATTACCATGAAATACTAAAATACATGATGGTTCTTAAATGATATAGAATAAATTTTTTACGTAATTTTACATGAAACAAGCTAGATTATAATAATAGTTTTATATAACTATGATAGAAATCATAGAGATGATAAAAAATGATGTTAATTGGACCTCCCTCTTGGTATGTTGGGATATTTTTTATAAGTATGACCTTTAGTGTGATATATACTACATCATAGTGTCATTCCCTATTCCAAAGGCCAGCCTATCTCATTTTTAATATAATTATACTTTATCCTTCCTCAAGGAAGCAACCTGGTCATATCAAGGACCAAAGGTGGATTATTATAAGGAAAGTTACAATAATTAAAATCATCAACAGGTTTCCAAGATGAAATATATCCATCAACCAAAGTGCTCGAGTGATATATTGTATCAAAAAAGTTTTCTAAGGTGCCCAGGGGACCCATAGACTACTGAGAGGGGAGGGGTGGAACAGTGGTCACTTACAAATTTTATGAATTTATTTCCTTTTAAATTCGTCCTCCTAGACTTATTCAGTCTCGATCCACTCCTTATGTCTCACAGCCTCACTTGTATAAGAAGTAAATAAAGGTGCATGATCATAAGGATTTTTCAAAGGTTTTATACTAAGACATACTCATTACCTTGATTGGTTATGCATCCCAATCAAGGATTCTTCACTATAATCAATATCATTCAATTATAAGTGGGGGTTACTCACACACTATAACCAAATCAGAGTCACACTAATCTTATCTCGGTGAGAGTCACACCAGTCACTTTTCATGTTTCTTATAGGACATATCTTTCCAACCTTCCATTGTAATTCATCAGTGGATTATCACTATTATCATGACTTCACATCACAAAATATTTTCATACCCTAAGTCACATAGGGTCTATAGAGTCCCACCATGTATATGAAAGTTCTCCATTTGAGTTCCTTTTTTTGATGTAGATCAGTATATCTAAACAGGATGATTTTTCATCAATAATATTGATCTCATTATTATTACAGTAGAGTCTTTGAATGAAAATAGTTCTTTACAACACACTATATATAACTTGGTATCCACTTTTATCTTAACTTTATAGTTCTTCATTAGATCCATTCACTTAGATTTCTCACTCACTTCGTATCTATCAAACTAATCTCAGAATGATGGTCATATTATCCTCAATATTATTCTATACAAAATTCAATATATTTATCTTATTCCTCTTAAAAAGCATTAGTTATTTAAAATTATAACAAATTACGCATTCTCCCTCTCAACAAGAAGTAAAACAATAGCTTGATTTTCTCTTTTATTCTCCTCAATATTCTAAACTCATCAATTGTATAAGAATTAATATTAATTGCACCTTTCATTTTCAATGTTCCTTAAATATAACACTTTTTTAAAAAAATTAGTCACCTAGAAAGACCACCATAATAGAATACCCAATCTAAGTTTCCGTGAAAACTCATGCACACCTTTCTCTTCTCAGGGTGTATGCCCAAAATACCCCTCATTAAATGCCTATTCTTTTGAAAGTCATCCTAAAAGATCATGTGAAAATATTTATTGAAGTTATAGATTATTTTTTCCAAAATATTCCAAATAAAATCTACAAATAAAATATTTTAGTTGTATATGTAATACTCCAGATGCAACTGTAGAAGGTAAACATTATATCATGAACTATCACATAATGTGCCCTTTGGAGAACCTTTATTCATGAACTTATTTAATATATTAATTTAATAATTTTAAATTGACCAAACTAAAATCATTTTTGAATTCACCATATCTTAATTAGATTAGAATGAATTTTTTATATTTTTATGAAAAGTTTAGTTTTTAGTAGAAAGTTACAGTTTTCTCGAAACTTGTAATTTGTATGAATTTACTGTTGTATAATAATGATCTTTAAGTTTAAAAAACCTTTTAAGTAATAAAATATGAATTTAAGGAATAACATTATATATTTTAAAATATTCTTTTAACTTAGAAAATTTAAGAACCCAAATCTTCATTTTAGGTATGGTTATTGATTTCGAGTGTTTTTTAGAAAAAATGGAGGTTTTCAAAATTTTATAAGTACACATCCTATACCCAGTTACTGAGTACAGCCATGTCTTGGGTTTGTAATGGCTGATACATTGACGTGTGGGGTGATGTGGAAAACCACTAATATCAGGGGCTGGTTGAGGAAAATACACAGCGTGTTCATTAAGAGTACACATCGTGTACTTTTATTTTTATTTGTTTAATCGGACCGAGGTTGCATCTAATCCCCAAATTCATCTTCTTCTAGAATTTCTTTGCCAAGGAGCGACCAAGAGTGATGAATATTATCTGATCCACCATTTCTCCATCCAAGTTTCAATTCAATCTTTGTCGGGTGTACTGGAATCCCATCGGTGAGCTCTTCCTTCTTCTTGAATCTCTCCCCCTAATTTCTCCTCTCTCTCAAGTTATTTGAGGTTGAACATTTTTTACCATTTTGTTGATCTATGAATTTCTAGTCCGATTAAAGGGATGACGTTTGAGAGTGTTCTTCTTTCAACATTTAGGTAGTTGGTTTGTTTCTTTTCATTGTTTGTCTTTGATTTTTATATTCCTAAGTAATGATTACCCATGTTACAGGTATTTCAGGTAAAGAAAATTAAACCTTGTTTTATCTACCTCAGATTGAATATTGGATTAAGGTTTTTTGGTGTAATATTATATAAAATTTCATGGTTAAGGAACATTACCTGTGTGTGTTACCTTGTTTGAATGTTTAGGATCATTTGGTCCAGGTTACCTATGAGGCAACCCTCGTTTCCTTACCTTGCTTGGTAGGATGGAACTGATTGTCTTTTTTTTCTTGTTAAATTCTTGTGATATGCATTGGAATTTTTTATCCATGCGGTAGTTGAGATTAATTTTGTCTGATTGATATAGTTTATACATTATTTAATTTTACATGTATGTGAGAACTTGGTGTAGTTATACCATAGGGGGAATTGATGTTGAGTGCTTCCTCAGAGTGTCTGTTATATTTCGCTACGAGACCACAGTGGGGATTGATGGTGAGCACTCCCTCAAAGTGTCTATAGTTGAAGTTATGAGACCACAGGGGGAATTTATTTTGACTGCTTCCCCAAAGAGTCATTAGTTTTCTAGAAATACCATAGGAGGAATCGATGCTGACTGCTTCCTCAAAGTGTCTTTGCCTTTTTATTTCATTTTTGGATAGAGGGGTTAGACTGTGTGATCTACCCAGAGGGTTAATGTAAATATTGAATGGTTGTGATGCATCTACCAAGACAAAGCACAAGCTTGGATACTGTCATGTTAGGTAGTCTTCTGATATACCTGAACATTAAATTCTAATGAATTTAAATCGAAACAGTAGAATTTTTTTACTTTTGTGTACTTCAAGTTCCTCACTGCATTTACATTATTACCTGCTATATATACTCACTGACAGTTAGGCAAAGATATTGTGGTGGTTGCCTATGGGGATTCATCTCACACCCTATTTGGGTCATGCTTTTAGACCCAAACAGATTATATGGTTGCAGGTATACATAAGGTCAAGTGCCCTTCGTCATCAGGTACTTGATTGTTGTGGAGCTGGAGAGCATGGGACCAAGATGAGGCTTGCGATGTAGCTGGAGTTTACTTTTTTTTACTTTCACTTGGTTTAGTACTGTATTTACAGCATTGTGACTTATTTGGATGTTTTCCTAGACATATGTGACATGAATCATTTATATATATGTGCTTCAGTTGTTTATTTACTTTCATTCTTCTACTGTTTACTTGTCGTAGGGTATTTCGATTCTGCTACTATTTCTTATTTATTATTACATTGTGTATGATCTGCCAATGAGGGCATAGTTTCCCCACTATCACACCTAAGGCCCTCGCTTCTAGTCGTAATCCTCTGGCATTTAGGGAAATGCGCTTGAATCCATCTGACCAATCGGGTATGGGGCACCTTTGGGCGGGACTTGGAACCGAGATGTTACAAAGTGGTATCAGGGGGCAAGTTATTTTCTTCTTTGTCTTACTATTTGTATCATATAGATAGAGATAAAAAGGAATAGGTATTTGTTGATAAGATATTCCCTAGAGTATCTAACCCATATACAGGGAAAATCCAAGTTACCTCGAATATTGCAATTTTTCTGGTTTTTCAATTGTTATAGTTGACCTGGTTTCACCGTTGAGTGATACACATGTTTTGTGTTGTTATGATTTGTATCATTGAGGTTCTATTTCTGTTGAAACCCGATGATATGATGGTATGTCATCTCATGCATCATATAGGCACTTTATAGAGATCACATGTCTTACATTCTTGTTATGCCATTTAGGATGCATTACTGATTACATGCTCCTATGATAGATGTTGTGCTAGATATGCATGTTGTTGAGATTTATGTCCTGATAGAATACCTACTATTTTGATAGGGTATTGGAAAATTTATGTTTCATTTGAATTGGAACCAAACTTTGGTCCCGGAGGTGTTATGGACCCTCATGGATCAGAATTTGGTGAATCATGTGATTAATTGCACTGTTAAACTTTGTTATATACATGAATATGATGCTAAGATTTGATTCACAGAGAGTATGGGCCCCCACAGATCGGAATTTGGCACTTTAATGCTTGTTTCAGTGTTTTTATGGGGTTCCGGAGTAGTTTTTGGGGATTACTATCCAAAAAAACCCAGAATACGTAGTGTGTGATGATGAATTTATTCCATGTATCCTTTTATTTGGGAAGAAAATGTTTTTCATAAGTACACATCATGTACTTTTTCTACATGTCATGTAGATAATAACCGTGTGACTAACCTTGTGGGTAGAGACATGGGTAGGAAATCTTTTCTTGAACACACCGTGTACTAAGAGTACATGCCGTGTTTTGGTGATCCGTGTATCAAGCTGTGTGACCAATGACACGGGTCGGTGAAGTCCTTCTTGTACATGTCGTGTCTGGCATATACATGATGTGTAGTTTTGTTCTAAGAGAACCGTGTAGTCATAGCCGTGTATAGGTACTTGGGTAAGAGGTAATATTCAAGTACACATTGTGACTCAAGGAGAACATGCCATCTGTATGGGGTGTTACATGACCATGGTTGGCAGAATTACACACCCATGTAAAGGTTTAAGGGAAAATTTTGTGTCGGGTGCATACACGTCGTGTAACCCTATTTTAAAAAACTTGAATGATTTTCCTTCTTTGTTCCATTTTTCACTTATAAGTTGTTGTTTCTTTAAACATGTACTAATTTGTGTGCTTAACCTTGTAGAGTCATGCCACCTAGATGTCCTCTGATTGTATACCATGTTAGGGGCGTTAATCAGACACCAGAAATGGTAGGCCAAGGACTACTAGAAGATCCTACCATCGTTCCCTTCAGGGAACCAGTCATCATTTTAGATACAGGTTCCGATGCAAAGTTCTGAGAAGGCTTCATGAGGATGATGCAGACATTCTAAGGAACACTACATCCTACCCCGTCTATGGTAGTGTTGAGGCAGGTTTTTCAGCAGTATCATCCTCCAACTTTCTCAGGGGACGGAGGACCACAGGCTACATAGTCATGGTTGGAAGCCATGCTATCTATCTGTGAGCATCTCAAGATGCCTCCAAAGAAGAGGGTGATTCTCTCTACATACATGCTACGTGATTCCTCCAAGAGATGGTAGGATGTGGTATCATAGGTTGGATTCCAGTAAGTTATGGATTGGGTTGAGTTCCAGCGTACCTTCTTTGACTACTTCTACCAGGAGAACTTGAGGGCCGAACAAGACCGAGAGTTCATGAGTTTGGAGTAGGGTATACTATCATTCATGGAGTATTCTTCTCGCTTCCCAGAGCTGCAGCACTTGACACCCATTCTGGGGGGTGATGAGTTATTTCTGGAGAGGAAGTTTGAGGATGGTCTCAGGCATGACATCTAATATCAGGTTAACATCTTTAGGTTTCTTCCATATATTCTATAGTCAACTAAGTTCTAATAACTAAGTGTAACCTGAGGGATTCTGGAGTTTTGGGATATGGAGGTTCAGCATCCAGAGTTTGTACCCTTCCAAATAATAGTAGGAAGCGCTGCAGGGAATCTATGTGTGGAGATCTGAGTAGGAGGGATTTTTTTAGGTAGCCATGTGGTGTGCTAACAGTGTAGGAAGGGAGGAAATAAGAAACCTCAGTGCCCAAGAGACCCAGTTGAGTGCCGATCTCGCATCAACATGGGACATCTTAAGTATCTTTGCAAGGCCCTCCTTCTAACAGCTAGTGAGGGAGGATCTATTTAGACTCCTTGTACCAGAGTAGGACCACCATTCCTACATCAGATTAGGGTCTAGAGTTATTCAGGACGTTCAGGATGAGGTGGTGGTCATGGACGTACTGGTCATACATAGGGTTTTTGATAGCTGTGGGGTGGATCAGCTCAGGGATCTCATACAGCTTCACAGGGTCGCGGCCTAGCTTAGTCTTTTGCACTGGAGAAGATCCAGGAGGAGCAGGATCTCGGACCCTCTACAGTTAGAGGTACGATTTTGGTTGACTCAATTTTGTCTTATGCTCTTTTTTATACAGGGGCTTCCCATAGCTTTATATTTATACCTGTTGTGGAGAGCCTTGGGCTCTGTGTCTTTACTTCTACTGATATCATGATGTTGGACACTCTGTTGGGGACTAGAATAGCTAGTGTACGTCAGTGCAAGGAGTTCCCTCTTGAGGTTGGTGTCTTAGATTTGGTGTCATAGAACCAACTACTTTGTACTTTATTCATTAATAAATACCTTATCACATCTTGATTGTTCTTCTATGTGGAAATGCATGTGAAAATGTTCTAAGGATAACTGTTGCATTAAAGGGTCATAGTGGATCCCTACTATGATGAGGACCCAAAAGTGCGATAACAATGTTCTTCAATATATGTTCTATGGATAGATGATGTTATTTGAGGGACATAAATAATACAGGCCATTAGGGTTGAGGACTCATAAAACTTTGAGGCACCTTCTCATGTTGTGTGCCCTTGGTAATATCCAGGAGAATATTATGAGAACGATACCCGCTAGTAGGAAATCCACATTTCATAGTGTCATTGGATGTTCCTATCTGCGGATGTGTGCATTGGTCCTTAGACTTTAATATTATTATCAATGAATATTACAACTCGCGCACTTAGATGTATTGACAAAAAATATGATGACACACTATTCACAGTGAGGTAGGATACATTGGGTAAGTCACGAGTGATACTACATTAATAGATAATGCAAGAAAGGATTTGTCCCTTCTGTTCCATAATGAAAGTAGATATCTCAGACCCTTTTATGGAATTGATATAGCCTAAATAAATCCATTTCCATGGTGAGGAATGGGCAAGTTCAATTTCAAAAAGTCAAAGAAATAATAATCAAGCACATGGGTTGATGGCACTAGAATACAACCTTCTTGATTCGAGATATCGGGACAAAGAGATTATATTACAGGTAAGTGTTCGTATGAGGTGACATGTCATTGTAGCATTAACTTCTTTCTCTATGGGTTCCTTGACGTGTTGCTAGACGCGATCCTTGGACTTTAGGTAGGCTTTGGATAATGCCACTGAGAAAGAGGCCTAGAGGATCGCACACTAAGTGTGTCCAAGTATCTCAGTTAAATATTAATTTAACAAGTTGAATAAAGATTATTCCCGACTGTGGTTTAATAATTATTCAAGGATGTATGATCACATTTATTTCGACACTAGTTATTCAAGATAATATATTGTGGGAGAAATAATATATTTATTAGCGAGTAATGCGGTGATATTTATTTGAGAAATAAATAGTCATTATTCAAGGTCTAATAAATGTGGTGGAGGAAATTAAGAAAAATGGAAAATAAAAGTACACGCTGTGTATATTAATATATACACGTTGTGTAGTTTTTCTGGGAATTTATGAGAAATAATATTATTTAATTAATTAAATAATATTAGGTTCAATTCGCTAGGTTCATGTCAAGTAATAATAATATTCAACTGTTATTATTAGAAATGGGGTATTACTAAGAATTAAATGAAATGAATAAATTATTTCAGGTAATTAATTCATTTTATTATTCTATGTAATTAAAAATCACAATTATATATTTCTCATTAGCCTAGTCATTTTTTTGTGGTTGTGCACAATGGATTTGGAAAAGCTCTCAAGCCAAGAGAGAATTATTTCTCCACCAAGAACGCTCTCAAGCTACCAGAGAGAGATCTACCTCTACCGGATCAAGGCGTTCGAAGGCAGACATCGCAAGCAAAGGCTCTTCCGCGCTAGCACCCGGAGATCCCTTTAGCGATGTCCAGATATACGTGGAGCATGTGTGGATCACCGCTAGAGGAATCCTACACATGGATTCTATGACACAATGATGGATCACATTAGATCGTGACCGAATACATCAACAAAGAAAGAATTTCATCAAGGTAATTCTTGTCAATTAATTAAATTAATTATAACCAACATATGATGATCCTCTATATGGTTCCAGGACTCCCCTCTTACTTTTTCATTCTTTATTCTATTCTGAAGATCTATCATTTTATTATCATGATGGATCTCATATTGATCATTGTTAATGATAAAATTAAAGTTGGGTACACCCACCAACGCACTTCCGTTGCGCCCAGAACCTACATGGTGGGTGTCACTTCTTATGGTACCTTTATATCTTAGAGATGACAGGATATGAATTCATTCTTAGAATGGACTGGTTAGTTCCCTTCTAACTTGTTGTTGATTTCTATTGTCATAGGGTGAGTTTCATGTCACCTGTGGGTGGATTGTTTCTACATAAGGGAGAATGGGATATTCATGCGAGCAGAGCTGGACCCGAGCATCACGGGTTGAGAGGTGTTACAGTATTTATTTCTAGTTTGTATCTGGATGACCAGGGGACTTCACAGATGGAATTTCCTCCAGTGTTAAATCATTTTAGGGATATCTTTTTAGATGAATTTTAGGGTTTGCCTCTAAAGTGAGAGGTATACTTTTCTGTTGAACTTATGCAAGATTCAGCACTAATATCCATTCCTCCTTATAGTATGGCTACACCAGAGTTGAAAGAACTCAAGAAGTAGTTGGAGTAGTTAAAGTAAAAGGGTTTCATTCGACCTAGTACTTCTCCTTGGGGTTCGCATGTCCTGTTTTCAATGAAGTTAGATGGTACCCTTGGACTTTTCATGGATTATCGGAAGCTGAACCAGTTGACTGTTAATAATAGATATCCCTTACTGAGAATTAATGATCTCTTTGATTAGCTTCAAGGATCCCAAGTGTTCTCGAAGAATGACTTGATATCTTTTTATCATCAATTTCACGTTATACCATCAGATATACCTCTTACATCCTTTCAGAGCAAGTATAGTCTACACGAGTATGTGGTTATATCATTCGGTCTCACGAACACACTTGCAGTTTTCATGGAAACGATAAACCGAGTGTTCCATCCATACTTAGACTCCTTTGTAGTGGTTGTTTTGGATGATATCTTGGTGTAATCTCACACTCTACATGACCATTCCATCCATATTGAGATCATTTTGACTACACTAAGAGAGCATCGTTATATGCTAAACTCTCAAAATTCCACTTTTAGATGGACTGGATTCACTTATTGGGTCATGTTATCTTAGAGAAAAGAGATTCAGTAGACCTAGAGAAAGTGATAGTAGTAGTTTCCTGTAAGAATCCGAATAACATATTTGAGGTACAGAGTTTTCTAGGGCTGGCTAGTTACTACATGAGTTTTATAAAGGACTTTTCATGCTTAGAAATGCCATTGACTAGCCTGACTAAGAAGGGTGTGAAGTACTTGTGGATGGATTATTGCGATTAAGCCTTTCAAGAGCTAAAATAGAGATTGACTTTAGCACTGATACTAGTTTTTCCAGAATCGGGAAAGAGTTACACCATTTACTGTGATGCATCGGGTATCGGGCTGGGAGTAGTGCTTATGCAGGGGGAAGGAGTCATTGTGTACAGGTCTCGACAATTTAGGCCACATGAGATGAATTACCCTATGCACGATCTCGAGTTGGCTGCATTTGTTCATGCCTAAGGAGAGAATTTTGTGGTGTACACTAACCACAAAAGTCTCAAGTATATATTTACCCAGCATGATCTGAATTTGAGACAGTAAATGTGGGTTCAGTACCTTCAGTCTTTTGACTTTGATCTTTCCTATACACCTGGGAAAGGAAACATAGTGGCCGATGCGTTGAATAGGAGGAATCAGATACAAGAAGTTTAGGATGCCAGTATTGAGTGGCATATTAGGGATTTGTTCTCTAAAATGCATTTGGAGGTGCATGACAGACAGGGGAAGACATTTCTTTCTTCTATAGTTGTTACATATACTCTTCTTGATCGATTTCAAATGAGGAAGCTATCAGATTCTGAAGGCCTAATCCTACAGGAGGGTGTGTCGGGAGAGGACCCTAATCCTAGGAGGACTATAGACGAGGATGAGACCTTACTCTTTCATAGAAGTGTATGGGTGTCAGCAGACATATGTGAGGAGCTGATGCGGGATTTTCATTTCTTAGTTTGGGAAGTTCATCCTGGTGTTACCAAGATGTATCAAGATCTACACCGTTAGTATTGGTGGATAGGTGTGAAGAGGGATGTTGTTGGTTTTGTTATGAGATGTTTCACCTGTCAGTAAGTGAAGGTAGAGCATCAATGACCAGTGGGGCTTTTAAAGTAGTTAACCATTCCCTAGTGGAAGTGGGATTATGTCATGATGGATTTCTAGATGGGATTACTGAGGTCACCTCGAGGGAATTATGTATTTTGGGTTGTTGTTGATAGACTCACTAAGGTTTCAAACTTCCTACTGATCAAGTAAACCTTCAGTTTTGTTGATATTGGAAGGTTGTACATCCGAGAGATTGTACTTTTTCATGGGGTTCCACACTTTATCATTTTAGATAGGTATTCCCATTTTACTTCACGTTTATGGAAAGGGATACAGAAGGCTTTGGGTACACAAGTACTTCTGAGTACAGCTTACCATCCCCAGACATATGGCCAGTCAGATTGCATGATTTAGGTGCTGGAGGACATGATTTGAGCATGCACCCAAGATTTTGGAGGTTCTTGGGAGAATCACATACCTTTGGTGTATTTTTTCTATAATAATAGTTTTCAGGAAACTATTGAGATTGCACCTTATGAGTCTTTGTACGATATTCTATTTCGATCACCCTTATGTTGGCTGGAGTCAGGAGATGAAGCTATGCTAGGACCTTGTCTTGTTCAGGAAACCACTGAATAGGTGGAGTTCATTTAGAAGATGATGGCTACTACACAGTCTCGCCAGAAATTGTATGTTGATTGATGGAGATGACCTCTGGAGTTCAAGGTTAGAGATCAGGTTTTATTACATGTCACGCCGAGGTTGGGACACAGGAGGATTATTAGACAAGGAAATATTTCACTGAGATACATCGGTCCGTTTGAGTTTTTGGAGAGAGTCAGGCCAGTTTCCTATCAGTTGTAGTTACCTCAAAGGTATCAGGATATGCACAACATCTTCCACATTTCTCAACTATGGCGTTACTTCTCATACTCATCTCATGTTTTTTCAACCCGAGGAGGTCGAGTTGGAGGTGGATGCAACATTCAAGGAGAATTCTATCTAGATTGTTGATCATAGCGTGAAGGTTCTCTATGGTCAGTATATTGCTCTAGTATGGGTGTTATGGAAGTACGGTCAAGTACAGGATGAGACTTGGGAGAGGGAGACCGATGTGCGATCGTAGTGGCTAGATCTGTTCAAGGATTCTTCTTCGCCACCTTGTTAGGGAAATTCGGGGATGAATTTCTTTAAGGGGGGAGTTTTTAAGAACCTGGATCTTCATTCTAGGTATGGATCTTTATTTTGGGTGTTTTTGAGAAAAAGGGGAGGTTTTGTAAATTTTATAAGTACACACCTTGTACTTAGGAGTACACGTTGTGTACCTAGTTACCAAGTGCAGTCGTGTCTTAGGTGTGTAAAGGCTGAGATATGGTCGTGTGTGGTGATGTGGTAGACCGCTAATGTTGGGGGCCAGTTGAGGCAAATACACGGCGTGTTCATTAATAGTACATGTAGTGTACTTTTCTTTTTATTTGTTTAATCGGACTGAGGTCACGTTTAATCCCCATATTCATCTTCTTCTACCCTTGTTTCATCCAGGAGCAACCGAGAGTGATGAATCTTCTCTAAGACATTTTTTCTCCATCCAAGGTCTGATTTGATCTCTGGTGGTGCGTTGGAATCCCACCGATGAGTTCTTCCTTCTTCTTGAATCTCTCCTCTTGATTTCTCCTCTCTCGAGTTCTTCAAGGTTGAACATATTTGACCTTTTTGTTTATCTATGACATTCTAGGCCGATTCAGGGACTGATGTTCAAGAGTGTTCTTCGTGCGACATCGAGTTAGGTGGTTTGTTACGTTTAATTGTTTTTCTTTCAGTTTTATATGCCAAAGTTCTGATTACCCATGTTATGGGTATTTCTGGTTAAGGAAATTAAACCTTATTTTGTCTACCTTAGATTGATTGTTGTATTGAGGATTTTTTATGTAATATTATGTGGAATTGAATATTTAAGGAACATCCCAAGGGTTCATTACCTTATTTACATATTTAGTTCATTTGGTCCGGGTTTCCTATGAGGCAACCCTCATTTCCTTTCCTTGCTTGATAGGAAGGAATTGATTGTCTTTTTTTCCTTATTAAATGCTTGTGATATGAATTGGAATTGTTTATCCATGTGGTATTTGAGATTACTTTGGGATTCTTGATATCATTTATGCACGATTGAATTACACAGGGCTATGAGAAATGGTTTAGTTAGACCACATGTGGAATTTATGTTGAGTGCTTCCTCAAATTGTCTGTTATATTTCGCTACAAGACCACAGGCGGGATTAACGGTGAGTGCTCCCTCAAAGTTTCTATAGTTTACGTTATGAGACCACATGGGTAATTAATGTTGAGTGCTTCCCCAGAGAGTCTGTATTTTTCTGGAAATACCATAGGGGGGATTGATGTTGAGTGCTTCCTCAGAATGTCTTTTACTTTTTATTGCAT
This sequence comes from Viscum album, assembly GCA_963277665.1. Lineage (NCBI taxonomy): Eukaryota > Viridiplantae > Streptophyta > Magnoliopsida > Santalales > Viscaceae > Viscum > Viscum album. The sequence continues at coordinate 2,004,528,102 of OY728138.1, forward strand.
TTTTTTCCATAGGGGTGAGACTTTGTGAGCTACACATAGGGTTAATGTAAATATTGAATGTTTGTGATGTGTCTGCCAATCCAAAGCATGAGCTTAGATACAGTCATGTTAGGTAGTCTTCTGAGATACCTGTTGTGATACTTACTTGATTGAATGATGAACATTAAATTCTAATGAATGTAAATGGAAACTGTAGGATTGTTTACTTTTGTGTACTTCTATTTCCTTATTGCATTTCCATTATTACCTACTATATATACTCACTAACAGTTAGGCACAGATCATGTGGGGGTTACCTACTAGAATTTGTCCCACACCCTATTCGGTTCATGATTTTGGACCCAAAAAGATTATATGGTTGCATGTATAGATAAGGGCAAGCGCTCTTCGTCATTAGGTACTTGATTGTTATGAAGATGGAGAGCATGGGACCAATTTGAGGCTTGAAATGCTGCTGGAGTTCACTTTTTTTCCTTTTCACTTGGTTTAGTACAATATTTCTAGCATTGTGACTTGTTTGGCTATTTTCCTAGACATATATGACATGCATCATTTATATATATGTGCTTCAGCTATTTATTTACTTTCAGTCTTCTGCAGTTTACTTATCATATGGTATTTTCCTACCACTACTATTTATTATTTGTTATTCCATTGTGCATGCTCTGCCAATGAGGGCATAGTTTCCCCATTATCACACCTAAGGCCCTCACTTCTAGTCGGTAGCCTCTGACGTTCGGGGAAATTTGCTTGAGGTCATGTGACCAACCAGGTACGGGGCACCTTAAGGTAGCACCCAGAACCAGGATATTACAGAAAACCTATGGAAAACATTTTTAGATCTAATTAAAATATTACTTTAATAAAAAACTAATTTTGATATTTTCTTTAAATCATGTATTTTAAGGGGAGATTCGGTTTTGGATTGACTTTAAAGCCTCATTCCTTGTATTGTTTTTATAATAAATCAATTCATGTCATTAAAATCAACATCCAATATAATTTTATCTTATATATAAATTTAAATCTTATGACTTTATCTCTCTAAAAACCGTTTTTAGATAGTTAAGTGTATTTATTTTAAAATTAACTTTTCACACCTTTATAAATTTTATCAAATAAAATGATATTCATATTTGAAATTATAAGTATCAAATTATGTAAAAATTTAAATATCAATATTTTTCATTAAAGGGTCCAATCACACCAACATTAATGCAGCATATCCCATTAAGACTCTATAGTTAATCTTTGTTATTAAAATTAATTAATAAGGTTAGAAATTAATTACAAAGGTAAAGTAAATTAGGGTAAAATTTAAAAAATAAAACAAAAAAACCTAAAAGTTGTCTAAAAAGGAGTGGTTGAGATGAGTTTCTATAAAAACTCATTTTTCTATCCTATTTTTTCTAATTTGTGTCCTTTGATACTTGAATAATAATCTTACATTATTGAAAAGGTAAGGGTTGGTCCCAAAAATAACCATCCCTTCACTTATAAAATGGTTACATCTTTAACACTTGAAGACACACTTATCTTTCAAATTATTTCTTTAAAATATTCCATTTTAATCTCTCTAGAAACCTATTCCATGAACATAATCCCTGGTTCACTCATAATTAGAGGAATCCCTTCAAATTTAAGGATACTTCCAAGGAAAATTCAAGTTACTGATGTGAGTATTATCAACTACTTAGTTTTATTATTAATTATATTATTTTAAATTTATTCTATACACACTGGTATAATGATATTATTATTATTTATATGATTAAATGTTATTATCTTAAGGGTGTTATCATTTTTTATTCATATACATCATTGTTTAAGAAAAACAAAATTTTTGTTCCTGTATTGTGAGGACTACCATCTCTAGGATGTAACGTGTTTCATTTTACCTCACCTCTATAAAAGGATGGATATAAGGATGGTATTAAATTACAAATATGATTTTTACAATATCATTAAGTTTTTGGTATGAAAATTTTAAGAATTTATTAATGACATTACCAACAAACAATCATCATTAATTTAATCGTTTAAAGTAATCTCACTAAGAGGATAATATTTTATTCTAATTGTGTAATATTTTTATATCCATTACTTCTTCTTATACTTACTTAAAATTCTGATATATCTCACTAATAAAAAATAAATAATATCATTATACTTCTTGTATAGTGATATTACAACAAAACCACCACATAATCATTCATTAAATCGCGGTATGTTCATGTTTAGGTAGGTTTAACCACCTACAAGAACAATAATTTGAATGTATACCATGAATGACTATGTGAAAAAAAATATGATTATAATTTGACATAAATGTGTAAATAATGATTTTTTTTTGTTTTGGAGATATTATATCAATATTTAATTCTTCAATTAAGGAGACACACTTTTTCATCAAAAATCATCAAAACATGTTTATTATCGACTTTATCTTCAAGGATAAGGTCTAAAATACTCATAAAAATAATTTGAAACATAAAAAATTATTATAAATACTAAATAAATTTTAATTTAATGACCTATTAATAATATAATTTTTCATAATAATCAATAAAAATACTACTATTATAAAACTAGTACAAACGACCAAAACTATAAACCAAAATATGGAAAATCAGAAAAATTCATGTAGAGAATGACTATTTATAAAGAGTATGAATGAAATGGATATGAGAAAGTTTTTAAATTAAGTTATTAGGATATTTTTGTTTATTATACAATATTATAAAGTATTTTTGTGTAATTCAGGATTAGAGGTAAGTGTTTTCTTTCTCAAATTTCTCTCTTTGAGACATGTTTTATATTATGCACCTAATTTCCATTATGTGGTGTATATACTACATATATAAGAATTTATATCATGATATTCATTTATTCATGGTATTTAAAGATCAAGTTTAATCCTTATATTTTAATATGTGATGATTAAATTTCTACCTAGTCCATAAGTGGGGTTTTCCAATCGCAATTTTCATTCTTTAAGATTCATGTTATAATCACCACCTATTTTCTTTTGTGTAGTAAATACATTAACATGGAAGTATTTTTTCCATATTATTTTTGAAATCTAAGGGATTTACATATCTATATTTTTATCCATTTCTCATATTTTATTGATTCAATAGTTACCTTTTTTATCATGGAAAAACCATCCTTAGTTTTGGTAAAGTAAAAGTGTGAAATTTCCTAGAAAATACATCATTGTCTAGATACTATAAAGTGGATGCAAACATGGTATAGATACACTTATGGGTAATCACCCTGAAAATGTTTGGTTGAGCATAGACTCGACCATCACCCTAATACACGTTGGGTGGTCCTATGACTGCACAGCTAGCAATATTCTCTTAAGGGATATGCTTTGGAATATTCATATGCTCTTAACGAACCATCATAAATGATTTTCCTAACATTTCATTGGTCTCATACCAATGAAAACTATTGAACTCAATTTTATTTTCCATGGATGAATCGACATATTGGAAGTAACCTACCCCTATATTTATTTGATAAGGGTACTTTAGGTTACTATGATGATACCCCATAATTTAAAAGTTTATTAATGGATGTTCTCCTAGTCATCCAAATTATTCTATTGAATGGGGAAGTATTTGAAATCTATATTTCTTATTATAAAGATATCCAAGTTTTATTCAGTAATAGGTTTCTTAGGGAATGGTATGAAAGGTCTTGGTGAATCTTTTGGGGAATGCATTGGAATTAATTAGGTTATGGGTGGGGCCTAAAATTATATATCCCCATGATGTATCCACAGGTCTCATGTTAGAGAACAAGTTGGTTTTTGTTGTATTCCACTTCCCATGATAGGAAAGTGTCTTGAAATAGGGCCTTGATAGTATGTTTTTGATATATGTAATTATAAATTATATAATTATGTGATCAATGATTATAGTTATTCATGTTTTCATTTATTTTCATGGATAAATAATGCCCTCAGTTTCAGTTGATTATGCCTTCATGTTGTTAATTTATTCTTTCTATATCACTGATTCCATATTTATATTATGTAATATTTTATTATATGTTACCTATTGTTGATCATCTAATATTACCCTTATTTTTTTCCTTTCCTTAGTAAATATAGAATATGACTACGTGTAATTTTCATATACATGACTGAAGGGGTGATAATGTTCTCATAATATTTTCATGTTGTATATTAAGTTTTCAATTGTAATGAATGTATGTATCTAGTTCTCCAAGACTACTAAACTATTCAATCCATCAGGAACTATTGTACTCTATACCAATTATTTAATATAACTAAAAAATATATTTTTTTTGGAGACTGGGATGTTATAGTTGGTATCAAAGGAGTTTTAATACCAAACAAAAGGATTAGATTTAGATAAGAAAATAATTTTTCACAGTTACTTTGAAAAACCATCAAGATTTATAGGTAAAACTATATAAAAATTAGTAGGAATTATATTTTACAATTCAGTATCATGTGTTATTTATGTGTATTACATTGTAGAAATACGGAGACTAATAGGGGAATGAGAACTTAATCAAAACCCGTAGTCAATGTAGGGATATTCCCCCTAAACAAGTTAATGAAGCGTGAGTTGAGGCTAATCAGTTCATAACCATATTGGGGAAGTTAACCTAGGTTATGAAAAATAACCTCGCTCACATAGAGCAACCAGCTAACCTAAATCATGGTATAACAATATTGGGCCACTTAATGTGACAATATCCTCCATCATTCAATGAAACTACTAATCCATTGATAGTTGAATAATGGATCAAGTCCCTACAGAAGATCTTTATCACTTCCAGCAGTAGTGAAAATTAAAAATTCATTATAATGGTCTATCATCTAAAGGGAGATATGGACCAATTGTGGTTTTTATTTAAAAACAATAAAGAGGAATATGATATCAAGTTCATGGAATGGGGAACTTTTAAGGACGTATTATATGAAAAAATATTTCCTTGTGATAAAGGGGTGGAAATGGAAAGGTAGTTCCTCAATCTTAGCCAAAGAGAGGAGTAAATGTTACTAACTATGAGGTTAACTTTACAAGATTATATAAGAATACTACATACTATTTAGATTAACCAAAAATAAATATTGATCATTTCTTTGACATGTAAAATTCGAGACTTCAAAAGGTAAAGGTCTATCTAAATTTTTTTTATATGATGATATAGTCTCAAGAACCATTAAGATAGGAAATGAGTTCTCTAGGACATATGTATTAAAGGTAAATCAGGAGAATACGTGGTTTGTTGATTATCATGGGAAGAAAAATGCAACAAATAGGAAGAAAGGAAGGATGATATTTCCCATATGTGATAACTTTAGGAAGAAACACCATGAGGATTATAGGAAGGGAACTGGAGTTTGTTACAAGTGTGGAGAAAGAGGCCATTAAGCTCACCAATGAATGGGAAAGGAAAAATTTGTTGATTTTCAATGCTTTAACTTTATGGAGAAGGGAAATTATGTGAGACAATTCCCCAAACATCAAGGGAATATACCATAGAAAAAGACAAGGGGTCTTATTTTATTACCATAATTGAAGTTGAAGTTCCTAATCAGTTATTGGAAGGTAATTTTTTCATTACTTCAAATTTAGATAATTTTTTATTTTATTTTAGATCTTTTCACTCTTTTATATCTTCTATGTTTTCTAAAAATATTAGATACTTACCTAGATCCCTATTAAGGGTGTTTTCAATTAAGAAACCAAGTAGGAGTCTTATTGAAACAAATATATGTCAAGTAATTCTAATTATATTTCATTGGTATACCCTATTTAATTTTTGGTTACTATAACTATGGTTGACTTTGATATGGTCTATGGTATGGATTAGATTTCAAAGTATTATGAAAAAATCTATTTCCAAGAGAAGGATATTATGATTCATGAAGTTGAGGTGGAATATATTATCTTTATAGGGTAAACTTCATTATCTACAAAATGTTTGGATCCTCCCCTAGTAGATCTCCTTAATGAAATTATGTGTGAAGGGGAAGATCAAGCATGGTTTAGGGTTGAGGAAGGTATATTAAGAATAGAGGATGTACACATGGTATAAAATTTCATTGATGTTTTTAAAGAATAATCACATATTCATCCACCAGAGCCTGAAGTTGAGTTCTCTATTAAACTCATTCCTAATGTAAGGTCGATATCTAAAACTCTTTATAAAATGGGACTAGGGGAGTTTATGGAGTTGAAGAAATAGATTCATGATTTGAGTGACAACGGATTTATAAGCCCTATCATTTCATTATGGGGAACCCCATGTTTTATTCATTAAAAAAGAGGATGATTCTATGGGATTGTGAATTGATTATAGAGGGATAAATGTCATCACTCTAAAAATAAGTATCATTTACCACACGTTGTTAATTTATTTGATCAAATTCAAAGATCCAAATACTTTTAAAATATTTATATTCACTCTAGTTATCGTTATTTATTGGAAAATAATGATGATATAATGAATATGGTATTTCAAACAAGTTATGGACATTATGAGTTCATGGTAATTTCTTTTGGATTGACGGATCCACCTTATATCTCTATAAATATTATGAATAGAGTATTTAAGGAGTATCCTCATAACTCTGTGGTGGTATTCATTGGTGATATCTTGATATAATCTAAGAGATATGAAGAGCATGAGAGTTATCTATAAATAATTTTGGAGACCATTAAAAAATTTAATTATTTGGGAATTATAATAAGTGTGAATTTTATTTAAAGTAAGTCTATTTTCTTGGTCATATTATCTCTAAGGATAGAATATTTTCTGACCTATTGAAGTAACAGGTCATAAAATAATGTCCCACACCAATGAACGTAACTGATATTCGAAGTTTCCTAGGCTTAGTAGATTACTATTAGAAATTCATCCATGATTTAACTCAATTGACTAACCCGTTGACAAATTTAACACAAAAATGGTTAAATTCACATGGTTAATGGAATGTGTGGAAAGTTTTGAATAGATAATGAGAATAATGATTAATGAACCAGTATTGAATCTACCATCATGTAAATAAGGATTATTAATTTATAGTGATGCATCATACAAAGGACTTGGTTGTGTAATTATGAGGAATGATAGGGTGATTTTATATACATAAAGTTGATTTAAAATACTTAAACATAACTATCAAACTTATGACCTTGAGCTATAATCCATAATATTTTCTTTAAAAATATGGATATAATGCATCTATGATGAAATATGTGAGATATATATGGACCAAAAGAGTTTGAAGTGTATTTTATATCAAAAGGAGATTAACATGAGTAAAATAAGATGGTTGGAACTACTTAAGGAATATTACTTCTCGATACACTACCACCCTGGAAAGAAAAAAACAAGGTTTCTGGTGCATTGAATTAGAAGGACTATGGAGTTTTGGCCATGATGGGGATTAACAAAGATCCTATATACAAAGATCTAGTAAAGTTAGATATAGTTATTTCTAGGCCAGGGGAGCCATCATTCCTTTTCCAATAAATTATTAAATCATCATGATGAGAAAGGATAGAGAAGTCCCAATAGGATAACAAGAACTTACAAAGGAATATTAATCTGTGAATGGTGGTAAATTTTTAGTCTTCATCTATAAAGATATAGTGTTAATGTTTTAGAAGAGGTTATGTGTTTCATATGTACCATATTTGAAGAGGGAATTATTAAATGAAGCACATAGATCAAATTTATCTATACACCCTAGTAGAAAAAATATGAATAGGGGTTTAATAGAACATTTTTGGTGGGATGTTATGAAGCTGAAAATTATGGAATATGTGTCCAGATTCATAGTATACAATAGGTAAACAATAAAATAAACATCCAAAGGGATTCATACAATATATTCCTATACCTATAAAGAATTGGGAAAATGTTACAATGGACTCTATCACTAAAATTCCAATTACTCTAAGTAATGATGATGTTATATGCCTCATCACTGATCATCCTATAAATTCTTTTCATTTCTTAGTGATAAGAGAATATATATCCATTGCGTGTATTTATCAACTCTATATAAATGAAATCACAATCCTTCATAGGGAACCTCTATCAATTGTATATGATTGTGATTCTCAATTTACATCAATATTTTAGAAGAGTATTCCAAGGGATCTCAACACTGAGATACATTTAAGCACCACCTATCATCCCCAGACTAATGGGCATTCTGAAAGAACTATCCAAACTTTGGAAGACATGATGAGATCATGTTATTTTGAAATCCAATGTATGTGGAATTAGTATTTAACTTTAGTGTAATTTGTATATAATAATAGAATCCATTAACATATTCATATGGAACCATACTAAGAATTTTATGGGAAGAGGTGTCTTACTCCAACCTATTGGGAAGAAGTTTGATAAATAAAGTTAGTTATTCAAGATCTTGTAGAGGAGACTATTGACACCTACCAAATGAGCATCGAAAAAATAATATGGGAAGAAATAATAGAATATGGGTATTATTTTCTATGAAAAAGTAAAGGAATAATAGGATGGTAGAGACCTGCGGATCGCATGACCTGTTAAGGGACTCGTGATCACATGACCATCATAAGGTCACGTGAAAATTCCACATGTAGTGCATAACCTACGGCGAATCCTACAAAACCCCCTCTCAAAGAGCCTCTCACATTTTTTGAAGGTGATCCATACAACCAATAAATGTGAAGGTGGCAGTTTGGTGAGTTCCCCTAGTCCATGTAGGTTGTCGGCAACAAGCACCTGATGATTCAACTTGAAAATATTTTTAAAATGAGAGGAAGGATATCCAAAGTTAGAGGCCTCTAATAGCCACTGATATCATGTATCCCATCACCAAAGGGAAGGATAATTATCCTTGACAATGTTCGTGCAAAATAGCAAACTCCTTGAGCCTTTGTAAAATAAAACAAAGGAGATAAAGAGGGAGGAGGAGGGAGATACTCATAGTAACTAAAGGAAATGTCGCATGCCCCTAGTAATCCACAAGGAACCCTAAGTCCCTAGAAACATTTCCACCTCATCTCACAAGGTTCCTTTGGCTTGTCAGACTAGTCGCATGGAAAGCCTTAGGTATGTCTAGGAAACGTTGAAATTCCATTTATCTTCTCAAGGTAAAACGAACATATTTTTTCATGAAACACTCACACACCCCTACATGACCCATATCGGTCATGTGATACATCACCAAAAAATAGAGTAATTGTCTTTGACATTACTCATGTAATATCACATGACTCTCAACCTTTTTCACATAAACTAAAGGAAATAAAAGGGGGAGGAGGTGAAAGGAACTCATGGTCATAAAACGCTTGAGATGCACTAAGGAAGTATAAAGTGTGACCCCACAAGACCCCTAGAAAACCCATCCCTATATCACAAAAATCCCTATAAAATTCATCAATCATCTCGTAGATGCTTATCAATTGGCACTTAGATATCGAGAAGTCCCTTGAACATGTGAACATTATAATAAGGAAGTCATTTGACATATCCATGTGATCAAACGAGTCCCCATTAATTGAATATAATCCATTAGTGGAGGTTTTGATGAGTGGGACTCACAGTTGCTAAAAATTAGGCAATGCCAATAGAGCGGTCCATGGAATAGACTCAAGAAACTGCATGGTGCCAAAACCCTTCTCCGACTCCATCCTGGACTCATGCCAGATACATCTCACAAAGAACCAAACAACTAGGGTGTAGATGCCTATAAATTATCCACTCCAACATGAAGAAAGGGTTGGACTCTGAGAGGCTGGACGGTTAAAATTAAAACAATTCGACTCTCGGCCACTAAAGACTTCTTAGAGTGGATGATCTCACGACTATAAAGCCTTACATTAGGTAATACACTGGAAAATAGTCTGCGTAATCATGCTACATACATAAGGTGTTTCATGTAATCATTGATAGATCAAGTGAAGGGTCGATGGAAAGACGTGCGAAGAACATATCACATGTCTTCCAAATCACGCAAGAATCAAAGAAACTAATGCTGAATAAATCTAAGGCCTTCAAAATATAAGGGTTAGAACTAGGATTAAAAGTGGATGACTTGAGCAAAAAAAATGCTCATTGGTCCTCATATACTTCATGTGATCCATCCAAAGACAAGTGATAGCACTAGGAAATGTCGCCCAGATCTTGCGACTCTCCTTAAACAATCTATTTGGGACACATGAAATCCAATAGACATGTTAGACCAAGTTATACATCTCCCCCAGGGACACTACTTTGATATCGTAATACCCTATGGGTCTATCACTCGAGTCCTTAAATGTCCCTTAGATGCATTTCCTGACTCATATAATGGCGTTCACTCATATCAGTCAACTCTCATTGTGGAATTTGGTCATGACAACCAAACTCTTGTGATGACTTATGGGAAAGTCAGATGAGACCCGTGATGCCCTCAAGACATGTCATCCAAGTCTCGTGATACCTTCTGGACAAGTTAGTTGAGACCTGTGATGCCCTCCAGACATGTCAGCCAGATCTCAAGACATCCTCTGGGCTTATCATCCAAGACTACTGACTCCCTCTGGACATATTAGCCAGATCTTGAGATGCCCTCCATAGATGTTAGCCAAAACATGCGACACCCCTTGCGTATGTTAGACAGGATATATGATGGCCTCAGGAGGAAACCATATAGATCTTATGATGTCCCCCAGACAAGTATATCGGATCATGAGACACCCTCTAGATAGGCAGGCTAGGTCACAAGGGAATCCTAGTACTTTATAGTATCGTTTATCCTCGGTGTGTAAGACTTGATCAATAGGGAAACCTTAGTGTGTAAGCCCTGATAAAGGGAACTACGAAAAATCTAATTCCTACCATATTCAAGATATGTAGGCCACCTCTCCCCACAATTCGATCTCCATATTGATCATCTAGGGAAATTCTAGTATCTAAGCCCTTATTTGAAGCAATGGAATTGATCACTTTCTAACCATTGTTTCTCACAACAAGCATAGCTCACATGGGCTTAGGAAGTTGTGTTGATCATGTCATATACATTATACACACCAGGGTTACAAGGGAAACCTCAGTGTGTAATTCCAAACTATAGACATCAAATAGTGTGTCTCTGATCAATAGGGAATAAATCTTGGTATAATACCCAAGAATTACTGAAACCTTGAGGATGGTTATAATGTATTTGTGTGTGATCATCCACCTTATCCTATTAGTGGCTTAAGGGAAAAATGAACTATGAGAACTCTGATTCCCACCATAACTAGGATACATAGTATTCCTTTCTATGGATTGTGCTCTAATAAATATATACTTTGATATAAGCATCATATCTATGAGATTAAAATCATCATGACAAAATCATTCCCATTATTTGATTACTCTACCTCATCCATCAACAGACTGAGACATGAACCAAACTATGATGACTCTGATTCCTTCCATACTCAGTATATGTAGGACACCTTATCAAGGCCTAGGATCTATAAAAATCATCTCATGAACTATTCCAATACACAAGTCCCATATCTACACTCCATGAGGCTAATCATCTACTCCCCCTTATTTCTCACCTAGAGCATAGCTCACGTAGGATTAGAGGGATTCAACAAGCACCTAATTAGGTATCATGAATCTCCATTAACCAAGTAAATCCCAGTATATAAGCCTTGATGATTGGAATGGTATGAACACCCCTCATATAATGGAATATGCCTTGGGACCACGCCCAAGGATGTGAATGAACTACCACAACTCTGATTCTCTCTATACTCAGGATACATAGGAATCCCCTTTTGGGTTCAATCTCAAATACTCGATTTCCCAAAGCACCCATATAAGTGCTTTTCGCATGATGTTAAACTAAATAAGTTGAACGGACTATGTGGGTTTTGATACCTATAATAACTAGGATACGTAGGACAAATCATAATGGCTCAATACCCTCCTCATAATAATAACTACCTCCTTACATGGCATCACATCCTAAAGAATTTGGTTATATGGATTCAACATATATAAGAAACCACCCATTACCAAAAAATGATGGAGAACCTCAGATACATACAGATGGATTCGATAATGAGACCCCAATATTTTACGCATGAAACATAATTAACCTATAGTCATTTTTTTAGGGTAACAATTATCATATTGGTATTAGGAAGATATTCACAAACATATCTTAAATCTATAAGATAATCTTGGAGTAGGAAACAATTCCCCCAAAAAGGGAGCAATGATCCCGACCTCCCATCCTCTTGACCAAGGAAAGTCTCTAAGATTTGTTGGGCCTGAAAATCTAGATTATCACCTGCCTTTGGAAAGAAGTTTTTTACCCAACTATAGATAGGGGAACCATTGGGAGTTTTTGGGAAAAGTGAATATGGTAGCCTAACAAGTGAAACCCATTTCAAACCTTCTAATTCCTTGATAAAACAAAAATGGTGAACCTAATGTGAATATCTTTAATAACAAATGATTGGGTTATATTACATCAATCCATTTTGTTTGGTCTGCATATGTAAAAAATGATGACCGGACCAACGTGAATCTCTTAGGCCACTTTGTTTTGTAAAACCTATACAAAAAAAGCAGTAAGAAAAACTGGTATTATTATAATTCCATCCTCACACTGATAATTCAATGTGAGTAGAATAACCAGAATGGTAAAATTGGACAATTTTTTTAACCATGCATATCTGATTGATCATTTTTATGCCTACAATATAGAACTAATCGGTAACCCTGTTCCTTGTTTTCTGTGTGATTTCATATACTTATCTCATCAACAACATCTCGACCTGAGGAAATGTCTTCATTATCCAGTGTTTTCTCCACTAAATAATCTACTGATGCGACCACCATGGATCATAAAGAAATATCACTTGCTCGATGTCTCTAATGACAAGTGGAACATACGATGTTTCTGGAGTACCACCGACATGGTATGATCCTAACCATGGAAGTTTCCCATGAGATTCTCCAATCATGGTATTTGGAGTATCTACATCTCCCAGCAAACATTGTTGCTAATCCAATAGCCCTCATCACTACAATAGCTGCTTCATAATCTTATCTGCATAGCACAAAAATTGCCACCATCCATATCTAATGGAGGTGGATCAGGAAGCCGAATATGGTTACCTTTCAATTTAGGTGTTACTGAGGAGGGAACCTATCAACCTATGTCACCAACACCATCCCACCGGTACCCATCAGTCATCTGCTGATGTTACTATCTGACACACAACCACCTATGATGCCCATTAATGGGATACAAGGAAGACTCATAGGAGGAGTAAGGCATTGTATATCCAAGAGAGGGATCATATCCATGATTCTACCGATGATGCCTCCCGGCATACTCAGGAAGGAGCTAGAAAGTAGTCTCATAACCCTACTCATTCAAAACAAGTATGCAGGCATATTCCCGCAGCCGGTATGGGGGAGGCTCATACTCCCACCCCTATGCACAAAGGTCATCAGCATATTCTGATGGAACAAGGAGAATATAAGTGGCCACATATCCCCACTTTAATTGAAGATATCTACCAACAGATAGTGGAGGTAGAAAATGTTTAGGCTTATATCCCTACACACACTTTTCTAAAATGACAATATATTTTAACAACAGCTAAATATCTCTTCCGTCATATTCTGTCACTGTTGTAGATAAAGGGACAATAACTACTCCTATCCCTATAGCTAGGGCAACTCAACACTTTGGTCATTGTGAAAAAGAGTTTCTACCAGAGAAAGCGCACTTTATTGCTCCCTCCCTGTAGGATTATTGAAATATTTCAAAAAAAGTGCAAGGAATTGGACCAAGATCATACTCTTATTCCAATCACGGCTTACAAGATAAGAGTGGCACATGCCTCGAGATAGGGGAACATGCCTGTCTAAAAAATCTAGAGGCATATTCCAAAGTCCTAGGATAAGGATCATCCCCCCATTTTGGATATAGTTCACCATGTGAGAGGGGCACAAACCTTGGGACAGGATCATATTCATGTCAAAGAAGTTTAGAGACATACTCCAAAGGCCCAGGATCGGGCATATATCCCCATACTAGATGATATTAACCAAGTGAGAATGACACAAGCCTCGGGACATGCATATATTCTTATCAGTGAATCTTTCTATCATACTCCAATAGATCATGGAAGTAAGGCACATATTCCTACTTCTGTCGACAAACAACTACACCAGCATCATTCTGAAGAAATACAAGAGGATGCTCATATTCCTTCTCCCATTATGAAGTTTTGTCGGCATATTCTAGTGGGGAATGCATATTTGGACCAGGCTCATATTCTTGTTCTAACTAAGGATCACTAGGTGAGAGTTTCACATACATTGGGGCAGGTTCATACTCTTTCTAAGAAAGACTAGTAGCATACACTAAAGGCTCAAGATTGGGATCATACTCCCACCTTGTATAAGTCTCACCAAGTGAGAATGATACGTTCCTCTGGACAGGCTCATATACTTGTCAATAATGAGACAAATTATTGGCATATTTTAACAGCTTCTCATCAGCATGATCATAGTCCTACTGTAACGACCTAAAATTTCATTAATGTAAATCTTTCTTGATCTAATTAAATGTCTCTTTATATAAAATTTTTATATAAAATGTCATCTTCTTTGGTTTTATGTTTTTGGATTTTAAAATACTATTAATAATTGTGACCATTTCTAATATAGTCGTTGAATAGTGATCACATGATTAGTATAAATATAGGGCTCTAACAAATACAATTTACTCAAACAATGGAAGTGATGGCCTCATCTAGTAGATGTGTCCCATACAAAGCCCATTTGTTAGAGATCATAAAGGAGGTTTCATCTTTGGGATTTTTTCTTGACCAAGACCAAGACAATCTTGAATATGTTAAGCTCGAGCAGGACTGCCTATGAGAGAAGTGGAAGTTGATAGAGATTACCACTCGAGCAATGTTATCAGAGCCACCCCAAGAGTCTTTCACCATCGCACACCTTACTCTTAGGTCTTATGTGGGTGTTATAAGGGGTTATGTAACAAGACCTTAGCACTATGGTTATGTATATTATTTTTGTATATAATAATGAATATACTTTCATTTTATTATTGTTACCTTGTAAATAGTTTTTAAAGCACAAATAGTATTTTTAGTTAATGTTCAACTAAGAAATATATTTTGACGAATTAATGGATTTTTGAATTAAATAATATTTTAATAAAATATTATTATTATTATTATTAAATTAATTTTTATTAAATATAAATGATCTTATAATTTTATGAATGCAATTGTAATTTTTTTAAGGTTTGAAAGCCATTTTTTTCAAAACCCGTGAATTTTCATTAAATGTCGGTTTTTATTTTAAAAGTAAAAATTAACATATTTATAAAATTATTTAGATAAAATGAATCTTATTTTTGGAATCAGGATTTCAAAATTATCCAATGGTAAATTTTTCATAATTTTCTAAGACAGTTGAATTTTTGGGTAAAAATTAAATACCATTTAAATATATAACGTGTTTTATGACAACATAATGACCCAATAGTGAGGTAAAAAAAATACTATAAACATTATTTTCGTATATTATATGTTTTAGAATTAAAATAATGTTATTTTAGATTTGTTTGATTTATTTTACAAAGCTTTTGTGGACCCTCCAAGACTTATAAAACATTTTTTCTTTTTAAATTGTTTTCCTTGAAAATGTGACTCACCTCCACACAATCAACCCCCTTATTTTAAGAATTTTGGACTTTGGCCTTATAAAATATTGTTTTTCACTTCCCATTTCCAAAAACCATGGGCAAAAACCATGGTCTTGTTTGTGTTTTGGATTAGTTTAATGTGAGGTGTCCCAAACCTAAATAATAAAGAATTCCCTCACCTTTCCTATATAAACCCACCCAAGATCCCACTTCCTCCTCACTAAAATCCTTTTTAGTTCATACATACTCTTCCATCCTCTCTCTATAATCCTCCCAAGGTGCCCCAAGCTCCCAATAATCCTCTCTCAAGCCTCTCTCAAGCCTTTGGAAGCACACTTCCAAGTAAGGGTTTTTCTTCTTTTTTCATTTTTTGTCCAATTTTCTTAATTTTGTTATGCCCTTTTAATTTCAATTATAAATATTGGGGTATGGTTTCCCCCCTCCCCCATACTGCCCTCTTTATTTTTTAATGATGGGAGACCCCTTTCTCTCTCATTAAATGCCTCCCATGTACACCCATTACTATGTCGAAATTCCGAAAGGAATTTCTCTCTCCTCATTTACATTCAAGACATTATTTTGCATCATGAATCTAAATTCCATTAAATTTGTTGAGAAATGTATCTATATGACCCCCTTACTTTCTATGTCATGTAAATATTATTAGACACCCCTTTCTCTCTCATCAACCATTTTTATGAGTTCTTATGTCACGACGTTATGCTGCTGAAATTGCACCGCGCTTTTCTAAGACAAAGTCATTGTGTAGTGAATACCATGCCCATTTCTCTATAAAGGGTATTGACCTTTATGCACATTTACTTATTGTTTAAATAGTTTCATTTATTTATTCAAGATTTCTTTATCGTGGAATAAATTGTTATGTTGAATGATTCAATGTTTTATGATCCATGTGGCACACTTATGCATGAAATGAAATGTTTAAGAAGGGTGTGCCCTTATAGTGATCCAATGCATTGGGTAAAGTATAATATCATGATAAATCATGTTCAATGGGTGTTGACTCATGATAATTCAAGTGAAATAATGTTTTACTTGTGCTTCATGTGCAGTGAGGGTTTACCCGTGCTCCATGTGCAATGATCCTTGGCTCATACTAATTCCATGTTAAGTGTTGTTGCCAGATTTCCATGTTATGATTAACATGCTTATCGTGCCTTTATGTTTATGCTTCTCTTGTACTCTATTGATATTCCTATTGTCTAACATGTATTGTATTCCTCATGTTATTCCATGATTAATCCCTTACTGGGCTTTATATCTCACCCTTTTTTTATGCATGTCCTCAGGTTATCCCATGCAATGCTATGTACGATGGAATGTAGTGGTCATGTAAAGGAAGTTTTCAATAAAGATGTTGTTTTTCATGTTTTAAGTTGTTATGTAATGATCCTAATCCCCAAAGACACTAGACCTCTTGATCTTCTATGTTGTATCAAATGAATTTTATGTAATAAATTATGTTTAATTGTGTAATAAAATATTAGGGTTGTCATACCTACAATTCCATACAATTATATATAGGTTCTGACAATTATCACATAGCAGGCTCATATCCCTACATCGTCACAAAATTCAGGTCATCATATCCTGATAATGATGTATAATATGGCTCATATTCCTAATATTCTCAATTCCAGTGTCCTTGAGGTTGTTTGAGACATATTATGAACACCGCAAGGGTTTTTTGACTCTTCTATCGAAGTAGAATAAGAATGCATTCCTTACCACGATGGTCCACCTCATCGTAGTGTGGATATGGATCGTAAGGACTCTACTCCAAACGAACACCATGGTAAACCTCTCCCTGGTGATATCTCCCCTGGGAAAGGCAATCCTCCCTTTTTCCAGACACCTCCATATAGAGAGGTGAACCAAACTCCAACACCCTTATATAGATATGTTCTTGAAACATCGGAGTCAACGGTATACAGTTCCCCATCAACTTTTAGCAACACTCTGCTCCCGTCAGTAGGTGACCATCAGAGTCATATTTTATCATCTGATCTAATAGATGCATGTAAGTATGATGGGGAGGAGGTCTACATTGACATATTGAGAGAGTTATCCAGAAACAACCTCCCTATCATGTTTTGTCCCCTCGCCACTTCCAGCTATGAGATCCCATATGAGCTAGAAAATGAGTGCATTCCTTAACTACTCAAGAATATGTGGGATACTCATCAGTGACTAAGGGATCGATATCTCCCTTATCCAGGATATGAGTTCCGCCTTTATAAAATCAAGATACTCTATTTTCATATCAACCTAGCTACTATCTCCAAGGATCGAGATCCAAACTGGAAAAGTACAGTGCAAATATGCAACACACTTGCCGCCATTTTATCGGGATTCTTCGATAGCTAATATCTGAATCCATTTTAGGAATACTTATTTGAGGATGGGGATAGTATGGATAATTCCACTTTTCCTCTCCCCTGGAATAGTAGAACCCCTCAGATATGGTATCCTGTAATTTTATAGCCTCCAGAGAAATCAGGGGACCAAGTAATGCTTGGGCTAGTTGGTCACTATAGAAGAATTCCCCCAGTACAATGGTGCCCAAACACCACAGATGGGAAGATATGATAGAAAAAAATATTTCAAAATGGTCCACTCAAGATAATAAGAGAACATTTCAAACATGGATATCATGGTTGCGATCACTCGGACACCTTCTCGTAATGAATGGTTCTCATCATGGGCTTCCATGACACCCAGATCACATGCGATCATAGTTGTTCCACATCATGAAGAACATATTAGTAGCTTCTATAGTATCCATCCAAGAGAGGACTCAGCCTCTTGGGTCCAAATAATATCAACCACCACCTCCACCCCTTAGATCATGAATTCCCAAGAGGATTCAATTTATGGTCTCATTAACCATAGGAAAACCCTAGCCTGCTAGGCTGGGGAAATTTATATCTCAATCACCATCACAAAGTTTATTTTCCCCTGAGAGTTCCTTGGAGACATTATTAGTGATTCTAGATCACCCCCACCCCATTGGGCGGGGAGAATTTATATCTTCATGCCCATCCTAGGAATCATCAAGTCCCCGAATGGAGTCATCGGAACCTCAACAATAGGGCCAATCAATACTAATGGTGGCCCCAAATGACCCCCACTCCATAGGGATGGAGTCACTTTCATCATCATTATCTCTACAAAGGGGTCATCCTTCTCTAGGTTGGGAGGAAGAAATCAACAGTCGGTATCCCACCTGTTCCTCCCACCGCAAGATAAAACTCTGTTGGTTGGGGCTCGCTTGGAAATCATGATTGAAAACTCCCTCAAAGTCATTGTTCATAGGTTGATATAGGAGGTTCATACTTAAAAGTAAATCAAACCTCATCGGCATCACAATCCAAAGTGTCCCAATAAAGTCGAGGGTTCAAATAACAACCCTGATATAAGTTGTACTGAATCAGCTTGTTTCATAGAAAGAAATAACACAACAAACATTTATTGATATGCCTATGTAAATGTCATATCTATAAACATGGAAGAAATTGATCAAGACAAGAACACAAAGGTTCATAACATAGAAAATGTACCCCAGGAGGAGGGTGATCTGGATGCACCAAATGAGGTTACGTGCACCCAGAACCAAAGACGGCTTAAAAATTTGGCACCACTGAATAACAAGTTTCTACCTCCTCGAGGGAATATTGTAAAAGATAAAGGAAAATACACAACTACATCTCATTTTCCATTCATAGAGGAACAATTTTCACAATATGAGAGTGAAATATGAGCTCTCTGACAACTCATTGAGGAGCTACTCAGGGGAAATATTCCTACTGGGTATCATCTCCAGCTAGAGATGAATATTCTCCCTCCCATAGCATATCCACCAAAAATTTTGGTATCTGAGTATTAATTTGGCTCCAGATCTAGACAACTAGTCCACACAAACAAGGAATCCAAAATTATTAGGAATTCCCTCCATTAAGCCGAAAACCTATCCCTCTCCAAGGTAATCATTTATTCATACAGTGAATCAAGGATCAGCAAGAGATGAAAGTAGGGCCACTTCATCAACCCCCACTCGCTCCCTATAGATAGGAGGCAGCTCAGATATCATTTTCCCCAGAGTTACATAATTCCATTGAATCCCTGGCTACTCGAATGGAAGTTGTGGAGGGGTGATTCGAACCTATGTAGCCTAAAAATAATCCATATCAAGAACATGTGGATGATAACCCACCTCCACCAAGATTTGGAAACCCTATGTTTTCTACCTTTGATATTCTAGGTGACCCTGAACAAGATGTCACACACTTTGTATCTTAATGTGGGCCGATGATGGGCCCTCAATATTAATAGGAGGCAACAAAAATGAGTTATTTCTTATAGACTCGGATAGAGACATCCTTTTTTTGGTACAATAGACTGCTAGTTGGATCTGTTGCAAGATGGGAAGACCTTCATCATCAGTTCCTTTATCATTTTAACTAAACCCTGAGGAAAATTACAATCATTGACCTAATTAACTTCAATAAATTTGAGAATGAGAGGATTTTTGATTTCATAACAAGGTGGAAAGGGTTAACCTATTCACTCAACATCCCCTCTCACGGGATAAATGACTAGAACTATGTGCTAAAAATATTAGGGATGAGTTGCAGACACCCATAATCCCCATGAAATATCTATGTGTGTTCTGAGAGTTTGTTAAAATAGAACAACATCTTGGAGAGGCTATTCAGTGAACAAAATCCAAGTCTCAACTCATGCTCATAGTGCAAGGGAAATCTAGGAAGAGTAGAAGTTGTATCCATCACTCTCAATCCTGTAGTGGTGCCCATCCAAGCACCCAAGTAGGCCTCAAACCACCCAACACCTCCTTTTGAGTAGTGGAAGCCATATAATTCACCTTATATAGAAGTATATATAAATCAAGTTCGTTCGGTATTTGAATATCAGATGAAAAAGAATACTCCTTCTAGAATGAATAATTCCCCAGTTATTTCTTGGCAACCATGGATAATAACCTTCTTAATCTTTTATAGCCTAGAAGGCCTTATGAGGTTAGCCTTACTGACCATACTAACTACTATATTACCAAAAAAATGAAGGGTCATAATAACGAGGACTTATTTGTCTTCAAGGATGTCCTTCAAGGCATGGTCGACTTTGGAAAGGTGATGCTAGACAACTTCCTAGAGCAGGTGTGTTGCATAAACATCATCTAATCAAAAGAAGAGGATGGCTATCCGAGAGTTCCACCCAAGTGAACAGAAAAGTTTGACAACTGGATGAATCAAAAAATAGTTGATCAAGCTCAAGCCGCTCTGAAAGCACGGTTGTGTAGACTTGTGAGATCTCCACCACCCAAAAAGAGACATCAAATGTTTCTCCCATAGGTGGGTGTGACCACCAGAAGTTGTAAGAGATAGAGGAGGAAGATACATATTCTACTCCAAAGCAAGACCTAACTCTTGCAGATTTCATCCCTACAACATCTACAACAAGGTAACCGCCCTACCAAATGGAATTCTAATCTGATAAAGAGCTCATATTTGGTTCTTTCAATGTGATACACTTGAAAAAACCCTTCTCTAATGATGAATATTCCCTGAATATGGTTTTACCACACATAATCAGGGAACAGAGGGTTGCATGCATTGGATCCAAGGATGCAGGGGGTAGTGTGGACATTCTCAGACTCAATATTCTATTCATATTCCCATAGAGGACATATATTCAGCTGAGACTCATGGGAAAGAACTCCAGGAGGATCAAAAGAGGAGAGGAGGTGCCTTAGAGCCCTCCAGCAGTCACCCTCATCTTATTGTCTTGCATGGTTTCTTAGCGGGGGTTTAGTCCGATCAAAATAAGTAGTGGGGAAGGATAGAATGACCTTCACCACTAGTAGTAGATACTCCTTAAAATCTTTCACAAACACCAGGTTCATCTTACTCAGATGATTCAGCTCCTGAACTATATGCCCACGAGTATCCCCATATCACTAAGCATTGATCTCTGGAATAAAAGTATAATGTTATGAAATAGATATTTGTAGTCCCAGCCAAGATCTCAATCCTCAATGTGATCTACCTTTCAAAATAAATTAGGGAGGCACTTGTTGAAGCTCTCCAAATCCCACAAAAAATCAAGATAGAAGTCGATGTCTCCGAGGTCTATCGAGTGAATACTATGTCTTTAATATGTCATGTCATCATCTCATTCACAAATCAAGATCAGTAAGAGGCTATCCAAGGGCACATCAGGCTCTTATACATTTTGGGAAGACTTAGTAATGTAAATGTCCAAAGGATGCTGATTGATAATGGATCTAGTATCAATGTCATCCCATTTCAAACTATCTGAAATTTGGGGTATATTTAAGGGGACTTATCCCCTATAAAGCTGACAATTCAAGGATATGATAATCATGAGCAAGGACCTCTCAGGAAGATCAAACTCGAAGCCCAATTTGGTGTAAAGTTCTACTTGGAAAGCCCTATCTCTATAGACACATGGTGGTACCATCATCATTCCGTCAATGTTTAAAGTACCCCATCAATGGAAAGTTCAACATACTACATGGAAAAAATTTCCCCCTTTTAGATTTGTAGAGCCACGTATGATGAAGAAGATTTCTACAAAAAGGGAGGTAAGAAACCAATGGTAGATAATGATATATAGTTTTTAGAACCCAATGGCTTGGGGACTACCCCTGTGAATAAATGGGTCATGCTTTATGGTGATTATGTGCTCCCCATAAACATGGTTGAAGTAGAAGATCTAATCCCATAGGTAAAAGCCTCACTTGTCCTCTGTAATAATGTAAAAAACAAACATCATTGGCATCTCTCTACAATGACTCAGATAGAAAGGGATAGTGATGTATATTCTAATAGCCTCCCTCACCCTGATACTGATAGAGAAGCTCCTATATTTCCATCTTCACCTGAATATGTCTCCAAAAACTCAAAAATGAAAGAGGACAAGGATGCTCTTAGGAACTCCCCTCCATCATTCGAGGAAGGTGTCTCCACAACCATAGATGAGCTCGGGAAGATAAATCTAGGAACAAAAGAAGACACACATCCTATACTGATTAGTGCCTCCATTACCCGTGAAGAGAAATAGATGTACATTGAATTTATAAATCAAAACCATTATGTGTTCTCTTGAAAATATATAGAAATTCCTAGACTAAATCCAGATGTGGATACACATCATATCGGACTACCTGATGAGCATCTAGACTTCAAATGGGAAGCTAGAAGTATGAAGCCCTCTCATGCCACCAATTTAGAGGAGGAAGTTGAAAAATTAATCAAAGACAACTTTTTCTGAGAAATGTAATACCCAAGATAGATTTTCAACATTGTCCCCATCAAGAAGAAGAATGGTAAGATTAGGGTTTACATTCACTTCAGAGACCTTAATCGGCATTTCCTGAAAGTTGAATTCCTTTTTCCCATCACAAAACTCTTGATCAATTCAATTGTTTGATTCCAAGACCTTTTCTTCATGGATGGGTACTCGGGGTACATTCAAATCAAAATGGCCCTTGAAAATAAAGAAGTTTCTACCTTAATAGTGCCTCAAGGGATCCTCTGCTATCAGGTCATGCCCTTTGGATTAAAGAAATTAACCACTACATATCAGTACACCATGAATTTCATCTTTCATCCATTCTTAGGAAGGTTAGTCAAGTTTTATTTCAACTACTTGGTTGTTAAATCTTGACAATGATGTGATCACTTCATAGATCTCTGAAAAATCTTTGACATGATGCCACAACACAGTCTAAATATGAAACTGATGAAGTGTGATTTTGGGGTAACATCATAAAATTTCCTTGGATTTGTGGTATTCCACTACAGCAATGAAGTTGACCCATAGAAGACTGGTTCTATTTTAGCAATGTCACCCCCCATAAATCTAAAAGAAATGAGGGGAATCCAAGGGTGCCTCACCTACATTCAACAATTCATAGCCAAACTGGTCAGCAAAACTCTACCCTTCACTAGCTTAATAAATAAGGGATTCGCCTACCAATTGTGTGATGAATGTCAAAAAACTTTCAAAATTATTATGCAATACTTGCTGCAGCCACTCTTTTTTATGCCTCTAGTGGAAGAGAGGTTACTCATCTTATATGTGGTCTCCATGGAAAACTCACTGGGTGCCCTCCTCACACAAAATAATGATGTGGGAAGTGAGAAAAATCTCTATAACCACGGTTGGACTATTCTAGGAACTGAGACCAGATAATCTTATGTTAAAAAGAACTTCCTTGCACTCATCTTTGCAGTGAAAAAGCTAAGTCATTACTTTCAGCACCACAAAGTCGACCTAGCCTCTCATATTGACCATCTCAAGTACATACTTGGTCACCCAATGTTTATGGGGTGCTTGGTTCGATGGGTAGTCATTCTAAAGAAATATGACATTCAATTCATATCATAGAAGTTAGTGAAATGGAAATCCCTGACTGATTTCCTCGCAACACATCCTGCCCCGTAAAATACATCGAAAGACATTGATCTCATAGATTAATAGGTATTTTATGCCCATGACACTCCCCAGACATAGTAGATATATTTTGATGGTAAATCCCAAAGTTCTATCGGCATAAGAATGGAAAACATGAAGCTCAATCAGGTTGGTCAAGGGATTGTATTTGTCTCTCCATAGAAATAATTTTTCCTTAATCTTTCTCACTATCAGATGGTTGCAAAAATAATGAGACTGAGTACCAAGCCCTAATCATTGGATTAGAACTAGCCCTACAACTACATATAGCTTACCTAGATTTCAAAGGGGAGTTGGAACTAGTGATAAAACATATCAATAGAGAATATTCCATCAAAAATGAAGAATTGGCCCCACTCACTGGTTATATTAGGGAATTTATGGAAGAGTTCCCCTTTGATCCCACATTTCATTATATTCCCCAATCATATAATGATGATACCGATGAGCTAGCTAACGCAACCATCTTCTTATCCAAACCTGATTAAGAGGAAGCATCCTTCCATATTACACATCGAATAATGGTCTCAACAATTTTAATATGTGATATGGAAGAGATCAATCAGGTCAGCACCACCCCAGAGCATGATGAACCAATGACACCCCAGTATGGATGGAGGCTATAATCGGTTATCTCCAAAATGGGACTCTCCTAATAAATCCTTCCATAAAGGAACATATTTGGCACTGTGCAGTAAACTTCACTCTATAGGATGGTCCAAACAAGTAAAAGGTACTCTAAAAATGTGAATTTTATGGAATTATCCTCAGGTTCATGGTATAAGGATAAGTTTTCACCATCGTGGAATAATTCCATGTAGGATCCTCTAGTTCCCATCAATCTGGAACCAAGCTTTCCCAAAAAATCAAGAGGTTGGAATATTATTGGAAAACAATGATATAGGACTGCGTCGAATTCACCAAGAAATATCATGCATGCCAGATTCATTAAAAATCCATCCATCATCCTTCAGAATTGCTATATATTGCTAAATATTCCTAGTCATTTTCCATTTGGGGGATGAATGTTATGGGACCATATCCTCCAGCCATCGCTAAGCATTTCAAGTATATCCTTACTACTACTGACTTCTTTTCCAAATGGGTAGAGGAAATACCCCTCAAGGAATTCAGGATGAATAATATCATCAAATTTGTGAAGTCTCATGTCATCATACTCCCTCACAAGATGGTGAACATGGATAATAATTCTTAGAAGAATAAACACTTCCTTGATTTATGGTCCCACTATGCCACCATGCATACTGCTACACAAGAAATGCCATACTCACTGGTGTACAGGACCAAGGTAGTGTTACCCATAGAGGTACAGCTTCCCTCACTCTTAATATCCATTTGCGTATAGGTCTAAGATAATTAATAGTCACAAAATTGGATGGATGAGTTGAAATAGATAGATGAGAAAAGGTTTTGAACATTGAACAATATGGAAATTCATCATAATCAGATAGCACATGCCTTTAAATAAAAAGTTTCACCTATACTCATTCCTTTGAGGATGACTGGTGTTTTCCTTGATAACCCTAATGATACTATGTAAGAATCCCCCAAATTTGGAACCCAAATGGGAGGGACATTACATCATACAGAAGGTCTACCACAATGGGTATTACTCATTGTCCACAATGGATGGTAAGCATGTCACACCACCCACCGATTCAATATTTCTCAAGAAATGTTTTTCATAGTTGTCAGCACAACGGAATCCACATTTGTGTAAGTCCCATCACTCATCCTAACTACATTACATTAAACTATACAAGTTCATCATTGTAGAAATATGTTAAAATGTGTGGCATATTTTCTCCTTACCACAAGACATTAAACTACATAACCAATGTCCTCTCCACATGATGTAAAACTGAATGGATATGTGATATCCATATCTATTCACGTTGATTCACCTATGTCCTTACCACATGGATTTAAACTGCACAGTTCTTATAGAACTATGTATGGATTGATTATCATTTATAGTGAGATATGTAGGTATTCTTTGATCCTATATCTCAGTATATCTAGTACATGATACAAAATTCCCTTAGTGTACCCCCTTTTGTCTCTACATTGTAGGGAAATCCATGTCGTTCCTTGTTTCTCAAACTGAGCATAGATCATGTGAGATTATAAAATTCCATAGGGAATTACCCTCACAAGAAATACATAATGGTGTGAAACATGTCTATTACAATCCTGAATGAAAGACCATAAAAGGAATACCATGAGTCCTTTCCACATGACGTTAAATTGCACGATTTATGTCCTTACTGCATGATGTTAAACTGTGCAGTTATTTAAGAACTATGTGTGGTTTGATTCTCAATATCATGAGATAAATAGTGATTCCTAGGCCTCCATATTTTTTCCCTACCACAAAATTTCTATTTATTCATTTTTGTTCACCTTCATCCTCGACATATGATGTTAAACTGCAAGGAACATCGAGAACTGTGTGTAGCTTGATTCTTGTCATCACGGGATATGTAGTGACACCTATATCTCCAATATTGGGCCCATCTATAATGGAGAATGGAAATAATGTCCCCCTACTTGTGTATGGTCTAGAACTACATAGGATACCTCATTTAGAACTATGTGTAGCTTGATTATGATCCTCATGATATGCATAGTGACGCCCAAGTATCCATCTTTGGGCCCAGACTTAATATTTACACGCATTCACACACATTCAAATTGGTTCCTGTATCCTTACCACATGACGTTAAAACAGTATGGAAGTACATTCTTACTGCATGATGTTAAACTACATGGAAGTGCATCCTTACTACATGACGTTAAACTACATGGAAGTATGTCCTTACTGCATGATGTTAAACTACATGGAAGTGAGTCCTTATCGCATGATGTTAAACTGAAAGGAAGTACACCCTTACCGCATGATACTAAAATAAATTTAAGTACATCCTTACCACATTATGTTAAACTTCATGGAAGTACATCCTTACCACATGATGTTAAACTGCATGGAAGTACAACCTTACCGCATTATGTTAAACTAGATGGAAGTACATCCTTACTGTATGATGATAAACTGAATGAAATTATGTCCTTACTGCATGATGTTAAACTACAAGGAGTCAAGCACATCCCCATGACATGACAATAAACTGTGTATACTATCTACCATTTTTTATTTCTTATGAAAGTACTACAAGAGACTTACCTCGGTCAACCAGAGTACGGGGTGCTTCCACCGTCTTTCAAGAGAACCTCAAATCCGTATACCACACTTCATGTATTGAGCATCTCGAGTCACCATCAACCTTCCATGACCCTGGTAAAGGATATCCAGCTTCAAGGGACCATTTGATTGAATACACATTAATGTTATGTCTTTTGTATATGTTTCTATGGATGTCAACCAAATGCATCACTCTTTAAAAAGGAAATTCCAATCCTTATAATCCCTAACACTGTTGCGGTAGCACTCAATGCCTTAGTGTGTCTGAAATACTCCTGATATGATTATCCCATTTCATTACTCATGAATTGAGAAACTTCATTTGTGATTTACAACATTTCCATCCCATGATTGGGAACATGTTGGAGAAATCTTGATCTTGGTTATCCTTATTAGGATCTTGTGTCACAAATACCATGCTAAGTCCATTTGAGTCATGACCCTAAATTTCATGTGCTTTGGTTAAAGTAGTATGACCTTAAACTCTAGTAAATAATGGTCCAAATCACAAGACCATAAAATACTAATTAAAGAGATGCAAAACTTGTTAGTTCAAAAACCCTAAAAGGGATACCTGAGAAAAAGTCGAGTCTCCACCAACTAAACTCCTAATTCTTAGATTTTAGAAAGAAAAAAAATAGGTCACAAACATATAAGACATAAAGCTCATAGGGTCTACTTTATAGCCCTAGTAAAATCCAAGATATTCTCACTAGACCCAATAGTCTAGGAAAAAGTTAGAGTAATAGTTTTCCACATCTCCTCACCATGAAAATACATTCATTAGGCAGTGGAACAACCTTTAGGGTGTTTGAACCCTTCTTGGGTATTACATTTTCCACAAATCACACTTCATTATTCGAGTGCCTCTAATCACTATAAAAATTTAATGGCCCATGGAAAATATATATGTCTTCAAGGTACCCTTTTCTTGACTATACATGCATGCTTATGGATCTTGCATATGCACCTACGGTCGTCAACCAAATGTGTCACTCTACAAAAGATATATTCTAATTCTTATGATCCCTGACATCAACTCGGTATCACTCAACACCCAAGTGTTTCTAAAATACTCCCAATATGACTGTCTAATACCATTCTCCAGATTTGAGCACCTTAGACCATTGTTTCTTCTGGAAATGGGGATGACCTTGTTTTTTTAAGGTTTAAACTTTCCAATTGATTTCTAATGGGTTTATTCATAGAACCAGAAACACCGAATGATTCTATATCCATTTGGACCTACTTTCCAAAGGTAGGTGCTCATTAGTTGTCAACCAATGAGGATTGAGAATTTACATTGGTTGAGAGGATGGGAGGTCAGGCTCATCACACCTTTTTTTGGGGAATTATTGCCTACTCCGGGACTCTTTTATAGATTTAAGTTATGTTCACGAATCCTTATTAATTCACCAAGCATGAAAATGATTTTTCATTTAGATTTGGCAATCAATGATTGACATGTATGGGATTTAGAGAATCTATTATATGTATTTTAGGTTCTTAATCGATAGAGAATCATCTGTATGTATTGGAGATTCTTAGTCAATGGTATCCTTCAATATATTATATAAAAATCTCCTAGTCATTATGATGACCATACTGGTTTTAAAGCCACTCAGTGGGGCACTTGAAGTTTATTTTCATTCAGAAATACAGAGATTATTTTAGAGTTAGGATCGTAACCGAAGATGTGCTACCTACGTATCCTTGTTAAAAAAGGAATCAGAACCCACGTAGTTTGATAAAAAGGATATAGTTTAACGTCATATGGGACGGAAAATAATTAATGAAATATGGGCTTGAACCATATAAAGGCTTCCTACGTACTATACTTTTAAGGAAGATATCAAAGTCCATGTAGTTTGAGCAAAGAAATATGGGGTTTATACATAGTTAAATGGCCCAAAAAGAGATGTCATGATTACTTTTACACTCTAAGACCATGTGAGTCATGCTCGGTATGAGAAACAAGAAGTATCAGTAAACTTGACAATGGTTCCACGAAAGATGCAGTAATGAGAAATGATGTGGGGCTTATGTATGTATGACGGCCCAAGTAAATGAAGATCAGGACTTAGGAAAGAAGACCAAGAGCAAGGTCCATAAAGGTATTTGTACTTTATGGAGAATTTTAATTTTAACCCGGGACTTACTCATGGAAAGGAAGCCCAAATTAAGAGGGACTTATGATTGGGTTTTATTCCTGAGAAGGAAGCCCAAATGAAAAAGAAATTAAGATTGGGGTTTACTCCTGAGGAGGGTGCCCAAATGTTTTAAGGAAATTATGACTGGGGCTTTCTCCTAAGAAGGAGGACTAGGTTAAGGAGACTTGTAACTTGGGGCTTACTTCTGAGAAGGAGGCATAGGTTAAGGAGACTTGTAACTTGGTGCTTACTCTTGAGAAGGAGGCCCAGGTTAAGGAGAATTGTAACTTGGGGATTACTCCTGAGAAGGAGGCTCAGGTTAAGGAGACTTGTAACTTGGGGATTACTTCTGAGAAGGAGGCCCAGGTTCAGGAGACTTGTAACTTGGGGCTTACTCCTCAGAATGAGGCCCAGGTTAAGGAGACTTGTAACTTGGGGCTTACTCCTAAGAATGAGTCCCAAATCAAAAGATCCTCTCATCTCAAAGGATGAGGTT
The DNA here is from genome assembly GCA_963277665.1 of Viscum album. Taxonomy (NCBI): domain Eukaryota; kingdom Viridiplantae; phylum Streptophyta; class Magnoliopsida; order Santalales; family Viscaceae; genus Viscum; species Viscum album. Next base: position 2,004,558,218 of record OY728138.1, read on the forward strand.
ATATATGAAACCCCTAATTATGGTGACATAAGGCTTGTGATTCATGAGGTTTTTAGGGAGAGGTTCTCACAAATCTCCTTTCACATAAGGAATCCAACAAAGGAACCATGCCATAAATGGATTTTAAGAGGGATTTTAAGGCTATGTCTTGAAGAGGAGAGGTGGATTTGAGGAAAGTAGGTGACTAGGAAGGAGGCGCGTGGAGTATTGTTCTGGCGTGAAAGTCTGGGTCACGCAAGTAGACTTGCGCGACATGAGTCACCTTGGGAGACGAAGAACCTATAGGGTAATACTTGGGTGACTTGGAACTCAATCCCTTAGTATCATCCCTAGAGGATTTCAGAAGGGTGGCGCGCAAGTTCCCTTGAGAGGGTAAGGCGGCCCGCAAGTGTATTCATTTCTCTTAAGGGTTGGACACTTAGGCATGCAAGTATTAATGGGTTCTAATACTTGGGCCTTATTCTTCCTCTTTAGAGCTTCCCTTCTAGGTAAAAAAATTACCTTTGAAGTGTTCGGAAGACTTCAGACAGAGACTTGGGCGACCAGAGCTTGAATTTGAGTTTTGAAAAATTTGTCCTTGAAATGGGGGGCCCACAGGGGCTATTTATAGTTCACTGAGCACCTTGGGCGAAAAAAATGAATAGGTCACACAACTGACTTGCATGACCCATATGTGGCGTGCAAGTGACTTTCACGGCGAGAAGAAAACTTGCGCGGCTCCTTCTTGATGGGTTCCTTGTTCATGCCTTTGTCAATTTTTGATGTTCTTAAAAGGATGACTCTCTTTGTGCTTAAGGTATTTCACTTTTCCATTCATTGGACTCTGTGATAGAAAGGAGCATCAAAAAAAGTCCCCCCTCATAGTTGGATCTAAAAATGGAAAGAGGATTTGACTCTGAGGAAAACGAGAAACCAGGGTTCAGCGGCGCGTAGGTCTTAGGCGCGCAGGTAGCGGTGCGCAAGTTCCGGTGTGCAGGGTTGCAGGATCGCCTATATATATGGGCGTCACTTCGCGCAAACCATCCTTCCTTCAAAGCTTTTGATCTCTCATCGCGAAAGTGCCGTTATTTTCTCGATTGATCGCTCTTCTTTGTGTCACGCTTCTCCAGTAAGTATTTTGACTTGCGCGGCAATACTTGGGTGGCAAAACTTGTGCGCCAACACTTGTGAAGAAAAACTTGTGTGCCTTAATTCCTTTGATATTTTTTTTGTTTTCTTCACAAATATTTCATAAAAATAGACTTACTTAAAATTTAACTGTTTGATCTTTGTGCAGATTCAATGGCTCCCAAAAGAATTAGATCAGGTGATGAGTTAGCCAGCAAGAGAATAGATGATATGATGAACGTCGTTGGGCATGACTATTATGATATCTACGATAGCACTCTCCTAGATTTGGCTAAGTACTTGAAGAAATATCATGTCAATTTCCCATAGAGCATCTACTTGCCTTTATATGGCCATGGTCATCTGCAAGGATTCAATGTTCCAGAGGCAAAGAATTATATTCCTCATTCCTGGTTTCATACTTACAACAATTTCTCTTCGGCAAATGTCTCAGTTGTAGGATCATTTTTCAATGATGGAACAGTGGAGAAGGCATACATAATGCATCATAGCCCATGTGCTTCAGATCTGAAACCTCACAAGCCTGAGCTGTAGCCGCATTACTATCCCTCTATTTTTCAAAATTCTCAGATGGATCAATCCAAGGGATGGAAAAAGAGTTGGGATTTCCATCCCGGAGGAGGCTTGAAGCCCACTTGGATGTGGGAATATTGGGTGCGACAAACCTGTGCAGAGTTTGTTAAGGATCTGAAGGGAGCTGTAATATATGAAGTCATCTGGGCTGGGCAGACATATGTCTACAGGAATGATAATTTTTTGTCGGAGCTAATCACCCGCTAGAGCCCAGAAACTAATTATTTCCATCTGACTCATGGAGAAGTAGGAATCAGCTTGTGGGATGTCTAAAAGATCTCAGGCACTCCAATTTTGGGAGAAATGTATGATGAGTTCATCCCTCTGAAGGTAACGTGGAATGATTCTGAGAATACTCCATCTCTAGCTCGGGAGTTATTGAAAATTTTCCACAAACTTAAGAATACCAAAACCACGAAAACCCACTCTAGAAAAGATATCCATCCAGAGGAGTGGATGGAAATGTTTCTCATCAAGAAGAATGAGAAGGGGGCCACCTATACTCGTCCTACCAGCTGCCCCAGAGTAGAGAAGAGGGGTTATCTTGGTACATTCTAGCCAACTCTGGAAGCAGGAGAGTTTGAAAAGTGGGGGTATGAAGTGGATCAAAGAATCCCAGAGAAGACCCGCCTGGTGGGCTTCTTAGCCTTGTGGCTCAGCATTTATCATCTTCCAGTTAGGGATTCGAAGGGAGGTGTCAGGATAGGGACCTTTGTTGTTGCAGCCAAGTTGGTTGAGAGAAAAATGGTTGGGTTGGCCACCCCGGTTTTGGAGAAGATTTATAGGAGCTTACTCCATGTCTATATGGGTAAGTATCCTTTGAGAATAGTGGGACCATTCTAAATTTTTTGGGGATGAATCGCCACTCACTTCAGGAAATACGTTGTACAGAGCGGAGTACAGGTTCCTGGAAGTTCTTTTAGGCCATTGATGTAGGAATTTTCCAGAATTTCCCCATTGTCCCTCAATCCTTATGATCTGAAGGTGAGGATGAGCATGTTCAAAGAATTTCATTTCTTTCCTTATGGAAACCCACCAACCGGGTGGTTTGTTGATGATGGAATAGCTATCCTGGAATTGAGGTCATATATGCTGGATTGAAGAGATGGTGTATTGGCCACCAGAATTGACGGAGAGATTATATGTGAGGCCTATGCTCCATATAGATTTTCACATCAATTCAAGTGTCTACAGCAGATTGTTGTATCCCCTCCCGTGCATGTCAGGTCAGAGCAGCATCCAATGGTTGCCTGAAAACTATGGTTTCTGAAAGCTATGGAGAAGACCGGGGCAGTGTTTGATCTACCAGTTGCTGGAGCGGCGAGTCAATTGACTACATGGTATGTCGAGAACTGGGTAGCATCATACCCGGTAGGGGTATTGAATCTTCCTGTCTACCGGGTGGGGAGTAAAAAGAGAAGTGTCAGAAAAGAAACCTTCCACCTTGAAGGTGACTCTTCCTCACCTGGAGCTGATTCACCGGGTTCTTCACCCGGGGCTGATTCACCGGATTCCCGGGATGGGGATGATGAGGCGCGACATGCGTCAAAATGGCCTCATGCCAGATATAATCCTCCTACCAGTGTCAAGAGACCTACTCCATTGACTCAAGGTGAGTTATATCATTGAGGAAATTTAATTTTCATTATTTTATAGAGCAACAAGTTTCATTTTATTATCCTTTATCTTTGATTACAGGAGCTGGGAAGAAGTCAAATTCCCATATTGTAGGACCCTCCTCATGGCCTTCTGGTGCACATGATGAATATTTACGACCAGAGGCTGTCCATACATGGCAGAGTTTATATTGTGATGTTGAAACCACTTGGATAGACTTATGCGAAGGGCTACATATCCCCGGAGTGGGGGATCTTTGAGCTTCTGTTGTTATCCTCTTCGAGGATAACCCCGATGAAGTGCGGGCTTGCATCTGAGAGTTGGAAATGCTTATATATGCCATTGATGATTCCATTCCTATCAACAAGAGAGTGAAGGAAATGATGAATCGTGGAACCACTGAGGGGATTGGTGCTTCAGTAGATGAGGAGTGGCAAGATTATGTGGCTCCTAAAGATGTAAATTTCTTTCCTTATTTGCTTTGAAACTTGATTTCAGTAAAAGCTTTGTTACTCAAGGAAATTACTTTCTTCATCATGCAGCTTGTTAAGGAAGGAACTAATGAGGTCCCTTAACCATGGTATAGCCCTGGTGGCACTGCTCTTGGAGTTCCTGAATCTCCTCATGAGTCGAGTGAAGTATCTCCAGGCCGACAAGCCATGGACGAGGAGTTAGAAAAGGATTTTTACTCTCCAATACCTGTATTTATAGGTGACGATGTCAACACACCCAAAAAGTCAAAGAGTCAAAGGCATCGAAGGAAGAAGTCCATAGCTAGATGCTTCATCAGTAGTGGTAAGTCCTTTGGATAGTCATGAATCCTATCTCATGAAAATATTTCTCATACTTCTTGGGATTGCAGGGGGCTTCTTTGATTTCCCCTTTGAGGGAGAGGACTGACCCTCCTCTGAGGACAATAGAGGGTGCTAGTGAACAGTCGCAAATTCATGCTGACTTGGATGCTCCTGAAAAAACGATGAGAGAAGAAGAGCCAGTGTATATTCCCAGTACTGCTCCTGTTGCTGCTACAAGGAGAAAAGAGCCTGCTTCTGGTAAATTAAAAATACTTTATAGAACGTTGAATGAAAACATTAACTAACTTCCATCCTTTGATTATTTAGGTTCAACACCTGCACCAGAACATTTGGTGACCAATGCCATTGACTCTGCAATTTTCTTTGAAGAAGCTACCCGGGGTCAGAGGTCGCAGGAGGAGGGTCGCCAAGAAGACATGTCAAATGCTCCCACTGGTGAGACTAACCAGCAATCTGGGATATCACTGGATGAAATGATGAAAATTGGCACGTATTTTGAAGAAATTTTAGATCATGTTAAATTACCGTGTGATTTAGAAGATTTTGGATGTGAGTGTTATCCTTCGTCCTATTAAATTTTTTTATTATATCTCTAACCATGATTGGTTGAAATGTGTAGTTTTGTCTGATCAAGCTACTGATCTGCTGATGCCTGAAGGGGGTAGATACAACTTTATCATTGTAGAGATGATCACTCAAGTGGAGCTTAACCCAAAAGAGCTTCCTAAAACCCATCTTGAAAATCCTATTGAAGCTAGGAAAGATGGGGAGGAGCCTTCTCATGCTGTTGATCTACTGTTGGGTAAAAGATGATAATATTTGTGGTTGTACTTAATTTTCAAGGTAGCTAATCAAATTTTTTATACTTTGAAACTAACCAAGGATTTAAATTGACTATGCAGGGCCATCAACTTCAGTGGCTAAATCCAGAGGTGAAGCCTCATCCTCAGCCTCATCCCCAACGGAAGTAGAAAGTGAAGTACCAAGGGTCAGGGGGAAGGAGAAAAATAGGGCACTTCCTTAAGTGCATTAATCCCGGACTATATTCCCCCCTGTGATAGCAATGTTGAATTAGACCCAGAGGTGAAAAAGGTGCTCCAATTCTCACATCGCAAGGCATGGCAGAATATATGGAAGATCATATCTGAAGTGCCTCTTGAAGAGCTGTCTTCGAAGATCCTGTGACTATCATCCTTGTTCATCATGCTGAGACTTAGCGGTTTTGGATATCAAAAGATCCATGTCACAGTAAAACAATTCATCTTAAGGAGGGAGCAAGAGAAAAGGTTTCGTCAAGATCTGACCAGAGTGAGGTTGTTGACCAATATCAGAAAATTTTAGGTTGTGGTGTCCCGAGTTGAGGCTGATCATGTTGCAAAGATGAAGGAGCTGAAGCATAAGATCAAGGAGAAAGTTGTCCAGTAGATGCACCTTCAGCAATAGTTAGATGTCATTACTGGGTAACTTGACCAGCTTAACAATTCATTGGAAGGAGTCCAAAGGAATGGTACGAAATCCATCACAGATGCCAAGAAAGCACTCCATCAAGCTGAAAAGAGTAAAGCTAGTCGAGTGAATGAACTTCAAGTGGCTGCTGATAAAGCTCAGGATGTCGTAAATCAAATGAAAAGTTATGTTGAAAGCCTCTTTTAATTCTTGAAAAAGAGAAGATACTCCAATCTGTGGATGTTTTTCTAATCTTGTGCATCAATGAAAAAGACATTTCATCTTCAATCATTTGTACCTGTATTCTCTTTCTAACTACTTAATAAAAAAAATTACCTAAGCCAATGGGCCTAGTAAGCATAGTTTGTTTGTTTTTTTGCTAGGATTATGAAAACAATCCCAAAAATTTTGCATCTTTTTGTTGCTCAATATTGCCTAAATCATACAAAATGTACGTTTAGCAAGCTGGGACTCAACTTTTGTCCATAGTTCCTTGTATAGGTTCCCAATTTAATGAGTACCCAGTCTTTTGTTGGTAGTTTAAAGTCATGCATGTCATACATAAAAAGGATAATGTTTAAGGTCGAATAGCTTTGACCGAATGGATTAAAATTGACTCAATTCCTTGATGATTTGTTTGAAAACATATTACCACATTCAAGTATGAGGGAAAACATGTAAACTATGACTTAAGAAATTTTGAATCTGAGGGATGACATGAACAAAGGGGCTAAAAGGCATTAGAATAAGTAATTCCAAAGAGTGAAGTTACCACTATTTGACAAACTCGTTAGGGGGTTGAATTATGCAGGGCCACTTAAGGGAATTGGCTGTATAGTCAAATAATAGCATCTTTTGGATGACAGGTCCGTTATGTAGACTACTTATGCAAGGCCACCTAGGGGAACGTGATCCATAGTCAGGAAAAAGAGCTCTCAGAAATTTTACTTTTTTATTTCTAAAAGCCAGTGAAAGTTTATGGAGATTCAAATTTTCCAAATCATAGAGTCTTTTGTATAGAGAAAGGTACTTGAATATGGAGAGGATATTCCCAATCAATATTGTCAAATAATTGGATGAATGTCACTCCAGCGAAGGTCTGACCCAAATGTATGGAAGGGAAATATAAACCATAGACTTGAATAATTTCAGATCATGAAAAAGAGTATGAGACAAATATATTAAGGATGGCAGTTTTTGTGGATACCTACATATCGTTATTAAGACAAAAAAGGACAAAATAGGTTTTCCCCCCAAGAATGAAGTTACCACTATTTGACAAACCCGTTAGGGGGGTTGAATTATGCAGGTCCACAAAAGGGCATTGGCTGCATATTCAAATAATAGCATCTTTTGGCTGATAGGTCCGTTATGTAGACTATTTATGTAAGGCTGCCTAAGGGAACGTGCTTCATGGTTAGGCAAAATAATTACCGGGTATCAGACATTTTGTGACCAGAAGTCAAGAAAAGGGTTATGGATATCTGGAAGTATTTAAGGTTAGGAGTATGACACATAAAAATGGGTATTTTCCAATGCATGAAAGAGATACATAGACTAATGCTGACCATATTCATGTTGTGGCTGGCTCCTAAATTGAGATGTTTAACTTCACTAAATATCTCCTTATAATGAGAATCAATCCATACATAGTTCTTGAAATACAGTTTAACGTCATGTGTAATGAGAGCGTAGGAGATCTTAGTTTAGGATCGTAGAGCTCAGACCATAATGAGGGAGACACATTGTGTGTTTATTATAAACCTGATGTGAATAAAGACCAGGGTTTTCATACCACATTCATGTGCTCGTAGGGGGACTTTTCATCCAAGGTACTGAAAGTGGAGTTTGGTGTTAGGCCCAAAGACTTGGGAATGGATTCGAGGGATGCTCGAACATTCCTACGTATCCCATAAAGGTGTGAATCAATCCATATGTAGTTCTTAAAATACCCTCTGTACAGATTTGGTTCGTACATATGAAGGGTGAAAGGGAACTATAGTGCAATGATGGTTGGACCCGAGATTAAAGGTTCGGGCATTGCTATGTATGCACTTAGTCTTTAGAATATGACATGATTGGAGATCAATGTCAATAATGATTCCCTCTCAGGTAAGGGTGTCAGAGACTGTTGTAGTTTATTGTCATACAGGGCAAAAGTGCGAATAGTTTAAGGTCATGTGCATGGAATAGTGCTGCACAGTTTAGCGTCATGTAGCTAGGATGTATTGCTATGTAGTTTAATGTCTTGCAGTGAGGATAATGGGGGATTGTATAGTTTAACATCATATAGCAAGGACGATGGTGAACCAATGTGAAGATGTTGGTTTCGGGGGGGTCTTCACGGATCAACATCATAGGAGATGGAGGTGAACCGGCGTGAAGATATTTGTTTTGGGATTGAACCTCAGGAGTTTTCCTACGTACCCATCCTAGAAGGAAATTATCAAAGTCCACGTAGTTCGATTGAGAATGAATTGGTGATCGAGTTGTACTTGAGGACAATGACCCAAAGATGGTGTTGGGACTTACGTGTGGTTAGTGGCCCAGAGAGGGTGTTATGGTTGAAGCTTACTCTAAGCTCATGTGAGTCATGCTCGGTGTGAGAAACAAGAGGTAGTAGTAACCCTAACGATGCGCAGTTTAACATCTTGCAGGACATGTGCACAGTTTAACGTCATGTAGGACGTATTAAGGGACTTTTTTACAGTTTAATTATCACGTAGGATGAAAATGTATAATTTAACGTCATGTAGGACTTACATGTACAGTTTAACATCATGTAGGATGCATAAGGGGCTTTTTACACAGTTTAAATGTCATGTAGGACGAAAAAGGGGGACACAGTTTAACGTCATGTTGGACGATGGAGGGAGCTATATAGTTTAATATCTTGCAGCAAGGACAAAAGGGACCATGCAGTTTAAAGTCTTGCAATGAGGACTATTAGTGTATTTGTGTTACACAAAATACTTCTTCAAGAATCATGCATTGGTTGTAGTTGTAATGAGTTATCCACACATTGAGATTAAAGAATAAGCTTTATTGGAGTAGACCTTATGTATTGAGTAAGGTCCTTCCCACTTTGGTTCAAGCTTTGGAGGTTTATTTCCTGGTATCATTGGAGTTCTGAAGACCAATACCAATTCTCCTTGGATTAATGAACGAATACAAAAAATTTTATTAAAATCTTGTGCTATTCGATTCTGATAGACTTCCAAGTGGTGCAGGGTGCACAATATTTTTTCATCTAATCTTTCAAATTCATCAAATCACTTCTGGGATTGTTCATATGTGGATGACTGATCACAAATGTATACTCTGAGTGAAGGTAATTGAACCTCAATGGGCAAGACTTCTTCTGTTCTATATACCAATGAATATGGAGTTGACCGTGTATTAGTGCGGGTGGTGGTCCGATAAGTCCATAAAGCATGAAAAAGTTTATCAGGCCATGATTTCTTATATTTATCCACCATATTTTCCAGTATGTTTTAAAGAGTCTTATTGAAAGATTCTATTTGTCCATTGTCCACTGCATGATACTGAGATGAATGGTTAGATTTGATGTTGTATTCTTGGTAAAACTTTCTCACCTCAGATGAACAAAATTTGGTGCCATTGTTTGTCAATATGGTATGAGGGACACCAAATCTAGTAATGATGTTAGACTTGATGAAGCTAACAATGCCTTTAGAACTAACTTCTTTGAGAGGTAATGCCTCTACCCATTTGGAAAAGAAGTCAGTAGCAGTAAGAATATACTTAAACTGCTTGGATGTAGCTGGATGATAAGGTCCTACTGCATCCATTCCCCATGTAGAAATGGCCATGAGTATTTAGTTGTATGAAGAAACTCTGGGGGTTGATGAATGAAGTTGGAATATACTTGGAAATAATGACACTTCTTAATGAAATCAACACAATCTTGCATCATTGAAGGCCATAAGTATCCAAGCCTTCGAATTTGACCAGAAAGTCTATGTCCAGACTGGTGGGCACCACAAACTCCTGCATGAACTTCACTCATAACAGCCATTGTCTCTTCACCATCAATACATCTGAAGAGAATTCCATCAAAACCTCACTTGTAGATAATTTTTTGGTGATCTAGGCTATCATAAAGAGTAAAATTGACCACACATCTCCGAACTTGTTCTTTCCTGGCTCTATCAGGTGGGAGTGTTTCATTTTGAAGGTATTCCTTGATAGGTGTCATCCATCCTATAGTATTACCATATGGTTTATAAATGTCACTAATTTCATTGATTTCCTCTATTTTGATTTGAAAAAAGGTGAAACTACACGACGGTGGGTAATACTGATGATTGTTTTGTCCCGGTTTGGATCTGCTAGTGTTGTGGCTACATTAGCCAGTGCATCATCTTGGGCATTTTGTGATCGCGGGACATTAGAAAATTTTGGTTCCGAGGGAAATTCCACCATTAACTCTCTAACGTAATCACAAAAAGGGATCAACTCTTCTTTTCTGATGGCATAATCCCCATTGATTTGTTTGATTACTAAATTTGAATCACCTTTTACCCTCAAGTGATTCACCTGTGCCTGAAGCGCCAATTCCAAACTTGCGATGAGAGCTTGATATTCTGCTTCATTATTTGTACCGCCTTCCAACAATAAGAAAAAATAGGGTAGAACTTCCTTTTCTGGGAAATAAGCACAATTCCTAACCCAAATTTTTTGAATTTAGGATCTTCCATTTTCTTCCCTGTTCGACTTCTGGAGGCACCATCAAAGTACATTTCCCATGTTTGAGGATTATCTTGAATAGAGAAGACTTTCTCATTATGAAGTTCAATATTTAAAGATGTATCTTCTACATATGGGTGTTCAGCAAGGAAATCGGCTAGAGCTTGGCCCTTTATTGCCTTTTGAGACACATACTGGATATCAAACTGTTGTAAAATAACTTCCCACATTTCCAGACGTCCTGTAAGCATTGGACGACTAAGGATAAATTTGAGTGGGTTATTGTGAGATACCAATTGGACCTCATGATGTTGCAGGTAGTGTCTTAATTTCTAAACTGCAAATATTAATGCTAGGAAGCACTTTTCAATACTTTAATATTGAGTTTCTGCCTCAAGCATAGTCCGACTGAGATAATAAAGACTGTTTTTATTCCTAGCATCATTCTTTTGGGCAAGGTAGGCACCCAATGATCACTCTAAAGCTGTCACATAGAGTATTAGTGGTCTTCCTTCAAAGGGTGGCATTAATACCGGTGGACTCAAGAGATATCTCTTGAGAATATTGAATGCTTCTTGACATTCTTCAGTCCACAGGTAGGTGACTCCCTTCTTCATTAATTTGGTGGAGGGTAAACACTTGCCTACAAAATTGGCAATGAAACGCCGAATATAGGACAAGTTTCCTTGAAGTACTATTAATTATTTCAAATTTCGAGGTGGTGACATACCGAGGATTGATTTTTTCTTCTCAGGATCAACTTTGATACTATGATGGCATACAACAAAGTCGAGAAATTTTCCTGAGGTTACCCCGAAAGCACATTTCAAGGGGTTCATCTTCAAATTATGTTGTTAAAGTTTGTTGAATATGATTTCTAGATCGGCCAAGTGATCATAATGTTTTCTAGATTTAACCACCAAATCATCCACATAACATTCAACAAATTTCCCTAAAAAGGGTTTGAATATATGGTGCATGGCACGTTGATATGTTGCACCTGCATTTTTCAGGACAAAGGGCATTACCCGATAGCAAAACACACCTTGAGGAGCTCTGAAAGCTGTAGACTCCTCATCCTATGGGTCCATTCATATTTTATTGTACCCATAATAACCATCCATGAAGGAAAGATCTTTATAGCCATCTATTTCATCAATTAAGAGTTCTGTGATCGGAACTGGAAAATCATCCTTAGGAAAATGCTGATTAAGATCTCTAAAGTCAATGTAAACTCTAATTTGTTCATTCTTCTTTTTCACAAGGACAATATTAGTCAGCAATTTTGGATACTGAACTTCTCTAACGAAGTTAGCTTTGATAATCTTATCAACTTCAGCTTCAATTTTGGAGGAAAAGTTGGTTGTGTTCTTCTTGCGGCTTGCTTGAATCCTCAATGTTCTTCTGGAAAACCCAAATGATTAGTGGAAACATCGGGATCAAGACCTGGCATTTCTGTATAATTCCAAGAAAATACATCTCGATTTTGCTTTAAAAATGAAATATACATTTCTTTCTCTTCAAGAGTCATGGCCGCACTAATTAAAGTGGGGCGTGGATCTTCTTTTATACCCAGATTTATTTCTCTGAGTTCATCCACAGTGGTAGAGATACCCTCTTCAAATGCTAGAGGAGAATCTCTGAGATCTTCCTCTTCTTCTTCAATATGTGTTACTTCCTCTATTTCTACTTGCATAGTAGATGATTAAGCAGAACTTATATGGTCAGAGGAGAAGTTAAAACATGAACATCTTGATGAAGAGGCTTCCATTTCTGACCCTATTGATGATAAAGGGTCTTTCTGAGGTGATAGAGAGGAGTTGATGGATTGAGAATCGACATCATTATTTTCCTCTGGCATTGCTATAACTTCTTCTGGCCTGGTTGATGAAGTATCGAATTGCTGTATTTCAGTGGATGAAATGAAGAAATATCCATTTAAGCTTTCATCACTACTTGGCAAATCAAAAATTTCTCCCATACTGTCTGGATCGATTGTCATAAATGACATTAGGGAAGTTTCCATAGGAGTGTTTGGATTTAGGTCTATCCTGTCAATTTGACTGATAGGTAACACATAATATATACTCACATGTATGAATGGGTTTATTGTAATCTTATCCAAACCACTTGGAGCATTAATTTTGGTGACCTTCTTTGTCGTGGATTTTTCCTTTCCCTCTATGTAATAAAATTCTACCTCAATGTATTGAGATTTGCATGTTTTGAATGGGTCTTTTTCACCATACAATGTCCCAATTTGACCATTGAAATAATATTTGAGACATTGATGGTATGATGAAGGTATGACTGCATATTTATGTAACCAAGTTCTTTCAAGAAAAATGTTGAAAGCTGTGTCTTGATGAACAACCATGAAATATGAATTAGAAACAAGGTCTCCAAACTGAATTCTGAGTGTAATTTTGCCCAGAGGTTCTTGTACATTCTTATCATATCCTTGCAACATCAAAGTAGAAGGAGATAAATCAGATTCAGTGACACCAAATTGACGAAGTTTATGAATAGGAATGAGATTGACTCCTGAGCCATTATCAATGAAAGCTCATCAGATGTCTATATCATTGACTTTGCAGGATAAATATAAAGGTCTGATATGTCCATGTACAACATCATCTTCATCTTCATCTATAAAAGATATCACTGCATGGAATTCTGCAGGATCATTCTCTATATTGTAGACCTCAGTCGCATCAATTTCAGTTTCGAATTCTTGAGGACTTGACAAAGCCTCAATAAGCGCCTCCCGAAGATCTTTTGATAGATTCAAGGAATCTAGAATTGATAACTTGGCTAGTACATGAGACAAATGTTTCAATACATCATACTTTTGGTCCAAAGGTCTGCGTTTCACATCAGGAAAATGTGGTTTTGTAGGTGCCTTGGAGTTGATGCTTTGGAAGTGGATGCATCCCGTATCAGGGTAGGAGTTGGAAACACTACTGGCTTCTATAGATTAGACCGACTTGGTCTATTTATTTGTTGAGAGGAAGAAGGGGTGACCTCTAACCGGTCTTCCAAAATAATAGTGTCAAGGACCAAATCTTCCATGTGTGGAAGAATATTCTTGTTCCTATTGATCCCATTTAAGGGCTTTGCCATGATTTTCTGCCGCATATACAGTTCTAGCAGGGGTAGGATTGAAATAGTAGATTCTAGAATATCTATGTCTTCCCCTGTATCCTAGACCTCTGTCTCTTCCTCTAATTCCTCTGTTAGATATAGGGAACTTAGGCTCATCATAATTGAAACTGTCATTGGCATAAGGATCTGTTAAATGAATCATGTTAACATAACCAAAGATTAATTCTTCATCTAATGAATACTCTGCCTGATTAGAAAATTCAAGTTATGCCATTTAGTGGGGCGGTGCCCATGCTTTTGAATCAGATGGCATAAAATCTACCAGAGTCAAAGACAATTTAGGCTTTGACACAAACTCGTCATCTTCTGACTGCTCTTCTTTCTTCAAATTATTCTGCTTCTTTGAAGATTTTCCTTCTGATGAAGGGGGGTTTTCTGTGGCATTCATAGCGGAAGACATAATTTGTTGATTCAATTGTGTTCGTAAAATGGCATGAGTTCGGTTAATCATTTTCCTGACCATCCAATCATCATATTTCTGCACATTTTTACTTTTTACTTCATGCCACTCGCCTTCTTGCTCTGGATCATTAGCAGTAACACATGCTACCTGGGATGAAGAACCTTTAAATTTTACCTATCCAGAGTCCACCATCTTTTTCAGGAGGTCTTTGAAGACAAAACACTCTTGAATGGGATGCCCCAACATCTGATGAAATGGGAAATAGTTGGGGAGGTCTTCATCTTCTTCCTTGTTAGGCCTTTTGGGCCTTGGAAACTGAACCATATTGTTTTCCAGAGCTGAGATGAAGTAGCTAGGAACTTGTTCATTTCAGAAAGAATAAACTTTGTTCTTCAAATATTCAAACTTTTTCCGCATTTGATCTCTTTGATCATATTGACGAGGCGGACATTGTTGTTGACACTCAGGAGGTGGATCTCTTTGATATGATGAAGTTTTGAAGTGGAAGCAGGTACAAGTTCTTGTTTAAGTGTAACTGTAGCAGTATATGCTTTCCCTATTATCCTTTCTGGAACTGATGGAATTACATGAGTTTTATCCTTAGTCTTTGTAAGAGAGTCTTCGATCTGCTCAGCGATTGAAGTAAGGTCTCGAAACCCTCCTATGTATTTCACAAGGATCAACAGTGTGTGTAATTCATCACGTAGATTTGACACATAGATTGGCAACAATTATTCTTGAGGGACTTCTAAACTTAAGTAATATGTTAATCCCTTCGAGAGAGAAATGAAATCTGAAACTCTTTCATTTTCCTGTTGCTTAAAATTGGTAAGATAAAAAACTATCGTCTTTGGAAACTTTGAGCTAAATTAAAGAAGAAATCATTGACGGAGATCTTCTCGCCCAGTAATTGACCAAGATTGAAAACTTGTATACCAGACAAAAGTAGGTCCTTGTAATGACTTCAAAAAACACTTGATTTTAACTGCTTCTTGTTGTTGAGGAGTTACCATCATAGGATCACAATAAGAAACAAAATGTGTTAAGTGTTGTTCTGGATCTCCCAAACCATTAAAAATTGGGAATGTGGTATTCTCAAAATTTGATGGGGGGGATTGCATCTACCCATTCAGGGTAAGATCTATTTTCTGGTTGAACTTGTGCACGCTTTCCTTCCATAGCTTCCAACCGAGTTGTTAATGACTCAATGGTAGTCATTAATTTTTGAGAAACATCTGGTTGAGCTTGGAACTGAGCAGGTGCAATAACTGGAGTTTGGACGGGTGTGGCGACCGGTACTACCACTAATGGTAGTATTGATGGTTGTTGTTGCGTATGACCCATAGGATCGGACCTGTGAGGGTGTACTTGTAAAGGGGAATATTCTTGATCCATCCCAGTATCAGCAAAAAATTCCATTGATTGATTAACTCTAGAATTATTAGGAGGAAGACAACCTTGAAGTAGTTCTGCATTTAACCTCCTTAATTCATTCATTTCTTCTTCTTGATGTGCGAACATTTCCTCTAATGATAGTGATTGTAATTCTCCAGAGGTAGGGTGGAATGTAACCTTACTTTTACCCTTTTCCTTGGTATGTGCCTTTCTGGAGTATGGAAGGGAATTACCCAAAGAAATGTCTTGCCCCTGGGTAACCCTCTATCTTCTAGTACACACACCTCTTTCATTCGTTTCTATGTGTACAACTTATTTAATAGGAACTTATTCATCTAATCCCTTTGATCGAGCCTCATGTTCTGGGGTATTAGTGACAACGGCATTGATGACATTTATCGATGCATAACGCATTGCATCCCTTCTATCAGCGGTTCTGTGATACTGTCTTCTTCCATGTCATTTATGAGAAATTGCCTTTCGTTTGGTTTATCCCTCAGGAACTTCTTGATGAACCGTATTTTGTAGGGAATCTCTTGATAATTCGGCTCTACGTTTCTCTTGTGGCTTCTTCCCTAATCGAGAGAAGACTGACTTCTGTTGAAGGATAGATTGAGAATTTGAAAAAGTACCCAGTCTAGTGAATTGGGGTTGTTCCTGTTTTTCCTGCTCAACTCCTCGAATCCTATCTGTTTATTCTGAGGGTTGGATTAAAAGAGTCTCTATCCTGGAAAGCTGAGGTGGATCTTGAGCTGCTACATCTGAAACTTTCTTAAAATACCTCCTGATTTTGCGGATTTTAGTCCAGAAATTGGTCGGATGCATCAACCTACATCCACTCAAATCACCTGGCTCAGATGAACATTAGATTATTTCTGACACCACTATCACCTGATGATGTGCATGCTCTAAAGGAGAAGCCTGTTCGATATTCTCATTTGCTTGATTCAAGAGTAATTCGACAACTTTTTCTTTATATGCCTGACTTTGGGAAGAACTAGTTGAGGCGTGTTCTTAAGAAAGCCTTTGATTATGCACAAAACCATTTAGATGTGGCCATCCATGGTCAAAAACATTGCATGAGACCACTTTTGGTGGGATTTGTTGACTGGAGATCACAATGAAATGCAATGCTCCATGAACACCCCATCCCCTGATATGAATACCAGATAGTGCATTGGTAATTAACTGGTGCAACCTTTTCAATGCGCCAAGGCATGAACGCTTAAGGGCTCTCTGCTACTTTTCAACCTTTGGATGTTGGGAAATTAAGAGAGATGCCAAGTCAATTTAGCGTTGCAACCCTTCTATTATCTTGACATGATTTTGATATTCATCATAAGATAATATTTTCTCTTTTAAGTGACAAAGATTTTTCCATATGTTGATACGAATATCGTGAATACAATCTTCTGTCAACGTTTCTGGAATATCATACTGAGAGTCATCCAAAGGCCAAAACATGACTGGTATTTCACCTTTCTCCAGTTGTTTTCTCATATTCAGCACTTCCTCTTTGTCATTCGATAAATATTCTTCTACCTGATTGGACCAAAGATGGTGCTTCTTTGTTTCTTCATCAGATTCAACAAGATTGGTAGAAAATTCATTTGTCAAATTAGAAGATAAATGACCCAGGGGTGGTTCAGAGAATGACCTACACCCCAGGCTATATTCTGATTGAGAAAGTATTTCACCTGCTAGCAGTAAGGCATCAGACATGATTGGATTCACATTTTCAAGTGCCTCAAGATAAGAGGGCTTTCTCATTACTGCATTGTCCATTGAAAATTTTCCAGACAATGAGAATTACTACTGCGGAGAGGACTTTCTCATCTAAATTCATCATCATCATAGGGAGGACCACCATGGTGGCTTACAGCAAAATATAAAACCTCTTGATCCTTGGTTTTCTGTCCACACAGAGGGTTATTGTGGCTTTCATCTGAATATAATACTTCGAGATTGACCGAATTTTTATGAAGCAAGCCTTCATGAGGAAGTTTCTGATGAATACCTTAGAGATTATTATTGTTACTTCCAGAATCTGGAAATAAGGGAGTAGAATATTGATTTGCAACAGACAATTGTCTGAGGGATTCAAGAACTCCAGCATTGAGCAAGGATTTATTACCGATTGGATCTTGATATTTCAACTATGCTGGATGGGTCTTTTTCTTGGATGCCTTATTACTCACTTTGGAAACCACTTGTTGACGAAATTGGTTATAATGGGCAGGTGTATGTTTCTTCTCAGGAGAAATGGTCAGGTTAGGCTGATTATCTCCATTTAAATTGTGTGTATGTACCCGACTTGATTGTCCATATGACATGGGAGAGTATACCCCAAGACCCTCCTGGACTAGAACAAAGGTGTGTATCTACTCTAGGTTGACTTGTTGATGAGTCACTCCACTAATAGGGATAGATTTTTGTTTCTTTCCTTGTGATGTTGCTAAAGTTGTTATAATATTCTGACAGGTATCCAGAATATGGGAAGGGATTTGCTTCTTCTCTTTCACCATTGTCAGAATGTGCTTGGTGACTTTAGCAGCAGGAACGAGAATATATGTCCATTCTATGCTTGGAGTAGGTGTGTGTTCCTGCTCCTGTCCTCCTTTTCCTGTCAGTGAATTCTGACAGTACTCATGGGTGGGGGAATAAAGTTGTGTTTGCCTCCTACTTGTCATTGGAGATTTCTAATTGAAATCTCCGGGTGCTACCAAACGAGAATGTTGGTTAGCTTGATAAATTTCAGTTGTATATGTCTACTGATTGTTCCCCACCAAATATGATTGATGAACTTTCTTCAATACTGGTAGACGAGACTGCTGGCAGAATTGATGAGTGTAAGCAGGTGTATGTGCATGTTTACAGGTGGTCA
Organism: Viscum album; assembly: GCA_963277665.1. Taxonomy (NCBI): domain Eukaryota; kingdom Viridiplantae; phylum Streptophyta; class Magnoliopsida; order Santalales; family Viscaceae; genus Viscum; species Viscum album. The sequence continues at coordinate 2,004,576,354 of OY728138.1, forward strand.
CCACATTTGATTGGCGAGCTTCTTTGGTTGAAGTCAGACGAGCCTGCTGACTGGCTGATTATTTATAAACAGGTGTATTTTCCTACCTATAGTACTCCACCGGAATTTCTTGGAGGGATTGATGTGTTACTGCCAAATGAGTATGTTGGTTAGTGAAATCAGGAAGGAAGGGTGTATATGCCCGCTCGTTGTTTGCCATTAAGTAAAATTAATGGACTTCTCCGGAGGGGTAATAAATAAGAACATGCTCCCTGTTGGATGAATTTCTCCTCTGACGGTTCGTCTTTCATGCTCGGGTCTGAGGGACTTGAGCCAAACCCCTAGAGGTGATACCCTCATCATGTTGAGGGTGCACTACCGCACGAGTATGGCAGCGATTGTTGGTGGGAGTCCTCAGGAAGGGATCATGTCTTCTTGAACTGAGGCCTTGATTAACCTCTTCATTCACCTACCTATAATATGGGATGGAATGGTTGTTTCGTTCCAGGTATAACAACCCGAAACTGTTGGAAACAGTGGTTGGCACCACCGGCTTTTTGACCACTAGTCGTCGCTGTCCGGAAAACTAGGGTGAGTTATTAACTTGGAGGGCTTGTTGAGCGGCCTCCAGATTCGGGATGGTACTGTGTTGACGATATTCCCTCACCAATGTATTTGAGACCCAGCATTTAAGACGATGAGTAGGTGATATCGTCCTCAGAGCGGACAAGGATCCAGTAGGAGTAGTAGTCGAGGCATTCACAAGTGTGAACTTTAAAGAAGCCATTTCTGTATTGTAGAGAGATCTTGGAAAAGAGTGCATGTTTGATATAACCGACATAATAAAGATAATATTGGCTAGACTACATCTTTTGGATGAACACATATGTGTTTGATTGCTTTGTTGGACCTCATATTGAATTTAATAGGGGCCTCAAAAATAAGTAAAACATCATTATAACTTGGTTAAGGATTCACATTGGGTTCGCCATTTTTTTTCTACTGGAAATTGGGATAACCATGTTTTTTTAAGGTTCAAACTTTCTAATAGATTTCTAACAGTTTTATTCATAGAACCAGAAACACCCAATGATTCTATATCCATTTGGACCTACTTTCAAAATGTAGGTGCTCATTAGTTGTGGACCAATGAGGATTGAGAATTTTCATTGGTCGAGAGGATGGGAGGTTAGGCTCATCAAACCTCTTTGGGGGGAATTATTGCCTACTCTGGGACTCTCTTATAGATTTAAGTTATGTTCATGAATCTTATTAATTCAACAAGCATGAAAATGACTTTTCCTTTAGATTTGGCAATCAATGATTGATATGTATGGGATTTAGAGAATCTTTCATATGTATTTGAGGTTTTTCATTGATAGAGATTCATCTATATGTATTGGAGATTCTTTGTCAATGGTATCCTTCAATATATTATATAAAAATCTCCTAGTCATTATGATGACCATATGGGTTTTAAATCCACTCAGTGGGGCACTTGAAGTTTATTGTCATTCAGAAAGACAGGGATTATTTCAGAGTTGGGATCATACCTGCAGATGGGCTACCAACGTATCCTTGTTAAAAAAGGAATCAGAAGCCACATAGTTCGATAAAAAGGATATAGTTTAATGTCATATGGGATGGAAAATAATTGATGAAAGATGGGCTTTAACCTTATAAAGGCTTCCTGCGTACTCTAATTTTAAGGCAGAGATCAAAGTCCACGTAGTTTGGGAAAAGAAATATGGGGCTTATGCATAGTTAAATGGACCAAAAATAGATGTCATGATTACTTTTACACTCTAATCCCACGTGATTCATCCTCGATGTGTGAAACAATAAGTATCAGTAAACTTGACAATGGTTCTAGGAAAGATGCAGTTATGAGAAATGATGTGGGTCTTACATATGTATGATGGCCCAAGTAAATTAAGATCAGGACTTAGGAAAGAATCCAAAGAGCAGGGTCCATAAAGGTGTTTGTAATTTATGGAGATTTGGAATTTTAACCCGGGACTTACTTATGGAAAGGAATCACAAGTTAAGAGGGACTTATGATTGGGTTTTATTCCTAATAAGGAAGCCCAAATCAAAAAGAAATTAAGATTGGGGTTTACTCTTGTGGAGGGTGCCCAAATGTTTTAAGAAAATTATGACTGGGGCTTACTCCTAAGAAGGAGTCCTAGGTTAAAGAGACTTGTAACTTGGGGATTACTCCTGAGAAGGAGGCCCAGGTTAAGGAGACTTGTAACTTGGGGCTTAATCCTGAGAAGGAGGCCCAGGTTAAGGAGACTTGTAACTTGGGGATTACTCCTAAGAAGGAGGCCCAGGTTAAGGAGACTTGTAACTTGGGGCTTACTCCTGAGAAGGAGGTCCGGGTTAAGGAGACTTGTAACTTGGGGCTTACTCCTGAGAAGGATTCTCAGGTTAAGGAGACTTGTAACCTGGGTCTTACTCCTGAGAAGGAGTCCCAAATCAAAAGATCCTCTCATCTCAAAGGATGAGGTTATATAGGAAACCCCTAACCGTGGTGACATAAGGCTTGTAAGTCACGAGGTTTTCTGGGAGAGGTTCTCATAGAATTCCTTTCAGATAAGGAATCCAACAAAGGAACCATGCCATAAATAGATTTTAAGAGGGCTTTGAAGGCTATGTCTTGAAGAGGAGAGTTGGATTTGGGGAAAGGAGGTGACTAGGAAGGAGGCGTGCAAGTATTTTTCTGGTTCGCAAGTCCTGGTTGTGCAAGTAGACTTGCGCGACATGAGTCACCTTGGGCGACGAAGAACCTATAGGGTAATGCTTGGACGACTTGGAACTCAAGCCCTTAGTATCATCCCTAGAGGCTTTCAGAAGGGTGGTGTGCAAGTTCCCTTGAGATGGCAAGGAGGCGCGCAAGTGTCTTCATTTCCCTTAAGGGCTGGACACTTAGGTGCGCAAGTATTAATGAGTTATAATACTTAGGCCTTTTTCTTCCCCTTTATAGCTTCCCTTCTAGGTAAAAAAATTACCTTATAAGTGTTTAGAAGACTTCAGACGGATACTTGGGTGACCAGAGCTTGAATATGAGTTTCAGAAAATTCATCCTTGAAATGGGGGGCCCACAGGGGCTATTTATAGGCCACTTGGAATCTTGGGTGAAAAAAATGAATAGGGCACGCAAGTGACTTGCACAACCCATATGTGGCGCGCAAGTGACTTCCGTGAAGAGAAGAAAACTTGTGCAGCTCCTTCTTGATGGGTTCCTTGTTCATGCCTTTGTCAATTTTTGATGTTCTTCAAAGGATGAATCTCTTTGTGCTTAAGATATTTCCCTTTTCCATTCGTTGGACTCTATGACAGAAAGGAGCATCAACAACCATGATTTATAATCCCCGTACAAAACTATATGAGCAGATTCAAAATCCTCAATGTTGTGTCACCATGTTTTTTACCCTTGTGATCCCTCGCAACACCACATAAGAACTTGAAACCTCATAGTGTTACAGGTCATCCCCAAAATTTCTGCCCCATCCCATGTTCACGAACTCAAGATTTTGGGTTATGATTTATATCATCCATTCTTAAACTATCCAAGTAGACCTAGTATCCCTAGTATTTCACCCCCTCCCCCAATATCACCTCTATAAATAATCCATAGCCATTGGAAAAGATGACCGGATTCAAGGGACCCTTTTCTTGACTATGAATGCATACTTATGGCTCCTACATGTGCACCTATTTCCATCAACTAAATGTGTTAATATTCAAAAATTTCCTTCCAATCCTCATGATCCTCAGCAACACCATGGTAGAACCTATCACCTTAGTGTGTTTTTGGTCATTCCTGACATGTCTACAGCATATCCCATGATCATATAAAAGGTATGAGCTAAAAGACCCTAAACAAAAGAAAGAGAAAATTTGAGCTAAAAGACCCTAAACAAAAAGCAACAAAAGGTCCTAGATAAAATTCCCTAAACTAAAGTGATAGAAGGTCCAAGAAAAAAGAACCTAAACTAAAGTGATAAAAAGTTTGACCTAAAAGACCCAAAACTAAAGCGATAAAAGGTCTGAGCTAAAATACCCTAAAATAAATTGGTAAAGGATCCGAGATAAAATAGCCTAAACTAAAGCAATAAAAGGTCTGAGCTAAAAGACCATAAACTAAAGTGGAAAAAAGGTTTGAGCTAAAAGACCTTAAAAATGTGGAAATTAGTTAGACTGTGAAGGCTTGTGAGGACAACTACATGACCTTAACATGATCTAGTTTCTCTAGAAAAAGGATTATCAACTTAGGTGAAAATAAAAAGCACTCACCCATCATGATATATCTCCTGCCTAGATTATCCCCCTAGAAATCAAGTGATTTCAAGATAGCTGGAACAAATTATCAAAAAATAATCTCGTGATGATGGTCATTCATGAGCATCTATTAGAGGGAATCTGTCAAAGTTTCAATATTTAATTCTAGAAATTAGTGTTCATTCATTATAACAAAAAGGATGGGTATTGTAAACAATTCACATAATATCAGGATAACAGGATGATAGGCTTACCATAGATGAAGAGAATATGGCCAGAAAAATGATAATTTCATAAAGTCCATTTATATTTTGAAAAACGGGGGGAGGAATATTCAAATTTTGGAGTCCCTCTAAATCTTTAACCAAAATGGGATGTATTAAAAGGGTAAAACTATAATATAAGTTGATCAAATGCACTGTCAAGGTCGGAAAGACACTGATGAGAAGAATTGATAGAATGTTGGAGTGTCGCTCTCCCTACTTCTTCCACTTTCACGCCAGGATGAAGAGTCTCAACCAAGGAAGTAAAATCGTTAACCCTATATTGATAAACATCCAATGAGGATAAATATGTAGAAATATTAGACTTCAAATGAGCATTGATTTCCTCATACCTCCATGTTTTCATGGTCCACACATCCATCTGAGTTTGTAATTCAGATATCAACTGATGACCCTACTCCAATACCTATGATGTCTCCCTCATCTTCCTGAAAAGGGGAGGCTTGTACACAAAGTCATGAAGATACCACTCACTCATGTCCAAATATCTCCATATCAAAACAATTTTATTCATAATTTCATACAAAGGTTGACAGTCAAAACCATCCCCCCCAGTCATGAAATAATTGATGAAGGCATTCCCCTTAGTCATGGAAGACCTCCAAGGGGGTTTTAGTGATAAATTCATGAATCATTTTCCAAAACATCAAATGTATCACTTGTTCCTCTACAACTGATGGAGTAGGTAGGATGGGTGGAGGGATAATTAGTCAAACCAAGGCGAAAGTAGGAGAGGATGACCCATAAGCACTTATCTCAACAGGTGTATCACCCATAGCTTGTGTTGGAGGATTGATCTCCTAAAAAGAATCAGATCCACTATAAAAATAACCATCATCATAGTGGGGTCTCTTTCTCGACACCTCACCTAGGTCTTAAATAAATTTTATTGATACCATAGATAAAGGAGTTGGTGATGCAAAAGGTATGTCAATGTGATGGACTAGATGGCCTAACACACCATTGGGATAAGATGTTACCCAAGAATGGGCATAATACTGGTTAAGGAAAGTATAAGTGTTAGTAGGTAGAATTATGATCTCGGATTTGGTATCTTCACATGATAGTATCTTCCAAAATTGAAGAATGACTCCAAGATTTCATTCTCCTTAGACACTGACTGAAGTGATTGGAGAAAATATCTAAATGTATCCAAACTATCAAGTGAATCAATACAATGTGTATGGATCATAGATGATCATATTTTCCACTCTGGCAACAAGAACCCCATCCCTAAGGGAGATCATATAAGATCTTTCATCAAGAGAATTGCTACCATCATCAATAATCAGACAACCTGGTGCATGGAAATTAGAAAAGTAAAAACTATCAGGTTGAAACCACTACTATAAATTAGGCTTATAGCCATAGATATATAGCCACAAATAATAATTTTTGTGTCTATAACTGACTTATACCCATGGTGGATTTTTTTCTCCGTGGAAGTATCCCACCACGCTATATATTTTCAACTCAACCTCACGAACTTCTTCTTTCCCCCTAACCCTCATGATCCTCCGCCTCCCCCTTACCCTAATAATCCTCCTCCACCACCACCATCCTATCTGGATGTTTCCACCCAACCTTATGTAATCCTACTTCAACGAGGTAGTACAACTTCCCCCACGATCCTCCTCCTTCTTTGAAGCGGCCACGCCACCTCCCCGTGGATGCTGCTTCGATGCTTCCCTGACGCAGTATCCCCACCACCTCATCTGACATACCTCCAATGAGACCACCCCTCCTCCCCGTGATACTTATTCTCTGACATGGCTCCATCCCAACTCTGATACCGCTCTGACGTGGCTCTGACATGGCTCAAACGCTGCTTCTATACAGCTTCATCCCGATCACCCCACCTCTGGGGATCCTCCTCCTTCAACTTGGCCACCCCCAAACTTTGTCCTCACAATGACCCCACCACCCATATTTCTCATTCGAACCAAGCCCTACCCTCACTATCCTCATCCTCCCATGATTTATTACTAAACCCATTCAGTCAACAGCAAAACCCTCGCTTCAGTTGACATAAAAACCCTCCCTTCCATGATTTCTATTTCTAAATCTTTTCCTAATGATCTTCTATTGAATTTCATCTGCATAACTGGTTAGGATTTCCCCAATTTCCCCAATAAACTGATTTTTATTATTCTATAATATGTGTTTAGTTATACATTGAACCATATTTATTTCATGAACATACAATTTATTTCATGAACATAAAATTTTTCCGCTTTTTATACATGCTTAGACTCTTTAAAATATATGAATTGGTTATATTTCATATTATTCCATGTTTATATATGTTTATATTTATGGAATTTTATAATGGTGACTGAAAATCATGTTCTTCATTCCCTTTTATCGAATTGTTTCAGCTTATATACTAATATTTTTTCAAAATTCTAGACCATAAATCCCATCTAGTTTATATGTTAGTTTTGTTAAACAAATCAACATCCATATAAACATATAAACAATGTTTAAATGTTTGTATTAACATAAATGGTTTACAATTTAGAAACAATTTATATATGTATTTATTTGATAATATAGTTTATATGATTTTAAGCTTATATGATAATGTTGTTTATATGTTCATACAGATTATATGTTAATAAAATTTATAAATTTATAAGTCAATACTATTTTAATTTTCCTTGGCTTCAGGTATGGGAAAATAATTCCTAGATGTATAATTATCATATGATGGTGTTATATATAGAAATATAGATGTTTTTGAATCATACCCAAGCTAAAGGTGATATCATTGACTCTGTGGATCTTTCTCATAGTCACAAAATTAATGCTTTAAACTTTGATTATTTATTGGTTTTTCACCTTTATTATAATTCTTAACACTTGAATCTAATTAAATAATTCTTATGTATATGTATAAGAAATATCAATCATCTATTTATTAATCAAGGTAATCACTACAATGATATTTCTTATTTTGATCCTTATAAATTTAATGGGTGATTTAGGTTCTCTTATATAATTTTTGAAGGAATATTATACCACTGTTCAATTTTGAGATCTTCCTTGGATCATCCCATCAAGGTGTTGCAACAATGTGTTACAGTGATTCATGTGAAATTGATTCTTCTTATTCTATTTTAGTAATTTTCATACCCATCTCCAATATCAATAATCACATATAGTTACTTACATATCACAACACACACACATGCATATATTTATTATTATAGTGTTCTATAGAATATTAATGAACCAATACAATATATATGTTGAACAATAAAAAATTATAATTATTTAATTTTTTTGGGAATTTTTACCTGATATGTTATTATATTAAAAATACATACCATAGAATGATAAAATTATAAACAAACATGAATTATGTTTGAAATAATGTATTATAATCTTATAAATTAATTTATATAGAATTCTTGATATGGTGTATTAGATTGTGGAATGCTTTCATAATTTGATCTTTTGAATTTTTAATTTTAATGTATGTTTTATTTGGTAGCATTTATAACATGTATATATGTAAGTGGAATGATTTTGTATAATGAAAGCTGCATTTGAAACCCGCCTATCAATATATGAGGGATTCAATTCCATTTGTAACCCACCTGCAATTGTAATCTTTCAGTTTATGTAAAAGGGATTTAGTAGTGATTTTAACCCACCAAACTACTAATGTAAGTAGGAAACTATTTATATCCATCGTTTACCTGCTATTATAAGTGGAATTTGTCTATATAATTCCATGTTGCATTTGTAACCTCTCTGCAAACCCTATTACATTTCCCTTTATAGTCTCCCACTCCTCCTCTACACCTCCTCCACCTTTCAGCCTCCTCTGAGGCTCTCATTCCTACATCCTCATCCCTACCTTCTCCTCACCTCACCCAGTCACCCCATCCACCTTTTACTTTCGACCTCCACACCTCCCCACCTCCCCCTTCCTGTATCCTCACATCCCAAGCTAGAAAGTTATAATAATCAGGGTTTGTCTCCTAAAAAGAGTAAGGAGAGGAATATTGTGTGATTTTTCTATGGAGTTCCATGGAATTATAAGTTCTCTTGCATAAAATATCCAAGGTATTTTCTTTTGTGGGTAGATTGTTCCATATTCATAATTTTTATAAGTTTAATTATCATAAAGGAAGGTATTAGGTGATTAGTGTGTTTTAGTATTTTTATGAGGTGTGTTTTAAGTATATTATAATTATTTTGTGGATGGTAGTGCATTCAGTATCTTTGTGTTCTATTTTGATTTATGTTTCTTCTTGTTTAGGTGTGGGTGTACATTTGTAAATTGGTTTTTTTAAGTTTGGTTTCATAATGGTTTGAATATGAGATACCATTGGTCCAATGCTTTAGTAACTAGGACCAATACAAACTTATAGAAGTTAAGAAATTATTAGTGATCGTTTTTGTTAGTTGGTTCACTATGGGTTGATGTTTCGGGTAGAAGGTCCTAGTTTACCTATTGGGTATAGTGACAAAACATCTAAAGCCTATATTTTTTTGTAATGAACCTTATTTTGTTCTATTTCTTTTATTTCTTTTAGTGAATCCTTGTGATGTTTCTCATCTCATAAATTAATTGTGCTCTCTTTGTGTTGTTTTATATTGGTTTCTTGGGTGACTGTAGTTTTTCTAGGTTTTTAGTGGATACTGTGCTTCTTGAAGATTTATTTCTTTGAGTTGTGTGTCTCTCATATTTTAGGTCATTTTATAATAATTATATATTTTGAGGATAACCATTCCAAATCTCTATCTCCTTAGGTTTCTCCCTTTATAATTGTTATTGAATTGTTCTTGGGGATGTCACATGATCTTGTGTATTTAGCTAATAAATTTGGAGAGTTTGGTTATATGTTATGATTTTATTATTTAAGACCATATATTTTCTATTCCACACCTAACAAACCTCTTTTGTAGGGTATTATTGAGTCATTTATTTTAGTAATTCCACTTTCACTAGATACTTTCCCAGGATAGAAAGTGGAATGGTGGTAAGATTATAACACCTCATATCAATATAGGTATTTGTATTTAATTATTTTTATTTATCATGATATTTTGTAAAAAAATTACTTTGATTTATAAATTTGGGGTCTTTATTATGTTTCATAGTTTTATTACTGTTGGTAGTAACTCTATGGAAACCATGAGGGTGGTGTTGCAGTTTTGATAAAGTGGTTTTACATGGTGGGAACATGATTCTCTAAACTAGGTAGTACTTTCCCAAAAATTGTGTGGATCATTTTGTTCATAAGGGTTTTCTGTGTTGTTGGAACTTAGTGTGGAGTAACCATAGAGAAAAACTGTGTGATTCATCTATGGGTGTCAACTTGAAACTGCATAATTAGTGCATGATTTACCAAACTATACAACCTAACCATACAACATGCCCATTTTTGGTAAAACTTGAATTTTCATTTATACCCTTAATGATTTTAAAGGGTTAAGACTCCATTTTTCCTTATCCTCATTCAATTAGGGATTGGGTTTATCCAAGGGTGTCTCTACCACCATTTTTTCTTGGTTTTAATCTTCTCTATCCCAATTACATGTACATTTCTCATAGATAGACCTTATTTCCTCATTATTTTCATCCCATTATTCCTCGTCTCCCTTTATCCATTGGTTTATTCCTCTCCCATAAACCCTTGGGGATTCTGGGGTTTTATATCATGTTTGAGGTAGTTAACCATGGGTTACTGGGTTTCTAGGGCTTATAAAGGATGCCACTTCACATGATTGAGTGTTCACCATTGAAGGTGATGACTTTATACTTGATTTCCACTTGAAAGAGGTAGGTTTAATTGTTATTTTCCTTGTGATTTAATTATTAAACTATATATGTGTGTAATAGTTAAAATTATAGCGACCCGGCCTTTTCTTACATTACTATTACATCATTTTAAAGATAAACAACACAATAGTATTACACATGGAGGATCCAGAGGTTTTGTGTCTTGGGAAAACTAGGACCATACATAACAAATACAACATCAACCATAAACATTTAATTTCTTCTTCTATAGCTTCTTAGTAGCACTTGTCCTCTCCTTAGTACATGCAGCCACCTAAGGATATTCATAAAAAGGGGTGATCTAAAATCACAGTAAGAGGATAGATAAGAACAATACATCATGGGGTGATCATAATCATAACATAGGCAAAAGATCATGAACATGAGAGGATCATAAGTAAAAGACTTGAAATGTGGCAATGTATAAAAATGAAACATCATGTCTCAGTGGTTAACTACCACACATACTTGTGAAAAAAGCTAGCATCATGTTCACACATCATTTCACATTTACTCATGAGATTCATCACTTTACCCAATGCATTGGAGCACTGTATAATTCTGGGCGCACCCGTCACATTTAAACATTCATATTGCGCTATATAATTCCGGGCGCACCCGTCACATCATAACATTATCATTATCATGATTGACACATAGAACACATATAAAACATGTACATAAATAACCAATGCAAAGGAATGGGTTTCATCTCATAGTAACACATTCATAATCTTTGGGTTCCCAAAAGAAAGAGGGAACAACATACTTGATACAAGAACCATCAACCTTGAATGAGAGGTAAAAGGTGAGATCTTGAAAGAAGAGTTCTTTTGGAAAACATTTTGATGGAAATAAAAACCAGTGACAAACATGTATATCCCAGAAAATTAAAGGAAATGACGAACAAATGATCTTTGAGGAGTAACCATATCAAAAATGGAGTGAAAGAGGGAGAACCCGAAGGAAGAAAATTGGGTTTGAGATTTCCCCCTACCTTGTACTCGAATGCCTCCTTCTCTTTAATGTCCTGTATAATGACATTATATTCATTAATTATAAATTCCAGAACCTTTTATACATTAATAGGGTTCATTATGGTTTCATTATTTCATATTATGTTCCTTTGGATGACCTATAGAGTTTAAAAACATTGTTCGGGGATGTTCGTTTTCATGGTTTTCTTGAGCGGTCCACTTGTATTCTTAATTTGATATTTGGTTAGATCATGGGTAAACATCCAGAACTGATATTAAATGTTATTAATGATATTACAGAAGCTTTAATGATTTTATAATGAGTTATATTAGATCCATGTGGATGAATCATTAGATAAGAATTAAATGAAGATTATTTGGGTTAATTTGAGCGGTTTTTTGATCACAACGAACTCATTTTAACTTTTCACTTAGTAATATGGCCATAGGTTATTTCCAGAACTTAAAACATAACACATATAAAATATTCTTTTTCAACCATAAAAATGGTTTCATGACCCGATTTGAAGGTAGAAATGCAAAAAGAGAGCATGTCGTTTTTGAAGGTGATAAATTATCACCACATGAACAACGTTCTCTTTAATAAAATAAAAGGAAGAGGGAAAGGGTATGGGGTGATATAATATAACATTAGAATAATAATATTACAGTATATATATAATACTAGATTTAAAGAACAATTTGGATGAATATAGGTAGGGATATATCAAGAATGGAACTTGAACTTGAAAGGAAATTAAAGGAGAAGAGGGAGAGAAATTACCTTTAGAATCTTACTCTTGAGAACCTCCTTAAGGAAGATAGGATTGGTCTTTTGATGAGACCATCAGATTTTGGACATGGGGGATGATCTAGTTAAGGTTTTTGGGCAGATTTTAGATAATTCTTGGAGCTTGAGAGGTGTGAGGAAAAGAGGGAGTGAAGGGTGGCTTTTATAGTGGAGGGGAGAGGGGTTTCCTTAATATAAAATTGATTAGTTTATTAATTTCACCAAAGACAAGGAATAGTGAGTCTTGGATGACCAAAAATAGTAATTTTATAATTTAATGCCTAACCAAGTGGTCTTACATCAGCAGAACATCATCGATGACTCAATTAATACATTATTTAGCTTTTATTGTGAATTATCGGATTCCACTATTCATCAAAAATTCAAGTATCTCAGAAAAATCCCAAAAATTTACCCCAACCATTTTTCGACGTGTAGAATCAAAAAATGAAGTACATTTTTCAAAAATAATTTTCTAAATATTATTAATTTAATATTTAAATAAAATCAAAATTTACTTAAAAAAAACAGTTTTTAAGATTAAAACTGATTTTATAGTTCTTTCAAAAATTATGTAGGGTCTTATAAAATTATATAAAAACTATTAGACATTGATTCAATACTTTATGAATACATTCCAGGGGAATAAATATTCTTTTAAATTAATTAATTAATTATAATTATTTATTTATGACTTATAAAATACCAAAAATGTTTACTAAGGTCAAATTATCACTTTCTATGATGTCTAAATTTTATTTTGTTATTCATAGGTAATGTTACTCTTATTTACTTATTCATAAGGGTCATGTTACTATTCATAAGGGTAGGTTAATATTCATAAGGGTAGGTTACTATTCACCAAAAATTATTTTTGTTTCATTAGACACCAAAAACTATCTTAAGCACAACTGTGTATGTCAGATTTTTAAAATTCTAAACATAGGGGTGACAAAATTATGTTTAAAGGTCACTTATCACTTAGTAGTTCATTATTTTGTGTTTTTATGACATAGATATAAGAAGGGAATTTTCTATTGAAATACTTTGGGTCGTAACATTCTTCCCCCCTTAAGAAATTTCGCCCCCAAAATTTTTCTTTACACAAACAGGTGAGGGTACTTCTCCTTCATTGCCTCTTCCGGTTCCCAAGTTTCTTCCTCAAACTTCTGGTTCATCCACAACACTTTGACAAGGCGGGTTGTCTTGTTGCGTAGAACCTTATCACTTCGATCAAAAAAATTTACCAACTGCTCCTCATAGGAGATATCATCATCCAGCTGTACCACCTCTGAGTTTAGTACATGTGAGGGGTCTGGTATGTACTTCCTCAGTAGTGATACAAGAAACACATCATGAACTTGAGCAATATTCGGTGGAAGTGCCAGACGATAGGCCAGGGCTCCAATACAATCAAGGATCTCAAAGGGGCCAATGTACCTTGGGCTTAGCTTCCCTTTCTTCCCAAATCTCATGACTCTATTCCATGGAGATATTTGAAGGAAGACTTTATCTCCAACGTCGAACTCCAAGTCCCTTCAACGATTGTCAGCATAGCTCTTTTACCGACTTTGAGCAGCTTTGATGTGTTTTTGGATAACTTGAACCTTCTCGGTCATCTCCTGCACAAGATCGGGTCCAAGTTGCTTTCTTTCTCCAACTTTATCCCAACAGGTTGGAGTTCTACATCGCTTCCCATAAAGAGCTTCATACGGAGCCATCTGAATACTCGAGTGGAAGCTATTGTTGTATGAGAACTCAACCAATGGGAGGTGTTGATACCATCCACCTTTGAATTCTAGATAGCATGCTCTTAGCATATCTTTGAGCGTCTGAATAGTCCTTTCAGACTGGCCATCGGTTTGGGGGTGATAGGCCATGCTGAAATTTAATTCAGTACTCAAAGCATGTTGAAGGCTCCTCCAGAATTTAGATGTGAACCTTGGATCACGGTCAGAGACAATCGAGAGTGGAACACCGTGCAATCTCAATACTTCCTTCACATATATCCTTTCAAGTTGTTCAAGTGAGAGGTCTTCCCGGATAGCGATAAAATGGGCAGTCTTGGTGAGTCAATCAACCATAACCCATATCGCATTATTTCCTTTTGACGTTTTCGGGAGACCCGTGACAATGTCCATAGTAACATTTTCCCATTTCTACATGGGTATAGGCAATGGCTGCATCATACCTTTGGACTTTTTCCGCTCAACATTAACTTGCTGACATACCAAGCACCTTGATATATATTCTGCAATCTCCTTCTTCATGTTATCCCACCAGAAGTGTTCTCGAAGATCACGATACATCTTGGTACTTCCAGGATGGATAGAGAAAGTTGAGCTATGTGAATTATCCAATAGCTCCTTCTTTATCCTGGGTGATGAAGGCACACAAAGCCGCATTCCAAACCGAATCACACCATCATCGTCGATATGGAACTCTTGCAGCTTCCCTTCCTTTACTGCATTCACCCTCTTTTGTATCTCCACGTCATCCCTTTGTGATTCCTTAATCTTCTCTTGGATGGATGGTTGTGCAATAATTTGGGCAAGGTAGGATGTATCCCCTTCCCTTACGATTCCCAAATCCATCCTTTTCATATCCAAGAAGATAGGGTCTTTCTCAATCCTCAACATGGATAGAGTAACAGGTTCTTTCCTGCTTAGAGCATCAGCTACCTTGTTCGCCTTTCCAGTATGATAGTGAATAGAGAAATTTTAATCCTTGATTAGCTCTAACCATCTCCTTTGACACATGTTGAGCTCCTTTTGTGTGAATATATACTTTAGGCTCTTATGGTCGGTGTATATGTCACACTTCTCACCATAAAGGTAGTGCCGCCAGATTTTCAAGGCAAAAATCACAGCTGACAGCTCTAGATCATGCATCGGGTAGTTCTGCTCATGGATCTTCAACTGTCGTGAGGCGTAGGCTATCACATTATCATTTTGCATGAGTACAAAACCCAAGCCTTTCTTTGAAGCATCACTGTATATCACAAAACTTTCTCCACTTTTCAGTAGTGTGAGTACAGGTGCAGTGATCAGCCTTCTCTTTAGCTCCTTGAAGCTTCCCTCACATTCATCTGTCCAGACATACTTTACCCCTTTCCTTGTTAACTTAGTTAGCGGGCTTGACAATCGTGAGAAGTTTCTCACAAAACTTCGATAGTACCCAGCTAATCCAAGAAAACTACGGATTTTTGTGACACTAGAGGGCCTGGGCCATTCCTCAATCACCTTTGTCTTTGAAGGGTCCACATAAATTCCCTCGCTTGTGATCACATGTCCCAAGAACGTGACTTGATTCATCCAAAATTCACACTTGCTGAACTTGGTGTACAACTTCTCTTTTCTCAATGTCGCCAACACAAGTCTTAGATGTTCTTCATGTTCCTCCTTGCTCTTGGAGTATATGAGAATATCATTGATAAACACTACCACAAATTTGTCGAGGTAATGTCTGAAGACTCTATTCATCAAATCCATGAAGATTGCAGGGGCATTAGTAAGTCCGAAGGGCATCACCAAAAACTCATAGTGCCCATACCTTGTACGGAAGTCAGTCTTCTG
The DNA here is from genome assembly GCA_963277665.1 of Viscum album. NCBI lineage: Eukaryota > Viridiplantae > Streptophyta > Magnoliopsida > Santalales > Viscaceae > Viscum > Viscum album. The sequence goes on from OY728138.1 coordinate 2,004,592,040, forward strand.
AATATCTTCCTTCTTCACCTTTACTTGATGATATCCAGAACGAAGATCCACCTTTGAGAAGTATTGAGCTCCTCTTAACTGATCGAACAAGTCATCAATCCTTGGGAGAGGATACTTGTTCTTTATGGTGATCTTGTTGAGTTCCCGATAATCGATACACAACCGCATGGTACCATCCTTCTTCTTTACAAAGAGCACTGGCGCACCCCAAGGTGATGCACTAGGGCGTATGAACCCTTTGTCCAGATGATCTTGCAGCTGCTTCTTTAACTCCTCCGGTTCGATAGGAGCCATCCTATAGGGGCACTTCGAGATAGGAGTAGCTCCGGGTATGAGTTCAATTGAGAACTATACCTCACGATCCGGGGGAATTCCGGGTAACTCTTCGGGAAATACATCGTCGTATTCCCTTACGATGGGCATTTCCTCAAGGTTGGAACTTTCCTTTGACTCAAACATTTGGGCGAGGTATGCTTCTTCATAGGGAATCATCACCCACACCATTGAATGATTTTTCAAAGGATATTAATAATCTTCCTTGCATTTGTAGTGGATCATGGGATGGTTCGGAATATGAAAATATATTTCCTTTTCCTGACAGTTGATATGTGCTCTATATAACGAGAGCCAATCCATTCCCATTATAGCGTCGAATTCCACCAAGAGAAGTATTACGAGATTTTCCAGAAGAATCTTCCCACATACGTCAACAGGAGAAGATTCAAACACTTGGGTTGCAATGATTGCACCACTTGGTGTTTTTACAGATATCTCTACTTCAAGGTTTTGGGGCTTCGATTCTATAGTTCTAGCAAACTTGCAAGATATAAAGGAATGCGTAGAACTAGAATCAAATAAGACTTTTGCCATTCTTGAGTGAATAGAAAGTGTACCTTGTACGACTTCATTATCATGTTCCACCTCCGTAGTAGTGATGGCATAAGCCTTCCCTTGTTCCTTTGGCTTTGGTGGTTGTCGGCGCTGATTACCCTCGAGAGCTCGAGGTTTAGTGCACCGGTTTGAATAGTGCCCTAGCTCCCTACAGTTGTAGCATTGAACCACGAGTGGTTCTCTCCTTTCATCGGCTACATTATCCTTCCTTTTCATGTCTTTTCGACACTCGTGAGCTTGGTGTACTTCCTTCCCACACTTAAAGCATTTCGCCTTACCTTTGAGGCAGTTCCCATGGTGCAACTTCCCACATTTTTGGAATGTGGGTTGTTGTGTTTTCTTCCCACATTTGTCACTAGATCCACCAGCTTGAAACTCCATCTTTCTTTTCTTATCACCATAGCCATGGAACCATTCTTCAAACTCCATCTCCACTTTGAGATCACACCGAACAACTTCTTCATAACTCCCAAAGTCTCGAATTGCAAGAGCCTTTCGAAGATGTGGTTTTAATCCACTAAAGAATCTCTCAATTTTGCTATCATTGTTGATAACAAAACCCGAAGCATACCTTGCGAGCCTTGTGAAATTTGCTTCATAGGTTGTGACAGATTCTCCTTCTTTTTTCTTGAGCTCTATGAATTCTCTCTCCATATTCGTGCGAAGAGTTCTTGGGAAGTACTTATTAAGAAACATTATCTTAAAGTCTTCCCATTCCATCTCTTAAATTTCCTCCCTTGGCTTGGTGTTCTTAATCAAAGCCCACCATTGATCGGCTTATCCATCTAGACGATAAACGGCTAGAGTCACCTTCTCCATCATGGAACAGTGAAGAACAGAAAATATCTTCTCCATGGAGTTGACCCACTGTTCTGAAACTAGTGGATCAGAAGATCCACAAAACGTCGGTGGTCGTTGTCGCATAAAACATTCGATAGCTAGCTGCTCTCTCTTTGGTGAAGGAGGATGTTCCCCATTATTATGGTTATTATTCATAACCCAAGATAATTGGGTAATCATTGCCATGAAGTTTTGAACTCCACCTCCAAAATCATTGGGGATGTCGTTCGGGCAATCGTTGCATTGGCCCTCACAAGAGTTGTTGGCCTGATTTCTCCTGGTTCCCACCATTTTCTAAAATATAAAAGGTTAGAACAAAACATAAGTAAAAAAAGTCATGAATAACTTATTCATTTAAACAATTATACCAAAAACATAACATATGGGATCCCTAGGTAAATATTCTTGTGTACATATTTGTACTTATTCTTATGCTAGTGGTTTTCTCTAGGGTTTACTAATCCTAATTCCCAAATTAACTAAACCTTTCCTCTGATACCAACTATAGCGACCCGACCTTTTCTTACATTAATATTACATCATTTTAAAGATAAACAACACAATAGTATTACACATGGAGGATCCAGAGGTTTAGTGTCTTGGGAAAACTAGGACCATACATAACAAATACAACATCAACCATAAACATTTAATTTATTCTTCTATAGCTTCTTAGTAGCACTTGTCCTCTCCTTAGTACATGTATCCACCTGAGGATATACATCAAAAGGGGTGAGCTAAAAGCCCAGTAAGAGGATAGATAAGAACAATACATCATGGGGTGAGCATAATCATAACATAGGCAAAAGATCATGAACATGAGAGGAGCATAAGTAAAAGACTTGAAATGTGGCAATGTATAAAAATGAAACATCATGTCTTAGTGGTTAACTACCACACATACTTGTGAAAAAATATAGCATCATGTTCACACATCATTTCACATTTACTCATGAGATTCATCACTTTACCCAATGCATTGGATCACTGTATAATTCCGGGCGCACCCGTCACATTTAAACATTCATATTGCGCTATATAATTCCGAGCGCACCCGTCACATCATAACATTATCATTATCATGATTTCCATATAGAACACATATAAAACATGTACATAAATAACCCATGGAAAGGAATGGGTTTCATCTCATAATAACACATTCATAAGCTTTGGGTTCCCAAAAGAAAGAGGGAACAACATACTTGATACAAGAACCATCAACCTTGAATGAGAGGTAAAAGGTGAGATCTTGAAAGAAGAGTTCTTTTGGAAAACATTTTGATGGACATAAAAACCAGTGACAAATGTGTATATCCCAGAAAAGTAAAGGAAATGATGAACAAATTATCTTTGAGGAGTAACCATATCAAAAATGGAGTGAAAGAGGGAGAACCCGAAGGAAGAAAATTGGGTTTGAGATTTCCCCTTACCTTGTACTCGAATGCCTCCTTCTCTTTAATGTCCTGTATAATGACATTATATTCATTAATTAGAAATTCCAGAACCTTTTATACATTAATAGGGTTCATTATGGTTTCATTATTTCATATTATGTTCCTTTGGATGACTTATAGAGTTTAAAAACATTGTTCGGGGATGTTCGTTTTCATGGTTTTCTTGAGCGGTCCACTTGTATTCTTAATTTGATGTTTGGGTAGATCATGGGTAAACATACAGAACTAATATTACATGTTATTAATTATATTACAGAATCTTGAATGATTTTATAATGAGTTATATTATATCCATGTAGATGAATCATTAGATAATAATTAAATGAAGATTATTTGGGTTAATTTGAGCGGTTTTTGGATCACAATGAACTCGTTTTAACTTTTCACTTAGTAATATAGCCATAGGTTATTTCCAGAACTTAAAACATAACACATATAAAATATTCTGTTTCAACCATAAAAATGGTTTCATGACCATATTTGAAGGTAGAAATGGAAAAAGAGAGCATGTCATTTTTGAAGGTGATAAATTATCACCACATGAACAACGTTCTCTTTAATAAAATAAAAGGAAGAGGGAAAGGGTATGGGGTGATATAATATAACATTAGAATCATAATATTATAGTATATATATAATACTGGATTTACAGAACAATTTGGATGAAGATAGGTAGGGAGAGATCAAGAAAGTAACTTGAACTTGAAAGGAAATTAAAGGAGAAGAGGGAGAGAAATTACCTTTAGAATCTTCCTCTTGAGAACCACATTAAGGAAGCTAGGATTGGTATTTTGATGAGACCAGAAGCTTTTGGACGTGGGGGATGAGCTAGGAAAGGTGTTTGGGTAGAGTTTAGAGAAGGCTTGGAGCTTGAGAGGTGTGAGGAAAAGAGGGAGTGAAGGGTGGCTTTTATAGTGGAGGGGAGAGGGGTTTCCTTAATATAAAATTGATTAGTTTATTAATTTCACCAAACACAAGGAATAGTGAGTCTTGGATGACCAATAATAGTAATTTTATAATGTAATCCCGAACCAAGTGAGCTTACATCAGCAAAACATCATCGATGACTCAATTAATACATTATTTAGCTTTTATTGTGAATTATCGGATTCCACTATTCATCAACAATTCAAGTATCTTAGAAAAATCCCAAAAATTTACCCCAACCATTTTTCGACGTGTAGAATCCAAAAATGAAGTCCATTTTTTAAAAATAATTTTCTAAATATTATTAATTTAATATTTAAATAAAATCATAATTTACTTAAAAAACAGTTTTTAAGATTAAAACTGATTTTATAGTTCTTTCAAAAATTACGTAGGGTCTTATAAAATTATCTAAAAACTGTTATACATTGATTGAATAATTTATGAATACATTCCAGGGGAATAAATATTCTTTTAAATTAATTAATTAATTATAATTAATTATTTATGACTTATAAAATACCAAAAATGTTTACTAAGGTCAAATTATCACTTTCTATGATGTCTAAATTTTATTTTTTTTATTCATAGGTAATGTTACTCTTATTTACTTATTCATAAGGGTCATGTTACTATTCATAAGGGTAGGTTACTATTCATAAGGGTAGGTTACTATTCACCAAAAATTATTTCTGTTTCATTAGACACCAAAAACTATCTTGAGCACAACCATGTATGTCGGATTTTTAAAATTCCAAACATAGGGGTGATAAAATTATGTTTAAAGGTCACTTATCACTTATTAGTTCATTATTTTGTGTTTTTATGACATAGATATAAGAAGGGAATTTTCTATTGAAATACTTTGGGTCGTTACAAAAATGGTTCTTATAAACATCTGGGTTTATTTTCTAACATGAAATAAAGGGTTTTCATGGTATTTTTATTTCTAAAATGGTCCTTCAATGAAAAATTCTTGTAGAAAAAGTTTTTAGTGACCTATTTTATATAAATATTTTTCTTCAAATGGTTTTTGACCCTATTTGGGCTATGAATTTGTTAAAGGTTTTTTTTATGAAATTTTTTCAATGGAAAAGGATTGTTTTTGGATTATGATTTGTTTTCAACAAAAGGGGTTGGAGTTTGAAATGATTTGAATGTGGTTATAAATGGTTGTTTCCAAATAATGTTTTCAAAATGGGTTTTTAAGGGGAAAACAAAGTAACTTGAAATCCATAGTCAATATTCAGTACAGCCTATTGTGTACATTGAAATGGTTTTACATGGTGTGTGTATGATACCATCTTAATTCCATTGTTTAATATGGATTTTTACCTCTAATGTGGGATTTTATTTATCACTATGATACAGATGATGTGATTTGGGTTGTTTCTTATGAGGGAGTTAGAGGTGAGTTGGGGTTTATATTATACTACTTTTTCAATCATGTTACTTATTTGATTTATCACCTCATATTACCATGTTAATGTGAACATAAGAAATATTTAAGAGGAATATATTCTTACTAAACAATATAGTCACATGCTACTAGTGTTCTCTAGTTTTGTTTCTTGTTGAGGCTGGTGGGGAGTGCCTTTGATGATGGCTTGGTGAAATTTTGAAAGAGTGATTGTGTTGTTTCGATGATTTATTTGTTTACAAGTTGTATTATGAATTTGTTAATGTTTAGTTCTATCTCTCCTATGGACCTAGTGGTTTTCCCATGATCTTATATGAATTATATAGAGAACACTCACACATTTTGTTCCCCAAATCGATTGAAGTATATAGTACCATGAATCATCCCTACTTATTTTTTACATTAATGTGTATAGGATTGTATTATTTAATGGATTACATATGTTATTTGTAATGTTCATTTCTAAAGTAGTTTTAAAATCATATTTCAAATAAGGGTTTTAGTAGATGTGGATTTGGGTGAAAAAAAATTAAAAGTGATTTTGTAAATTTCAAGAAAACTATGTGGAAATTTTATATAAATTATTTTTGTAGGATATTTGATCTTCATATTATGATATATGAAATTATAAATTATAAATTTATTTTAAACTATCATGTATGGAAGATATTTTGAAATGAATTTCACTAGATCCTTAGTGATGTCCTACCAGGATTAGTTTTACTCCCGCCTTATATACACCATTTAATATATAAAGTTCTTTTAGTTTTTTTAGGTTCCCTGGTATTGGTTTCCTTAAGTTTTTTGTGTTATGATTCTTTATTTATGTTTTTTATGGTATTTATATTGTGTTCATTGGTAACATGGATATGATCGATCTAGTTTAGTTTTATTGTTATTTTGGGATGTCTTTGTATTGGCCCTAACTGTTCAGTTCTCTTTTGGTTTATTCATGTAATGTTGTTTATCTTTTTTCCCATGTATGAATTGATTTAATATTTTTATACTCTTTTTCTTTGTTTTATTATTATTGATATTCCATTTAATTAATGGGTTTCTAATGTATGTATGGGATATTATGTATTTTCAAGTGGAAACCATTATGTTCTTATTTGGTTTAAAAGGATGAATTCATTCCCAGTGATTTTTTTTGATACTATGGAGCTTGTCTCCACCCTCGAGTGATCAAGATTTCACCTCGGGTATGTCATGGGTTGGCTGGGGTATCCTTTTTAGGGGTAATATGAGTTTTTTAGTGATAGGTAAAATTTAATTAGCCTTGGAAAATCTATAGTAGAGGGTGGGGGTGTAGGTGGGTGGGGGTAGTAGGGGTGAAGGTGGGGGTGAAGGGTTGGGGGTGAAGGGTGGGGGTGGTGAGAGTGAAGGTGGGGGGTGCAAGGTGGGTGGGGGAAGTAGAGGTGAAGGGTTAGGGTAGTGGGGGTGTAGTGGGGGTGCAGGTGGGGTGGTGTAGGGGAATTGAGGGTATAAGTGGGGAGTGTAGTGGGGCTGATGGGTGGGGGTGCAGGGGTAGTGGGGGTGAAGGGTGGGGGGAGGGGTAGTGGGGGTGCAGGTGGGGGTGCAGGTGGGGGTGAAGGGGGTAGTTGGGGTGTAGGTGGGGTGCAGGGGGAAGTGGGGGTGTAAGTGGGGGTGGAGTGGGAGTACTGGTGGGGGTGTAGGGGGCAGTGGGGGATGCAATGGGGCAATGGGGCTAAAGGGTGGGGGTGCAGGGGGTGTTGGGCATGAAGGGTGGGATGTAGGGGTAGTGGGGTTAGGTGGGACGATATTGGGGGTACATATGGGTGGTGGGGTGTAAGGGGAAGTGTGGGGGTGTAGGGTGGGTGGGCGGTAGGGGTGAAGGGTGGGGGTAGGTGCAGTGGGGGTGCAGGTGGGGGTGGGGTGTAGGTGGGGGTTATTTTTTTCTTTATTTTATCTCAATAGATCTTCCAAACAACTTCGATAAAATGATAGACATCATTTTATAAAAAATATAACTTTCAAGTATCTATATTTTTACATATCTTTACCATTATATAAATTTTACAGTAACAACACTTGAAGCATGTCACTTCCTATTATAACATTATATTTTCTAGGAAAACCAGTACATAATTTTATAATAGTATAATTATTTTCTCTAGTTTTGGTGGATGATAGATTATAGGAGAATTATAACAGTTTATCCAACCAAATAATCCTTATAGTACTGCATCTTGATTCATGTATGATGCACCCAATTTTTGTATCCTATTTTTGTTATATATTTTTCACAGATCTAGCCATACTAATTAGTTTTATGGTATATTTTAATTATTACCAAATTCATATTGGTATTGAAACATCATGTTATAATGGTGGAGTTGTAGAATTCATGAGTTCAGTTATCTAGACTGGATGGAATCCCTGTGGTATGCACCTTGGATTTATAGTTCATTCATTTACTTCAAAAACTGTTCATGACATCTTTAAATCAATATATGCAATGTATTTCAAAAATATTACCTATTTTGTATAGCTTAATCTATGGAAACACTAAAAATTCTCAATAACATTAAGTACAACTAGATACCCATATATAAAACATCATAAATAGTCAAGCATGAATGATGAGTCAATATATTTTGAAATGGATTTTACATCTGGTTCATTATTTTTTATGTTGAATTCCCTACACTCACATTTTGTGGACTAGAATTCCAATGGTTGGGGTCATAAGTAAGTTAACAGTGATTAATATATTTCCTATTGAAATCGGGATTATATTATGCCAATTCATATCATAAGGGGTCTTATTTTATATTCTAGTAATCTCATATAGAATTAAAAAATATTCATGTAATGCTTCCTATTAACAATACTAGTTTTTTTATAACATACTGACTCAGTAGGGTTAACACCATCCATGTTAATTTCATAAATTAGTTTTTTTATTGAATGACTTAATATTTTAAATTCATATAAGAGGTAACTTTAAAATATAAATTTATCTAGGAAGTTGATTGAATCATTCAAATCATCACATATGAGGTTTAAAGTTTACTGGATCACCACAATCAGATCAATTTATTGGATCATCACTAATAAGGGAATGTGTTCACTCACTCTTCACTAGTGTGTTGATTTATTGTCTCATAAATAATATGGGTAGGACCTCACTATCTCACCACTAGTGAGTTGACTTATTAAATCATCACTAACATGGGTGTGATCTTAAATTCATTTCAAATTTGGTTGGATTTATTTCCTAATAAAAAATAAGGGTATGAGCTTATTGCCTTTTCACTCATGGGTTGATTTATTATCTTGTCGCCAATAATGTAATGATTTCATTAGTCTGTCACCAATGAAATGATTTATTTTCCCATCACCAATAGTTGTATTTGTTCATTGGATCATCCCTAGTAGGTTGATTTATCATCTCATCTCCATTAAGGGCATGGTTTTAGTTAAGGTATTCATTCTTTAGGATATAAAATTTCAAATCCTATATTATAGTTTTATTTATCTATAAATAATTAAAGATTGAAAGGGGGTTCATTATCTTGGCACCAGTGGAATCAAGTTTCTATTGTCTTCTCACCAACATATGCATTTTTTTAGAAACTCATCCACAGAAAATATATTAACTTATAGGGATATGATGGAGTTTTTATAGAATTAAGTAAGGATTAAGGGTTGTATTAAGGAATAATTTGTTTTGGAGTTGAGATTGGGCATGTGATAAGGGCCTCATACATACCCCAGTGAGGGGAATCTAAACCCAAATAGTTAAGTTCTACTTAACAAGGCATAATATAACATTTAAGGTCATGTGATAAGAGTCATATTTCTTCCTTTTAAGGGGTTACATAGATTACTAATGGTGTTCCATTATAGGTTATATAATTAATGGAACATTGTTCCTATACTTTATGGTCATTTCACTAAGACCACATCCATGAATTTTAAAGTCACCCCAAATTGAATACTAGGAAAGGGGTGCTATGAAATTGATTAGTATTGGGGGATTATAGGCTATGGGCAGTTGGTATTTTGTAGTTGTGCTGGGTATTTAGGCTACAGCGTAGGCTGCAGGTAGCTAATATGAAGCTGTAGGTAGCTAGTATGAGGTCGTACTCTAGGTTTTTTTTCAGGATAATGAATCCTATAGGAATGGTTTCAAACCATGGTTGTAGGTGTAGATCCATGGTTTAAAACTATGGATATATCTATCAGTTAAATTATCTATATCCACAGTTTCAAACTGTGGCTATAGATCTAGTGTCATGGTTCTAAACTGTGGCTATATCTGTGGCCCTATTGCCACACCAATAGTAGCCACAGTTCCCCAAACCATAGCTATTACCTATATACATGGTTTTAGGACCTATATACATGATTATAAACCATTTCTATATCCTGAATTTATAGAAGTTAATAGTGCACCTTTGACCTCAGTATGGCTTAGAGACATATCCCTGACCCCATAGATGTTCAGAAATCTAGGATGGGATGGGGCATCCAAGATCCAAGAAGCATTTTGGTACTCATAATAATGGATGTGCTCACCTAACAGGAATTGGACAGGACCACTGATCCTGTAAGGAGTGTCGACTTATTGGATATGGCCCAACATTTGGTAGAGTTATGCAAGGACTAGTTCTACCAGGTTAAGGCACCGCCCTTCTGCAAGTTGTGCTTCCATCACCAATGTAATAACACGGATTCTTGAGTGTGCATCCCTAGACAGGAAAAGTCACCCGTTCAGGAACATAGCTAAAAATCTGGCTAACCTAAGGTCCAAATAAACCTATGGTTTCACCCGATAGCCCCATGAGGTATAGTCTCTAGCTTCCATAATGGCCCAATACAAGCCAACACTATCACGAACTTATTGGGAAGGGCACCGAAGGGGATGAGTAATTGTTGGTCTATCCCTACTGCCACAAAAAAAAAATATTGATCCAGTCTGTGAAATAAATAATCGAGTGCACCATAATATCTCTATTAAATTTATACTTAACGATAATAAGAATCTACCACACCAAAATTGTGGTTTGTAAAGGATAATCCTAGACATCCTCAGTCGGAACGAATTCATCATACATCTCTCCAAGAGGAGGAATATCGCCTAATTTATGAATATCACATAAGTTGATACCCAACTCATTGTAAGGAAGGTGGAATGTGTTAGTATCAGGACACCAATGGATAATCATTTCCTAGATAAGGTCATGTTGGAAGTAAACAATGAATTGAGAAATATACATGGGTTTTTAAAGATGAACCCTGCAAAGATCATCAGAAAACTCCAAACAGCTTTTCCTCACCCAAAATGGTGATTCCCATTCATTAGAAAAATTACCACCAGGATGGAGATATAATTTTTAATACCATATAGCATTGGAATAGTCTATATAATATGTGAGTATACTCAAATAACTTTGAGAAATAGGTTGGTGAGAAAATTCATGATCATCTGGACTCAGGGGAGAGTTGGCCAATAGATAAGTCAAACCCTGGGATTGAGCTATAAACGGATGAAAATCCTCAGTAATTATTGTCTGAACATGGTTGGGGGAACCAAACACCTAGAAATATTGCAGATTAAATTTTGGGTGAGGTATATAGGAATCATCTAACAAGATAAACTCATATAGAGGGAATCGATGAGACAAGGGGTAGTCATGAATCCTAGGTGAGCGGAAACCCTTTAGACTCTCATTAGTAGTATACACATGGTAGTGGGGATCAGTATTACGATTTATGAAAACCAGGGACCTTTGATTGGACACCACCAAGGGACCTCTATGATAACCTAAATCCATCTGAAAATAATTAAGTGGTGCATATTAGACAAAAAGAACATAGAATCTTGTAAAAAATAAAAACATGAAAGTTCTGGTGACATCATGCGCATCGCATGAATCAACAAAGATTTTTGGATCACCAGATCTCTGTAGGATTTGTGGGGCTCATAACCCCCATAGGGAATCATGTAATCACATGACCCCTTTGGAGACTCACGATCGCATGACCTGCACATGGTCACATGAATCGGTCAAATCGAATGGTAGAACCACCAGACCCTACGAAATCCTCAAGACCATCGCAGTTCCTCAGGGATGAAAGTTCCAAAAATAATTACCAAAGTAGGATTCATAGTCAGACTAGACATGAGACTTAGTGAAAGCAGTCTTTCAGTAAGGATCTTGTGGTGAAGGATCATAAATAGAGTCTCGCAATCAGGAATCGCAGATTGATCCTGCGATGGAGGCACGCGACGGGAATAAAGGCAAGAGTGCTCTGGATAAGTGGTAGCCAGTGGAATGAATTGCTCTCCACTCCCCCCCCCATATATATGGAATTTTAAGGAATACCAAGCGTCACCTGGTAGACCAAACATCACCCAAAACACTGGTTTGTGACACCATAAATCACTATAACAGGCATTTACTTTCCTCAGAATCAAGCCCTCGTCCCCTCAGAAGTCACTCCTGAGGGAAGAATTTGTTGATTCCCTCCAAATGAGCAATGGAAAAATCAAAAGGGAATAAATACATGAATATGGGTATTATTTTCCCCGAAAAAGCAAATAAATAATAGGATGTCCAAGACCAGAGGATCATGTGACCCATTAAGGGACTTGCAATCACATGACCGTCATAAGGCCACGTGAAAATTCCACGAGCAGTGCATAACATATAGTGAATACCATGAAACCCCCTCTCAATGAGCCTCTCAGCTTTTGAAAAGGTTCTTCAAACAACCAGTAACTACTTGAGTGGTAGTCAGGTGAGCTCCCCTAGGCCATGTGGGTTGTCAGAAACAAGCACCCGATGATCCAACTTGAAAATCCTCTAAAAATAGGAAGAAGGATATCCAAAGGTAGAGGCCTCTAGTATCCATAGAGATAAGATGGACCATCACCAAAGGTAAGTATAATTATCCTTGAAAACATTCGATCAAAATGATGAACTCTTGATCCCTTGTAAAAGAAAATGAAGGAGATAAAAAGGGTGCAGGCAGGAGATACTCGCGGTCACTAAAGGATATGTGGCATGCCCCTACTGATCCACAAGGTATTGTGAGTCCCTAGTGACATGTATGCCTCATCTCATAAAGTCCCTTTGGCTTGTTAGATTCATCACATAGAAATCCTAGGGTATGTCTTGGAAACCTTGCAATTCCCTTTAGATCTTCAAGGGAAAATGAACAGATTTGTCCACAAAATGCTCGTACACCCCCACGTGATCGATATCGGTCACACGAAACATCAAAAAAATAGAGTAATTTTATTTGAAATTACACATGTAATCTCACATGAATACTAAAAATTTTCACATAAAACAAAGGAAATAAAATAGGTAGGTGGTGGAAGGCACTTGCGGCCATACAAATCTAGAGACGTGCTAAGGAAGTCCATAGCACAGTCCCATGAGACCCCTATACAAACCATCCTTGTCTCAGAGAAATCCCCAGACAATTCATCTAGAATCTCATAGATACCTTTCAATAGGAACTTAGATCTAGAGAAGGCCCTTGGACATGTCAACATGACAATAAGGAAGTACTTCAACACATATTCATGATCAAATGAGTCCCTATTAATTAAATATAATAAAATTATGGTGGCATTAACGAGACGGGCTTGTGGTTGATGAAAATAATGAAACACCCTCAGAGGGGTCCATGTAAAATACTCACAAAACCATGTGGTGCCAAACCAATTCACCGACTCTAGAATGGACTGACACCAGATACGCTTCACAAAGCACTGAACAACCAGGGTGGTGATGACTATAAATTCCCCACTCTAACATGAATAAAGGGTTGGAATCTGAGAGGTTGGACAGTTGAATTCAGGACGATCTGACTTTTGACTTCTTTGGACTTATTGGAATGGATGATCTCATGATCTAAAATCCTTCCATCAGGTAATACACTGGTGGATAGTTGGATCAATCATGCACCATACATAAGGTATTCTGTGTGATCATTAATAGATCATGTGAAGGGTCACTGACAAGATGTGCAAAGAACTTATCGCATGTCTTCCAAATCATGAAAGACTAAAATAAACTGATACCGAATAAATCTAAGGCCTTCTCAATACAAGGGTTAGAACCAAGATTAAAAGTGGAATACTTAAGAGAAAAACATGCTCGTTGGCCCTCCTACGCTTCATGTGAGCTATCCAAAGATACACGACTGTACTAGGACATGTTTCCCAGATCTCGCAACTCTCCTTCAAAATGATATTTGGGACACGTGAAATCCTCTAGACATGTCAGATCAAGTCATATGGATCCCCTAGGAACACCACTTTGATCTCACAATACACTCTAGTTCTATCACCAGATCCTTTCGATGTCCCTCAAATACATTTTCTAACTCATATAATGTCATTTGCTCCTATCATTCAAGTCTCGCTATGGAATCTAGGCATTAAAACAAAGATCTTATGATGACTTCTAGACAAGTTATCTAAGACTCACGACCCCCTCCAAACATGTCGTCCAGGTCTCGAGATTCCTTTTGTTCAAGTTAGCTGAGACCTACGACGCCCTCCAAACATGTTTTCTAGGTCTCATTACATTATCTGGGAATTTCATCCAAGAATCATGATTCCCTACAGACATATTATCCATAGCTCGCAATGACATCAAGATATGTCATCCAAAACATGCGACACCCCCTGGGTATGTCATCCAATATATGTGATGGCCTTTGCAAGAAACCATATGGATATTGTGATGTCCCCCAAATAAGTCGATTGGGTCACGCAACACCTTCTAGAAAAGTGGGCCAAGTCAAAAGGGCATATCGGGACTTGATAGAATTGTCTATACTTAGTGTGTAAACCTTCATCAATACAAAAATTTTAGTGTGTAATCCCTAATAAAGGGAACTGCGATGAATCTGATTCCTACCATATTCAAGATACGTAGTCCACCTCTCCCTAGGTTTAGAGATCCATATTGATCATCCAGAGCAATCTTGGTATCTAATCCCTTATCCAAAGAATTGGTATTGATCACTTTCTAACCCTTGTTTCTCACAAAGAGCATGGATCACATGGTCATAGGAATTTTTACTAATCATGTCATCTATACTATACACCCTAGGGTTACAAGGTCTACCTCAGTGTGTAATTCCCAACTACCAACATTATATAGTATGTCCCTGATCAATAGGGAATCCATATTGGCATAATCCCCTAGAATTTCTAAAACCTCAAGGAAGGTCATAATGTATCCAAGTGTGATCATCCACCTAGACTTTTAGCGGGTTAAGGGATAAATGAACTAGGAGAACTGTGATTCTCTCCATAACTAGGATATGTAGGATTTCTTTCTATGGTTCAAGCTCTAATAAAAATATTCTTTGATGTATGCATCATATATATTAGATTTCAATCATTAGGACTCAATCATTCCTATGAGCTGATTACTCTACCTCATCCATCAGCGGACTGAGACATGAACTGAACTATGATGACTTTGATTCCTAACATACTAAGGATATGTAGGATACCTTCTCAAGGCACAAAATCTATGCCAAACGCCCCAAGGAATGTTCCAATACACAAGTACCATATCTACATGCCATGAGGTTGATCATATTCTCTCCCTTGTTTCTCACCCTAATCATTGATTACATGGGCTTATAGGGATACAACGAGCACATCATTAGGCATCATGAATCTCCATTAACTAGGGAAATCCCAGTATATAGTCCCCAATGAGTGGGGTGGTATGAATGCTCCTCATATAAGGGTATATACCTTGGGACCGATCCCACGGACATGAATGAACTACAAAAACTATAATTCTCACTATAATTCGGATACGTAGGATGCCCCTTTAGGGTTCAATCTCAAATACTCAGTGTCCCAGAGCACCCATATAAGTTATTTTAATGTGACATTAAACAGTACAAGTTGAACGAACTATGTGGGTTTTAATTCCTACAATAACCAATATATGTAGGATGCTGCATAATGGCTCAATCCTCTCCTCGGAATATTAACCACCTCCTTACATGGAAGCACATACTGAAGCACTTGGTTATATGGATTCAGCATATATAAGCAACCCCCCATTATCAGAAAATGATGGAGAACCTCAGATATATACAGATGGATTCGCTAAAGAGATCCCGATATTTTATACGTGAAAAAGAATTAATATATAGTCATTTTGTTAGGGTAACTGATCCTATATCAGGATTAGGAAGAGATTCACAAACATATCTTAAATCTATAAGAGAGTCTTGGAGTAGGAAACAATTCCCCCCAAAAGGGTGTGAGGAGCCCGACCTTCCATCCTCTCGACCGATACGAGTCCCCAAGAGTCACTAGGCCTAAAAACCCAGATGGTTGTCGGCCTTTGGAAAGCAATTTTGTACCCTACTAAAAATGGGGGAACCATTGGGAGTTTTTGGGAAAAGTGAAAATGGTAGCCCAAAAAGTGAAACCCATTTCACACCTTTGAATTCCCTGAAAAAACAAATATGATTGTTAAAGTATGAACTATTCAAGATCATATTAAAGAATCCTAGAGCATACAAAAGAGTTACACTAAAAATCAAAGGAAAGACTTAGAATTTCAATTTGGGGATCATGTATTCTTGAAGGTTTCACCATGGAATGGATTTATAAGGTTTGGTAAAAAGGGTAATTTAATCCCTATGTGAATTTTCATTTTAAATATAAGAGAGAATCTGGGTTTCAGCTTACCTATTGACTATGCCACCCAACCTTCCTAAAGTACATGATGTCTTCCATTTTTTCATTACTATGGAAATACATATCTAATCCAATATATGTTCTCAAAACTGAGTGGATAGAGTTGGACCATGAATTGTCTTATAATAAATAACATTTCTAGATTCTTAATACTAGAGAAAAAGTATTGTGGAATCAGAGAACTTGTTTTTTTAAAGTACTTTAAAGAAACCACAAACTGGAAGAGGAAACCTAGGATCCTGAAGAAGATATAAGGAATGAGTATCCAAATTTTTTCAATAGTTGATTAATGCTCCAATTTTAGGGATGAAATTATTTAATGGGTTTAATGTAATACTTGAGATGGTATTGTATCACGTATACACTATATCCTAAATTATCACACAATGCACCCCTTAGAGAGACTTTATTCATCACTTTATTTAATATATTAATTTAATAATTTGAATTTGATCAAACTAGATTCATTTTTTAATTAATTATATTGAAATTGTATTAGTATTAATTTTTATATTTTTCAAAAAAAGTTGGTTTTTAGTCAAAAATTTTGGGTTTCACAAAACTTTTAATTTGTATGAATTTACTATTATAGAAAAATGACCCAAAAGTTTATAAAATATTTTAATTAATAAAATATGAATTTAAGTAATAAAATTATACATTTTAAAATATTATTTTAACTTATAAAACCTATGGAAAACATTTTTAGATCTAATTAAAATTTTACTTTAATAAAAAATGAAATTCTGTGTTTTCTTTATATCAAGTATTTTCAAAGGAGAATCAGTTTTGGATTTACTTGAAAACCTCATGCATTCTATTTTTTTTATAATAAATCAATTTATGTCATTAAATCAATAACTAGGATAATTTTTTCTTATATATAAATTTAAATTTTAAAAATTTTATTTCTCTAAAAACTGTTTTTATGTGGTTAAGCAAGTTTATTTTAAAATTAACTTTTTGAAACACTATAAATTTTCTCTGATGAAATTGTTTTCAAATTTGAAATTATAAGTATAAAATTAGGTAAAAAAATAAATCTTAATATTTTTCATTAAAATTAATTACTAAATTTAGAAATTAATTACTAAGGTAAAAGTAAATTAGGGTAAAAGTTTAAAGTTAAAAAAAATCTTAAATCACTCAAATTTTTCAAAAAATGTACTTTTGAGGTTATTTTCAACTCACGCTCATTTCTCTCACCTGTGTTTTCCATTTTTTCCTTTTACACTTGAATAGTAACCTTACATTATTTAAAATATAAGGGTTACTCCCAAAACTACCCTTCAATTCATTTTTAAAAGGGTAACATCTTCACCTCTTCAAGACTAAATTATCTTTAAAATTACTCCATGAAAATATTACATTTTACTATCCTTAGAATCCTAACCCCTTAAAATAGTCCATTAGTCACTCATAGTTACCCCAATCTCTTCAAATTCTAGGATACTTCCAAGGAAAATTTAGGTCTCCAACATGATTATTATCAACTACTTAGTTTTATTCATAATTATATTCTTTCAAATTTATTATATACAAAATAGTATAATGATATTATTATAATTTATATATTTTAATGTCACTATATTAAGGGTATATTAATGGAATTTTCATTATTTACTCATATACTCATCCTTTAATAAAAACAAAATTGTTGTTCATGTATTGTGCGGACTATCGGATCCACAATGTAACGTGTTTCATTTTCCTTCACAGCCTTACAAGGTTGGATATAAGGATAGTATTAAAGAAAAATATGATTTATATGATATAATTAATTCTTTTTTGTGACAAATTTAATAATCTATTAATTATATGACCTATAAAAATCATCGTTAATTTAATTGTTTAAAATAACGGTACTATAAGGATAATCTTGTATTAAAATTGTGTATCATTTTCATATCCATTAATTCTTATTATAATTCCTTAAAATTATTATATATCACACTAATAACCACTAAATAATATCATTATGATTCTATTAAAATGATATTAAAAAAACCACCTCATAATCATTCATTAAATCAGGGTATATTCTTGTTTGGGTTAGTTTTACCACCAACATGAAAAATACTTTGAATTTATACCACGAATGGATATTGGAAAAAAAATTATAATTTGATATAAATGTACAAATATTTTTTCCCTGGATATATTATATCAATATATAATTCATAAATTAAGAAAACACCCTTCGTTTGTCAAAAATTACCAAAACATGCTTATTATCGACATCATCTTCAAGGGTGAGGTCTAAAACACTCATGTAAGGAATTTAAAACATAATAAATTGTTATAAATAATACCTATTAGTAACTTTAATGAACTATTAATAATATAATTTCGAATAATAAAGAATAAAAAAATTTCTATTATGAAACTAGTACAAACAATCAAAACTATAAACATCTATGTGGAAAATCAAAAGAATCCATGTAGAGAATGACTATTTATGAAGAGTATGAATGAAAATAGATATTATTAAGGTTATAAATTAATTAATTAAGATATATTTGTTTATGATATATAAGGTTAAATTACATTCATGGAATTTAGGATAATAGGTAAGTGTTTTCCATCTCAAATTCCTCTCTTTGAGACATGTTTGGTATTATACACCTAATTTCCTTTATGTGGTGTATATACTACCTATTTGAGATTTATATCATGATATTACTTAATACATGGTATTTTAAGATCATTTTTATTCCCTATCTTTCAATATATTATGATTTAATTTCTACCCAAACTATAATTGGGGTTTTCCTATCTCAATTTTCATTCTTTGGCACTAATGTTATAATCACCACATAATTTCTTTTGTATGGTGCACACATTTCCATGGAATAATTTTTTCATATTATTCATTAAATTGAAGGGATTTAAAAATCTATATTTTTATCCCTATCTCATTTTCTATTGATTCAAGTGTTAAATTTTTCATGGTGGAAAACCCATCCTATGTTTTGGTAAAGTAAAAGTGTGTGTAATTTACTAGAAAATACATTCCTATATGGATATTGGAAAGTGGATGAGGTTGTGGAACAGATTCACCTGGGGGTAATCGCCCTAAAAAGGGTTAGTTGATCATTGAATCAATCATCACCTAGATTCATGATGAGTGGTCCTAAGACTGCATACCAAGTGAGAGACTCATGGGGGATATTCTTTGGAATATTCACACTCTTAAAGAACCATGATAAAGTATTTTTTTACCATTAATTTGGAAACCTACCAATGAAAACTATTAAACCAAATTTTTATCTTCCATTTATGACTTTTCACATTGGAATTACCCCCTCCCCTATATTTATTTGATGAGGGTACTTTATGTTAATTTGATGATACCCCATAGTTATAAGTTGATTAAGGTATATTCTCCTAAACATCCACATTATTATATTGAATGGGGAAGTATTTGATTTTCATATTTCTCATTATATGGATATCTAAGTTTTATCCAGTAAAAGGTTCATAAGGTAATGGTTTGAAAGGTATTGATAACTCCTATGGGGAATGCATTGTACTTAATCAGGTGATAGTTGTGGCCTAAAATAATATATCCCCTTGATGCATCGATGGGTCTCATGAGATAAAACAGTTTTGGTTTTGGTGTATTCCCCTTCCCATGATAGGAAAGTCTCTTGGAACGAGGCTTTGATAGAATATTTTTGATGTCCTATGTTATGAAATCCATCGGTATGGGGTCCATAATTATTGTTATCCTTTTTTCATTTATTT
This sequence comes from Viscum album, assembly GCA_963277665.1. Lineage (NCBI taxonomy): Eukaryota > Viridiplantae > Streptophyta > Magnoliopsida > Santalales > Viscaceae > Viscum > Viscum album. The sequence goes on from OY728138.1 coordinate 2,004,612,048, forward strand.
TCATGCATATAACATGCCCTCTATTTCGGTTGATTATGGATTCATTTTATTCATTCATTATTTCCATATCTCTTATTTAATGTTTATGCTATGTAATATTTTATTGTATGTTACCACTTACTGAGCATATGAACTCACCCTTATTTTTTTATTTCCCCAAGAATCCTAGAGTAGGACTATGTGTAATTTTTAGGGACATGATGGAAGGGATAATAATTTTCTCACAATGTGTTCATGTTGTATCTTAAGTTTTCTAGTGTAATGTATGTATGTAGCTATTTTTCCAAGAATAATAAAAAAAATTATCCTTCGGGAACTTTTATACTTTTAAAAAATTATGTAATATAATTATTGGTTATGTGTTTCTGTAGTATGGAATGTTATATTTTTTAATATACATAGTAAACAAATATGGTGTGGAACTCATCTTGATTTTCCAGATTCATGAAATCTGGAAGTCTTATCATTTCACAAGTCTTGGGAAAATTTGTATACGTCCATCCCAAATCCTCATGAACACTCAAATAGCCTCATATCAAACTGATGTAGGCTTTGATAAATAGAATATAAAGGTTTTATGGTTCATATTATACATTATTATTTAAAAACTAATAAAACCATTTAATCCATAAAGAACTACATGTAGTGTATATCCTTTGGTATTCCTCATAATAGGCTCAGATCATGGATTAAATAAGCATCATTATTTTCTGAACTCAAAAGAATAGATCAAGCATCTTTATATTTATATTTTCCTTATAATTAAACAATTTTGAAAAATCCATTTTTCATAAAGCTCTGGTCTTCCCTTTCCACAGATAAATATTAACTCCTATTTATTCTCATTCTTGGATCACACACAAATATATGTGTTTATAATGTTTAATCCATGAAATAATATCTCTTGTATCATCCTAAATAAATTTAACCATCATCAAATTTAAAATTTGGAAACTCTATTTTTCATTCAGGGATAAATTTTAAATTTTTCTAAGTATTGAATCATTTTTATGGGGACTTCAACAACTTAATTCACAAGTCCTTGTGATGAATCCTTACATTCCTCTCTAGGTACTTCTTTTCATCTAGTATCTTTCTAAAAATTTCATTAAGTGTTTAAGATTAATTTTTTGCTAAATCTTTACACTGAGAACTTTAGAGTCTTACATTTTTGAAGTCTTATGATGAAGACTTACGTTTGGTATTCCAAATACTAACTCTGAATCATCTTGAAGTCTTATATTTTCATAAAATTTATATGGTGGTATCAAAGACTTATGGTGAATTCTTACAATCATGATTTATGTTGTGGATAAAGTTATATGATTATAAATTTTTCAATCTTTAACAGACTTAAAATCCTTATATTCAGCTCCTAAAGTATTATGTTCAAAGTGAATTATTATGATTTGTAAGCAAAGTATTATCCTCAGAACATAGATATTTTTCCATGAACTCTAAAATAAAAATTTCTACAGTAATCTTCAAAAATAATTATGATTACTTCCATGGATACTCTAAACTTCATTAAATCATCTTAGAACTTCTTCTAATTATTGTTAGAATTATTAAAATAATTTTAATCCCCTTTAAATGAGTTTATAATGTTTTACAACATATAGAATACTCAAATAAGAGTATTTAAGTGAATAAATTTTCCATCTTAGGCATGAATCTTCTTTAATCAATCTTGAGGCGTCTCTGATCACATCAACCTTAATTTAGGAGTTGATAACACTAATTGTAGTATCCAACGTGATTTGTTCTCCTTGGATGAGCTATCCTCTTTCATATTTCTTTTCCACTACCTGGAAGTTGTCTAGTCAAAACTTTATATGCAATAGCAGCTTCCACTCAACCTATTGAAGATAAGGATTCTTCATATTTAGTGCTATTTGTTGACATGAAGATAAACTCTTTTAATAATATAATGTAACATAGGATTCCTACCTGAATATTTCCATCTTGGTATTCAAGGGTATCCAATATTCATATCTTTGTACTCCTTTACCCATAGCATATGGGTAGCAACTTCTCAATCACCTTTTCCATATACCCATAATGAGAGCTTCACATGTTCTTTAATGAGTGGATATTCCAATCCATCACCTAACTCATCACATTTTCATAATAACATTAACAAATACAATAATAATAAGTGACAAAAAATAAAATAATCAACCCAAGGTAACTTCAATCTCCCCTTATGAATTTGTTTTTAATTCTACATATACCCCAGTAGTCAATGTCATTCATCTCACCTAATTGAAAATGAATGAAAGGGGGTGGTTATTCTTATCCCCCTAAATATAAGGGTCACTTTCTTATCCCCCAAAAAAATCAAGGTGGGTATTAGGGATGAATTCATAAACTTCTAAATTATTCTCCCCAAACAATTTTTGATACCACTTGAGATATAATACCATTTTAAATATGATACCATTTGATTTTAAAACTGATACTAATTGAAATACATGGGGAGAATCTTTTTAAAATTATTCTCCCTTCAATAATACCATTATGGAGGATTTAAAAACATGTTGTCTCCTTATGGATCCTAGCCCATTTTTTTGAGTAAAGGGTGGTATTTTTAGATACCAATTTAAATTTATAAATACTGACACCAATTGAGTCTTATAAATCCAAATACCATTTGTGAATAATACAATATCTCATCCCCTTTATCACCATCCAAATTCTATAATAATACTATAAGAGAAGTAAAATAGACTGTTTCACAAATCACAAATTGTAAGTGACAAATATAATTGAAGAATATAAAGGTATCATCTGAATTAAACTATTCATCACATTTATCTTAACAATTTTCCATCAAAAAATCTACAATGATTCTTCATGGGTTAAACATGTTCAGGAAAAAAAACTTTAAAATTTAGACAGTAAAGTTAACTAAATTTCCATGTGTGATACTAATCACTATCTTACTTCTATTTGGGGGAAGCACATACTAATTTTCAATAATCTTCAGAAACTTAATATTAATTGAACAAATACATCAAAAAAAATCAATTGTTAGGTCTTCTTCACTCAGTTAGATAATAACTCCCCCTTAATGAACATAAAATATATGTGTGTGTGTGTTAAAGAAAAAGTAGGAGAATGAAATAATACCTGATTCTTAAATTTCCTTCAAATTCTTATAGAATTATAGATTTTTTCAAAATACATGAATCCCTAGTAGATTATATTATTTTAAAATAATCCCCTTAATGTATGCTTCCCATATAGCTTCACCTATAGTTACCGAATATTCAATAACTTTGAGATTGATAATAGAATAAGGTGGGTATTCAAAAGTTTCTCATCTTGAGAATAAGGGTTGAGATAGTTTTCCCTAACCATGGAATTCATCTCAAGATGTCTTCATGCTTATACCTTTAGATTTCCAATTCTATTCACCTATGTTAGGCATGGTATTCTTATCTGTGGGTGTGGAATTATTCTCTTTAGTACCATAAAAATTAGAATAAGATTTTATAGGTGGTTTCCCTTTGGATTCCATTTATATAATAAGAACGGTCATACATTTGAAAACTTAATGTCTTAGTTATTTTCACCTCCCACACACCTCATTATAAATCTTTCCCTTACCCTTTTTGGGTGTCTTATCAATATCATCATCAATAATTTACTCTGTCATGCCAATCTTATTTTGTATCTCTTTGATTTACTTCTAATATATTTTTAGATTTATCTATCCAAATTTGAAAACCCATTGTATGATCTCACTTACCATAGTATAAGAATCTCCTTCTTGTTGGTTGGGAATCTTGGTTAGTCTTATTTTTAAGAGTTTTAAATGTATCATTGTTTTATTTTATCCTAGAGGATTTAACATCCTTCTCTACATTCTTAGAGTTATTGGGAATTTTATGCTTTCCCAAGGAAGAAACACTTTATTTATTAACATACCTATCATCTTATTAGGTTTATTTATTTTCATTAGTAAGTGGATGATATCTGGTAGTACCAAAATTCATTATAGTAATGACTAGTAATCTTTCACAAATCATAGAAGTTTTTAAAGATATCAAATCTATTCTTAGTCAATAGATTCTTCCATTTTTTGAGGTTTGATTATTTCCAGTAGGTTTATTTCTTTCAATAGCCTTACTCCCCCTTAATTTAGGGCTTCTCTAATTTCCACATGATGACTTACTTTTTCAATAATAAAAACCTTATTCTTGGATCTCCAGTAACACCAATACCTTCTAATCAATTTTGTTCCTCTCATTTTAGGTGTAAGCTATTTAGTATGAAATTCTTTTTGTTTTTAGATAATAACCCCAATTTTTTGGGCCCACTTTGGGAAACACTTTACCTATAAATTACCCACTTCCTTATTTGATATATTTTTGGAAGTCCCTATATTTTTTCACTTTTAAATATGTACATAATTTTTCTTTAGTTCATTACTTCCACAAGATTTAGTGAAAGACAATTTATATGTATTGTAGGTTTCATTTTTATATGAGATATAGGTGGAGGCTTCTCCACATGACATAAGGATATTTGATATACTATTTTTATCCACCTTTTATGTATGACACACTTCCAAAGTTTTTGTGGTATTATATTTCTTCTTGATTCTTTGGGGTGGTCCGGCTTGTTTTTATTCTAGATCTTTCAGTTTTACTTCCAATTATAGACACTTCAGGTTAAGGGTTATCTAATCATCCTCTAAATATCCCATCCTTCCTTCTTAATCACTCTTTATAATTTATTTATCACAAATAACTCTTTGTAATTATTCATCAATTAAAGAAATTATTTCAATGAAAAGTGTGGAAGATTCTTACTTAGCTTTTTATAAGCATTTTGAGAGTGTTTTATTTTATAATATGATTTTACAATGAATACTAAAGTGCATAAACTTCTTTCAATAGCTATGATTTTTCATAAAATAGTTCCTTGATAAAATTTAGCATACATGTAACAACCTTAGTAGGAGCCATCTTCATATACTTTTTAACTCTTGTGATTATTTTTGTTTTAATGATAAAAAACACTCTATTGATTTTATAACTTATTTCAATGTTTTTAAGTATTTTTATAGTGATTATATTGAGTTGTATTGGAAGGAAGTAAAATTACCTAAAAATGGGTTCAAAGTATTCTCAAAGGAATTTTTTCATGTCTCATACAATAGTGAAGCACCAATCAGCCGTTATGAGTGAATCGGTTATTCGGTACAATGACCAAAAGATTCTATACCCATTATCATTCAACTAACTAGTTAATGGAGTATTACTGATTATCTATTGGAGGATCCATAGTTATAGCAGTTGATGCCTTGCACACCGGCTAGTAGGTGGAATCTGGCGGCTAGTGGGTGGCGGTGTTCCAGATCCTTCTAAGGCACATTAATGGATGGTAAAAAATATATGGTTCAACTCTTTAATGTTTTTGATCAACTCATTATACTCTAAAACTTTATATAGACTATATATAAAGGCTTTGAGAGGCATGTATCATCATATAAATAAACTATAATACCAATTAAATGCTCTTTGATCTCAGATGATCAATAATTCTTCCTCCATCTTCAAAGAGATTCAAAGTTCCATTTATTCTCATCATTTTCCCCAAAAAGATCAATAGAACATCATCCATGGGAATTCTGATCATTAAATAGGACTATTCAAAGATTTTATCTTCATAAACTTCTTCAAAGAACCTTTGAGTTATTTTTTCTATTTGTTCTTAGTTCCCTTTATTTCTTTTTCTACTTGATACTTTTTTCTTTCTTGTATAACCCCTTGGATCCCTCTCTCTAAATTTTAATTTCTCTCTATCACATGCCTCTATTCTATTTTTATCATTTAGTGAGAGTTTAGATAGTGTTGTAATGGTTTAGACAAAAGGAAACCCATCTATTTTTTCCCTCCTAATCATTATTGGTTTCTTTCTTCTTTTCATAAAAATTAAAAAGTTTTTCTTTGTTTCTTACTTCTCCATTAAAAATAAAGGTATTATTTGTTTGGTTTTTGGTTCCCATTAAAATAAAGTGACTTTCACTTTTTGGCTCTGGGTTCCTATTAAAATAGAGGGGATATATAACCCTCTCGAGCTTTCTTGAGGGGAGTAGACATAGGGGAACCTCATGTGTTAATTTCTAAACTCCATTATCAAAGTGTACCTGTTATTTGTACTTTCTCTATTTACTTTTTTGCTACACTAGCGCTTAATTATTTTATTCCATCTATATTTTACATTTATTATTTATAATTCTTTCATAATATAATATTATCTTTTATAGAATCATTTTTAAATCATTTTAATTTTAATTTATCATTTTTTTATTGATTTATTTTTTTAAGGAAAATTCACCCCCCCTCTTTCCATTCCCTCCCCACCAACATTTGGTATCAAATGTGTGCTTTGTATTTTTATCAAAATCATTGTTTTCAAAAATGATTTTTAGATTTGAAAATTATAACTGATTTAAAATGTTGATTTAAAAATAGAATCTACTTTTTATAATCATGCTCCTTTCTATGGTTAAAATTATTCTTATTGGAAAACTCACAGGTCTATTTTCCTTAGAATCATTGTATATGATTTTTGGAAAATGGTTATTCATGGTTATACTCCCACAAATAAACTTGTAGATAAATAGACTCCTTAATATATTTCTTCTTTTTAATTATATGGTAAATTTATTAATGCATTACATTTAGGTTTAGATTAAAATGAATTCAATAGAATATCTACTTGAAAACCCAATCATTAAATTTGTAAACTATTATAAATCACACATGAAGGTATGAATAAAGTAAACGATTGGATATTTATCATTGATATTTCAAAAGATTATATATGCATCATAATGAATATATATCCATAATATTTTCATGATTTAATGACATTTGTGATGGTAGAAAAACTCTCAGTGATGAATTTTCCATAGATATTCTCATGAAAGAAATCCTATGGGTTTTACCTAGTTTTTGGGTTCCCAAAGTGACAGATATTAAAGAAGATAAAGACATCAAAAATATAGTTATTGAATAACTAATTGGATCTATAATGACATATGATATCACCATGAAATTCAAAGTGATAAAAGAAGAAATAAAAGTTAAGGAAACGAAGAATAATATAGCTTTTAAAGATATCAAATATGATGATTCTTATGAAAGTGAAACTAATGATGAAGAATAAATTGAAAAACTATTCAAAATGGTGAAAAAATTGTGAAGAAGAATAAATAATATCAATGTGCTAAAAATGAAGATCAAATTTATGCACTCATCATAACATGCTATGAATGTAAAAAAAAGATCATATAAGACCGAAATGATCAATATACAAAAAGAGGTTGAAAGACAAGAATAAAAATAATAAATCACTTAAAGTTTCAAATTGGAGTGTGGGTGGCGATTCCATGAACTCATCCTATTCAAATAACTCTAGTCTAAAATGTTTAGTAATATAAGTTAAGTTAAGTAGAAATTTAAATTCAAAATCTTCCACAACCTATTCCTCTTTCTCTTTTTCTTCTTCTAGTTACTTAACCTATAAAGAACTTGAATATGGTCATGATAAAATTGAAAATGGTTTTCATCAAATTTATTCATTATATAAAGATATTGCAAAGAAATATAATCAAGTGTTTTGGAAAAATAAAGTTTTAAATGAAAAGGATCTTCTTTTGAATGAAAATGATTATTTGATTTTAAAATTAAAAAATCAAATGAGTATTAAAGTTTTTAAAACTGAAATCAATGATCTTAAAATATCTCTTTTAAAATTCACCCAAGGAGAACAAAATATTAACATAATCCTTGATTCTCAACATGTTAATATAAATAATCATGGTTTTTGTTACTCAAATAATAATGAAAGTTCTTCAAAAAGAATTAAATTTATGAAAGATGTTTAACAGAATAAATTTTTCAAATATTGTCAAAATTTTGGTTATTTAATTTATGAATGAAATTGAAAAAATTACTAGGTATGGAATACCCAATTTTATCCTTCTTTATTCTAATATTCTTCAAGAATATACACAATATTGGGTTCCCAAGTCTTTGCTTTCCAATATTTGTGGACCAAAATTTGTTTATATGACCAAATATTTTTTCATTAACACTATTAGACCCTCAATTGTACCAAAAGGCACAAAATTTTCATATCTTATAGGGATTTTTCATTGGACCTTTTTGATCTACCATATGGTGTATTTTCAATAAATAAGAAAAATCCATGGAGTTTGAAATTTTGTAAGATCCAGGAAGTACCTTGTTTTTATATAATCTATTTGTTATATTTAGGAGTATTTGTTTTAATTATTTTTTCTCCCCTGATCCCTTTTACAAGAATTATATTTATGTTTTATCTTTTATGCATGTTCTATCTTGAGAATATTTTTTTAAAATCATATTTTAAAATGTATATCTATTGAAATTATTCTCTTAATTCTTTGTAAATATTTTATAATTCTTGGAATGTATTTTTACATGTTTCAAAAAACCTTGACTTTAGAAGATTCTATTTTTTAAAGGAGTTTTTGTTAATTATTTTTTCTTGTCTTACCTTGAGCATGATACTAATTATTAAATATTTTCATATATTCTGGTTTTTTATTATTTTTATATCTTTGTATATATTGAGGCATGATATTTTTCAAATCCTATTACTTTTATAAGGCCCCAGCCTTAAACCTTACTTAATCTTGAGTTATTACAAGATTACACATTGAGGATCTTTTCAGGTTTAGATTTTTAGAGAATTAGATCATGAAACTTGCATTACATTCCACATTTAAATAAAGTGGTTACATAAAAGACAGTATTCATTCTTCCCATCAGCGGAAACATATTTAAAATATAACACGGATTCTTTCTTGAAATATCCTTGACACTATCATCACATCATGTACCTTTCCCTTGACCTGTGAAAAACATTTCAAAAACTTGGGATGAGCATAAAAAGCTCAGTAAGGGTTATAAAAATATGGAAAGGAAACATGAGTTCATATATACATAGGAATGAAATCATACTTTACCCATAAAACATAGGCACTTTAACATACCTCATCAAACCATGAATAAATCATAGAAAACATAAGACATAAAGGTAACTTGAGGCATTCATAACATTCTTACGTAGGGAGTAACCCTCTTGGTTACGTTTGGAATACCCATCACAGTATATTCCCTAAATCTCTTCGGAGAAACCTTAACGTTTCACTCCTTCGCGTTACCCAATGCATTGGAGAGAAATAACGGGCTCACCCGCCCTTAGTTTATCACGGAACCACCCGTCTTCATAATAATGCCCAAGAACCATAACATAATCGTATCACATAAAACATGAATAAAGTAAACATAACATTTCCACATTTCAATCACAATATAAAATTTTAGGATATTGAAATAATGAATCCAAAAAAAGAAACCATTTCCAAAACCATTTAAAACATTTAATAAAGAGATTTTTGAATCAAAGTGTCCCATACCACCTTGAAGCTTAAAATTTTAAACCATTAATATCCATATAAATAAATCCTTAAAACTATTTTGAAAACATGGATATTAATAAGAACAAATAATTAAAACATTTAAAACGATATTTTGGTTAAAGGGGTTTTACCAAAATTAGAGACACTTGAATACAATAATTGAGGAATAACATTTAGTCAGAACTTTATAATATCATGAGAATAAATGGATTCATGATATAATACTCCAAAGGACAGTATATACACCATATAAGAGTGAATTGGTGCATAACAACAATGAACCCTCAATAGAAAAGTCAAATGTGATGAAATCCCTTATAAAGAAGGTATTCCTTAAATTAAGGACAAATCAATCTCAAAAATATGTGTGACAAATATAAATACACCCAATATAAGTGGATATTAAGTGTACAACAATAAAAGGTCATTCACACATATTCAATGGATGACATATTCAATGACTACATGTTGAACCCAAAGAAATCGAAATTGGGTTAAAAAGTTCCTTTGACAGCCTAACGGCATCACATCAAAATGAGTTGATGAGAGATAAAAAGAGTATCTCATCACATGGACATAAAATTTACATCAATAAGGATATATGAGAACATATCCCAACATAACAATATGTAAATTAAAAGACCCAACAAAAGAAGTCTTTTAAAAAAGAGGAGGGTGAAAGGTTCCCTTACCGACTTGGGTATCTTTCAAAACATACACCCCATGAAAGAAGGACAATAGATCATTGATGTAAATACTCATAAACGAAAGTATATTACACAAAGAGTAGAATAATGGGTAGTACATACACCACTCAATGGAATTTGTGGCAAATGTAGCATAAATCTCACGGAAATAAAAGTGAGATGAAAATCCCTTACAAAAACTCAGCAGCCTAACGGCGCCACATAAAACTTCCGAATATGGATTGATGAGATCAAATAGGGTATCTCATCACATTACAATAAAATTTACAAAAAGAGGAATATAAAAGAATATCCCCCATAATTACAAAGAGGAGATTAAAATAAGTGACATAAAGGAGAGTACTTAAAAAGAAAGAGAGAGGTTAGATCTCTTACGAAAGTTCGGCAGCCTAACGGCGCCACTCAAAAACTTCCAAAATGGATTGATGAGAGAGAATAGGGTCTCTCATAACATGAACATAAAAATTACAGTAGGAGAAATATAAAATAACATCCCAATCATAAGAAATATGAGCTTAAAAGAAATGACATAAAAGAGTGTACTTAAAAAGAAAGAGAGTTGTAGGATCCCTTACCTCGGGTCCGACTTGACTCGATCGTTCTTTAATCTCCTGAATAATAAACTTGAGTTAATTTATAATTCCTTAAGAACCTTTTTCAAGTTCATTAGTACTTTTATACCACTTATTACCATATCATAAACATTATGTAATCATTTAAGTTAATAATATTTGTTTTACCGATATTTGGTTCTTAAGTCGAAAGTGGACTTCTTACAATTACATGTTGTTCGTGTGGCCAAATGTTTATTATATCCAGAATTGTATTCATTATGTAGATATCATATATGTCATATATATCCAGTACATGCATGCATTTATAACATTATATAATCATTTAGAGGTAAAAATGAAATGCACCGTTCATGGAGACGGTAAGCCGTACGTACGCATGAACGCTACTTTCATTTCTATTTCGTATTTTATAGAATGGAATAATAATTATATAAAGGTATATTATAATTACAGTATAATATCATATATAATATAATATTTCCATCCTTTATACATCCCACATATGGTATTTAACGAATCAAATCACTTTGAGGGGGCGGTAGTCCGCACTTCCTTAAATGAAGATATCGCGTATACCCATAATGGAAGCCATAAAGGTAAGACAAAAATGAAAAATACAGAATCATAAATAAAACATAAACATATTATATATCATATATAAAAATAGTGACATCATAATGGCCACCTTTGGAAGGTGTTAAATGAGTATTGAACAATCATCGTTTCGGGAGGCAGAATTTCACCATCCACGGAAACCGTATGTTCTTTAACCATTTGATGTAGTTGTGTGAGAGTGTAGCTCGAATAAATCTTATAACAAAATCCCAGTATATTGAAGATACTGGTGTTGTTACAAAAGAAGTAAATAAAAAGAGTTTAGGGGGTTGGAGAAGCAAAATAAAACAAATGAACATGAGAGAGTGAATTACCTTTAAAAGTGTAACTCCTTTTGATTTGAGCCTAAAGGCTTCCTTTGAAAGGATTCTGCCCAAAGGGAATCCTCTAGGATGAGGAGAGGGATGTGGAGAGAGTAAATGGGCAGGGTTTGGCCGAGCCAAAGGCTTAAAGAGTGTGTGAAATGAAGTAGAGGTGGGGGCCTTTTATAAGAGGAGAGGGGGGGCACTTTTGGAAAGTAAAGAAATATTACTTTATTTGAAAATGTGTTTCGGTTTTAAAAGGTCCCACATTTATAGAATTCGAGTATAAGGTGATAAGGCTTCGAAATCCACTCATCCAATTGGTTTTGGCCATGTGTAGGTTGTAGATTTTTGATTATCTTTCCATTTTAATTAAATCGTCAAATAATGATGTCATCGCTGCATCATTATTATGACATAAATAATTTAATTTCTTTTATGTCTAAAAATTATAAAAAAAAATACTATGATATAGGAAATCTTTTTATCGTTCCAATTAATATTTATAATCAAAATTTGGACTTGTATAACCCCACTTAAAAATTGTTTTAGTAAAACAATTTATGTTAGTTTCATTTTCACTTTAACATTAAATAAAAATATATTAATGTCATTTTCCAACTAAAGTGGCTCCATGGGGTCCCCAAGTTGGCCCATGGCTTGTCTTGGTCGGCCATGACTCATCCAATAGGTGTAGGACAAGTGTCATGGTGTTTTCACATTCTTATAATATCATTTTTACCTTAAACTACACTAATTACCACTAATCGCGATTAAAAACTTAATAAGTTACTATTCACCAAAAAATTATTTTAATCTCATTGAACCACATTTTACTTCTTAATGACAACCATGTATGTCGGATTTTCAAAATTCAATACACATTAGTGGTAAAATTTCATTTAAACAAAAAAATCAGCTTTTATAAGTACCACTTAGTGGTTTCACTATTCATCAAAAATTGAAGTTTTTCAGAAAAATCCCAAAAATTCACCCTAAGATATATTTGATATTCTGAATTCAAAAATGAAGTCCGTTTTAAAAAATTCAAAATATATTAGTCACATTAATTAATTTAATAATTAATTCCCGCTGTCAGAGCAAATAGCGTGTTTTTATAAAACAATAAGTATCAAAAGATTGACACTAGTTTAAGTCTGATTTCAAAGTGAAATTAATTCCAACGACCACTATTGGATTTAATGGTAAAAATATATTCATATTACACATTAAGACCAATTCAAAAGATAATCTAATCATATAAATAAATTAGATTAAAAAGCAGTTTTGATGTAAAATGCAGTATTTTTCACTATTTATAAAAAAAATGAACCTTGTCAGAAAAATACCAAAAATTCACACAAAGTAAATTTTGATGTCCCAATTCTTAATAAGAGTTTTATTTGGTCCAAAATAATGTATAAGAGTGATCAAAACTATATTTAATGACGGTTCACCATTAAAAGGTGATAAGTGAACCTTTAGTGAAAATTAGAGTATATATGCCTAAAATTGAACTCTTTCCGTATTTTAAGCCTTTATCTTTTATTGGGTAAATGTAAAAACATTTAAAAACATATATAATCATATTTTAGTTATTTCTATCCATTCCCACCAGTACAACGGCTATTCGTTAACTAACATTTAAAATAATATTATTTTATTACTTGTGTGCAACGTAAGTTTCCCAAGAAACTCGTTGTGGCATATTGGGTACGCCATCGTGCATAGCATCCCCTTTAAAGTAATATTAATATTTGATTCACAAATATGGATAAATATAAAGATGTCATATTCTTTATTTACCCGGGGTGTTACATCCTTCCTCCCTTTTGGGAATTGCGTCCTCGCAATTTTAAAATTGGGCTTGGAAACATCCTTGAAAGTCCCACATCGGAACAAGAGTCAGTAAAACAATCACTTTAAAATAAAGAAATATTAGCACAGAGGTCACCCGAGTTAACCGATACTAGGATTCCAAGTATGAAAATATGGACATGGAGGAAAAAACATAGGGTCATGTTCTGATGGAGAGTGATAGAAAACATGTTTAGGAGAAAGTTAACAATGAGAAAATCACAAACTTGTGATGGGTTAAACGGTGTTGGGTTCCCCAGTAGGAAAAGTTAATAGACAACATTTTTGTTTTAAGTTACTTTTTATTGAGGAATTTATTCATAAGGAAGCATAATCACTTATCATGTTGACTTTCAACTTTTACTAGATTCCTTAGTCAAACTCATATTTTTTCCAAAAGACGAGTATTTAGGAAGACTTGTTCACATTAAGAGTACTATAATCAACTTCTAGAGAATCACCTAATCCACAAAAGAGAACCATATACTTCCCATATCTTTAGACCTAAACCATAACCAAAACCAAAAAGGTTAGTACAAGGTCAGATAATCCAGAAAAGGATAACCCTTTATAAAAAGAAAATCTATTCTTAATCTCCAAAATGTGTCAAACAAAACCCATAGTTCAACAAGGATCATCCGATAAACAATTTGTCCATAAAATTCTTCAAAGTAATCCAAACTAAGATTGAAACCCAAATATTTGAAGGATTTAGTCACATAGTCTTCCAAGTTAAATCGTAACATTTATCTCCAAACAACATCAGTCTCTCCTAAAGTCCCGCATTGAAAATTAATCAACCTAATCACATATCCTCCATGATAGGTTAATCATTTTCATAAATAACCCAAAATCAACTTACTCTTAATTCATAAAATCATATAACTAGAAAGAATCAGTCAAACTAACCAGGGACTTCACGTAGTCCAGTGGTAGGCGATAAATACCAGCCGCACTTTGGTTGTGGGTTCGATTCCCGCAGCTTTGTCCGACGCGACGGGTTGTCACACGGTCTGCGTGTTGTCCTTTTTTCAAAACTATATAATTCTTAAAACATTCCCCAAAATGAGATAAAATCTTCAAAGATGATCATAACATATTTTAACCTCAAGTTTATCTCATGCCTTTCATTTTCCATCAGAACATATAATAACCCATAATTACCTCAAAAGTAAGGATCATATAAACCCTAATGGTTACCTTAATAATTATTACCTGAATTTCCACATCGAGTTGGCCATCTCGTACCTGATGCACTAGAGAACTCACCAAGGTTGAAGTGGTTGATCATGACTCCTTGATAGTTGGTTTAGAACAACCATGAGTTTCCTCATTGAATCCTCCATTTTACCTAGTATCTTAATCATAGATCCACCACAGTTTCCTTCAATCCAATTGTCACTTTGGTGCCTGCGAGATCCAGCCATTCACTAAAAACAGATATGTCAGTGTGAGTATATCAACAAAACCATCGTGTACTAATGAGTAAGATAAACACTAAGATATACTTACTCATTCACTTTATCTAAAACTAGGACTCTTTCTGAAATCCTAACCATTATGGTAATGTCACTTATGCTTAAAGAATACCCTAACCTCTAAAGTTATCTAAACCGACCTTTGATACCAACTATAAGGCCCCAGCCTTAAACCTTACTTAATCTTGAGTTATTACAAGATTACACATTGAGGATCTTTTCAGGTTTAGATTTTTAGAGAATTAGATCATGAAACTTGCATTACATTCCACATTTAAACAAAGTGGTTACATAAAAGACAGTATTCATTCTTCCCATCAGCAGAAACATATTTAAAATATAACACGGATTCTTTCTTGAAATATCCTTGACACTATCATCACATCATGTACCTTTCCCTTGACCTGTGAAAAACATTTCAAAAACTTGGGATGAGCATAAAAAGCTCAGTAAGGGTTATAAAAATATGGAAAGGAAACATGAGTTCATATATACATAGGAATGAAATCATACTTTACCCATAAAACATAGGCACTTTAACATACCTCATCAAACCATGAATAAATCATAGAAAACATAAGACATAAAGGTAACTTGAGTCATTCATAACATTCTTACGTAGGGAGTAACCCTCTTGGTTAGATTTTGAATACCCGTCACAGTATATTCCCTAAATCTCTTCGGAGAAACCTTAACGTTTCACTCCTTCGCGTTACCCAATGCATTGGAGAGCTATAACGGGCTCACCCGCCCTTAGTTTATCACGGAACCACCCATCTTCATAATAATGCCCAAGAACCATAACATAATCGTATCACATAAAACATGAATAAAGTAAACATAACATTTCCACATTTCAATCACAATATAACATTTTAGGATATTGAAATAATGAATACAAAAAAAGAAACCATTTCCAAAACCATTTAAAACATTTAATAAAGAGATTTTTGAATCAAAGTGTCCCATACCACCTTGAAGCTTAAAATTTTAAACCATTAATACCCATATAAATAAATCCTTAAAACTATTTTGAAAACATGGATATTAATAAGAACAAATAATTAAAACATTTAAAACGATATTTTGGTTAAAGGGGTTTTACCAAAATTAGAGACACTTGAATACAATAATTGAGGAATAACATTTAGTCAGAACTTTATAATATCATGAGAATAGATGGATTCATGATATAATACTCCAAAGGACAGTATATACACCATATAAGAGTGAATTGGTGCATAACAACAATGAACCCTCAATAGAAAAGTCAAATGTGATGAAATCCCTTATAAAGAAGGTATTCCTTAAATTAAGGACAAATCAATCTCAAAAATATGTGTGACAAATATAAATACACCCAATATAAGTGGATATTAAGTGTACAACAATAAAAGTTCATTCACACATATTCAATGGATGACATATTCAATGACTACATGTTGAACCCAAAGAAATCGAAATTGGGTTAAAAAGTTCCTTTGACAGCCTAACGGCATCACATCAAAATGAGTTGATGAGAGATAAAAAGAGTATCTCATCACATGGACATAAAATTTACATCAATAAGGATATATGAGAACATATCCCAACATAACAATATGTAAATTAAAAGACCCAACAAAATAAGTCTTTTAAAAAAGAGGAGGGTGAAAGGTTCCCTTACCGACTTGGGTATCTTTCAAAACATACACCCCATGAAAGAAGGACAATAGATCATTGATGTAAATACTCATAAACGAAAGTATATTACACAAAGAGTAGAATAATGGGTAGTACATACACCACTCAATGGAATTTGTGGCAAATGTAGCATAAATCTCACGGAAATAAAAGTGAGATGAAAATCCCTTACGAAAACTCAGCAGCCTAACGGCGCCACATAAAACTTCCGAATATGGATTGATGAGATCAAATAGGGTATCTCATCACATTACAATAAAATTTACAAAAAGAGGAATATAAAATAATATCCCCCATAATTACAAAGAGGAGCTTAAAAGAAGTGACATAAAGGAGAGTACTTAAAAAGAAAGAGAGAGGTTAGATCTCTTACGAAAGTTCGGCAGCCTAACGGCGCCACTCAAAAACTTCCAAAATGGATTGATGAGAGAGAATAGGGTCTCTCATCACATGAACATAAAAATTACAGTAGGAGTAATATAAAATAACATCCCAATCATAAGAAAGATGAGCTTAAAAGAAATGACATAAAAGAGTGTACTTAAAAAGAAAGAGAGTTGTAGGATCCCTTACCTCGGGTCCGACTTGACTCGATCGTTCTTTAATCTCCTGAATAATAAACTTGAGTTAATTTCTAATTCCTTAAGAACCTTTTTCAAGTTCATTAGTACTTTTATACCACTTATTACCATGTCATAAACATTATGTAATCATTTAAGTTAATAATATTTGTTTTACCGATATTTGGTTCTTAAGTCGAAAGTGGACTTCTTACAATTACATGTTGTTCGTGTGGCCAAATGTTTATTATATCCAGAACTGTATTCATTATGTAGATATCATATATGTCATATATATCCAGTACATGCATGCATTTATAACATTACATAATCATTTAGAGGTAAAAATGAAATGCACCGTTCATGGAGACGGTAAGCCGTACGTACGCATGAACGCTACTTTCATTTCTATTTCGTATTTTATAGAATGGAATAATAATTATATAAAGGTATATTATAATTACAGTATAATATCATATATAATATAATATTTCCATCCTTTATACATCCCAGATATGGTATTTAACGAATCAAATCACTTTGAGGGGGCGGTAGTCCGCACTTCCTTAAATGAAGATATCGCGTATACCCATAATGGAAGCCATAAAGGTAAGACAAAAATGAAAAATACAGAATCATAAATAAAACATAAACATATTATATATCATATATAAAAATAGTGACATCATAATGGCCACCTTTGGAAGGTGTTAAATGAGTATTGAACAATCATCGTTTCGGGAGGCAGAATTTCACCATCCACGGAAACCGTATGTTCTTTAACCATTTGATGTAGTTGTGTGAGATTGTAGCTCGAATAAATCTTATAAAAACATCCTAGTATATTGAAGATACTGGTGTTGTTACAAAAGAAGTAAATAAAAAGAGTTTAGGGGGTTGGAGAAGCAAAATAAAACAAATGAACATGAGAGAGTGAATTACCTTTAAAAGTGTAACTCCTTTTGATTTGAGCCTAAAGGCTTCCTTTGAAAGGATTCTGACCAAAGTGAATCCTCTAGGATGAGAAGAGGGATGTGGAGAGAGTAAATGGGCAGGGGTTGGCCGAGCCAAAGGCTTAAAGAGTGTGTGAAATTAAGTAGAGGTGGGGGCCTTTTATAAGAGGAGAGAGGGGGCACTTTTGGAAAGTAAAGAAATATTACTTTATTTGAAAATGTGTTTCGGTTTTAAAAGGTCCCACATTGATAGAATTCGAGGATAAGGTGATAAGGCTTCGAAATACACTCATCCAATTGGTTTTGGCCAAGTGTAGGTTGTAGATTTTTCATTATCTTTCCATTTTAATTAAATCGTCAAATAATGATGTCATTGCTGCATCATTATTATGACATAAATAATTTAATTTCTTTTATGTCTAAAAATTATAAAAAAAATACTATGATATAGGAAATCTTTTTAGATTTCCAATGAATATTTATAATCAAAATTTGTACTTGTATAACCCCACTTAAAAATTGTTTTAGTAAAACAATTTATGTTAGTTTCATTTTCACTTTAACGTTAAATAAAAATATATTAATGTCACTTTCCAACTAAAGTGGCTCCATGGGGTCCCGAAGTTGGCCCATGGCTTGTCTTGGTCGGCCATGACTCATCCAATATGTGTAGGACAAGTTTCATGGTGTTTTCACATTCTCATAATATCATTTTTACCTTAAACTACACTAATTACCACTAATCGCGATTAAAAACTTAATAAGTTACTATTCACCAAAAAATTATTTTAATCTCATTGAACCACATTTTACTTCTTAATGACAACCATGTATGTCGGATTTTCAAAATTCAATACACATTAGTGGTAAAATTTCATTTAAACAAAAAAATCAGCTTTTATAAGTACCACTTAGTGGTTTCACTATTCATCAAAAATTGAAGTTTTTCAGAAAAATCCCAAAAATTCACCCTAAGCTATATTTGATATTCCGAATTCAAAAATGAAGTCCGTTTTACAAAATTCAAAATATATTAGTCACATTAATTAATTTAATAATTAATTCCCACTGTCAGAGCAAATAGCGTGTTTTTATAAAACAATAAGTATCAAAAGATTGACACTAGTTTAAGTCTGATTTCAAAGTGAAATTAATTCCAACGACCAATATTGGATTTAATGGTAAAAATATATTCATATTACACATTAAGACCAATTCAAAAGATAATCTAATCATATAAATAAATTAGATTAAAAAGCAGTTTTGATGTAAAATGCAGTATTTTTCACTATTTATAAAAAAAATGAACCTTGTCAGAAAAATACCAAAAATTCACACAAAGTAAATTTTGATATCCCAATTCTTAATAAGAGTTTTATTTGGTCCAAAATAATGTATAAGAGTGATCAAAACTATATTTAATGACGGTTCACCATTAAAAGGTGATAAGTGAACCTTTAGTGAAAATTAGAGTATATATGCCTAAAATTGAACTCTTTCCGTATTTTAAGCCTTTATCTTTTATTGGGTAAATGTAAAAACATTTAAAAACATATATAATCATATTTTAGTTATTTCTATCCATTCCCGCCAGTACAACGGCTATTCGTTAACTAACATTTAAAATAATATTATTTTATTACTTGTGTGCAACGTAAGTTTCCCAAGAAACTCGTTGTGGCATATTGGGTACGCCATCGTGCATAGCATCCCCTTTAAAGTAATATTAATATTTGATTCACAAATATGGATAAATATAAAGATGTCATATTCTTTATTTACCCGGGGTGTTACAACTTTAATATGTATTGATTTTCTTAAGGGGGTTAGTTAGTTTTTTAATTTTGTATTATGAAGTTTTTTTTTAAAATCCTCTTCGATTTCTATCATGTTATATTATTTCTCTAACCCTATTTCTTTTAAAGTTCCTTGTTGATAATATTATATGGGGTTTGGTAGAGGAAAAAAGATAAAAGATTGTTATATCTTTTCAAATGGTGTTTCATCAAGTGGAAAAATTTGTTTAAAAGTATAAAAAAGGGGGATATAATGTTTCATGAATATTTTATAACTAATTTATTTTTTTCTTTTCTCTATTCTTTATCTTTATTTTTACATAAAGTGTTTGTGATCATCAAAAAGGGGGAGATTATTAAATCACGTAGTTTTTTTTTGTTTTAATGATCACAGATGCTATAATTTTTTTCTAACTTAATTTAATGTGTTTCAAGTATTTTTATATTATTTTTATTGATTTTTATTGGAAAGAATGCAACAGGTATAAATATGGATTCCAAGTAGGATCAAAGGACTTTTTCCAAGTCCCATGAAATAGTGAAGTATCAAACAACAGGTAGGAGTGCACCGGCTAGTCGGTAAAACTACCAAAAGAATCCATACCTAATAGCACTCCACTGGCAAGATGGTGGAGGGTCATCAAATGGAAAGTGGAGGATCCAAATTTGCAAAAGATACTACTTGTACACCGGTTAGTCAGTGGCATCGGGTGGCTAACTGGTGGTAGTGTACTAAATCCTTTTGAAGTGTATTAATAGTTATTCAAAAATCTATGATTCATCTCATTAATTTCTTGTATCAACTCTTTATACCTCAGCACCTTATAGAAGCTATAAATAGAGGCTTTAGGAGGCATATATCATCATATGAATGAAGTGAAATGCCAATGAAATTCTCTCCAACCTCTAATTATCAAGGATTCTTCCTCTATATTCAAAGAGCTTCAAAGTTCCATTGATTCTCATTATTTTATCAAATAATTTCAATAGAACATTGTTCTTGGGAATTATGATCATAAAAGGGAACTATTCAAAGGCATGATCTTCA
Source organism: Viscum album (assembly GCA_963277665.1). Classification (NCBI taxonomy): domain Eukaryota; kingdom Viridiplantae; phylum Streptophyta; class Magnoliopsida; order Santalales; family Viscaceae; genus Viscum; species Viscum album. The sequence goes on from OY728138.1 coordinate 2,004,633,109, forward strand.
TTTACTTATTCAAAAGAACCGCTGATCTTATTTGTTCTATTTTTTCTCAGTACCCTATATTTATTTTTCTACTTGAGTCTTTATTCATTCATGTACAAACCATTGTATCCCTCTCTCTCAATTATAATTTCTCTCTCTTACACCTCCATTCTCTTCTTATTTATTATTTATAGTTGAGATGGTATTGTAACGGGTTTTCCAAATGGAAAACGGTTACTTTACACCCTCCCTCTCATTATTGGTTTCTTAATTTTTCCATTCAAAAGAAATGGTTTTCTTATTTTCTTACTTATCCATTCAAAAGTAAGGGATTATTTTTTTGGTTCTTGGTTCCCGTTAAAACCAACGTATTTTCCCTTTTTTGGTTGGTTCCTATTAAATAAAAGGGGTCATATAACCCTCTAAATCCTTCTTGAGGGGAGGAGACATAGAGGCACATCATATTCTATTATTGAACTCCATTATCAAAGTGTGTTTTGTATTTTTACTTTTCACATTTACTATTTTGCTATGCTTTTGATTAATTGTTTTATTCCAACTATGCCTTACTTTTATTATTTATAATGCTTGCATGATATTGTCTTATCTTGTATAGAATAATTTCAAAATCATTTTAATTTTGATTTTTCATTGGTGTTTATTTATTTAATTTTTTAAAAAAAGTAATTCACCCTCACCCCTCTTTCCATTTCCTCTCTACCAATAATACTTTCTGACTTGTGAATAAAAATCTTAAGCTATTATGATGTCTCTATTTTCATCACATTATTCATAGCATGAACTTGAATAACTAGAGGAATAAAATCAAAAAAAATTAACAACTAAATCCTTAATATTCTGATTACCTTTAGCTAATGTTATTTCTTCTTCCACTATTGAGATTTTTCTCAGCTTCCTTGCCTCTTTCTTTATCCTATTTTTTAGTTTCTTAGATGAGAATTGTATATCTTCTTTAATAGAGGTATAGGAAAAACTATTAACCTAAGAATGTTCTTCAAGGATCTCAAATAAACACTTTATTTGGATCTTTTTATAGGTAACATATTCCTCTGATATCGGTTGAGGTGCCCAAAGGACCGATGGACCACTAAGAGGGGAGTGGTGAATTAGTGGTCACTTAAAAATTTTATAAATTTCATTCCTTTTAAAATTCAACCTCCTAGGATTATTCAATCTAAATATACTCCTTGTTTCACATTTCTACACTTAGTTAAGTAGTAAATAAAGGCACATGAACATGATGATTTTTTTTCAAGGTACGGTACTATGACCTACTCCTTACCTTGATTGGTTATGCACCCCGATCAAGGATTCTCCACTATAATCAATATCATTCAAATAAAAGTGGTGGGTTCTTAATGAACTATAACTATATCAGAGTTACACTGAAATTATCTTGGATAGAGTGACACCAACCACTTTTCTTGCATCGCACAAGACTTGTCTTGCTAGCTTCCCACTAACCTTCTTCAGTAGTTTCTCTCTATTCTCATAGATTCACACCGTATTATCCTTATATACATTGAGTTTAATGGGTTTCATAGAGTCCCACTATATAAATTCAATTGCTCCCTTTGATTTCCTATTTGTAAGTAGATATTCATCTCTACACAAGATAGTTCTACATCAATAATACTAATATCCTTCTTATCTTGGTAGAGTCTTTTAATGCTAGTAGATCTTCATGGTACACTATATGTAAATCAGTCTCCACTTGTAGCTCATCTATATATATCTTCAATAGAGCAATTTTATTGGCTTTATCACTAACCTGGTATCACTAAAATTGATATTATAATGATGATCGGCTTCATCTTAATCTTATTATCTATAGAATGCACTAGATTTCTCATGTTCTTCTTCAAAAGCTTCAATTATTTTAGATGCTCAAAAATTGTGTATTCACCCTATTAGAAAATAGTATAGCAGCAACTTTCTTTTCTCTTTTTTTCCTCAATCTTCTTAACTCATCATGTGCATGGGCATCTATATTAATTGTACCTTTAATTTTCAACGTTCAATAAATAGAACACCTATTGAAAAAATTAGTCACCTAGATAGATCACAATAATAGAATACCCATTATAGGTTTCCATAAAAACTCATATACATATTTTTATACTTAGGGTATATTCTAAAAATACCCCTAATTAAAATGATTCTTTTTTGAAACTCAAACCAAAAGATCATCTAAAAATATCTATATCATTCACGAATTCTTATTCCCAAAAGCGTTCCCAAAAATTTTCCCATAAAATCTTCAATATATATCAGCAGTGTACAGAAAATAGCTATAGTATAGAACTCGTCTTTCGTTTCCAGATTCATGAAATATAGAATTATTCTCATTTCTCAAGTCTTAATAAAATTCACAGAACTAAATCCCTAATCCTCATGAACATTTAAATAACCTCAAATCAAATTGATGTAGGATTTGGTAAACAATGGCTCATGGTTCGATGGATCTTCATCAACATTATTCTTGAAAACCCTGATAAATCTATTTTATCCATCATGAATTGCATGTAGTGGATCTCCTTTAGTGTTACATAGAATATTCTTGGATCATGTATTAAATAAGTATCATAATTTTCTTAACTCAAAACCAAAACTCAATAATCTTCATATTTATATTTTCCTTAGAATTAAACAATTTTCGAAGCTCCATATTTCAAAATATTTGATATTTCTTTTCCACATATGTATATCAGATCCTCTTTATTCTCATGATTGAATCACACACCAATCTAGGTTATTATAATGTTTATACCATTAATGAACATTTCTTGAATCATCCCAAATAAATTTCATCTTCATCGAATTTGAAATATGGAAACTTGATTTTTCATCCAGAAGTAACTTTAAAATTTTGTTAAGTATTGAAGTCTTACATTAAGGAATTAAAAGACTTACATTTGAAAAGCCTTATGATTAATCTTTATATTATAATCTATGTAATTTTATATCCAATAGTTTTTTAAAAATTTCACTAAGTGATGAAGCTTTATGATCAGCAAAAGCTTTATGTTGGGTACTTCAGGGTCTTACATTCATAAATTCTTACAATGGAGACTTATGGCCAGTATTTTAAAGATTGTCTCTATATCAGCTCAAAGAATTGTGTTTTTATAAAATTCATACGGTGGGATCAATGACTTATGGTGAATTCTTATGATTACGACATATATTGTGGTTTATGTCATACAATCATACCTTTTTCAATCTTCTATAAACTTCAAAGCCTTATGTTTAATGCCTGAAGTATTATGTTTGGGGTGAAGTCTTACGATTAGTAAGAAAAGTATTAAATTCAAGTCTTAGCCTTTTTTTCATGAACTCTGAAATGCATATTTCTAAAGTAAGCTTAAAAATGACTTCTCATTTCTTTCAGGCCTTCTCCAAATTTCTTTAAATCATCTCATAACTTCTTCCAATGATAGTTAGAATTATTAAAATAATTTCAAAATCCTTCAAATGAATTTATGAGGTGCTATAGTATATAGAATACTTAAATGGGAGTATTTTAGTTAATAAATCTATTGTCCCAAGTGTGGATCTTCTCCAATAAATCATGAGTCATCTCTGATCACTTCGAACTTCATCCTGGAGTTGTATAACACTAATCATAGTAACCAGCATGCTTTGTGTAACAAAGTGACCTGGGTTGCCTGGAAACCCGTCACCCGACCCGATCTGTCACATACCTGAAGGGCGTTCCAAATCCTCACAGGCTGGTGACAAGCACCCTGGCATCGAACGAAAAAACCGAGGGAATGATTTTTCCCAACTAGAATGACCACATGGCATATATCAAGAGAAAATAAGAATAATTGGAAGACTAAAAAATATATATGCCATAACTGTAAGGAAAACAGTGGAAAAAAACAACTAAAATAGTAGATAAAAACTCCAAACGACAAGTTTGACTGTAAGGGACTCAAAACCAAATAGCTACTCTAATGATGGCATGAAAAACTCCAACCATCTCACCACTAGCTACCCATCCCAGCTGACATGAACCTCACTGCCTCACTGCAACACCTTTCCTTTCCCTACACTAGAAGAAAAAAAAAGGTCTACACACCACCAAAATAGTGGGCAGGGTTTAAGCTAACAGGCTCAGTAGGATCCCACCCAGGTGTTTCATAACAAGTCTCTGCATAACAAATCATGGATTCTTATTTAAAATTTAAAACATGGAACAATAAGCAGTAAAGAAGTTTTATAGAAAACATAGTAAACATTCCCTTTTACATAGTTCTAAACAAAATTAGGTATATCAGTTTCAAATCTTATTTTCCATAACATTTTTCCACAAGCATAAACATGCATATCAAGGCTAACTTAGAAATACGAGCAATACAAAACATAAGCACAGGTATCACAGCACCAAGGAATACTACAGGTCTAGGCAGAAGACTACTCACACCAAAATAATCATGTGCAAAAACTTGATCCTAGAACAACGGGCCTAGTAAGTAGAGGAAAACCCCAAGAGTAATCCCCCCAAAATGTCAATATTGGTCTCCTAGAACAACGGGCCTGGGTAATAGAGGAAATCCCCAGGATTAATCCCACCAAAATTTCAATATCATCCTCTTAGAACAATGGTCATAGGGACCATAGGAAAGCACCAAGACAAACCTCCTTGATAATAACAACAATGGATGATGGCCTCAAGCTAAACTTTCCACCTAAGTACCCAAGGTAACCCATGTTCTCAATTTCACAATTCAATTTCAATGCTTTAAAAACCATTAAAAACCATTTTACAATCAATTTATCAAAATCTAGGGAAGCTCCATTTTTATTTCAAAACCCTTTTTCAATGCACACAAACAATCATGCCAATTTCATAAATCAATTTTATAAAGCAATAGAAATCAGGATCATTATCATAGGCTAGAGACAGAACCACCTACCTCAAATTTTGGGTTGCACACGCCCACAACAGAAACCAAAAGTAATGAAACCCAACAACGCTATCAATGAAGGCCCTAAAATCAAACATGTACCTCAAAGGATTGATTCAAAATAAGAGACAAGGGATTGGTGGATAGAAGAAATCCCATGTACCTTGAGAACGAATGTCTGCTTCACCACAACTAGCTAAGGAACGGCTTTTGATACAAGATCTCACAAAGGATCTAGATGAGGAAAATAGGAAACATTCAACTTGGATCGGCGGATCCGATAATGCAAATCTAGGGAACTATCATGATCAATCTCAAGGAATAATCAAAGATAACACTTACCTGGAGAGGTGAACTATAGAAGTAATGATGAACCAGAGCCGTTCAGATCGATTTGGAAGGTGAGACGCCTCTAAAAAATGAATAGAAGCAGTTTAGGGTCAAGAGCAAAGTGGTTCGGGAGGAAAAGGGCCAAGAAAAATAGAAAAACGCATGACTTAAACCTAGTTATGGGCTAGGTCATAACATGTACCCCTTGGTCATGACGTGTAGTCCACGCTGGATAAGTTACGCTAAAAAATGCATCACCTCGAGTTAAAAATACTCTATTTAACCCCTATATGATGTGTACCTCAGGTACACGACGTGTATCAGCTCACGACATGATCTCCCCATTCACAAAATGATCTCCCAATCCATGACATGCAACCAGCACCAAGTACACGACTTGTACTTCAGGTACACATCATGTAACTTTTCTAAAATCTATAGTAAACCTGAAAAAATTACATAAAAGGGTTTTTTAAACCATAAGGGAACTTAGAAAAAGAGAAAACATAGAAGATCAAGGTAAAAGGATGTTACAATTTTTTCTCCTAAGATTGGTTCTCCAATTTCATCTAGATTTGGCACTGCCTAGAATCTTCCATCTAGATCTCCATAGGTTGGAGAAGATTCCACTTAGCCTATTGATGATATAGATTCCTTACCTTAAATACTTATCATGGACATGAAAATAATATTTTTCAATCATTTGATGTAACATGGGATTATCATTTGAATCTATCCATTCATGTATTCAAGTCCATCCAGATTCCATCTTCTCATACTCCTTTACCCGTGGTGTATGGGAAACAACTTCTCAATCACCTTTCCCATTTACCCATCATGGGAACTTAATTTATTATTTAATGGCTGGATACTCTAATTCATCACCCAACTCATCACATTTTCATAATGACATTGAAAAAGACAAAAATAATAAATGAAAAAAATACAACCATCAACTAAAGGACACCTCAGGTTTCTAGGATAAGATCATTGTTTCACAAGCTGTAATGACATGTGCACATGGATACCTCAATGCCTAGAATGTAATGACCCATAACAATATCAATGAAATTTTCCTTCTTATATTTATTTCATATAGTATAGATCATATAAAATCACTTATAGAACACAATACAAAACATCATAAATGATGAATGAATGAAATAAGAGATATTTCTAGAAGTTAAGGAACTTATACCAATGAAATAGTAACATGCCCTTAAGAATAGTAATGTGGCCCTTATGAATAGTAAACCATCCAATAGAATAGTAACCTCATCAATAAAATTATAAATAAAATGTGTCCATCTTATAAATGAAATTATGATATAATTATATCATAGTGTAATTAAATGAATATTTTAAAAATTAATATTTAAGTGTTGGTATTTTTATAAGTCATAAATTTTTAATTACAATATTATAATTAATGAAATGGTTTAAAAGAAAATTAATTTTCATAAAAATTATTCATAAATCAATATTTCGTTTTCTTATGATTTTTGGATAATTTTATTTGACCTTAGTTAACTTTTGAAAATGTTATAAAATTAGTAATAAATTTAAAACTGTATTTTTTGAGTAAATAATGATTTTAATTAAAAATTAAATTTCTCATATTTAGAAAATTATTTTCATAAAATGTATTTAATTTTTTAATTCTACATGTTAAAAAAAGTTTAGGGTGAATTTTTGGGATTTTTACTGAAATACTTGAATTTTTAGTGAATATTAAAATACGATAATTTACGATATAAATACATTATAAGCTAAATACACTATTACTTGGGTCATGGATGATGTAATCACCCTTGGTTTGAACTCACATGATATTATTTCTATATTTATTCACAAGAATCAATACTATTGGTTGTCTTGAGAAAAATAATAAAATAATAAATAGAATAATGAGAAATCACTCCTCTCCTCCACTATAAAAATCACCCCTCGCCCCCTCTTCTTCTCACTCCAATAAGACTTTAATACTGTCAAATTTCTTCCCAAATACTCTTCTGTAGTCTCTCCCCCATTTTTAGGAACTCTTGTTCTTACCAAAAGACCAAAATCCCTTTCCCTAAGGAGGTTCTCAAGGAGGATAATTCAATAGGTAAACTGTCTTCCTTTTTCTTTTAATTTCATTTCAATTTATTTTATTTTATTTTCCTATTATCACCTAATATATTGAAATGATAATGATATATCTAGTATCATATATATACTATAATTATATCATGTTAATGGAATATTCATTATCAATCTCCTTACTCTCTCTATTTTGTTTTAAAAACGAAATCATCGTTCGGGAGGTGTTGATTTACAACCTTCGTGGACAACGAACTTTCATTCTTTAATTTATCTTTAAAATATAGCCATGAAACCGTTTTTATGGTTAAATCAGATTATAAAATATGTATTATATCTTATTTAAGGTTATAGAACCATTTTATAGAACAAAACTAGTTCATTGTGATCGAAAACCCGCTAAAATTAAGCTAAATGATTATCATTAACATGTTATCTAATGATCTGTCCTCATATATGGAAAAATAATATTAAAAACTTATGGGTTTTCATTAATAATGTTTAATTTCAATTCTGGATAATTATTCCCATTTTACATGAACTTCATTACCCATATACAAGTATACCAATCATGAAAACCAAGGAAACGAACGCTCCTAAGCAATAAAATTGTATCTTATAACTCATCAAAAAGGTCATAAATGAACTTAATAAAACTAAAATAAATCAAATAAATGTAGGAGGTTATTAATTAATTAATTAATGGATTTAATTTGATTATATGTGATTTTAAGGTCAAGTTCATAACACATCCGGACATAAGGTGAGGGTTTTGTACCCGAACCTCCAATTTATTTCGGGTTGCTCTTTTTCTCTATTTACCCTAATGAAATTCTTAATTATTATTATTTACTCATCATAAATTATGTTTTTATTTTCTATATATATGTACCAGTCATAATCCTTCTTTATTTTATGGATATTTACATGTTTTAAAAGGATCTTTCTCAAATTCTTCCCAATAAACAAGCCCAATTCAAGGGAATTTCTTGAATTCTTACCTAGTTTCAAGTGAACTTTATAATCTGTTTTAAGACACCATTATTTTTCTAAAATCAATCATTTTATTTTGAAAAAAAATATAGTATTTTACTTTCGGTTTTATACATATATTTTTTCAAAATAAATCTTCTTTTCAAAGTAAAAGAGTATTTCTCTCAAGTACTACTCGATGATTTTATAAGAGTATTTGCATCTATTTCAACACTCTTATTGATTATTATGTTTAATTGGGATTAATATTTTATTATATTTTCTTCCATATTTTATTTAATGGTTTATTATTAGTTTGATTATGGATTTTCTATCTTGATACCATTCACCATATTACTCTGAATGGTTGGTGTTTATATTTACTAATCAGGGAAAGTTATTTACATTTCATATATTAGTTTAAATATGAATGATTATGTTTCTTCCCTTTCATATCAGGAATGAATTGGACTTATTAATTGATGTTTGGGGCCCAATATATCCCCTAAATTCATCGATAGGTCTTATGAGACAAATTATCCTGGGTTTTTACCCATTATGTATGGTGTCTTGGTCGAGGCCTTGACGGTATGATTATAATGTCTGGGATTATCCACTCCATCATTATGAAACTAGTAATTGATAGTCCATGTGATTATTTGACTATTATAATATCCATGGTTGAGTATTGTTATGGAATTATTTAATCAGTTTATATTTCTACCATATTATGCTCAAGTTTACTTTTAATGGCATGTGTTTCTAGTCATTCATCATTCCTTATTATTTATTTATGATTTCACTATATTGCTTACCCTTACTGATCATCTGATCTCACACCTTTATTATGTTTTATTTTACCCCAAGATGTGAATATTTATATTATTAATGACTTACGAGGATAATCTATAATTTTATGGGTGTTTCCAATATAGTTACTATGTTGTACTTAATTTCAAGTTATAATAAAACTATTATGTATATATCTTGTTTTCCAATGCTATTAAACTATTCGTTCCTTTGGGATACAAATTCTTTATTTATATTCTAATGTAAAAAAATAATGCACTGGATCTGGGAAACTAGGGTCTAGGTCTTTACAGTTGGTATTAGAGGAATTTTTGTTGAAACCTTGTAAAATGGATTTAGAAAATATAAATTAGGGAACAAAACCCTAAGATAGACTTTAAGAATAAGCATACAATAACATCATAGAATTTTGGTAAGGTGTATATTAATTGGACATTTCTAGTAAATACATCCCTATCTAGATACTACAAGTGGATGTGGTTCTGAAAGAAATGTACCTAAGAGTAACAACTTCAACAAGGTGTTTCAGGCCTGACTCGGGTTAACCTAGTACACGACAATGGGCCTTACTACGCACCTAGTTTTACACTCTCTATGGATATGATTAGGATAATTCACATTTTATTTACAAAATATTATGAAGGATTTAATTGTAAATATATTCCTAAAGAAACCATTCTTATTATTATGAGATTATACATGCATAAAATTACAATTTATGTTATGTGTTTTGCTAGTTTGACATTATAAATTATGATTCATAACCTAATATGGTGTATTCCATTATTTAGAAATGCCACCTGGTGGAAGAAATGGAAATCGTATGAACGCATGTATACCATGTAGGGATTTCCCTCCTATGCAAGATAGTGATGTCGGTGTTGGAGTTGCGACTATTGATGAAAAACTTATAACTATACTGGGATAGCTAACTCGGGTTATAAATAATAACCTTACCCATATGGAGCATCCTGATCCACAACATAGAGGAGTAATGTTAGACCACTTTATTTGACAAAAACCTCCATCATTAAATGGGAATACAGACCCATTTGTAGTTGAGAAGTAGATAAGTTCATTAGAGAAGATATTTCTCGCTTTGAGAAGTAATGAAAGGGAGAAGGTTTTCATGGCAGTTTATCATCTCTTGAGGGATGCAGATCAATGGTGGTCACCAACCCAAAACAAAAAGGTGGTGGAAGAAATTACAAGTATGGAATTGAGGGGTTTTAGTGAAATTTTCCTAGAAAAATATTTTCCTCGTGAACAGTGAGTAGATATGAAAAGGCAATTCTTAAATCTAAGGCAAATGGAGGATGAGAATGTTTCCAAGTATGAATCCAAAATTACAATGTTATCAAGTCATGTCATAAACTACATGAATAATCTAAGGAGAAATATTGATCTATTGTTTTATGGTTTAAAACCATTCCTCTGAAGGGAACTAGTCCCCCAAAATTTCTTATCGTACGAAGATATAGTCTTGTGTGCTATCAAGACAAAAAAATAATTCTCTAAGTTATATGACTTAAAAGTAAAGCAAGAGAAGAAGAGGGCTACTAAACACTCTGGAAACGGAAATAATGAAAAAGGGAATAAGGGAAGAGTTTATTTTCCATCCTATGATAATTGTGGGAAGAAACACCCTAAAACTTTCCTAAAGGGTATGGGTGTTTGTTACAAGTGTAGAGAAAAAGGAAACCAAGACCATGATTGTAATGGAAAGAAATAATCAACCAATTTTCAATTCTATAATTTCAAATAGATGGGACATTATGAAAATCATTTCCCTAGGCATCAAGGAAACTTTCCCCAAAGAAGGCCAAGGGAGAAAGGCCAAGCTTATGTGGTCACAACTGTTGAGGTTGAAGTTTCTAATGATATGGTGGCAGGTACTTTAATCATTTCATTAAACTTAGCCAATACTTTATTTGATTCTAGTTCATCGCATTTTTTTTATATCTTTCCATTTTTTCAATAAAATTATACATTTCCAATTTGATTTAATAAAGGATTTGTTAGTCAAAACTCCTAAGGTAAGTATCATTGCAACAAAGATGTGTCAATAAGTCTCCTTTATGACACATAAACATGCTTTATTTTTTGACCTTATCATCATACCTATGAGTGAATTTGATATAATACTCGGTATGGATTGGATTTTAAATTATAATATGAAAATATATTTTAAGAAGAAGGAAGTTACAATTTTTGAGAATGATGCATAATCCCTTATCATTATAGCATAAACCTCACCATCTGATTCTTATCTAGATCCACCCCCAGTAGATCGACTGAATGAAATTATTAGGGAGGATGGGAATGCAATATATATAGGTGAAGAAATAAATATTTAAATTGAGTATGTACCTATTGTGAAAGAATATATTGATGTATTTCCAAAGGATTTACTTGGACATCCACCGGAGTGGGAAGTTGAGTTCTATATTTATTTAATTCCTGGTTCAAGACCTATATCAAAGACACCTTATAAAATGGACATAGTGAAATTAGTATATCTAAATAAACAAATAGATGAATTAAGTGATAAAGGATTTATTCACCCTATTGTTTCTCTATGGGGAGCCCATGTTCTCTTTGTCAAGAAGAATGATAGATCCATGAGGCTGTGTATTGACTATAAATAAATCAATACTATTATGATAAATAACAATTATCATATTATTTTAATTGATGATTTATTTGATCAACTTCATGGATACCAATATATATCAAAGATTGACCATCAATCTGGATATCATAGGTTGCATGTAAGGAAGGAAAATATTCTAAATACAGCATTTCAAACTAGGTATGGGCATTACGAATTTACAGTAATGCCTTTTTAACTAACTAATACACCCTTTATTTTCATGGATCTAATGAATAGGTTTCTCAAGGAATATCTTGATGACTTTTTTGTGGTATTTATTGATGATATTTTGGTATACTCTAAAATCTAATAATATCATGAGAATCACTTGTGCATTGTTCTAATGACTCTTAGAAGGAACGAGTAATATGGGAAGTTTATCAAGTGTGAATTATGGATTCAAATAGTTTATTTTCTTGGCCATATTGTCTCTAAGTATAGAATATTAGTTGATCCTGTGAAGACAAAGGCAGTTCAGGAATGACCTACACCAATGAACATAACTGAGGTATATAGTTTTATTGGTTTAGCTTATTATTATTGATGTTTCGTTCATAACTTCACCCGATTAGCTAACTCGTTAACCAAGATTATTCATAAAGGGGTTAAGTTCGTATGGTAAAAATAATTTGAAGAATGTTTTGGACAATTGAAGAAGAGGTTAGTGAATTATCCAATATTGACTCTATCATCTGGAAATGATGGATTTATGATTTATAGTGATGTGTCAAAGAAAGGACTTGGATGTGTCCTTATGCATAATGACAGAGTTATTACCTTTATATAAAGGCAGTTAAAAAATCATGAACAGAACTATACAACTCATGATCTTGAGTTAGAAGATGTAATATTTGCTCTGAAGATATGGAGACATTATCTCTATAGAGAAATATGTGAGATATATACATATCACAAGAGATTAAAATATATCTTCTCACGGAAAGAACTCAACATGAGGCAAATTCGATGGACTAAGTTTCTTAAGGATTGGGATTTTTCAATACACTATCACCAATGTATGGTAAAAAAGGTAGATGGTGCATTAAGAAGAAAGGATAATGGAGTTATGAACAAAATGTGAATTGACAAGGATCCTATGTATATGGATCTATTGAGTATGGATATGGAAATTATCAAAGAAGGTGAAACATCACTACTTTTTCAATTGGTTTTCCAATCATCTTTATTATAAAGGATTAAAATTTCTCATCCCAATGATGAGAAGCTTCAAAAGAAAATTAAAGTTCAGAATGATGGGAAGTTGGAAGACTTATTGTATGAATATGGAATTCTAAAATTTTAGAGGAGGCTATGTGTTCCTTCTATCCCCAAGATAAAAAGGGAGTTATTGGATGATGCCCATAGCTCAAATTTCTCTATAAACCTTGGTAGCACTAAGATGTATAGAGATCTGAAGAAAAATTTCTAGTGGGATAATATGAAGTGGGAAATTTCTAACTATGTATCAAGATGTTTAGTCTATCAACAGGTGAAGGATAAAAGACAACATCCTAGAGGAGTCTTGCAACCTCTTACTATTCCTGTGTGGAAATGGGATGACATCACTATGGATTTTTTCATTGGATTACCCAAAACTCCAAGAAAGAATTATGCAATATGGGTAATTATTGATAGAATTATCAAATATGCACATTTACTCACTATAAGGGAAGATTTTTCAGTGGAGCGCCTTGCATGAATTTATATCAATGAAGTTGTAAGACTTCATGGAGTACCTCTCTCAGTTTTGTCTAGTCGTGATCCAAGATTTACATCAAAATTATGGAAAATTATTTAGAAATATTTGGATATTGAGATTTATTTAAGTACATATTATAACCTTCAAACTAATGGGAAATAAGAAAGGATGATCCAAACTTTAGAAGATATGTTGAGATCATGATCACTTGATTTTCAAGGTATGTGAGATTAGTATTTACCTTTGGTATAGTTTTATTACAATAATAGTTTCTATTATGGAATTAAAATGGAACCATATGAATCATTATATGGAAATATATGTCATACACCAACTTGTTGGGATGAAGTTGGTGAAAGAAATATGTAGGACAAGAGCTTATAGAGGAAACAACAATGAAGGTAAAGACTATTCAAACCCATATCAAAGTAGATCAAAGCAGACAAAAGAGTTATTCTGATAGTCAAAGTAAGGGTTTGGAATTTCAAGTGGGAGATCACGTTTTCTTGAAAGTAACTCTATTGAAGGGTGTTATAAGATTTGGGAAGAAAGGGAAAATGAGCCCCAGGTACATTAGTCCTTTTGAAATTATGGTGAGAATCAGAGCTATGGATTATCATCTGGAAAAGATATCTAGCCTTTCTAAGGTATATAATGTGTTCCACATCTCCTTATTAAGGAAGTACATGTAAAACCTAACACATGTACTCACTTCTGAAGGGATATAATTGGAACCTGACTTATCTTACTGTGAAGAGCCTAACTGGATTCTGGACACTAAAGAACAGGTGTTGAAGAATCAGATGACTTGACTGGTAATGGTACTTTGTAAAAATCATAAAATTGAAGAGGCAATGTGGGATCCTGAGGATCTTGTGATTAAGAACTGCACAAACCTTTTTATGGGGTGATAATATAGAAATTTCAAGGATGAAATTTTTGTAGGAGGGGAGAATGTAACAACCCAGAACTCTATCAATGAAATTTCCCTTATAATGTTTATTTTATATAGTATATATCATATAAAATCACTTATAAAACACAATAAAAATATAATTAATGAAGAATTAATGAAGTAAGAGGTATTTCTAGAAGTTAGGGAACCCATACTGATGAAATAATAACATGCCATTAGAAATGGTAATGTAACCCTTATGAATACTAAACCATACAATATAATAGTAACCTCCCCAATCAAAGTATAAATAAAATTTTTCCATCTTATAAATGAAATTATGATATAATTATATCATAGTGTAAGTTTTAAAAATTAATATTTAAGTGTTGGTATTTTTATAAGTCATAAATATTTAAATACAATATTATAATTAATTAAATTATTTAAAAGAAAATTAATTTTCATAAAAAGTATTTATAAATCAATATTTTTTTGTCTTGTGATTTTAGTATAATTTTATGAGACCTTAGTTAATTTTTGAAAGCATTATAAAATCAGTTATAAATTTAAAAGTGTATTTTTCGAGTAAATAATGACTTTAATTAAAAATTAAATTTCTCATATTTAGAAAATTATTTTCATAAAATGGATTTCATTTTTTAATTCTACACTTAGAAAAAAAATTAGGGTGAATTTTTGGCATTTTTTCTGGAATACTTGAATTTTTAGTGAATAGTAAAATACGGTTTTATAAGCACTCTTGGTTCGAATTAACATACACTTATTACTATATTTATTCACAAGAATCAATACTATTGGTTTTCTTGAGCAAAATAATAAAATAATAAATATAATAATAAGAAATCACCCATCTCCTCCACTATAAAAACAAACCCTCACCCCCTATTCTCCTCACTCCTCTAAGCCTTGAATCTCGTCAAATTTATACCAAAATCCTCTTCCCTAGTCTCTCTCCCACTTCCAATATCTATTGGTCTTACCAAAAAACCAAAATCCCTTTCCCTAAGGAGGTTCTCAAGGAGGATAATTTAAGAGGTAAACCCTCTTCCTTTTTCTTTTAATTTCATTTCAATTTATTTTCTTTTCTTATCCTCTACTAACATACTCTATCCAAATGATCATGATATATATAGTATAATCTATATACTATAATTATATCATGTTAATGTAATATTCATTATCAATCTTCTTACTCTCTCTCTCTCTCTATTTTGTTTTAAAAATGAAATCATTGTCCGGGAGGTGCTGATTTACAACCTTCATGGACAATGAATTTTTGTTCTTTAATTTCTCCTTAAAGGATGGTCATAAAAACATTTTTATGGTTTAGATATATTATAAAATTTTTATTATATCTTATTCAAGGTTCTATAACCATTTTATAGAACAAAACTAGTTCATTATGATCAAAAAAATCACTAAAATTAAGCTAAATGATTATCATTAACTTGTTATCTAATGATTCATTTTCATATATGGAAAAAAAAAAAAATAATAACTATTACACTTCTGGTTATTAATTAATAATATTTAATTTAAATTATAGATAATTATACCCATTTTACATGAACTTCATTACTCATATACAAGTATACCAATCATGAAAACCAAGGAAACGAACGCTCCCAAGAAATAAAATTGTGTCTAATAACTCATAAAAAGGCCATAAATGAACATAATAAAATTAAAATAAATAAAATAAATGTATATTAGGTTATTAATTAATTAATTAATTAATTTAATTTGATTATCTGAGATGTTAAGGCCAAGTGCATAACACATTCGAACATAAGGTGAGGGTTTTGTACCCGAACCTCCAATTTCTTTCGGGTTACTCTTTTTCTCTATTTACCCCAATGAAATTATTAATTATTCTTATGTACTCATCATAAATTATGTTTTAATGTTATATATATATATGTACCAATCATAATCCTTCTTTATTTTATGGTTATTTACATGTTTTAAAATGATCTTTCTCAAATTCTTCCCGATAAACAAGCCCGATTCAAGGGAACTTCTCGAATTTTGAACAATTTTCATGTGCACTCAATAATTTATTTTAAGAAACCATTATTTTTATAAAATCAATAATTTTATTATGAAAAGACTATACTAGTTCACTTCTATTTTTATACAAATATTTTTCCAAAAGAATGCTTCTTTGAAAAGTAAAAGAGTATTTCTCTCAAGTATTACTCGATGATTTTATAAGAGTATTTCCATATATTTCAACACTCTTATCGATTCTTATGTTTAATTGGTATTAATATTTTATGATATCATATACTATATTTTATTTAATGTTTTATGATTATTTTGACTGTGGATGTGCTATCTTGATATCATTCACCATATTACTCTGAATGGTTGGTGTTTATGTTTACTGATTAGGGAAAGTTATTTACATTTCATATGTTAGTTTCAATATTAATGATTATGTTTCTCCCCTTTCATATGAGGAATACATTGGACTTATTAAGTGATGTGTGGGGCCCGTTATAGCACCTTGATTCATTGGTATTTCTCATGAGATAAACTAGTCTGGGTTTTTACCCATTATGTATGGTGTCTTAGTCAAGGCCTTGACGGTATGATTATGATGTCTGGTATTATGCATTACCTCATTGTGAAACTAGTCATTGATATCGTCTAGTATAATATCCATGGTTAAGTATTGTTATGTCATTATTTAATCAGTTTATATGTCTTCCATATTATGATCAAGTTTACTTTTAATGGAATGTATTTTTAGTCATTCATCATGAATTATTATTTATTTATGATTATATTGTATTTCTTACCCTTACTGAGCATCTAAGATCACCCCTTTATTATGTTTTATTTTCCCATAGATTTGAATATGTATATTATGAATAACTTTTGAGGATAATCTAGAATTTTATGGGTGTTTCCAATATAGTTACTATGTTGTACTTCATTTCAAGTTGTAATGAAACAATTATGTATGTATCAGGTTTTCCAATGCTATTAAACTATTCATTCCTTTGGAGTATGACTTCCTTGTTTATATATCAATGTCCGGCACTAGGCAACTGAGGTCTAGGTATTTACATAAAAAGAACCACAATCATGATGCCTGCTCTCTAGTAATACCACTAACACTTGATCATTATTTCCTATGAGTGGGATGTGGCACTTAGTTACCTCAATGTGTCTCCCTACCTGGTCAAATATTTGAACTTTAAATGATGATGTTTCTTGTAATATATTATCAACGTCTCTTTGGAAGTTGTGACCACTGTGTATCCCTTCATAAGCCTATTAAGAGCATTGGATAAAGTACTTCATTGATTGATAGAGTGTATTATATACTAATCATGTGATTGGTAGTTTACAAACACCCTTGAAGATGCCATCCATACACTCTATAATGTTAATGTCCATATAGCCATATCTCCTTGCACCATTATATGTCAATGGCCATTTTTCCTTCAAAATATGCATCACATAATCATACACATCTTGATTATAACTTCGAATTCCAACCAGTCTTTCATCAAATTTTCCCTATTGTGGTCCATACACTAAAATAAGAAGATATCAATGCATTTAAAAGGATAAAAAAATTATTCAAATAGAAATTAGTTTAAAGAAACTTACCAAACATGATGATCGCATCCTTTATTGTATCATATTCCTTTTTTAAAAAAGGGAATCATTGGGTGTGCCCTTTTCAAACCCTCCACACCAGGAAACCCCCTCCCCCTGAAGGGATTACTCTAGAGAGAGCCCTAGTCAGGAAGGATTCGTTTCCAGATGAGATGACAGAGTGTCCCAAAGGGTGACAACCCTTTTGGTGATGGTTCAACATAGCAATCTATTAGCACAGGTGGGTCGTACATCATTTCACACACCCAGTTAGAAGCCAGGTGACCCGGAAATATTAGTGGATCCCAGGTGAAGGAGAATTTCACCCAATAGTGGAATCCCAAGAATCAAACCATGCACCTCCCAAAGAACGACATTGTTTTACCTTTCTCCTTCACCATTACGCCATCACCGAAGTGGTAAAATTAATATTTTAAAAAATAAAAAATCATTATTTTCTCGTATTTAAAATTATTATGAACATTATTAAAAATATTTTCGATATAATATCAACAATAACCATTGGTTTATTTTCATTAAAATTCATCGCTATTAATATCCTATATAATCACTCAATGGTGTTAGATATCAATAAAACTACTTGGATTTTCGTAAAAATCATGCATATATAGGCCAAAAACCAACTCCATGATTCAAATTCAAATTTATATTTTTAAACAATAGATAATTCAAGTGGGATAGGGGAATGATTACCATACTATGAGGTAGCAATGAGTAATACACCTATATAATTTCCATAAAGAAAACTTCTATCAACCTAAATGGATTATTTTCAGTAAGTAAATGTGTAAATACATGGCATGAATGCCCAGAACATCCTATAGAACTTTTCCTCTGTTCGATCAACATGATTATCATAGAATACATACTCAACAATGTCAATATGATAAATATCCTAATTATTGAGAGATTATAATCCAATTATTTATAGAAAAAAATTATACAATTCATCTCAATCACCATACATGTTTAAAATTGATTTTTGTTTTATTATCCAAGCTTTTCCATATGAAATATTGTATTTGAACAACCGCTGAACTCATTCCTAAATGAGTGATATGGGAATATATTGAAATTT
Source organism: Viscum album (assembly GCA_963277665.1). NCBI lineage: Eukaryota > Viridiplantae > Streptophyta > Magnoliopsida > Santalales > Viscaceae > Viscum > Viscum album. The sequence goes on from OY728138.1 coordinate 2,004,652,198, forward strand.
TTGTATCATATCAACAATAACAGTGAATATAAACTCTGAATCTAGTGAAGAATGTTCTTGTGACAGCATTGGGTGTACACAAGTATGTTTACCTCCCAACTTAGTTATCTTCCAGCATGAAAAAAAAATTATTATGTATTTCTCACATGTGAACTTTACATTCAACTCCCTATTATTCATACTAAATGAGGAATTTTACCTTATTGGACTCATCAAATTAAAATGAAAATTATCACTCTATGTGGTATTTCTTAACCACATTTTTCAATGCACTTTTAGTTTCAAACTTTTTTCCAATATATAAGGTGTTATCAGTTATAGAATATGTTTTACCTACAATTCTCTTGAATTCAGTACTTAGTGTAATGATACCCTAATAAAAATCATGTTCATACGATATTACCTTCATTAATAAATTCAATAAGGTAGGGTGGTTACCACTCACTGGTTCATGTCTATCTATCAAGGGAACCTCAGAAGGTTCATTGACCACATATCCCTCACCTACATCATCTCTCTTTTCATCATCATATAATTTCTATTCACATAAAGTCTCATTCATTAAATCAATAGTATCAATAGGGATGTCTCCTACAGTTCTAATCATCTTCTTCATAATTAGAATCTGTTATTAGAGTTATATGAGAAGACATTGAATGATAATGTTGTAAAGGACCGAATTCAAAAAAAATCCCATGATAGGTTTCTGTAGTAGGGGGTCACTCCTCAATGGTAATAGAAATATTGATATATAATTCCATTATACCATTACCACACAGTTGTCTGAACAATGATAACGCCCCTACACAATCCTCATCATCAAGCAGAGTATAATCATTGTATCATAGACGATCAATATATTGAAGATTTTGATATATGATTGAAGTAATTACTTGATCAGCCCTTGGTTTTAAGAGACTATGAATATTCCTATAAATTTCTTCCAATGTCACACATTAATGAATGTTAAAAACTTATTTAGGTGGAAAACTATTGTTAAGTCCCTACTCATTAAATACTACTTCACTATTTTAGTATATGTACACATACATTATTACATGGAAATACAATTTAGTAAAACATTATATATATCTCTACCACATCATAAAATGATTAAAAAATTAATTATTTCTGATTAAATAATGGTCACTTGATCTTGATACTTTTTCTATTGATTAGTTTATTATTAATTTACAAACCAACCAAAGCCTGGGGGACTTCTGGAGCTTCCACTATCTCAAATTTTAGTAACTGTTAATATCCTTTCATTCATGGTGTATAAATCCAAAACCAAGCATCAACACCTCATGTGGAGCCTCTTTTTATTACAATAATACTCACATGAAATTGATGGGTTCTAGGGATTTGATATACATAATACTTTACCATGAACATGCAAGCCCTTGCATTCTTAGAGAGAGAGATGACACGCAGGTCGTCGACAAAGAAATAAAATGAAATTATTACAAATTATATAACCACATACAAAATAATTATGCATTTTATTACAATCATACATTGATCGATCATCTCAAGATAATTCAGCACTCAATAATCTTACCACGTTTTTTAGAAAATTTCTTATATTCTATATACAGTAAATATTTAGTAATAATATTTTTAAATATAATTATATATATTATTGTACAGTTATGTAAGTAATGATATTATATGAATATTAATATTAACATTTTTAATATTATTAATAATAATATATATACATATATCTAATTAATGATTTAAATAAGCAATAAGAATTTTTTTTAATTTTAATTAATTATTATAATAATATACTATAACTTTACTTAAAATTATTTATGATAAATAATAAATATTTATATTAGTATTTTTAAATAACAGTGACTTTATCTTGAGACTTTTTTTATAGATTGGATAATCATTAATCAATAAAGTAACCAAAACCTAGGGGGAACTCCTATAGCCTCCATTGTCTCAAATTTTAGCAATCATCAATATTATTTTCATCATGATGTATAAATACAACATTGAACATCAACAATATAACACCCCATCCTAAATCACTAATTCCAATATAGAGTGCCACATGGCCTCATGTGCACCTCTCTGTACGCAAGAGGTTGTTGATTAGCAGTGAGGGTCTAAATGTCATTAGTGGAGAGATTATACCCTCAATATCAATAAATACAATCATAAATAATAACATAGTGGAATAAATAAACAATGCTATAATAATGACATGTCATGTGTCTCAATTCATACATAAAAATAATCCAAATACCCCCAAAGTGGTGGGTCAAGCTAGAGTGTGAGTAAGATAGGTAAATACATAAACATTGTGGCATCACTCTAGAATCTGTCCTAGTACCACCTCTGATCATCGTGTTATGTATTATAGCTCCTTATCATTAGGGCCTTACCCATTCTCGTATCCTTGATCATGAAGTCTACACATGCATCGAGATTCTTATACAGGGTGTGATTATAAACTTAGTAGGACACTACCAATGTATCCTTAACACGAGTGTGCGTTAATATGATTCTATGTCATGATAATAAATAAATGGCCAAGCAACAACATATAATCACATACTCAGTGGTCATGTGCTAACCAAGCCACCACAAACCCCTAGCCATACCTATTTTAGATCCATGTCATAAAAAGACCATATATGTAGTCAATTGCATGACTTAGATCAAGTCGATTGATTTTATCTACCTTTAAGGACAACCATATTCCATCTTTAAGTAACAACCCCTCTATCCACCTTTAAGGACAAGCATGTTATGCCTTTAAGGAACAACACCATCATCCACTTTTAAGGGCAAGAACAAGTTGACCCAATACATGGATCTAGGATAAGACTCAGACCACATGTCGACCCAATTCATGTCTTGGGGACAAGCCATCACATCATCCATGCTCCCCCTCTAAGGGAGTGACCATGTTTTTTAGGGCCAGCTATCAACCTAAACACTAAAAACAAAGGTTACATCGGCTATGCACCAAACCACATATAAAGAATAACATAATATCCAACGGCCCGAAGGCCTTCAAATATTTTTTTTATTATTGATAAAGCCCCATTTTAGGGAAGAAGGGGGAAACCCAGTGGACTTCATGGACTTAGGAAAAACACATCCGAAGGACAAATAGAGTGAAAACCAGAATGAAAACCAAAGAAAACTCCACCCCAGCATAAAGACAATTTGAAGCACTCCAACATTGCAAGGCTAACCGGCAAGCAAGTGTCATGCGTCAAAGCACAGGCCTGATCCGATGACAGAAGTCATACCCTCTCAAATAGCCGAATCCAAAAAGCACTGTAAAGCTGAACCACCGGCTCTGAATCCTCATTTGGGATTGTTCCAAGTGATCGAGACCAGCTGCACCGTCCCTCCTCCAGGATCGAACCAAACAAACAAAACAACTTCCACACATCAAAATCCTAAAACATGGCTCAAAATCTAATGCCAATCACCAGCACCCATCCAAAGGTGGAGATTCCAGAAATCAACCATTCCAACATGACAAATTCAACCGCAAGAGAACCAAATCACCACTGGAATCGAGACCAGAAGAGCCTCATCGCGGCCATAAGGAACACTTCAAACATATCTGCATCAATCCGAAAAGGAGGACAAACCAAGGAAAATGAATCTAGATCTTTGTCACCCAGGACTAGAAGATCCAACAGCACGTCGATGGAGCATTGTCGTTGAGGGGAACCGGGCAGATCTGATTTGGCAATGCCACTCTGGGCTGAAGCGGATCAGATCGAAACCATAGAAGAACCCACCCCAGCATCCAAATCAGTCAAACCGCAGGATGCAGAAAGGATCAGCAGGAATACCAGAGGCCCTTCAAGCCACAAAACCACCATAAGAACTTCAAAAGCGCACTAGAATCAAACCAAGAAAACTGAAAGCAAACCTCACCCCTCTGAGTTGCTTCAGAGAAGACGTTGAGCCTAATCTAAATGCATCTGAATCTGAAAGAAATCCGAGACAGGTCACGAACCCAAAAGCCATTGCCGAACCACTCAACGCGCGCCGAGAAAAATTCGTCGAGCTGAAGCTAGTTTGAGATCTATCCACTGGAAGCCGATGCCAAGATCCAGACCACCGGAGCCCGTCGAGTTTCACCGCTTCCATGCCGCGATACAGACCACTGGAGCTGGGGCCGATTCACGACGTTGCCAAGCTGAGAGAGCCGGAGACAGCTCAATCCACACCGAAACGGCGCCGAAGCCGACACTGAATGTTGCCTCCGAGATGAGGTCCATAAGAAGACATCGCCAAACTCCTCCACCATCGAGACCAGATCCAGATGAAGCCTACGCTGAGCCGCCGAGTGACGCCAAAGGAGGGGAGGAAACTGACGCCCGTGAAGAAACCCTAGACACACTGAAAAGAAGGAACCCGCCGCTCAAAGGCTCGCTCCATAAAAGGAAAGTTAATTAATGAATAACATAAAAAGGAACATTATAACATATCAAGAATGATATCAGTAGCCATAAACACACACATTTGATTATACTCAAACATGGTATCACAAGATACACATGCACACACATGAGATCTAACATTAAACATGGTCTTACTGGCTACAGACATGCATATAATCAATCCTCAAACATGTTCTAAATCACATAAGAACACAACACCATAAAATTCTAAAAAATATTAACATGGAATATACATGGTAATAACTTCTTACCTCAAGGTTTTCGATGTTAAAGTCAAGTTTCATCAAGGAATCGTCACCTAAATCTTGTTTTCATATTATCCAGTTCAAACAACTCACTAAGGATTCCTAGAATTGATTCCAACTATTTAATTTCCAAAAGAAATAGAAACACTACATGTGATAATATTATCTATCTTCTGGATAATTTATAAATTATCAATTTAATCCATAGCATGTGCTAGCAATTTCTTTCTCCAATAATAATTATGAATTCAACATGTTATGATATTTTATATCACCAGAATAATCCAAGATAATCATGATAAACCTTTATCACTTTTTGATAGTTTTGGGTTATTATCATTTAAAATTCTTTATCAATTTTCTAGAAAGATTAGGGAAGCTTAATTCACAATTTTTCATGAAATAATGAAAGGTGAATTTATAGATTCCAACCAGGAATTTATCCCTTGAAAAATTCTTCTCTCGAGAATAGAGGAGAGGGAGAGGGTTCCTCCATGCCTGGAAGCTAGAAGAAGAACTTGTATTGGTTGATGAAAACTTAACAGGTCTTGGACTAAGGGTTTCAGAACTATCTAGACTCAAGTGGACATCAGTTTCAAGTATTTTTAAGAAAGCACAAGGTGTTATGGTTCACGACATTGAAACCCCCAAATTAAATCACTATTTAATTTTCCCTTGAATCGGTTCTTGAATGAGGAAGGTTTAAAATATTTTAAAACAAGAGTTGCCAACTTTAACGAGCTATAAAAATTAAATTCTCATGAATTTAGACTTTAAAGACCATGAAAACACGATACTGGTTTGAGCTGGGAAGAAGAAAACAAAAAATAGGGTTTAAAATTACCTTTACACCAAAAGGGGAATTATGTAAGGGTAACATAGTTTTACCCTTATGAAGCTCATAGTTGTCGAGTTAGTATATTGGGTTACCCTTACGTAAATTTTTAATTTTCTGATTTACCTTTATGAAACTAAGACATACCCTTACACATCTTTTAAAAACTCAAAGCTACCCTTGCGTACATGCTAGGTTAACCTTATGCAACCTTTTAAAATTAAATTTTTCCTTTGCACAACCCTTGCAAACACAAGTTTACCCCTATGAAACATAGACCCACCCTTACACAGTAAGGTTTTACCCTTATGTAACCCTTGAAAACATGGATTTACCTTTATAAAGCTCCCAAAAACCAGCTTGCATAAGGGTGGTGAGATTTTACATTTATGTAGACCCTATGATCTATATATGAGTAAAAATAAAGGATCAAATTATTAAATTTTCACTTAAAGGACTTATAAATTATATCCAAAAGGGGGGTTTTAGAATATTTGAAATTTGATAATGTTAAAAACACCTCCTACTAATCCTCTTTTTTTAATAATATTACACACATGCAAGTGAGGGATTCTAGGAGTTTGGAATACATAGAATTTTACCATGAACACGTAGCTCCTTACATTATTAGAGAGAGGGATGACACAAAAATAATCAATGAAGAAATAAAATAAAATTATTACAAATTATATAACCACATACAAAATAATTATGACATTAAATTTCAATGATACACTGGTTGATCCCCTCAAGTTAAGTCATCACTAAATACTCTTACCAAATATTTTTTAGGATTGTTCTTATAATGCCCTGAAATATTGTATTCAATACCGTGTATGACACATAACACCAAGTGCGTAAGGGAATATAATACCCCAAGAAATTATAATATATTTACTATTTTAAAGAAATTAAATCTATGATATTGCTTGAAATTCATGTGATAGTGATTTAGCCTATGGTGTACGCAATAATGAGTTTCTTCAATGGTTTGTGTTACACGCAAGACCGAGTTTTACCGAACAATAATATATTATTAAAATATTATTATTTAATATAATAATACTTAACCTTGGTGTTAAATTAGAGGTTATTAATAGTATTAACTAAATTATGAAAATATATAGTTTACAAAAATATAAAATGAATTAATAGGTTACCAATTAAATATAAATGAAAATATAAACCAATTGAATATAAAAGAAATGTTATTATGCTCACAAAGGCGTTTTGTATTAATAAATTAAATTAATTGCAATTAGTGAAGGATATTAATGAAATATATATTTTATATATTCAATCAAATATTTTTTATAATCAACCAATAGATTTGATAGACATAAGATAAGAATAAACTCAATATTACACATAAAAACCTATATTGTTATTAAGGCGCTTTTAACACCTTTTAATGGAGAACCCATTTTAAATCCAATTTTTGACCCTTTAATAAATTTAATATGTAAAAAAACTTCATCTTTTAAATCCAAGAATAAAAATTATGTTAATTTGAATTTTTGGTATTTTTCTTTAAAGTTTCATTTTTTAAATGAATAGTGAAAAATACTTAAATTTAATTCAAAACTGATTTTTCATCTAATTTATTTATAAGGTTAAATTATACTTTTAATTTATTTTAAAGTTTAATTATATCATATTTTTATAAATTAATCCAATGTAGGTCATTGGAATCAATTTTAATTTGAAATTGACTATAAAAACATAGCAAACTTTCTGACGTTTTTACATTAAAACCCCGCAATGTCGTTCCATCTGCAGGATTAAATTTAAATTAATTTCTGTCACTTCTGTGTTTTGAATTTAAAAAAATGGATTCCATATTTTTAATTATAATAATTTATAGTCTAATAATTTCAAATTATTTTTTTACAAAAAATATTAGTGAACGTAAATAAAATTAATTACAATAATTGAGGTTAAATTAAGCATAATAAAAGAGTAAAGCTTAAACTTAAGGCCTAAAATGACCTATAAACTTGTACAAAATCTATTTGATGCCCATATTTCAACCTTTATCTCCCTTTGATCTACTTTGGACCATTATTGATCTACTTGAAATAAAAAAAATGTCGGTGGGGTCCTTTTCTTTTAAAATATTACAAAAATGTCACTCCTCCGCCATTATAAAAGACCTCCTTGGGGGCTATGGCTTGACTTTATATCCTTCGTATATGGTGTGTGTGTGTTTAATTTAATTTTACCCCCAAACACCTAATATATATAAATAGTCCCCTTTCCTCCCACTTCCTCACACCTCTCAAGCCACTTAGGTTCGGCTAAACTCTGCCCAAATCACTCCCCAACATCCCTCCCTTCCTCCTTGAAGCCTCCCTTTGGGAAGAAATCAATCCAAGGAAGTCTTTTGGTACAAACCAAAAGGATTTACCTGATTAAGAGGTAACATCTTTCCTAAATATCTTTAATTTTGTTTCTATTTTCCACTCCCTCAACTCCTCTTATTCTATTTTTATATAGCACCTTCAGTATCCTCAATGTACTAGGATGTTTTTATGCTAATGGTACTACCAACACTTACACACACCTCCATCTAATGGGTAACTAACATATTGTTTATGTTTATAGTGAACTACCACTCCAATGGCCCAAAAGCCTTCATTTTTTATCGATTTTGATAATCCACCTTTCAAGGGGTGAGGTGGAACCCTTACAAGGCTTGTAGGCGTAAGTATTACATGGCCCGTAGGTCATAGAGGAATTCATTTCCCGTAGGCTTCAAACATTACATAAAACCCAGACTAACTAATTGGAACTACTCCTCCCCAGCATCTTCACCATGAAATCAGCTCTCCACCTTCACATGGTTGTTCGGCTAGACTTTCTCGTGCATGTATAGGCTTGTCCTGATGGCAGGTGACATACCCTCTCATTCTTGCAATCCGTTTAGCTTCTGATATGGTGAAATCTCCTTGCTCCTACTCCTACTGAAGTTTTTTCCTTGTAGGTTTTCTTGTTTTCATCTGTACTTAAAGAGGCCTGAAGGCCTTGAGGTGGCCCGAAGGCCTTACTGACCCGAAGGCCTTAAAGGATGATTGTTCATTTTTCCATTACCAACTCTCACGGTGGCCATTACAATGGAAAATCTATTTATATATTTTATATATAATATTTATTATGTATTTAAGATTATTTAATTCTTTTTCAACACATATCTTTATACTTTTCATTTTGTGTAAAAACGATAACATCGTTTGTGGAAGTGCGGACTACCGCCCCCTCAAAGCGATGTGATTCATTGACACTATACATAGAATGTATAAAGGATGATTTTAATTAAACATACATGACATACAAAACATATATATTATATTCATGACATAATTATATTTCTATAAATATAATATATATCATTTTCTTTATTACCCTTTCACACACTTAAAAAGTGATAACATCGTTCATGAACATGTGGACTATCACCTCCTCGACATGATGTGATTACTTTTACATAAAAATAATCCTATATATAGATATATATGATTAAATAATATGGTATTATGGTATAATGATCATTCTAGAAATATTTAAGTTATTTACCTTCTTTCCTAAATGATCATTGAAAAATGGGAACGTTACTCATGCGTATGTACGACCTATCGTCTCCATGATTGTAAAATTGGTTCATTTTATATATCAATTAATGATTAGTAATAAAAGTATAATTGATGTATAAATATAATAATTATTTCATGATTATTATTCTTTAGATGTTATCTAATGACCCCTTTCACCATAGTTGACCCACCAAAGTTGTTTTTGACATATAAAACAAAATTGGTCAAAACACCCGACGTAAACTTAATTGTTTAAGTAGTTGTACACAAAATGATAATAAGTGAAATAAAATTAATTATAAAATGAAAAATGTTCTAAAGAAAGTAGAAAATTAAAATAAGTTTATTATACGGAAGTTCAAGGATGTTCACCCATAAAGAAACTCAAGGTAAGGGATTCTTGTCTCGTGTTCATTCAGTGAGGAATACTTAATTTTTGTGCTCCAAATTTCTTATATATGGTGTAAATACTACCAAATTGAAAGGTAATATCATGAATAAATCTTTATTCATGGTATTTTTGAGTTTAAATTTAAAGTATTTATTTTAGGGTTATTTGAGTTAATAGTTTCCAAGTTGAACAAAATTTCATAACTCAATTTCTTTTCATTGAGTTATATTACTTCCTCATTGTTGTTAATATTCTAAGATTGTGTGTGTGATCAATTTTTACTATATATTATTTTATTTATACTTCCTTTATGTGTATTTTCATTTCATACACATAATCTACTCATTGATTTATTTTTACTTCGATGTTATATCCTTTTCAAGGGTTTATTTCACAATATCATTTTATTCAAGATTATTAGTACATGAATTTCCATCTGAAGAAATTATTGGATAATTTTTTAATAAACCTTTTCATTTTGATCACCTCGGGTTCTTAATGACCATTTTCAAGTATTAGTACCATTTTTTCACTCTTTAGTACTCAAGGTGTTTTATAAAATGTTTTTATGAAAACCTAACTATATTTCTCTCTTTAGTCAGAGAACCCACTTTCTTCTAAAAACAATTTTTTACTAAAATGTTTTCAAAAATGATTTGGTAAATACATTTTTATCCTTTTTTCCTTTTACCCATGATTTCAAAGGGATATTCTTATCGCTTTCCTGATAAGGCATTTTTCTAACTCTTTTTACCTTGCAAAATGAATGTTTTTTTACCTCGTATGACATGTATGGATGTATCTGTCGTCATTTCCTTGAAGCTTCCTTTACATGTTTAAAAGGTTTTTTTTAATAAAATTGTTTTTAAAAGGTATTTTCAAAGAAAAATATTTTTAACGGTTTTTTCAAAGCAAAGGATATTTTTCTCAATTATATTTTTTAAGTTATTCTTTTATTTCATCAAAGACAACAACCCTCTATTTTTACTCCACCTGGGCTAATTTGTATTGATACCATCCATATCCTTTATCCAGATGGTTTTTGATTTATTTGGGAAAGGAAAATATTTATATTCCTTTCATTTATTTCCATGTTATTCCCCTTGAAATATTCAATTTCCCATGATCATTGAACATTGAATTTCCCCTAAATTATCCATTTCATTTCTCATAGACATTAATATTGCCTAAATTGTATACAATTTTACATATGGTGTCTACTTTGATATTTATTTGATTATTTGGGGAAATATTGTTAAATCCATATACCTTTTTCAATATGGATATTTGATAAGGCATATTATGTATTCGATGTGAGGAATGCTTTGGATATGCAATACATGGGTTCGGTACCGTTTAAGGCAAGCCCTATGGGTTGGGGACCGGTTAATGAAAGTCCCTCGATACATCAGTAGTCTCATGGGATGAATTTGTTGCACAAATTGGAATAGGTAAATTGTCTCTTGATGGTAATGGTTCCATGAACCTAGGAAATATGGTGTCCAAAAATTTATCATTTTCCCTCATTTAGTTTCAATTATTATTCATCCATGAGATTTTGTGTCGACGTATCTATGGATACATGTCATTTCAGTTCATTGATTAAATGGCATGTGTTTTAGTTTCATACCTTTCCATATTGATTGTTCCTTATCTAGTTATTTGAATGGAATGTATTTATAGTTATTACCTTTCCATGTTATTTATTCAGTTCCTTCTCAGTTTGTTGATTACATGGTATGTGTGTTCAGTTATTTATTATGCCATAAATATTACTCTCATTGATTTATTATTTCTTCCGCTATATTTTTCCCTTATTGAGCATTTGATCCCACCCTTATTATGTTACTTTACCCAGGAATCCAAGAAGCATACCATGAAAGATATGTAGGGATTTACTAAATAGATTAGAGTTATCCTAGAATTTATTTATTTAAAGAAAAAAATTATGTTGTAATTAGTGAATTCATTTATAATACAAGACTCATTTATGTATCTAGTTTACCAAGACTACTAAACTCTTGGTCATTTATAATTTGATTTCTTACAATCATGTCAATGTAATTGATAGAAGACACTGACTTTAGGCTATATGGGGTCGGGGTGCTATAGTTCTTATCTTCTGCATATAGTAAATAAATAGTAATAATATGTTTAAATATAATTATATATATTACTAAATGATTATACAATTAATGGTGTATATATGTAGATAATTTAATTAATGATAGAAATTTTTGTATTAAATTTACGATATGAATTTTTGTATTTATAGTTATTTTTTAAATATGAATAAAATTAAATTTAAATGTGATAAATTATATAATATATATATATAATCATATTTAAATAAATTTAATAATATTTTCTATAAAATATTATTAATAATATAATTTTTAAAAAATATTTCGGTACAACAATTTTATTTATCTATATATCTAATAATATAATGTAAATTAATTTTAATTTAAATATAATAAATAATAGTATATATGCATATAAATATATTCAAATGTATTTATTAATATTTTAAAATATAATTATATATATACTTTTTTATAATCAATTTTAGTTTCTAGAATATAAATAATTTTATTTATACATAATTTCTCATAATATTATATGTATATAATAAATTATATTTTTAAAATATTAGTAATAGTAATTTTTTAATTTAATTAATGAACATAACATTATTTACATTTATATAACCAATAATATATTGAAATTTTATTTTAAGTTAAATATAATAAATGAAATTATATATATACATTTTTGTAAGTAATAATATTTTACAAAAATATAAATAGTTTCATTTTTTACATAATTACTCATAATATTAATTATTTATAATTAATATTTTTTAAAAGATATTATTAATAGTAAAAAAATTAATTTCATTGACGATAGTAATATTATATATATATATAATAATATATTATAAATTTAATTAAATTTAGATATGATAAATAATATAATATATATAATTATATTCAAATAAAGTAACAAATATTTTGTACAAAATATTATTAGTAATGTATCTTTTAAAAATATCTAGATGGAATATTTTTATTTATCTTTCCAATAATATATTGAAAATTTATTCTAATTTATATATAAGATATAATATTATATATACATATAAATATATTCAAATTTAATTATTAATATTTTAAATTATAACTATACATATACATTTTTGTAAACAATAATATTTTCCTGTATATAAATAATATTATTTTATACTTAATTACTCATAATTCAACACAATTTAAATTATCCAAATATCATATTCAAATTTGTTAATTCATTCAACATAATCTAAATTGTACAAAGAACATATAAATTAAATCATACAATCATACAATCATACAATTGAAATAAATAAATCATACAAACAAAATAAATAAATCAACTAGAAAATTAAAATTTTTAAAAAAGAAATTTTATCTTTACGGATACTATGTGACACTCATTAGGTCAAGGGTTCATTTTCTTTTGGGATTTATTTTTCCCTTGATGTGTTCTTGGAGTTCTCAGGCACCAAGAGTTTGAACCATGAGGTTTTAGAGAGATAGACCAGGGCACGTGGTTAGCACACATTTTGTTTAACTGAGCGGCTAACCATGTGAGGGTGTTGCAGTTTGTGATGGTGGGGTTTGGCACTATTTTTTAAACCATACAATACCCCAGGGGAAATCATGTGGCCTATTTTGGGTGTATAGTGTCACCCACATGGTTGGTGTACGGTTTGCCTAACCTAGCGGTCAAACTGTGTGGCCCTTTCCAACTCTTTAAAAAGTTGCTTTTACCCTTTTTCTCCTATCAATTTCTTAAGGTTTGGGGGCTCATTTTCCTTCCCCTACACATGTAGACTCCCCCCTTTGGATGTGTATCTCTCCCCCTCCTTAGTAATGATTTTCTCTTGGAAACCTTGGTGGTTTTCTTGAGGTAAGTCAATTTCTTCATGATTTATTTTTCCTTTCCCCTTCTCAAGACTTGTTCTTCCCTTTTTTATGGAAGTGTGGAACCCTATGGGTGGTGTTGGCTAAATATAGGGTGTGTAATGTGGGTTTTAGTTTTATTTCTTGTGGCTTAGGTGTGTAAGGCCTTGTTCTTCCTCCTTCGGGTGGTCATTGTTAAGGGTGACGAGCTTTAGACCGGATCCAAGATAGGTTTCTCTATTTAAGAGTTTTTTCCATGGCATGCCTTTAAATTTATAATCTATTTTAGTTTTTTTATTAAATTTCCACTTAAATAAAATATTCTTGGTGTGTATTTTATGTTTGATGTCTTTCATGGATTGGATTGAAAATTTGGGGTTTAAAGTGGGGTTTTCGAAATGGGTGTGGCTTGTATGCCCATCAAGTGTTTGATAAAATGGACCAAATAGTTTTTTGTGATTTCTAATGGATTTATTAAATGGTTTTATAAAATATTTTACCTTAGCAAGGGAATTTTAATAAAATTGGGCGTGTTTATTTATGAAAGGGTTTTTGATATATTTTGATTCATATGGGCACTTTTTTATGGATGTGTTGGCATGGAGAAACACATGGGGTAACTGAGGTGTGAGTGAAGGTTTTTTTAAGGAAAAATATGAGCATTCATAGGAAAAACCATGTGAGATTCCATGTTGGTCTGTATGGGTATTCATGTAATCCATCAGATGGAGGACTGTGAGTGCCTCCAACTCATTTTATAAGGGACTATGAGATCCTTTAGGTAGGAATACCATGATAGCTTTCATGTTGATAATAGGGAAGACCTTGAGAGCTTCCATTACTTAGATAGCTAGCATAATTGTTTACTCATCTATGATAGACTCGATGGTTATATACCTTGGTTCACTTTACTCATGCTAGATTGGTTTATATGCTTTATGAATTTTATTAGTTCCATTTTTATGTTATGGGATGTATTGTGAACATTTATTCATTTCCATTGTTATAGTTATTTTATTTTGATGTTATTATCATTTTGATTATGCCTTGTTGGATATGTTGAGCATGTTGTGCCTTGAGACTCATTTATTTATTTGATCCATGTTGAAAAGTGTTTTGGAAAACTTTTTTTATTTGAAATAGAAAACCAAAGGGATTTCAAAAGTTTATTGGTTTTCATGGGTAAAGTCCTTAAATATATTCATGATGGTATCCTACTGGGTTTCGTGCCTCACACCCTTCTTAGGCCCATTAGACATTTGAAAATTTCTTTTTTCATGACACGGTTAAAGGTAAGGGAACCATGTTCCAGGGTGGCTCTTCTTGATTACTTTCATCCAGTGTTTTGAGGAGGATATGTGGTCTCATAGGTATTGACTCGTATGGATTCATTGTTGTTATTTTGTATTCATTGGGTTATACTTTGGGCTTTGTTTGGCATTGTGCCCATTCTTTTGAATTTTGGGGTTTTTTGAGATACTATATATGTATATGGACTATTATGGAATTTTTAGTGTATTATGTATGTTGATGTTTATAGTATCTATTTTTCTTTTATTGTTGAATATAATGTAAGTGGTGTGATCGTCCTTCCTATAGATGGTTCATGTTGGTTTACTAGTGGGGAAACCATTCTCAAGCTTTAGTTGGTTATCCCCAATGCTTGTCGCTAGCCCATGGAAATCGGGAATGTGCTTCTTTCCATGTGGTGGGATAGCTCAAGTGTTGAGTTAGGTCGACCAGAGTTGGTTCATTACAAAATGTAATCAGATCTATTTTTTGAGAGTCATTGGTAGATGGGAGCTAGGACCGTCGGGACTCGAGAGGTAGGAACAGGGGAGTTCCTAGCCATCTCTTATTCGTGTTGAACCTTGAGTTTTCATGGGTTTTTTGGGAACTTTGTTTATGTTTTGAACATGGTTATGGTTTTTTTTTATGATATTTTTTCTCATTCTTCATTGTATTTTATTGTGATTCCCATGTTGGGGGTTTTCTTTCGGTACATTTGATGTGGTTTGATGTTGTATTATGCTTGATGAATCTTGTTCTTTGTGTCTTATATCCAATGCCTCCCAAAAGGAAGGACCTAATCCAGACATAGAGTGGGTGCAGCGGAGAGTACCTTATAAGAGAACCCTCTCGTTGATCTGACTTTAGTGGAGTTAGTGATTTGTATGATCCAAACCTTGGTTTAAGTGGGTGGTTATGAGAAAACATGGATTGTGGACCATGCACAAGAGTTTTCAAGGCAAAATCCACCGATGTTTCATGTCAATAAGGGACCCAATGATCCTAAGGAGTGGTTGGATCATATCGAATGGATCTTTGAGTTTTTTATGACCCCTGAGACATCTAAAGTGGTCTTTTCCATGTTTTTATTGGAAGGAATGGGTAGGAAGTGGTTGGAATTTATGGTGATTTTGGGGAAGCATGAGGATCTCACATGGACCACCTTTAAAGTGGCATTCAATCGATAGTTCTACTTGGATACCTTGAGAGTGGAAAAGGACCATGAGTTTCTAAAGCTAGAGCAGGGTGATCATTCGGTGATGGAGTATGCTGCCAGATTTACTGATTTGGTTCGTGTCTCTCCAGATCCCCTCATGAATGATTACCTTGAGTCTCAGCATTTTGATATGGGATTGAGTCCATAGATCATATCTAAGCTCATCATTATGTGTCTACCAACCTATTCAGAGGTGGTTGTCAAGGAAGCTATGTCGAAGGTAGATTTGATTGGAAAAAAGGTCTTGGTGGTGTTCCTTTAGTAGGCAGTAGCCAGAGTTATTCATCGGGACAGAAGCAGAAGTGGGATGAGTCTCATAGGGGTAGTGGAAAGAGTTCCCATGAGTCTTCAGGTTCAATTCTTATGGATTCTTTGGGGTTTAATCTCATTGTTTTCTATCATTGTTGGAAGGAAAGACACACTTGTATTCAGTGCTTAAAGACTCTGAGGATGTGCCACTGGTGTGGGTAGTCAGGGGATATACAACACTTCTATTAGTTGGCTTCATGAGGGCAAGTTGTGGGATCCACCTTTTCAAAAGGCTCTCAGGTGCAGTTAGAGGCTTACAAGGGTGTGGGATCATTCCGTCATGGAAATGGATATTCTTACCAGGGGAAGAAGTCTTAGGGATGGTCTCAGACAAGGTGTCTTTATGCTGAAAAGGTTGTGTTTGAGGACTTAGATTCTGGGTCGACCACCGTTTGAGGTACGGTTTTTATTGCTTCTTATATGGAATTAGTTCTTGACACCAATGCATCCCGTTATTTTATTTCAGTTAAGCTAATTGATACCTTGGGTATAAAGGTTGAGTTGATGTCATATTTTATGGATCTGCAAACCCTATTGGGTAGAAAGAAGGTGCATGGTTTCAAGTGTCCAGAGTGTTGTGTGGTGGTAGCCGGCATGGAAGTTGTCTGAAACTTACTTGTTTTGGACCTGGATATTTTTTACCTTTTATGAGCATTGATTAGTTGATCAACTTCAAGGTGTTGATCGATTTTTATCACCGTAGGGTCTAGTTCCTTACTCCTGATGGGATCACTCTCGTCTTTTGAGGTGAGTGGGATATGCGCTTAGGTATTCCCAGACCATCTGATTTGGAGATGGGGTTGGTATCATTCTAGTTGTGTGGGTTGTTCCTTGAGATTATTGAGTAGGGTTCAGTAGTTGAACTTCCAGTGGCCATGGAAAGGTACCCAGATGTGTTTCCAAAGTATTTCTTGAGATTTATTCCTCAGTGAGAGGTTGATTTTACCATTAATCTGCTTCCTCGGATGAGATTTATTTCCCTATAATTTTATCATATGTCTTCGTCTGAGTAGAGGGAGTTGAAAGTCCAGCTAGAGGATCTTGAGGGTAAGGTTTTTATCTATCCTAGTGTGTCATTGTAGGCTTTTCTGGTGCTATTTGAAAAGAAGTCGAATGGTAGCCTCTGAATTTTCATAGACTATCGTGAGCTTAACTAGGTGATAGTAAAGAATAAGTACTCATTTCCTAGAATTGAGGACCTATTTGAATAGCTTAAAGGGGCCTGTTGGTTTTTAAAGGTCGATATGAGATCAGGGTACCACCAGTTGAGAGTATGGGAATAGAATGTTCCAAAGACCACCTTTCGAAGATAGTATAGATATTTTGAGTATTTGGTTATGTTTTTTTGGCTTACAAATTCTCATGTGGTCTTTGTTTCGTTGATGAACTAGATGTTCCATCGCTTTTTGTACTCTTTCATAGTCATGTTTTTGGAAGAAATCTTGGTGTATTCCAAGGAGGAGAAGCATGTCAGACATTTGGAGGTTGTTTTGAGTGTTTTAAGAGAGAATCATCTATATATCAAGTTGACCAAGTGTCATTTTTGGATCTAGGAAGTGAATTTTTTGGGGCACATAATTTTCGAGGCACCCAGAGAAAGTTTGAGCAGTCATATCTTGGGAGTAGCCCAAGAATGTGTTTGAGAACTGTATAATTCTAGGCTTGTTTGGGTATTATAGGTGTTTTTTTTGGGACTTATCTAGGATAACTTCACCCTTGACAGATTTGACAATGAAAGGGGTGAAATTTGAGTGGGATGAGAAGTGATGAGTGATTTTGCTCTCTTGCAGACTTGTTTGACAACTACACTTGTTTTAATTCTTCTTAAGCCTAGGAAGGATTATGTAATGTATTGTGATGCTTCTAGTGTGGGTATGGGGTGTGTGATGATATAGGATGACTGTGTGGTGGCCTATGGCTCGAGGTAGCTACACTATAACGACCCGAAATTTTGAATAAATCTTGTTTCCTAATTTCATGTGTTATTTTTTATACTCAAAAAAAATGTTTTATTTGATAAACATGATTATAAATAAAATGAGACCATTGGTTTTTGAGTGTTATATGACCATCAGTCAATATGACCACCGTGAACAAAATGTTTTGATTATTGTCTCTAAATTTAAGTAATCTTGGTTAATTATTATAGAAAGAAGATTTGATGGCCTCACCTAGTAGCCTTGGGCCGATCGAAGCCCATCTAACAGAGATTGGGAAGGAGGTAGCACCATTGGGCTTTTCTCTGGACCAAATCCAAGCCGAACTTCATCATGTGAAGCTAGAACGGAATCGCCTTCGCGAGAAGTTCAAACTGATAGAAATTACTACTCGGGCAATGTTGACTGAGCCGCCCCAAAATTCTATCACCCTAGCACACCTTACTCTTAGGTCCTATGCTGGTATTATAAGGGGTTATGTAACGAGACCGTAATTGCCTTGTGTAATCCTTTTTTTTAAATAAAAATTTGGATTTCTTCTTATGATGATGTTTATGAATTTTCAAATGACCGGATAAATATTGTATGCATATTTTTGATGAATTTTAGAAAAAGGATATTTTAAAAATGGTTGTGTAAACCTTAAATAATTAAAAATGTGTAATGATCTTCGAAAAATGGTCTTCTACAATTATGTTCAGTACGAAATTTAGAGTCTAATAAGATCAACTTGATTTTTGATGAATAGTAAATTATGAATAGTGATTTTATGATTAGGATTAGTAATATGACCAAATGGATTAGTAATCTCACTTAAAGAAAGTTTTAAAATAATCTAGGCACCTTGATTAAGTAATGTGATTCAATAAAATAGTTAAATAACGGTTTCATTAATTATTATTCAAGTATTAGTTTTTTCAGGTGAATAGTGTTTTTTAATTAAAAATTTAATTAAAAATAATTAGAAAATTATTTTTATAAAAATGACTTTATTTTTGAACTCAGAGCATCGATATTATGTTATGGTAATTTTTGGGGTTTTTTCTGAAAAAATGAATTTTCGATGAATAGTGTTTTTATTTAAAAATTAAATTAAAAATATTTAGAAAATTATTTTTATAAAATGGATTTCATATTTGTAATCAGAGTGTTGATATTTGGTTAAGGTGAAATTTTGGGATTATTCTGAGAAAGTTGAATTTTTGATGAATAGTGAAAATACAGTTTTTAAGTTACGTGTGTTTAATGACATCATTAAATGATGTATTAAGTTTGTAATAAATATGTTCGAATTATGAATAGTGATATAAGGTATGAGGTGTCCCAAGTGTCCAATACCATGGGAAAATACCATGGGCAAGCCCATGGTTTTGCCAAAACCACTAATGAGGTGTCCCTTTGCCATTAATGCCTTGTCCCCTCACTTTCCCTATAAATACCAAGCCATCCTCTCATCCATTCGACTCCCCACTCTTCCCCAACGAAGTTCTGGTCTCATTACCTCCCAAGGAGTCCTCCCAAGGTGCCCCCAAGCCCTCAAGGTCCCAACCTTTGAGGTTTAAGAGTTACATTTTAAGGTAAGGGATCCGACCCCTCTCTTTCTTTTCAAGTGATCTCTTTTATGTCATTCCTTTTATGCCCCATGTTCTTATTTTGGAGGATGTTCTTTTATACTCCTCTTACTGAACTTTTTATGTTCATATGATGAAAGACCCCCTCTTACTCTCATCATTTCGTTTTAAGAAAGTTTAAGTGGCGTCGTTAGGCTGCCGAATTTTCAAGGGATTCATTCACCTCTCTCTTTTTCAAAGTTCTACTTTCATGTCAAGTCTTTCAAGTTCATTTTTATTATGTTGGGGTATGATCTCTATATTTATCATACTGGTCTTTTATGATCACATGATGAGAGACCCCATTTGATCTCTTCAATTCAGTATTTTGAAGTTTTAAGTGGCGTCGTTAGGCTGCCGAAATTTTAAGTGGTTCTTCACCCTTCTCGTTTTGAAGTTCTACTTTCATGTCAATTATTTCAAGTTACTTTTTATTATGTTGGGGTATGATCTCTATATCTATCATACTGGACTCTTATGTTCATATGATGAGAGACCCCATTTGATCTCTTCAATTCAGTATTTTGTTGAAGTTTAAGTGGCGCCGTTAGGCTGCCGAATTTTTAAGTGGTTCTTCACCATTCTCGTTTTGAAGTTCTACTTTCATGTCAATTCTTTCAAGTTCCTTTCTATTATGTTGGGGTATGATCTCTATATCTATCATACTGGACTCTTATGTTCATATGATGAGAGACCCTATTTGACCTTGTCAATTCAATTTTGTTGAAGTTTAAGTGATGTCGTTAGGCTGCCGAATTTTCACAAGAGAAATCTTGTTTTGTTTTCTTCCTTTCATGTTCTTCATTTCATATGGTATATTTTCAAATTTCATTACCATGTTCATAAATCCCTTATATTTTGTCCCTCTACTGTATGATGGGTCATTTATGAATGTTTGACCCATGTCCCCTCTTTTCTCAATGTTTTCTAAAACCTTGTAACATAGCCGTTATGCTGCAGAATTTTCCCCTCAAAATGCCTCTCTCTCTTTTCTCAAAAAATTATTTTATGTTATAAAGTGAATACTCAAAGCTCTTATTTCTACAAGGGTATTCACATATATATCAAAATGTTCCATTTTAAATTCTGGGATTTACATACATGAGACCCGCTTCCCTTTCCGTGGGTTTAAAGTGCCGTAAAGATCATGTCATTAAAGCAGTTTTTAAAATGTTATGATTATGAAATGAAACCCATTTATTTTATGCTATATGGGTTATTTATGAAATGTTTGATGATGATATATGTGGCTCACATGATAATAAAGGCAAATTTAAGGGTGCGCCCTGATAGCGCTCCAATGCATTGGGTAAAGACTTAATCTCTAGAGATGACCATTTTAACGACGCCTTGGTGAATAACCTTGGTAATTTTTAACGACACCTTGGGGATGGACCTTGGTGAAACGAAACGATTTCCAATATTAAATGTTTCAGCCACATATTCAAGTTATGAAAAAGTTTTATTTTTATTATGATATGCCTCATGATTTCATTTTCATGCCTTAAAGTTCTTTTCATGACTTTATTGATGTATCCCAAGTTCATATGTAAAATGTTTCACTTGTTTCCTTTGCTGGGCCTTCTGCTCACCCTTTCTTTTGATGTATGTCCCCAGGTTATGAGATTCAGTAATGAGCCTAGGGTGAACATGAGGAGAAGCCTTTCAAGTGTTTAAGAAGAATTCTTTATGTTGTTTTCATGTTTTAAGTTCCTGGTTTCCAAGACACTAAACCTTAAAGATCCTCGGTTTTGTAAAATGTAATTAAAGTTTATGTGATAAAAAGGTGGGATGCTATATACACCCACATGAGTGGAATTATCCCACCCATGACTTAGAATTGGCAGTCGTTATGCATGTGCGAAAGAAGTAGCAACACTATCTCTCCGGAGATCATTTTATAGTGTATTCAGATCATAAGATCCTGAAGTATATTTTCAACCAGAGAGACCTGAATCTTAGTTAGAGACGCTGGTTGGGATACCTTCAGTCTGTTGATTTTGATATTACGTATATGCCTGGGAAGGAAAATGTGGTTGTCGACGCATTGAGGAAGAAGCTTCCAGTGCAAGCGGTTCAGGAGTTAGTGGATGAGTGGGGTCCGATAAGTTTGTTTGTTGATTTGAGGCTGGATGTCTAGGAGGATGGAGGGAAGGTATTTTTGGATAGTCTGCATATTACACCCTCTCTCATTGATTGGGTGAGGATTAAGTAATTATTCGGCCTAGAGTGCTAACAGATTAGTAGTTCCCTAAATGGTGGGGAGACCTTAAGTGATTTGTCTCAGTCGCCCGATGGTTCTCTTCTCTTTTGAAAGCGGCAGTTTGTTCCTTTGAGCCTAAGGCGGGAAGTGATGCAGGAGGGGCATCATTATAGTTGGGTCATTCACGCCAAAGTGACCAAGATGTTCTATACCTTGAGAGGTCAGTATTAGTGGCCCAGGATGAGGCATACAGTGGGAGAATTTGTTTCTAGGTGTTTGACTTTCTAGAGGATCCACGTTGGGTATCAAAGACCAGTCGGGTTGTTACAGCCACTTCCCATGCCAGTGTGGAAATGGAATGAGGTCTCTATAGATTTTTTGATCGGGTTACCTCGTACTCCAAGTGGGAAGGATTCCATATGGGTGATTGTTGATTGTCTAATGAAATCATCTCATTTTCTACCCATTAGGGAGTCAAAAAAGGTAGGGGACCTCAGACGCTTGTATGTTTGAGAGGTTGTTTGGCTTTCACAGGGTGCCCTCGGCGATAATGTCGGATCGGGATACCTATGTCACATCTCATTTTTTAAAGGGACTCCAAGAGGCTTTGGGAACCCAGTTGAAACTAAGCACCACATATCTCCCACAAACGAATGGCCAGTTTGAGTAGACCATCCAAACTCTCAGGGACATGTTGCGGGCATGTGTGCATGATTTTGGCGGTTTGTGGGAATGGAACCTATTATTGTCCAAGTTTTCTTATAACAACAAGTTATCATGCCTTGATCAGGATGGCCCCATTTGAGGCATTGTATGGGTGGTTGTGCTAATCCTCATTGTGTTGGATCAATATGCATTGGTGTTGCGTTATATCAAGCCATTTCGTGTTATGGAGCATCTAGGGAAGGTAGCCTACCAGTTGGAGTTACCTCCACGACTAACCTTGATTCATGGTGTTTTCCACGCTTCTCAGCTGAAGAGATACCATCTACAACCATCTCATGTACTGGAGTGGTAAGATTTGGAGTTAGAGTCTGATGCCACCATTGTAGAGCAGCGTGTTCGTGTCACGAATGTTCAAAACAAGTTGCTTCATGGGAAGGTGATCCTGTTGGTCTGGGTGCTCTGGAAGCGTGGAGGCGATAGTCATGAGACATGGGAGCGGGAAGGTTGGGTGAGGGAGCAGTGGTCTCACATGTTTTCTTCTAGCGATGCCTAAAAACTTTTTGGGAAAAGAAAGTGGCATGGTGGGGAGTTTGTGGCACCCATCGGGTCACTGGTATGTTTTCTTTTGAGGTTTATTTTTTCCTTGATGTGTTCTTGTGATTCCCAAGTGTCGGGAGTTGGAATCGGGAGTTTTAGGGGAGACAGACCATGGAGCACGGTTAGCGTACAGTTTGTTTAATCGTGTGGCTAATCGTGCGAGGGGTGTTGCAGTTTGTGACAATGGGGTTTTGTACGGTTTGAGCACGGTTTTTCAAATCATGCGACACTCCAAGGGAAATAGTGCACCCTATTTTGGGTGGACAGTGGCACCTGTGCGGTTGGTGCGTGGTTGGCCTAATCGTGCACCCAAACCGTTTGGCTTTGTCCAACTCATTAAAAAGTGACTTTGTACCCTTTTCCCTATCGATTTCTTAAGGTTTGGGAGCTCATTTTCCTCCCCCTGCACGCGCAGCCTCTCCCCTTTGGGTGTGGAGCTCCCCCCCCCCTCCTTGATGGTGATTTTCTCTTGGAAATCTTGGTTGTTTGGCTTGAGGTAATTCGATCTCTTCATGATTTATTCTTCTTTTCCTCGTCTTGTTCTTCCATTTTTGTGGAAGTGTGGAACCCTAGGGGTGGTGTTGGCCAAATCTAGGGTGTGTAATGGGTGTTTTGGTTTGATTTTTTGTGTCATAGGTGTGTGAGGTCTTGTTATTCCTCCTTCGGGTGGTCATCATCAAGGTTGGCGAGCTTTGGACCAAATGTGAGGTTGGTGTCTCTATTTAAGGGTGTTTTTCACGACATACCTTTAAATTTCTAATCGCCTTTGGTTTGTTTTGATTAAATTGACACTTAAATTATCTATGCTTGGTATGTATTCCATGTTTGATGTGTGGATTGGCTTGTCAATTTGAGGTTTAAAGTGGGGTTTTTCAAATGGTTGTGCCATGTATGTCCACCAAGTGTTTGATAAAATGATACGAAAATTTTGTGATTTCTAATGGTTTTAGAAATGGTTTTACCTTGGCAAAGATGTTTTCATAAAACTGGACATGTTTATTTATGAAATGGTTTGTGATATAGCTTGATTGATACGGGAACTTGTTTGTAGATGTGTTGGCATGAAGTAACAAATGGGTAAACTGGGGTGTGAGCATGGGGTTTGTTCGAGGGACCGTGTGAGACGTCATAGGGAAGATCGTGCGAGCTTCCATATTGGTTTGTCCGAGCAGTAGTGCTAGCTATCAGAAGGAAGACCGTGCAAGATTCCATATTGTGGAAGTGTGGAACCCTAGGGGTGGTGTTGGCTAAATATAGGGTGTGTAATGTGGTTTTTAGTTTGATTTCTTGTGGCTTAGGTGTGTAAGGCCTTGTTATTCCTCCTTCGGGTGGTCATTGTTAAGGGTGACGAGATTTAGACCGGATCCAAGATAGGTTTCTCTATTTAAGGGTGTTTTCCATGGCATACCTTTAAATTTATAATCTATTTTAGTTTTTTTATTAAATTTCCACTTAAATAAAATATTCTTGGTGTGTATTTTATGTTTTATGTGTTTCGTGGATTGGATTGGAAATTTGGGGTTTAAAGTGGGGTTTTCGAAATTGGTGTGGCTTGTATGCCCATCAAGTGTTTGATAAAATGGACCAAAGAGTTTTTTGTGATTTCTAATGGATTTTTTAAATGGTTTTATAAATTTTTTTACCTTAGCAAGGTCATTTTAATAAAATTGGGCGTGTTTATTTATGAAAGGGTTTTTGATATATTTTGATTGATATGGGCACTTTTTTATGGATGTGTTGGCATGGAGCAACACATGGGGTAACTGAGGTGTGAGTAAAGGTTTTTTTAAGGAAAAATATGAGCATTAATAGGAAAAACCATGTGAGCTTGTTGGTTTGTCTGGGTATTCATGTAAGCCGTCAAAGGGAGGACTGTGAGTGCCTCCAACTCATTTTATAAGGGACTATGAGATCCTTTAGGTAGGAATACCATGATAGATTTCATGTTGATAATAGGGAAGACCGTGAGAGCTTCCATTACTTAGATAGCTGGCATAATTGTTTACCCATCTATGATAGACCTGATGGTTAGAGACCTTGGTTCACTTTACTCATGCTAGATTGGTTTATATGCTTTATGAATTTGATTAGTTCCATTTTTATGTTATGGGATGTATTGTGAACATTTATTCATTTCCATTGTCATAGTTATTTTATTTTGATTTTATTATCATTTTGATTATGCCTTTTTGGATATGTTGAGCATGTTGTGCCTTGAGCCTCATTTATTTATTTGATCCATGTTGAAAAGTGTTTTGGAAAACTGTTTTTATTGGAAATAGAAAACCAAAGGGATTTCAAAATTTTATTGGTTTTCATGGGTAAAGTCCTTAAATAGATTCATGATGGTATCCTACTAGTTTTCGTGCCTCACACCCTTTTTAGGCCCATTAGACATTTGAAAATTTCTTTTTTCATGACATGGTTAAAGGTAAGGGAACCATGTTCCAGGGTGGCTCTTCTTGATTACTTTCATCTAGTGTTTTGAGGAGGAGACGTGGTCTCATAGGTATTGACTCGTATGGAGTAATTGTTGTTATTTTGTAATCATTGGGTTATACTTTGGGCCTTGTTTGGCATTGTGCCCATTATTTTGAATTTTGGGGTTTTTTTGAGATACTATATATATATATGGACTATTATGGAATTTTTAATGTATTATGTATGTTGATGTTTATAGTATCTATTTTTCTTTTATTGTTGAATCTAATGTAAGTGGTTTGATCGTCCTTCCTATTGATGGTTCATATTGGTTTACCAGTGGGTGAACCATTCTCAAGCTTTAGTTGGTTATTCCCGGTGCTTGTTGCTAGCCCATGGAAATTGGGAATGTGCTTCTTTCCATGTGGTGGGATAGCTCAAGTGGTGAGTTAGGTCGACCAGAGTTGGTCCATTACAAAATGTAATCAGATCTATTTTTTGAGATTTAGTGGTAGATGGGAGCTAGGACCGTCGGGACTCGAGAGGTAGGAACAGGGGAGTTCCTAGCCATCTCTTATTCGTGTTGAACCTTGATTTTTCATGGGTTTTTTGGGAACTTTGTTTATGTTTTGAACATGGTTATGGTTTGTTTTGATGATATTTTTGCTCATTCTTCATTGTATTTTCTTGTGATTCCCATGTTGGAGGTTTTCTTTCAGTACATTTGATGTGGTTTGATGTTGTATTATGCTTGATGAATCTTGTTCTTTGTGTCTTATAACCAATGCCTCCCAAAAGGAAGGACCTAATCCAGACATAGAGTGGGTGCAGCGGAGAGTACCTTATAAGAGAACCCTCTCGTTGATCTGACTTTGGTGGGGTTAGTGATTTGTACGATCCAAACCTTGGTTTAAGTGGGTGGTTATGAGAAAACATGGATTGTGGACCATGCACAAGAGTTTTCAAGGCAAAATCCACCGATGTTTCATGTCGATAAGGGACCCAATGATCCTAAGGAGTGGTTGGATCATATCGAATGGATCTTTGAGTTTTTTATGACCCCTGAGACATCTAAAGTGGTCTTTTCCATGTTTTTTTTGGAAGGAATGGGTAGGAAGTGGTTGGAATTTATGTTGATTTTGGGGAAGCATGAGGATCTCACATGGACCACCTTTAAAGTGTAATTCAATCGATAGTTCTACTTGGATACCTTGAGAGTGTAAAAGGCCCATGAGTTTCTAAAGCTAGAGCAGGGTGATCATTCAGTGATGGAGTATGCTGCCATATTTACTGAATTGTTTTGTGTCTCTCCAGATCCCCTCATGAATTATTACCTTGAGTCTCAGCATTTTGATATGGGATTGGGTCCATAGATCATATCTAAGCTCATCCTTCTGTGTCTACCAACCTATTCAGAGGTGGTTTTCAAGGAAGCTATGTTGAAGGTAGATTTGATTGGAAAAAAGGTCTTGGTGGTGTTCCTTTAGTAGGCAGTATCCAGATTTATTCATCGGGATAGAAGCGGAAGTGGGATGAGTCTCATAGGGGTAGTGGAAAGAGTTCCCATTAGTCTTCAGGTTCAATTATTATGGCTTCTTCAGGGTTTAATATCATTGTTTTCTATCATTTTTGGAAGGAAAGACACACCTATATTCAATGCTTAAAGAATCTGAGGATGTGCCACTGGTGTGGGTAGTCAGTGGATATCCAACACTTCTATTAGTTGGCTTCATGAGGGCGAGTTGTGGGATCCACCTTTTCAAAAGGCTCTCAGGTGCAGTTAGAGGCTTACAAGGGTGTGGGATCATTCTCTCATGGAAAGGGATATTCTTACTAGGGGAAGAATTCTTAGGGAGGGTCTAAGACAAGGTGTCTCTATGCTGAAAAGGTTGTGTTTGAGGACTTAGATTCTAGGTCGACCACCGTTTGAGGTACGGTTTTTATTGCTTCTTATATGGAATTAGTTCTTGACACCAATGCATCCCATTATTTTATTTCAGTTAAGCTAATTGATACCTTGGGTATAAAGGTTGAGTTGATGTCATATTTTATGGATCTGCAAACCCTATTGGGTAGAAAGAAGGTGCATGGTTTCAAGTGTCCAGAGTGTTGTGTGGTGGTAGCCGGCATGGAATTTGTCTGGAACTTCCTTGTTTTGGACCTGGATATTTTTTACCTTTATGAGCATTGATTAGTTGATCAACTTCAAGGTGTTGATCTATTTTTATCACCATAGGGTCTAGTTCCTTACTCCTGATGGGATCACTCTCGTCTTTTGAGGTGAGTGGGATCTGCGCTTAGGGATTCCCAGACCATCTGATTTGGAGATGGGGTTGGTATCATTCTAGTTGTGTGGGTTGTTCCTTGAGGTTATTGAGTAGGGTTCAATAGTTGAACATCC
The DNA here is from genome assembly GCA_963277665.1 of Viscum album. Classification (NCBI taxonomy): domain Eukaryota; kingdom Viridiplantae; phylum Streptophyta; class Magnoliopsida; order Santalales; family Viscaceae; genus Viscum; species Viscum album. The sequence goes on from OY728138.1 coordinate 2,004,680,301, forward strand.
AGTGGCCATAGAAAGGTACCCAGATGTGTTTCCAAAGTATTTCTTGAGATTTCTTCCTCAGTGAGAGGTTAATTTTACCATTAATCTGCTTCCTCGGATGAGATTTATTTCCCTATAATTTTATCATATGGCTTCATCTGAGTAGAGGGAGTTGAAAGTCCAGCTAGAGGATCTTGAGGTTAAGGTTTTTATCTATCCTAGTGTGTCATTGTGGGCTTTGCTGGTGCTATTTGAAAAGAAGTCGAATGGTAGCCTCTGAATTTTCATAGACTATCGTGAGCTTAACTAGGTGATAGTAAAGAATAAGTACTCATTTCCTAGAATTGAGGACCTGTTTGAATAACTTAAAGGGGCCTGTTGGTTTTTAAAGGTCGATATAAGATCAGGGTACCACCAGTTGAGGGTATGGGAATAGAATGTTCCAAATACCACCTTTCGAAGATAGTATAGATATTTTGAGTATTTGGTTATGTTTTTTCGGCTTACAAATGCTCATGTGGTCTTTATTTCGTTGATGAACTAGATGTTCCATCGCTTTTTGTACTCTTTCATAGTCATGTTTTTGGAAGACATCTTGGTGTATTCCAAGGAGGAGAAGCATGTCAGACATTTGGAGGTTGTTTTGAGTATTTTAAGAGATAATTGTATATATATCAAGTTGTCCAAGTGTCATTTTTGGATCTAGGAAGTGAATTTTTTGGGGCACATAATTTTTGAGGCACCCAGAGAAAGTTTGAGCAGTCATGTCTTGGGAGTAGCCCAAGAATGTGTTTGATAACTGTATAATTCTAGGCTTGTTTGGGTATTATAGGTGTTTTGTTTGGGACTTATCTAGGATAACTTCACCCTTGATAGATTTGACAAGGAAAGGGGTTAAATTTGAGTGGGATGAGAAGTGATGAGTGATTTTGATCTCTTACAGATTTGTTTGACAACTACACTTGTTTTAATTTTTCTTAAGCCTGGGAAGGATTATGTAAAGTATTGTGATGCTTCTAGTGTGGGTATGGGGTGTGTGATGATATAGGATGACTGTGTGGTGGCCTATGGCTCGAGGTAGCTACACCCACATGAGTGGAATTATCCCACCCATGACTTGGAATTGGCAGTCGTTATGCATGTGCGAAAGAAGTAGCAACACTATCTCTTCGGAGATCATTTTATAGTGTATTCAGATCATAAGATCCTGAAGTATATTTTCAAACAGAGTGACCTGAATCTTAGTTAGAGACGCTGGTTGGGATACCTTCAGTCTGTTGATTTTGATATTACGTATATGCCTGGGAAGGAAAATGTGGTTGCTGACGCATTGAGAAAGAAGCTTCCAGTGCAGGCGGTTCAGGAGTTAGTGGGTGAGTGGGGTCTGATAAGTTTGTTTATTGATTTGAGGCTTGATGTCTAGGAGGATGGAGGGAAGGTATTTTTGGATAGTATGCATATTACACCCTCTCTCATTGATTGGGTGAGGATTGAGCAATTATTCTTCCTAGAGTGCTAACAGATTAGTAGTTCCCTAAATGGTGGGGAGACCTTAGGTGATTGGTCTCAGTCGCCCGATGGTTCTCTTCTCTTTTGAAAGCGGCAGGTTGTTCCTTTGAGCCTAAGGCGGGAAGTGATGTAGGAGGGGCATCATTATAGTTGGGTCATTCACGCCAAAGTGACCAAGATGTTCTATACCTTGAGAGGTCAATATTAGTGGCCCAGGATGAGGCATGCAGTGGAAGAATTTGTTTCTAGGTGTTTGACCTTCTAGAGGATCTACGTTGGGCATCAAAGACCAGCCGGGTTGTTACAGCCACTTCCCATGCCAATGTGGAAATGGAATGAGGTCTCTATAGATTTTGTGATTGGGTTACCTCGTACTTCAAGTGGGAAGGATTCCATATGGGTTGTTGTTGATTGTCTAATGAAATCGTCTCATTTTCTGCCCATTAGGAAGTCGAAAAAGGTAGGGGACCTCAGACGCTTGTATGTTTGAGAGGTTGTTTGGCTTTCACAGGGTGCCCTCGGCGATAATGTCAGATCGGGATACCTATTTCATATCTCATTTTTTGAAGGGACTCCAAGAGGCTTTGGGAACCCAGTTGAAACTGAGCACCACATATCTCCCATAAACGAGTGGCCAGTTTGAGTAGACCATCCAAACTCTCAGGGACATGTTGCGGGCATGTGTGCATGATTTTGGCGGTTCGTGGGAAAGGAACCTGTTATTGTCCAAGTTTTCTTATAACAATAAGTTATCATGCCTTGATCAGGATGGCCCCATTTGAGGCATTGTATGGGTGGTTGTGCTAATCCTCATTGTGTTGGACCAATATGCATTGGTGTTGCGTTATATCAATCCATTTCATGTTATGGAGCGTCTAGGGAAGGTAGCCTACCAGTTGGAGTTACCTCCACAGCTAACCTTGATTCATGGCGTTTTCCACGCTTCTCAGCTGAAGAGATACCATCTACAACCATCTCATGTACTGGAGTGGTAAGATTTGGAGTTAGAGCCTGATGCCTGTAGGTTCCAGGCGCAGCGGAAGCGCGTGGGTGGATGTGCCCACTTGGCTTTTTGTCATTAGCAATGATCAATCTGGGATCAATACGACGATAAACGCCAGTCTCCACAGATCGAATCACAGAAAAAGACAAAGAAGATGGTCTGTCCCGGAACCACAAACAAGGATCGTTACAAGTTGATTATAATTAATTTAATTAATTATATAGAAATACCTTTTGGGTGTTCTTTCTTCGTTGATGTTCTTGATCACGTTGTCAATGTGATCCGTCGTTGCATCACAGAAGCCAAGTGTAGACTCCCTCTAGCGGTGATCCACACGTGTACCTCGTATCTCTGGACGTCGCCAAAGGATTCTCCGAGTGCTAGCGTGGAGAAGCTTTTGCTTGCGTTGTCCGCCTTAGATTGTCTTGATCCGATGGAAGAGGATATCTCTCGGTCTTGAGAGCGCTCTTGGAGGAAGAGGTTCTTTCGGCCTTGAAAGAATTCTCCAGAAACAATGATTCTCTTGTGTAGGAAAAGAGTTGGGGTTGTGAGGATATTTATAATCGAGTTTGAGGTTGTAGAGTTATGACAATAAATAAACGCATTACGCATTTCATTTATTTCATTAACTTTTATTGAAAACCCCCATGTCGAATAATTAATTCCTTGACATGCGCTCACGCTGATTATAATAAATATCATTTAATAAAACGATATTATATCCTCAAAATCCCGACTGGAAAAACTACACGGCGTGTAATAATAAACACACGGCGTGTACTTGTTTTTCATTGAAAACTACACGGCGTGTGCATTAAATATACACGGCGTGTATATCTTGTTTTCATTTATTCATTTCCTTTCCAAAATAAAACTACATGGCATGTACATTTAATAATACACGGAGTGTACTTGTTTTATTTTATTTTTCCTCCATCATTTAAAACAACTTAGGCTTCCTTGAATAATTATTAAACCGCGTACGAGAATAATCTTTATTCAACTTGAGATACTTGGATACACTTAGTGTGTGACCCTCTAGGCCTCTTTCTCATTGGCATTAGGCGGGTTTGCCTAAAGTCCAAGATTACTGTCTAGCAACGGGTCAAGGCACCCAAGAGAAAGAAGTTGACGCCGCATTGACGTATCACCTCATACGAATGCTTACTATGTAATTTAATCCCTTTGTCTCAATATCTCATCAAGCAGGTTTCATGGCAGTGTCATAAACCTATATGCTTGATCCGTCGTTCTTTGACTACCTGAAATAAACTCGTCGTTCACACCATGGCCATAGAATTTAATGCGACAGTTTTATTTCAATCAAAGGACCGAGATATCAACTTCCATAACTGGAAGTGACAAATCCTTCCTCGACTTATCCATTAACAAAATGTCACTCGTGACGCACCCAACGTACCCTACTTCCCGCCAACTGTCTGTGTGACGGTTTTCATCAGTAAATCTAAGTACGCGAGTCATGACATGAGTTAATGATAATCTTCCAGTCTAAGGACCATTACACACGCTCGTAGATAGCAATATCCGATTACACCAAGACATGCAGAATTACTACTGGCGGGTCTGTTCTCATAATCTCTCATCTTGGAGATTACCAAGTGCGAACTCCATGAGAGAGAGTCTCGTCTTCTTACAAGTACTCGCACATGACAATCTGTATACTATGTGTCCTATCATAGTATGTCATCCAACCGCAGAACTTTATTTAAAAATATTGTTATAGCATTTCAAGGTTCTCATCATAGCGGGGATCTGCTATGACCTTATTAATGCAACAAATATTCCAGGACATTATTATATTATAGTCATGTAGAACAATGAACAATATATAATAAGTAAACATTCATGTAATCAAAGTACAAAACAGTTGGTTCTGAGGACACCAACCCTTACAATGTCACCATTGTAGAGCAGTGTGTTCGTGTCACGAATGTTCAAAACAAGTTGCTTAGTGGGAAGGTGATCCTATTGGTCTGGGTGCCCTGGAAGCGTGGAGGCGATAGTCGTGAGACATGGGAGCGGGAAGGTTGGGTGAGGGAGCAGTGGTCTTACCTGTTTTCTTCTAGCGATGCCTAAATACTTTTGGGGGGAAGAAAGTGGCATGATGGGGAGTTTGTGGCACCCATCGGGTCACTGGTATGTTTTCTTTTCAGGTTTATTTTTTCCTTGATGTGTTCTTGTGATTCCCAGGTGTCGGGAGTTGGAATCGGGAGTTTTAGGGGAGACAGACCATGGAGCACGGTTAGCGTACAGTTTGTTTAATCATGTGGCTAATCGTGCGAGGGGTGTTGCAGTTTGTGACAATGGGGTTTTATACGGTTTGAGCACGGTTTTTCAAATCGTGCGACACCCCAAGGGAAATAGTGCAGCCTATTTTGGGTGGACAGTGGCATCTGCGCGGTTGGTGCGTGGTTGGCCTAATCGTGCACCCAAACCGTGTGGCTTTGTCCAACTCATTAAAAAGTGACTTTGTACCCTTTTTCCCTATCGATTTCTTAAGGTTTGGGAGCTCATTTTCCTCCCCCTGCACGCGCAGCCTCTCCCCTTTGGGTGTGGAGCTCTCCCCCCTCCTTGATGGTGATTTTCTCTTGGAAATCTTGGTTGTTTGGCTTGAAGTAAGTCGATTTCTTCATGATTTATTCTTCTTTTCCTCGTCTTGTTCTTCCATTTTTGTGTAAGTGTGGAACCCTAGGGGTGGTGTTGGCCAAATCTAGGGTGTGTAATGGGTGTTTTGGTTTGATTTTTTGTGGCATAGGTGTGTGAGGTCTTGTTATTCCTCCTTCGGGTGGTCATCATCAAGGTTGGCGAGCTTTGGACCAAATGTGAGGTAGGTGTCTCTATTTAAGGGTGTTTTTCACGACATACCTTTAAATTTCTAATCGCCTTTGGTTTGTTTTGATTAAATTGACACTTAAATTATCTATGCTTGGTATGTATTCCATGTTTGATGTGTGGATTGGCTTGTCAATTTGAGGTTTAAAGTGGGGTTTTTCAAATGGTTGTGCCAGGTATGTCCACCAAGTGTTTGATAAAATGATACGAAAATTTTGTGATTTCTAATGGTTTTAGAAATGGTTTTACCTTGGCAAAGATGTTTTCATAAAACTGGACATGTTTATTTATGAAATGGTTTGTGATATAGCTTGATTGATACGGGCACTTGTTTGTAGATGTGTTGGCATGAAGTAACAAATGGGTAAACTGGGGTGTGAGCATGGGGTTTGTTCGAGGGACCGTGTGAGACGTCATAGGGAAGATCGTGCGAGCTTCCATATTGGTTTGTCCGAGCAGTAGTGCTAGCTATCAGAAGGAAGACCGTGCAAGATTCCATATTGGTTTGTTCAAGTGGTTGTGTGACCCATCAGAGGGGTTCGTGGTGGTATTATATCGGGCTTCATGGCTCACACCCTGCTTGAGTTCTTTTAGCGTTTGCAGATTTGGCACACAGGTAAAAGCAAGAGTACCATGTTGGAGGGTAACTCTTATTGATCCACTGTTTTGATGAATTCTAATAATATCATATGTTGCGGCGGGTGAGGTCCGGTGGCGGCAGGGGGCTGCGGATCCGGCTTCAGGGGACAGCCCGCCCACCGGGCCATGCTGTCGCGGTTCCAGTCCCGAAAGCGCCACCTACCCACGTGCATCCTCCCATTAATCGACGCCATTGGCGTTTATGGGGCGTGACGCCTACCCCACCAAAGGGCGTCACGTGTGCCTGCCCGTCCTCCGCCTTCGAGACTCTTCCATGGTTTTGGAATTTACTTTTGTTTTATTTAACATAAATAAGTTTAAAACCAACTAAAAGCATCCGGAGACTTTAGTGTGAATAAAGATGCTCACGTTAAATCACGGTACCAGTGAAATTTGGGGGTATTCACGTCCTATTTATTTTTACAAAACCTGTAAATTCATTACTTTAATTATACCTTATTATATTTGTAACTATTCATTTAACTACACTAACCGTTTTAATTACTCGATTAAAAATTCAAATATTTAAATTTTATTTATAAATTTAGAATTAAAATATCGAAGAATCAAGTAAATTTATTTAATAATTGTATTTTATTTAATTAGTATAGTCAAAGAATTAATAATAAGAATTCAAATTTAAGTATGAACCTAACTAAAGATAAAAATATATTTTTTATAATTGTAATGTCATTGAAACATTTATGATTGAATAATTAATAATAATTTGTATAATTGCGTTTACGGCACCCTAACAGTAATATACTAACCATACTCGTTTACTAATCGAGTTTTCAATTTTTTATCATAATCCTGTAATAACATGATGTTTAGTGGATCCACCGGTTCCTAAAATCCAAACATTTGATGGGTACCACCAGTTGGATGGGTAATTGGAAAACAAAAATAAAAACAATATGTTTAAATTGATTTGATTTAGGAAATTTTACATTTAATTTGGGTGAATACTTGATTGAGTAATAATAAGAATTATAATTGTTTGTCATCTAAAACATACATTAAACAAATTACAATAATTACGATGATAGAATATAAAAATAACGGCAAATACATTTTAAAAGAAAATATTAAGACTAAAAGGCCTGTTTATTTGGGTTTAAAAAAATTAAATATTTAAATGAGTTTTACTCAATTTTATTTACCTAAATGGGTCACAAGAATAGCATTGGCACAAGCTTCGAATTTTATAATAATAATGAAGTAATTGAGAATATTTTACAATAATTCTGTTTTTTAATGATAATAATACCCATAATAAATAAATTAATTAACAATAATGAAGAAATTAAGAATATTTAATGACAAATAATAATAATGATGTAATTAAAAATTTAGTTAATAATAATCAGTAATGTAATTAATAGGAATTAATATAGGGATTAATAATAACAAATATATGAATTATAATTCAATGGTAGTGTCCATGCGAGGTCTAAATGAAGACTCATGTTCAAGTTTCGCCGAGTTATTTATTGTTATTAGTGTAGAATTTTCGTTGTACCCCCACCCCCACGAACATGTTATAATAATAGCTAAATGGGGGCATTGAATTCTGTGTAGGGATGACGCCTTGGTGGGGACATGGGGGGGGGGTGTAACACTCTAGGTTTGAGGTACTTCTTTATGCTCCAAGTGTTTTAAAGCCTTTTTATGGTTTTAGTTGGGTTCAAGGAGTTTGGGTGAGTTGCATAGAGGGTTTGGGAGTGGTTGGTCATTTCCGTGTCAACCACAGGCAACAACACGCCGTGGTGGTGGGCATGTTGTGCTCGGTGTGTTCCCATGCAACACAGGAAGACCGATAGGCATGGACGGGGTCGTGGGTGTAAGGACCCGACCTTAAACATTACATTATCTAGTGTCTTTTGACCAGAATTCATTTATTTCATTTCCAAAGATCTTTTAGGTTTAAAGTTTTAGAGAGTTTCATAACAAACTCACATATTACAAAGTAGAAACTTCTATTCAATGTCCATTTTTCCCACCAAACAAAACTTTTAAAAAGAAACATGTTTGATTTTCATGACAAATCTCCACGACTTTCAATTTGACTTCATCTCTTCCCCTATTATTCCTCAAACTCTATGAAAAACATTTTAAAACATGAGTCAAGAACAAAAAACCCAGTAACATAAAAAGAAAGAAACCTAGTCCAGTGAAAAACATGAAAACCCATAAAATACTTATCTTTATCACATTATTCTTTGAGGTTATGAAATAAATCATTTCCACACTAAAAGCACACTTTTTTCTCAATGGAAACTTTTAAAACCCATAGCAATCATAGATAAAACATGTATCAAACTTGAGAATTATTTGTACATCACTCTTGCATATGGAATAACCGCCACAGTTATACACGGAGTAACTATCACAGTTATATTTGGAATAATCATCACAGTTACACTTGAAATAACCATCATGATTATACTTGGAATAACCATCACAATATATTCTCATAATCTCTTAGCAGAAACCTAATCAGTTAACTCAATCCCATATTTTGAATAACCATTGGAGTATATTTCTCTATTCTCTTAGAAGAAACCTAATTGATTATCTTCGCCCCTTTACCCAATGCATTGGAGAGTTATAACATGCTCACCTACCCTCAGTTTATAACAGACCCATCTATCATCATAAACAATGCCTCAAAACCATAACAAAGTACGTAAAAGCCTATATCATAAAACGTTCTTTGCACCCATAAGAAAACATTTTTTGATATTGTTATATCTCTTTCTTTTAAAGCTCATTTTTAAAACTAAAATTTCCAGAACAAAAGGGAAAGAGGGATTTTCTTTGAATAAAACAAGAAAGGTTATAAAAGAAGTTAAATATCAAATAATGGTTACGAATGTGAGAAAAGTCATTGTCGCCATATATGTTAAAATAGAATATTCCTTTTGTCTTTTATAAAGAAACTCAAAACATTCTATAAAAAATATTTATTTTCAAAAACATTTAAAGGAAGTCAAAAAAGACATAAAATGTCCTTTATAATTCTTTTATATCCATATAAATATATCCATAAAATAATTTTAAAAATATGGACATGGAAGAAAAAATTTTTTTTAAAGGAAACTTTAAAAAATGATTTTTAAAAAGAAAGTCTCTTATCTTAAGTCCAACTAGTCGCATACGTTCTATATATTCTTGAATAATAAACTTGTGTTAATTATTTACTTGCTTGAAAATCTTTTTCAAGTTTATTATTCCTTTTATCTCACTCATTAGAACGTTATAAAAATTACTTAATCATTTAAGTTCACATCAGATATTTTGACAATATTCGGTTCATAAGTCCAAAATGGCTTCGATAAGTTGACTATAGTCAAAGAAGTCATTATTCCATCATCTCCAAAATAATAATCATGATATAATTATCATTTTTATACATCAATTATACTTTTAAATCCAACCATTAAATGTGGTTACGAAAAATGAACTACGTTAAAATTATAGAGACGGTAGGCCGTACGTACGTATGATTAACATTTCTATTTTTCAACGATCATTATGGAAAGAAGGTAAGTATTATCTTATCTATTCAGAATGAACATAATATCATAAATATCATATTACTTATTTAAATATGCTTATATATATCATCCATGTGATGTGATGATGAATAAGGAACCACATCACTTCATGGAGGTGATAGTCCACAGACACACATGAATGATGTTATCATTTTTCAGTGAATGGAAAGTTAGAAGGTAAATGATAGATTATCTTTTTTAGAATGATAGATATGTCATGAATATCATATATATACATTAAATCCATCTTTGATGAACACGCTCAATCACTGTTATTGTCAAGCACTGCCTAAAGAAGTGTCATGATCGGAACGTCTCACATCATATTTCAAAATCCGAGTCCAAACAAAAGAGATATAGAAGATTAAAGTTTCATAAAGGAGTGTGTGACATGTAAGGGACCCACACGGCGTGTGGTCTCACTTTGCTGTTGGGTTGTGTCCTTTCCAGCAGATGGATTGCTGACCATGTAGTACTACATGGTGTGTAAGGGTATTACATGACCAACCGCGAGAGGTGGTGATGGAAAACGAATTACATTGGTTTGTGAGGCGGTAGTCCGCCGTACACACGAACGATAGATTCTTTTCCCATCTAATGGAGGTTGGAGATGGATATAGGTTATGCCTTTAACATAATAATATCTCATTATATATAATATATAGATGTTATTATATAAACATGGTTAAGGAAGATTTGAAGGAGGTGTAAATATAAATAAAATAAAAACACTCGGTTAAAAATGATAACTCTTCTCCAGACAACCTCCTTTGCTTAACACCTTTAGACAAACAAGGTTGATATTATATCATAACTAAGGCCTTTATAACGTGAGAAGGGATGCTAGGAAGATATTTGGGCAAATATTGGGTGAACCAAATGAGTTTTTAAGTGCGAAGTAAAGAGAAGAAGATATGCCCTTTTATAGGGGGGGGGGCTATTAAAATTTCTCAAAATATTAAATTAATATAAATTAATTTTTAATTCCAAATGGATCCAAACTGATTTATTTCGAAGATAGGATGAGTATGGGTTGAAATTATCTCATATAATAAATATTATACAAGTTCTGACTATGTTTTTACCCTTATCTTTTGGTTTTAACCCATCGTTAACCCCTTTCACACTTATTGTGAGAACATGAATTTTTACTTTTTGAGGGCAAAGATAGTTAATATAATTAAAAAAATGACCCATAAATGGACTATGGTTGATATTATAAACCATATCCTAATCACTTGTCCAAATATAATATTTTTAAGAATTTTCTATCATTTAATAAAATATTATTTATTATAAAATATCATTAATGTCAATTTTTAGAACTATTCATTTATTTGAATTTAATAACATCAATACAACCAATGAAATTCAAACCAAATATTTTCTTACAACTCTAACATGTTATATTCATCTAGAAAATTTATGGATCATATTAATTATCTCAAATTATATTATTTTTAATATTTCAACAATCATTTATTTGATTCTTCCATTAATTGAATAATTACCGTGTCGGCTTTGTGTAAGCATTTAAAGAAATTATTTCTTCACTAAAAATTAATTTTTTTATCATGATGAAAATAATTCATTTATCTTTCAAATGAATATTTATAATCAAACATATCTTCTATTTATCTCAATGTTAAAAATATTATAGTTATTAAAAACAAGAGTGTGATATTTTTGACTTTTCTTTACATAAAATACTATAAAGGTCATAATCACATCCAAATAAAAAAAAGCCATATAACTGAATCTTGGATGAGTGTAGATGGAATGGAATTATCCAATAAAATTAAGAAAGGTTTTAGAGATATTTTCTAGTTCTTATAATTTTATTTTTAACTTTAATTACCCGATTTACCCTTTACTGTGGTAACAAAATTTATTAAGGTTATTATTCATATTGAACAAAAATAAAAGAGTCATATTAAACAAATTTGAAACTCCTGATTATAAATATGTAATATATTTTTAAAAATTCAAAACATATAAGTGGTATAATTTAATTTAAAATTAAATAAAAAAACATGATGGAAAACGATTTAAAAAAAAATGCCATTTTAAGTTTAAAATATTTTTATACTAAATTCATGTATAAAATTAATTTTAAAAAATATAATTAGATTATTTTTAATAAAAAGTATCTAATTAAATTTTAAAACTAATCCAAAACATTTTAAAAGAAAACACATTTTTCAATAAAAATAAAAAAAATTTCATTATTCATTGAAAAATCAAACTTTTCTGAAAAATCTCAAAATTTCACCATAAAATAATTTTGATATGCTAATTTAAAAAATGATATTTATTTTATAAAATAATATTTCTAAAATTTATAGAGATTAATTATATTAGTCACTCACAAAAAGCAATTAAAAACCATTTTGACGAAAATATAACTTTGAAGAATAAAATGTTTTTACTAAAACTTGAGTGCTTATTTCCTAAGAATTAATAAATAAATTTGTATTGATTAGAATATATATATATATATATATGTATATATTGAAAAGGAGTTAATTCTATTCATACCCACCAATTTAACAACTAGGTTATAATGATCATATTTAAATAATAATATTTCGCGGTTCGTTTAAGCTCAGTGTTGCGTGTCTTACATGTTATCAAACATAATGTTCTTATTTTAAAATCTCAGGATATTACAGCAACACCCTGAGAGATCCACTATGAAATATGGCTAGAGAGCCCTCACCATTCCATGGTCCAAGGCTTAGTGAGCTTAAAACGACCTAGGGTTGTGCAAGAGGCCATGGTGGCTGGCCATGATGCACCTTGTAACGACCCAAACTTTTATAAATAAAATTCCCTTTGTGGTTGAATTGAACATATTATTATGTATTATGGTTATAGAAAACTCATACACTTCTTTGAATTTATTAAATCATATCGTATTTAAAAGACTATTGAGCACTATAACTATTGCTAATATAGCCATTGAACAATGATCATATGATTAATATAAATACAGGGTTTTGAAAAATCCATTTGACACAAAGGAAGTGATGACCTCAACCGATAGGATAGTACCCCATGAATCCCATTTATTAGAGTTTCAGAGGGAGATAGTATCATTGATATTTTCCCTTAAATAATCCCAAGCTGAGATCCACCAACTTAAGCATGAGCGAAACTGTTTACATGAGACGTTTAAGCTCATCAATATGACGACCCAAACCATGTATGCCAAACCACCCCATGAAAGTCTCATCATCACTCACCTTACCCTTATGGCGTTTGAAAACATAATAAAGGGATATGTATCAAGACCATAATAATAAGAATATATATATATATATATATATATTATATTTTCAATAGAATAATGGTTATATTTATTTCTTATTGTTGCTACTTTATAAATGATTTTGATTAAACACAAATTGTATTCTTGGATAATATGTAATTTCAATTATGACATTTATTTTGATGAATTAATGGATTTTTAAATAAATAATATTTTAATAAAATATTATTATTAAATAATTTTTATTAAATATAAATGATCATATAATATTTATGAAGTCAAATGTAACTTTTATAAGAGTTTAAAAACTGTTATTGTCAAAATCCCAACATTTCTCAATAAATGTCAATTCTTATTTTAAAAGTGAAAATTAACATATTTATAAAATTATTTGGATAAAATAAATATTTTCTTGAAATCAGAACATTGAAATTAGCTAAATGGTGAATTTTTCATAATTTTCCAAGATAGTCTAATTTTCTGGTAAAAATTAAATACCGTATAAATATATGGTGTGTATTATGACATCATAATGACCAAAAAATGATGTAATAAATACTATAAAGGGTCTCCATGAACAAATATATGTTTCCCCTTTAAAATAATATGATTTTGAGGTTATTTGATTAATTTTATAAAGCCTTTATGAATCCACCAAAACATATAATATATTTTAAGGTTTTAAAATCATTTATTTAGGGACATGACTCACTTCCATATCAGAAAGAGAAATATTTTAATAAGTTTAGACCTTGTCATTATAAAATAATAAAAACCACCCCTCCTTTTCTAAAACAATGATCAAAAACCATGTAACAGTTTGTGTTTTTGGTTATTTTATTATATAGAGTCCAAAATCTAAGTTTGGAAATTAATAAAGAACTCCACACTCTTTTCTTATATAGACCCACTCAATATCCCCATTATATTCACTCAAAAACCTTGGATCATGTCCTTAATTTTCCCTCCTCTCTCTATAGTCCTCCAAAGGTTCCCCAAGATCTGAAGAATCTCCTCCAAATCTTTTGGAATCACCCTCTAAAGGTAAGGGATCTTTTCCTTCTCCTCTTTATTCAGACTTCTTCATTATCTTATGCCTTTTATCTCAAATTCCTAATGTTGGGATATGTGATTATATATTACCCTTACCAAATTTATGATGTCTAAATGATTAGAGGACCCATCCACTCCCATTAATCCCTCCCATGAACCTTTATGTACACTCGTTACCATGACGAAATATAGTAAGAGATCTCCCACTCAACTTTTTATTCAAGAACCTCTTTTATGTTAAGCCTCTACATTTCCATTTGTTCATTTTTGGGTATGTTTTTCTATATCCTTCTTACTTACTTTTTTATTTCCATTTGATAAGAGACCCCTTTCACTCCCATTAATCCCTCCCATGAACATTTATGTGCCCCCGTTATGCTGCCAAAATTTCACCATGATTTTCTATGCCAAACAAATGTATAGTGAATACCCATACCCATTTCCTATCAAGGGTTTTCACCTTTATGCACTTATAATTATTTTATTGGGGACTTACATGTAATTATTTGACACTCCTTGATTATGGAATAAAATTTTATGATAAATGATTCCATATTGTATGATCTTTGTGTCATACTTATGCATGTGAATGAAATGAAAGTGATAGGTACACCTAGAATTATATAGATCTCCAATGAATTGGGTAGTGTTTTAGTCTCACGAGACATCATTAAAGGGATTAGGGAGTGATAATAATCCATCATGGGACTTTTTTAACCATGATTTATAGGCATTGAGCCTTGATCCATGTTTATGATTCCATGCCTAAAGTTGTTGCCACATTTCAATGTTATCTCAATGTTATCATGCTTTATAATGACTCATTGTTCATGTTTATCACCCTTTTATTGTCCCATTTAATTTCCTATTGTATAAGATGTATTAATATCTTCATGTTATGCCATATTTATTCCCTTACTGGGATTTATACCTCACCCCTTTCTTATGTATGTCTCCAGGTTACCCCATGCAGTTTTAAGTATGATGGAATAATATTAGCATGTCAAGGAAGTTGATCTATCCCCTATTTTAAGTTATTATGTAATGTACATAATTATCAAATACACTAGACTTATCGATATTTTGTGTTGTATTATGTGTAAAATTATGTAATAAATCATGAATTGATGTGTAATAAAGAGCATGGTTGTTATAGTTTGTATCCAAGGAAAGTTTAGTTATCATTTATATTAGGATTATAAAACTCTAGATAAATCCTTAAATATAATACTAATCATAATAATACATCCCTAAATTTTGGTAAAGTATAAAGTAAGTAGTTTCTAAGAAAATACATCCCTATCTGGATACTACAAGTGGATGTGGATCTGTCACAAATATACCTAGGGGTAAAACCCAAAAACAGTACATTGAGCTAGATTTGATCGGAAACTGGTGCATGACAAGGGGCCTTGCTACACCCCTAGTTTGACACTCTTGAGGGATATACATTGGTAAATTCACAATCTCATTACAAACAATTATTAAGATAATAGAAATATCTATAAGTGTCCATGTTAGAAAATAGATCATGGATAACATAGATTGAATCCTAAAATTCATAAGTCAAGGAAATAAATTTCATTTATAAGCTATTCCTTTAATGTCATTGGATCCCTATTCACGCATTTAATAGTTTGAAAATTTTCATCCCTAAGTCTATTTTGGATGATGTAAATGGTTAGAACTAGAATCAAATGTGAAAGGTAGGGTTATCATCCATAGTTATATGAATTCCTTCGTATCACATAAGTTTAGTAGAAATATTCAAACACCACCACAAATCATGGAAGTAGAGTTGTAAGTGAAAATGGAAAATGGAGAAATTATTACATCCCAAGCATATAACTCATCCCCTGTCAAAATTTGTGAGCTGGAATTCCAAGTGAAACTTGTGATACTTACTTTAATGGAGAAATTATTACATCTCAAGGATGAATCTTCTTTAGCACCAACATACCCATAATTGGGTCAAATTCCATTAAGAGGACTGGTGCAACCCACAGTGAGGGAATACACTTATGTATTTCCCGAAGAATTTCCTAGTCTTCCCTCTAGTCAAGATGTTGAATTTTCAATCAAACTTATACCTGAGGTATTACCATCATCCAAAACTCCATATAAAATGGATATTGTGAAACTTGAGGAGATGAAGAAACAACTATAGGAATCTATATAAGGGGTTCATACTCCCAAGTGCATCACTGTGGGTTGCACCAGTCCTCTTCGTTAAGAAGAAGGATGAGTCATTGTGACTTTGAATTGATTATCATGAGATAAACAAGATCATGATAGATAAAAATCATCATTTTCCAAAGATTTATGACCTGTTTAATCGGCTATGTGGAGCCCAATATTTCTATAAGGCGGGTCTTTGATCGGGGTATTATCAAGTAAGGGTGACGGAGGATATCCCCAAGACTACTTTTCAAACAAGGTACATGCACTATGAGTTCATAATAATGCCATTCAGACTCACTAATTCTCCAAAAATATTTACAAACACGATGAATAGAGACTTTAGATATTTCTTCAACAAATTTGTGGTAGTATTTATAGATGATATTCTAATATACTCCAAAATAAAGGAGGAGTATTTAATCACAGTAACGCCCCAACCCTAGAAACCCAGAGCCGGTGAATTATTTTATTAAATTGGCATGATTACAAGGAATCAAATCCCGAAGTATTGATCAGTTGAACAATATTGGAAGATTATATTACATTCATGATACCCATAATACATTAGGAAAAGAAAATAAAACATTATACATAATAAAATGAAATAAACTATATCCTTGAAAGCTTATTCAAAGTTTTCTTCTTCATAACTTGGGGAATGGAAACATAATAAGAGTGAGCTCAAACGATTAGTAAGAGTTATATGAAATAATAATAAGATAAGTAAAATCAATAAGGAATAGACATTATGGCAAGGTAAATAATCTGAAAAACACATGCCATAAATACACTGAGAATTAAAATGCATCCATAGATTTTGTCATAGCGAAGATCCTAATAATAGATCACTGAATGAAGGAAATGATTTATTATTGGATGTCATGTATCTGGAACATGAACCATTATAACATCAAGATTCTTTAATTCTATGGGTAGAAACCCATCTGATTATGTTTGGAAACAAACACGAAGAGTTTGTCACCAACTGTTTTGTCTCATGAGACCTGTCGATGCGTCGAGGGGCTATAGAAGACCCTAATCATCACTAAAATTCCAAAGAATCATTCATACATGTATTTAATTCAAGAACAATATGACTTATCAATATTCATATTGATTATAGGATATAGATTCATCAATATTTCCCCAGTTAAAACAACATTCAAAATAAACATCATATGTAAAATGGTATACAACTAAGAAAATAATAATATACACGATACAATAATATGAATAATTAATATAAATATAATGTAAAATGAAAAATGATCTCAAAGGGCCGTATATTCACTACATAAAAATGATTATGTTCACAATATCAAGTAAGTCCCAATGAAATGAAAATTGAGACGAAGTCCCTTACCTTGGGTTCTTCTTCCTTCAAATTTGTTCAAACCTTCTGTATAATGGTTTGAATAGTGTCATTAATTTATTAAAGAACCAAAATAATGTTTATAATACCTTACATAATTTTATTATAATATTTTAAACCCATTTATTAATAATATTTTGTTATTTCCATTGTTTCAGGTGTGTTCTTTTCATGGTTTCCATGGTCGGTTTATTATGATATTCCTTATAAAAAATAAATAGTAATCCAGAATTGGTAACACATATATATTTAGGTCATTTTAAACAATTACATATTAATGAAAACTTCCCACTATTGCAGTAAAGTGGATTGAAAACTCACCATCCACAAAGGCGGTGAATTGACACACCACAGATGACGATTTCATTATTTAAGAATAAAAGAAGAAAATAAGAGATTTTATGATGCATATACCATCAACACAAAAAAATTCTAGTATATATATGATACTGGAGTTTTCATGAATCATTTTATAGTAGGTGAGTATAGGATAAGAAATGAAAAGGAAATTGAAAGGAAATTAAAAGAAAAAGAAAGAGGATTTACCTCTTGAATTATCTTCTTTGAGTACCTTCTTAAGGGACCTTGGTTCGGTCTTTTGTTGTGACCAAAACCTCCTGGACGTGGGGGAGAGACTTGGAAAGAGGATTTGGGAAGACTTTGGACAAGATTCAAGGCTTAGAGGTGTGAGGATAAGTGGTGGTGAGGGGTGATATTTATAGTGAGGGAGAGAGATGATTTTTGAATATTTTATTCATTTGTTTATTATTTTGGCTCAATACTATGAATAGTTTGAGAATTATCATAAAATATAATAAAATAATTAAGGTAAGTTAGTGATTATGTTGATTACATCATCCATTACTCAAGAAATATTGTATTTAACTTGTAATGTATTTATACTGTAAATTACTGTATTTTACAATTCACAAAAAATTCAAGTATTTTAGAAAAATCCCAAAAATTCACCCTAAAAATTTCTTGATATGTAGAATTCAAAAATGAACTAAATTTTATGAAAATAATTTTATAAATATGATAAATTTAATTTTTAATTAAAATCATCATTTACTCGAAAATACCAAATTTAAAATTATAACTGATTTTATAACACATTAAAAAATTAAATAAGGACTCATAAAATTATCTCATAATCACAAGACAAAAAAATATTAATTTATGATTCTATTTCATGAAAATAAATTTTCTTTTAAATCCTTATATTAATTAGAAAATTATGAATAAACATTTATGTTTTATAAAAATACTAATGCTTAATTAATAATTTCTAAAACATTTATTTACTTATACTATGATATAATCATATCATACTTTCATTTATAAGATGCCTAAATTTTATTTATACTTTAATGGGTGAGTTTACTATTCATTTGGCCGGTTTACTATTCATAAGGGTCATATTACTATTCATAAGGGTGACATTACTACTCTAAAGGGTCAAGTTACTATTCACCAAAAAATTTAGTCGATGCTATAAGACTCTAAATATATTACTGATCGCAACTGCATGTGCATGTTTTTTGAAATTTAATTCACATAAGTGGTAAAATTACGTTTAATGCTAATCCTGCAGGTGTGGTGAGAAGGCGGGTAATATGAACATTCAAGTCCAATAAGTTTTTATATCTAATTTCAATATAAACATGATTCCAATGATCTAAAATGAATTAATATATGTATAATTGATCTATTGCGACTTTAAGAATCAATTTAAAGTATAATAATTATTTAAACAAAAAATACAGTTTTTAACTACAATGTAGTATTTTTCACTATTCATTAAAAAAATGAAACTTCTCATAAAAATACTAAAAATTAACCCTAAATTAATTTTGACATTCCAAATTCAAAAATGATGTTTATTTTACCAAAAATTATACATTTCATTATAAATATGTTTCATTTATGTGAAACCATTATAAATAAAATTTAATAGTAGTTACTACTATTCATATTACCGTGTTTAACATTTAGGTTATAACTATCTCGTTTAAATAATTATAATAACAAAGTGTTTTACAAAGACTGAGTGTTGCATGAATTACATGCTATATTAAATTTATTCATAAATTCTTGGGGTGTTACAAGCACTGTAATGAAGACCTTACGAAAGAAGAAGCTATATGAAAAGTAAAAAAAATGTGAGTTCTAGTTAAAGGAATTCTAATTCTTGGTGCATATTATCATAACCAATGGGATATATTTGGATAATTCAAAGACATAAGCAACAAATGGATGATTGAGGCCAACATATGTGATATAAATCCATAATTTTATTGGATTATTCAGGTACTATCATCGATTTACGATAAATTTCTTACGATTTTCAATTCCTCTAACCAAGATAACTCAGAAGGGATTCAAGTTTGTTTGGAATGATTAATGCAAAGAGAGATTCAAGGAGTTGAAAAAGAGGATTTCCACCACACCTATACTTACAATACCCATAAGTGGAGAAATTTTCACGGTATATAGTGATGCTTTGAAGAAGGACTTAGGCCGTGTGTTAATGGAGAATAACAAAGTGATAGCATATGCTTTAAAGAAATTGAAAGTTCACAAATAGAACTACCCAATGCATGATCTGGAGTTGGCTGTAGTGATATTCGCATTGAAAATTTGGTGGAATTATCTATTTGGAGAGAAGTGTGAAATATATATGGATCATAAGATCCTAAAGAATATATTCACACAAAAAAGATGAATATGCTCCAAAAAAGATGGTTAGAGCTGATTAAGTACTATGACTGATCAATCCACTACCATCCTGGGAAATCAAATAAGATAGAAGATTATCTAAGTAGAAAGAATCCAATTTTTTATCATTGATGATAATTGAGAAGGATACAATCATCTTATACTTGAAAAGTATGTACATGAGAATCATAAGGAAAGAACATCATCAATCCTTTCACAAATGATTGCTCAATCGTACCTTTTGGAGAGGATAAAGGACGATCAAAGATATGATGTGGGAATTCAGAAGAAATTGCAAGGATATACATTAGAGAATTAATGAGGATACATGGAACACCACTATTGATTGTATCTGATCGAGACTCTATATTTACCTCAAAGTTCTATAAGATTCTCTAAAATTCTCTAAATACTGAGTTTAACTTAGTCATAACTTATCACCCATAAATTTATGTCCAATTTGAGTAGACTATCCAGACACTTGAGGACATGTTGAGAGCATGCTCAATTGACTTTAAAGAAGTATGAGATCAATATATTCCTCTGGTCGAGTTATCATATAATAATAATTTCCACTCAAGCATCCAAATGGTTCCTTATGAAGCCCTTTATGGGAAGAGCTGTAGAGAACCTACATGTTGGGATGAATTTGGGGAATATAAACTACTAAGTTCTGAAATGGTGGAAAAGGTCAAGACTATTCAGTAGTACATCAAGGCTGCTCGAATTAAAAAAAGGATCTATGCTGATAATCATCGATGAGATATAGATTTTGAGGTTGGAGAAAAGGTATTCCTTCACATATCTTCATGGAATAAAGTCATAATATTTGGGAATAAGGGAAATCTTAGTCTAAGATACATCAATCATGTCGAGATATTTGATCGCATCAGAGCGGTGGCCTGTCGAATAGCACTTCCACCTATCCTATCTAAAGTATATGACGTTTTTACTTATTACTCTTGAAGAAGTACATACTAGACCCCTCACATGTGTTGAATCCAGATGTGGTACCATTGAAGAATGATCTTTCATACGAGGAGCAATTAGTGATGATCATAGATCACATAGACAAAGTTCTATGAAATAAAACAATGCACCTGGTTAAAGCACTATAGAGAAACCACTAGTTTGAATATGGGATGTGTGAACCATAGGAGGTGAAAAAACAAACTTATTCTCATCTATTTTAGTGTATGAAATGAAAATTTCAAGGGTAAAATTTCTGAAGGGGGGAATATTGTAACGAATTTAATTTTTATAAATAAAATTCCATTTGTGGATGAATTAAATGTATTATTATGTATTATGGTTATAGAAAACTCATGAACTTATTTGGATTTATTATATCCTATTGGATTTAAAATAGAATTAAGAATCACAACTATTGATAATATATCCGCTGAATAGTGATCATATAATTAGTATAAATATAGGGTTTTGAAAAATCCATTTGACATAGAAAAAGGAAGCGATGGCCTCAAATAATAGGATCATACCCTATGAATCCCATTTAGTAGAGTTTATGAGGGAGATAACATCACTAAGATTTTCCATTGACCAAGACCAACCTGAGATACAACAACTTAAGTATGAGAAAAACCATTTATGAGAGAAGTTCAAGCTCATCGAGATCACGACCCAAACCATGTACGCTGAACCACCCCATGAAAGTCTCATCATCACGAACCTTACCCTTTGGGAGTTTTATGATGTAATAAATTGATATCTATCAAAACAATAATAATAAGAATATGTATATTAAATTTTCAATAGAATAATGGATATATTTACTTCTTATTGTCACCTCTTTATAAATGATTTGGATTAAACACAAATTGTATTTTTGGATAATTCGAAATTTCAATTAAGAAATTTATTTTGATGAATCAATAGATTTTGGAAATAAATAATATTTTAATAAAATATTATTATTAAATAATTTTTATTAAATATAAATGTTCATATAATCTTTAGGAAGTCAAATGTAACTTTTATAAGAGCCTAAAAACTATTATTGTCACAACCCAAAAATTTCTCAATAAATGTTGATTCCTATTTTAAAAGTGAAAATTAAAATATTTATAAAATTATTTGGATAAAATAAATATTATTTTTGAAATCATAAAATTGAAATTATCCAATGGTGAATTTTTCATAATTTTATGAGACGGTCGAATTTTTAGGTAAAAATTAAATACGGTATAAATATACAGTGTGTATCATGACATCATAATGAATCAAAAAATGATGTAATAAATACTATAAAGGGTATACATGATAAAATATATGTTTCCCCTTTAAAATAATATAATTTTTAGGTTATTTTATTATTTTTATAATTCCTTTATGAATCCTCCAAAACCTATAATATATTTGAAGGTTTTAAAATCATTTCTTTAAGGACATGGCTTACTTACACATCATAAAGGGTAATATTTTAATAATTTAAGACCTTATAATTATAAAATATTAAAAAAACTCCTCTTTAATAGAAAATTTGGGTTCAGTTATTTTATTATATAGATCCCAAAAACTAATTTTGGAAATTAATAAAGAACTCCCCTCTCTTTTCCTATATAAACCCTCCCAATCTCCCCATTCTCTTCAATAAAAAATCTTATAACACATAATTGCTATTCCATCCCTTATCTAGAGTCCTCCTAAGGTTATCTAAGCTCTCAAGAAGTTCTTCCAAAGCTTTTGGAACCACCCTCTCAAGGTAAGGGATCCTTTCCTTCTCCACTTTATTCATGCTTATTCATTATCTTATGCCTTTTATCTCTAATTACTAATGTTGGGATATATACTTCCATATTACCCTTACCAATACACTCTCATTAATCCATCCCATGAATCATTATGTACACCTGTTACCAAGTCGAAATTTAGTAAGGGATCACCCACTCAAATTTTTATTAAACAACCTATCTTATATTATGATTCTACATTTCCATTTTTTCATGTTTTGGTATTTTTTTTACATCCATATTAATTCCATTTTTATTTCAATGTGATGATAGACCCCTTTCACTCTCATTAATCCCTCCCATGGACATTTCTGTTCTCCCATTATGCTGCTGAAATTTCACCGCGATTTTCCATGCCAAACAAATGTGTAGTTAATACCCATACCCATTTTCTATCAAGGGTGTTCAACTTTATGAACTTTTAATTATTTTATTGGGGACTTAAATGTACATATTCCACACTCTTTGACCATGTAATAAAATGTGATGATAAATGATTTCATGTTGTATGATCAATGTGACACACTTATGCATGTGAATGAAATGAAAATGGTAGGTGCACCCAGAATTATATAGCGCTCCAATGCATTGGGT
This sequence comes from Viscum album, assembly GCA_963277665.1. Taxonomy (NCBI): domain Eukaryota; kingdom Viridiplantae; phylum Streptophyta; class Magnoliopsida; order Santalales; family Viscaceae; genus Viscum; species Viscum album. Next base: position 2,004,703,783 of record OY728138.1, read on the forward strand.
AATGTTTTAGTCTCATGATTCATCATGAAATTGATTAAAGAGTGAACCTATTCCATCATGATACTTTTTCCACCATGATTTCTTGTCGGCTAACCTTAAACTATGTTTATGATTCCATGTTTAAAGTTGTTACCACATTTCCATGTTGCTTTAATGCTATCATGCTTTATCGTGCCTACTTGTTCATGTTCATGTTTCCCACCCTTTTATTATTCCATTTAATTTTCTATTGTCTAACATGTATTAATATATTCATTTTATACCATGTTTATTCCCTTACTAGGCTTTATATCTCACCCCTTTATTATGTTTGTCCCTAGGTTAACCCATACAGTTTTAAGTATGATAAAATAATATGATCTATCAAGGAAGTTTTCAATAATATTGATATAACCCTTGTTTTATGTTCTTATATAATTTACCTAATTTCCAAATACACTATACTTCTCAATCTTCTGGGTTATATTATGTGTAAAATTATGTAACAAATCATGAATAATGTGTAATAAAGATCAAGGTTCTCATACACCTCCTGGGTATTGAGCTATCAAAGGAACCATGATCGTGGTGACTCCACCAGGCTATAGTGATGATCAAACCCATTTTTGAATCTTTTATTTTGTGCAATTTTTTTGGGAGGAGTTTTGGATCCACGTCTAGTCTGGGAGAGGTTTTAATGTGCTTTATGACAAAAAAATTCCTCTTATAACCCTTTTATTTCCTCCTCCTAGGTGTTCTGAATATGGTGATTTAGGGTGAGTCCTAGGAAGAATTCTTAATACCCAACTATAAAGTTTTTGTAAGGATTATTATTGTTGTTGTTTTTGTTGTAAATTTCTCTCTCTCATTTTATGGTGATATTAACATGATGTGGGTAGATTATTTATCACTATATTATTTCTATAATTAAAATTCTTAGATTTCTAAACTATATTGCTATTATTTTAAATAAAACCCATGTAGTATATTGGTTTGAAAATATTAGGCTCCTCAACTTTTTAGGTTATGTGTTTCTTGTTTGAAAAATGGATGGTATTTCAAAGAAATATTTCTAACCCTTGAAAATTTCTAGTTTTAAAGGAATGAGAATGATATTTTTATTTTAATACTTTTATAAAAATTAAGAAAAGTTTTGGTTTTAATAAAAATAATTTTATAATATGGTTGTAGACCCCGGAAAACGCATCCCCATAATTTTCTAAATGCTTCCATACATGATCCAAGATCTTAGTCCATTTTGCAAGCTTCAATTTGGTAGGTCGTAGGGCCCAAACGGAGTTACGGATTAAGAGTTATGGACATTTGAAGTTTGGCTGGAAAACTGGTTCGCAAAGCCCATTCGCGAAGCCGCCTCCGCGATTGCGGAGTGCCGCCGCGAAGCAATGAGGAAGGAAGCTCCGCGAGCCTGTTTGACGTTCGCGACGCGCCGTGAATACGCGCCGCGAAGCACAGGAGGCAGGATGCTCCATGAAAGAATTTGACATTCGTGAACCCGCCGCGAACCACAGGAGGCGGGATGCTCCGCGAACAAATTTGACGTTCGCGAACCCGCCACGAAGCAAAGAAGGCGGGACGGCTCCACGAACGAATTTGACGTTCGCAAACCCGCTGCGAAGCAGAGAAGGTGGGATGCTCCACGAACGAATTTGACGTTCGCGAACCCGCCGCGAAGCAGAGGAGGCGGTAAAGCTCCACGAACGCCCTGACGTTCGCGAGCCCGCCGTGAAGCAAAGGAGGTAGGACGGCTCCGCAAAGTGCTTTGACGTTCGCGACGTGCCGCGAAGATCTACCGCGGGGAAAGATCCGTCTTCGCGCCGCGTGAGCTCTACTTCACGGTGCCCTTGCCTATAAATACCCAGCTCACCCCCCTTCTCCGGACGGACGGCCACGACCACTTCGCCCCTTGGGCGGCCGAGCGGAGCTCCGCATTGTGGCCCCGCGAGGCCATTCTCCGCGAGCAGCTTCCTTTGTGTTGCTGCTTCGCGAGCCGAGGCTCCATGAGTCCATGATCCGCGAGCCAATGCTCTGTGATGCTGCTCCGCGAGACCATCCTCTGTGAGTCCATGCTCCGCGAGCCTATGCTCCACGATGCTGCTCTGCGAGAGGCCTTTGCTCTGCGAGAGACCATTGCTCCGTGAGAGACCATTGCTCTGCGAGACCCCTTTGCTCCTCAAGAGGCCTTTGCTCCGCAAGAGGCCTTTGCTCTGCAAGACCCCTTTGCTCCGCGAGAGACCATTGCTCCGCGAGGCCATGCTCCGCATTCCTTCTTTCCAAAGGCGGGCGACATTCTTTCCTTGTTCAGGTACGTCTGCTCCTTGATCGAAACGAGATGATGGGATGTCGGTTCTTCCTTCCGTGGATTCCTTCTCGGAATTCGTCACCTAGTCCGAGTATCCCTAATAGATTTAATACGTTGTTCGTGAATCTCATTCCCGGTGCCATATCTTCATGGACGCTGGTTAATTACACTACTTCTGTCAAGACTTTCCATAGGGTCTTGACATGGTAGCGACCTTCGGTCGGAGTAGACGGCAACATCAGGCATGTCAGGGAATCTCTGGGTGCATGGACATTGGGGAACCTGTATTCTTCCTCATGAGAGGTCATCTCAAGGGTGCATAACCCGAGGCATCCCGCGTCGAGTACGGGGAATCATATGCCATAGGCATGTACCTGAGGTTTTCCTCAGCTTCCCATGTTTAACACAGGGTATGCAGCATGTTTAACGTCTTACGAAGACAGTTACGCCAAAGGCGTGTCATCCGAGGTTTTCCTTAGGCATATCATGTTTATCATGAGGTAGGCCATGAGTTTAATGTCTTATGGAGACGGATTGTGAGTGATCAGAACGTCCCATAGAGATGGATCAGATTAGTACATCCCAAGGAGGGAACACCTGGAAGATGAATGGATCAGAATGCCCAATGAGGATGGATCCAAGGTGGTGCGCCCCATGTAGGGGAGAAGTCACACCGTGGCTGATATGAACACCACTGAGGGCGGATCAGGGGAAGTGCGCCCTAAGATGGGGAACACCATGGATTTCCATTGGCTAGGATTGAACCTCAGGGAGGTCTCCTATGTACCCTACACAGACAACAGGGATCAAAACCCGCGTAGTTCGAAGGGGTGATGAATCGAGGTGTACATAGAGAACAACAACCCGAAGACATGTTGGGGATTACGCGTGGATAACGTCCCATGTACTGCTTGGAGCAGCGAGGAAGTGGATGGCATGATACCACCGGGATGTGGCGGCCTGGGTAAGAATCAGGTCGGATGATGGATGGATGAATGAAGTGGAGGGGGGATTGAAATGGGACCATCGCAAGGGCGACGGTGAAGTTGGGCTTGAGCCTCGAAGAGACCTCCTACGTATCCTCGTGGTAGGGAATCAAAGTCCACGTAGTTTGGGATGGTGCCGGTGAACCGACGTGAAGGTGGACCTTGGTCCGATGGGTGTCATCAGCGAACCGACGTGAAGGTGGACCTTGGTCTGAGGGGCATCATCAGCGAACCGACATGAAGGTGGACCTTGGTCCGATGGGTGTCGTCAGCGAACTGACGTGAAGGTGGACCTTGGTCCAATGAGAGATGGGATTGAACCTCGGGGAGGCTTCCTACGTACCATGCCTTGACATGGATCAACGACCTCGTAGTTCAAAGGGTTTCATCGGTGAACCGACGTGAAAGTAGACCCAGGGGTCCACTAGTGGTGGGCTTGAACCTCGTGAAGGCTTCCTACGTACCATGCCTTGACATGGATCAAAGTCCTCGTAGTTCGGATTGGTCACAATGGCTTGCCGTCGGACTGGAATACAGTTTAACGTCATGTTGGACGAGAGTGAACCCTGACATGAATAAACGACGGGTGGTGGGCTTGAACCTTGTGGAGGTTTCCTACGTACCATGCCTTGGCATGGATCAAAGTCCCCGTAGTTCAGGATGGCAGTGGGTGTCGGCAAACCGACTTAAATGAGGGACCTTGGTCCGATGGGAGATGGGCTTGAACCTCTGGGAGGCTTCCTACGTACCATGCCTTGACATGGATCAAAGTCCTCGTAGTTCAGGTTGGTCACAACGGCTTGCCGTCAGACTGTAATGTAGTTTAACGTCATGCTGGACAAAGGTAGAACTCGACGTGAATTGGATGACGGGTGGGCTTGAACCTCATGGAGGCTTCCTACGTACCATGCCTTAACATGGATCAAAGAACTCGTAGTTTAAATGGGTGTGCAGTTTAATGTCATGCGGGACAAGGGCATACAATTTAACGTCATGCTGGATGAGGGAATGCAGTTTAACGTCATGCTGGACGAGTTATTGTCATGGACAATGCCAACTCTAAGCCCACGTGAGTCATGCTCGGTGTGAGAAACAAGAGACAGTAAGGACCTGACGATCACGCCGCGAAGGGTGCGTCCGTGAGAAGCGAAGAGGGGCTTACGCGTTAGGTGGCCCATTAGTGCTGGGACTTACTCCAGGATGGAGGCCCAAGGAAAAGGATGATGATATTTTTGGGCTTGAGCCTTGAAGAGGCTTCCTACGTATCCCCATGGCAGGGAATCAAAGTCCACATAGTTCTTCTGATGACGGCTTACCGCCGATTGGTTGGTTTCAACGGCTTACCGTTGGATTGAGTCACAACGGCTTACCGCTGGATAAGTATCACAATGGATTACTGCTGGATGGGATCATAATGACTTACCGCTGGATGGGATCACAACGACTTACCGCTAGATAGGTCACAATGGCTTACCGCTGGATGGGATCACAACGGCTTATCGTTGGATAGGTCACAATGGCTTACCGCTGGATGGAATCACAACGGCTTACCGCTGGATAGGTCACAATGACTTACCACTGGATGGGGATGTGAACGGATTACCGTTGAATGGGGTCGCAATGGCTTACCGCTGAATAATGATGAAACGTCTTACCACTAGATAAGGATCACAACGGCTTACCGCTGGATAAGGATCGCAACGACTTACTGCTGGATAAGGATGTCAACAGCTTACCACTGCATAGGGTTGTCAACGGCTTACCGCTGAAAAAGAAGTGACAATAGTGGATGAGGCTTATGCAAGGAAGCTGCTCGGATGCCGCTAAGGATCGACAATCGTGGATGGGGATTATGCAAGGAAGCTTCCCGGGTGCCGCTATGGAGCGACAATAGTGAATGGGGCTTACGCTAGGAAGCTTCCCGGATGCCTCTAAGGAGCAGCAATGGTGGATGGGGATTACGCTAGGAAGATGCCTGGATGCCGCTATGGAGCGTCAATAGTGAATGGGGCTTATGTTAGGAAGCTGCCCGGATTCCGCTAAGGAGCGACATCGTGGATGGGGATTACGCTAGGAAGCTGCCCAGGTACCGCTATGGAGCGGCACTGGTGAATGGGGCTTACGCAAGGAAGCTTCCCAGATGCCACTAAGGAGCGGCAATCGTGGATGGGGCTTATGCTAGGAAGCTGCCCGGGTGCCGCTAAGGAGCGGCACTGGTGAATGGGGCTTATGCTTGGAAGATACTCGGGTGCCGCTATGGAGCGACACTGGTGAATGGGGCTTACGCTAGGAAGCTGCCCGTGTGCCGCTATGGAGCGGCAATGGTGCATGGGGTTTACGCTAGGAAGCTGCCCAGGTGCCGCTAAGGAGCGACAATCATGGATGGGGCTTACGCAAGGAAGCTGCCCGTGTGCTGCTATTGAGCGGCAATGGTGCATGGGGCTTACGCTAGGAAGCTGCCCAGGTGCCGCTAAGGAGCGACAATCGTGGATGGGGCTTACGCAGGGAAGCTGCCCGGGTGCCTCTAGGGAGTGACAATGGTGGATGGGGCTTACGCTAGGAAGCTGCCCCGGTGCCGCTAGGGAGCGGCAATGGTGAATGGGGCTTATGCAGGGAAGCTGCCCGGATGCCGCTATGGAGAAGCAATGGTGAATGGGGCTTACGCAAAGATGCTGCCCGTAATGTCTTCCTCATGTTTGGCCATGAGGGCATCCCGACTCACTGGTGAGTTGAGGTTTAGGATTCTACACCTATGCACTAGTGCACAAGTGGTATAACACCGAGGGGTGTTGGAATTATGCCACTGTAATGATGGCATTAGGCGTCTTATGCATGTAGCATAAGGCATCTCTTGTTTAGAGCAAGAGGCATCCTATGTTTTGGAACACATGGTGCACTACAGTTTATAGTCATGTAAAGAGGATTGTTAGCATCTCATGCTTGGAGCATAAGGAATCTCTTGCTTGGAGCATGAGTCATCTATCATATAGGGTGAGAGGCATCATATCATTGGTTAGATAGGGAGTTCTATAGTTTATAGTCATGTAGATAGGACTATTAGGTAGAAGATGCCTAGAAATGGTTGGTGTTGGGACTTACGCAAGAGCGGCCCTTTATGGTTCAACCTGGCATAGGATCCAAGTGATTGGGTTTGGAGGAGTTGCGTGAGGAATGGTTCGACTCAAGGTACTCGGGGAATTGATGATGAGAACCCCAACTCACGACATAGGAAACGAACCAAGAGGAATACATCAACTCAAGGTGTTTCATGGTGTGTGGAGGAGTGTCTCAAATCATGGTGTTCCATAGGTGGAAGGTGGGAGCGCATAAGGGCGCAATGGAAAATCCTGACATCCTAGCCCGAAAAGTTCGCGGTGCGACTCTCCATTTTTCATGGGGGTCTGTGACGGTAGCGAAGGGATCCGGGCCCGCAGCCCGGCACTGACCCTGAAAGGGGGTGCGGGGGCTGCGCCCCCGCGGTATGGATCGGTGGGCGCGAAGGTAGGATCCTCACAAAGGATAGGTCTCCGCGAAGTAGCTTCGCGGAGCATGGACTCACAGAGCAATGGTCTCTCGCGGAGCAAAGGGGTCTCACGGAGCAAAGGCCTCTCGCGGAGCAAAGGGGTCTCGCGGAGCAATGGTCTCTCGCGGAACAAAGGCCTCTCGCGGAGCAGCATCTCAGAGCATAGGCTCGCAGAGCATAGACTCATGGAGGATGGTCTCGCGGAGCAGCATCACGGAGCATTGGCTCACGGAGCATGGAATCACGGAGCCTCGGCTCGCGAAGCAGCAACGCAAAGGAAGCTGCTCGCGGAGAATGGCCTCGCGGAGCTGCAATGCGGGGCTCCGCTCGGCCGCCCAAGGGGCGAAGTGGCCGTGGCCATCCGTCCGGAGAAGGGGGGTGAGCTGGGTATTCATAGGCAAGGGCGCCGCGAAGCAGAGCTCACGTAGCGTGAAGACGGATCTTGCTCCGCGGTGGATCTTCACGGCACATCGCAAACGTCAAAGCACTTCGCGGAGCCGTCCTGCCTCCTTTGCTTCGCGGCGGGCTCGCGAACATCAGGGTGTTCGCGGAGCTTTACCACCTCCTCTGCTTCGCGACGGGTTCGCGAACGTCAAATTCGTTTGCGGAGCATCCCGCCTCCTCTGCTTCACGGCGGGTTCGCGAATGTCAAATTCGTTCGCGGAGCCGTCCCGCCTCCTTTGCTTCGTTGCGGGTTCGCGAACGTCAAATTTGTTCGCGGAGCATCCCACCTCATGTGCTTTGCGGCGGGTTCGCGAACGTCAAATTCGTTTGCGGAGCATCCCGCCTCCCGTTCTTCGCGGCGCGTCTTCATGGCGCGTCACGAATGTCAAACAGGTTCGCGGAGCTTCCTGCCTCATTGCTTCGCGGCGGCGCTCCGCAATCGCGGAGGTGGCTTCGCGAATGGGCTTTGCGAACCAGTTTTCTAGCCAAACTTCAAATGTCCATAACTCCTAATCCGTAACTCCGTTCGGGCCCTACGACCTACCAAATCGAAGCTTGCGAAATGGAATAAGATCTTGGATCATGTATGGAAGCATTTGGAAAATTTTGGGGATGCGTTTTACGGGGTCTACAATGGTATTGGAAAACATGGTGGCGTGGGTTCATATTTCATTGTATGAGGCCTTGTTGATACAGACTTGGTGCTCAATGCCAGATTGGAGGCACATGGGTATATCACCAAGTGATGGCTTGGTGAAGGAATGATCATCGCTCATGAGTATTAGGATTATTTTTCAGCATACATGTGTATGTGTGAGTGTCAAACATGGGATGTGTATGTCAAGTGAAAAAAATAATTAAAAAGTGATTTAGTTTAATTGTTTTTCTTAAACTATTTTCTTACGGTAAAATATTTTGATATTTTCACCCCCTGTTTTATATAAATTGAAAACTAACTTATTTCTAGTCTTAGTGGAATGTGTTGGAAATTAATTTGAGGAAATATTATTGGGTATGATTACTCACCCCCTTCATATGTACTTTGATGCGTATGTAGACATTATTCTTCATGACATACATAAATAAAAGGTCTTTTTTCTTCTATAGTGGATCATCATGATGCTACTTCCTTAGGATGATGTTCAGATCTTGGAGTTTCTATCATGGAGTGATTGGAGTGATGAAACATTGGTGTTGTTGTGTTGATACTTCCTTTGGTTATCTTGAGCCATTGGTTATCCTTTGTCACCTATACTCTGATTTTTTGTTGTTTATTTGTTTCCATTTGAGTTGTATTATTTATACTCATGAATCATATTATTGGTTTGGTTGTTTATATTTTTTCTTGATAAATTGTTTTGTTTAAAAGGGGAAATCATCCCCAATGTCTATATAATACCCTATCATTTATTGTTATCCTTTGGTGTCTTGAGGATTCCACCTAAGGTTAGTAGCACCTACGACCTGACCCAAGAAAATGGGTTGGGAAGGGATGTTGTGTGTGTGTGTGGGGGGGGGGGGGGTCAACACTAAAGATTTCGAGCATAGATTAAGAACCTTAGGATTAAAAATAACCATAAAGGTTTTGTTGTTTCGGTGGATCATTTACAAGTTGTGTATGAAGTTAACTCCATGACCAATGAAATTTTTCTATCAAATATTGGCATAAGAGGACCTGGAACCTAGAGAGGTTCTTTACATGTTAAATTTATAATTAGTTTAAATATGATCAGAAGAAATGATACCTCATATTAGGATCTTTATTCTAATATGATGTTGATCATCCAAAAATCTTTTTCTCGATTCCTTATTCTTTTAGGATCCAAGTGTAGAATCCCTCTAACAATGATCCATACATGCTCCTTTTATCACTAAATGACACCAATTTATTTTTGGGTGCTAGTGTAGTGAATCAATCATCATATGTTATTCATATTGATTTCTCAATATTATTCAGAATTAAAGGAGTTATTATAATTCTTAATAGGAGGGGAGAAGGAAAAAAATTTGAGAGATAAGTCCATTGCGCCCAACGATTCTCCATTCTCATTTTTTTGATTAACCCTACACAATATGCATAACCATCTATTTATAGAGTTAGGGTTTAGATTAAAATATTATTTAATTGCATAAAATCCCTTAAATAATATAATAAACTATTTCTTACCCAATTAAATATAATAATAACAACAATATTTCTATGGATTGTGCTAGCTAGTGCAATGATAAATATTATTTTTCCAGCTTGTAAATTAATATTTATCACCAGAAATAATCTTGGTCCATTCCAACTCCCCAGCATTTATTGAATACCCAAATAAATATTTAATTAAATATTTCATTCATCAATAAATATTTGGGACTGATAAAACACAAATAAAATTATTCTTCGATCTTGAGAATAATATTCATTCCATTAATTAAATTCAAATATAATTTAATCAAGATCAACAAAAACACTTAGTGTACGACCCTATATGATTATTTATTATTGGAATTATGAGGTATTTCCTAAATTCCATGATTACTATCTTTCATTGGGTCAAAGTACCCAAGATTTAATAATTCAATGTCAAAAACCACATACAAATACCTACTGTGAAATATAATCCCTTTGTCACAATATCTCACCAAGTAAGTTATACATCTGTGTTATCAACCTATATGCTCGATATGTCTTTCTTTGAATCTATGAAATAAACACGCCGTAACACCATGGACATGGAATTTAATGTGATGGTTCTATTACAATCAAAGGGTAAATATACCAACTTCTATAAATATGTAAGGGACAAATCCTTCCTCCACTTATCCATTAATAACATGTCATTCATGATGCACCCAATGTACACTACTCACCACAGACATATGGTATCAGGGGTTTGGTTAGTAAATCTAAGTTTACAAGTCATGACATGAATTAATGATAATTTTAAATTCTAAGTACCATTATAAATTCAAACATATAGGAATATTCAATGACACCAAAACATGCAGGATTCCTACTAGCAGGCCTGTTATCAGAATCTATCATCTTGGATATTACCAAGTGAAAACTTCATGAGAAGAAGCCTCATCCTATTATGAGAACTAGCACATAAAAACCTAAATACCATGTACTCTATCAAAGTATGTTATCCAACCATCGAACTATATTTAAGAATATCATCATGGAACTTCAAGGTTATCATCATAATGGGGTACTGCTACGACCTTATCTATACGACATATACCATAGGACATTATTACAAAAAATCATACTGAAAAATGAACAATATGTAATAATATGTTTTATTGATATTAAAATATTAAAATATACATTTAATCAAATTACAAAGAGTTTTTTCTAGAACATAAACTCTAACAAAACCCCTCTTAGACCACAAATAACTGCTCGTGACTTTCAGTCCACTAGACCTCATATGATGATCATGTTTCTACTGAGTCAAGGATTTAGTTAAGGGGTCTTCTATGTTGTCTTATGTGGATATTTTTCTAACTACAACTTCAACACTCTAAGAAAAATCCACCAAGAGATGATAATTCCAAATTATGCGCTTCGTTCTCTGATGTGACCTTGGATCATTTACCTAGGCCAACATTGCAGTATTATAATAATAGAGTGTTATATGATATTTACTGTTAAACACCACATCAAGCTCTTGGATGAAGTTTTTTATACAAAATGATTCTTTAGCTACCTCAAAATCCAACACATACTTAGAATGTACTATATAATCTGTGACCACAACCTTTTTTGAACTCTTCCAGATCACAAAACTTCCATTCAGAGTGAAGATGTATCCCGTTTATGATTTCATATTGTCTTGATTTGTTTGGGAACTAGAATATACATATCTTCTTATGAATACTCTTAATCTCCACTATAGACCAGGAGCATACCTTATTATGCCTTAGATACTTAAGAATAGACTTAACTACCATCCATTAATGGTCACCTAGGTCATCTTGATATCTTCCTACCTCACTCATGGAATATACAACGTCTAGCCTAGTACATAGAATAACATACACGACTGATCCAATTGCTAACGAATGTAGAATCCTTTCCATATTTTTTATTTCCTCATTTGTTCGAGGAAACAATTTCTTGGAAAGGTGAACTCCATGTGACTTTGGAAATAATCCCCTCTCAGATTGTTTCATACTGAATCTCTTCAGTATCTTATCATTATATATACCTTGTCATAGGCTGAGCGACCTCTTGGATATATCATGATAGATCTTGATCCTAAGAATATATACTACTTCACCTAAGTCCTTTATGAAGAAAAATTTATTCAACCAGGCCTTAAAAAATTGTAAGACAGGTATTTAATTTCCAATAAGTAATATATCATCATCATATACTATTATAAAAATGAACAAACTCCCATTAAATATATTATAGACATAAGGATCAAATTTATTATTTATGAATCCATATTATGTTTGGCTTCATCAAATTGAATGTTCCATGACCTAGATGCTTGCTTTAATCCATAAATGAATTTTTGAATTTTTCATAGGTTGTTGGAATCTTTTGGAGTCAAAAAACCATCAAGTTGTGTTATATAGACATATTTATGAAGGTTCCCATTAAGGAAATATGGTTTGACATATATTTTCTAAATCTCATAGTCATAGACAGACATTATGGAAAGTATAACTCTGATAGATTTCAACATTGAAACTAATGAAAAGGTTTCATTAGTATATGACTTGACACCATTTAAACCATTTTTGTAACCATTCATTCCTTATAAGTACTGAATTTTACATCATTGTCTAGTCTCTTCTTGAATACCCATTTACAACCAATGGGATTTACATCCAATGGTGGATATACAAAAATATAGACTTAGTTTTTGCACATGGAATCCATTTCAAAATTCATAAGTTATTTTCATCTGAAACATCTATGCCACTTAATGATTCCTTATATGTTAGAGGATCATTATTATCAACTAATAACGAGTCACCATCCCCAGTGACTAGAAAACCATACCATTTTGGTTCTCTAACCTCCCTTGTACACATACATAGTATTTGTGTCTCTGAAACATCTTCTTCTATGGGGCTTTGTGGAATTTGTTCCGATGAAATATCTTGTGTACCTCGAGTTTGGAATTCAAAAAAGTCTATCTCACTCCCACTATATCTTTTAGATATGTGATCCCTTTCAAGTAATATTTAATGTCTTTCTACTATTAATTTTTTTTTCAAGGCTTAATATTAGTAATATCCCATTGTTTCCTTAGGGTATCATATAAAGGTACACTTTGTGCCTTAGAGTGTAAGTTTATTGCATAAAGAGGTATTTACAAATGCTTCACAACCCCACACATTTAAGCATTCCAACATAAGTTTTGTTCCATTCCACAATTGTTATGGTATACCATTTTCTACATTTGTTAAATTTTGGTTTGGTATTTGTACTTATACTATAATGCATATCCCCAAAAGGATAATAGAAGACTCACATGACTCATCATTGATATTACCATGTCCAATAGGGTGAATTTACCCCTTTCATTGATACCATTACTTTGAGATGTATAATGAGGAGTAAGTTGAGATAGAATCCCAAACTCCTATAAATAATCAATGAATTTTTAATTAAGATATTATCTACCACAGTTTGATCGAAGTTTATTAATATTCTTACCAAACTGCTTCACAACTTCATTATAATATTCCTTGAATATTTCAAAGGAATCTAACTTATACTTCATCAAGTATACATATCCCTATCTACTAAAATAACCAGTAAGAGTTATAAAGTATGAGTACCCACCCATTTCTTCAATTGAAAATGATCCACACACATCAGTTTGAACTAATTTAAGAAGATCCTTGGCCTTTTCACCTTTTCCACTAAATGGAGATTTTTTTCATTTTTCCTAGTAAAAAACATGGAATACACCAAGTGATTTTAGTTTAAAGAAATATAAATATGCATATTTTTGTAATTTAGTCAAACATTTTTCATTTACATGATATAGTTGGTGATTCCATAGTTGGGTGTGGTATGGTTCATGTGAAGTAGTTTCATTACCAATTGTCATTACTTGGTTCATGTAATACAACACATAAAGATCATTATTTAAATGTAACTTACCACAACATATGATATCTTTATAAAATAAGTAAAATTTATTCCTGAACTTGAAAATAATCCCTTCAAATTAAGTCTGGATGAAAAAATAACATTATTGGTAACAGATGGAACATAATAACAATCTATAAAAACCAAAATCATTCCAGTCAAAAATAATTTTAAATATACTTGGTTCATATATTTGAATACATATGTGAGCACCAAAAGATATATATACCCAATTTTTAGAAATAAATAATTTACACTAGATAATAAATTTACCTAATGATTACCATTGCTTCTTTGGCTAGGTGATTTTTTATTACCGTATCCTTTCTTGCCACATGTGAAATAGATAACTACTACTCCCTTGATTTCCCCTTGATATTTCTATTCTTGGAAGGGAATTGTGAAGAATTTTTGGTCTTAGATCTATTTTCTTGTACTTTATGTTTATTAACCATAAGGGAAAAAGGTTTTTCGTACCTTATCTCCTTATTTACTTGGTGAAGAAGAGTGATCATAAATGAGAGAGACTTCTCAATATTTTTCATGTTAAAATTTACAACAAATCTGGAGAAATCTGAGGGAGTGATATAGGAATGAGATCGATGTACAATTATTTAGGGAGTTTAAAACCTAAAACCTTAAGCAGACCTATCGTGGGGCATGGAAAAATAAATATTATATTTTTCCTAATACAACATAGTGACTGAACAAGGTCATCTCACTTAAGGAGGATTTCCGTCTATTCACTTCCTATAAATCACCTAAACTATCTATTTTTGTGGTTTTAAGTACTTAATGAAAATAATGGAAATAATTTTGGGTTTTGATTTATGAAATGAAAAATGAAAATTCTAATTTATACTACCATGAAAATCTAAAAAGAATGAGTTAAGGAAACAAAGCACATGGTATTGGGTTTGGTTTTGGATTGAATCATTATTTTCCTTTATATGTTCGATTTCAATTTAAAAATACAAAATGAAATCTCATGTTTGGAATAATATTATTTATTTAGAAATTTTGGAGTATCATTGAATGCTAAAACACTCTCAATTCTACCTCCTCCTTTAATCAAGTTTGATGAAAATCCTTGGTCTTAGAGGTGCTATCTTTCAGGGATGATCTCTATTGATGTTGTTTCATCCATTGATTATCTCAACTCTAACATGTGAAGGACCAACAAATGGAGAGAGAAAAATGTGATTAAATAAAATAATAGAGATATATTGAGTTGCATGTAATTGGGGACAATCACCACATTAGGGGAAATCACCACATCAGGGATATTTTCCTCACCCATGCATGTTACTCAATTATATCTACAAACTTAAAATTAAACTTTAAAGAAAATTCATGAACACCTTAACCTCCCCCCAGGACAAGACTTAGGGTAAGCCTCTCATTTATGAGAGTATGAGATCACTTGGTAGAGTGAGTGGAAGATAAGAAGAAGAAATATGATAAAATAAAAGAAAGAAAATTTAAAAATAATGGTGAAAATAAAATAAAATATTAAATTAATATAGAATTGGGATGGGAGAGAGAGAAAATAAAAAAGAAAACACATTTAAAAGAATTAAAAAATTTATATAATTTATAAATAATATTAAAATAATAATAATAGAAATAATAATAATAATAATAATTATGATAATAATTAAGATAATAATTTATTTTTGAAGAAGAAGAAGAGAAAGAAGAAAATGAGAAAAGAAAAATAAATTTTAAAATAAGAATGTTAAAATAAATATAAATATAATAATAATAATATTATTATTATAAATACAAATGATATTAATTATAATAATACTAATAAAAATTAAAAATTTAAGAATTAGTGAAGAATAAAAAAATATGGATGATACTTTATAAAAATGCATGTAATTTATTTAACTAAATTGAATTTAAATAACAATTAAAAATGAAAAATTCAAAACTAAAAACAAAATAAGAAAAATAAGAATATAGAGAGAAGTTTTAGCAGCCTCTTCCTCAATTGAGGATCCTCATCTGAGGGTTGAGATGATTATTTTAGAAGGGGTCATGACCCTCCTTTTATAGGCAACGACGAAAGTTTGGTTGCAGAATTTTCCTTCAAAAGTTCCCATGTGTTAGCCCCATTAAATGATATAATTGGGTAAATGTGACTTCTTAAAAGTTGTTCATAAATTCTTTTCACGTTTCCAATCCAAATTTCAGATTCATCATCCATGTGTAGAGAGAGTTATGTTTATTTTACTACAAGAATTTATTCTGCCAAGGTATACTCTTAATATTCCATATTTCTGATTTCCCATGAATTAATGACCTTGAAAACAACCGATTCATGTGTAGAAGACTTCATGAAAGTTTTTAATAAATATATTTTTCGTTTCCCCACAAAATTTCAGATTATTTGGTATGTCCATCTAAGAGATATGATCTAAACATAAAAAATTACCAGATCTATGCACAATTTTTAAGGTCTAACTTGTGTGCAGATTTTGAGCTTCTAAATGGTGGATTTAACTTTGGGTACAGAAGAATGAAATGAATCCCATAGAACATAAAAACCTATAATAGAATAATTTTTCAATTTGGATTAGTAAAGAAAATGTTATGGCTGAAATATAAAAATAATTTAAAATAGTTAAAATCCAAAATATGCCATTTTTTCCAATTAAGCTCAAAATACAACTAAAACCATAAAATGTGACAATTTCCCTTAAAATAAAACTTTTGTGGGATAAAAAATATTGAAATTAAAAGTAAAATTATTGAAAATATTTTCTCTATCAATTCACCCACACTTAAACCATGATTTTCCTCAATCATAAAATATCAACATTGAAAATGAGAGGGTACCAATGCTACCAATATTCAAATTTGAAAGAAATAAAATAAAATAATTTTCTTCATCAAATAATTTTTTAAAAATACCCATAAAATATCAATTTAATTTCTCAATTTTCAAAGAAAGAATCAATTCATGAAATTTACTCTTCCCCTTTGAAAAATTATAGAACTTCTTTAATTTAATTAAGTTCCTCAATTAATTATTATTAAACATGAAAAATCATGATATACCTCAAAATGAATTATTTTCTATCATCACTCGTGATACAATTCAAGAAGATTTATGATCAGATCAAAATAACATGTTCCTTTTCCATAGTATTGTAAAGGAACTACTTTCCCCATTTTGTAAATACAAAAATCACGTAAAATGATGATGACGTGCAATAAAGGTTCAAATGAATCTGAGACTTAAGGTCAGTAAGATTTGGTGTTTTAAAAAAAATTAAGGCATAAGGAGGAGGTTTAACTCTTAAAGAATAAAACATGATATTGAAATTAAAAAATTTAATAATATTATCCCTTTATAATTGCAATAACTCCCAAATTCCTCAAAACTCAATGAAAAGATCATGATCAGTTTAATCATAATAAATGATTTGTTCCCTCTATTGATTTTTTTTTATTTTTACACCACTTTTTTTTTCTTTTTTAAAGAAAATTTTAATTTTTTTTCTTTTTCTAAAGTTATTCTTTATAATAAACCTCACATCAAACACCTAACCATGTATGATAGAAATCATAGGTATAGTATTGGTGATTTTTGGTTTTCCCAAATCATAACCCATTTTTATCATTTTTGGGTTCTTTTTTTTCATTTTCATTTTTTTATATTCAAGAGGGGAAAACAATAGAGTACAGTGAAATTTAAAATCAAAATTCCTAGAAATCAAATGAAAGGGATAAATCTTGGTATGATCCCCTAAGTGGGTGCTGGATTTTTTCTGCCTCCATAGGGAAGTACTAGATGTTATCCAAAATTAGTTGGTGGATGAAGCTTCTTTGATTTCAACTACCACATATGGGTTTTACCAGCTTGTGCTTCAACATTGTTCTTTAGGAATTATACATGTATAAAGTATATGAGATCCTCCCCCTTCACAATTAGGTACGTCTTTCATGGTGGGAGTAGGATAAAGTATGAATCATCCTCCTTCTTGGTTGCTACTTGTGAAACCTACTTATCTTCTAGTGCTGACTTCATATAGGCTGTATGAATTGAATAATAAAAGGGGTAGTAAATAGGTATTTTTACTCGAATAAAATGTGAATTTTTAATAAGTAATTTATCCCCTTTAATAAGAGTAGGCTCTTTTCTGATTTCCTCAGGCTCAACTACCTGGATCTCCTGATGGGGCTCCTCCAATTCATGTTCATTGAAATTAGGGAGCTCTATGTGTTCCTCAGTAGGTGCAGGTCCAGTTTCTTTATCCTTCTCTAAGTCATAAAAAAGATTGTCTAAATCTAAAATTTTAAAATGATAGGGATTGATGGAAAATTTAGTTTGAATAAAATCAAATAAATAGATAGTGTATAAGAAAAGTTCAAATCCCTGGCTTGGTTCATATTCAATCAATGCCTTAGTGGTAAGTACCACTTTGAGTAGGTTCTCAGAGGATAGAGATAAGTAGTTGGGATCCTCCATTTTAACTTCAAATTCCACCACTTGGGTGGTATCTTACTTCACTGATGCTGGCTGTTATGATTTTCAGGGTTTGGGTAGATCAAGAAGTTCCTCACATTTATTCCATAATTCATCCAATTCTTGTTGATCTCCCACTTGAATCTCAATAGGAAAGTCTTCCTATGACGCTTCCTCAGGTAAGACAAGTGTCTTATCTTCCAGTTCAGGTTTAGATTCAGGTTTAGGTTCTTATGATGATGCTTGGAAATATGTAGTTATTCAATTCATTTGGAATTGGAGAACCTTTACCTTTTCATCAAAATCATGAATATCATACTTGAGTTTGTGTTTTTACACTTTCTCCTGGAAATATTCTCATGCAACTTACTCAAAAATGTTTGGAGGGAAAGTGGATCACTCTTTTTTGTGTCTTGGCCAATTCTTGATATAATTCTAGGAAGTATTCCCAAAATTCACTTAGCTCACTAAAAAATCCTTCAACCACTAGTTTCTCGAGGTTCTCCTTGAGATCTTGGAAGAGGTCCTTGAATTCCTACTCTTTGAAAATTTTGCTCTAAGATTCCCTGATCTATCTAGCCCATAATTCAACACCATCTTCTACAGACCAGGGTTCTTCAGCAACTGGTTCTTTCAACTGAGAGTAGTTTTTCCATGAATTGAAGAAATGATTGTTGGAAAACATAATTAATATTTTTTTAGTTTTTTTATAAAATCAATTAAATATATCTAAAATTTGAAATATAAAAAGATAAGAAAACTTATTATTGTATCCCAGCAACAATTCCAGTTTTGATGCACACCTCTCATGGGGAGTGGAAAAAGTAATATTATATTTGTCATAATACATCACAGTTGATGATCAGAGTTGTCTTATTTGAGGAGACTTTCAGTCTGTTCACTTACTTCTTCTAAATCACACAAATATCTCTTTTTGTGGCTTTAAGTATTTAATGAAAACAATGAAAATATTTTTGGGTATTTGATTTATGACATGAAAAATGAAAATTCTAATTTATACTACCATGAAAATCTTAACAGAATGAGTTAAGAAAATAAAGCACTTGGTCTTGGGTTTGGTTTTGGATTTAATCATTATTTTCATTTATATGTTCGATTTTAGTTTGATAATACAAATATGAAATATCATGTTTGAACTATTTTTATTTATTTATAAATTGTGGAATATCATTGAATACTCAAACAATCTTAATTTTACCTCCTCCTTTAATCAAGGTTGATAACTCTCCTTGTTCTTGGAGGTTCCATCTTCCAGGACCCAGCTCTATAGATGATGTTTCATCCATTGATTAAATCAACTCCAACATGTGAATAACTAATAAATAGATAAAGGTAAAAGCGATTAAATAAAATAATAAAGATAGATTGAGTTTCTTGTCATTGGGGATAGTTTCCACATTGGGTACATTCGCCTCACCCTTTCATATTAATCAATTCTATCAACAAAATTAAAATTAAACTTTAAAGAAAATTCATGAACAACTTGACCTCCCCATGAGCCAAGCCTTGTGGTCAACCTCTCATTTCTGAGAGCAAGAGATCACTTGGTGGAGTGCGTGGAAGAGAGTAATAATAAATAGAATATTTTTTTAAATAATGGTGATGAGAAAATAAATGATTAAATTAAAATAGAATTGGTATGAGAGAGAGAGAGATAAAATAAAATAAATTAAAAGAAATTAAAAATAATTTAGAAATTTATAAAATTTATAAAGAATGTTATAATAATAATAATAATAATAATAATAATTATAATAATAATAATTAAGATAATAATTTATTTTTGAATAAGAAGAAGATAAAGAAAAAAATGATAAAAGAAAAATAAATTTTAAAATAAGAATATTAAAATAAATATAATAAATATAATAATATTATTATTAATACTAATGATATTAATTATAATAATACTAATAAAAATTAAAAATATAAGAATGAGATAAGAAGAAAAAAAGATGGATGACACTATAAAAATGCATTTAATTTATTTAACTAAATGAAATTTAAATTACAATTAAAAATGAAAATTCAAAAGTAAAAATAAAATAATAAAAATAAGAATAGAGGGAGAAGAAACCTCCTCCTCGAATGAGGATCCTTATCCGGGGGTTGAGCTAATGATTTTGGAAAGGGGTATGACACTCCTTTTATAGGCAAGGGTGAAAGTTTGGTTCCAGAATTTTTCTTCAAAATTTTCCACATGTTATCTCTATTAAATGGATGAATTGGGAAAAGGCGACTTCATAAAAGATGTTCATCAATGTATTTCATGTTTCCCCTCCAAATTTTCCCTTCATCTACCAAGTGTAGAGATAGTTATGTTCATTTTACTCTGATAATTTATTCTACTTAGGGGGACTCTTCATATTATACATGTCTAGTTTACCATGCATTAATGACATTGAAAATGGATGATTCATGTGTAAACACCTTCTTGAAATTTTTCCATAGATTTATTTCATGTTTTCCATCCAAATTTTAGCTTATTTTGTCGGTCCATTTAGGAGCTATAGTCCAAACATTAGAAATCACAAGATTTGTGCATAGTTTTCAAGGTCCAACTTGTGTAATGGTTTTGAACTTCTAATTGGTGGATTTAGAACTGGGTCTATAAGAATTAAATGAAATAAATAGAACATAAAAACCTTTAAAAGAATAATTTTTCAATTTAGATCAGCAAAAAAAATGTTACGAATGAAATACAAAAAATAATTTAAAATAGTTAAAATCCAAAATAGGCCATTTTTTCAAATTAAGCTCAAAATACCACTAAAACCATAAAATGTGACAATTTTCCTTCAAATAAAACTTTTTTGGGATTAAAAACATTGAAATTAAAATTAAAATTATTGAAAATATTTTCTCTATCGAATTCTACACACATTAAACCATGCTTATCCTAAATCATAAAATATCAACATTGAAAATTAGAGAGTACCAATGTTATCAATATTTAAATTTGAAAGAAATAAAATAAAATAATTTTAAATATCAAATAATATTTTCAAAAATTCATATAAAATATTAATTTAATTTCTCAATTTTCAAAGAAACAACCAATTCATGAAATTTTATTTCCCCCTTTGAAAAATGATGGAACTTCTACTTTCATTCATTTAAGTTCCTCTATTCATCATTATTAAACATTCCAAATAATAATCTATTTCATAATGGATTATTTTCACTAATCACTCATTATAAAATTAATGTAGAGTTATTCTCATATCAAGATAACATATTACTTTTCCATAGGCTTGTAAAAGAACTAATTTATCCACTTTGTATAGAAAAAAGGCACATAAAATCACGAGGAATTTCAATAAAGTTTCAAATGACTCTGAGGCTTAAGGTTGGTAGGATTTTATTATTTTAAAAAATTAAGGCACAAGGATGAGGTTTAACTCTTAAAGAATAAATCATTATATTAAAAGTAAAAATTTTAATGACATTCTACCTATCCAATTGTAATAACTCCCAACTTCATCAAAACTCAAAGAAAATATCATGATCAGTTTAGTCATAATGAATGATTTATACCATCTCTTGAATATATATTTTTTTAAATTTTTATACTCCTTTTTTCCCTTTTAAAGAACATTTTCATTTTTTTCTTTTTTGAAAGTTATGATTTAGAATAAACCTCAAACGCACCACCTAACCACGGATGATATAAATCATAGGTCTAGTAATGGTGATTTTTAGTTTTCCCAAATCAAAACCCATTTTTATAATTTATTTGTTTTTTTTATAATTTTCATTTTTTTTACATTCAAGAGGGGAAAAAATATAGAGTGCAATGAATGATTGCAAAACCTTTTACAATTCCCATAATAAGAACCCCCTAAATTCTTTCTTATAATGTAAATCATCCCATTTAACATGATTCCCTTCACCCCCACACTTCAACTTTAAATTATCATGAAAATACTTAGAGGAGGGAAGGAATGGATAAAAATATCTTGAAACATAGATCATTCCTCTAAAGGTCATTCATGGTCTCTATGGGATAAAGAAGTATTGATGTAAATGTGATCTTTTTAAGATAAGGGGTTATCAAAATATGCCTCAATCATTTTAAATGTGTTTTTACACACTCATATCTTTGAAAAGTTCAAATGCAAGTTCTGGTAGGTGGCATGTCTCAAGATCACTCAATAAATATTCTTAAGAAAAAATTGAAAATACTTGGTCTAGAAATCCACTCAGTAATGGACATATGATACGGGATAATAAATCAAGGAATTATTAATAATAATAAATAAATTCATATGAATTTCAGAAATTCAAATCATGAAAAATTCTTGGGAAATTTCTTTTATAATAATTAATTAATTTCTGTAAATCACGAGTCCTTAGTTTAACATCCATGCTTCACTTTAATCACATGATTCTCCATTTTACTCATTTAATCTCATTAACATTTAAATCTAAAACATGATATAACATGATTCCTAAAAAAACTCATGTCTCCTAGATTAGTCAAGTAAATCATACTTCAATTATGGGCATGCAATTTTCATTTTAAATCTCAAAACAAGATCTGAAAAAAATGTAGAGTTTATAAGATAGAACACTAGAAGTGAACTCCCTTTCCCATGAAGCTTAGTCCTTTTCCTTCACTATTCACGGGTACCTTCTACCATTATGATCTTATAAAAGAGAATTACACAATTAATCATAAGTATCATGTAATTAAAGATAAAAAATATAGGAGGGAGTGGGATGCATGCTGGAGTACTTCATAAGAAATGAAATTTAAAATCTAAATTCCTAGAAAGAAAATGAAAGGGATAAGTCTTGGTATGATCCCCCAAGAGAACCCTATATTTTTACTTCACATAGAGGGTAGTACCAGCTCTTATCCAAAATCAGTTGATGGATGAATCTTCTTTGATTTTAACCACCACATGAATCTTTTCCCAACCCAATATTCATCCTTGTTCTTTAGGAATGATCCATGGATATAGTACACCATACCCCCTTCATAATTAGGTACAAATTTCATGGATGGGGTAGGATAAAGTATGAATCATCCTCTTTCTTGGTTTCTACTTGTGAAACCTCCTTATCTTCCAGTGATGACTTCATATTGGTTGCATGACTTAAATAATCAAAGGGTAAGTAAATAATTATTTTTACTTGAATAAAATGTGAATTTTTAATAAGTTATTTATCCCCTTCAATAAGATTAACCACTTTTTTGATTTCCTCAAGCTCAGTTACCTAGATCTTCTAATGGGGATCCTCTAATTCATGTTCATTTAAATTAGGGGTCTCTATGTGTTTCTCATAAGGTGCATGTCCATTTTCTTCATCCTCCTCTAAGTAAAATGAAAGATTGTTTGAATCTGAGATTTCAAAACAACAAGGAGTGATGTAAAATTCAGTTTGAATAAAATCAAATGAATAGATAGAGTATGATAAAATTTCAACTCCCTAGTTTGGTTTAGATTCAATCAATGCCTCAGTGGTAAGTGCCTCTTGTAGTAGGTTCTTAGAGGAAGAAGAGATATAGTCGAGCTCATCCATTTTCACTTAAAATTCCACCACTTGGGTGGTATCTTCCTCTACTAATTCTGGATATTCTTCTTTATAGGTTTTGGGGAGCTCAAGATGTTCCTCATATTCATTCTACAATTCATCCAATTCTTGTTGATATCCTACATGTAGCTCATCAAGCAAGTATTCATCCTTTACTTCCTTAGGTTAGACAAGTGGCTTATCTTCAGGTTTAGGTTTATATTCTAGTTTAGGTTATTCTGATGATGCTTGGAAATATGAAGTTATTCAATCTGTTTATCCTTGGAGAACCTTCACCTTTTCATCAATCTCATGAATATCATACTTGAGTTTGTTTTTTACACTTTCTCATAGAAATATTATGATGGAACTTCTTCAAAAATGTTTGGAGGGAATGAGGATCACTATTCTTGTGTCTTGGTTACTTCTTGATAGAATTTTTCGAAGTATTCTCATAATTTACTTAGCTCACAGGAAATCCTTCAACCAATGGTTGATTGAGGGTCTCCTTGAGATCCTAGATGAGGTCCTTGAATTCCTCCTCTTTAAAAATTTGACTTCAGGCTTCCCTGATATGTCTATCCTATAATGACACACCATCTTCTATAGACTAGGGTGATTGAGCTACTGGTTCTTTCACCTAAAAGTAATTGTTCCATGAATTGAAGAAATGATCATTGTAAAACATCATGGATATATATTTTTTAGTTTTTTATAAAATCAATTAAATCTATCTAAAATGTGAAATAGAAAAAGATAAGTAGACTTATGATTGGATCCCCGAAAACAACCCCAATTTTGACACACACCTCTCATGGGGCATGACAAAAGAAATATTATATTTTTCTTAATACAACATAGTGGATGACCATGGTCATCTCACTTGAGGATCCTTTCAGTTTGGTCACTTACTTCTTCTAAATCACCTAAGTTATCTAATTTTTTTGGTTTTAAGTATTTAATAAAAAAATGACAATCTTTTTGGATTTTTGATTTATGACATGAAAAATGGAAATTTTAATTTATACTACCATGAAAATCTAAAAAGAATGAGTTAAGGAAAGAAAACAGTTGGTCTTGGGTTTGGTTTTGGATTTAATCATTATTTTCCTTTATATTTTAGATTTTAGTTTGAAAATCCAAACATGAAATATCATGTTTGAACTACTACTAATTATTTAGAAATTGTGGAATATCATTTAATGCTAAAACACTCTCAATTATACCTCCTCCTTTAATCAATTTTGATGACACTCCTTGGTCTTGGAGGTTCCATCTTACAGAACCTAGCACTATTGATGTTGTTTCATTCATTGATCAGGTCAAATCCAATGTGTGAAGAACTAACCAATATAGAGATAGAAAAGTGATTAAATAAAATAATAGATATATATCGAGTTTCATGTCATTGGGGGAAGCCACCACATCAGATACATTCAAATCACCCATGCATGCTACTCAATTCTATCTATAAACTTAAAATTAAACATTAAAGAAAATTCATGAACACCTTAACCTACCCCTAGAGCAAGCCTCGAGGTCAGCATCTCATTTCTAAGAGTAAGAAATCACTTGGTGGAGTGGGTGGAAGAGAATAAGAAGAAATGGTTATGAGAAAATAAAATAAATAAAATTTAAAAATAATAGTGATGATAAAATAAAATATTAAAGTAAAATAAATTAAAAAGAATTAAGAAATTTATATAATTTATAAATAATGTTAAATTAATAATAATAGTAATAAGATTAATTATTATTATTATAATAATAATAATTAAGAGAATAATTTATTTTTGAAGAAGAAGAAGAGAAAGAAGAAAATAAGAAAAGAAAAATAATTTTTAAAATAAGAATGTTAAAATAAATTTAATAATAATAATAATAATATTATTTATAGTAATGATATTAATTATAATAATAACAATAAAAATTAAAAATATAGGAATTAGATAAGAATAAAAAAAATATGGATAACACTTTATAAAAAAGTATGTGATTTATTTTACTAAATAGAATTTAAATTATAATTAAAAATGAAAATTAAAAACTAAAAATAAAAGAATAAAAATAATATACATTGAAGTTTAAAAAGCTTCCTCATCATATGAGAATCCTCATACAGTGGTTGAGCTAATGATTTTGGAAGGGGGCATGACCCTGCTTTTATAGGCAAGGGTGAAAGTTTGATTCCAGAATTTTCCTTCTAATGTTTCTGCATGTTAGCTCCATTAAATGGATAAATTAGGAAAATGTTACTTCATAATTTTTTTATAGATTTATTTCACATTTTACCTCTAATTTTCATCTTCATCCGTCCTCCGTAGATAGAGTTATATTTGTTTTACTCTGAGAATTTATTCTTCCCAAACAGACTCTTTATATTCCAAATCTCCGATTTCCCATGCATTAATGACCTTGAAAATGGATGATTCACATGTAGAGGCATTTATTAAAGTTTATATTAAATGTATTTTAAATTTTTCCTCAAAATTTTAGCTTATTTGGTCAATCCATATACAAGCTATGGTCCAAACATAAAAAATCATTAGATCTATGCACAGTTTTCAAGGTCCAACTTTTGTGATAGTTTTGAGCTTCTAAATGGTGGATTTACCTTTGGGTTCAGAATAATTAAATGAATACCATAGAATATAAAAATCTATAAAAGAATAATTTTTCAATTTTTATCATTAAATAAAATGTTGTGGCCAAAATACAAAAATAATTTAAAAGAGTTAAAATCCAAAATAGGCCATTTTTTCCAATTAGCTCAAAATAGGCCATTTTGTCCATTTTATGGTTTTAATTATATTTTTACCATGAATATTAGTCCTTATACTTCACTATTAACTACTACCTTTTTCCATTATGATCCTATAAAATATAATTTCACAACTAAGCATAAGGATCTTTTCATTAAAGCTCAAAAATATAGGAGGGAGTGGGAATCATGCTAGTCTACATCCTAAGAAATGAAATTTAAAATCTAAATTCCTAGAAATCAAATAAAAGGATAAGTCTTTCTATGATTACCCAAGCGGGCCTTATATTTTTACTATCTCTAGAGGGTAGTATCGACTGTTATGAAAAATCAGTTTATGGATGAAGCTTCTTTGATTTGAACCAACACATGTGGATTTTCCCAACCAATGCTTTATCCTTGTTCTTTAGGAATGGTACATGGATAGAGGACACTAAATCCTCCACCTTGACAATTAGGTACAACTTGCATGGAGAGGGTAGGATGAAATATGAATCAACCTCCTTCTTGGTTGCTACTTGCACAACCTCCTTATTTTCTAGTGCTGTCTTCATATAGGTTGCATAACTTGAATAATCAATGGGGAAGTAAAGAGGCATTTTTACTTGAATGAAATGTGAATTTTTAATAAATATTTTATCTCCTTTAACAAGATTAGCCTATTTTATGATTTCCTTAGCCTAATTTCCCTGGATCTTCTGATGGGGCTTCTATAATGTATTTTTATTGAAATCATGGATCTCCACATGTTCCTTAGCAGGTGCAAGTCCAGTTTTTTTCATCCTCCTCTAAGGCATAACAAATATTTTTTGAATATGAAATTTCAAAACAGCTGGGAATGATGAAAAATTTAGTTTGGATTAAATCAAATTAATAGATAGAGTATAATAAAATTATAACTCCCTAGCTTGGTTCATATTCAATCAATGCATCAGTGGTAAGTACCTCTTGGAGTAGGTTCTTAGAGGATGGAGGAAGATAGTCGAGCTCCTCCATTTTCACTTCAAATTCTACCACTTAGGTGGTATCTTCCTTCACTAATGCTGTATATTATTATTTGAATGGTTTGGGGAGATCAAGTAGTTCCTCACATTCATTACAAAATTCATCCAATTATTATAGATCTTATCCTTGTAGCTCAGCAGGCAAGTCTTCCTCATTCTCTTCCTCACGCAATACAAGTGTCTTATCTTCTGGTTCAGGTTCAGATTCAGGTTCAGGTTCCTCTGATGATGCTTTAAAATATGAATTTATCCAATCCATTTGGCCTTAGAGAACCTAGAAAGTTTCATCAAGATCATGAATATCATACTTGATCTTGTGTTTTTCTATTTTATCCTGGAAACCTTCTGGTGGAACTTATTCAAAAATGTTTAGAGGGAATGAGGAGCACTCTTATTATTTCTTGGACACTTCTTGATAAAATTATGGAAATTATTCCTATAATTAACTTATCTCACTAGCCAATCCTTCAACAACTGGTTGCTCGAGGGTCTTCTTGGGACCCTGGATGAGGTCCTTGAATTCATCCTCTTTAAAAATTTGGATTTGAGCTTCCTTGATCTATCTAGCCCATAATGCAACAAAATCTTCTATAGACTATGGTGTTTTAGCTATTGGTTCTTTAAATTGAGAGTAATTGTTCCATGAATTATAGAAATGAGAGTTGGAAAACATCACATATATATTTTGTTTAGTTTTTTATACAAGCAATTAAATCTATCTAAAATGTTAAATAGAAATAGATAAGAAAACTTATGATTGAATCCCAAAAAACAGTGACAATTTTAATATACGCCTATCATGGGGTGTGGAAAAAGAAATATTATATTTTTCCTAATACAATATAGTAGATGACCATGGTCATCTCACTTGAGTATATTTTAATTTTTTTCACTTACTTATTTTAAATCGCCTAATCTATCTCTTTTTGTGGTTTTAAGTATTTAATGAAAAAAATGAAAATGTTTTTGGTTTTTTATTTATGATATGAAAAATGGAAATTATAATTTATAATACCATGAAAATATAAATAGAATGTGTCAAGGAAAGAAAGAACATGGTCTTGGATTTGGTTTTGGATTCAATCATTATTTTCCTTTATATGTTTGATTTCAGTTTGAGAATCCAAACATGAAATCTCTTATTTGAACTACTATTCTTTATTTAGAAATTGTGTAATATCATTGAATTCTAAAAAAATCTCAATTATACCTCCTCATTTAATCAAGTTTGATGACACTTCTTGGTCGTGGAGGTACCATATTCTAGGACCAAGCTCTATCGATGCTATTTCATCCATTTATTAGATCAACTATAACGTGTAAATAACTAACCAATAGAGAGAGGGAAAAGTTATTAAATAAAATAATAAAGATAGATTGAGTTGCATGTCATTGGGGATAATCACCACATGAGAGATATTTTCCTCACCCATGCATGCTACTTAACTCTATCTATAAACTTAAAATTAAACTTCAAAGAAAATTTATTAACACCTTGACCTCCCCTCGGGCCGAGCTTTAGGGTCATCCTCTCATTTCTGAGAGTAAGAGATCACTTGGTGGAGTTGGTGTAAGAGGAGAAGAATAAATAAAATAAAATAAAAGAAATAAAATTTAAAAATAATGGTGATGATAAAATAAAAGATTAAAGTAAAATAGAATTGAGATAAGAGATAGAAAATAAAAGAAAAGAAAATAAATTAAAAAGAATTAATATATTTATATAATTTATATGTATATTAAAATAATAATAATAATAATAATAATAATAATAATATTAATTATTATTATTATCATAACAATTAAGAGAATAATTTATGTCCTTGATGTCATTATGGGTTCCCCCTAACCCTTTAAAAGAAATTTTTCTAATAAAAAATTAATTTTTAGTCAAGAAGAAGAAGAAGAGAAAGAAGAAAATGAAAAAAGAAAGATAAATTTTAAATTAAGAATGTTAAAATAAATATAATAATAACAATAATAATATTAATAATAATGATATTAATTATAATAATACTAATAAAAATTAAAAAGATAATAATTAGAGAAGAAAAAAAGATGGATGATACTTTATAAAAATGATTGTAATTTATATAACTAAATGGAACTTAAATTACAATTAAGAATAAAAATTCCAAACTAAAAATAAAATAATAAAAATAATAATAGAGAGAAAAGTTGTAGTAACCTCCTCTTCGGCTGAGGATCCTTAACTGGGGTCGAGGTGATGATTTTGGAAGGGGGAATGACCCTTTTTTTATAGGCAAGGGTGAGAGTTTGGTTTCAGAATTTTCTTTTGAAAGTTTCCACCCATTTTCACAATTAAATGATAAAATTGGGAAAATGAAACTTCATAATTTTTTTCATAAATTTATTTCTAATTTCGAATTTAAATTTCAACTTCATCCTCTGTGTGCAAAGATATTTATGTCTATTTTACTCTAAGAATTTATTCTTTCCTGACAGACTCTTGATATTCCACATTTCTAGTTTCCCATGCCTTAATGGCCTTTCAAATAGATGATTCAATCATATAATACTTCAAAAAAGTTTTTCATCAATTTTCTTTTTCATTTCCCCTCAAAATTTCAGCTTATTTTGTCCTTCCATATAGGTGATATGTTCCAAACATAAAAAATTACCAGATCTATTTATAGTTTTCAAGGTCCAACTTGTGTTCTAGTTTTGGGCATGTAAATTATGGATTTAGCTTTGGGTCATGAAGAATGAAATGAAACCTATAGAGCACAAAAAAATATAAAATAATAATTTTTCAATTTGGATTATTAAAGGAAAATTTATTTTTTGAAATAAAAAAACATTTTAAAACAATTAAAATACAAAATAGGTCATTTTTTCCAATTAAGCTCAAAATACAACTAAAACCACAAAATGTGACAATTTCCCTTAAAATAAAAATTTGGTGGGATTAAAAACATTGAAATTCAAAGTAAAATTATTGAAAATATTTTATCTATCAAACCTCTTGTCTCTCAATGTATCCAATGAGTTTGACTATGTGAGGCCTTGATTGAACACCCCTTTCCAAGCTTACTTTGAAAGAGTGCCTTGGATATATCAAACCATTACTATCTCTCACTATCATGGTATAAACGATAGATATGCTTGAGAATTCTATAAGATTCAATGTCTTTCTAAGGCTTCATGAGTTTACTAGACAAAGATGAATGTATTAAACATTTAATTTCAACTACGTCGTTCATGTGTTTTTTCATAAAAAATAAACTCTTCAATACTCACCTCCTTAGTAGGAAGACCATGAAATGAGGATTCTAGCACATTAGATTTCCATTCCTGGAATAACACAACTCAAGGGAAACTATACCACTCTTGGAAGTTACTGTTGGTGAGGGTATGGTCTTTCTGCAATATTTATTATAAGGATAAAGTGGATGATGAACTTACCATTTTTATAAAATTTAAAAGAGCATATAATTAGTACTTTTCTTGATTACAATTTATATGAGACATAATGAATTTAATTTTATTAAGTCTCCCACTATTTTATCAAGTCCCAACAATCCTAACCATTAAACTCAGAATGCCTAGTTGCTTATAAATTTTAGTGGAAAGGATCTATATTCCCCTTCACATAACCCCAATGAGGGTTGGTCATACTACTTGAAAGTATTTAGGTAGTCAGGTTTTTTCCAATCACGTGCTTAAAAATCCTTGATCCATTGAGTGGAATACCCAATATTGATATCCTGACTTGAATTTCCTCAACACTTTCCTCTTAGTTACATCAAGTATAGATAGGGATAATTTTCTTGATTTAAGATGGTTAAGTCACCTCATAACCTTTGTCATAACTCCATGATAAAAGTAAGAGTCCCTATAAGGATTGATAAAATACATAGTTATATGGATTTAATTCCTAATCAAGTAATGGAAGGGATTAATGATAGTTATATAGTTGAAGTTGTCCCCTCTAGGGTTCAACATCCTATTAGAGGGAAAAGAGAGTCTTTTCAGATTCCCGATGAGGATAAGAAGTTAGTTTTGGATAATGACAAACCTATACAATATGTAAGCCATTTATTTGAGGCTAATGATATATCAGGTTTTTTTGATTCTATCCACATTGCCACAAGTGACACCATTGACACTCCCACCCAGGTGTAGGATCAGGAGGAACACAATGAACCTCATTAACCAGTCCAAGAGGAGGAAAAAAGTGTACACTATGATTCTAATGAGTCTTTATAGGATGCCAGTGATCAAGATTATCACATGGAGGAGGATTATTTTAAATAGAGCTCTAGAAAATGTAATAAACCAATGACTGACTCAGATGGTTTCATTAATCTGAATCCTAGAAAGCCTAGGAAAAGTAGATACTATTATAACATAAAAAGAAAAATTTTCACTAGATATTTTGATACTCATAGGCCTTGAAAAATAGATCCCACCCCACAACCGATTGATGATGAACCTTATTGCACAACTGATGCTGATTTTGCTTCGAAAGGATCCATCTTTTATGAAGATGTTGATCCCTCTTTGAAATATGCATATAGGATCATAGTAGATTTGGGGGAGGAATTTATGTCTTGTATGGATAGACAAGATGAAATCTTTTTACAAAAACACAAAGATAGTTAAGTCAATGCATTTTTTTATCTCCAAGTTAGAATATGGATGGTTTCTAAGATGGTGGAAGAATTTAAAATAAACCCCGACTTTAAGTACAAAGATATCCCATGGAAATGACCCCGCTCTCATATCTTTTAATGATTGCATGTAGCATTTATATTTTATTTGAGGTAGGGTTGGAAAAACTTTAATGATTGTTATTTACCATAAGATTCTATGCATTTGTGGTTCTCAGTGTTTTTTGGATCTCTTTCCAACTGCTTGAATTATCTTCATTTGATGTTTCCGAGTGATAAGTTGAAACTTGATGATATTTGGATATTCTAAACACCGGATTCATTTTTCTATCATTTATTAGAGATAGAACTAATGTTTTTAAAGGTAATGTTTTATTATGCCCCTAGATTCTAACTATTCATAGTCTGGCTTCCTTGTGCATCATGTCTTGCCTTTGATTGTTCTTTTATCCTGTTATTTGGTTTTGAATTACATTTGTGTTTTCCTATACTAGTTTTTCTAGGATAAGTGGATTTTATGATTTTCATTTCATGTTTTCTAGAATATGTGGAGACATGGGGTGATCTTTTGGTGCATTAGACTACACTACAACGTGCTTTCACATGATTTTGTGATGATCCTACTGATAATGTGAGTTGTGTGAACCTTTTCTGGTTTTCAGTTTTATCTAGTTCATAAAAATCATGGAGTGATTCATCGTGACCTCACGCTCAAGACTTTTATGTTTTTCAATAATATGGAAATGGACCCTCTAAAGGCCATTGATTTTGGATGTTCAATGTTTTAATTCTGGAGAACTATTTAGTGTGTTTGCGGGGAGTCCTTATTATATGGCTACATAGGTTCTTAAACATAATTATGGTATGGAGGTCGATGTCTACTATATTGGAGCAATACTGTACAATTTTCTTGGTGGTGTTTATGTATGATGGTGAAATAGAGTTTCTGGATCATTAGAAATGGGCTCATGGATGGTTTAGATTTCTAGTGAAAAAGTCTACATGGTCTGTATTAGAATGGGCAACTTTGGTGTGATGATGGTTTGTTTACTGTATCTTTTTTTCTTCTATTTTTAGTTTTTTTATATTTTTGCAAGCTCATTTCACCTTTTTTTTCTTTTTAATCCTTTTTATTTTAATAAATTCTTATGATTACTAGTAAAAAAACCAATGACATAGTGGAAAACTCTTTGTGCCAGTCCTTGAATGAGTTGTAGCATTCCACCCGTCCACCTATGTATCTGGGTTGATATCATCTTAATTCCATCTTGAACTGCCTCTATGTACCTTCATATATACTATTTAATACATGTATTTATAACTCACAAGTAGGTTAAGGGAATCAAAGGATTGGTTAAGGGGAATTACATAAATCACCTTGGGCACAGAGGTCCTACATAATAGAGGGATGGATGAATCACATGCCATCATATTTATTTTAATAATAAATAATCTAAAAAACATGGAATAAATTAAATTAAATAATGCTAAAATATACATGAGTCTTGTTCAAGCTCATGATCGCTCATACACATGCAACAATTATGAAAAATTACATCGACTAACATTCATTTCTACTAATTATTAATTATTATGATAAACATGCTTGCATTAATTGATTGATTAATTAATTAATTATCTTTTATCTTAATGAACTTCCAAATTCTCTCAGAGAAATCCATTATAAATGAATTTATGGAAAATAAGTGCTAGAACCAATAATTAAAGATAAATAAAATAAATTAATTAAGTATTTAATAATTTTTCAAAACTTTATTAAATTTTCAAACACATTAGGTTCTAATCAATATAATAAGGTTTTACTGTTATAATTATTTATTTAATGTAATTTAATTATTTAATTTATTAGGAGACTACACAACATGTACTTATGAGCTATATGCCATGTACCTCGATTACTATGTACCCAGAATACATTCTTGTGGATTTGGAGCATACCTCATTTGGACTACATGGTGTGAATTATCCAGCTACACACTATGTATCACTCTTTCCATGTGTCCGCATAACCCACTGATGGATTTTGTGTGTTCTTCAAATGAGGGATCACTAATGTGTACACCGGTTTCATGCCATATGTTCCACTATCCATGTACAGAATGGATTGACGTGTACTTCAGATGTGAGAAATAATAAACTACACACCGTGTATATCAACTACACATTATGCATGCCATTATTACTCAAGGATTTCAGTCTCACATGGTTTTTACCATGTATTTGACCACATGTTTAGCATGAATTTCACCGCTAAATAATGTAGACTATACAATGTGTACACCAGATACACGCTACGTAATATTCCAAGCCATGTTATAGACTGGCCCTATTTACCCATAGTGTGCAATAAATACACCTCGTGTAATTAATTCTTGGTGTTTCATGTATCCCATGACGTAGCCAGGTGAAGTGAACTTGTGCACATGGCGTGTACTCTAGATACATTTCATGTAATCCCATGCTATCTAGATATAATCCTTGGAACTTCCCAATGAAATCTCTAGTCATTATTCATTAGTTCTTAGTTCTTTAATAAAATGAAAACATGAATGATGATAATTAAAATGTCAAATAATGTTAATGTAAATTGGATTAAATAATTAATAATTCTTAAAATTAAAACTTAACCACAATTGAACATATATATTAACAATAAAATAAATAATTATAAATTTAAATCATTTCCACTTTGATACCATTTGAGGGTTCAAGACACAGTGGAAACATCTTGGTATGCAAAATAACCACACATGTTTTGTTTATTTGGTGGATCATTCGAAAATTTTGCATGAAATAAATGACCTGACCAATGAAAAATTTCCACTGAATATTGAGATAAGAGGACCCAGAACCTAGAGAGGATCTTTTCCAATTAAATTTATAATTAATTTAAATATGATCTAAATAAATTATACCTCATCTTAGGATATTTATTTAAAGATTATGTTGATCATCCAAAAACCCTTTTCTAAATTACCATCATTACGCTTATAGGACCCAAGTGTAAAATCCTTTTATCACTGATCCACACATGCTCCTCTGATATCCAAATGTCACTGATTTTTTTGGGTGATATCACAGTGAATTAATTGTATTGTGTTGTTGTATTTATTTCTCAAGATACTTTAGGATTTAAGGAGTTCTTCTCATTCTTAAGAGGAGGAGAAAATGAAAAAATTTGAGAGAGAAGTTTGTTGGGTGCAACGATTCTCTATTCTCAATTTTTCAATTAACCCTACATAATATATGTAACCATCTATTTATAGTGTTAGAGTTTGGGTTAAAATATTATTTAATTGTGTACCGAACCTTAAATAATGTAATAAACTATATTTTATCCCATGCCATATAATAATAATAATAATAATATTTTTCTGTCATGCGCTAGCTGGAGAAATGATAAATATTATTTTTCCAGCTTGTAAATTAATATTTATCTCTGAACATAATCTTGGTCCATTCAAAATCCCTGACATTTATTGAATACCCAGATAAATATTAATTAAATATTTCATTCATAAATAAATATTTTTTATCTATAAATCATAAATAAAATTATTCCTTGGTCTTGAGAATGATATTTATTCCATTAATTAAATTCAAATAGAATTTATTCAAGATCAATGAAAACACTCAGTGTGTGACCCCCTAGAATTATTTTTCATTGGAATTAGATATTATTACCTAAAGTCCATTATTACTATCTAGTAGTTGGTTAAGGAACCCAAGTGAAGGAAATTAATTTCGCAATACTAAAAACCACATATGAATGCTCACTATGAAATATATTCCCTTTATCACAATACCTCATCAGAAAGGTTGTACATATGTGTCATCAACCATTATGCATGACATGTCTTTATTTGACTCTTTGAAATAAACACATCATTACACTATAAAAACTGAATTTATTGTGAATGTTCTATTCCAATAAAAGGGATGAGATATCAACTTCCATAAATATGGAAGGGACAAATCCTTTTTTGACTTATCCATTAATAACATGTCATTCGCGACGCACCCAATGCACACTACTTCTCAAGAACATATGGAATTATAGTTTTAGTCTGTAAATATAAGTATGTGAGTCATGAAATACATTAATGATAATTATAAATTCTAAGGACCATTATACAGGCTTGCATATTGGAATATCGGTTGACACAAAAAAATATATAATTCACATTGTCAGTTTTATTCTCATAATCTTCTGTCTTGGAGATTACCAAGTGTGGACTTTATGAAAAGAATCCTCATTCACTTATGAGTACACACACAAGATATTCTATATAATATGTTCCCTGTCATAGTATGTTATCCAACCATATAAGTATATTTAATAATATCATCATGACACTTCAAGGTTCTCATCATAGAGGGGAATTGTTATGAACTTATCAATGTGAAAAATACCTTAGGAAATTATTACATCGAACTCATGAAAATAATGAACAATATGTAATAATATATTTTATTGATATTCAAATATTAGAATATACATGTAATCAAATTACAAAACGTTGGTTCTAGAACACCAAATATAATATAAATAACATGGAAAATATAGGCAGGCAGGAGAATAGGTGGCACGAGGAGCGGCACGACACAACCATAGAAACAAATGGCCATTGAAGCGGGTGACCTATAGGGCAACACTATATGCTTGCTGGATGTGGTGATTATGATTCCACAATGTGTCATGCTGGTTTTTACAATATAAACCCCTATATATTTGGTGAAAAGAAGGTCTTTGGGC
Organism: Viscum album; assembly: GCA_963277665.1. Classification (NCBI taxonomy): domain Eukaryota; kingdom Viridiplantae; phylum Streptophyta; class Magnoliopsida; order Santalales; family Viscaceae; genus Viscum; species Viscum album. Next base: position 2,004,740,338 of record OY728138.1, read on the forward strand.
CTCAAAGACTTTGGAATATACTATATAGGTCCTTTGTGGCCACAAAAATCTTGTGCCTTAGGGCCATGTAACTGTATTATCCCTGTAGGTGCTTGCTAATCCTAATAGGTATGGATGGGTTTTGATCCACTCATGTACTTTGGGTGTATGTGTTGATTCTAGTCTATAATCGCTTCAACCGAATAAAGATTAATTCCTATATTAATTTTTATTAATTCTAATATTAATCATTATTAATTATAATATATTTTTTTTGTAATTCCAATATTAATTTTTGTTATATTTTATTATTTATGACATTAATTATCATTAATTATGTTATTAATTAATATTAATTCCATTATGATCTATTAATAATTTTATTTATTTATAATATTAATTATGTTAGGGAGATTGTTAATTCAATCAAATTTATTCTTTTCTTTGGCTTTTACAGCCTAATCCATTTTCTTTGATTTTTAAATACCACTTTTAGGTTTAGTGGTAACCATAGAGTACCAAATGTAACCACATATCACATGACCACAATTACAAACATCAACCCACATAGAAATAAATTTGAAATTAAAATTTCAAAATAAATTGGAAAAAATAATCCTTGAAGACAACTCAACGATCCACCTTAAATTGTTTATACACCTGGAAACTCAAGGCCTACACCTTGTAATCCATTGTAACACGCCATCACCTATTCATTAATAAGAAATTAAGATGGATGAAAAATCTCTATTGAAGTAAACCTTCCTAATTGACCAAATATCATCCAAAAAAACATATCACACAATAAAAAAACAACACAAATAAATGAAATGAAAAATAGATCACCAAGATGAGGTTGAAAACTCTGGAGACCAATAGACGATAAAGCTTTAATGAAGATTCTCAAACCACATCCACCCAGACACATCATAAAAAAAATTCAAAAACCTAATTTGGAATGAATTAGTAACCATCACCCACCATCTATAGAGTCTCATATCATTGATTTCCTCATCATGAAAGAATCACCAAGAACACCGCCACTCTGTGTGGTCATCACTAGATGATTTCCCACTAGAGATGAACCATCCTCATTTTTGCACCTCGATCCCTACATATACTAGAGAGAAGAAGGTTTCATGAACCAATGCCATTATAGAAACATGGAATCATGAGGGAAGAAACTAACTAATTGCAGGTCATGCCTCATGGGACACCAAATCTATCTTAACCAACACATCAAAAACTGTTGGAGAGAATCCTGATCCTAAGAATAATTTTTTTATGAAACATTTGTGTTAATATCTAATGAAAAACTAAGATCTCATTTAAATAGATATAAAAATATATATCTCCCCAAAAGCTAGACATACATCCAAAGAAAACCTTCTCTGTATGATAAAAACAATATCTTTTAAAAAATTTAAATAATCTAAACCCTATCAATCCCCCATTTATCACACAAAAGAAGGACCTACCATCCAACAAACTCAACTAGAAATAAAATCATTTGGAACCATACCAACCATCATCCTCTAGATAAAATATGATGACACCCTTTTGTAACTTTGAAAGAAACCTGAAAAATATCCCTGAAAAAGAAATCCAAACACCGAAGTCTTCATCATATTTGTATCTACGCTGTTTTGTAGAAAAATACCAAAACTAGTAACATATGGGTCCCCCAAAATATTGATCTCCATAAAATCTGGAGAACCTGAAGAATCTAATTACCCCATCTCAACACCCCCCAAACTACCAGTGCATCACCCTAATCTTTTGTTTTTAATTATTTATTCACTAGTGGAAATCTCTAAAGAAAATATTTTGGTGTAAGACCTAAACCACCTCTCTCAACTTAATTTGGATTCCAAACCTTATTTTAATTCATGAAATCACTATGAATTCTCTTGTAAATCATTTCCACCATATATCATACACCCAAACCTCCTCACAATCCCAAACCATCATATAAACCATTGTGCTAGACCAAATATGGAGTCTAATGTAATATGAAAGATGAAAAGAGTAAAGGGGGTGAGTGAGGGACATGAATATGAAGATCTAATACCCAAATGATAAACCCAAACCAAAATAAAATACAACAATAGAGTGAGATAAAAAATTAAATTGTAGAGAAATGAGGGACAATATAGAGAATAACCAAGAAGAAAAGAAGGATGGGGTGGAGTGATGACACTGAAGAGGCCGCACAATAACCTCCCCATCCAATCCACCACTAAGAAGAAGCCCTAGAATGATAACAAAGAGGGAGTTATTCTACTAATACGATTATATTTAGTTTTGAAAAGTCAAAATATACTTCATTAAGGTTTTTATTTGACTTTAAGTAGGTTTCTTGAGTTTTGATGTGTACATACTTAATTTCTGATCACATGTTCTAATGAACCGAATTGATTCTAGAATCTACTAGAAAATATATCCATATTGTAATAGAATTCATAGGTTAACTCATAAAATGATATAGATGAATCCTATATCTATAAAAATATGGATTGTTGCATCTGATGTGGTTGCAACCATACCTAAAGATCTTGGAATTCAATCAGTATATTTTTTTTCACGTTGTATCTAAATTTGATCAAGGACTTAATGGAGTGGAATATAACAATTATAGACTACATTGATATTTATTATAGTTGTTTTGAGGTTTTTATCATCTTTATGGTTTGATAAATTCAAATTATAATTTTTTTAGTGATTTTTTCTAATAGACACAGTTTGAGTGAGTTTTCATTATAAGGCTCATCACTTTGCCAACTATAATTGTTCGTTATCTTATATATCATGATCAAGGAGGTTTAATTATTATAACTTATACTATTTATAATTGAGGATATTTAAGAACTTATGAGGTGTGGAAGATGTGCCTTCTGATAGGTTTATATTTAACAAAATCCTGGTGCAAACTTGTCTACTGTGAGATCAAATAGGAGCTTGAGGCTAGGGATGCCTATTTATGACCATATTTTTGAATAAGTATCCATGGGAACTTTTATTTTCAGACCAAGGTAGTTGAGGAAATTTTGGGTGAAGAACAAGGATACCTTGGATCAGGTCAAAAAATCATTATGCCACTTTAGATAAAAGTAAATGATTCCTTTGATTAGAATCAAATTGTTAAAATAATATCCTCTTAGGAGTTGAATGATTTTTATACTTGACTCTATGCATCATTTTTTATATTTTTTTAATATTTTCTAATTGTATTATTGATTTCATATGTTTATTTTTTTTACATTCATTATTTTATTTTCTGATGTGCATATCTTTTTTAATTAGTTAATTTTTAACTTATGATCATTTAATTTCACTACATACTTATATTCTATACTTTGATTTTTAGACGATATAAGTTTAAGAAAAATTACACTTTGAGTGGGATGAAAATTTTAATTCAGGATTTGACTTCAATCCACCCCCTCTTAAAGTTTACTTACCCGAATTTACTAGGAAAACGTTTGGTATCAGATCCAAACTCTACTTGGCTCTAGATCTTTTATTGATATACTTTATATCTGTAATCAACTGACCTAGAACCCCTCTCAAAACTAGCACCTGACTTGATCCACCACATACCTAGAGGGCATTCCCAATCCCCATAGGAAGGCGACTAGCAACTGAGAATGAACTAACTACCAGAGGGAATGATTTCTCCCAACCTGAAGAAAAAACATGGAATATATACACATAGTAGATAGAAACATTATAAGATATAAATATATTCCACAATAGATAGAAAAAAGGAATTGATATAATTCAAAAGGTAGAAAATAATATCCAAGAGACAAGTCCAACTACAAAGGATGAAAAATCCAAACAACTAATCCAATAGTCTCTATATGATAGTGTGGGAAAACCTGCACCATCTCACCATTCACCTACCCAAACCCAAATAACAAAAAACCTTGATACCTCACAACTACACCTTGTATTTCCATATATCGATATACATAACAAGGTCTATGCACCAATGAAGGGGTGGTAAAGGTGTGAGATAACAGGGTCAGTAGGGTCTCACCCAGGTTTTCCCTAACAAGTCTATATATAATAATCCAAACATGCTCAACTTTAATGAAAACAAGGCATGATATACAGTTTCATTGATTTATATCAAAATCTTGGAAACAAAATTTAATTTCCACTTTTCACACATTTTAAAATAAATAATGTAAATCAATTTCAAATAATTTCATATTCATATATCAAAGAAGATATATCAAATCAAACCAAAGATAATATAACATATCATATCAAATCCATGGTAGTACAACCAAAAAAGTACAAGCCAAAACAGGCCAAATCGGCCAACCGAATAGATAATATCATGCTAAGAATCACTCTATGTTAGGATATCTTGGACCCTCATATAAAACATAGTCAACCATGCACTCATCAGGCCTCTATATATATGAATCAAGTATAGAGAGGTAATTAATACCCCAGAAAGTGATCCCCCCCAAAAAGTTTAACAAGTCCCTAGAATAATAGGCATAGGGAGCAGAGGAAAAACCCATGAGAAAACCCCCTAATAGTGGATGAGGCCTATTAATAAACCTCTCACCTAAGTAACCAAGACTTTCCATGTGCTCTATTTTCCAATCCAATTCATCAAACCATGTTTTGAAATCTATTTGACAAAAACCATTTTACAATTCTTTGAAATCCCTTTTCATTTACCGAAACTAAAGGAAAAACATATTTTATCAAAAAACCATTTCCACACACAAAAATATAATCAGTCAATCATTCAATTTCATTTATAAAACAATCTATAAGATAACTAGACAAATACAGTTCACCAACAAAGGCTAGAGATGAACCACCTACCTCGAAACTTGGTCCACACACAGCTGCAATATAATCCACCAATAGAAATAAAACAACATTAACAAAATAGGCCCTATAACCAATCCAAACATCTTATAATTTATTAAATTTAACAAAAGGGTTAGTTAAGAAGAGTAAACAACACATACGTCAAGAAATCACACCAGTCGCACCACAACCAATAAGGAATCAGCCACCAGAACAAGATCGTAGAACATATCTAGAAAAGAATTAAGAGAATCATCACCATAGGACAATGAACCCAACAATATAATGAATTTTTTTTATTATGATCAGTGGAAATGAATAATTACAAAGTATTACTCACCTAGAGATATACAACCCAACCACAATGGAGATTAATTTCTGAATGAATCAATTTGGATGGAGTAGAGTTCCCCAAAATCACTATAAGAGAGATCTAGGTTGAGAGTAAGGAGGAATGTGGATAAATGAGAAAACATATCACTCTTAAAATGCCCTAAAATCCTTATCTATGAAATTTACATGGCATGTAACCCCTTTACACATCTTGTAATCCATGAATCCTTCATATGCCAAAAAACCCATCACCTTTTTATTGAAAACCCAATTTTTAACATTAAAAGATGTGTAATCATTACACGACATGTAATATTTCACGCTATGTACTTATCTCATGAAATGATCTCAGAGAAAATTACATGTCATGTACTCCTATTAAACGATGTATAAAATCCCAACAAATAGTGAAAAAAACATATTCTTACACAAAAACCCAAACCACTTCAAGCGTTCTCTAAACTTGGGGAGAACCTTATTAAGCCATTACATGTTTATACCTAAACTCCATTAATTTAAATTAATATACATCCATGAACCTGAGGTCACTTCTCTATCAAATTCTCTCCATCCTCAAGAGTCCCTAGACACACCCAATTAAAGAGGAAAATAAGTAAAGAGTAGGGAATTACCTGAAATATGGTAACAAGATGTTATAAAATCCCCATCATAAGACTATCCATCCCCAAGAAGTTATGTGGATGAATGAAGTTCAATAAAGTGGTGAGGACACTATTCCATCATCAATGTCTCATGCTCCCAAGTCTCATGATAATCTAATCCATTCCACAATAATACTCTGAATAATGAAATCGACTTCCTTTGCAAGAATTTCACTTGAGAATCAATGATCTCTATTGGTTGTTCCACTATATAAACATCTGACTCTAACTCAATATATTCCCAACTCATAACGTGAGAGGGATTAGGATGGTATTTCCCAAGCTGTGATATGTGGAAAACATCATGAATGCCTATAAAATGAACTGTAAATGCCAACCGATAAACAACTTTCCCAAACTGCCCAATGACCTCAAATAGTCTAAATATCTTGGGGCTAACTTCCCCTATTTTCCAAGCCAATGGAAACCCAAATGAGGAAAAAATTTCAAGAAAAACTGATCAACTATGGAAAACTATAAAGGATGATTCCACTGATTCTCATAAGATTTTTTTCAACTCCGAGCTATAACTAGACACCAATATGTATCCTAAATCCTCACAGATATCTCTTGAACCAAAATCAATCCCCCCAAACAAGCTTTTCCCATATCTTCCCAACAAAGAGGTGATCTTCATGACTGAACATACAAAGACTCTAAAGGATCCATTCTGATTGATGATTGATAACTTTTGTTATAAGTAAACTCAACTAGTCCTAGATAGCTATCCCAAGATCTACCAAAATCCAATATATAGGCACAAAACATATCCTCTAGGATCTAAATAGCATGATCCATATGACCATCTGTCTGTGGATGATAATTTTTACTCAACCTAACTTGAGTCCCTATCACCTTTAGGATACTCCTCTATAACCTTAAAATAAACCCAAGATCCCTATTTGAAATAATGAAAGAAGTTAAAGAACCCAAATTGATCCAATTAATAATTGTATTGTATTTGATTTCAATGTGTTTGTATGTTGAAAAGTCAATGTGAAAGTGATTTAAGTATAATGTTATTCCATTTAATTATTCTTGAGAATTTTTCAGTTGGAAAGGATGTTTTTGATTTGAAGAGTTTCTTTAAATAAAGAAATAAGGAACATTAAATGTGAAAATTGTAAAGTTGTTCTTAATGTTCAAAACATGTTCCCAATTTCATTAGGAGAATACACATTGTTCATACCATTTGAATTGATGATTTGAGAAGTTAAAAAAAGGAAAATTGTGGTTTGTTATTGAGAATGTTGGACAAGGGTTGATTCTTAACATAGCTCATCTAGGCATGTTTTTGGGCTAACACTTACATTGGACTATACAAAAAATATGGCCTTCCAACCCGCAATCCATGGGACCCATGTGCATCACTGCTTAGGTGGGAACTAGATTAAACCTCAAATGAGAACCATTATAAAGAGGCTGAGGGAATGCATAGAATGCCCACACTAAGGATTAAGGGATCGTTGAGCCACCATGCAGGGAAACACTATAGAGGATAGCTATGCCAGTATGGGGCGATGACAATAGTAATTCGTAAGGGGAATGGTTATTCGAATTTGACATGTGATTGGAACATTTTTTATTATAAAGTATCACTTAGAAATTTATAAAATTGATGTGGGATTCGAATAGAATGATACTCTTCATACTCTATTCAAAATATGTAAAGATACAGTGCCATTAAATCTATTTAATCAGGGTCTTCTGATCTTTTCCACAAGTTTTCTTCTTCCTTGGGCCATCAAAGGAGTTTCTGTTTGTAATTCTCTATATTCTACACCTCCAAATATTGAGCAAAATAATTCAAGCGCCGTTTGATCGTTATGAGGATTCCAATATGATTGAAACTACATGAAACTTCATTTTAATGTTTAAAAAAAGATCAAATAAAATGAAAATAGAATTTAATAAAAAATGGTTTTATGATGAATGTACTTTTCATCATCATGTGAATCCATCACATGAAATAATGAGTGATTGTCAATGTTTTTTGGAGTGCTATGATAGTGGAGTGTTTTTTATAAATACCCAAGATCTATCTCATTTGTTTCATGATCTTATCAAATATTTGTGCATGATGTTTGAGAGAGAAACAAAGGCTTTAAGTGATCCGTATTTATGAGTTATTACCATGCATTTTCACTATGATTTTCAATGCTCTTTTGATCGCATGATGTTGGTTTAAGTGCTGCAGACCTTTGCATAACTGAAATTATTATGAAATGAAGACATAATTTTGCATGATCATTCATGAAAATAAGGAACATGTGAACCACATATACTATTATGAGAAGAATAGATACCACAAGATTGTGTATACTTACACATCGAGTCTTGTGAAGAAGAAGAAAAATGTGACACCCTTGCGCAAAGAACTTGAGGTTTCATATCTGATTTGTGTGAAGAGAAGTGGGATTTTATGATATACTTTCATAAAGGAATCTTATTATTTTCCACTGAAACAGTATATGAGTTTGAGTTCTCATGAAGGAAGTATTGTTGAGCAGTGTGTTATATGAAGAATCCCTCATTTAAATAAGTAGTGGATCAAGTGATATTATTATGTGAAGTGATAGTGTGAGATACTATAGAGTGATATAATTTCATGAAAAAGTAGTACTTACAAGGATGTTCATGACACAATGAGTTCCTATACACTTGCACGCAGGTGGTAGTGGGCTTGAATATTAACAGGAAGTGTTGTGATTCTATTTGCACAACTAATAACCATTTAATTTTATACTAAGAAGAAGGCACTGCATATGTGTATGTATGCGTGGATGCATAATCCTTTGAGAATACATGCATAATATCATGCAAGTTAAACTGGTGAGTTGCATGAAATATGCATGTATGATCAAAACATAGTGATTAATTAGTGAAAAGTGATGAGAAATACATGTATGAAGGACATACAATGTTCATGTGTGTAATAATTGAGTTGAGCTGAAGTAATATTTTTCAGTAAAGTGAGGAAGAAGACAACTTTCAGTGTGTTGAGGAATATTCAGCTGTTCATTCTAACATTATAGTATTCTAAAGTTTAAGTGATAAATTCTAATCATTTAGAAGAGTATATTGAGATAACTTTCATACAGTGTTGTTGATTACATTTAGTGTAAGTCGAAGGATTTTAGTTTAAATGAGTAAGTGCTAAATCTGTTTATCAAAGTGGATCGAAGAAGAAGATCAGTTTTGTGTTATAGTTGCTGCATGAACATTGGGTGATCTTTCTCATTATATTAATTTTTGTGTTTGTAAAAACTGTTGGGATGTTAGTATAAATAACTCTGGTGGGATTAAATTTTAAATAACACTGGTGGGATACTGGTATAATTTGGGAAATGGTTCATACCTACCCACCAAGGTTTCAGGATGATACTTGGCCAACCCGATTGTAATTGGTGATTAATTTTTAGTAGAGAATTCGTGTCTCAGATCATCCCAAACAAAACATGGATGTAACCACCTACATCAGGGGTGGAACTTGTAAAAATAAAGTGTGATGTGATTTAATATACTTTCTATCTTTCATGTGGTATAATTGTGTTCGTAAATAGGGAATATCCATTGACTCTAACAAGTATAGAGGTTCAAATTAGAAAAGGGTTAAAAGTGAATAAAATAAATCAGTAAAACTTGGGTACACTAATTAACACCCCATATTAGTGTACCTGTATGATCCAATGGGAAAATTAATTGGTATTAGAGGAAAAGCTCTAATTTTTATTGGATATACCTTATTTTCAATATTGTTTGTATCAAACATATATGAACTGCATATTTTAATTCTAAAAAGAAATATAATTTACTCAGATGGAAAATTTAGTTTTTATCTCTATCAATGCCAACAATGAGGTTTCTACCAAAACCTTGAATAACATATAGAATAAATAGGCAAGAAAGATGAGATATAATTGTAACACCCCAAGCTTCTACGATACGTTTCCCTTTGAATAATGTAATAGCGTGTGTTGTACGCAACATCGAGTTCTAACACACACCACAACCGATCAAACTAGCCGTTATGAATAGTAATACCTAATTTTTGAAATTATATATATTTTATATTTCAAAATGGACTTCATTTTTGGATTCGTAATATCGAAATTATCCTAAGTTGAATTTTTGGTATTTTTCTGAGAACTTCCAATTTTTATGAATAGTGAAAAATACTTAAAAAAACTTTTTTAATAAAAATAATTTATAGTGATAAATTATATTATTTAGTGGTTTTAAAGTATAATTATAATATATTTTTACCATTTTATCCAATGGTGTTTATTATAATTAATTTCACCTTGAAATTGGACATAAACAATTGTCAATCTTTTGATATATATTGTTTCTTAAAAACACGCTATTTGTTATGACAGCGGGAATTAATTATAAAATTAATTAATGCAACTTTTATGTTTGGAATTTTTTAAAATAGACATCATTTTTGAATTCGGAATATCGATTATAGCTTAGGGTGAAATTTTGACATTGTTCTAAAAAACTTCAATTTTTGATGAATAGTGAAACTACTAAGTGGTAGTTAAAAAACTGAATTTTTCATAAAACTTAATTTTACCGCTTTTGTGATTGGAATTTCGAAAATCCGAGAGACATGGTTAGTATCAAGGAGTAAAATGCGGTTCAATGAGATGAAAATAATTTTTGGTGAATAGTAACTTTTTACTTTTATTTACCACGGTTAAAAGTAAATAGGGTAATTAAGGGTAAACATGATATTAATATTACCTTAACACATGTCCTAATTTTATTGGACAAGTTTATCTTGACCAAAAACAACCTTATGAATAAAATATTATCATTTAGGTCCACTTGGATTACATTAGAACATTTATTACTATTTAATTCAAAGAAGAGTTAAAAGAGTTAAAATCAAAGTTTATTTACTAAAACTTTTTTAATATAGGGTTATAAATAAGATAAATTCGATTGTAAATATTCATTAAAAATATAAAAAGATTTCCTACATAATAAGATTTTATTTATAATTTTTATACATTAAATAATTTAATTTATTCATGACACAATGATGATGCAGTAATTACCATAATAGTAAAAAATTAAAATAATTGATATTATAAATACCCAAATAAATATAATTTGAGACTTTTAATGAATTAAAATAATTTTCTAGTATAATATGACATATTAGGATTGATTTAATTGACTTTTTTAGAACTAATCATTCTGTTATGATTTTCACAAAAATCAAATTTCCAAATAGTGTCAAAATTGACATAAAAGAGTTTTTAAAACAAATATTATATTATTAATTGATATTAAATTACTAAAAATCTAAGGTTCGGCCAAGAGACTTATATCATGATAGGTGTATCATTAATGTACCACTTTGGGGTCTCTTGGATGTATATAGTAAGTTTATTAACTATATAATATAAAAATACAAAGTGACATGGTAAATGTCAAACTAATTAACTAAGAGTTAAAATTAAAAGATAAGGTTAATATAATGACTTAACCTATCTAAATTCTATTGGTTGAGTGGTTTTCGACCCATCCCAGACTTAAACTTTAAATAATCCACTTTGGAGCCATTAGAAACCGAATATGAATTTATTATAAAATAATATTTCTAGCTTTTCCAAAGGTGCCCCTCACCCCTCTTATAAAAGGGTACTCCCCCTTCTCACTAATTCACACATTCAAAGCCTTTTGGTTCATCCAAACCCTGTCCAAATACTCTTTCAACTTCCCTCAATACAACCTAGAGGCCTTAGTTTGATCAGAAAGCCAAACTAAGGAGCCCTTTTGATCAAATCAAAAAGAAGAACCCGAAGAAGAGGTATTGTTTTCACCACCCTTTTTCAAATTCATTTATTCTTAAACTTCTTCTTTATTTGTTATTACCATTCTAAAATAATGAATCCATTATCTACTATATACTGTAATATTATTATAAATATGGTACAACCATATTCAGTATTATATCCATCCTTTGAATAACATGTCAGCATACGTGCGTATGTACGACTTACCGTCTCCACGTTGTGGTGTAATTGTTATTCAATATATTATTATTTGGATGTGTATAATAATGATTTTTAATTCATGTAAATAATAAATATAACATGATAATGATTCTGTATATGTGATATAATATCCAATTATATATTATTTTAATATCAAAATAATGATATTGTCGCTCGTGCGTACGTACAGACTACTGTCTCCACGAACGCGATGACATTCATTCTCCATCGTATCCATTCAAGTATAATTATCATTTGATAATTAATAATAGTATTTAAGGACTTGATATAATCCTGGATATGAATAAGATACAACCTATCCATGACAAACATGGCTTACGTAACAAAACATACAAAAGAAAACAAGTAAGTTAACACCCGAAACAACGATAATACTAAGATATTATTAACAAATCAATGTTAAAAGATCATATATGATATCAAATTAATATGATTATTGTATAATTTAATAACAATTATTTCACCATTATACAGGAGGTTAACTTACCCTCAATCAAGGAAAATTACAAGGTAATGGTTTATTTCACAATCTCTTCATTATCTGAGGTTGTTTATACGTAATAATCTACTGGGATATCTTTATCATCCACATCCATGTTTCTTAAAAATGTATTTCAAAACATTTTTACTATTTAAAATAATATGGGTTAAAGTCATTTATACCCTTTTTGGACTTTTTATAAGTGTTTTATAAAGGAATCTTTCCGTCGTTTTCCAAACAAGGTGCTTTTAACCTTTTCGACAGAATTAAGGTAAGAATGTTTTTTTAACTTATACGGAGGGTGCAGCTATTTTCCGCCGTTATAAAATCTTCGAAGCTTCCCTTACAATCTTATAAGAATATTTTCAATGAAAATGTTTTATTTTATAAATATATGACTCTTAAATGATTTCAAAATAGAAAGAGATATTTCTCTAAAAAGAGTTTTTATTTCATGTATGTCAACATACTTTGATGGATTTTACGCTTATTTGAAGTTGATTTATTATGATACAAAACTTCTATATTGTATTGAATGTTTTGTGATATGTTTGACTATGGATGTGTTATTTTTATACCATTCATGGTTTATGGATTAAGTATTTACATTTCGTATGCTATTTTTAATACGAATGTTTATGTTATGTTTAAACTTTTTCATATGGGAATGCATTAGACTCAATATGTTATGGGTGGAGCCCACTATAGCTCCTCGATGCATCGGTAGGTCTCATGAGACAAACTAGTGTCTTGGAACAAGGCCTTGAAAAAAATCTTATTTGTAGTCTTGGCACGAGGCCTTGGCTATGTGGTTATGATAGTCTGGCATTATGCATTCCATCATTATGAAAGTGGTTATTGATATTGCATGTGATTATTCGATTAGTAGAATATCCATGTGAATAAGTAAATGGAATTATTTCATTTTATTTTTTCCATACTATGTTGAAGTTCAAGTTTAAGAGGCTTTTGTTTTAGTTATACACTACCTTAAATGTTTATTCTTATTTATGAAAGTTTCTGCTATATTGTTATCCTTACTCAGCATTTGAGCTCACCCCTTTTCTTTGTTTTATTTTCCCCAGGATGTGAAGAAGTAAATTATGAATGACCTGCAGGGATATTATAAGGGGATAATAGTGTGGACTATGGAGACAATATGTTTTTGTAGTAGTTTTTCACTTTATGATGTAATGTAAAACTTTATGAATATATCTAGTGTTTCCAAGGCTACTAAACTAATCGGTCTTTCGAGATTTGATCTTTCTTGTGATCATGACAATGTTATGTAATAATGCACCGACTCTGGGTAACTGGGGTCAGGGCGTTACAATAATTTTAAGAAAAAAGTGGGTACAAAATAATATGAATTTATTCAGAGTGGTTTTATATCGAAATTATATGCTAAATTAGTTGATAAATATCCTTTTTATGAGTCCATTTCTAGTAGTGATGAAGAAGAGTTTGTTGAATCTCTTAGTTATTTTTATTCATAAGTCTAAAATTATCTGAATAATATTCCTAATGATGTTGTCACTTACATATTTTCTTTTAGCAGGGGACTATATGATGAAAAATCATAGCTTGAAGAGGAATATGAGGATATGGAGAAATACTTGGAAAAGAAGTTTCAAAGACAAAAAATTCTCACACAACTTATTAAAGATAAAGAACAAATGTATCACTTTGCATTGAAAATTTATCCTATATTGAAGAAGAATTGAAAAGAAATGTGTGTGAGAAAGAAGTAATTAAGAAGGTCCCTACTCAGATGACTCATACAATTTAAGAATATCATGAGTATTAAAAACTCTTAGTTGGAAATCAAAGATAAGTATGATACATTCATCCCATTTGAAGAATAAAAAGAACAGTCTATATTGAATTTCAATGAAATATTCACTTTAGTAGAAGATAAATTACAAATTACTGTTTGTGAGAATTATGTGAAAAAGAATGTTTTTATAGAAGTGATCTATGCATTGGAGAAACTAAAAATAGCCTATATGAGTGTTAAGGAATCCTATATAGAGGTTAAGACAATGACAATTAAAGATTTGAATAATTCTCTACTGTAGGAAAATCAAATTCATGATGATCAAGTTTAAAAAATTAAGAGTCAATGGGAAGACAAACTAAAATTTGTTGAGGATGAGAAAAATTTCCTCAACATTAAGTGTCATGAAATGGAATTAAATTTAAAAAATATGAAGGAAAAATAATTAATGACTTCCCAAAAATAATTTAAAGATTTGGTGAAGTCACTTGAAGGCTAGAATAACTCTCTAAATTTAAAATTTATTGAGTTTTAGGTAAAGTTAATAAATCTAGAGGAAACCCAAGACGAGTCTTCACAAAATGATGAGATGAGAAATTCTACCAAGATTAATTATTAAAAGATTCTTACTTCTGATAAGACTCATTCAAGTGGAAATAAAAGCTTGAGATTATCTAAAGATAAATCTATTACAATCTCATTGAAACCAGTGACCCTTTTTGTAGAAGTTTAAACATGTACTAATACTGTTTTATCTTTTAGTATAAGTTCCAAATGGAATTTTGGTCAAACATGGATAAAGAATATTGATGATAAATCCACTATATCATCAATGGTGGATATGAATAAGAGTGTGATTTTTTGTTCCCTACCAGAATCTCAAATGAAGAATCATATTATACAAAAGCAACAAGATTTCAAAGCTAGTCAAAGTGTATCAAAAAGAAAAAAATCAATATTTTTTGGCTATTGTTGGTGATGTTGGAGATTTGGAAATTAGTCCATTATCTTTTGGCATAATTAGAAAATTCATGATAATTACAGAAGTACAGTCTTAAAGAGGAGCATATTTGATGTGAAGATAAATCTTGCATAATTGAAGCATAATTCACATATGAATAAGAATATGTCTATCAAGAATATATTTGACTTTCTTAAATAATTATATGATTATTACAATATAATCAGTCATAGTTACAATGAGTGCTAGTATGTACCAACTATACACTATAAATATATTGATATTAATAAAATACTACAACAAATACAGAGGCAAAGAAAAAAAGATTAAAAGTCTTCCTTGGGGTATAAGAAGATAAATAGAGTTAAAAAACTATGAACCAAGATAAGACAAATAATAATGATGAAATTAATGCCACACCAATGAAAATATGTTTCTACTATGGAATAAGAGGCTATATAAAGTAGCTTTTCAAAAAATTCGTAAACACCAATGCCTGTGGAATCTTGCTAAAGAAGAAATAGAAATGAATCTCAGAAACAAATCAAAGGGTTGATTTGGTGAATGAAAATCAAAATGAAAAATTTGAATTTCATGAGAGGTTGTCTTTAAAAGTATAACACTATTATTGCTGTAGATTTTTGTGGAAGGTGTAGAATGTCAGGGAATATTATTGACAAATGCATGACATGGTTTTCTAAAAAAACAGAACTAGTGAATAACAATAAAAAAGCATAGGTGGATTATTATGAAAAAAATTATATTGTAAAGAAGAAGTTTACACACAAGAAAAGTATAATAATGTACCAAAATAATGTTTATTCATATGGCTAGAGCAGCTGGAATTGACTAAGAAGTTGGAGCACGAACAAAAGAATGAAAGAGAACTACTTGCTAATGTGAAGAAGCCTCTTTCATCTAAGATGAAAGATGAATAAATTAAGAATTCCATGATACCCTTAAATGATAAAATTTGTAAAGTTAAAGAAGGTGAAATCATGATGAGTTTTCATAAATCTAGAGTATAATTGAAAGAAGTTTAAGATTCATAAATAAATCTCATCTCTACTCTTCTAACTGAAATCATTGAAGAACCACCTTATTCCCATGTATATTTTGTGTTTGTTTCTTCTATGTAGGGAATTGAAGGTGAGACATATATTCATGGGGAGCCCAAAAGGTATGAGTGTAGTGAAAAAAATTATACATTATCCAAGAGGTTGTACATTATTGAGTTATTTATTTAAATTAATGTTAAAATTTTTCTTGGAGTTCATTCTTGAATAAAGGAAATCATGATGAAGAAGTTAGAAGAAGCTCATCCCTCTGGGGGGGGGGGGGAGTTGAAAAACTACTAGAGTTGAATATCTCAACTGGTATGAAATGAATATTTGAAGTTCTAGTAAGATATTTATCTAATGATTTCAAATTCAAGAAATTGAAGCTTTTCATTAAAGGGGAATTTTCTCCTATATCAATATGAATAATAATTTTGATTGAAGGGGATGAAATGAAAGTTTGATAAAAAAAATTAAAATGTATTATTAAAGGGGATCAAATTATTGTAGTTGAATGTTTTTAACCTATTTTTCAGGATTAATATAATATATTTATTGAAAATCATTTGAAAAAACCTTTAAAGAAGGTGTTACGGTTCTAATATAACATTCTGAAAAATTATTGACAAATTTTTTATCTAGATTGTTTACTCTTGTTTTCTACACATAGTTATCCCATTTAAACTTGGAGTTTATTAATTGATGACTCAATAATTTAATAAAATTGATATTATCCCTCTCTTAATCAAATCAATTTTAATTTCTCTTAAGTGGAATCTCTTATGAAATGAGTATATTGAAGGAGAGAAGAAGAAAAGTTTTTTTTATAGATTGATATGAGTCAAATTATTTCCCATACTTATATATTTGGATTATTGTCAAGTAAGTGGGAGAATAAAAAATTGACTTTGGAACTGAAATGGGTATTAACAAAAAATCCAAAGGGGGAGATTGAAGAACCCAAATTGATTGAAGTAATAATTTTATTGTATTTTTTTCAATGTGCTTGTATACTAAAAAGTCAATGTGATAATGATTGAAGTATGAATTTATACCATTGAATTATTCTTGAGAGTTATTAAGCTGGGAAGGATTTTTCTTGATTTGAAGAGTTACTTTAAATTAATAAATTAGAAAAAATAAATGGGACAATTACAAATATTTTATTAATGTTAAAAAAATGTTCCCAATTTCATTAGGAGAATGATCATTTTTTTCACCATTTTACTTGATGATTTTAGAATTTAAAATAAAGGATAATTGTGGTTTGGTCTTGGGAATGTTGGATATAGTGAGATTATTAATATGTATTGGTTAGGAATGTTTTTTGGCTAACACCTACATAGTCCTCTACAAAAAATAAGGCCTGCCAACCATCAACCCATGGGAACCATGTGCACCACTACTTATATGGGCACTAGAATAAACCATATCTTCTAG
The DNA here is from genome assembly GCA_963277665.1 of Viscum album. NCBI lineage: Eukaryota > Viridiplantae > Streptophyta > Magnoliopsida > Santalales > Viscaceae > Viscum > Viscum album. Next base: position 2,004,757,900 of record OY728138.1, read on the forward strand.
ACAGCTTAGAGAGGTATAGAAAATTCCTAGCACACCCACACTAAGGTTCAAGGGAGTGGAGATCCACCATGTGGGGAGACACATTAGAGGAGAGATATGCTAGAAAAGGGTGGTTCCAGTGGTAATTCAGAAGTGAACCTATTATTCAAATTTGACATGTGAGAGGCACACTTTGTATTATTAAGCAACATTCATATATTCTTTGAATTGATGTGGGATTAGAGTAGTGTGATTCTATTCATACTTACTTAAAAATCTATAAATATCCAGTTCTATTTGATCTATTTAATTAGGGTCATCCGATCTTCACCATGGGTTGTCTTCTACATTGAGTCATAGAAGGAGCTTTGGTTCATAATTCTATACTTGACACACCTTATAAGATCAAGCAAAAGCATTCAAGCACTATTTGATCACTCTAAGGATTCCTATATGATTGAAACTACATGAAACTTTATTTTCATGTTTAAATTAAGGTCAAATAGAAGGAAAACAAAAATGAAGAAAAAATGGTTTTATGATGATGGTACTTTTCATCATCACATGAAGCCAGCACATGAAAGAATGAGTGGCTGTCCATATTTTTTGGAGTGCTATGATAGTGAAGTGTTGTATATAAATACCCTATACCAAGATCATTTGTAGTATGATCTTGTCAAATATTTGAGAGAGAGGTTTTAGAGAGAAACAAAGGCTTGAAGCTCTCTATATTCACAAGTTGTTACCATGTATTTTCACTTTGATTTTAAAAGATCTTGTGATCACATGATGTTGGTTTAAGTCCCACAGACCTTCACATGAATGGAGTTATTATGAGACAAAGATAGAAGTTCTCATGATCATTCATGTGAAGTAGGAACATGTGAACCACATATAATATTATGCGAAGAATAGATACTACAAGGATGTGTATACTTACATAGTAAGTCTTATGAAGAATAATAACTATGAGAAACTATTTTGAAAAGAACTCAAGGTTTCATATTTGGGTTTTGAAAAAGTAGTGGTGTCATACTCTAGACTTGAATGAAAGAATATTGTTATTTTTCACTAAAATAGTATATGAACTTGAGTTCATATGAAGGAAGTATTTTTGAGCAGTGTGTTCTGTGAAGAATCCCTCATTTGAAGCACTAGTGGATCGTTTGATATTCTTTCATGAATTGATAGTGTGAGATACTATTGTGTTATATAATTGAATGAAGTAGGAATGTGCATAAGGTTGTGCATGATATATTGAGTGCCTACACGCTTGAAAAAATGAGACAGTGAGCTTGAAGATTAATAAGAAATTTTGTTCTTCTATTTTCATAACCAAGGACCATTCAAGTTTGTACTAAGAATAAGGAACCACATATGTGCATGCATGTGTGGATGCATAATCCTTTGATAATAAATGACTGATATCATGTAAGTGAAATGTGTGAGTTTTATTAAATATGCATGTATGATCTAAACATAGTTAGTAGTCAGTGAAAAGTGATGAGAATTACATGCATGAAGAACTCATGATGTTTATGTTTGTAATAATTGAGTTGAGAAGAAGTAATATTTTTTAGTAAATAAAGGAAGAAGACAACTTTTAGTGTGTTAAGGAATATCCAATTGTTCATTCTAACATTACAGTGAGCTTAAGTGTAAGTGATAACTTTTAATCATTTAGAATATTATTTTGATCTGACTTTCATATAGTATTGTTAATTACATTAAATAGAATTTGAAGGATTTTAGTTGAAGTGAGCATGTGAATAATAAGTTTATCTGAGTATCTTGAAGAGGAAGATCATTTTTGTGTTGTAGTGGCATCTTGACTATTGTTTTATCTTTCTCATTATGTTAAGTGTTGTTTTTGTAAAAACTGATGGAATTCCAGTATAAATAACACTAGTGGGATTCTAATATAAAGAACACTGGTGGGATACCAGTATAATTTTAGAAATGGTTCATACCCACCCACCATGGTTTCAAGATGATACTTGGCCAAACAACTTGTAATTGGAGATTCATTTTTAGTGGATAATCTATGTCTCATATCATTCTAAACACAACAAGGAAATAGTCACCCACATTGGGGGTGAACCCTATAAAAATTACATGTGATTTTCTTAAATTTAATTTCTTTTTTTCATGTGGTATAATTGTTCTTGTAAACCGGGATGATCCATTCACTCTAACAAGTTCAGAGGTTAAAATTAGAAAAGGGATAAAAGCGAATAAAGGAAAATCAGTAAAACTCATGTACACTAATTCACCCCCACTCAGTGTACCTCCTTGATCCACTAGGAACTTAAGAAGGAACCCCATGTAACCACACAATCTACTATATATACAGATTAACCAGATCTTGAAATTTAGTTGTTTCCTTGATCAGAATGAAGCGAGATAACCTTTTTTTCGGATCAATCACCACCCAAATAGAATTCCTACCATGGGGAGTCTATATTAATCCAAAAAAAAATTATGGACATGTAATAACATTTTCAAACCGGCATCAGAAGAGGCTGGATTAAACTAGAAGGTTTTAGATGCTCTGCCTTTATCTGTTGGTAGGTTCCATAGCTGGACACATAATATGCAATGTCATGCTTTATACCCATCCACCACAATTATTATCTAATGTTATAACACATATTCATAGTTCCTGGATGAATATACCATGAAGAACTATGAAAGTAAAATAAAACTGATCTCATTAATTATTTTGGAATGAAAAAATGATCCTCAAAGAATTCCATCCAAAGATAGAGACTAACTATAAACGGTCTCCTCAATATATAGGGTTTCTCAAATTTATCTGAACTTGTCATCTTTATACTGGCTCTACAGAATAGACTCAAGTAGAGATAATGAAAACTAAACAATAGTCAGAACCGTACTTGAAACATCATCTCGAGCATCCAAAAATTACATTTCAAAAGATTTCCATACAAATGGTGACTCCTTAGGATTTCTAGAACCAAACCCAAATGGTGCTCCTACTCATGCTCAGATCTAAAATAAACCAAAATATCATCCATAAACACTACTAAAAAAGTTCCTAGATACTGATGGAATATCTGATTCATCAAATCCATAAAAACTACAGGAGTGTTATTCAGACCAAATGACATCACAAGATATTTGAAATGGTTATACGTTCTCCTAAAATACATATTTGGTATATAAAACTACCTAACTCTAATCCAATGATAATCCAAACAAATATCAATATTTTAAAACCAATTTTACCCTTTAACTGATCAAGAAAATCATTCACACGAGACAAAGGATACTAATTCTTAACCATTACCCAGTTCAGCTTCCAATAGTCCCCTCAAAATCATAGTGAACCATCTGACTTATTGGAATAGAGAACTATGGCTACCCAAGGTGAAACACTAGGGTGAACAAAAACCTTTTCCATCAGATCATCCAACTAAATCTTGAGCTCTTTCTGCTCCAATGGTTCCATATGATAAAAAGGTATCAAAACTGGATTTGTAGTTAGCACTAGGTCAATAGTAAACTATACCACCCACTCCGAAGGAAACTCAGAGAAATTATCTGGGGGAATTTTAGTAAAATACCAAAAAATAGTAGGAAGATCAACAACAGAAGAAACATCATTGGTCCTAATTTTATAGAATAAAAAAAAACTCATATGATTTGTGTGGGAAGGTCCTTCATAACCTGACCTCATATCCTACTCTCCCTAAAACACCTGTGAGCTCCTATTATCCACAAAAAATGAAAAATGATGATGATAATAATCAAACTCAACATGATAAGTAACAAGGAAATACATCCCAATGATGAAATCAAACAAATACAGACTAAGAATGAGAAAATATCAGACTAACTTTACATCAGCTATCGATAGCACACAAGGACATCGAAACACATTCTCTTTCCTCTTCCCAAGAGGAGTTTATAAATTTATAACAAAAGAAATGAGCTTCACTGTAAGTTTAATAATATATATAAAAACCAATTATTTATTAAAAAGTTTAATGTAACAGTATCAAATAAATCAACTAATACTAAAGATGCAATAAAGATAGAACCTCTCACTATCTTTGGACCTACCTCTACCATTGTCAGAAAATATCTACTGTGTGAAGGTGATTTAATACTAAATCCATTATATGGATCCCTATTGTCTTTAAAGACTATGACTACCCCACAGTTTCCATTTGATCTTAAGATCCTTGACCATATCAAGGTGTAGACATAACTTGACATAAAATCTTAAAATGATCATAAAATCCACAATCGTTGCACATATTTGTAGGTGAAGGACAAGAATTCCGGTTGTGTTAGACCTTTCCACATTGATAGAAAGTTATAGGCACACTACTAGGTGCAATTGGAGGTTTCCAAGAGGCCTAATACTAAGATCCATCTCCAATAATCTTGTGATGATATTTCCACTTCCTCTTCTTCCCTAGAACGCCACTAAAGCTTCCACTAGGTGGAAGAAAATAGGTATAATATCCAACCTTGAATTATATATTAATCTCAGCCATCATATCCTTATTTACCATCTCTGTATAGGTAGAAATATTCAACATTAATATCCACAATATAATATCTGGTTGAAAACACTACAGGTACTTATTAGGCTTCAGTTGGTCATTATTTAAAACACATGGTACAAAACGAACCAGATTAGCAAATTGATTAGTGTATGCCAACACCGGAAGCTCTCCCTTATACAAAGATAGTAAATTAGAAGAATTCATCATCATCAGTGACTCTGGAGAAAAATACTATAAGAATAGAGTCTTGAAACCCTTCCAACCTAAGCCCATGTGACTATCTTCCTGTACCATAGAATCCCGCCAATGCTTATTGAGACCCTCAAGTCTAAAAACCACACACTTCACCTTGATACTATTAGATGTATCTAAGATTTAAAAGATCTAATTGACATTTTCAACCTAGTCCATCACCTCTTGAGGTTTATTCATATCTTTAAAGGACGGTGGATTCTCATGCAAGAACTCCCATGATTGATCCCTTTCTCCTCCTGCTCCCAAATGTACCTAAAAAACTGAATTATGGACTTGTAGTACATTTTGATCTACAATAAGACCTACTTTCATGATATACTTGATAAAATTATGATTTAGGGGTGGATTCCCTTGAGGATCATTAGCTGCACCCTCCTGTGGAACTCATGGAACACATCTCGTAGGCATAATGTTGCACATCGAAACAGAATAAACGATCAAATATAGAATAATATTATTTTAAAAAATAACAACCATAATACAAAATTAAGATGAACATGAAAACTCAAAACAAGAGACACACATCCAAACATCCCATGGTAACCTAAGTATGGTCATGAAAATAGTTATCTAGACACTCACCTAAAAATAACTCTCAAGTCCTAAAAATCATCTCTCCAATCTATCAAACATCCTAAGAAAATCACTCTTAAGAAAAAACCTACAACCTCCCTATGATACCATTTTTAATGAACTGACCTAGATACCCCCTCAAAACTGGCACTGACCTGATCTTCTACATACCTAAAGGGCATTCCCAATCCCCATAGGCTAGCAATTATCACCCAAGCATCAAACAAAAACTAGAGGGAACAAATTTTCCTAACCTAAAGTAACAACATGGAATATATACACATATTATATAAAAACAATGAAGGAGATAAATATATCCCATGACATATAGAAAAAAATAGAATCAATATAACTAAAATGGTAGAAAAATAATATCCAAGAGAAAAATCCAACTATAAAGGATGACAAAGCTAAATAGCTACCCCAACAATCTCCATTTGATAGTGTGGGAAAACCCGTAGCATCTCACCATCCAGCTACCCAAACCTAGTTGATAGAAAACCTCACTGCCTCATTGTGGTACCTTTCCTTTCCCTTCATCAAAAGACATAACAAAGTATACACACTACAAAAGGGGTGTCCATGGTGTGACCTAACAATCACAGTAGGGTCTCACCCAGGTGTTTTATAAAAAGTCTCTATATAATAATCCAAGCATGATAAAATTTATAGAAAACAAGGCATGACATACAGTATAACATTTTGTTATCAAAATCACGGGAAAACAATTTAATTCCCCCCTTTTCCACATTTTTAAATAAATAATATAAATATGTTTCAAATAATTTCATATCTATATATCAAAGAAAATATATCAAATTAAACCAAATCATGTATCACATATCAAATCAAATCCATGGAATTATAACTGAAATAGTACAAGACAAAACAATACAAATTGTCCAAAAGCATAGGTAACATCACATCAAGGATCACACTAGATCAGGATAGCTAGAGCAGTCATACCTAAGATAGAAAATCATGCATTAATCAAGACTCTAGACATATTCATCGAGTCTAGAGAGCATAAAAACACCCTAGAAATTGAACCCCCCAATAAGTTCAACAAATCTCTAGAAAAATAGTCTTAGGGAGAAAAGGAAAGCGGCATGATCAGTCACCCCGATAGTGAATGAGGCCTATTAATACACCTTCCACCTAAGTATCCAAGGATTCCCATCCTCTATATTTTCCAAAATAACTCATCAAACCATTTTCATCAAACCATTCTTTAAAAACTGTTACATAAAAACCATTTTACAATTATTTGAAAACCCTTTTTATTTAACAAAATTAGGGTAAAACCATATTTTATTAAAAAACTATTTCCACACACACAAATCCAATTAGTCAATCATGACATTTAATTTATAAAACAATTTATAAAATAACCAGATCAATGTAGTTAACTAACATAGGCTAGATATAGAACCACCCACCTCAAAACTCAGGTCACACATGACCACGACAGAATCCACCAATTGGAAGAACACAACAATGACAACAAAGGCCATAAAACCAATACAAACATATTATAATTGAGTTAATTTAAAAAAGTGGTTAGTGAAGAATAGTAAACAACACATAACTCAAGAATTCACACCCACCACACCATAACTAATAAGGCATCATCCCTCATAACAAGATCACATGACAAAATATAGAAAGGAATCAAGAGAATCATCACCATAGGTTAATGGATATGATAATGAAATGAAATGGAACTTACATGATCAATGAATACAAATAATTATAATGTATTACTAACCTAAAGAGATTCAACCCAACTACAATGGAGATCAATCATTGAATTAAGTAATTCATACCGAGAAGAGATCTATAAAATCACTGGAGGAGAGATCTAGGTTGAGGGAAAGGAGGCCCGTGGATGAATGAGAAAACCTATCACTCGTATAACACCCTAAAATCCCTATCCATGAAATTTAAATAGTTTGTAACCCCTTTACATGTTGTGTAATACATGTATCCCACATATGAAAAAAACTTGTCACCTATTTATTAAAATCCCAATTTTTAACATTACACAACATATAATCATTACATAGTGTGTAATTTTTATAATGTGTACTCAGATCACAACATGATATAGGAAAGTATTACACATCATGTACTCCCATTACATGACATGTAAATTCTCAGTAGACATCGAAAATAGTATATTCTTACATGAAAACCCAAACCTCCTTGGACATTATCCGAACTCAAAGAGAACACTTTTAATCCATTAAAAGTTTATACCTAGACTCTATTATTTAAAATAAACATACATCTCTGAAATTTAGGTAATATTTCCTAAAAAATTCTCTCCATACTCGGGAGTCCCAAGACACACCCAATTAAATAGGAAAACAGGTAATGAGAAGGGAATTACCTTAAAGATGGTAATAAGATATTACAATATTAGGAATTGATTTTTATTTTCCCATTTGGTTATTGGAACTTATAAGTTTTCTTATAATAACATGTAGAAGAGGAAATATTTTTTTTTAACATGGAAGTAATTCTAGTCAGAATGGTTGAGAATTTGTATCCTAGTCAGCCACCAATTTTCAATGGTGAATGTCATGAATATTGGAGACAAATTATGAAAACATTTTTCTTGAATATGGTTTTGATCATTTTATTATGATGATAACAATTATATAATTCCATATAAATAATTATCTATGTTTACTCATGAGTAGAATCTATAATATCAAGTGAATTATAAAATATGGAATACTTTTCTATGCTTGATAACTTGAAATATCTATTTTAATATTTCATAAAGTGTGATAGAAAAAAGAATAGGGAAGAATTAAGAAATTACCAACTTTAGGTCTTCCAAAGTTCTTGAGATTTTAAGAATTATTATTCATACTAATTACTAGGATTTTGATTTTATACCTGGTGATTCATTATAATAGATGTATCAATGTTTCATGATAGTTGTTAGTGTATTTCAATCTTTGGGTGAGAAGGAAATTACTGATGAACAACTAGAGGAGAAGGTGATTGATATTATTGTTAAGGGATAGGAATCCAAGTGGATGATGATATTTGAAACTAATAATATGATGAAATTTATTCTTGATTATATTATTGGGAAACTTATAAAATTTGAGAATCATATGAATAGGTATGCTGATAAGGTGAAAATAAAGGACGAAGTTTCATTTTCTTCAACTTATGGTGCAGAAACATAAAAAATACAACACTATTATGAAGAAGAAGTCTAAACATAAATAAAATGTTAGAAATTTAGAAGATATAAAAGGATTGATTTCTCAGATTAAAATACACATTAATATGATTATCATAAATAAGAAATCCCAACATGATTATCAAGATAATAGAAGTGATAAACATGAGAAGAAGAAATATTTGGACACCATCTGATATATATACAAGAAAAAAGGGCATGCCATAACTGATTTTTATACATTGAATAATATGATTAGGGATGATAAATATTCAAAGATAAAAAATAGAAAATATTTTAGAGAAACTAATGATACATATAGTGTAAGTTAGGATCCATTATTTAAAAGCAATAGTTATTTAGAGAGTGATGATAGCCTAGAAAATTCAGTTTTTTTGCAAAGGCTCCTCAAAATGATCTATAATTTATAGGGAAGGTAACTCTTGACTCACTTTCGTAGTTATATCAAAAAATTTATTTTTAGTTTACTTTGAATGATGATAATAGCTCAACTTCATCATAATATGAGGATGATATTTCTTCATTTGAAGATATGACTAGATATATAACTTTCTTACTAAAGAAAAATAAACATTTGAAGAAAGACCTTGGCATGGATAAGGAAAATATTTATAATGTAGAAAATACGATTTATAAACATACCTATTAAATTTATAATCTTACTTTCAATCTATATTCTAAATATGATTCTAATTCAACTCACAATGAGAAGAAGTAAGTTGGAAAAATAAATTACAAAATTAATTGTCTAAAGAAGCTTCTATCTAATATAATTTTTGGTAAACAAAATTTTGACATGATTTTATGATAGCTAAAACTAAATCATATATCTTTTATAATATGTTTTATGCATTGAATGTCATATTTTCAGTTGATTGTTTTATTAAAATTTAACTTTTCAGTACTAAATGTCAGATATGAGTTCAATGGAGAAAAAATTATTATTTGAAAAAAATTAAATCTATCAGAATACATAATCCTTATATATCTAAATATATCACAACTATACACCATAAAAAAGTTGTAAAGATGTGGGTTACTAAAGTTTTTTTCCTAATATTAATGGACCCAAGAAAGCTTGAGTATCAAATTTTTATCTTTTAATTTTTTAGGCATATTTATTAAGTACCAGCAACCAGAACATATGGTATATGGAAAATATTTTTTCTTGGAATATGGCTTGAGATAAGACCTATTTCTAAAACTTATAAAAATTAAAGGGAAAATGAGTCAATTTTAGAGACAATTCACAAGGTAAAATTATATGTATTAGATATTTTGTATTCCTTGGTAAATTTTTAATTTCTAATACATTTTATGTTTTAGGTCTTAATCACATGCTCATCAAACTTAACCAATTATCTGATGAAGGTTACTCTATGATCTTTTGGAATGAAAAATGTACCACTAAAATTTTAAATGGAGTGTATGTTTTATCTATCGATAAGTGTGATAATGTTTATACTTTATACCTAGAGGAACTTAGTTTTAGGAACTTAAATTTACTTTGTGTGGATTATGATAAGTCTTTTCTTTGGAATAGAATATTAAGATACTAAAAATTTCATAACATAGATAATATTTATAGGAAAGGACTACTAAGTAATCTACTAGAACATAAATTCGATCTTCCAGAGTCGGTGAATCTTTCCAATTTGATATGAAACATAAGTATAGTTTTAAATCAACTAGTGAAGTATCAATGTATGGAGCTATATAGTTAGTTCACATGGACCTCTTTGGACCTACTCAAACTACAAGTCTCAGAAGAAAACAATATATGTATGTCTTAGTTGATTATTAAACTAGATATTGTTAGACTTACTTTCAATATATTAAATTAGAAGGACTCTCAATTTTTAAAAGTTTTTTTTACTTTTGTTCAAAATTTAAAAAACCTACCAGTAGTCACTATTTGTAGTGATCATGATAAAGAGCTTTTAAATTATTATTTTGAAACTTTTTTAGTGAAAAAGTCATAACTCATATTTTTTAACACCAAGAACTCTATAACAGAATGATGTATTTGAATGAAGTAATAGATCCATTCAGAAAATTACCTAATTAATGTTGTGTGAATATTTAGTTGATAATTATCCTTAGGTGAAATTCATGATTATAACTTACTACACTATAAATTAAGTATTTCTTCATATGGTTATAGATAAGATCCCTTAAAAACCATGTAATGGTAAAAAAACTAACATTTATTAATTCAAAGTATTAAGATACAAAGTGTTCATTCTGAATACTAAAGATCATCTTTATAAATTTGATCCAAAGGATGATGAATGAATTTTTATTTGTTACTTCATCACAAAGGCTTATCAAGTCTTTAAAAAATAAACACAATCTGTTCATGAAATGATGCATGTTATGTTTAATAAAAGTGATCCTCATGAAATGTTAAAATATCCAAAAGATACTCATCCATATTTTATTTTTGAAAACCCCTATATTTTATTACTAGAGGTTGACCCACATCCATTATAAATTAACATACTGAAAGTTATACTAATGAAATATAGACTATTGGAAGTCACCATAACAAAAGTTAATTCTTTGAAAAATGATGGTCAATATTCCATTTTACCTATAAATTAATCAATATTAGTGAATTATGCTAATGATAATATCATTGATGGTGTAGATAAATTAGTAAGAAATGAAAGTTCCCCTAAAAATAAATATCAGAATCATGAATTCCTTTCCTAATTTGAAATTAAAATTTAAGATGATTCCTTGGGTGATGAGATTTGGATTTTTGCGATGCATAAAGATATTAATGAATTCAAATAGAGTAATGATTGGACCTTGGTTAAGCATCCAAATAATCTTCTGATTGTAGGTCTCAAATTCATCTTCTAGAATAAATGTGGTAAAACTGGGTTTATTTTTGAAATAAGCCAAGATTAGTTTCTAATAATTATAATAAGACAAGGGAATTTATTATTGAGAACATTTTTCTTTGGTATCTAAGCTTGAATCCATACACATTATAATATCTTTTACAATACACCTTAACTTAAATTTATTTTCAATAGATTTAAAGAGTTTATTTCTTAAAAGATATGTTCAAAAGGAGGTTTATGTTGAACAACCTCATGGTTTTTATTTTTTTGAAACATGTTTTGAAACATACCAAAGTGACTTATGAACATAAACAATCTACAAGATCTTATTATGACAAATTCTTTAGATTTTTACTTCAATTTTTTTGTTAAAGGATTAGAAGACCCAAATATTTTTATAAAGAAAGTTTTTTGAAGGAAAATATCATTGTTTGAAGTTAGATTGATCAAATTATGTTTGGATCTACTAAAATAATATCATTGGTAGTTTCTTGTAACTTGTTATGAGTGAATTTGAGATGAGCATTGTGGGAGAGATTAAATATTTTCTTGGATTCCAAATAACTCAGTGACCAAATGAAATAATATTAACACAATATAAGTATATATGAGATTCACTTAAATTTTTTGGTTTTGATAATTAATCTAGTATTAGTACTTTGGTAGGTACCTCTAGTAAACTTGACATTAATGAATTTAGGAAAAATATAGATCAAAACTTGTTTAGAGTGATGATCATAAGCTTACTCTACTTGATATCTATTTGACTAGAAATTATGTGCCATGTATTCTTGTGTGTGAGGTTCTAAGTAAATACAAATAAATATCATCTTAAAGTAATCAATAATATCTTCTCTTAACTTAAAATAACTATAAAAGTTGGCTTATTTTATTAATCTAAAACCGATTTTATTCTTTAGTGTTATTCTAATGTTGACCTTGGTCAGTGTAGAATGAATCAAAAAAGAGTTTCTAGAAAATTTAATTTTATTAGAGATGATTTACTTTCCTGATCTAGAAAGAAAAAATATTTAATTTCAATTTCCACTACTAAAACTGAATATATGGAATCTGGAAGTTTTTATGCTCAATTATTGTGAATGAAACACACACACACACATGCACACTTCATATTGAGTTTCACTAAATATGTTATTTTGTGTGATAACACAAGTGCTATATCTTTGTCTAAAAACCCATCACATAACTCACATGGGAATCACATAGAAATAATACATGAATTGGTTCAATAATACACATAATAGATATTATTTTTATGTTTATCATAACTAAAAATTATCTTTTTGAAATTTTAACTAGACCCATAAATTTTGATAGATTTGAATACATTAAATAAAATTTAGTAATGATCAATGAAAAGTGATTATAAATTATTATTCATATTTTAATATCTCTAGAAATTGAAAAATTTCTTAATAAAGGGGGAGGGGGATATTTCTTATTTAGAACAATGGTAAATTATTATACAGGTGATTTAAATTATCCAGAAGTTATTTAAATAGAACTTATCAATTATAAATGAAAATTATACTAAAACCAAACCCAATGGAAGTTAACCTACATAGTTTAATTTAATATAAATTTACTTATATGATGTATCTTTACTTTATGTTTTCACTTTTACACGAATAAACCCCTTTTTATTATGAAGTATAAATATCTTACATATGATAAGAACATCAGATTTTAAATATTTTACATATTCTTATTAATATAATACACTAATTAATTTATAATAATCTTTAATATCTTACATATTCTTCATACTTTGATGATCTAAAGTTTAATTTTATTATTTGATGTCTTACTTAATGAAATTCTTATGCTATTTCATTAAACTTTAAGAAAAGGGAGAATTATTTCATTTAACTTTAAATAGGATTTCATTTCTTATTTTTTTAAATGACATGAGAATTTAGTTTAAATATTATTACAAACCATATTCATCAGAAGAAGATCATTGAGAGGCATCAAAAGATAACATATGGAAGGTTCACTCTGTTTATTTTTTTGACTACTAAATCTTATCATTTACTCTTTTTTATGTTCATTAATTCCAAAAATGGAAGAAAGGTATTATTATTTTCTTGTGTTGTTTTAGTAAGGGGGATAGACACATTCTAGAGAGAATTTATTTTTGAGTATATTTCATATAATTAATGAGAAATACTTATATTCTCTTTATTCTTACTTATTTTAACTTTTATACATATTCATAATTGTATCTCAATAACTCTTCTTTGTTTGGTTATTTTTGACCATCAACATGGGGGACACGTTATAGAATAATTATGGTAAGTTTTTATTCTATTGTTGTAATATGGGAGAGTCTTAAAATATTTTTTATATGAGAGATATTTATGAACTATAATTTGAATAAATTTTAATATGGGTGTATTTTTAAAAAAAATTAAGATTGTTAAGTGATATTTTTTATTACTAATTTATTTTCTTGAAGGTAAATTTTTATACTCTCAGCTATTATATATAGGTGAAGATTCATCAGACACTACAAGGAGTTTTCTTTTTCAATTCCCATCAAACTTACCTTTACTTGAGTTTTCTTTTGCATCTTGTGATTATTAAAAAGGGGGATATTTTTAGGTAGATTTTTGAGTCAATAAAATTTCTTCTTATATTTTTTTTGACAAGTCACAAACACTTCATTATGGTTTTTATTTAACTTGAAGTTGGTTGCTTAAGTTCTGATATGTGTAGAATTATTGTCTGATTATATGATCCGATAAATTAAACTAATTATTACAACTATCATAACATACAACCGTGATATACTAATTGGTAGAGTTTAAATCAATAGATGATAGATATAAATCCTACATCCATTGGAACATGAAGTGTTGCATCCAATTCAGTTGAAACAATACTCAAAGATCACATAATTTGACCATTAAAGATTATTATGACACCATACAAAAATTGGATTGAGGGATTGGTTGAGTGTAATGTAACAATTACTAACTACACTGAGCTCCCTTACCACCATTTTAAAGTTTTCCTCATCTCGATTCTTTGAGAACCTCCAATTCGAATTTTTTATTTTAGTGAGTTTTATTAAGATCCACTGTTGAGTGAATTTTCATTGTAAGTATCTTAGTTTTTTCAGTTTTAATTATTAATTATCCAATCCATAGTGATCTAGGAAGTTTTGTGCTTGGAACCCATATTTCTCCCAATCGAGGAGATTGAAAAGCTACCATAGTATAATATCTATACCTTCGGAAAAGTTTACAATCAACAAAGTCCAAATATAGAATTACTGTCGATCATGAGATTGAATAGGATACTAAGGATAGATCCACCTGTTTCTAACAATAGTCTCGAAGAAGTTTCTTTAAGAAGTTGTATCTTCTTATCATGGTAGTTGAGGAAGTTATGGTTGATAAACTAGGATACCTTGAATCAGGTCTACAGATCCTCCTACCAATTTGGATAAATACAAATGATTCCTTTAATTTTAATTATATTTAGAATATGATATCCTTTTTGGAGTTTAAATATTATTATCCATAACTCCATGCATTGTTTCTTATATTATTCTTATTGCTTGATTGGATTGTTGATTTACTATGATTTTTTTTACTTTTGTTGTTTTATTTTCTAATATGTGTATCTTTTTTCACCAGTTAAGTATTTAACTTCTAATCATTTAATTTCAACTACATACTTATACTCTATACTTTGATTTTTTTGATGATATAAGTTCTAGAAAACTTTCACTTCAAGTAGGATGAAAATTTTAAGTTATGATTTGATTTCAATTAAACCCCTCTTGAAGTTTACTTACCTTCCACCACCAGAACAACAAATTATTCTTAATTGTATTGTTAATTAGTATTAATTTCAATATTAATTATTTTTAATTACATTATTATTAATTCAAATATTAATTATTATTAATTCCTGTATTAGTTATTTTTAATTTCATTATTAATTATTAATAATAATTATTAATTAATTTTAATTCTAATAATAATTTTGATTAATTACATCATTAATTATTTTTAATTACAATAATATTAATAATTTATTTTTTATAATATTAATTTTTCAGAATTATTTTATTAGTTGTTATCAATTAATATTTATTAGATTATTTATTAATTACATTTTCATTTTTTATTAATTAGTATATTTCTTATTATTAATATCTATATTAATTACCATTTATTACATTATCAATTATTATTGATTAAATTATCAATTACATCATTATTAATAATTATAATTAAATATTTTTAATTACTTAATTTTTATTAATTATATTAATTATTATTGTTATTATTAAACAAAACAAAACAAATATTATTTTTAATGAAACATGAAAATGGTTTGAGTGAATAATATTCATGTAAACTATATAATGAATATGAATCTTGAATCAACATTGTTCATGCAAGCAGTGCAAAAAATAAAAACCTTATGTGAACAAGGTTTACACAATTCATGAGCCATTTTCAGAAATAAAATTTAATTTAACCCATTTAAATAATTATTTTTTTAAAAACCAAAATAAAAAAAGATCAATTAAATTTAAGTATGACAATGGGTACCCTTTAACTAGGTACACGACACTACTCAACCTGATTAAATATGGCTAGGGTTTTGGTTAAATGATTATTTATAGGGTTAGGGTAGCAAATTGAAAACCCGATTAAGAAATGATAGAGTCAGGGAAGTACTCTTAGGGTACCATAAACCCGAAATCGATCATGAAAATTATTATTAATTAATCAATAATAAATTCTTAAATTAAATTATAATTATAATTATAAAAATATTTATTTATTTTTAGTTCGGTTGATACTATATTTATTAATAAATTTAAAAATTTAATTCTCATTACTAATTCATTGACTATATTTTTTTAAATAAAGTACAATTACATAATATATGTACTTAATTTTTTGATATATTTATTATAGATTTATAAATAAAAATTAAATATTTAAAATTATGATTGGTTAATTAAAAGGGTTATAGTAGTTAAATGGGTCATTAAAAATATAACATGGTAGCATTATGAGGGTGAATTTAAAAGATAAATAGGTTGAGGTTAGGGTTAGGGTTTTGTAAAAATAAACGAGCTAGGGTTTAGGTACCCCCAAATTTCATGGTACCTAACCCATTTCCATCCCTAATTAAATTATATTTTAAAATTTAAATTCTATATTTATAATTATATTTTTAGAATTAAAATAAAAAATAATTATGATGGATATTATGTTTACAATTAATAAAATTAAAGATGAATATAAATATAAAGGTGTTGTGAAATCGATTGAATGCCAATTGAAACTGTGAATAATTTCAAAACCATAAATATTAGGCTGATTATGGCTGAAGCACATCATTGATGAAACATAATTTCAAATATTCATATGAAGATGGTGAAAAAAATATTGATGGAAATAAATAGACAATAGAAGTAAAGACAAAGTATATGGTTCCAAAATTCATCACCATTTCATTAATATATAACCATATATAGAAATTACATGGGATTTTATCCAAAATTTGAGATTGATTCATACAATATCTAATCTAGTGGCTAGAATTCAAAAGGACAGTGAAACCAAAGGTTTGGGTATATGAAGAGCTTTGTTGAAAATTGAGGAGTCATCACCATTATTATCATTATAAAATCCACACATTAATATTTCTTAACACCCACCTTGGATGTCATAATTTCATGGAATCTTATATAATATTAACTTAAAAAAACCCTATTGGAAAAATAAGTGAAGTTAAAGTAATTGAATTCCATTCCATTTTGCCTCATTAAAAGCCTTAAAAATAAAACCCAGTAGAAAAAAACACGATGAAGATAAAAAGAGTGCAAAATTCCAAACTCACCCTGATTATATCATTTAATTGTGTTTTTAGGACATTAATTAATATTATTATTTAATCATGCCATTAAGACATGGGAGGAAGACCATATGTAATAATAAATGGTCTCATTAAATATTATAACTCATAGGAAATGGAAATGATTTCCATTAATTACAAATAATTATAATAATTTATGACTTCCTTGGATATCCATTATGATGTATGATTTCCTCATTAAAAACATCATCAAGGAGAAACCCTTGATTAGTAAAAAATATTACAATAACATCACATCCCCATAACGTTTCCTCATTAAAAACATTATCAAGAAAACCTAATGGAAAAAACTTGTCTAAGGAAAAAATAGTACAACAGTTACTTCTCATACACTTAATGGTCATCACTAAATCATTTAACTCATATAAAGTTCATGATCAATTCAAAACAAAAGCATTTAGTTTTGAATTTTTTAATGATAATAATTATACCCTTTAGATTTCAATTAATAGGGAAGAACATTATCTTGCATCATAATATGATTTCTTATTATTTGAAAGGTACATATGCATATGTACATGCATATCCTTTGGGGTTAAATAAAATGGGCATTTACATTTAATAATTTTGGGATAAGTATGTTCTTCATCAACCCTACATGTATGAAATATATCACTCTTGGAAGTAAGATATTTAATTATTCATTAAGTTTAAAATCATTCTGAAATATAATATTTAATCTTTGGGATGATTGATTTAAAATACGGGGATATTATTTGCAATTATATAATCAAACATGATACAGATTTCCTAAACTCTTCTAGACTTTTTATGTTATCAAAAGCATATAAATTAATTTAAAACATCAATTTATACAAACCATGTGATGATAGTATTGATTTCACATTCTTCCTTATATGGATATATCTTAATATTGACACATGAAATAAAATTCATAAATTTTAACCCTTAATGGATTTATAATTATCATATAGATAAACAATGACAAAATCAGTTTACATAATTCAAATATCCAAATTTATGAGGAAGAACATTTCTTACAATAATCTCATAAGTATTCAATAGTCTTGGTAGTTTTGATAATAAATCAAAAACTTTATATGTTGAACATATCATAAGATCCTTTAATAAAATTTTCCAATTATTATTATGTAAACATATATCAAAATCCATTTTCATCGACGAGTTTTGAAAGCTTTTAAAAATTCAAATATATTATCAACAACATTGAATGAGATCTCATAATTTTTCTGGTACCAGTGTCACTTCAGGAACAATATCTAGAAATATTTAATGATGTCAATATATTCATTTTCCTATTTAATGTAAAATATATTTATTACTTTTTATTCATGGTGAATAATGATTTTATATAATTAGTTCAACCACACTTCTAGTTTGTATAACTAGACTATTGATTTTTAATAGTTTACGTTCAAGTAATTATTGGTAACATCTTGTCAATGGTTTTGTAGTATCATTTTTTATATAGTATGCGATTATAAATATTTATTTTAATCAACATGTGTAGCATGAAATGTATACTCACCGGTAGCTAATAACACACACATCCATTTAGCAGATGCATATTTTATATAGTATTTAAATGGATCACATTGTATTGGTAGGCACGACCATATATACTTTATAATTTTTTCTTAATAAATATATGAGAAATTCATTACCAAAATAGTTGATAATGATATAAATAATTTACCTCAATAATACGTAACTCAATAACTAGTAAATCATGGTAAATTATTATATAGGGAGAATTTATAATCACCTATAGAGAATGAATTATTTAATAATTTAGTAGAGATACATCCATTATATAAATTCATCATTATACCCCTGATGGATGTCTACTGTGTTATCAACAAATTGATGCTCATGTATAATTTAATCAATATATTTCATTATAATTTTTCCTGAATGACCTAAACTGTCATGTCATATATTTTTTTAGTGCCAAGATCATTATACTTTTGGTTTTACATTATTTATTTGATTATACATAAAAAATTATTTATAATCACTTTTTATGAATGTTTCTAATATATCAAGGTACCTATTTTATAAAATTTATTCATATGATGTTAATTTTCAAGAATACTATTGATATATAACATTGAGACTTTATATATAACATATCATTAATAATTTATACTAGTATATATGAATATATTATTTCTTGAGGAGTGATTAATTAATTTTCTCCATCGATAAATGTACTTACATGTTCATATTCTAACTCATATATGAGTTTTTTTGAAACATTTAATCAAAATAATATTTATAAATATATAACTTCAAGATCAATATATATAATTTCTTCAGGATCTTCCATTGTGAATACTCATATTTGTCATTAATATTTACACTTTTAGTGGTTGATGAATTTATAATATAATCATATTGGGTTAGGCCCATCACAAAGTATATTATTGTATATTTTGGATATTCTTTCTAAAATATTATTTTATCATACATCTACTTAGGAGAGGAGTCCACATGTATTTTGAAGCTGGTGAATGTGGTAGTAAGAACCAATGTGGAAGAATTTTCTGGATTCACAACACATACCACATCGCTATAAACAATTATATTTCATAGATTAATTTTTATAACAACATTCACTTTACCAAATGAAGGATAAATTATTTGATCAAATTTCATTAACTCAGAAATATTCATGATAAAATTATCTTATGAGTAGAAAAAATCATATCTATTTTCCATGAAAAATTTAATTCTCTTTAAGGAATGAGATAATGTAGTTACATTCATATCTAGGAATGAATTATTTACTAATTTTATTTATCACGATGATCAATGTTTAACCACTTCAGGTGAAAAAATAAGTTTCATAAAATATATTGGATTATAATGGTTATGTAATTGAATAAATAAGATGATATTATTAATCCCTATGCACATGATAAATGATAATGTATTTATTCGATACTATTATTATAAGATAAATAATTGATAAATGAGGATATATTTTAATATAATTTCAAAGGAAACTATTTCTGACACTTACCATGTCACTGTGTTGTTTATTTTGTATTATTTTATCTTATATTGTGTTATTTTGAGTTATGGTAGTTTTTAGAATAAAATTTCAAGTTTTTAGAGGATTTTTGGGAGAAGCACAGTTATCCCACATAGTTAGAAGTAATCATGAAATTCCAAGGTGGATGGGCTTGACATTATGAGAGATAAATGTTTTACAACTTCTGCATGGTTTTACAAACCATGTGGCCTCTTTGGCCCAGGCAGATGCTGGAGCATGGTGGGCGCATGGTTTGGTAAAATATGTATCCAAAGAATACTGGTGTTCTATGTCTTGGAAGTGGGATGCGCATGTTTTGGAAAACTGTGTGACCAAACCATACAACCTTTCCAAGTGTTTAAATTTTGGGGAATTTTCCAAAATACCCTCTTGAATTAAGATGGGGTTTACCCCTCTTCTCTCTCTATTGTGTTATAAAACTATTGGGATCCCAAAGAGTTTATCCAACCTCCTCCTCCTTTAATTATTAGTCTCTATTTGATGATTTCTAAGTGTTTTATGGAATTTTTTCCTCTCTTCCTCTATTCTCCTCTCCCCACTACATTTTCTCTTGGTTTTAGATTCTCCCATGAACCCTAGAACACTTTTGGTCAATTTTTGGGATCCGAATGGATCTGATGTTGATTTTTTGGTGTTTAGGTTTATTATATTCCATATATAACTTCATGTGTGTGCTCACCATTGAAGGCGACACGTTTTTTCTTGGTTTCTTCTTCTTCCAGGTAGGTGATTCTATGAAATTGTTTCATTTTGGAATTAATAGCATGCTTGTGCTTTCTAAATTAATTTTTATTAAAAGTATGAATACATGTGATATCCTTGTGATGTTTTAAAACTATTTCATTATGTTTTGAGCTTGGAATAAATGGGTTTTCCTTTAAATTCCATGTTTTTATGTTTTAAATGGAATGTTTTAATTTTCTATGATTTTTTGAAATGCCAGTGCGAATTTTGAAATGGTTTTAAATGTAATTTTTGGATTTTGAATCCAGTTTAGTTTTTAACGAGTGAAAACTATGAGTTAAAGATATTTTTTTTATTTAAAGTGAGGTGTTGACCTAAAAATGATTTGGAAAGGGGTCCTTTATTGGATTTCAAATAGTGATTTTAAATGTGTGCATGGTTTACCTCTTATGAAAATGTTTTAATGGCTAATTTAAAATGATTTTATGGAAATGGTAGGCCCTTGGCTATATTTAGGATTTCAAAGATGGATACCCATGTTTAATGGTAACATTGAAATATTTTAAACGGTGTGTGTGATTTCCATAATTTTATAATAAATTCATAAAGTGGTGTTTTATGAAATGTGAAAGGGATTAGTATCTTAAGCCATATTTTAGTGTTAAAGGCCCGGTTAACACCTTGGTTTTAAAACACTTGATATAAAAGACACCCCTTGATTTCATCTTTTGATTTGGTTACCCCTTGTGTGGGTTTTTCATCACTATATGATTCTTATTTCCCCCCTTATGTTATAACTTGTTTGTTTACTCCATGGATGCATGTGATGTATGTGGATATTCATTGTTTGGGTGTTAGGGGGTAAGGGTTATCTATTTCTTATGCCATGTGTGTTAGACTTGGCTTGTTTTTTCATTCACCTCACTTCCCATTTTTAGTATTGGGAACCTAGGAACTAAGTGGTGGATCTAAGTCTATTCCACTAGTTGGTTCACATGTTTCTAGTGGCCATCTAGTCATGCTAGACATAAGGTCTAGTAGGGGGTGTCATCACAATGAGTCTTGTGTGGGATAGTTGGATGAATTTTTGTTTGAAATTTTGTGCATTCCAATAAATGGTTCATGAGTATGAATAGTCTTATATGGTTAATTTCTTTTCACGATAGGGATCAAGGGTAGAGACCACGAAATATTCAATTGCTTGATCAGTTGTTGATATAGGGGAATTTGATCATGTTCTTATTTGTAACATTTCCCCTATTTTCATTATTATGGCACCATTTCTTTCTTATGTTTGATATACACCTCTTGATGTATGGTTATTTATTTGTTGTGATTGATCCATGCATGTTTTGGGTAATTTCCTTTGGAAAATGAGTTTTCAAAGATGCTTGGAAAACCTATTTTTAAATTAAAAACTATTGTGTGGATTTTTAGAATGGATTTCAAAATGGGTGTTTTAGTTTATAAATGTTGGATTCAGTAAATTAAATGTTTTAAAGTGGCTATTTTATATTAAACAAAAAAGTGTATTTTTTTTATAAATGTTATTGGGAGTTTGGTTTTGAAATAGATTAGGCTGGTATAAATGTTTTCAATGTATGGTTTTAAATTTGAGAAATCAAAGTGAAATGTTTTGAAAGATGATTATGGAATTATTTTGGTTTTCCTATGTTATATTTAGAAATATTACTTTCCATCTTTTTTTTAAAACCATCATTGATGAATTTCCTTATGAAACATATTTCATAATATCAGAGGGTCGTGACGACCCACTATGTTTTTTAGCTCAGACCCATAAATTTTAGGTTCCAAGTTTCCAATTGGATCCATCATTTGTTCCATGAGGCCGAATTGGGGTGATTTGGGTGGTGGTGAGCAATAAAAGGTTTCATGGAGTTTTTTTCTGGATTTGCTTGAGTTAGTTTGTAGTTGTTTTTTATTTTATTAGTGTTTTATCTATTTTTATTATTTTATATTTTATTTCTTGAATTATATTTATATTTATGTAAATTCATTGGATTGGTTTAGTTGGTTATGAACTATTTGGATTTTTTATTTATTTTGGATATTTTATTTATTTGTTCCATTATATTTTTATCCCTGATATGGGATAAATCATTCCCAAATGGATTCCTATGATTCCAGGTACAATTTTATTACCTATGTGGATTAGGAACTCCCTTGAGGCCTTATGATGAACTAGGTTGGGTTTTGGGTTCATTGGCATCTCGACCCGATTCGTTGTAAAATGCTATTAGAGATTTTAGTTTATTTTGTTAGATAATAATCCATTTTCACAGCCCTTGTTATTTAGGGATGTCCTAGTAGAAGAAATACTAAGGTTTTTGGATCTTGAGAGGTAAGGGTGGGGAGAGTCTAGCTAGCTCTTTCTCATCTTGAGCCTCAACATTCCAGATGAAATTGGGGTTTGAATTGCGAATTTAAGTTTTTTTAATTGTTTTTGATAGATTTTTATGTTAATTTATTTTTATATCCTTTGAGTATCTAAGTGATATCGTGGGTCACTCCTTGATTTAAAGGTGAAAATGGAGGATAAATTTAGATACATGGTTATGTTGCACCACTTGGGAAATCGTACGACACCCATGAAGTTGAGTCTACCTATTTTAAAGAGTGTATTTCTTGATTGGTAGATGGATTCCCAATCCATGTGAAAAAGGTATGAATAACATTATTTATCACATGGTTAGGATGTTTTGACTCCTCTTGATTTCACATTTCTCCTGAAGTGATTCTCACTTATTGGAGGTGGATTGATGAGTGTTTTGATTCCCTTTGTGGATGTGGTTCTTGTAAACCTTATTTGAATGCTTGCATAGTGCTTTGATTACACATGGTTTTAAAACTAAATTTTGGAAAATTAAGGGATTTTTTGAAATGGACATTTTCAAACATAGTTTCATGGATTTATGGGAAAAGGAAGATTTCAGTTTGAAAGAATTTTGGAAGGTGTTTTTAGAAGGAAAGTAAGTTAGATAAGAATTTTTTGGATGCTTGGTTTTCAAAACGAAATAAAATTTTAGAAAGAGTTTTTAGCATGAATTTTTGGGGTGATGATTATTATAAATAGATTTTTATTTTTATTTTTAAATATTAGGTTGTCTTGGTTTTCAAGCGTACACCTTTGTGTAAGGTGATTTCAAAATCCCTTGGTGAAAAAATAGTGATTTGAAAAGAAAAGTTTTTTTGGCATGGGTAATGTGAACCTTTCTTGGTGGATTGCTGTTTTGATTGATTTCAGGATTATAAAGGAATCATTTGGTTTATGTTTTGAGGTATTAATTGATGTGGTTCTTGAATTTTGTTATTGTTGTCTCCTCCCTCTCCCAGAATGGTCAAAAATATTTCTTCAGTTTCAGATCCTACCTAGACTCTGAGTTGAGTGGTGGATGTGAAAAATTACTCGAGATTAGACCCCACATTGGGCTTCTTAAATCAACATATACCTTATTTTAGTGGGGATCAAGGATAGGTGGAAGCTGGGAGGTGGTTGGAAGAGATTTAGGTGATTCTAAATTCTAGTAGGACACCTGAAGCATTGAGGGTGAGAGTGTAGGTTCCGAGCGCAACAGAAGCATGGTTGGGCTGACACCCAAATTTAATTTTTACCGTGATCAATGATTATTCCGAGATAAATACGACTATGAAGGCCAATCTCCAAAAAATAGAATCAAAGATTTATATAAAGAAGGAAGAGGCCTGAAACCTTTGGAGAGGATCATGTACATCATGTTTATAATCAATTTTATTAATTTCATAAAGAAAATAATACCTTGATATTCAGTATTTTCTTCATTGATGATGTTGATAATATATAATTAACCTTATAGATTATCTTGTTGCGCATTCAAGGATCCAAACTAGAATCCCTCTAGCGGTGATCCACAGGTGCTCCGATGGACTCTAATCGACACCACTTGTTCTCCGGGTGTTAGTGCGGTGAAGTGAGTGGCTTGTGTTGGTCGTTCTTGATCGCTTGTTCTTTAGCCCTGAAAAATGTCTCTCATTATTGAGAGGGGAAGGAAGAGGATTCGAGATAGAATTTTTTTAGCTCAACAATTCTTAATTAATAGGGTGTGCGGTTTAGGACATAGAACAATAGATGTATGTGTCTATTTATTGACATGGGGCTTCAGTTACAATATTTAATCACGTAACAGTCATTAAATACATTCATAATCTTAGAGAAAACCCATGATATTAATAATAATACCGCGTCATTATTTATGGTGCTCCAACTTTCACAAAAAAGAATTATAAATAAAATTATTCATCACAAAATAATAGCAGTGTTATTTTAATTTGTTCTAACTAGTTAAATAATTATTTATCATCTTGCAAATAATTATTTTACTACTGGACCGGCCTTGGTCTGCTCAAACTCCACCTCCATTGATTGAACACCTGAAAAAATAAATAAATAATTTATTCTCTTAAATAAATATTTTATTTACAAACTAGTAAATAAATATTTATTAAATATCTAATAAAACAAATAAATATATTTTACCCACAACCCAATGAATACATATTTATTTAATTTATGAAATCATTTTAACTTGAATAAAATTATTCCACTATCTTGAGAATAATATTTGTTAATTAAATTCAAATAGAATTTAATCGAGACTACCAGAAACACTTAGTGTGTGACCCTCTAGGATTCTTTCTCATTGGCATTAGGCAGTCTTGCCTAAAGTCCAAGAGTACTGTCTAGAAACTGGTCAAGTATCCCAAGAGAAAGAAATTAAAGTCACAACAATGACTTCCACATATGAACTCTCACTATGTAATATAATCCCTTTATCACAATATCTCATCAAGCAGGTTTCATGATAGTGTCATCAAATTTTATGCTTGGTACGTCATTCTTTGACTACCTTAAATAAACTCATCATTACACCATGGCCATGGAATTTTGCGCGATGGTTCTATTTCAATCAAAGGGATGAGATATCAACTTTTATAAATGGAAGTGAAAAATCCTTCCTTGAATTATCCATTCATAACATGCCACTTGTGACGCACCTAATATACCCTACTTCCCGCCAACTGTCTGTATGACGGTTTTTGTCAGTAAATCAAAGTGCATGAGTCATGAAACATATTAATGATAATCTTTAAGTCTAAGGATCATTACACATTCTCGGAAATAAAAATATACTACAACACCAAAACATGCAGAATTCCTACTGGCGGGTCTGTACTCATAATCTCATGTCTTTGAGATTTACAAGTGCGAACTTCATGGGAGGAAGTCTCATCTGCTTATGAGTACTCTCACCTCACAGTCTACATGATATGTATCCCATAATAGTATTTCATCCAACCATAGAACTATATTTAAGAATATTGTTATATCATTTTAGAGTTCTCATCATAGCAGAGAACTAACCTGACATTATCAATGCAACAAATACTCTATAACATTATTAAATTATAGTCTTACAAAATAATGAACAATATGTAATAATATGTTTAATATTTAAATACATTAAATATACATGTAATCAAAGTAAAACCATTTTGTTTTAGTAAACCAACTCTTACAAACTCCCACTTGGACTAAGGACAACTACCTACACTTTCAGTCTAGTAGACCTCACATCATGATCATGTTTCAACTGAGTCAAGGATTTAGTCAAGGGGTATGCCACGTTGTATTTCGTGGAAATATTACTCACTGTAACTTCTACTCTCTCAGAAAAATCCCTCAAGAGGTGATATTTTCAAAGTATGTGCTTCGTCCGCTGATGTGACCTTTTCTCTTTTACGAGAGTCACCACTACAGTATTATTATAGTACAATGTGATTGGTTCATTACTGCTAGGTATCACATCCATCTCCTAGACAAATCTTCACATCCAAATTTATTCTTTTACTACCTCATAAGATGTGATATACTTGGACTCTACTGTAGAATATGCGACCACACTTTTCTTTGAGCTCTTCCAGCTCACTGCACCTCCATTCAAAGTGAAGATGTATCCCGTTTGTGAATTCATGTCATATTGATCAGTATGGAAACTAGAATCTGTATATCCTCTAATGAATAGTTCCTCATATCCTCTATAAACCTAGAATATATCCTTAGTATGCCTCAGATACTTTAGGATAGTCTTGACTACCATCCAATGGTGGTCACCTAGGCCAGCATGATATCTTCCTACCACACTCAATGCGTAGGAGACATCCATCCTAGTACATAGAATGGCATACATGACTGACCCAATCGCTGATGCATATGGAGTCCTTGCCATTATCTTTATTTCCGCATGTGTTTGAGGACACATTTTCTTGAAAATATGAATTCCATGTTGTTGAGAAATGTATTGTTTTCAAACAAATCAAAATAATGTTTTTTAAAGGGGGAGATTATTTTAAATAATACTCTGTCTCTTTATGATGATTTTGATGCTCACAAATACCCTTAATTATTTACTAATTATTTCGTTGAGTATTTTGCAGGAATTTATTTTATATAACGAGATTTTATACTTCATTTATTCCGAGATCAATTTTAGCGTATTCTGGAATCACTGTAGCGCGAGATCAATTTTAGCGCGTACTGGAATCACTGTAGCGCGAGATCAATTTTAGCGCGTACTGGAATCACTGTTCATACCCTACGTTGATGAACGTAACGTATGGATGAAAAGTTTACTTTTTATGTTATTTTGAAACGTATGGTTAATGAACCTTACGTTGTTGAAAAGTATGGAAGAAGAACATTACGTTTGGAAGGAACCTTACGTTTTCGTTGTTGGACAAGTATGGAAGAGAAACCATACGTTAGTTTTCAGTGTTGAGTTTGTTTCTCAAAAGTATGGATCATCAACCTTACTTTTATAATCAACCGTACGTTCTTTGGAGAGTTGAAGCAAGACAAAGTATGGATGATCAACCCTACGTTTGAATGCTGAAGAGAAAGTATGTATGTTCAACCTTACGTTCTGAACCTTACGTTTGGAGCCACGTCATCAACCCTACGTTTGGCGTCGGGATATTTTTGACAGACGATATTTCCTTTTGAATTAGTCAATCAAGCGGATTATTAGGCGGATTTCGAGCTGATTCTTAAATACGACTTTGACTGAATCAAAGACGGTTTACAACGGATTAATGATTGATTTAAACGGAGCTTTTTATGCCGATTCCTCAGGGGAGTTACAACGGCTTTGTTATTTCATTTAATATCGCGAATCTAAAGGAGATTTTCATGGATCTATTTATGCGGAAGATTTTCTCAGATTTGAATATATATGTTCTATCTTGGAAACTTCGGAGATATATATGCACAGGGAAGTGTGTGATAAATAATTATTGATCTTTTGACGAGCAAGAAACAGAGACTGTGAAAGCGTTCTTTTCTGGTGATCAAGAAGAAGCGTAAATCCTTTTTACCGAAAGAAGATTTTGATAGCAGATTCACGTGTTCTACATCGACTATCTGTTGTGAATCTACTGCTGCTGAAGTTGTGAAGTTTCTGATAATATCTATTGCAACTGGATCGACTCAGAACTGTTTTGATTACAGATCTTTATTTTCTGAAGACGACGATCTATCTATTGTCAATTGCATTCTGTTGCAATTGTGAAGAACAACTGGAGAAGTGTTTCTTTATCGAAACTCTTTTTATTTTTGAGTGATCAGCTTCTCGTTCTAAGCTGTGTGGGTTCGTGTTTGAACCAGGAAGGCTGTGTGTGCCTGAGTCTTGTAAAGGTGTCAACTGCCTGTACTCAGTTGTGGACGGGTCTGTGGAAACGAGGACCAGATAGTGAAAATCGCCAAGCTCGTGGATTTGAGCGTTGGTGGAGTGGACTAGGGGCCTTCTGTTCCCCGAACCACTATACATTCGTGTGTTCATGCTTTTACTTTTTCCGCTGCATATTTAATCGTGCAAAAGCATAGTGAACAGAATTTGTCTAAATTGAAGAGATTGTAATAATTTGAAAAAGACACAATTCACCCCCCTCTTGTGTATAATCCGTAGATTCAGATCCAACAATTGGTATCAGAGGAGGAGCTTCTTATTTTTAAAGTCTTATCAAGCTAGAAGTATTTAAAGATTATACAGAGTGTATCATGGCTGATATGAGAGAGGGAATGTCAATGGTCAGAGCACCTTACTTTAATGGAGATAATTATGGCTGCTGGAAATCACGTATGATTATTTATCTGAAAAATCTTGGTTACAGAGTCTATTCAAAGATTCTGACTCCCTATGAAATTCCTGAAAATCCCGATACATGGAGTGCTGCTACAGAGGCTGAGTATGACATAAATTCAAAAGCTATGAATGCAATCATCTGTGGTCTAGGACCAGATGAATTTAACAGAGTATCTCAATGCCCGACTGCATATGAAATGTGGCAAACAATAGCTGTTGCTTATGAAGGAACAGATAATGTAAGACATATGAGATATGCAACTGCTAAGTTAAAATTCGATACTTTCAGAATGATTGAAGGAGAGAGCATCACTCAGATGAATGGAAGATTGACAGAAATTGTCAATAATATAACAGCTTTAGGAGAACCAATCAAGCAGGCTGATCAAGCGTTGAAGGTACTGAGAGTACTTCCTACTCGATGGAATGGAATCTCTGCAGCAATCAGACAATCAACTTCTGTTAAAGATCTAACTATGAGAGAACTAATTGGTACACTGATGATGTACGAAGCTGAAATGCAAGATGAGGTAAATGAGCATAAAGTCTACATAAAAAGGGAAAATACTGCTTTGAAAGTGACTTCTCAACAAAAGGATAGAAAGATGAAGAACAGAGAAGTGAGTGCTAAATCAGAAAGCTCTGATGCTTCAAATTCAGACGAAGAACTGGCTCAGCTAGCCAGAAAATTCAGAAAGTTCTACAGTAAGAAGAAAGACTTCAAGAAATCCTTTAAGAAGGATAGCAAGGAAGTGAGATGTTATGAATGCAAAAAGATGGGACATATCAGACCGGATTGCCCAAAATTGAAAGATGCAAAGAAGAAGAAATTCTTCAAAAGAGATGATTATGAGCAGAAAGACAAGAAAGCTATGAAAGCTACTTGGAGTGTTTCTGAAGACTCAAGTAATTCTTCTGAATCATGCTCAGAGAAGGAGGAAGCCAATTTAAAAGCAAATATGTGTTTCATGGCTGAAACTGATGAGGTACACTCATACTATTCCTCTGACTCAAATAATGAATCAAACTCTGAAACAAGCCTCTCAAATAAAAAACTTGCAGCTTACTGCAATATGCTTGAAGAAAGGTATGACTCATTATTTAATAAATATAAATCTATAAAGAACTTGTACAAAGCTATTTCAGATGAGAGAAATACTTTTCTAAAACAACATAAGGAATTAATTGACAAATACAATTCTGCTGAATCAAATAAAATTAATTTTGAATCAAAAATAAAAACTCTACAGGATGAAGTAGAATCTTATAAAACGGCTGCATTAATTTTTACAAAAGGAGAAAACACCTTAAATGAGATACTTGGAAAAACTGTAATTAAAAAGGAAAGGTTTGGAATTGGAAGTAAAGGAGAAAAACCTAAGTTATACAAAAATTATTTTGTTCCTAGCACTAAACAGGTTATTTGTAACTACTGTGGAACAAGAGGTCATATATCTAAAAACTGTTTTCTAAGACAACCTCAGATATGTGGAATTAAGAAAGCTTATATTTCCAACGATCTATATGATTCAATCAATTTTAAGAAAACAAAGCAAATCTGGATACCCAGATCACTGCTTGCTAACACTCCTGGACCCAACAAAATATGGGTACCAAAGCAATTTGTTTGAATGTCTTTGCAGGTAGCAGGTCACCAAAGAAAGAAAGAAATATGGTATATAGACAGTGGCTGCTCAAGACACATGAGTGGAA
This sequence comes from Viscum album, assembly GCA_963277665.1. Taxonomy (NCBI): domain Eukaryota; kingdom Viridiplantae; phylum Streptophyta; class Magnoliopsida; order Santalales; family Viscaceae; genus Viscum; species Viscum album. The sequence goes on from OY728138.1 coordinate 2,004,788,883, forward strand.
CTTCAGCTAATTTCTCTTCTCTTACTCGAAAGGAAGGAGGACTTGTCACCTTTGGTGACAATGCCAAAGGAAAGATTATTGGTATTGGAACAGTTGGAGATCCAGAGACAGTCTCAATCAACAAAGTACTTTATGTACAAGGGTTAAAACACAATCTGATAAGTATCTCTCAACTCTGTGATGATGGATACACTGTTGATTTTACTAACAATAGTTGTACTGTTTCTAAAGATAAACTGTTTAAGTTTAGAGCACCCAGAACTGATAATGTTTATACTTTGGATTTGTATTCCTTGTGTAAACAACAAGTAAACTGCTTAACTGCTAATATAAGTGAATCCTGGATCTGGCATAGAAGACTTGGTCATTGCAATATATATGCTTTACATAAATTATCTAAGAAACATCTAGTTTCTGATTTGCCTAGTCTCAAATTTGAAAATGACAGATTCTGTGATGCATGTCAGCTTGGCAAGCAACACAAATCATTATTCAAATCTATTAATAAAGTTGCTATAACTAAACCTCTAGAACTTATCCATATGGATTTGTTTGGACCTTCAAGAGTAGCAAGTTTAGCTGGTAAATTATATGTTTATGTATTAGTTGATGATTACTCTAGATTTACTTGGATTTTCTTTTTGAAATTTAAAAGTGAAGCTTTTAGTTTATTTGAAGGTTTTTGTAAATCTATTCAAAATGAAAAAGGTTTTAATATAATCTCATTGAGAAGTGATCATGGTGGAGAATTTGAGAACCAGGAATTTAATTCCTTTTGCTCAAACATGGGTATTAAACACACCTTCTCTGCTCCAAGAACACCTCAACAGAATGGGATTGTAGAAAGAAGAAATAGAACTATTCAAGAAATGGCTAGAACTATGTTAAATGAATATAGCCTACCTATATATTTCTGGGCAGAAGCTGTTAATACAGCTTGTTATATAATGAATAGAATTTTAATAAGACCTATTTTGAAAAAGACACCCTATGAACTATGGAATAACAGAAAACCTAAAGTAAATTACTTTAAAGTTTTTGGATGCAAGGTTTACATCTTGAATACCAAAGATAATCTTGGTAAATTTGATCCAAAATCTGATAAAGGTATTTTCTTAGGATATTCTGCAACCTCCAAAGCTTATAGAGTCTATAATAAAAAGTCAAGGATTGTTGAAGAATCAGTTCATGTGAAATTTGATGAATCTGATCCTTTTGAGAAAAGGATAGAACAAATAGATGAACCTGATTCTAATGAAAACATGAGACCTGAGAATTTAAAGAATGATTTTGAAAATGATATAAAAGAAATTCAGTCCAGTTCAGAAGAACATGATACTGAAGAACCTTTGAATGTAATGCCTAGACAGTCTAGAACCTCAAAGAATCACCCTTTAGAATCTGTGATAGGTGACTTAGAGACTGGTATTCAAACTAGAAGAAACTTTGGAAACATAGTTGAATTCTCTGCTTTCCTATCCCAACAAGAACCTAAGACCATAGAAGAAGCCTTAGATGATGAGAGCTGGGTAATAGCAATGCAAGATGAATTGAATCAGTTCAAGAGAAATAAGGTTTGGGAATTAGTTGAAAGACCACATGATTATCCAGTAATAGGAACTAAATGGGTCTTTAGGAATAAACAGGATGATCAAGGGATAATAACTAGAAATAAAGCAAGATTAGTAGCTAAAGGATATAATCAAGAAGAAGGAATAGATTATGATGAGACCTTTGCACCTGTAGCCAGGTTAGAAGCCATTAGAATCCTTTTAGCCTATGCATCTTATATGAATTTTAAATTATTTCAGATGGATGTTAAATCTGCCTTTTTAAATGGTTATTTAATGGAGGAAGTTTATGTTGAGCAACCTCCTGGTTTTGAAAATTCTCAAAAACCAGATTCTGTTTTCAAACTTACTAAAGCTCTTTATGGCCTTAAACAAGCACCTAGAGCTTGGTATGAAAGACTAAGTTCTTTTCTTTTGAAAAATGATTTTACTGTTGGACTAGCAGATCCAACACTCTTTAAGAAAACTGTGAAAAATAATGTTTTGTTGGTACAAATTTATGTTGATGATGTAATTTTTGGATCGACCAATAAAATTCTTTGTCATGAATTTTCAGAATTAATGCAAAAAGAATTTGAAATGAGTATGATGGGAGAATTAAATTTCTTTTTGGGTCTTCAAATATTTCAAAAAGATTTTGGAAATGTTTTAAATCAATGCAAATACATTACTGATTTACTTAAGAAATTTGGACTTGAAAACAGCAAGACATTTACAACTCCTATGTGTACTAATATAAAACTTGATTTGGATGAAACTAGAAAATCAGTGGACAACAAGTTATATAGAGGTATGATTGGTAGTTTGTTATATATTACTGCTAGTAGACCAGATATAATGTATTCAGTATGTCTTTGTGCTCGATTTCAATCAAATCCCAAAGAATCTCATTTAACTGCTGTTAAAAGAATTTTTAGATATTTAAAAGGTACTATTTATCAATCTCTGCTTTATCCAAAAACCTCTGATTTTAATTTAATTTCATATTCAGATGCTGACTTTGGAAGCTGTAGATTAGATAGGAAGAGTACTTCAGGAACATGTCACTTTTTAGGAAAGTCTTTAGTATCATGGTCTAGTAAGAAACAACACTCAGTTGCCCTGTCAACAGCCGAGGCAGAATATGTGTCTACAGGTAGTTGCTGTGCACAGGTGTTGTGGATGAAAAACACTCTTATGGACTTTGGATTAAATTTCAATAATACGCCTATTTTATGTGATAATACTAGTGCAATTAAAATTTCAAAAAATCCTATTAGTCATTCTATAACTAAGCACATTGATATAAGACATCACTTTTTAAGAGATCATGTGTTAAAAAAGGATATATTTTTAGAATTCGTAAATACAGAAAATCAATTAGCAGATATTTTTACTAAACCACTTCCCACGGCAAGGTTTGAATTTATTAAGGGGGAGTTAGGTTTATTTAATTTTAAATAGTTTCTTTTTAATCTTATTCTGTTTTCGAATTCTGTTTAATTTTTTTGTTTCCCGCTATAAGTAATTTTATTTTGTTTTAAATAAAAGTAATGATTAGTGATTACACGGGAATCAAGGCTGTCAGAACCGTTTCACCTTCTAAATTGTTTTCACCTTTTTCGGAAACCCTTTCGAAAACCTAAAACCGCACATCTGCTCCAAAACCCTTTTCTGAATCTTCAAACCCTAAACTTTCGAACCTTCAGAAATCGTTGTTGAAATGGCAAAGACTAAGCGTCCAGATGAAGCTGAGAGCAGTGCTGCAAAGAAATCTAAAGTAGTTGGTTGGAAAATACTGCAAGGTAAAGTCATCGATTTAGAATGGCTGTTTGAAACTAATTTACTGTTGAAGCAAGCGCTATCGTTTCAAAGCCTTGAGCAAGCTTTTAATAGTGAAAATTCTGAGTTTCTTTATGAGGCAGAAATGAGACATTTCTTTAGAACTGTTCAGTTTAGCCTTGGAGATACGGAGGACCGTTTGTTGGCTCAAATAGAGGATAAGGACTTTTCCATATCATCTGTAGAGATAAGTCAAATTCTTAACTGCCCTCATGAAGGAGTTTTTCATTTCGATTTACGGAATATTGGAGATTCTGTACATAAGTCTGAAGACATTATGTCTTTTCTGTTTGGAACCAAAGTGATAAAGAAGATGTTTATTAAAGATTTGGAACCTGATCAGAAAATCTTGGTAAAGTTTGTTCAGACTGGTTTAGCACCAAGGATGGCTGAGATGGAGAAAATTCTGTACCCTGACATGTACATAATGTATCTTCTGATGTGTGATATTAAGTTTAATTTTTCTCGATTTATGATAAGATATCTGAGATACTGCTGTCAGAGTGAAGCAAGAATGACCTTTTTCCCTTATGGAAGGTTCATTTCTTTGTTGTTGTTTAAAAGAGGAATGATCAGATTGGTCGATGCTGGGGTGAAATGTCACCACAGTAATGTTTTTAATGCTGGGACTTTGAGGAAAGTCGGATATTTGTGGAGCACAATTAAAGGAAAACTCTTACCTGTTGGAGCTGAGGAAGACTCGGAGAGTGCTCAGGCTCAACCTGCTAAGTCCAAGGAGGGACAAGCAGAATCAAGGGTTAGTACAGTGGCAAGGAGAATTCGCTTTGAGATGGAGGAAGTTGAGGAAGAGAGAAGTCAAGAAGGACTTCAATCTAGAAGAAGAAGGTCAATTGATGAAGAAATTATCTCTCCTGTCTTGAAATCTTCTGAACCTGTAATTTCTTATTCATTTGTGAGAGAAGCTGTTGTGGAGAGGACTGCACCGATAGAGGAACCAGTAGCTCAACCGGAAATTCAGCTAGAATCTCAAACTGCTGCTGTGGCTGTTGAAGAAGCAATTCCACAAGAACAACTTATGGAGGCAGTGCCTGGTGAAGAAGTGGCCCGACCTCAAGAAGTTCATGAAGATATTGTTCTTGATCATTCAGTAGAAGTCAGAGAGACTAGTGTTCGTGATGAACATACTTCTGAAGCTAATACAGAAGTACTTCAGGAAGAATTTTCAGTGGAAGAATTTCAGGCTTCAAAAGCTAGTTCAGTGGATCAACCTTGTCAGGACAAGGACAAAGAACAATCAGATGCAGATTCTTTACCACTTGCCTTGCCTCATCAACCTATTTCTGAACATGAGAATAGAGCACAGGGTGCCCCTGATTTGAGAAAAGAAGAAGTTGTTGAGTTATACAAGCGTATCTCTCAGTTGGAATCTGAGAATGATAGTCTCAGAAATTCTCTGAACTTAGAGCAATTGAAGTTTCAGAAGCTGAAAGAATGTACTGTTTCAAGACAGGAAGTAGATTTGTTTAAGACTGATATGTTGCATGCTGTTGATCAGTTAAAATCAGAGATGGTAAAGAAAAATGATTTGGCTGAGATGAAGATTTACATGGAGAATAAATTTGAATCTGTTGCAAATAGTGCTGTGAGTGGATCAGGTTCTTCACCTGATTTGATTCGACGATTTCAAGCAATTACTGGAGCACTGAGCAATATGAGTGACAGATTACACGATCTTCAGTGTAATAGTGCCCCTTTGTCAGTTTTGCTAGATAATCAGAAATTTTTGGTAGATCAGTTGACATCTGGAGAGCAACCGATTAGGATTCTTTTGAATCAGTTATCCGAGAAGCTGACTCTTTTTGTTGAAAAAGAAGAAAGAATGCATGAGTTTTTCAGAGTTAATTTGATTGAAGATATTCATATGACTCAAGAGAACAGAGATCTTATCATCAAGTTAGGAGATGGGATGATGAAGAGGCTTCGAGAACAGTTTACAGAGATCAAGACCGTAATTCAAAGGAGATAGACACCTTTTTCCCTGTCTTATCCCTACACCTTGATTCCTCTGTATATCACTGTCGTTTTTATATAATAGCTTGTGAATGAAAATTCTTTTCTTATCTTTTTTGTTTTGTTATTTATTGATTTATGATTAAGTTAGCCAGTATAAGAAATTCACTTATTCATACATAGTTAATTATAGCATTTACTTATAGTTCAGTGCAATATTGAATGTGTTCAAATCCGTAATTTTTCATTCTTTTTGATATCACAAAAGGGGGAGAATTTGGATAAACACAACATTTAAATTCATTCGTTTCCTATGAAGAAATTTGGATATATAGGAGCATTTGGATATATACGACATTTATCTTTTATCTATTTGAAAATTTATTTTTATGGGGGAGTTATGGGGGAGAAATTTTATAGTTAAATATTGTTTTAATCCTTTCAAAATTCTAAAATTTTATAAAACTAATTTTTCAATAAAGATTGCAATTAAATTAGTTCTATTATTTTATGGGTTTTGTGATCATCAAAAAGGGGGAGATTGTTGAGCAATGTATTGTTTTCAAACAAATCAAAATAATGTTTTTTAAAGGGGGAGATTATTTTAAATAATACTCTGTCTCTTTATGATGATTTTGATGCTCACAAATACCCTTAATTATTTACTAATTATTTCGTTGAGTATTTTGCAGGAATTTATTTTATATAACGAGATTTTATACTTCATTTATTCCGAGATCAATTTTAGCGTATTCTGGAATCACTGTAGCGCGAGATCAATTTTAGCGCGTACTGGAATCACTGTAGCGCGAGATCAATTTTAGCGCGTACTGGAATCACTGTTCATACCCTACGTTGATGAACGTAACGTATGGATGAAAAGTTTACTTTTTATGTTATTTTGAAACGTATGGTTAATGAACCTTACGTTGTTGAAAAGTATGGAAGAAGAACATTACGTTTGGAAGGAACCTTACGTTTTCGTTGTTGGACAAGTATGGAAGAGAAACCATACGTTAGTTTTCAGTGTTGAGTTTGTTTCTCAAAAGTATGGATCATCAACCTTACTTTTATAATCAACCGTACGTTCTTTGGAGAGTTGAAGCAAGACAAAGTATGGATGATCAACCCTACGTTTGAATGCTGAAGAGAAAGTATGTATGTTCAACCTTACGTTCTGAACCTTACGTTTGGAGCCACGTCATCAACCCTATGTTTGGCGTCGGGATATTTTTGACAGACGATATTTCCTTTTGAATTAGTCAATCAAGCGGATTATTAGGCGGATTTCGAGCTGATTCTTAAATACGACTTTGACTGAATCAAAGACGGTTTACAACGGATTAATGATTGATTTAAACGGAGCTTTTTATGCCGATTCCTCAGGGGAGTTACAACGGCTTTGTTATTTCATTTAATATCGCGAATCTAAAGGAGATTTTCATGGATCTATTTATGCGGAAGATTTTCTCAGATTTGAATATATATGTTCTATCTTGGAAACTTCGGAGATATATATGCACAGGGAAGTGTGTGATAAATAATTATTGATCTTTTGACGAGCAAGAAACAGAGACTGTGAAAGCGTTCTTTTCTGGTGATCAAGAAGAAGCGTAAATCCTTTTTACCGAAAGAAGATTTTGATAGCAGATTCACGTGTTCTACATCGACTATCTGTTGTGAATCTACTGCTGCTGAAGTTGTGAAGTTTCTGATAATATCTATTGCAACTGGATCGACTCAGAACTGTTTTGATTATAGATCTTTATTTTCTGAAGACGACGATCTATCTATTGTCAATTGCATTCTGTTGCAATTGTGAAGAACAACTGGAGAAGTGTTTCTTTATCGAAACTCTTTTTATTTTTGAGTGATCAGCTTCTCGTTCTAAGCTGTGTGGGTTCGTGTTTGAACCAGGAAGGCTGTGTGTGCCTGAGTCTTGTAAAGGTGTCAACTGCCTGTACTCAGTTGTGGACGGGTCTGTGGAAACGAGGACCAGATAGTGAAAATCGCCAAGCTCGTGGATTTGAGCGTTGGTGGAGTGGACTAGGGGCCTTCTGTTCCCCGAACCACTATACATTCGTGTGTTCATGCTTTTACTTTTTCCGCTGCATATTTAATCGTGCAAAAGCATAGTGAACAGAATTTGTCTAAATTGAAGAGATTGTAATAATTTGAAAAAGACACAATTCACCCCCCTCTTTTGTATAATCTGTAGATTCAGATCCAACACATGTGACACTGGGAACAATAACCTCTTAGATTGTTCTATACTAAATCTCTTTAGTATCTTATAAATGTATGTACTCTCACTTAGGCCTAAAAATCTCTTGGATCTATCACGATGGATCTTGATCCTAAGAATATATGTTTCCACGCCCAATTACTTTATGGATAAGCATTAATTCAACCATGCCTTAACAGATGGTAAAACTGGTATATTGTTTCCAATAAGTAATATGTCATCAACATATACTATTAGAAAAATGACTGCACTCCCACTAAACTGTTAGTAGACACAAGGATCACATTCATTCTTGATAAAAACAAATTTCGTTATGGCTTCATCAAAACAAATGTTCCATGACCTGGATTCTTACTTTAATCCATAAATGGATTTATGAAACTTTTATACCTTATTGGCATCCTTTGGAGTAATAAACCCTTCAGGTTGTGTCACGTAGACATCTTCTTGAAGGTTTCCGTTAAGGAAGGCTGTTTTGATATCCATTTTCCAAATCTCATATTCATGGTAAGAGGCAATGGCCAATAGAATTATGTTGGATTTCAGAATTCATGGCTTCTTTCCACTTGGTAACATCTATGCCACTTACTACTTACTTGTAGGTTGTAGTATCATTATTATCAACTAATAAAGAGTCACCATACTCGATAACTAGAAAACTATACCGTTCTGGTTCTTTAACCTCTCTTGTACTCCTACACAGTTCTTGTGTCTCTAGAATGGTTCTTTCTTCCACAGGGATTTGTGGAATCTGCTTATGTACCAACTCTTGTGTACCATGAGCCTCAAATTTATTAAATTCTATCTCGCTCCCACTATCTATTTTGGAGATGTGCTCCATATCAAGGAATATGGCATGTCTTTCCACTATAACCTTTTTTTGGGGGGTTTTATAGGTAATATTCCCTTGTTTTCTTGGGGAATCCAATAAAGGAACACTTTGTGCCTCAGGGTGCAAGTTTTTTAAATAAAGAGGCCATAACAAATACATCATTTCTACAAACATGTTAATTCAATAACATGGATTTATTTCCACTCCAGAACTCATATAGAATACCATTTATTGATTTATTTGGTACTCGGTTTAGTATGTGCGTCGTTGTTTGTAACGCATCTCCCCAAAAGGATAATAGAGGACTTGCTTGACACATCATTGATCTCACCATTTCCAATAGGGTGCGATTAATCCTTTCACTGACACCATTCCACTGGGGTGTGTAAGGATGAGTGAGTTGGGATAAGATCCAAAACTCCCGTAAGTAATCAATGAAGTCTTGATTAAGATATTCCACACCTCATTCTGAGAATAGTTTCTCAATCTTCTTACCAATCTGGTTCTCAACTTCATTCTTGTATTCTTTGAACTTATCAAAAGAATCTGACATATACCTCATTAAGTAGATATATCCATATCTACCCACTTGTCCTTGGGCCTTCGGGCTATTTAATGGGTCTCCCTATACCCAGTCTTAAAGAGGTATTTTATTTAAATAATAAATTGAGGCTTCGACCCCAACCTTATAAAAAATCAATAAAATTTATGAAGTATGAGTACCGTCCCCTTGGTTCAGCTGGAAATGGTCCACACACATCCGTATAAACCAATTCAAGAAGTTCTTTAGCCCTTTCATCTTTACCACTAAATGAGGCTATGGTCATTTTTCCTTGTAAACATGCATGACATAAGCCAAGTGGTTTTAGTTTGAAAGAATCTAAATATCCATCTTCATGTAACTTTGTCAAGAATTTCTATTTTGCATGACCTAGCCAGTGATTCCAAAGTTGGGTGTGGTATGAGTCATGTGAAGTATCTTTTTTATCAATTTCCATTACTTGGTTTGTGTAATCCAACACATAAATACCGTTGTATAAATGTTCCCTACCAAAACAAATGAAATATTTGTAAATTATGAAACATTCATTTCCAAACTTGAAAAAAAATCCATATGTATCTAATATGGATACAAAAAATAATGTTTTTAGTAACAGACAACACATAATAAAAACCCTTTAACACCATGATAATACTAATTGGAAATGTGAGGTGGTAGTCCCTAATAGCTACACCAGAAAGTCTGGATCCGTTGGCTGCTCACAAATCTACCACCCCTCAGTGAATCTTCCTAAATCTACTTGGTTCCTGTATTTGAATACATATGTGAGCACCAAAATCTGTATCTAATACCCAATTTTTAAAAACAGATAGATTTCATTCCATAAGAAATGCACCTGAAGCTTCCCATTGCTTCTTAGGATGGGTGCAATTCTTCTTCCAATGGCCTTTCTTGCCACATGAAAAACAAACAACTTCATGTTCCCATCCCCCCCTTTGATCTTCCCTTTCATGGAAGTTAGTGAAGAAGATTTGGGTTTAAAGCTCTTCGCCTTACCTTTCCTTTTATTCACCGTAAGGACAAAAGGATTTTCACGCTTCATATATTTATCTACTTGGATAATGTGGATAAGAATATAAGATAGAGACTTCTCAATGATTTTCATGTTGAAATTGATAAAAAAGTTGGAGAATATCTAAGGGAGTGATGTGAAAATGAGATCGGTGCCCAGTTCTTCAGGGAGTTTAAACCCTAGAACCTTCAGGCATTCAATGTAGCAAATAATCTTGATTACATGAGGTCCATAAGAGGAACCCTCTCCAAGATTACTTTGAAAGAGTACCTGGGAAATCTCAAACCTTTCCTATATTTCTATCTCCTGGTAAATACCATAGTGGTGCTTGAGCATGCTCTAAGCATCCATGTTTTCATGAGACTTCATGTGCTCACTATACATTGATGATAACATAAAACATTGAATATTGACCACATCGTTCATATATTTCTCATAGACCAAGAAATACTCATAACTCATATCTTTGGAAGGTGGATCAGGTAATGATGACTCCAACATGTAAGACTTCTGTTCATGGAATATGATAACCCGGAGGCATCTAAACCATTCCTGGAAGTTACTGCCGGTGAGGATGTTGTCTTTATCCAGAATTGATTGTAGGGATAGTGTGGTTGACGAGCTTGTCATTTTTATTCTAAAATTAAAAGATCAGATCATTATTACTTTCTTGATTACATTTTTATGGGAAATAATAAATCAATTTTATTAAGTCTCCAACTATTTTATCAAGTCCCAATGGCCCTCACCATTGAACTCAGAATGTACAGTTGTCATGACATACTAGTGGAAAGGATCCATATTTTCCTTCACATAACCCAACAAGGTTTAGTCGAGATAATTGAAGGTATTTATGTAGGTTGGTATTTTCCAACTGCGGTCTTGCAACTCCTTGATATGTTGAGTGGACTCCCCAATCCTGAATTCCCGACTTTGGATTTTCTCAACTCTTACCTCCAATATTACACCATGTATAGAAAGATATACTCCTCTTAATGTAATATGGTTAAGTCAAAACTAAACCTTTCACAAGGTCTTCCTGTATAAAAGTAAGTGTCCCAACAAGGGTTGGTCAAACACATAGTTTTATTGAGTTTTTCTCTTAATCAAGTAATGGAAGGCTTGGTCTGACTTAATATTTGATTTGAGGGATTTTTATCTCTTACGTGTGAATTGATTATTATCATTATCACATGCTTATTAAAATTAAGTGGAACTTAATTAAGAGATTACCCATGTATTAATGATATTTACACATAAGCCTAGTTTATTTTAGTTCCATCCTGCATGCTTGTTTAATACATTAATTATGTGATCGCGACAACACATCCATAATGATAAACCATAAAGTTGAAAAAAATAAAATAAATTAAAGGGCATGATCATGAGATTTTATAATGGTTAGTTTATCTAGAGGTTGATAAACTAACCTTGACCTAGGGGAGAAACACCTTGAACCTTTTGGGTTCATGTTTACAACTTTCCACCTTACCATCTCTATATCTCCTGGGACTGGTTTCGTCTTGGATCTAGCTTGAACCACCTCCTCTAGATTGGGAATTCCTTCCATTACATATTCTTTTAAAGTCACATGTAGGTGAGGGGTAAATGAGAGTTTTACATAAAATAAACCATGGGAACATAGACCCTATATATTAATGAGGAGAGATAGATCGTATGCTAATAATTAATTTAATAAATTTATTAAGAGGAAACCAATAACATACAAAGGTTTTGGTATAGCTCGTGATCACCCACATATATGCAATGAGTTACTCATTTAATAAAACTAGTTTTCAATTATTTAATCGTTCTTATTATGCTAAATTACACTCGAATAAATTTATTATTATCTTTAATTAATCAATAATTTTATCTTAATCCTTTTCTGAATTTCCTTGAGATTATCATCCATCATAATTTTAAACAAATAAATTCATTTAAAATTATATTTGTATGTAATTTGTACCTTGGAGGCAACCCAGTGAATTCCTGTTCATTACTACCCAATGAGTACAAATGATCATTATTCAAATATTAAATTAAACACATATACATAAAACACCTATCACGTGTTGTGCCTCAACTTTACGCCTGCACCACGGTACAAGTATCAAGGGTTTGTATAATAGAATAATAAATTTTAATAAATCTGCATAATTTGGATGAGTACATGGTGTGTAGTTCCAAATACATGGCGTGTACTATCATTCATTGTCCATCCGAAGTACACACCTAGGGATACAATGTGTAAATGTACTTCAGAAATATTCGGAGTACATGGTGTGTCCAGTGGGCCACACACCGTGTAGTATCCACGTTACACGGTCTTCATCTGGGCAAGCCATGTACGAGGTACACGGTCCAACCCTAACCTGAAGAGACTACACGCTATGTCCAGTGGGCCACATGACGTTTAATATGGAAACCATGTTCCACTTGTTCCTTGTCAACACACAGAGTCTTTAAGACTTAGACAAACTCCAATGACATGACTTTGTTTGGTGGACCAGTCTTGATGCATTGAACCTTGATACACAGTGTGTGAATCCAACTACACACCGTGTATTTTTCTGTTGTACGGACATGAACCTTTGGCACCTCTAAATGAGATCCTCTATTTTATTTTAATCAAAATTAAAAGAAAAGATCATTTTTTTAAGGTGAACAAGAAATGAGAAGAGGGAGAAAAAATCTTGAAATCCAGATTACAAGAACAATTAACCTTGAATTGAAAAACTAAATTATTAAACCGTAAATAATCAATGAATTATTTAAATAATTATAAACTATGATGTAATACCTTTGATACCACTTTAGGTTCTGGGCATAGTGGAAGTGCAGTTGGGCCAGCACCCAACGTTAATTTTTACCATGATCAATGATTATTTTGGGATCAATACGATGATGAACGCCCGTCTCTGTGGAATAGAATCAAATATTTAGGTAAAAAGGAAGAGGCTCGAAACCCTTAGAGAGGATCTTTCACATCATGTTTATAATTAATTTAATTAATTTTATAAAGAAAACAATACCTTGATATTTTGTATTTTCTTCATTGATGATGTTGATTGTCCAAAATGACCCTTTTAGATTATCTTGTTGTGCTTGAAAGGATCCAAACTAGAATCTATCTAGAGGTGATCCAAATATGCTCTGATGGTCTCCAATCGACACCACTCATTCTTCAGGTGCTATTGTGGTGAAACGTGTGTCTTGTATCGTTCATTATTGATTGATTGTTCTTCAGCCCTAAAGAACGTCTCTCTTTCTTGAGAGGGACAGGAAGAGGATTCAAGAGAGAAATTTTTTAGCTCAACAATTCTCAATTCACCAGGTGTGCAGTTCGGTACATGGCACAATTGACATATGTGTCTATTTATTGACATGGGGCTTTAGTTACAATATTTAATTGTGTAACAACAATTAAATACATTCATAACCTTAGAGAAAACCCATGCTATTAATAATAATACCGCGTCATTATTTATGGTGCACCAAATTGCGCATAACGGAATTATAAATAAAATTCCACGTCACAAAATAATAGCAATATTATTTTAATTTGTGCCAGCTAGTTAAATAATTATTTGTCATTTTGAAAATAATTATTTTAATACCAGACATGCCTTAGTCCGCTCGAACTCAACTTCCATTTATTGAACACTTGAATAAATATATAAATAATTTATTCTCTTAAATAAATATTTTATTTACAAACTAGTAAATAAATATTTATTAAATGTTAAATAAATAAAATAAATAAATTTTACCCACAATCCGGTGAATAAATATTTATTTAATTTATACAATCATTTTATCTTGAATAAAATTATTACACTATCTTGAGAATAATATTTATTAATTAAATTCAAATAGAATTTAACTGAGACCACCAAAAACACTGAGTGTGTGACCCTCTAGGATTGTTTATCATTAGCATTAGGCGATCTTGCCTAAAGTACAAGAGTAATGTCTAGCAATTGGTCAAGGCACCCAAGAGAAAGAACTTAAAGTCAAAATAATGACATTCACATACAAATGATCACTCTGTAATATAATCCCTTTGTCGTAATATCTTATAAATCAGGTTTCATGATAGTGTTATAAAATTTTATTCTTGATACATCATTCTTTGACTACCTGAAATAAACTCATCATTACACCGTGGACACAGAATTTCACGTGATAGTTCTATTTAAATCAAAGGTCCAAGATAATAACTTCCATAAATGGAAGTGACAAATCCTTCCTTGACTTATCCATTAATAACATGCCACTCATGACGCACCCAACGTACCCTACGTCCCCCCAATTGTCTGTGTGATAGTTTTCGTCAGTAAATCAAAGTGTGTGAGCAGTGACACATATTAATAATAATCTTGAAATCTAAGGATCCTTACACATGCTTACAGATAGAAATATCCGATGACACCAAAACATGCCGAATTCCAACTGGTGGGTTTGTTCTCATAATCTCATATCTTGGATATTACCAAGTGCGGACTTCATGAGAGGAAGTCTCATCTGTTTATGAGTACTCGCACCTAACAATCTGCATGTTATGTGTCCCATCATAGTATGTTATCTAATTGTAGAACTATATCTAAGAATATTGTTATAGTATTTCCAGGTTCTCATCATAGCGGGGAACTTCCATGACCTTATCAATGCAACAAATACTCTAGGACATTATTACATCATAGTCATGCAGTACAATGAAAAATATATAATAAGATATTTAATATTTAAATACCTTAAATATACATTTAATCAAAGTAAAACCAGTTGGTTCTAGGATACTCACTCTTATAGAGATCTATTGAGATATTTCTTGTTAGTTTTAGTCAAGTTTGGTGGGGGTTAATGGTGCCTTATCATATTTATAAAAGTACATATTGGGATATCTTAATAATGGAATTTTTTCATTGATTTTTCTTGATGTGGTAAAATAGGATAAATCACATGATATTTTGAGTCTTCTTCAAGGTGAATGATCAAAATGTGTGTATGTTGATCAATTCTTAGGTTTGGTCATATTTTCATCTAATCTAGTTTTAGTGATTCTAAGAAATATATTTTTTTAGAGGTGGTCTACTTCCATATTTTGGTTTAGTTATACTTGTGTTTGTCTTGAAATATTTTCAATAGGTTGTCAACAAGGCCATATAGGTGGAAGTTGACTAGTCTCAGAAACCTATGGTGGGTGATTCCCCAGTTCCATTCAATGTTCACGAGGATAACATAATGAGTAAATAGAAGAAGCTGTATGATCCAGAGATTAGATTAAAGTGTCTTTATTATAGAAAGAAAAGATATCTCGTATGATTCAAGTGTGGGTATCTCAGATATACTAAGACCTCCTCTCTCAAGTCTCATATAGTTTTCCTCCATTTTCGTTGTTTGGGTCATCTTTATAAGTTTTTTTAGTTGGGATTTGAGAATTGGTCTCTAGTTTGATCTTTTTGAGGTTTTTTTTTGAAATTCCCTTTGATGGTTATAATATTTTTTTTATGAGATACATCCATGGTTGTTTGAATATTATGGGTGGTTTCCTTTTGAGATGGTTTTTGTGAATGGATTTGAGTGTCATTTATGACATGTATAGTCTCATTTTTGGAATAACCCTTCCCTTTTGGATGGATTTTGATGTTTTTGGTCTAGGTTGTTTTGTTATATTGTGGTTGGCTTTAAGTTTTGTTTTGATGTGACCCACTGTTTGGGAAAACCTTACTTGAGAGTTTAGGTTTCACTCATTTTTCTGTTGAGCCTTTGAATTTATAATTTCTTGGACATGAGAGAGGCCTTGGGTGGATGATTTGGGTAACTAGGGTGTGTGATCTACCATTTAGGTTTGGTATACTAGATGGTGTTTGGATATGTCCATTTAGATGCACTGTATGAGGGTGATCAAGTTTTTAACCCTAGGGTATCCATTTGTATCATAAATTGAGGTGATATATCATGTCATTTTCTTGAGGTTGCTTGTGGTTTTTATTCCTACTTTTGGGTTTGGAAGGGATTTTGGTTTGGGAGTGCATTTATATCATGGTTTCTTGGTTATTCAAGGATTAATTTTTCAATTATTTATATTTCTTTCCACCATGTTAGAGGAATTATAAGTACTAGGGAGACCCTATTAGGTCTCCCATGGTTCTTAGGACTTCTTGCTAGAGGTACCATTTTGTTTGTGCTTGGGGGTGTTTGGTACCTTTTGGTTGATCGGTTCAATCATCTTTGAGGATTTTGGTTGTAGGTTTTGAGGTCAAGTCATGTTGATTAGTTATTTTAGTTAGGTCCACTTTGGATCTTTCATTTTCCATCACCTTTTTCTTCGATTGGACATTATGAGGGAAGAATGTGGCATGGTGGGGATTTTTTGAAACCCCCATGTCACTATGTTTATGATTTTTTATTATTTTATCTTATCTTGAGTTCTTTTGAGTTCTCGTAGATTTTAGAATAGAATTTAAAGTTTTTGGAGGTTTTTTAGGAGAAGTAAGGTTAGCTCACAAGATTAGGATTAACCATGTAGTGCCTATGTGAATGGGCTTATCATAATGATAGAATCATTTTTCATGTCTTCCAAATGTTTTTCAAATAGTGTGGAGTTCCCCAGAAACCGTGTAACCTCTTTTTCCTAGGAAGAGTCTAGAGTATGGTTGGAACAATGTTTTTAAAATCATATGGCCAAACCATGCAGGTGTTCTATGTCTAGGTAGTGGGATGCACAAATTTTGCACATAGTTTGGAAAACCATGAAACTAAACCATGTGGCCTATACAAGTGTTTAAATTTTAGAGAATTTTCCAAAACACCCTATCAAATTAAGATGGGTTTCAACCCTATTCCTCATATATCACGTCATATGACTCTTGGAAGTCTAAATAGGAGCTCCAGCCTCATCCTCCTTTGATTCTTAGCCTCTCTTTGATGATTTCCAAGAGGTTTAGTGGTATTTATTCCTCTCTTTATCTCTTCTCCCCTTCCCTCTATCATTTATTTTGGTTTTGGATTCTCACATGAACCTTATAACACTTATGGCCAATTTTAGGGTTCCAAGTGGATATAATGCTGGGAATTTTGGTGTTTAGGGTTATTAGACACTGTTTCTAACCCCATTAGCGTGCTATCCATTGAAGGCGTCATGTTTTAGTTTGGTTTTCACTTCTTCCAAGTAGGTGTTTCTATACAATTGTTTCAATTTGGAATTCAGTGCATGATTGTGATTTTTAAATTGTTTTTTATTGAAAGTTTGAATATATGTGATATCCTTGTGCAGTTTTAAAACCATTTTTTTTTGTGTTTTGATCTTGGAATAAATGGTTTTCCCTTTAAATTCCATGTTTTCATATTTGAAATGGAATGTTTTCATGTGATAAGATTTTATGAAATGACTGTGTGGATTTTGAAATGGTTTTAAATGTAATTGTTGGATTATGAATATAGTTTAGTTTTAAATGGGTGAAAACTATGTTTTTAAGAGTTTTTTGATTTAAATTGAGGTGTTTACCTCAAAATTATTTGGAAAAGGGATCTTTATTGGATTTAAAATGGTCATTTGAAATTTTTGTGTGATTTAACTCTTGTGAAAATTATTTAATGGCTACTTTAAAATGGTTTGATGGAAATAGTAAGCTTGTTTCCATGTTTTGGATTTCAAAGAGGGATACCCATGTTTAAGGGTAACTTTAAACTATTTTAAAATGTTTTGGTTTATTTATATTATTTTGTAATAAATTCCAAAGGTGTTGTTTTATGAAATTTGATAGGTCTTGGTATCCCGATCCATGTTTTAGTGTTAAAGGCTTTGGGTGGCACCTTGGTTTTAAAATAGTGGATGTAAAAGTCACCCCTCGATTTTCCCTTTTGATTTGGTTATCCTTTGTGAGGGTTGTTCATAATTATGTGATTCTTGTTTCTCCCCTTGTGTGTGAACATATTTTTTATGTTTTGGGTGCACATGATATATGGGGCTATTCATTATGAAGTGCCCAGATCAGTGTGAATACTGAGAGGGGGAGGGGGTGAATCAGTGATCCTTTAAAACTTTTTACTAATTGATTCCTTATCAATTAAACCTCTATGGCTGGTTAAAGCCTCGATCCACTCTTCTTGTATCTCTCAACCTTTCCCAGATTATGCAGTAATGAAAAGGCACAGGACACAAGGATTTACAAGGTTCGGCACCAAAGGCCTACATCCTTGCCATGCTCTCCCAGCATGGATTCTCCCATTATAACTTGTTAGAATTACAATGGTCGATACAACTTCCCACCGTATCTCTCCTGAGTCCCATAGGAGGGTCTTTATACTGCGTCCCACAGTGTTACCAGAGTCCCACTGGCCTGCTCCAGAATCCCACTGGAGACTTCCTCCACCCTGAGTCTCACAGGGGTCTTCTCCTGGCTGCTCGAGTCACACGAGTAGCTCTTCTTCTTGTTCAGCTCTTGAAGTATCTTCAGCAGCCTGGGATAAAGGCTGCTGGCCTTGCTCAGTACCTCTGATCACTTGTGATGATCAGGTATTCTCGTCTTGCTCAGGCTTTATCACCTTCTTCTAAGGATGACCTGGCTTCTCTCCAACTACTGAATACTCAGAAAAATGATGTCTTTAACTTCAGTCTGGTCCAGTCTCAGTCACTTCAACTTCATGCACTGAGTGCATGGCAGCTCTTCATCCTCATGCACTGATATCATGGCCTTCTCAATTCTTCAAGAACCTCCTGGTCTTGGTCAACTCAAATGCACACCACTGATTTATCTTTGTTCACGTGTGCATGTGCATGCATGAATGCATGCACTCTCCTCTTTCTCTTCTTGGTGCAGTAAACCCACAAAGGGTGTAACACTTTAAGCACACACCTTCTTCCTCCTTCACACACTTTATCCAATTTGTTTACACACTTAGAGTGTGTTCTACTTTAGTGTGGGTCACTCCTTATTTCTTCTAAGTGTATACACACTTCTTAGTGCACACACTTAGGTTCGGCCAACTTGTCTCTTTACACACACTTGTTTCATTTTGCACACACTTGACACTTTGGCCTTCACTTCCTCTTGCACACACACAAAGTATTCTTTGTTCTTCAAAGTGTGCACACACAAGGCTACGGCCTCTTCCACTGATTTTTTCACACAAGGCACTAAGGCCTCGACCTTCCTCTTGTTTTGCACACACACAAATGTGGTGGCCTTCCACTCCTCCTTGCACACACCCAAAACTCTCGGCCTTCTTTGTTCTTGTTTTCACATACACCCAAAGGCTACGGCCTCTTCTTCAAATGCACACACAAAGTGTGTTCTTCAATTTGGCACAACCAAGGTATGGCCTCGGTCTTCCTCCTCTTCTTGCACACTCACTTAAATGTGTCCTTCTCCACTTATGCACACACACTGCCCACGGGTGTCTTCTTCAAGCACGGGCCGCGCATGTATCAAGGGTGCAAGGGGTAGCCGTGGGTCGCGCAAGTCACAAGGGTGCAAGCGGCCTCATTCGCACAAGCCTCAAATGACCACGCAAGTGCTACTGCCCTCAGGCGCGCAAGTGCTTTAGCCGCGGGCTCCAACCAAGGGTGCGCAAGGCTTGGTGCAACCCCGGTTCTTCCTGCCGCGCAAGGATTAGCACGCAGGGGACTCTTCCCTTCACGTCTTTCGCGCAAGGAGTGCACGAAAGGAACTCCTTCGGGCCTCGGGTGGCACCAAGAACAATAGCCGCACAAAGTTTTGCGCAATGGCTTCTTTCTTCGCGAGGCAGAGCACTCATGGGACACAAATCTTCAACAAGGTTTCAGCAAGCACTCCAAGGCCTCGGGCTCTCTTTATATAGGCAGAGAAACGCCTCTGTCCATCCGCGTGTTGAATCTTGAATCACCGAAGATTTCGGATCTTCAAAAATCTTTCAAATCTTTATTTTTATCCTCTGTTTCACGCGGGCTCATTTAATTTTTGTTCCTCTACGTGCATGCGACTCAGAACGCATGCACGACATTCGGTTTAGGTCCAAACCATGCAAACCACCAACCACGTGGCCTCGGCAGCTTTGCTTGCCTCGGTCGAACATCGAAAATCTTCATTTGTTGCATGCAGGCTCATTTTAAACCATGGACGAGTTCCATAGGGCCAGACGATCTCAATGGACCCTTCAGCTTGATCAGAGGTGGCCGGGAGCTCGAAAACCATCGTCGGGATGCCTCTGGTTCAGCGGCTACTCGCGGGAGGGCTCTGCATGGCCGAAGGTGGGAGACGATGTCGAGGCCGTCGGATCAGATCTTCAACGGCCTGGATCAGATCGCCTCGCCGCGGGATTAGATGAGCGGTTCGGATCGGGCGCGCGATGAGATGGACGGCCAGAATTCACTCCCGGTGAATTTTTCCGCGTCCCACATCGAAACGGGGCGCGGTTTTTCCGCGGTTTATCAATATGCCGCTCCCCCAGCCGCCTCAATTGAATCCTCTCCCTCCACGGTGCCGCCCCTCACCGTGTTCTCCCTGCGGGCGCGCTCTGCGCCCACTCTCGCCTCTGCGGGCGCGCTCCTAGCGCCCACTCTGCACACTCGGGTGCGCGGGCTTCACCACCGCGTGCCCTCGGGGGCTTACACATGGCCTCCTGCCTTGCCTCAGGGAGCGCCTTGGCCTTGAGGGTTCCCCATGGGCGTGGCGCCTTCGGCTCATATGTGCCTTGGGTGATCCCTCGGCTGGCCTCCTTGGTGGCACATTTTTTGGCTAAGTCTTGAATAAGACTTTGTCAAAAAACAAAGTCCTCCATGAAATCAAGCCATATCAAGAGAACCACTTCAAGCCTTTCTTCTCCTTCATCTTTCAAGTATTAATCTTCTTCATTAGAATTCCTCCATTTTTCTTCAACATATAATCAACATTTAAGAATGGAATTCCCGAAGGTTTCTTCATCTTCAACCGAGCTCCTAAATCAAATATTTCTTCAATAAACTTCATTGATCTAATCAGAGATCAATTGGAACATATTCTGATTCACATTCACTAAGTGATAGTGCATGGACTTCATTAAACCACTTCATCCACTTAGAAGTAGTGAATGGATCATCTAGCTTCTTCAACTCCTCATGCATTGTCACTACAATGCATGGTCTTCTAATCATGTTGTGACATTGTATCCAGTTGATACAAGTTCTTTGAACTTAAAGAGCAGCTCAACAATCGTCTGATTTCCATGGAGAATGTTTTAACCACAACATCCTATGTCACTTAGTGAATCTCCTAAGTGACATGCATCTTAGTACCATGGCCATTCTCCTTTACTCACCAACATCATCGCATCCTTTGTCATTCACATATTGACTCTCCTTGACATCCATTCATTCTTTGACATCTTCTGATCAACAACATACCTTATTGACAACAAATGCAACACAGTGCACTTCAATCTCCCCCTTTGTATTTGTTGTCAATACACTCCTTCAGCACATATGAATGGGTCAATATGTGTGCCAATATTTTCTCCCCCTTATTTGCAATCAAATGCAAAGGTGTGGTGTGGTTCTCTTTAAAAAAAATTCTCTTCCTACCTTCGAATAACATCTTCTTTAAAAATCACTAAGAGAGGGATGATGCCACATGTTCTCTTTAGCAAAGAACCTTTAGTAAATCAGCTCTAAGTCTACTTGGGCTAACCCAGTGTAGAAAACAAGTGTGATGTAACCAAGGAACTCAATGCTATCCATCATTCACTGTACATGTGAGATCATGCTTCAGGGGTTTGAAATTTTCAGATATTCAATGAATTTGCTAAATCCTGCACAACTTCACAAAACTCATTAGAAAGTTCAGGTGCAAAGATAAAGCTCCCCCTTTCATCCATTTGTCTTCAATCCATACTCCCCCTTAATTGACAAGATAAACTCAATTAAGAAACAAGGGATGAAAGTATGATTGAAATACCTTCACTTTTCTCAAGATGGTATTACTCTAAGAATCCCATCTTCTTCAGATTGGCTCCCCCTCAAGGGGTGCACTCCATTATGTCCAAACCATCCTCCAGATGAGAATGATCATCATCTTCAATTCCCTGCAATGTTATCACATGTATATACCAAGAGTATAAGGGAACAAGATGGAACCTCCTTGGTTCATCAATGTGAACAACAAGGTTGAGAAGATTCTCTCAACCGAGATGTCCCATTTTCACCATTCTTCACACTTGCACATTTGATCTTCAATGATGTTTGTGCTGGTGTGGATCTCAAAACATCTTCATGTGAAATCTTCTTCTTCCCTTTTGCCTTAGCAATTGCCAGAACATTATCTTCAGCTTTTTGCAGATCTTTGGCAAGTTGCAACTGATTTGGCCATATGACTAGTAAATCATCTGGAAGAGTGGCCTCAGTTTTGGAAGTTCCACATGGTTCTTTGGATGCTGCTAAGCTACCTATCTTAGGAAACTTATTTTCAATCAATCCCTTCTTCTTCTGGATTGATTGTCTGTTTGAGTCCAGTCTGCTTCTATTTAATTTCATGGATTCTTTACAAAGATCCATGATATGTCCTTTCTTCCCACAGTAGAAGCATTTCTTGGTGGTCCTTCTGGATGCATCACCCTTCTTGGATTTGAATTCCAAGGACTTCTCTTCCTTTTTCATAATCTTCTTGGGAGCATCTTCAACTTTCTTCTTGCTTCCCAAGGATTCTTTCTGAGCCAGGTTCTGTGATCTTTTCTTCTTTTGAGCTCTGGATACAGTTGGAGACTGACATGTATCTATTTGACCATTTGTGAAATCATCCCAGATGTTGTCAAGTAATCCAAATCTATTTGCAGTAAACAGATTTCTCTGGACCTGTGGATGTTGCTTCCTTCCTTCTGGCTTGCTCCCCCTTGGCATGGGCTTCCTTTGTGCTTTGACATTTAGTGGATTGTACCAACAATCCTTTGCACAGTGCCCATACTTATTACAACACCAACACTGACCCACAAATCTTGACCTTTTCAGTCCTTCTGATTGCTGGGTACTTTTCTTGACATGTTGTGTTGTTTCAGGAGAGCTCTCTTTTGTCTTCATCCATACTTGTTTGGAGTTATTCTTCCATCCTGCACTTTTTGTGGAAACACAATTAGAAGCATCAGTACAAGTTGGGATGGATGGTACCTTCCTTTTAGAAGTTGTTTCCCTTTTATTAGAGGATGTATTTCTTTTAGAATCATCCTTCTCAAAGCTCACTTGAGTAGCAACATTTCTTCTTTCAGCTGACTGGGAGGCTTTGGCTTTGGGTGATTGCTGATTGTTCAATATCACCTCTAGTTCTAAGTATTTCATGTTGAGTGAGTTCTTCTCATCCTCAACCATTCTTAGCTTTCCTTCCCAATTCTCCACCAGTTGTTTCATCTGGTCTTCATGCACCTTCTTCAATTCTTGCAATGAATTGTCCATCTCCTTCACCAGTTTGACTTTTTCTTCAAGTTGAGCATCTCTGTCATTCATTGAAACTTTGTGCCTCTTTTCCAGTGCATGGAAAACATCTTTGACTACAGTCTTAAAGAATTCTTTCTCAGAAAGGCTTCTTTGCAATTCTTCAGCAGTGTCTTCATATCTTTCATTGCACAGAGAAATGGTTTCATCTTTAGCCTTCACCAGCTTTCTGAGAGTGTTGGTTATGCCAACCCTTTTTGCCAATTGATCTTCCATTGCATTAGCTTCTTCTTCTAACTGTGATTTTTCTTCATGAAGATCATGGATGCCTGTAGCTATACACTTTGCCACTTCCTTGGGGACTGCCTTCTGAAGATATTGGATTGCACTTTGAAGATCTTTCATTGTTCCAACTTCATCACAGCTAGGACAGGCTTTCTTCATTTTCTTGGCCTGTTTCTTCTTTCTATTTTTCTGAGTCTTGGCAGATATCTCCATTTGAGGCTGGTCGCTCGTTTCCTCAAATCTGCACTTCATAAAGACTCCCTTGGATCTTTTAGAGGTAACCTTCCCTCTGATACCAATTGAAGTGCCCAGATCAGTGTGAATTCTGAGAGGGGGAGGGGGTGAATCAGTGATCCTTTAAAACTTTTTACTAATTGATTCCTTATCAATTAAACCTCTATGGCTGGTTAAAGCCTCGATCCACTCTTCTTGTATCTCTCAACCTTTCCCAGATTATGCAGTAATGAAAAGGCACAGGACACAAGGATTTACAAGGTTCGGCACCAAAGGCCTACATCCTTGCCATGCTCTCCCAGCATGGATTCTCCCATTATAACTTGTTAGAATTACAATGGTCGATACAACTTCCCACCGTATCTCTCCTGAGTCCCACAGGAGGGTCTTTATACTGCGTCCCACAGTGTTACCAGAGTCCCACTGGCCTGCTCCAGAATCCCACTGGAGACTTCCTCCACCCTGAGTCTCACAGGGGTCTTCTCCTGGCTGCTCGAGTCACACGAGTAGCTCTTCTTCTTGTTCAGCTCTTCAAGTATCTTCAGCAGCCTGGGATAAAGGCTGCTGGCCTTGCTCGGTACCTCTGATCACTTGTGATGATCAGGTCTTCTCGTCTTGCTCAGGCTTTATCACCTTCTTCTAAGGATGACCTGGCTTCTCTCCAACTACTGAATACTCAGACAAATGATGTCTTTAACTTCAGTCTGGTCCAGTCTCAGTCACTTCAACTTCATGCACTGAGTGCATGGCAGCTCTTCATCCTCATGCACTGATAGCATGGCCTTCTCAATTCTTCAAGAACCTCCTGGTCTTGGTCAACTCAAATGAACACCACTGATTTATCTTTGTTCACGTGTGCATGTGCATGAATGCATGCATGCACTCTCCTCTTTCTCTTCTTGGTGCAGTAAACCCACAAAGGGTGTAACACTTTAAGCACACACCTTCTTCCTCCTTCACACACTTTATCCAATTTGTTTACACACTTAGAGTGTGTTCTACTTTAGTGTGGGTCACTCCTTATTTCTTCTAAGTGTATACACACTTCTTAGTGCACACACTTAGGTTCGGCCAACTTGTCTCTTTACACACACTTGTTTCATTTTGCACACACTTGACACTTTGGCCTTCACTTCCTCTTGCACACACACAAAGTATTCTTTGTTCTTCAAAGTGTGCACACACAAGGCTACGACCTCTTCCACTGATTTTTGCACACAAGGCACTAAGGCCTCGGCCTTCCTCTTGTTTTGAACACACACAAATGTGGTGGCCTTCCACTCCTCCTTGCACACACCCAAAACTCTCGGCCTTCTTTGTTCTTGTTTTCACATACACCCAAAGGCTACGGCCTCTTATTCAAATGCACACACAAAGTGTGTTCTTCAATTTGGCACAACCAAGGTATGGCCTCGGTCTTCCTCCTCTTCTTGCACACTCACTTAAATGTGTCCTTCTCCACTTATGCACACACACTGCCCACAGGTGTCTTCTTCAAGCACGGGCCGCGCATGTATCAAGGGTGCAAGGGGTAGCCGTGGGTCGCGCAAGTCACAAGGGTGCAAGCGGCCTCATTCGCACAAGCCTCAAATGACCACGCAAGTGCTACTGCCCTCAGGCGCGCAAGTGCTTTAGCCGCGGGCTCTAACCAAGGGTGCGCAAGGCTTGGTGCAACCCCAGTTCTTCCTGCCGCGCAAGGATTAGCGCGCAGGGGACTCTTCCCTTCACGTCTTTCGCGCAAGGAGTGCACGAAAGGAACTCCTTCGGGCCTCGGGTGGCACCGAGAACAATAGCCGCGCAAAGTTTTGCGTAGTGGCTTCTTTCTTCGCGAGGCAGAGCACTCACGGGACACAAATCTTCAACAAGGTTTCAGCAAGCACTCCAAGGCCTCGGGCTCTCTTTATATAGGCAGAGAAACGCCTCTGTCTATCCGCGTGTTGAATCTTGAATCACCGAAGATTTCGGATCTTCAAAAATCTTTCAAATCTTTATTTTTATCCTCTGTTTCACGCGGGCTCATTTAATTTTTGTTCCTCTACGTGCATGCGACTCAGAACGCATGCACGGCCTTCGGTTTAGGTCCAAACCATGCAAACCACCAACCACGTGGCCTCGGCAGCTTTGCTTGCCTCGGCCGAACATCGAAAATATTCATTTGTTGCATGCAGGCTCATTTTAAACCATGGACGAGTTCCATAGGGCCAGACGATCTCAATGGACCCTTCAGCTTGATCAGAGGTGGCCGGGAGCTCGAAAACCATCGTCGGGATGCCTCTGGTTCAGCGGCTGCTCGCGGGAGGGCTCTGCATGGCCGAAGGTGGGAGACGATGCCGTGGCCGTCAGATCAAATCTTCAACGGCCTGGATCAGATCGCCTCGCCGCGGGATTAGATGAGTGGCTCGGATCGGGCGCGCGATGAGATGGACGGCCAGAATTCACTCCCGGTGAATTTTTCCGCGTCCCACATCGAAA
This sequence comes from Viscum album, assembly GCA_963277665.1. Lineage (NCBI taxonomy): Eukaryota > Viridiplantae > Streptophyta > Magnoliopsida > Santalales > Viscaceae > Viscum > Viscum album. The sequence continues at coordinate 2,004,815,269 of OY728138.1, forward strand.
CGGGGCGCGATTTTTCTGCGGTTTATCAATATGCCTCTCCCCCAGCCCCCTCAATTGAATCCTCTCCCTCCACGGTGCCGCCCCGCACCGTGTTCTCCCTGCGGGCGCGCTCTGCGCCCACTCTCGCCTCTGCGGGCGCGCTCCTAGCGCCCACTCTGCACACTCGGGTGCGCGGGCTTCACCACCGCGTGCCCTCGGGGGCTTACACACGGCCTCCTGCCTTGCCTCAGGGAGCGCCTTGGCCTTGAGGGTTCCCCATGGGCGTGGCGCCTTAGGCCCATATGTGCCTTGGGTGATCCCTCGGCTGGCCTCCTTGGTGGCACATTTTTTGGCTAAGTCTTGAATAAGACTTTGTCAAAAAACAAAGTCCTCCATGAAATCAAGCCATATCAAGAGAACCACTTCAAGCCTTTCTTATCCTTCATCTTTCAAGTATTAATCTTCTTCATTAGAATTCCTCCATTTTTCTTCAACATATAATCAACATTTAAGAATGGAATTCCCGAAGGTTTCTTCATCTTCAACCGAGCTCCTGAATCAAATATTTCTTCAATAAACTTCATTGATCTAATCAGAGATCAATTGGAACATCTTCTGATTCACATGCACTAAGTGATAGTGCATGGACTTCATTAAACCACTTCATCCACTTAGAAGTAGTGAATGGATCATCTAGCTTCTTCAACTCCTCATGCATTGTCACTACAATGCATGGTCTTCTAATCATGTTGTGACATTGTATCCAGTTGATACAAGTTCTTTGAACTTAAAGAGCAGCTCAACAATCGTCTGATTTCCATGGAGAATGTTTTAACCACAACATCCTATGTCACTTAGTGAATCTCCTAAGTGACATGCATCTTAGTACCATGGCCATTCTCCTTTCCTCACCAACATCATCACATCCTTTGTCATTCACATATTGACTCTCCTTGACATCCATTCATTCTTTGACATCTTCTGATCAACAACATACCTTATTGACAACAAATGCAACACAGTGCACTTCACATTATCTAGATGTTTGGGGGTGTAGGTTATCCATTACTACTTCCTTGTGTGTTAGAATTAGTTTTTTTGTTATTTTACCTCAATTATCTGTTCTGGTCATGGGAACCTGTGTAATAAGTGAAATATCTATTTCTATTCCACTAGTTGGTTCACATGCTGCTAGTGTTCCTCCATTAATGTTTTGAATAAGGTCTAGGAGGGCGTTTCATCGAAATGAGGCTTGTTTAGGCTAATTTGATGAATTTTGGTTTGAACTTTAATGAATTCCAGTAGCTAGTTTGTGAGTTAGAATACCATTATATGGTTAAATGCTTCACATGATAGAGATATAGGGTATATCCCCTGATGCATTTAATTTCTTGATTAGTTGTTGATATATAGGAGTTTGATCTAGTGTGTTTTCTTATCATTTCACCTACTTTCATTATTGTGGAACAATTTATTGCTTATGTTTGACCTATGCCTGTTGATACATGGTGATTGCTTTTTTGTGCTTAACCCATGCATATGTTGAGTAGTTTACTTTAGAAAATGAGTTTAAAAATATTATTGGAAAAATTCTTTTGAAATTAGATGACTATTGTGCAAGTTTTTAGAGTGGATTTCAAAATGAGTGTTTTGGTTTCTAAATAGTGGATTTGGCTAGCTAAATGTAATAAAGTGGATATTTTAATTTAAAAAAAAAGTGGTTTGTTTTTGAGAAATGTTAATGGGTGTTTGTTTTGAAATGGATTAGGTTGAAGGAAATATTTTCAAAGCATGGTTTTCAGTTTGAGAAAATAAAGTGAAATGTTTTGAAATATGATTACGGAATTGATTTGGTTTCCATACATTATATTTGAAAATATTACATTCTAGATTTATTTTAAAACTAGTATTGATGAATTGACTAATGAAATATATTACACACCTTCAGTGGTTTGTGGTGAACTATTGGGATTTTTATCTCATGCCTATATATTTCAGGTTCTAGGTTTTTAGTTATATCTACCCTTCATTCCTTGAGGTTGATGTGGGGTAAGTTGGGTGGTGGTGATCAATTAAGGTTTCGTGGTGTTGGTTTCGGCTCATATTGAGTTGGTTTGAAGTTTTTTGGTTAGTTTTGTCTCTCTTTCCCTTATTGTATACTTTTTTTCTTGGATGATGTTTATATTTGTGAAAATTTGTTGGATTAGTTTAGTTGGTTATAACCTGTCTAGTCTTTTTATTTATTTTGGATATTGTATTTATTTGTTACACTATATTTTTATCTATGATATGGGAGAATTAGTTCCCAAAGGTATTATTGTAAAGCCCAAGCATTAGTTTCTATACCTTAGATATTGGTAATTCACTTTGGGCCATATGATGTATCGGTTCAGGTGCCATGTTCGGTGGTATCCTGAGCCAATTATTTACTCTATTTTCATATCATTCTCCAGAGATGAATTATTTTATATTAATTATTAAAATTCATCATTCTCCTTAATTTTTTATTATCACCAAACCCCTTATGGTGGATAGATTATTATTGTTTATTATAAAAAATACAACACAATGATCAATTACACAACATCAAATCCACCTCAAACATGATTTAAAATAAAATCATGTATATTTTTATTCACTTCATGGAATGAAATAAATATTTTTAAATAATTATTCTCATTCACTTCATGGGATGTAATTAAATTATTTATTCTAGTTTTATATTTTTTTATTAAAATAACATGAATATTCAATTAAATATTTTCAACCTACTTTAAGGGATGTGTATTAATAAAATAAATATCATCTCCATCATGATTTTTCAAACTTCATAATCAAGTTTGACACCATTATGGTGTAACACTACGGGAAAAATGGGTATTTGCGACGGGTTATTTGCGACGGGAATAAATCCCGTCGCAAATAGCCCCGTGAAAAACTTATTTGCGACGGGGGTATTTACCCGTCGCAAATAAGTAGGCTTTTGCGACGGGATTGGTTTCCCCGTCGCAAAAGAACTGGCGCGCGTTGCGCGCCAAATCGCGGGAAAACTATTTGCGACAGGGGAATATTCCCGTCGCAAATAACCGGCGGCGGTAAAAGGTATTTGCGACGGGAATATTCCCCCGTCGCAAATAGTATGTCGGCAGGTGGTTATTTGCGATGGGACCCGTCGCAAATAACTATTTAACCGTTGACCGTAATAAATGTTGGCTAAGGTATTTGCGATGGGTACCGTCGCAAATAACACTATTTGCGACGGGATTCCCGTCGCAAATGGACCCATCGCAAATAATCTAACCTATAAATACCCCCATCCGTTTTTTTCAAATCATTCTCAAACTCCATCTTCTTCTTCTCTCAAAGTTGTATTTCTAAAGTTCGGTTTTTCTCCAGTTTAATTTTTTTCTCTGGAGTTGATATTAAAGTTTTGAAGAACGATCAGAGCAGATCAATTTTCAAGGTATTTATGTTCATTTTAATTTAATATTTATTTTTAATTTTTTATTAGTTTCAATTATTCTTAATTAGTTGTAATTTAATTATGTTTACATTGTTTTGTTACTTAATAAATTTAAATTATTAGTATTGTTCATAGTTAATGGTAATTAGGAATAATTAGTAATAATTTTTAATAATTAAGAATAAATATTAATAATTAATAATAAATACCAATAATTAGGAATAATAACATTATTACATTATTAGTATATTTTATTATTAATATTAAAATAATATAATTTTTTATATATATACAATTCTTTTTTCATCTGTGTGTTTGCTGTCTTCACATGTATTATTTGTATGTGGAGATAGAAAACGCACAGATGAAAGAAGAATTGTATATAAATTAGAAAATTATATTATTTTAATATTAATAATAAAATATACTAATAATGTTATTATTTGTAATTATTGGTAATTATTCCTAATTATTGGTAATTATTCATTTAATTACTAATAATTAGGAACAATTACCAATAATTATCAATAATTAGGAATAATTAGTAATAATTACCAATAATTAGTAATTATTACCAATAATTAGTAATAATTACCAATAATTAGTAATAATTACCAATAAGTAGTAATAATTATCAATAATTAGTAATACTTACCAATAATTTGTAATAATTACCAATAATTAACAATAATTAGTAATAATTAGTAATAATTACTAATAATTACCACTAATTAGTAATAATTACCAATAATTACCAATAATTACCAATAATTACGAATAATTACCAATAATTACCAATAATTACCAATAATTGCAAATAATTAGTAATAATTAGTAATAATTAGGAATAATTAGGAATAATTAGGAATAATTAGGAATAATTAAGAATAATTAGGAATAATTAGTAATAATTAGTAATAATTAGTAATAATTACCAATAATTACCAATAATTAGTAATAATTAGTAATAATTAGGAATAAATACCAATAATTACCAATAATTAGTAATAATTAGTAATAATTAGTAATAATTACCAATAATTAGTAATAATTAGTAATAATTAGTAATAATTAGTAAAAATTAGGAATAATTACCAATAATTAGTAATAATTAGTAATAATTAGTATTAATTACCAATAATTAGTAATAATTACCAATAATTAGTAATAATTACCAATAATTAGTAATAATTACCAATAATTAGTAATAATTAGTAATAATTACCAATAATTAGTAATAATTAGTAATAATTACCAATAATTAGTAATAATTAACAATACTTACCAATAATTACCAATAATTACCAATGATTAGTAATAATTACCAATAATTACCAATAATTGGTAATAATTAATAATAATTACCAATAATTAGTAATAATTGGTAATAATTAATAATAATTACCAATAATTAGTAATAATTATTAATAATTAGTAATAATTAATAATAATTACCAATAATTAGTAATAATAATCAATAATTAGTAATAATTACCAATAATTAGTAATAATTAACAATAATTACCAATAATTAGTAATAATTAGTAATAATTAGTAATAATTAGAAATAATTAGTATTAATTACCAATAATTAGTATTAATTACCAATAATTAGTAATAATTACCAATAATTAGTAATAATTACCAATAATTAGTAATAATTACCAATAATTAGTAATAATTAGTAATAATTAGCAATAATTACCAATAATTAGTAATAATTACCAATAATTAACAATAATTACCAATAATTACCAATAATTAGTAATAATTAGTATTAATTACCAATAATTAGTATTTATTACCAATAATTAGTATTAATTACCAATAATTAGTATTAATTACCAATAATTAGTAATAATTACCAATAATTAGTAATAATTACCAATAATTAGAAATAATTACCAATAATTAGTAATAATTACCAATAATTAGTAATAATTACCAATAATTAGTAATAATTACCAATAATTAGTAATAATTACCAATAATTAGTAATAATTAACAATAATTAGTAATAATTAACAATAATTAGTAATAATTACCAATAATTAATATTAATTACCAATAATTAGTATTAATTACCAATAATTAGTAATAATTACCAATAATTAGTAATAATTAGTAATAATTACCAATAATTAGTAATAATTAGTAATAATTACCAATAATTAGTAATAATTAACAATACTTACCAATAATTACCAATAATTACCAATAATTAGTAATAATTACCAATAATTAGTAATAATTACCAATAATTAGTAATAATTACCAATAATTAGTAATAATTAACAATAATTAGTAATAATTAACAATAATTAGTAATAATTACCAATAATTAGTATTAATTTCCAATAATTAGTATTAATTACCAATAATTAGTATTAATTACCAATAATTAGTAATAATTAGTAATAATTACCAATAATTAGTAATAATTAGTAATAATTACCAATAGTTAGTAATAATTAGTAATAATTACCAATAATTAGTAATAATTAACAATACTTACCAATAGTTACCAATAATTACCAATAATTAGTAATAATTACCAATAATTAGTAATAATTACCAATAATTAGTAATAATTAACAATAATTAGTAATAATTAACAATAATTAGTAATAATTACAAATAATTAGTAATAATTATTAATAATTAGTATTAATTACCAATAATTAGTAATAATTACCAATAATTAGTAATAATTAGTAATAATTATTAATAATTACCAATAATTCGTAATAATTAACAATAATTACCAATAATTAGTAATAATTAGTAATAATTAGTAATAATTAGTATTAATTACCAATAATTAGTAATAATTAACAATAATCAGGAATAATTACCAATAATTAGTAATAATTACCAATAATTAGTAATAATTAGTAATAATTAGTAATAATTAGTAATAATTACCAATAATTAGTAATAATTACCAATAATTCGTAATAATTAACAATAATTAGTAATAATTAACAATACTTAGTAATAATTACCAATAATTACCAATAATTACCAATAATTAGTAATAATTACTAATAATTAGTAATAATTACCAATAATTAGTAATAATTACCAATAATTAGTAATAATTAACAATAATTAGTAATAATTAACAATAATTAGTAATAATTACCAATAATTAGTATTAATTACCAATAATTAGTATTAATTACCAATAATTAGTAATAATTACCAATAATTAGCAATAATTAGTAATAATTAGTAATAATTACCAATAATTAGTAATAATTAGTAATAATTACCAATAATTAGTAATAATTAGTAATAATTACCAATAATTAGTAATAATTAACAATACTTACCAATAATTATCCTAGCTTGAGTGTTTTTTCTAACAAATTATTCAAAACCAGTAATGCTTTTATATTTTATAGAGAAATATGGAACAATGAGGTCGTCAACAATCATTATTAGGTGACCGCATATGGATAAATCAACGTAGAAATACAAACAGTTCTGGTTTAAATCCAGTATATGTTGAGGGTGTGGAGACTTTTTTATCATTTGCGGCATCAAATCCAGAATTTGTTTCAGAAGGCAAAATAAAATGCCCTTGCAGAAAATGTGCATTGAGAACGTTTGACACATTTGAAAAAGTGGGAGAACATCTCTTGCGTTTTGGTTTTCAACCAGATTATGTTTTTTGGTATCAACACGGTGAACGCAGTTCCAGAGCAGGTGATACCAACTTGATTCTGGATCCATCCCGGTTTCAAGATTTAGTACATGATGTTGCAGGTTCATCTGTTCAACATACAGAAACTCCGGCTGATATAGCTTCAAATCCTGAGTTGGCACCGTCTGAATTTTATGAGTTGTTGAAGTCTACTGAGGATGCATTATATCCTGGCTGCAAGATGAGCAAATTAGAAGCAGTTGCAAAATTTATGGCTATCAAATCAGATAACGGAATGTCAAACACCTGTTTTGACCAGATATTTTCTTTGCTGAAAACACTGTTACCTGAAGGAAATGTTTTACCTGCAAATTACTATGAGAGTAAGAGGATGGTTCGAAATTTGGGACTTACTTGTCAGAAGATTCATGCATGTTCAAATGACTGCATTTTATATTCTGGGGAAAATGAGTCGTTGGATAGTTGTCCTACATGTGGGAAACTGAGATATAAAGAAGGACAACACGAGAAGTCTGGTTTGATTCCTGTAAAACAGTTGAGATATTTTCCGCTTACTTCCAGACTTCAGCGTTTATTCAAGTCTAAGAGTACAACGACAATGATGTCATGGCATAAAGAGAATATTTCAACCGATAAAAGCTTGAATCATCCAGCTGATGGTGATTCATGGAAACATTTTGATAGAGTGCATCCATCCTTTGCTTTAGAAGCTAGAAATGTTCGACTGGGCCTTTCCACTGATGGTTTCTGTCCGTTTGGATCTTATGGTAGTCAATATTCATGTTGGCCTGTTTTTTTAACTCTGTACAATTTACCTCCATGGATGTTGATGAAGGAGCCATATATCTTTTTGACTTTACTAATTCCAGGACATTCGAAGAAAAATATTGATGTTTATTTGAAGCCATTGATTGATGAATTAAATTTATTGTGGAGTACTGGTGTCAGTACATATGATGTTGCAAAGAAACATAATTTCATACTGAGAGCAGCATTGATGTGGACAATAAGTGACTTCCCGGCTTATGGGATGTTATCTGGCTGGAGTACACATGGTCAAAAATCATGTCCTTACTGTATGGGAGAGAACAAAGCATTTATGCTCATTCATGGAAAGAAACCTTGTTATTTTGACTGTCATCGTAGATTTCTTCCAGCTGATCATCCTTTTCGCAGAAACAGATCTCATTTCAGAAAAGGAACAGTTGAAAGGGATGGACCTCCAAAAATGCTATCAGGTTCGGAGTTAAAATCAGTTGTATTTTCATTACCTCCCATCACTTTTGGTCCCACAATAAACCAACAGAAAATTTCTGGTTTTGGGAAAGAACACAATTGGATTAAACGTAGCATATTTTGGGATTTGCCATATTGGTCTGATCTGTTGGTCCGACACATGTTAGATGTCATGCATATTGAGAAGAACTGTTTTGATAATTTGTTTCATACAGTTTTGGATACGCCAGGAAAGAGCAAAGACAATGTAAATGCACGTTTAGATCTTGCCCAAATTTGCAGGCGTCCAGAATTGGAACTATTTGAGAATGTCAGAACAGAAAGGTTACTGAAACCAAAAGCAGCTTATACACTATCTAAAGAAAACCGTTTATTATTTTGTCAGTGGATTGCAGATTTGAGACTTCCAGATGGCTGTGCTTCCAATTTGGGTAGATGTGTAAATAATGGTCATATTACTGGATTAAAAAGTCATGACTGTCATGTTATAATGGAGAGACTTATACCCATTGGATTAAGAGGTCTGTTGAATTCTGTGATTTGGGATTCCATAACAGACATGTCTCATTTTTTTCGGGAAATTTGTGCGGCTACGACAGATTATGATGCTCTAGGAAAACTTTAAAAAGATGTTGTTGTAATTATATGTAAACTGGAAAAAATATTTCCGCCGTCTTTCTTCGACTCAATGGAACATTTGATGTTACATTTTCCATATGAATCCAAATGTGGAGGTCCGGTACAGTTTCAATGGATGTACCCTTTTGAAAGATGCATGCAAAAATTGAAAAGAAAAGTACGTAACAAAGCATCTGTTGAAGGATCTATTGCAGAAGCTTATTTGCAAGAGGAAATATCTTTTTTCTGCTCCCATTATTTTGAATCTGAGTATCCTTCAAAACACAACCGAATGAGACGGAACGAGAGGAATATTGATGAAATCGACAATCAATTATCTATTTTCAACCAGTCAGATCTTGGTTTTGGTGGAGTTTATGAACGCTGGCTTTTAGATGATGAACATCAGAGAGCTCATACGTATGTTCTGCTCAACTGTGAAGAGATGACATCAGTTGTACTGTAAGTGTTTATATCACTTATTCTATCATTTATGTTACAGTAAATAACTTTGGTTTTTATTGGTTGTATGATAATCATATCAAGAAACAAATTCCACAAATTACAGCAGCTGCTCTCGAAGAACGTCGACTGAAAAATTTCTCTCAGTGGTTTCAAAAACTGGTAACATAAATTCTTTATCTTTTAGCAACTCATTCAATGTATAGTTTACTATATTGATAATTATTTCACAAATTTTCAGGTGTCTCGACATGCTGATAAAATTGACAAACGGCTGTGTGTATTGAGTAACCCACCTTCCAAACTTGTTAAAACTTATAATGCATATGTGGTGAATGGATTTCGATTCCACACACATGCATATGGGGAATCGAAAAAAACAATGAACAGTGGAGTTAGCTTGAGAGGATCTCATCATCGAGAAAATGAAGTTGACTTTTATGGCATACTTGATGAAATCATTGAACTCTGTTATCTTGGACAACATTACATAACCATGTTCAAATGTCGGTGGTTGGATACAGAGAGAGGTGTGCGTGTTCATCCGACTCATGGAATCATCGATATTAAATGTAAAAGTGTTCTCGTAGTAAATGAACCATTCTTATTGGCTCAACAGGAATACCAAGTTTTTTATGCAAAGTACTGTGCAACATCAAGAGACTTGACTGATTGGTGGAGTGTAATAAAAATCAAAATTTGAGACAATCAGTTTAGTCAAAGTGAATGTGCTTTCACTGATGTGCAAAGAATTGAAGTTTTTCAAGAGAGTACTCAAAATCAATCTTTTTTACAAAGAGACATGAGTATCGATGACGACACCCCACATTTAAGAGTCGGTGATGATGATGATGTTAATGATGTCACATATGAATTTGAAATGATAAGAGATGAAGCAATTGTAACTCGAATGGATATCGATGATGTTGAGGAGGAATATGAAGATGACATTGACATATATGAAGATGATGATGAAGATGAACACTGATAGCATTCCATGGTATTTATATACAATCATAATATGTATATATGTATATATAATTATCAATTATTTTTTAACATTAACATTTTCTGTTTCAGATGGACGACGCCATATTTCGTGAGTTGGCGGATGCTGACCTGACTTTCGATGCGGATGCGTTGCTAACAGATGACCCTCAGCCTGCAGGCGCTCCAGGGAGTACGCAGAGGGGGCGCGGTCTTGCACGATTGATGATTCCTGACCCCATCCCCGAGCGACGTCCACGTCTTGAGTTTGATCCACGCACACAGAGGTGTGATAACCTGTGTGATAACCTGTGGATTTGACTAATATTTCATTAATCTATTCACATAATAAATGTTTATTATTTTTTCAGTTTTCCGCATATAGCAGTCGGACAGGGCAGCGCTATTTTGCGCAACTATTTCTCTCACCCGTGGACCACATGGGAGCAGATTCCCATTGATGTGCAGCAGGCCATGTTCGGCCATTGGTTGGTACGTACGTAAATAAATAATTTTTATTTTGAAAATTATTTCATTTCTAACTTGATATTTTGATTTATTTGTAGGGTTTATGGTATCCGATCGAGGATACCATGCATGATGCCATCCACGAGGCATGGGAGGTGGCCATGCATGATCGCCTTTGTCAGTTTTTGCACAATTTAAGAAAAGCTGCGATGAAGAAAGCAGGAGTGTCAGATTTTGAGGAGTCATGTAGAGCACACCGACCAGAGTATATTTCATCCCATGTATAGGATGGATTATGTGCGCACTGGTTGAGTGGTGCCTTTCAGAGGAGATCATCGGTGGGGAGGCAGAATCGGGGGAGACATGAGGTGACTCATCGAGCTGAGAGTCGTTCTTTCAGTACTCATAGACAGCATCTGGTACGTACATTATTTATAAATATTTTATATAACTATAAATATTAACAGTTTATTTTTTATTCTTACAGGCTGTCGAGCACCCCGATATTACAGAGTACGACGTATATCGGAGGATGTATAGTGATCCTGCTACTGGGGAGCTCAGAGGTGATCGTCAGCATCACATTGTGGTCAGTATTATTTGTTTTCAAGTTTAAAAATCAACTGCATATAATATATTCACAATTTTAATTTTAAATTGAAACTATAGGAGTCATATGAGGCTGCAGCATCACAGGCCCGGCCTGAGAGTCAGGCCGAGTCATCAGATCAGACCACTGCTCGTCAGTTTGATGAGGCGACATGGATGCAGGCCACCCAGTATGCCTTCGAGAAGGGCCGGGTAGTTGGTATCGGCTCTCGACTGACTCCCGGAGATTATTATGGCAGCGCTGCGATGTCGGCGTCCAGCTCGAGAGGAGCTCGTGCATCTTCTTCTACTACATAGTATAAGAATCAGTTGCGATCTCAGACTGCACAGATAGAGAGTCTCCGACAGGAGTAGGAGCAGATGCGTCAGCAGCATGAGGAAGAGCGTCGACGCCAGCAGCAGTTGTACGAGGAGCAGACGAGTCGGTGACAGCAGCAGCATCAGGAGCAGATGGAGTACATGCGCCGACTCACTCATGCTTTAGGGATGGAGTTTCCTCCACCACCATCTGCAGATCCCCCACCTCCCCCCCTCCTTGAGATTAGAGTTTGTATTTATGTTATAAAATTTGGGAAATCAAATTTTTTTTTTCTATTCTTAGTTTTTGTCTCATTATAAAATATTAATAATATTATATTTTTAAATAACAATATTAATATGAATAATAATATTATTTATATTTTATAATATTAAATTATATATATATATATATTAAAATTTTATAATATTATAATTTAATTATATTTTTTGTAATACTTGAATTATTTTAATATTTGAATGTAAAATAATTCTATTATTTTTATATTAATTAAAATAACTTATTAATATTTTTTTTATTTATGAATTATAATTCTAATATTATTATATTAATTAAATCATTTATTAATATTCTATTATTTTTTATTTTTGAATTATAATTATATTATTATTATATTAATTAAAATAATTTATTATTTTTATTTGTGAATTATAATTCTATTATTATATTAATTAAAATAATTTATTAATAATTTATTTTTTTTATTTTTTTATAGTATTTACAACAGGATACTATGCCCTTCGCAAATACTAGTATTATTATATGCATTAAAATAATTTATTAATAGTTTTTTATTTTTTTTTAAAAATAGCTTTTGCGACGGGTCCCGTCGCAAAAACTATTTTAAAAGTTTTTTACAAATATACGGAGTACTATTTGCGACGGAAAGAATAACCGTCGCAAAAAAAGGCTTTAGCGACAGGCCCGTCACATATAAGTGTTGTTGCGATGCCGTTTTCAGCAACAGACCATTTGCGACGGGCCCCCGTCGCAAAAAGCCATTTGCGACGGGATCCCGTCGCAAATGAACCGTCGCAAATACCTGTTTTTCTAGTAGTGTAAAAAGACATAGAAGATGTTAAATTTAATTATGTCACCATAATTTTCATTATATGATATGTAAAATTTAATTTTTCACTTTAAAGTATGGAAAATACATGATGATCGTAATTATGCCACTACTGGTGGCATTGTTTCATCTTTTTATTTTATGAATTATTCTTGTATCAACATTTACTATACAAGTTATTAACTAATCACACAAACTTTTAGTAATGAACTAGAAATTTGGAAGTCATGAGTCATTACATCTCTTCAGGATCTCATTATTTTTCCTATATAAAAATATTAAGAAAATCATATATTATTTGAAAATTTATCATGAAAGGGGAAAGAAATATGATATATAAAATAATACTCACCTATTGATATAGATCTTTGAGTGAGTGGAGTCAATGTGCACACTTATATTCTTGCAAAAATAAGGATGTCTGGAAAAATATTAGACATAACACTTTCATTTAAGAATTATATTACTTTGATGACAACGTCATCATGATGCACAATGAGGAGAATATTATCCTTATGATAATGTGTTGTGAAATCGATTGAATATCGATTAAAACCACAAAGAATTTTGAAACCTGAAATATAATATAGATCATGAGAAAATCACCTCATTGATGAGGAATATTGTTGAATATTTATATGGGGACGATGAACAATAATATTGATGAAAATAAATAGACAATAGAAGTTGATACAATATATAGGGTCCAAAATTCATCACCATTTTGTTAACATATCACCATATATATAGAGAAAATGGGATTCAATCTAACTATTTATATTAATCGATAAAATATCTCATAAAACATATAGAATTCCAAAGGTTAGAGAAATCAATTGTTTGGGCATATTATAAGTTTTATTGGGAACTGGGGAGTCATCATCATTATTATCATTATGAAATCCACACATTAATATTTCATAAAAAATGTTGTTTTCAATGTAAATATTATTAAGAACAATAAATTTGGTATGGGGACTCTATGTATTTCAGATATAATTTTCTTTTCCATTTATAAACAAATAAACTTGCATGTATTTTTAACATAGAAATAATATTTTGAAGGAAGACTAGGGAATTTTTGGAAGGAATGGAAGGGCGGTTTTGGTGTAGTGTAGAAAAAATTGTTGAGTACCTATTAACTAGAGTTAATCTAAAATCACTTTCTTGGATACTGTAATTTAAGTGGTATGCCACTATATAACTATTCATACGAACTCATATTTTGATTTTTCAAACATTATGATTTTTTTAAATTAAACACAATGTTAAATCCTATACAATTTTAATAATTATTATTTTGAAAAAATGAGATTAACAAAAAGTAAAAAAAATAAAATTATTTATCCTTAGATTCAAGTTGAAGAAATCAAATCACACATGTTTTTAAAAATTAAAATCTTTCAAAATTTCACTCACAAATCACAAAAATATTTTTTTTTGATGAAAAAGACATTTAAAATGATTAATTAGTATATATATATATATATATATATATTTAACTATTAAATAAATAAATAAATAAATTTTAAAATATAAATGAAAATAAATGAATTGATATCATTGAAATAACTACAAAATTATTTTTTGTTTACTTTGATTTTTTATGTTATGTGAATAGTTATATATATATATGTTTTATGGAAAATTCCTTCCAATATTTTTTTTAAATTTTAGAATAAACCCGTCTTTTAGGTTTAGTGGGAAGCTTACAATAACAAAAAGGAGGCCAAACCAAAAAACAAACACAATTTCAAAAGACCATAGTTTCAAAAACAACCAAGAAGCCCAAAATTTAAATATTAAATTTCAAATTAAAAAAATTATCAAGTTGAAATAAATTAAGCCAGTGGATGATGTCTACATATCGATCCTAGATTTCAATGAAATGAATAATGTCACATCACTCAAATTTAATCACATCAACAGTAAACATAGAATAATGATCAAAAGAGGAATACCCTAATATGGGGTGGGGGTGGGGGTGAATTAGGGTGTTGTATTTGAATCTTTCCCCCACTATATTCCCTTTTGGATCATGTTTTTAAGGTTTCTTACAATAACCATTACAATATATATCTCAAAATATTAAAAATAATACATATTTATTGTCAAGGTGCATTAATGAACTCCATTTTCTCAAGCCTTTTAGATTTGAAAACAACTTTACAGTTTTCAAGCCCCAGAATGGATATGGGAAGAGATATAGTGACATTTTGTTTTTCCTGATCTAGACTTTGTACCTAATTTTGAGTTTTTGAGTTCTGAGACCCCCCAGGGGTAAAATAGTAAATTCAAACTTGAATACAACCTTGATTTTTGTTTTAATAATTTATATTATCTTAAGATCAAGTTTTTAACCTTGATTAGATCTGATGTGAAATTATATGCATTATAGAGTCTCAAGAATAATATGTTAAGTATAATTTATTATTTTAAAGACCATATATGTACCTTTACATGAACAATGATTTTCCTTTAGAATAAATCCTCGAATGAGAAACATGATCCCACAGTTGCATCTGGGATGAGGGTTTTACCCTAGGAGCATTGTAATCTATATTCACATAAGGGTCCCCGAGTTTGAGCCGTCATGGGTAGAATAAAGCATGTGATTAAATTAATTAAATTGAATTAATTAATTTATTAATTAATGGACTTATTTTAAATCCATAATCACTTTTTATATTTAAGCAACCCTATGTAATATAATTAGGGATTTCCATAAAACCTAATTAAATTGGATCGGGGAAGTGAAGGATATTCAGGAGATTTGGGAGCTGTAGAGCATGATTAACAATAAGGAATTGTTAATGGTGCTTTACATATATGTGTTATTCACCAATGATTGATCTGAACCCAGGGTAGTACTTTTTTTCATTTTAGATTAGTTATTTTTTACAATTATTTGTTTAATTTAAGATTTGTTGTTTTTTCTTGAGTTTTGATCCCCATGGCATGGATTTTAAGGCGTAATTTTTATCCACTATTTTTTGTTGATTTTTTAGATGTAATTTGGGAATAGTTTGATGTAAGTTGGTAAGTCATATGTTTTAATTTCTGATTTTCTCACCTTATTAAAAAACAAAGAACTTTCTTTTCATGGCTCAGAGACTCCACCCCTCTCTTAACTGCCAATGTGGCGAGCTTGGGGTTTCCATATGGACCACTTTCACCCATGTGGGAAAATTTTCACCCTTTTTCTCACTGGGTGTCTAATTATGGTCTATAAATAGTTTAATGACCCAAAAATTTTAAATTATAATTGTTTCATAAATAAATTTGTGTTATATTATATAATATACGCATTATATCATAGGGCACATAGAGAAAACAACAACACTTTAATTCATTAATAAATATCATTACATTAGTCAGCTATGAAACTATTGAAAATTCTAAACATTACAATTGAAAAAAATATATAATAGAAAAGCTAAAATGAGAAAATATGGAAGCCCCAATATGCTAGAATCATTGCCCCATTACCAAAACTATAGAAATGAAATGAAATATGAGTAAACCAATCATCATCATAGAAAATAAAAATATATAACCTTGGTAGGAATTGTAGTAAATATTGAGTTAAAGAATTAAGTGATATTTAGTATAAGTAATGTGACCATTGGAATAGTAATGTGACTGTTTGAATAGTAAATTGATTATTGGGAATAGTAATTTGACTGTTGGGGATAGTAACCTGATCGTTGGAATAATAATTTAACCTAAAAATAATAAATTGTAATGTAAATAATAGTTATTATGAGCAATTAAAGTAAAAATAAATATTATAATGCTAAAAAATAAATATCATGATTAAAAAACTCATAAAATATAAACACATTTTTAATAAACTCTATTTTAAAATATTTTATAAAAATCATAATTTTTATATTAAAAAGTAAAAATGAGATATTTTAGAAATTTATTTTGATAAAATAAATATCATTTTTGAAATCATCTCATCAAAATTTTATAAGTGTGATTTTTTGGTAATTTTCTTAAATACATCAATTTTTTAGGTGAATAGTAAAAATACAAATTTTCATGTAACCAATGTATCTTAAATTACATAATTCATGATGTAATAATGAACTAATAATTTATAAAAATTTAAGTTAGGCTAAAATATATTTAATTTCATAAATGAATCATTAAAATATAATAATATTAATTTCCAAACCTAAAAATCATTTTCCAAAACTTAAAGTCAAAAGTGATCCCTTAAAATAAAAATTTTTCTTCTTTCAACTTTCCATTTTAATAAAATAAGAGAATTAAAATTATAAAGGGGTTTAAAGTCCTAAAAACATTCTATTATATTGATATTTTATGTAGTCTATGAAAAATTAACTATTACAAGTTTTACCTTTAATATACTATTTTATTTAATATTTTATTCTAAAAATACACCTCTCCTCAAGTATAAATAAACCTCTCCCTCCCCTTCGAAAACCACTCCTCCCTCACTAGATAAAGAAAAATATCTACCCAAATCCTCTCTCTTAATACCTTATAAACCTTAGGGGTTTTTTGGATTAAACCAAATCTATTAATCCAGGAAGTCTAGTACCGTACAAGAGAAGACACACTAAGGAAAGAGTAAGTTTTTTTCAAACTCTTCTATCATTTTCTTCTTCTTCTCTCTATCTTCCAAATTTATATAAAAATAAAATCTTATAATATTTAATTAAGAAGAATTATACCATTATATTAATGATGTTAACCTACTATAAAAATTATATTTTTTATGTATTTATATTTTATACCTCCTTTTCTTCATATTTTCACCATGTTCCCATTAACAATCGGTTAATCGCCAATGAGGAAGTTGCCACCTTCTTTACATGTAACCAACCTTATGGATATTAAAAATAAATTATTATTTTTATATAAAATTTTAAATATGTATATTTTAATCTTCTATAATTTATTATACTTATGTATAAATTACTTTGAACAAAATAGAGAAATCAAAGGGAAACAAGATATTTTTAAGTAAAGCATGATATCAAAATTCTTCAACTTCAAAGACATAAATTAAAAAATATAATAAAATGAATATAATTGATAAATAGTGACATAAATTATCATAATTAAAATCCGTTTCAATGTTTTCATAAATATAAGTGTATTATTGTGGATGTGTAAAACCGAAAAAATAAAGTGAGATTTAAGGTAAGGGGATTCTTGAACCCAACTCCCTTTCTTTGAGTTGTCCCTATTTTAGATAAAAAATTTTATGGATATTACTCTAATATTTCTTAAATATACTTTCAACATTATTCTATTTTCACTCAGGTATATAGATGTTACCACCTTGATTTATAATCTAAATACAAAGATTTTCAATCTATACTTTTCTTTCCAAAACACATATTTTAGTCCTCTTGAGTTGTTTCTTCTTCACTCAATAATGATGTTGTTTATGAATAATATGTTTTAACTTTTTTATTTTGGAACCCCAAGTTTATTCATGAAATTTTTCTTTATTAAATCCTTATTAAACCCATTCCTTTCTATGGGTTATTTCATGATTATGATTGTTATACACTCTATGTGGCATGCATGATCATATTAACATTACGATGTTATGGGTGGGCCTAGAATTATATATACCTCAAATACATTTGGTAATGTGATGTATCTCATGATATATTGTGTATTTTTTATGAACATGATCGTAGATTTTTTCACAATGATGATGTTCTGATTATTCACATATGTTATGTGTGAACATGATGCTAGATTTGTTCACAACTATGTGTGGTATTTGACCACTATGACATGATGTTTCATTTTTATGTATAAAATCATCCCATTCATTTATCAAATATTTTCCTCATGATATTGATTATTATGTTATACTTATTATATGATGATGTTTATTATGCCCACACATTTATTATTGATTTATTTCAGTTATTCCTCCCCTTACTGAGACTTTAACACACCCCTTTCTTCGATGTATATCCTTAGGTGACTACTTGTACTAAGAATAATGTGAGATTTTACAAGGATCATGAAGAAGGATTTAAATAAATGTTAATGTTTTATTATGTACAAGTTATGCATGATCCTGATTTTACCATGATACTAAAACTTTTTATCCTTAAATGTATAACAATTATGTTATTTATTTTTAAAATGATGTATTATTCATGTAAGAAAATTTATGGTATCTATAGTTGGTCCCATAACTATGGTTTAGTTTATTTTGGGAATTAGGATTATAAAACATTAGCGATAACCCTTAGGATAAGTCTAAATATATGTAAATATAAAAAAACATTTCTTTTAGAAAAGTGATAAACATAGGGATCCCAAAATATTTACTTTTAGAGTTAATTGCATATGAGAATAAATTACTTATTCATGATTTGATATCTTATGTTTTATTAAAAAATGTTCTATTTAAGAAAATGGTGGGAATTAGGATAAACCTGGTTAAAAAAAATGCCCACGTGGAATGTACACCTTCACCCAAAAAGGAGAACCTAGAAATTGAGTCCTTTACAGGGAAATGACCACCAAAATTTAGTGGATCTTCCTTTTCACTTGTCACAGAACATTGTGTTAACTCAATGGAGAAGATATTTTATGTGCTCCAACATTATGAGAAAAAGAAGGTTACTCAGGACATTTATTGTTTATATAGAGAGTTTGATCAATGGTGGGTGTTGATAAATAACATCAAGAAGAAGGATGAAAAGGAAGAGATAGAGTGGGAAGACTTTAAGAAAATATTTCTTAACAAGTACTTCCCTAAAAATCTTTGAACAAAGATGAAGAGAGAATTAATATAGCTAAAGAAAAAGGAAGGTGAATCTATCATATATTAGGAGAAAAAATTCACATTTCTTACAAGATAAACCTTGTGTATTTTTATCAATAATGATATAAAAATAGTTAGATTATTTAGTGTTTTAAAACCATACCTTTGAAAGGATCTAAATATCCAAGACTTTGAGAGTTATGGAAAAGTGGTTCGATATGATCTCAAAGTAGAGATGATGTTTGGAGATTGGAACTTTGGACACGAGGATAGGAAGAGAATAATGGAGTTTCAAGTTGATGGGTCAAATGAGAAAAGAGAAAAGAGGATTTAACCACCCACATATAAAAAAGGTGGGAATAAATATCATGTGAATTGACTAAAAATGATGGAGAAATGCTTAAAATGTGGGAGAGAAGGATACCAAGCTCATTAATGTCAAAGTGACATGAAGAAGCTGAAAAAAATGATGGAGGAAAGGAAGGAACCTCTTAATGAACCACCTATTTTTCAATGCTTCAACTTTAGGGAGAAAGGGCACTATGAAAACTAGTGCACTAAACCATGGGTCCTTGAGGGTAATTAGTGTCAGCAACCACCAAATACAAAGGATCAAGGGAAATATTATTCCATCACTACTCTTTAAGTATAGATTGAAAATTAACTCACAAAAGGTACACTTCCTACTCAATCAAGAATGGAATAAGTTTTATTTGATTATAGTTCTACTCATTCCTTTATATTTTTTAAGATTTCTAGAACTGTTGAATCAAATACCTAAAATGATGAAGAAAGAAAATTCTAAAAACATATAGTGGTGCCATCATTGCAACCCAAGTGTTGTAATATTATCATATTAGAATATGTGGTAATATTATTCCAGTGAATCTTGCAATCATTTATTTGGTTGAATTTTATGCTATATTGGGAATGGATTGAATCTCATAATATAGACCAAAAATCAAATTTCGGGAAGATGAAATCTAGTTTCATATTTCAAACCATCCCAAACTCCTCTACAAATTCAAGGAATATCATGAATCTCATTTGGAAAATCCATCAATGTTGTGTCTATTAACACCCTATGAAGAATCATACCTTGATAAAATTGTTGAGTCAAAGGAAGGTACCAACCAAGAGGAAATTCCCATTGTGAGGGAATACACTGATGTATTTCCTAAAAAGTTACCCAAACTTACCCAAGATCATTAGGTATATTTCTCAATAGAACTTATGCCAAGATCCACTCTTATATCTAAATTCCCCTACAAGATGTCCCTGATCAAATTGGAGGAGGTAAAGAAGCAGCTACAAGATAATTTGGACAAAGAGTTTATACGACCTATTAAAACACCTTGGTGTGTTCTAGTGCTATTTGTAAAGAAAAAAGGATTAATCAATGAGGATATGTATCAATTATTGTGAGATTAACAAGACCACTATAAAGAATAATCATCCCATAATAATTATTGATGACTTGTTTGAACATCTTTGAGGATCTCATTACTTCTCAAAGGTGTGTCTTCATTTTGGATATCATTAGCTGAAGGTGAAGAAGGGAGATATTAATAAGACAACCTTCCATAAAAGGTATAGTCACTATGAGTTCATAGTGATTACCTTAAGACTTAATAATTCCCCTAAAAACTTCATGTATTTAATTAATATAGTCTTTAGAGACTACCTAAACAAATTTAGGGTAGTATTTATCGAAAATATTATCATTTACTCAAAAAAAAGTGGAACATGAAGAGCATATAAGGATTGTACTGGGAACATTAAGGAAGGATAAAATGTATTCCAATTTTAGAAAGTGTGACTTTTGGATTCAAAAAGTCACATTCCTGGGGAATGTGATAAAAAAACTTGGGAATTTCTGTGGACCCTTCAAATACCAAATAAATTGAGGAATGTCTTAGACCCACTAGTGTCATGGAAATCCACAGTTTTTTAGATTAGTTGGGTACTACTAACGTTTTGTGAGAAATTTATTATGATTGTCTAGTCCTATAGATAAGTTTACATAGAAAGATTTAAATCATGTATGAACAGAAGAATATGTGGAAATATTTAAAGAGATCAGGTAGAGGCTAATCACTACTCCTATACTCACACTTCAAATAAGTGGAGATTTTTATTGTGATATATAATGATTCTTTAAAGAAAGGTTTGGGATGTGTACTCATGAATAACAACAAAGTGATAGACCATGCCTCATGAAAGTTTAAGATCCATGAGAAAAACTACTTGACACATGATCTAGAGTTTGTAGCTGTGATCTTTACCTTGAATATTTGGAGAAACTACCTCTATGGTGAGAAGTGTAACATATATAACGATATTAATATTATGACGTATATATTCACATAGAAGGAGATCAATATTAATCAAATAATGTGGTTATAGGTAATCAAGGACTGAGATTTCTCTATTTACTACCATCTAGGAAAGCCGAACAAGGTATATGTTGATCATAGTAGAAAAAAACCTGCTACATTATCCATGACGTGGATTGAGAAAGATCATATATTCCTGGATATGGAATGGATGGATCTAAAAAAATAATAGTGGGGAATAAATCCTAACTTTCCCAAATGATTTCCCAACCATCTATCCAAGATAAGATCAAGAAGGCAGAAAGGGATGATTTGAATATTCAAAATAAAGTGAAATCTGTAAAGGCAGGGAAGTTATATGAGTTTCACATTAATGAGGATGGTTCCATTCGATTTGGAACTAGAATTTTTGTGCCTATATTACCTAGGATAAAGAATTAGATATTGGATAATGTGAATAGATCATCTTTCTCCATTCATATTTGAAGTTCCAAGATATATCATGATCCTCAAGAGAAATTTTGATTAAAAAACATGAAGATGGGTATTTCTGAGTATATATCAAGGTGCATAGTATGTAAGCTAGTTACAGTTGAGTGAAAGAATTCCAAGGGGATGATACAAACTCACCAATACCCATGTGGAAATGGGAGAATGTCACTATAGTATTTGTCACTAGTCTCCCAAAGACATCCAAAGGAAGCAATTCAATATGAATAGTGGTGGATCTACTCATGAAGACTGGACACTTCATCGCTATTTAGAAAAATTTATCACGCGAAAAACTTTCTAAGATATATGTAAATGAAGTGGTGAAGATATATGGGGTACCAATATCAATTTTTTCTGATTTTGATTCAATGTTCACCTCTAAATTCTAGAGAAATATTAAACATGATTTGAATACTGAATTGAATTTTAGTATGGAATATCAGCCCCAAATTGATATCCAATTCAAAAGGACTATTTATACACTCAGGGACATGCTGAGAGCCTAGTCAGTGGAATTTAAAGGAGGATGGGATCAATATATACCATTTGTTAAGTTCTCATACAACAAGTATTCAAATATATCCACATGAAACTCTGTATTGTAAGTGATGGAGAACTCAAATTTTTTGGGATGAATATGATGAACGAAAGCTACTTGGACTTGATCTTGTGCATAAGATAACAGAAAAGGCTCAATCTATCAAACAACATATAAAATATCCCTAGAGTGAGGAGAAGAGCTATATGGACAACCCATCATAGGGATTTTGAGTTTGATATTATAGAAAAATATTTTCTTTTAATATCACCATGGAAGAGAGTCATACATTTTGGAAATAAGGGGAATCTTAGCCTATGGTACATTGGCCCCTTTGAGATCCTTTATTTCATAGGAGCAATGACCTATTGACTTGAACTTACACTAAATATATCCCAAATTCATGATGTGTTCCACATATATCTCATGAGGAAGTACATACCTAATCCATCACTTTTATTGAATCTATAGGTGGTACAAATAGATATTGAACACTTTTATGAAGATTAGATAATGAAGATCTTGGAATATAGAGAAAACATTCTATGCAACAAGACAATATTACTTGTCAAAGATATTTGGTAGAACCATAAGTATGAAAAGGAAAAATGGAAACTAAAGGAAACAATAAAACAGAAGTACCCTCACCTATTCTCAACCAAGAATATGAGTTCAAATTTCATGGATGAAATTTCTAAAAGGGGGAAGAATGTGAGGGCTCAGAATTTTTAAATGATAATTTTTTCATAAATAAATGTGTGTTATATTATATTATGTAAGTATTATACATATAGATCATATAGATAAACCAATAACACTTTAATTAATTAATAAATACCATTACATTAGTCAGCTAAAAACTAATAAAAATGACAAACATTACAATTGGAAAAAAATATAAAATATAAAATATAAAATGGGAAAATATGTATAACCCTAATCTACTAGAATTATAGGCCCCACAACCAATACTGTATAAATGAAACAAAATATTTGTAAACCAATAAACATCTTAGAAAATTAAAAAATATAATCTTGTGAGGAATTGTATTGAATATTGAGTGAAATAATTAAGTGGAATTTATAGGAAGTAATTTTATTGGAATAGTAATGTGACCATTAGAATAGTAACATAACTGTTGGGAAGAGTAACCTGAACATTGATAATAGTAACCTAATTGTTGGAATAGTAATTTAACCTTAAAATTATAAATTGTGATATAAATAATATTACCATGAGTAATTAAAGAAAATATAAATATTATAATTCCAAAAAATAATTATCATGATTTAAAAATTCAGATAAAACATAAGCACATTTTTAATAAACAATATTTTAAAGTATTTTGTAAAAATAATTATTTTTATATTAAAAATTAAAAATTACATATATTAGAGTTTTATTTTGATAAAATAAATATCATTTTTTAAATCATCATTTTGAAATTTTTCATGGGTCATTTTTTGGAAATTTTATGAAATACTTTAATTTCTAGGTGAATTGTAAAAATATTGTTTTCACATAACCAAGGTATCTTGAATTACATTATTTATGATATAATAATGAACTAAACATTTATATAACTTGAGGCTAGGAAAAAAAATGTTTAATTTTATAAACGATTCATTAAAATATAATAATCTTAATTTCCAAACCTAAAAATCATTATCCAAAACTAAAGTCAAAAGTGAACCCTTAAAATTACAAAATTTCCCTTTCCACTTTCTTTTTTAATAAAATAAGTGAATTAAAATTATAAAGGGATTTAAATTCATAAAAAATTATATTAAATTGATATATGATGTATACTATAAAAAATTCACTGTTATAAGTTTTACCTTTAACATATATATTTTATTTTAAAAATAACCCTCTACTTAAGTATAAATAACCCATCTCCCTCCCCTTGGAAATCCACTCATTGTTCACTTGAAAAAGTAAAATATGTGAAAAATACTCTATATTAACCTTTTATAAACCTGAGGGATAAGATGAATTAATCTAACTCCATTCATCATGGAATTCTAATGTTGTACAAGAGAAGACACACCAAGGAAAGAGTAAGCTTATTTCAAACTCTTCTTTCATTATCTTCTTCATCTCACTCTTTTCCAAATTGATTTCAAAATAAAATATTCTAATATTTAATTAATAATAATAATAATTTTATATTAATGATTTTAAACTACTATAAAAATTATATTTTGACGTATTTATATTTTACACATATTTTTCTTCATATTTAGAAAATGTTCCCATTAACAGCCTGTTAACTGCTAACAAGGAAGTTTCTAACTTATTTCCTTGCCACCAACCTTATGTATGGTTAAAATAATTTATTTATTTTATATAAATATATATATATATATATTAATATTCTATAATTTTTTCTACTTATATATAAGTTACCTTGAACAAAATAGATAAATCGAAACGAAATGTGAAATTTTTAAGGGAAACATGATATCAAAACACTTCAACTTCAACAACAGAAATTAAGAAATATAATCTAATGTTTATAATTTATAAATAGTCAAATAAATTAACTTAATTAAATTCTGATTCAATGTTTTAAAATATCTAATTGTGTTATTTAGGAGACACAAGGGCAATGAAATAAAGCTGGATTTAAGGTAAGGGGATTCTCAAACCCAACTCCCTTTCTTTGGGTTATCCCTCTTTTATATAAATTTCTTTATGGATATTACTCTAATGTTTATTAAATATCATTTAACAATTATTCCCTTTTCAATTATGTATATACATGTTACCACCTTGATTTATAATCCAGATACAAATATTTTCCAAAAATAATTTTCTTTCCAAAACACATCTTTTACTCCTCTTGAGTTGTTTCTTATTCACTCAAGAATTATGATGTTTATGCCAAATATGTTTTAACTTATTCATTTTGGAACCCCAAGTTTATTCATGAAATTATTCTTGATGAAATCCTTATGAAACCCATTCCATTCCATGGGTTATTTAATCACTATGATTTTTATATGTTCAATGTGGGAGACATGATAATGTGAATATTATGATGTGATAAGTGGGACCAGAATTATATAGCCCTATGATATATTGGGTAATGTGATGTATCTCATGATATAATGTATATTATTCATTAACATGATGATATATTTTTTCATAATGATGATTTTATTATTATGCACACTTGTTATGCGTGAACACAAAGCTAGCTTTGTTCACAAATATGTGTGGTATTTGACCACTATGATAGGATGTTTCATTTTATGCATCACCACATTCTATACCTTTATAAAAATTTTCCCTCATGATTTTGATGATAATGCTATAATTATGATATGATGATATTGATTATTCCCACTTATGTATTTTAAATTCATTTCCCTTATTCATCCCCTCACTAGGCCTTTAGCTCACCCCTTTATTTAATGTATATCCTTAGGTGAATAAATGTACTAAGAAGAACTCGAAATTTTAGATGGATAAATAAAAAGACTTTAAATAAATGTTATGTTTTATTATGTATAAGTGATATATGGTCATGATTTTCCCAAGATTAGAAACTTTTCAATCATTAAATGTATAAATATTATGTTGTTAATCTTTAAAATGATGTATTAGTGATGTAAGAAAAATAAGGGTCACTAAAAATAAACCATATTGAGTATTTTTCCATGTAGATAGCAATTTTTTAGATCTTTTGGCTATCTGAGGTAGTTTCCAAGGTTATATAGACATATATTTTAATTTAACTATGTAGAGATTATTATAGGGTTAAAGCATGATTATTTAAGTATTCTCAGGGTAGGAAGAACTCCATGGAATTTTAGTAACATTAGGGTATGGGTTCCCCCACCATAATCATATAGGGTTGGTATTCTCCCATTTGTTTTGTGTTTCTCAGGGCATGATATCCTCTATCTGTAGATTAGATAGGTATGGTATTTTACCCACATACCTAGGGGGTGGGATCCTCTATCCTATAGGATATGTGCACTAAAATATATATGATACTGAGTGTAGGTTTTACAAGTGTTGTAAATATGGATGAGTTCAAAATCATCGGAATAATTGAAATATCTGATAGTTTGCATTCAAGTGATGAAGTAAACCATAAATACATCTGAAATTTGAATGTAAAGATGTTTATCAATCTTGGATGAATTTAAGTAAAGGATATGAATCTTCATATCACTTATATTATATAATAAGATGTGTTAACAATGAGGTGTTATAAATAATGTGAGATGACTAATTCTATACACTAGGTTTATGATTAATCAGATTCTAAGACATATTTTGAGAATAAGATTAGGATAAAAATGTTTTATCTAGGATAAAGGGTTTATAAAATTTATTAAAATATGAGGAAGATATTCCTTCCACCCATTTATGGAATATTTTAATGAAATATTCTTTTGGGAATAAATTATTTAAATACAAATAATATGGTCTGAGATATGAAAAAATAGTTTATGTATTAGATATTTCTACTAAAAGAAAATATGTTTTAATTTATAAAACACAAAGTAGTTTGTGCTTAGTCTTAGAAATATATTCTAAAGAGAATATAGTTACTAAGAGGGTAGTGGGAGTATTTTTGGACTTAGATAAGTTAAAAGTTAACAAATAAAATATTTTATAACATTTAGTTTAAGTGATTTTTTATATTATATATTAAAGATTTAGGATATGTGACATTAAAGAAAAATGTAAATAGTAACATTTAGTTTCCATGATAAAATGAATATCACTATTAATTAAAGGATTATACCATTATAAGATTAAAATTGATTCTTCACTCAATTTACTAAAAATTTTAGGATATGTGTTGATAAATAAATATAAATTATTATATTTATTTATCATGAGAATTTGAATTATACTTGGTTTCCTAAACAAATTTCTATGATACAAAAGTAAATAAAATGTAAATAGTTATGTTTAGTTTCCATAATAAAGTGAATATCACTGTTATGTTAGCTTATTTAAAAAATAAAATTCACTTTATTTCCTAAATTTTTTAGGATATAATGGTAAAGATAAATTAAAATAGTTATACGTGTTTATATAACACCTCGTACATTAAAAACTCACAATTATATGATTTATGATAAGGGTTTCACATTATTACATTTCTAGGATCTTTTTGGTTTATAGCTTTAGAGAATCTTGTAAATCATTATATAAAAAAGTGGAAAGGTCCATACAGTGTCAATTTTTTCTAGAAAACAAGTTCTTTATAAAGAAACACTTTCTTCGTTCAAGGTAATTCCTATATCAATAAATCTAAATTTATTAACTTGTCTTCCCATCCTTAAGAAATATGAAAAATAATTTGAAAATTTGAGATAATAAAAAAAATTTCTGTATGGTACATAAAATAAAAGATACGCATTAGTCCATTTGTAAACTTGAAAAATCTATAAGAAAAATTTTCTTTTTCACAATTAAAATTTTACATCAAATATCCATTTAATTTTTCTTAAAAAAACTTAATTTATTAATATATATAATATAACATTTCATAAGAAATCAGTAAGTAAAAATCATAATCATAAGGTTTTCTTATAAAACATAAAAACTCATGAATAACTATTCCTGAAAATGATCCTTTCACCTTTATTTTTAAAAAATTCATAAAATTTTCTTAAAAGAACAATCTCATTTTTGTAAATTTTGAAATCAAAAGATTTTCTTTATAAACCATATCAAGCATATCTTGCAGGTACCTTGGGAAATTATCCTAACATTCATACTTGTAATAACCCTTATAATGGAATCATCTAACTAGATAATTCCCGTATCTGTTGGGAGAAACCTATAATCGACATGCTCTGCCACTTTGCCCAATTCATTAGAGAAGTATATTGGGATCACCCATAATTATAGCTATAATGGGAACAATAATCATTAATATAAAATTTACAAGAAATATATCATGAATAAAACACATATAGATTTAAATTTAATAATAAAACCCATTTTGAATTGGTATTCAAGACTATAATAAATAAAACTTTCACTTATCGCATAAAGAATAGAAAAAGTATTACTTTTCATAGAAAAACTAAAAATTCGCAGAATATTGAGAGAATGATTTTATTTGAAGATAATAATGGAAAATTGTAAATGAAGATTTATAATGAATAATGGATATGATGGTAATAAAAATGGTCAAGTCTTATATGTTAAAAAACATTTTTTCACTTTAGTAATTTTTTTAAAAAAAATGACCCGTATAGTAAATGTTTAAAATATTCATTTTTAACCTTTAAAAAAAGTAAAAAGTTGTTTAAAATAAATTTTAATAATCTTGAAAATGTAAATAAGAACATTATTTATGTGTTTTTAAATATGCACATGTAAGAAATAGAGTTTAAATCATTTAAAACATCATTTTAAATGAAAACCCACTATAGGAAAACAATGTTTTGGCAGTGGTTTTCAAAACAGTCGATAATGTTTTTTTGGGATAAACTTTAGGAGAGGTTTTGTAGTGTAGTTTTTAAAAACCAAAACTAAATGTTTTTAAAATAATTTTTATATTATTTTTTAATTTTTTTTTGAAAAATTATTTATTTTTAGCAGTGGGTTTTTCAAAACCGGTGTGAAATAGAAACGAAAAAAATAGAAAAACAATTTAATTACTAATTACTAATTATTATTTATTATTTAATATCATATATTTTTTTTATTTATAATTTTAATTAATTATAATGTGTTAATTAATAATTATTTATAATTATTTGTTAATAATAAAATTAAACTTAAAACAAATCAATAAAAAACTAAAAAGAAGACCTTTGTATCAAATGACCATAACTTTCAATTCGGGAGTCCATTTCATCCCCAAAACCAATCAAATCGAAGATTATGAAATGAGATAAAACAACATGAGATTTATATCATGTGATATTCAAAGGAATAAAATATATTATTTTTTCAAAAAAGTCTAAAATAAAACTTGAAATTCAAACGACCATATTTTTTTATCTGAGTGTCTGTTTGGGCTCTACCACATATCAAATCGAATAATGCGATGATTTGTATGAAATATATGGTGTCAGACTGAGGTCAATGTTCTTTTTCAGGCTTTTCATCCCTAGAAAGGCCCAGAAGGCCTCCAGAACTGATTTTTTGTCACCGACCCCGATTTCTTAAAATTCAAATGGTTATAACTTCTAATTCGGGTGTCTGTTCAGCTTTTACCGCATATAATATCAAATATCATTTCATTAGCTTTGATTTGACAGGTTGTGGAGCTAAAAAAAACTCTTATATCCTAATTTATGACATTTTAAGGTTTTTAGTGGATTTAGGATTTTTAGAGTTTTTTAACGTTTTTATGTGTTTTAAGGGCACCCTTTTTTTACCATTTTATGGAATTTCAACCTCTTTTAAGGGGGTATTACTTCTATTTTTCATAGGGACTCAATTTATTCTTAGGGATCACATTCATATTGATATTATGGTTTTGAAACTTTAGCATTTTTCACAATGTAGTTTTATTTATAATTAAATATATGCATATTTTCTTATATTTAATTATAATAAATCACATGTATAAATACGTATTTACAAAAAAATTATTTTTAATTATATAAACTAAATGGAAATAATTTTTTTATTCATTTTATTTAAAATAAATAATTTTCGATTTTATATACACTAGTAAATATTTATACATATTTATGTTTATATATATTCATATTAAATATGTGTAGATATATATAAAGATATTTAAGTAGTTGGGGTTTGGCTTAGTGGTAAGTATCCCGTAATCCTACATGAAATATGGGGGTTCAAAACCCATTGGGCGCAGGTTCTGTAGTAGTACTGTAGCAGCGGCGAGCACTGTAGCGGTGACAGAGTACTGTAATAGTGACAGATACTGTGCATTACTATTGCAGGTAGAGTACTGTATTAGTACTATTCACAGAATGGGCCTCGGGAAAAAAATTTGGGCCTACGGACCATTTAATGGGCTAAATGACCACTGGGCC
Organism: Viscum album; assembly: GCA_963277665.1. NCBI lineage: Eukaryota > Viridiplantae > Streptophyta > Magnoliopsida > Santalales > Viscaceae > Viscum > Viscum album. Next base: position 2,004,846,288 of record OY728138.1, read on the forward strand.
TTCGGGCTATGTAATGGGTGTCCCTCTACCTAGTTAAAAGAGGTATTTACTTTGCTTTAAATTATAAATGAGGCTTCGGCCCCAAACTTTAAAAAAAATATAGAGATATTTATATTTACGTGTGTTTTTATATGTTTATGTAACATAAATATGTGTTTATATATATTTATAGATTTTTTTATAATTATATATATTTATAGATATATGTATCCATTTATTATTTTAATATTTTATTATTTTGTTATTTTGTTATCTATTATTCATTATTCATTATCTATTATTTATCATTCTACATGTATCAAATTATTATTTATTATTTATTTATTATTGCTTTTTTATTTAAGGATTTATTATTTATGGATTCATTTATTATTTATTATCTATTTATTTATTTATTACTATTTATTTATTATTTATTATTTATTATTTATTATTTTTTTATTTTATTTTCGTAATTTTATTATTATTTTAATTTAGTTTTGAAATTTTATTATTTATTTATTTATTATTATATATTAATTTTCTATTTTCTATTTATTATTTATTCATTTACTATTTATTATTTATTCATTCATTTATTTATTATTTATTTATTATTATTTATTTTTTGTAATTTATTTATTATAATTTATTTATTATAATTTTTTTATTTGTTATTTATTATTTATTGATTGATTTATTTTTTTTATTTAATATTTATAACTTATAACTTATAATTTATAATTTATAATTTATAGTTTATAATTTATAATTTTATAATTTATAATTTTTTAATTTAATAATTTAATAATTTAGTAATTTATAATTTAATAATTTAATAATTTAATAATTTAATTATTTTTTTAATTTTACTATTTATTTATTTATTATTATTTATATTTTATTATTCATTATTTATTTATTAATTTATAATTTATTAATTTATTAATTATTTATTATTTACATATTTATACTTTTTTTATTTATTATTTATTAATAAAAAAATAATAGCAAAAAAAAAATAATAAAATAAAGAAAATAATAATAAAAAATAAATAATAATAAAATAATAAAATAATAAAATAATAAAATAATAAAATAATAATAAATAATAATATAATAATAATTAATAAATAAGTAATAAAATTACAAAAATAAAATAATTATAAAATAATAAAATAAATTAACAAAATTTTAAAAAAAATAATTAAAAAAAATTAAAAAACGCCACTAAAAAACTACCGCTAAATCATTTTTATGATGATTTTGAGAAACTGCCGCTAATTGATTACTGACAAACAATTTAGCAGCGGTTTTAACCGCCACTAAATGAAAACAAAACTACCGCTAAACTCAGATTTTGGCGTAGTGACCCCTTACCTCAATTCTCTATTAGCTTCATTTGTTCTCTATCTTTTGAATTATAAATTTATATTAGTTTTCTAATTAATTAATAACATTTTTCATTTTCATTCCATTATCATTATTCCTTTTATTTCATTTATTTCTGTGTTTTATTTAGTTACTAAAATGACTAAGTTCATGTTGGATGCTTTGGCGTCATTCAGTTAATAACCACAAAACCACATCGGTGCGTTAACTATGGTTAGAGGGGTTATGGTTACATTATTTATAGAACCTTAAAAATGTTATATTTGTTATATTTATTAATTAGTTCCATCTTATAACCATCTTTATAATGTGAATATGAAAAAATGGATCACATCGCTTTGTGAAGGCGGTATTCCACACGTACGCATGAGCGACATTATCAATTTACAATTGAAGGAAAGAGTGAGAAGTTAAGTAATATATTATCTTTATATAATCATAAGTATTTCATAAATAGTATATATATTCATTTGTTCCATCATTTTAACCAACCATATGATCCAGTGATGAATAACGATACACATCGCTTTGTGGAGGGTGTAGTCCACATGTACGCATGAGCAATGTTTTCATTTCCCATGGGATGGAAAATGAGATGAAAAAGGGTTGTAACATAATCATAATAATACTTTATTATATGGAAGATAATGATGTTATTATTTTATCATGGTTGATGAATATTTTAAATAAGTAGAAGATGAAATAAACTTGAAATAGGTTGATCAGGACTTATACCTTCTTCTCAGATATATCCAGTTGAATTGCACCTTAATCCTTCTAGGATAGGTTTTTAATAATATAGAGACCTCGAGAACATGGGAAGGGATGTTTGGGAGAGGTTTGGTTTTGGATTTTCCAAACTGGTGTGCTTAAAATGTGTGAACAAGGGATGGGAGGAGGTTTCCTTTTATAAGTGATGGTAGTGAAACACTTGTAATTTTTCTATATATTTAATTATTATAGTCCAAATCTTGGAAAATTGTCCCAAAAAATATTCTATTTTAAAGATAAGGTGATAAAGTTCTAAATAACATCGTCAAATTATAATGACCTCACCCACCTGGGTCACTTGGCTGATGGAAGGATGGATCACCATAACCCGAAGACTGCTTCCAATAGGCTAGGGTCTGGCGACAAGTGTTGAGACAACATAATTAAAATGGGAAGCATTTGGCTAATGTACCTATATACATGAACCCAATCATCTCCATGTAGTAATTGAGAGGAATATAAAGTAAATACTTTAACATCTAGAGATAAACCATGAATAAAGTAAGCTCTAGGAAATACATCAGAGTATAATGGAATACAACCAAATTTTAAATGGAAAAATTACACACCCAACTAGAAATGAAGCACTAAACTAAAAATAAATGGAGATAAAGAAAGACGAGAGACACTTTCTCTGGATATCTAAGACCATCCACCAAACATGGTCAATGCACCCATGTATCATTATGCTCCACCCTAATCGTTGTCGATCTGTTCATTGTCTGTATAAGACACAACACATACAGGAAACACCCATTTAGGGGTGATTATATACATACCCTATAGGATTCCAAAAGACTAAAAGGGTATGATAGAGAGATATAAAAATATTTAACTCAACCCAAAGAAATTTGGAAATGAAACCCAATGGATACACACATATATATGATCATAAAGAAACCCAAATGAGTGAGAAATGGTGTATCCATTTCATAGCCTAGATAAAGTTGATAAGTAAGCATGTAGCTTAAAAAGTCCCACACCGACGACCAATATGAAATATAACCTCACCGGAATATGAATCGAGGGGTTCAAACCTCTCAAATGTGCTCCAAAACCAAGGGAGAACACATCTTCTCTGGAGGATCCACACCCCAACGGAGCTCAAATATTAGGGGGTAACGCTTCTTAGGTAGATAACCCACACCTTATTGTAAGGCTAGTACTGAACCTTCCTATCTAAAGAAATGGGGAATCCATGCCCTAGTGTGATAGGGGAGTACTGAACTTGATATCTCTCTGATAGCTTTAGAAACCTAAACCCTGGTTTGATGGGGGGAGTACTAACCCCAAAATTTCTATGATATCTTGGGGAACCTACACCCTAGTCCAATAGGGCAGTAACGACCCAATAATTTATTTGATAGAGAGGAGAACCCATGCCCTAGTGCAATAAAGGATTACTCACCCAATCATCTATCTTACAATCCCACATGATCACTACTATCTTTAAGCATGACTTGAATAAGTTTCATGTTCATATCATCTTTCATCGTATCTCCAAATCCACTATAAAGGCCACCATCATGTTCTACGTAGAAAAAAAATTAGGATAGGATACTCTCAGGTTAAAATCCTAGTCAAAACAAAGGAGATATGATAGGTAGAAGATTCATAAGGAATAAACAGTGCATATGGAGTCCACATGACATATGGCCCTGCTCATCTACCTGGTTGTGTTCTCCCTAGAAACATCTCAGGAAGCCATGTCTCTATACACAACGTGTCCTCAAGGATACATGATGTGTATGACCACCTGGGGTCCTGGATGTGAATCTCAACCCGTGATGGTGTATTCCGGCCTGTGCCTATGTACTATAGTACACAACATGTCTGTCAACATGGGCCCCAGATTTATGATGTTGGAACTTGTCTTGGAAACCTAGGTAGGGTTACACAACATGCAAGCCAACCTATACAGTGTGTGATATTTAACTTTTCCTGAAACCCTAATGCCACAGCTAAGGGGATACACGCCATGTGTTCTTTCAGGATACACATTATGTTGTCAAGATTTCTACACATCTCCCACATGGTTTCCATATCGACACTCATCTCTAAGAATCATGCTCATTGAATTCCTAAAATTGGTGGAGAAATCCTATGGATGTCATTTTCCGACCTCTGATGGTTGAAAAATGAAATATGACAATCCGATCAAAGACCGCGTCACCTCCTGTCGCTTATAACGCCTCGTGTTGCCACTCGTCGCCACTCTAGATTTTATATCCAAAAGAAGCACCCACAATCCATCATAATATATCTAGAAATCATTTATCTGATCATCGTGCACACATCCACCATGAATCCAGGGTTTTGATCGTGCTGGGACCCGCCCGAAAATGTAGAACCCTGACCCCCTAGGCCGACGATAAATAACGTGAGAAATAGGTGGGGGAAAGGCACAAGAATAAAGGTAAGAACATAGTTAGCCAATATTTCATGGAAGAAAATTATAGACCAGGGAAATGATGGTGAAAACATGGAATAATTCAATAAATAAATGATTAAAATAATTTATGTAGTCAACAAGGCTCATGCAAAGAATGCAAGGTCACGAAATCAAAAGAGGATAATAAATAAATGCTCAATATTTTAATCTAAAGGGAATAAATCCACAATTGACAAGCCCTTACTTGAAAAAGGATTTATCATTTGTGAATAATACATTCTCTAGTGAAGGAAAAGACCCATTGAGTCAACTACCTCCCGATCCACCTTTATCCGATCAACCGTCAACCTCCGTTCATGATCTGAAAAAAAAGAATTCTATACATCCTATCAATTCTCCCGATATTTTTGTAGATAAACCCAAAGAGTTGTTATAATTAGGTATATATAGAATATTTTAGGTTGTGGGTGTTTGAAATAAAATAAATAAATTCAATTATTTATTTTAATTAAACATACCGCCAACAACAATCCCAAATAGACATCTGGTGATCACCAAACTTAGGTCATTCCAAGGATAAACCTCACATTCCAAACCTAACCATGGTCTCAGATTTCAAATCCAAGAAACTATTTTGAAGTTATTTCATTAATCCCAAAAAAATTCATGCATGTGATATTAATATATTTAATATTTTTATAATATCAATTCTGAGCACACCGGGCCTCGCAATCTCACACCGTTTTAATGCCTGGATCTAAAAATATTCTTTAATGTATTTCAAAGTCTTACAAGGAAAACATAGGGTTACTATATTATTCCACCCTTCAAGTATTTTCATCCCTAAAAATCACAAACTAAACAAAAAGTTTGGGATATTTATCCCACATCTGGCTCTCATACTCCTAGGATCTCTCTTGTGTGGTCCCATACTACCACAAAACATGAGCCTAGGGAATGGTCCATCCTCAAAAGTTCCTCTCCCGCCAATACTTGATCTCCATTGGGTACTCCATGAAGGTGGTTCCATCCTCAATTTCCATACCTATCAACAATATGTTAGGGATCAAGAACGTATCTCCTCATCTATGAAACATGGAATACATCATGCACCCACTCCAACTGTGGGGGTAAGGATAAGTGGTAAGAAACCTCTCCACCCCTTTATAAGATCTTGAATAGCCCGATAAACCTTAGAGATACCTTAACTCCCCGAAAAAACCTCCACAATCCTTATCATTTGGATACTCTCAAGAGAACATGGTATCTCTAATTGCACTCTAAGGGCCCATGACATTGATCTATGCAAGATTTATGTCAGATCTAGGTTATACCCATACACTAATGAATTATCTGAACTTTCTCCATTATCACCTATACCATCTCTGGCTTAACTAGAGATTCCTCTCTATTCTTAGTCTAGCATAAGGGTGACATGAAGGGTCTCCCATAAAAGTCCTTGAAAGGTCCATGCTCATTGTAGAGTGATAAATATTATTATAAGAAAACTATATTAATGAAAAGTGATCCTCATAGATATGGAAAATGTCTAAAACACATGCCCTCATCACATCCTCCAACACCTAGATAGTGAACTCGGTTTTCCCATCTGTCTGGGGGTGAAATACCATACTCATACATAACTCGGTCTGAATTCCTCTTGAAAGACTCTCCAAAATTATGAAATAAACTGTGTATCTGTAACGCCCTGACCCTAGACACCCAGAGTCGGTGCATTATTACATAACATTGGTATGATCACAAGAAAGATCAAGTCTCGAAAGACCGATTAGTTTAGTAGCCTTGGAAACACTAGATATATTCATAAAGTTTACATTACATCAGTAAGTGAAAAACTACAACAACATATTGTCTTCATATCCCCTCATACTATCCCTGTAAGTCATTTATAAAATACTTCTTCACATCTTAGAAAAAATAAAACATTGAAAGGGGTGAGCCCAGATGCACAGTAAAGATAACAATATAGCGAAAACTTTCATAAATAAAAATAAAAATTTAAGGCAATGTATAACTAAAACAAAAGCCTTTTAAACTTGAACTTCAGCATAATATGGAAAGGATAGAATGAAATAATTCCATTTACTTATTCACATGGATATTCTACTAGTCGAGTAATCACATGAAAATATTAATAACCACTTTCATAATGACGGAATGCATAATGCCAGAATATCATAACCACGTAGCCAAGGCTTCGTGCCAAGACTACAAATAAGATTTTGTCAAGGCCTCGTGCCAAGACACTAGTTTGTCTTATGAGACATACCTATGCATCGAGGAGCTATAGAGGGCTCCACCCGTCACTTACTAAGTCCAATGAATTCCTCATATGAAAAGTTTGAAATATTACATAAACATTCATATTAAACTAGCATACAAAATGTCAATACTTAATCGACAAACCATGAATTGTATAAAAATAGAAAATCCACAGTAAAACATAACTCATTCAATAGAATATGGAAGATTTTATTGTATCAGATTAATCTCAATCAAGAATAATGAAGGATATTGACATAGATGAAAATAATCGTCAAAACTATTAGAGAGAAATATCCCCCTTTTTCTTGAAATCATTTAAAAGTCACACTATTTGTCAAGAAGCCATTTAAAAATAGATTTTTGAATCAAAGTGTCCCATACCACTTTGAAACTTTTAAAAGTAATTTTAGTTTTAAAACTTTAATGTCCATATAAATAAATTCTTAAAATCATTTTTGAAACATGGACATTAATGAGAAATATTTAGAAGAATAAATATTTAAAACACTTAAAAATGTATTTTAGTTAGAGTTTCTAACCAAAAGAGAGACACTTGACTACAAATAATTGAGGTAATAAAAACTTTATAATATCAAGAGAATAAAGGGATTCATGATATACTATGTCAAAGTACATTATATACACCATATAAAAGTGATTTGGTGTATAACAACAAAGAAGTCTCAATGGAATGTAAATTGAGATGAATTCTTTTATAAAGACCATATCCTTAGGTTAAGGATAAATCAAAGAAATAACTATGTGTGACAAATATAAATACACTCAATATTATTGGATATTTAGTGTAAATCAATTAGATGACATTCACACATATTCTTGTAAAAACAACACCAATGAATTGGATATTTAACTCAACAAATGGAGATTGAGTTAAAATTACTCTAATCAAGTTCATACCGATGACTTGAGAATTTATCAATGGAGTGATTATGTGTATAAAAATTATATCCACAGAAAGGGGAGTGGTAATTATGACATAATCAAATGAATAGTGATTCCACACATAATCTTGGAGTAAAGTAATAAATGAAGTATGCCTAAAGCTGAATGAGTGCAAATTGAAATTTCAAATTCCCTTATCGATTAGGTAACTTAAGAAACATACAACCATGAAAGAAGGATAATACAATGATGATATAAATACCCATAAATTAAAGTATATTACACAATTAATACAATCATGGGCAATACACATACACCACATGCAATAAATAAGTGGTGAATAATGGAATTCTCATGAAATTAAGAGTGAGATAAGAAACCCCTTACTTTGTACTTTTTCCTTGGTTGAAGGTAGGTTAACATCCTGTATAATGGTGAAATAATTGTTATTTAATTATACAAGTATCATTTACATTAATATGATATCATATATGATCTTTTAACATTGATTTGTTAATAATATCTTAGTATTATCGTCATTTCGGGTGTTAACTTACTCGTTTTCCTTTATATTATTTGTTATGTAAGTCATGTTTTTTATGAATAGGTTGTATATTATTAATATCCAGAATTATATCAAGTCCTTAAAAATTATTTTTAATCATAAAATGAGAATTATACTTGAATGGATACGATGGAGAATGAATCTCATCGCGTTTGTGGAGATGGTAGTCCATACGTACGCACGAGCGACAATATCATTCTTTTGATGTTAAAATAATATATAATTTGATGGCATATCATATAGACAGAATAATTATAATGTTATATTTATTATTTACATGAATTACACATCATTATTATACCCATCCAAATAATAATTTATTGAATGACAATTACACCACGACGTGGAGACGGTAAGCCGTACGTACGCACGTATGGTGACATGCCATTCAAAGGATGGATAGAATAATGAATATGGTTGTAACATATTTATAATAACATCACAATATATAGAAGATACTGGAGTTATTATTTTATAATAGAAATAAAAAAGAAAGAAGAAGTTGAAGAAGAAAGGAACTTGAAAGAGGGTAGTGAAAACATTACCTCTTCTTCGGGTTCCTCCTTTTGATTTGATCAAAAGGGATCCTTAGGTTGGCTTTATGATCAAACGAAGGCATCTAGGTTGTAGTTAAGGAAGTTGAGAGAGTATTTGGGTAGGGTTTGACTGATCTAAAAGGCTTTGAATGTGTGAATTAGTGAGAAGGGGGAGTTCCCTTTTATAAGAGGGGTGAGGGGCACCTTTGGAGAAGCTAAAAATATTATTTTATAATAAATTCATATTCGGTTTATAATGGCTCCAAATTGCATTATATTAACCAATATGAATTTAGACAGGTTTGGGTTATTATATTAACCTTATCTTTAAGTATTAACTCTTAGTTAATTAGTTTCACTTTTACAATGTCTCTTTTTATTTTTATATTATATGGTTAATAAACTTACTATATACATCCAAGAGACCTCCAAGTGGTCCATTAATGATACACATATCATGATATAAGTCTCCTGGCCAAACCTTATATTTTTAGGAATTGAATATAAATTAATAATATAATATTTGTTTTAAAAACTCTTTTATGTCAATTTTAACACTATTGAGTATTTTGTTTTTTTATAAATTCATAACAACATTATTACTTCGAAAAAAATTTATATAATGAATCCTAATATGTAATATTAACCTATAAAATTATTCTAATTCATAAAAAGTCTCAAATTACATTTATTTTGATATTTATAATATCAATTATTTTAATATTTCATTAATTAGGTAATTACTGCATCACCATTGTGTCATAAATAAATTAAATTATTTAATGTATAAAAATTATAAATAAAATACCATTATGTAGGAATTTTTTTATCTTTCTAATGAATATTTAAAATCAAATTTATCTTATGTAGAACCCTATATTAAATTTTTTTAGTAAATAAACTTTGATTTTAACTCTTTTAACTCTTCTTTGAATTAAATGAGAATAAATGAGCTAATCTAATACAAGTGGAAATAAATGATAATATTTTACTCCTAAGGTTGTTTTTGTTCGAGATACACTTGTCCAATAGAATTAGGACATGTGTTAGGGTAATATTAATATCATTTTTACCCTTAATTACCCTATTTACTTTTAACCGTGGTAAATAAAAGTAAAAAGTTACTATTTACCAAAAAATATTTTCATCTCATTGAACCAAATTTTACTCCTTGATATTAACCATGTCTCTAGGATTTTTGAAAATCCACTCACAGAAGCGGTAAAATTAAGTTTTATGAAAAATTCAGTTTTTTAACTACCACTTAGTGGTTTCACTATTAATCAAAAAATGAAAGTTTCTAGAAAAATACCAAAAATTAGGCCTAAGCTATATTTGATATTATGAATTAAAAAATGATGTCTATTTTACCAAATTTAAAGCATATCAGTTGCATTAATTAATTTAAAAATTAATTCCCATCGTCAAATCAAATAGCGTGTTTTTAAGAGATACTAACTATCAAAAGATTGACACTTGTTTATGTCTGGTTTAAATGTGAAATTATATCTAATGACCAACATTGTATTAAATGGTAAAAATATATTCTAAATATACTTAAAAACCCCTGAAATTAATATTTCATTACCATTAATTATTTTAATTAAAAAATTTGTTTTTAATTAAAATTTAGTAATTTTCACTATTCATCAAAATATGAAAGTTTTCCGAAAAGTACCAAAATTTCACCCTAAGCTAATTTTGATATTACGAATCAAAAAATGAAGTAAATTTCAAAAGATAAAATTTATAAAATTTCAAAAAGTAGGTATTACTATTCATAACGGCTAGTTTGATTGGTTGTGGTGTGTTAGAATCTCGAAGTTGCGTACAATGCACGCCATTGCATTATTCAAAGGGAAACGTACCGTGGAAGCTTGGGGTGTTATAATATCTCGGTCAGAGACAATCATCTGGGGAAACATTTAGATTTGAAGGATTTACCATACATAAAACTATCACATACTCTCTATCAAACTCCGCTCCCTGATGGAAAGGAAGTGTTTCGAATTCATAAGTTAGTCAATTATCACCCAGCAGGAATCTTGGCATCTCACTACCTGCAGAATCCTTTTCATAAAGTCCATGGATATTCAATCCCATTTCTACCCTAGGATCTCAATATGCTATATCAAACCTACCAGAACCTGGTGATTATCCTTTACCTGATGAGGTGCGAGACATCGAGAGATAAACTCAATAATAATCTACCTCATGATAGCCCACCAAAATTGCCTCTGAAGGTATCTATACATATTCCTTATTCCAGTATGTACAACAAAAATATAAGTGTAAAACTCTCTCATCACCTACTCCCGTATCACGACTGGGATGGTCATCCATCCCTAGAAAAGGATGATGTGTTACCCTCCTTCATAAAATCCATCTGGTGAATGTCCAGAAGTTATTTGGTCACATATAACCACATAGTTGATGTCTCCCAACTGAGCCTCCCTCACACACTGGTGAAATGAAGGAGTTAACACCATCAAATGAAGATAATATCCACCCGTCTCCTCCACCATGGTAAAATTTAAAGAAGCCAACTACTCTGACGCCTCCTCTACTAAATGAGAACGAGAATTCCTACTATGGTAATCTACCTCCACATTTCCTTTCCCATAAGTATCAAGTAGATCTGATTCATAGTCTTGAAGGGACTCCAACTAGTGCCTCTATTTTAGGTTCATATCTATCTGTGTGAAGATATACCTGAGACTAAGATAATCTTAGTAAATAAAAAAGTGTTCTCCTAGAGGATAGTGACTCTACATCCTTATAGATATGACTATTACTACCAAATCTAGGTCATGAGTCACATAGTTTTTCTCATGGGGTCTCAACTATCTTGACCCATATGTGATCACTATCATCCTATACATTGAAATGCAGCTTATCCTAGCTTCAGAGGCATCAAAATACAATATTTACTCCATTCCCTCCTTCGGTAGTCCCAAAATCGGAGCACTAGTTAGCCTTAACCTCAAATACTTAAAGGATCTCTAGCACTACCGGGTCTAGCTAAATGACCACCATTTTTGTTTCAGGTAAGTCAAAGGGGATTTAATCCTGGGGAAGTCTGACATGAAGCGTTAATAGTATCCTACCAGGATAATAAAATTAAGAACCTTCGACACACTCTTGGGTGGATCCCAAGAATGTAATGCATCAATCTTTTCTAGTTCCATAGATAATCCTTTCTCATATATGACATGACCTAGAAATTGAACCTCACAGATCCATAACTGGCACTTCAAGAGATTACCATAAATCTAGGGCTCCCAAAGTAAATCTTGGATCATCCTCAAGTGCTCGACAAGCTTCTACTCCGATGTAGAGTAGATGAGTCTGTCATCAATGAATACTTCCAAAGATTGTTCCAAGTATGTCAAGACTATTCGGTTCATCAAAGAAATAAACACAATGGGGTAATTCATCACTTTTAAAGGCATCACCAGGAACTCTTAGTTTCTATAGTGACATTATAATTCTAGCTTTAAAATACCAACATTGTGAACCCTAAACTGGTGGTAGTCATACCTGAGATCAATCTTTGAGAGCTATCTTGTGCCTCAAAACTAATCAAAGAGGTTGTTAATCCTAAAAAAGGTGTACTTTTTCTTTATCATGGCCTAGTTCATTGTGATGATAATCAACACAAAGCTGTAAGATCCCATCCACATTTTTCATAGACAAAACAAAATATACTCAAGGTGACTGACTGGTTCTGTTAAAACTCTTATCTAGAAGGTCCTCCAACTACACCCTCATATCTCAGAGCTTGGTAAGGGCTATCTAATATGATATAGAAGTTATTGAAATGATACCAGGGTGAAACTCAATGAATAATTCCATATACCACCTTATAGGTAGTCCCAAAATATCATCAAAGAAGATGTCCATAAATTCCTCTACCACTAAAGTAATCTAGATTTCAGGATAGTCCGCTACGCCAAAGAATAAACTTTCCAACTAATGGGCGATGAGATTCAGCCTCCTGCATACAAGGACCACTCATTCCACTATGAGATCTATCTCACCTAAAAAGATGAATCTCATACTCTCTGTGTAAATACATTTTAACCATCTCTGGTTATAGTTAATCGATGTTAAAATTGTGGAAAACCAATCCTTACGCAATACGATGTCTTAAGGTTTTATTGTGATGACCAAGAGGTCCCACATGAAACTCTCTACACCAAGTGACAACTCTCACTGGTAATAGATAAGTGACATTGAATAATCACTCCCTATAGGTACCTCTATCCATAGTTGATGGACTAAGGTCTCAACTAAAAGCTCTAGCTCTCACACCAAATGTAAGGAGATAAAGGAGTGAATCACACCTATGTATACTAGTACCGTGGTATGAGTAGAATAAATATATATTACAAATTAGATTATCTCATGTGCAGTCTGGTCATAAAACTCTATGGAATACAATTTCCCACAACCCCAACCACCAGCACCTTGAGACTCACATGGACCACCTAGTGGTGGTGGTGGTAAGATCTCATAATTTCTCCCTAGACCAAATTTTTCCCCTTCTAGATTTCTCTTGATCCTCTACCAGCACGACCTCCCTAATTTCTGACCTAAACATTTTTGAGGGATCCCTAATCATGATGTTACCTATACCATAAAATTCTATTTACTATATTCCTTTCTTGATCACTATGATGGGTCAGGAAATCATGAGCCAAGTGACCATGCTCATTGAAAGTATAACATAGCCCCTCACTAGGCCGACTGGATCCTCTGTTCAATATATAAGCCACATACCCACATGTCTGAGTTTCAGAATTCCTCATATGATGAGATCTTGATGTTTTAAACCTTCTACCTACTGAAGATGACTCAACCACAAGCTACCCACCACCATCTCCGACCACCTGAAGCCTCTCTTCTAGGAAGATCGTAGTCACAAAAACCAAATATAAAACTACAAAAAAAGTGGATAGACATAATGATACCCCAATGTATCAAATGTATCTATAGAGACCCTACCATAACTTCCTCACACTGATGAATCCATCTCAATCCATGTTGTGGGAGTACCATATAAGGTTAGTGAACTTGATGAAATATTCAACTACTATCATGCTACCCTGCTACTCCTTAAGAATCTCCTGGATCCAAAATGATCGTAATAATTATGGGAAATACTCCTCATTAAATAGATTTTGGAAGTTGAAACATGAGAGAGTCGTCTCTTCATGGGTCCACATGACCAAACTGGACCAATGCCCATCTATTACATGGAAAAAACTAGCTGCCAATGAAACCATATGATCAATCAGGGTCTGGACCATCTTAAATACCTATACTAACAAGTGAAGAAAATACTCTACTACCTAGGGATTAGATTCACCATGCAAAATTCGTGGTATATGACGCTAGAACTCATAGAATGCGCTAAGCCTGCACACATCCTGTAACACCCCAGGTAAATAAAGAATATGAAATCTTTATATTTATCCATATTTGTGAATCAAATATTAATATTACTTTAAAGGGGATGCTATGCTCGATGGCGTACCCAATACGCAACAACGAGTTTCTTAGGAATCTTACGTTGCACCCTAGTAATAAAATAATATTATTTTAAATGGTAGTTAACATGTAGACGTTGTATTGGCGGGAATGGATATAAATAACTAAAATATGATTATATATGTTTTTTCAATGTTTTTACATTTATCCAAAGGCTTAAAATACGGAAAGAATTCAATTTTAGGCTTTTATAACCTAATTTTCACTAAAGGTTCACTTATCGCCTTTTGATGGAGAACTGTCATTAAAAATAGTTTTGATCACTCTTATACATTATTTTGGACCAAATAAAACTCTTCTTTAGAATCAGGACATCAAATTTTACTTTGTGTAAATTTTTGGTATTTTTCCGATAAAGTTCATTTTTTTAATGAATAGTGTAAAATGTTGTTTTTTAATTCAAAAACTCTTTTTAATCTAATTTATTTATATTATTAGATTATCTTTTGAAATGGTTTTAAAGTGAAATTAGAAAATATTTTTACCATTAAATCCAATAGTGGTCGTTGGAATTAATTTCACTTTGAAATCAGACTTAAACTAGTGTCAATCTTTTGATACTTATTGTTTCATAAAAACACGCTATTTGCTCTGACAACGGGAATTAATTATTAAATTAATTAATGAAACTTATATGTTGTGAATTTTGTAAAATGGAATTCATTTTTGAATTCGGAATATCAAATATAGCTTAGGGTGAATTTTTGGTATTTTTTTGAAAAACTTCAATTTTTGATGAATAGTGAAACCACTAAGTGGTACTTATATTAAACTGATTTTTCGTTTAAATAAAATTTTACCATTTCTGTGTTTTGAATTTTAAAAATCCGACATACATGGTTTTTATTAAGAAGTAAAATGTGGTTCAATGAGATAAAAATATTTTTTTGGTGAATAGTAACTTATTAAGTTTTTAATCGCGATTAGAGGTAATTAGTGCAATTTAAGGAAAAAATGATATTATAATAAAATGAAAATACATTGAAACATGTCCTACCCTTATTGGATGTGTCATGGCTGACCAATACAAGCCATGGGTCAACTTGGGGACCCCATGGAGCCACTTTGGTTGGAAAATGACATAAATACCTTTTATTTAATGTTAATGTAAAAATGACACAAACATCATATGTTTTACGAAAACATTTTTTACATGGGGTTATAAAAATCAGATTTTTGATTATAAATACTAATTTGAAATCTAAAAAGATTTCCTACATCATAGTATTTATTTTATAATTTTTAGACACTAAATAAATTAAATTATTTATGACATCATGATGATGCAGCGATGACCTCATTATTTCAAGATTTAAATAAAATGGAAAGATAATG
The DNA here is from genome assembly GCA_963277665.1 of Viscum album. Classification (NCBI taxonomy): domain Eukaryota; kingdom Viridiplantae; phylum Streptophyta; class Magnoliopsida; order Santalales; family Viscaceae; genus Viscum; species Viscum album. The sequence goes on from OY728138.1 coordinate 2,004,862,000, forward strand.
TAAAATCTATGAACTAAACATGTCCAAAACTTATTGTATGGGTGGATTTAGAACCCTTAACACCTTATCCATGAATTATATCAATGTGGGACCTTTTAAAACCGAAACACATTTTCAAATAAAGTAATATTTCTTTACTTTCCAAAAGTGCCCCTCCTCTCCTCTTATAAAAGGCCCCCACCTCTACCTCCTTACCCATACTCCCAAAGCCTTTGGCTCGGCCAACACCTGCCCATTTTGTCTCTCCACTTACCTCTCTTACTCCTTGAAGACTCACATTGGGCAGAAGTCTTCCCAAGGAAGCCTTTGAGCTCAAAACAAAGGGAGTTACCCGATTTTAAGGTAATGTGTTCACTTGAGTCCTTTTGTTTTATTTTGCCTCTCCAACCCCATAAACTCTTTTTATTCATTTCTTTTGTAACAAATCCAGTATCTTCAATATACTAGGATGTTGTTATAATAAGTATTCGAGCTAAACTTACACACACCTACATCTAATGGTTAAAGAACATACTGTTTCCGTGGATGGTGAATTTCTGCCTCACGAAACGATGATTGTTCAACACTCATATAACACCTTAAAAGGTGGCCATTAAGATGTAACTATATTTATATGTGATATATAATATGTTTATGTTTTACTTAAGCTTCTGTATTTTTCATTTGTGGCTTACCTTTATGGCTTCCATTATGGGTATACGCGATATCTTCATTTAAGGAAGTGCGGACTACCGCCCCCTCAAAGTGATTTGATTCGTTATTACCATATGTGGTATGTATAAAGGGTATATTTAATGATATTATATATGATACCATACTGAAATTAAAATACTATTATGTATAATTATGTTTTAATTCCATTAAATATGAAATAGAAATGGAAGTAACGTTCATGTGTACGTACGGCTTACCGTCTCCATGAACGGTACATTTCATTTCTTATCTCAAAATATCATGTACTATTATAAGTACATATTTATAATGGATATATATGATGTATGATACATATAAATGATTAATATAATTTTGTAATTAAAATATACATACCTCTCATATAGTTTTAATTCCATTAATACGACATAGAAATGAAAGTAGCGTTCATGCGTACGTACGGCTTACCGTCTCCATGAACGGTGCATTTCATTTCTTTCCTCTAAATGATTATGTGATATTATAAATACATGTATATGCTGGATATATATGATATATATGATATCCAAATCAGTAATGTCATTCTCAATATAAAGAACCTTTGACCACACGAACAACATGCAATTGTAAGAAGTCCACTTTCGACTTAAGAACCAAATATCGACAAAACAATCATTATTAACTTAATGATTACATAATGTTTATAACATGGAAATAAGTGATATAAAAGGAATAATAATCTTGAAAAATGTTCTTAATCAAGTATAAATTAACTCAAGTTTATTATTCAGGAGATTAAAGAACGATCGAGTCAAGTCGGACCCGAGGTAAGAGATCTTACTCCTCTCTTTCTTTTTAAGTACACTCTTTTATGTCATTCCCTCTAAAGATCATCTTTCTTGTTATTGGGATGTTATTTAATATTCCTCTTGATGTAAATTTTGTTGTAATGTGATGAGATACCCTATTTGATCTCATCAATCCATTTTTGGAAGTTTTAAGTGGCGCCGTTAGGCTGCCGAGTTTTCGTAAGTGATTTTTCATCTCACTTTTATTCCCGTGAGATTTATGCTACATTTTCCACAATTTCCTTTGAGTGGTGTATGTACTGACCATTATTTTACTCATTGTGTAATATTCCTTCATTTATGAGTATTTACATCAATGATGTATTGCCCTTCTTTCACGGGTCGTATGTTTCGAAAGATTCCCAAGTCGGTAAGGGAACCTTTCACCCTCCTCTTTTTAAAAGACTTCTTTTGTTGGGTCTTTTAATTTACATATTGTTATGTTGGGATATGTTCTAGTATATCATTATTGATGTAACTTTTATGTCCAAGTGATGAGATACCCTTTATCTCTCTCATCAACCATTTATGTAAAATTTTATGTGACGCCGTTAGGCTGTTGAATTTTACCAAGGGAACTTCTTAACCCAATTTCGATTTCTTTGGGTTCAACATGTAGTTATTGAATATGTCATCCTTTGAATACGTGTGAATAAACTTTTATTCTTTTACACTTAATATCCACTTATATTGGGTGTATTTATATTGGTCACACATAATTATGAGATTTATTTATCCTTAATTTAAGGATACCATCTTTATATTGGATTTCATCTCATTTTACATTTCTTTTGAGACTTCATTGTTGTTATGCACCAATTCCCTCTTATATGGTGTGTATACTGTCCTTTGTCATATTATATCATTAATCCTTTTATTCTCATGATATTATAAATTTCAGATTAAATGTTATTCCGCTATTATTTGTATTCAAGAGTCTCTCATTTTGTTAAAAACTCTTTAACAAAAATATCATTTTAAATGTTTTAAAGATTTATTATTATAAATCTTTATCTTTAATGTCCATGTTTTCAAAATGGTTTTCAGTATTTATTTATACGGACATTAATGTTTTAAAATTATAATTCCATTAAAAGCTTCAAAGTGGTATGGGACACTTTGATTCAAAAATCTATTTTAAATGGTTTTTGAAAATGGATTGCTTAATTCAATATCTGGGAATTATTTATTGTGATTTCAAATGAAATATTGTTATTGAAATGTTTATATTTTCCATATTTTATGTGTAATAATGGTACTTGGACATTATGACGGGTGGTGCCGTGAATACCAGGACGGGTGGTTACGTTATAACCTCCAATGCATTGGGTATGGAAGTCGGACGTATGACTATTCCATTAAGTATGTATGGAAATTGTCCGTATGGCTATTCCATTAAGTGATATGTGTGGGAGTCGACCGTATGGTTATTCCACTTAAGTATGTTTATGTCCCAAGTTACCTTTATATATGTTATGTGTTCTTTATATGGGTTTTATGGTAATCCTCTGGTTACAAAAAGGTAAGTAATGATATTTTATTCAGTGAAGAGTTTTTACTACTTCATAAAGGTGAAAAGTATTAATTTGATAAAGTATACATGGTTTACTTTTTGTTTTGATAAAATAACAGTTTTTATTCTTTGTGTATCCCTTACTGAGCTTCTTATGCTCATCCCAAGTTTTTGAAATGTTTTTCACATGTCTTAGCGTGGAATAGGGTCAAGGATGGGATCAAGGGAAAGTCATGCTACCTAAAACATGAAACAAGACATATTTATTTTTAAGAGTTTTTATTTGATGGAAATTTAGTAGAAGAGACTACTTTGTAATCTTTTGAGATGTAATAGTTATGTCCTAATTCTCTAAAACTCTAAACCTGAAAAGATCCTCAATGTGAATTACTCATTTAATTCAATATTAAGTAAGGTTTAAGGCTGGGGCCTTATAGTTGGTATCAGAGGTCGGTTTAGATAACTTTAGAGGTTAGGGTATTATTTAAGCATAAGTGACATTACCTTAATGGTTAGGATTTCAAAAAGAGTCCTAGTTTTAGATAAAGTGAATGAGTAAGTGTATATTAGTGTTTATATTCCTCATTATTACATGATGGTTATGTTGATATACTCACACTGACCTTTTTGGTTTTAGTAAATGGATGGATCTAGCAGGCACCAAAGTGACAATGGGTTTGAAGGAAACTGTGGTGGTTCTCTGATTAAGATACTGGATGAGATGGGGGATTCAATGAGGAATCTCATAGTTGTTCTAAACCAACTATCAAGGAGTCATGATCAACCACTTCAACCTTGGTGAGTTCTGTAATGCATCATGTACGAGATGGCCAACTCGATGTGGAAATTTAGGTAATAATTATTAAGGTAACCATTAGGGTTTATATGATCCTTAATTTTTAGGTAATTATGGGTTACTCTATGATATGATGGAAAATGAAAGGAATGAGATAAACTTGAGGTTAAAATATGTTATGATTATTCTTGAATATTTTATCTCATTTTGGGGAATGTTTTAAGAATTATATAGTTTTGGAAAAAGGACAAACACGTAGACCGTGTGACAACCCGTCGCGTCGGACAAAGCTGCGGGAATCGAACCCACAACCAAAGTGCAACTGGTATTTATCGCCTACCACTGGACTACATGAAGTCCCTGGTTAGTTTGACTGATTCTTTTTAATTAGATGATTTTATGAATTAAGAGTAAGTTGATTTTGGGTTATTTAGGAAAATGATTAACCTATCATGGAGGATATGTGATTAGGTTAATTACTTTTCAATACGAGACTTTAGGAGAAACTGATGTTGTTTGGAGATAAATGTTACGATTTAACTTGGAAGAATATGCGACTAAATCCCTAAAATATTTGGGTTTCAATCTTAGTTTGGTTTACTTTGAATAATTTTATGGATAAATTGATTATAGAATGGTTCTCGTTGATCTTTGGGTTTGGTTGGACAAATTTTGGAGATTAAGAATAGATTTTCTTTTTATAAAGGGTTATCCTTTTCTGGATTATCTGACCTTGTACTAACCTTTCTGGTTTTGGTTTTGGTTAAAGCCTAAAGACATGGGATGTATATAGTTCTCTTTGGTGGATTAGGTGATTCTCTAGAATTTGATTATAGTACTCTTAATGTGAACAAGTCTCCCTAAATACTCGTCTTTTGGAAAAAAATATGAGTTTGATTAAGGAATCTAGTAAAAGTTGAAAGTCAACATGATAAGTGATTATGTTTCCTTATGAATAAAATTCCTCAATAAAAAGTAGCTTAAAACAGAAATGTTTTCTATTAACTTTTCCTACTGGGGAATCGAATACCGTTTAACCCATCACAAGTTTGTGATTTTCTCATGGTTAACTTTCTCCTAAACATGTTTTCTATCACTCTCCATCAGAACATGACCCTTTGCTTTTTCTTCCATGTCCATGTTTTCCTACACGAAATCCTATTATGGGTTAACTCGGGTGACCTTTGTACTTATCTTTCTTTATTTTAAAGTGATTGTTTTACCAACTCTTCTCCGATGTGGGACTTTCAAGGATGTTTCCAAGCCCAATTTTAAAATTGTGAGGACGCAATTCCCAAAAGGGGGGAAGGATGTAACACCCCAAGTAAATAAAGAATATGACATATTTATATTTATCCATATTTGTGAATCAAATATTAATATTACTTTAAAGGGGATGCTATGCTCGATGGCGTACGCAATACGCAACAACGAGTTTCTTGGGAATCTTACGTTGCACTCTAATAATAAAATAATATTATTTTAAATGGTAGTTAACATGTAGGCGTTGTATTGGAAGGAATGGATAGAAATAACTAAAATATGATTATATATGTTTTTTCAATGTTTTTACATTTATCCAAAGGCTTAAAATACGGAAAGAATTCAATTTTAGGCTTTTATAACCTAATTTTCACTAAAGGTTCACTTATCGCCTTTTGATGGAGAACTGTCATTAAAAATAGTTTTGATCACTCTTATACATTCTTTTGGACCAAATAAAACTCTTCTTTAGAATCGGGACATCAAATTTTACTTTGTGTAAATTTTTGGTATTTTTCCGATAAAGTTCATTTTTTTAATGAATAGTGTAAAATGTTGTTTTTTAATTCAAAACCTCTTTTTAATCTAATTTATTTATATGATTAGATTATCTTTTGAATTGGTTTTAAAGTGAAATTAGAAAATATTTTTACCATTAAATCCAATAGTGGTCGTTGTAATTAATTTCACTTTGCAATCAGACTTAAACTAGTGTCAGTCTTTTGATACTTATTGTTTCATAAAAACACGCTATTTGCTCTGACAGCGGGAATTAATTATTAAATTAATTAATGCAACTTATATGTTGTGAATTTTGTAAAATGGACTTCATTTTTGAATTCGGAATATCTAATATAGATTAGGGTGAATTTTTGGTATTTTTCTGAAAAACTTCAATTTTTGATGAATAGTGAAACCACTAAGTGGTACTTATATTAAACTGATTTTTCGTTTAAATAAAATTTTACCAATTCTGTGTTTTGAATTTTAAAAATCCGACATACATGGTTGTCATTAAGAAGTAAAATGTGGTTCAATGAGATAAAAATATTTTTTTGGTGAATAGTAACTTATTAAGTTTTTAATCGCGATTAGAGGTAATTAGTGCAATTTAAGGCAAAAATGATATTATAATAAAATGAAAATACCTTGAAACATGTCCTAACCTTATTGGATGTGTCATGGCCGACCAATACAAGCCATGGTTCAACTTGGGGACCCCATGGAGCCACTTTGGTTGGAAAATGACATAAATACCTTTTATTTAATGTTAATGTAAAAATGACACAAACATCATATGTTTTACGAAAACAATTTTTACAAGGGGTTATAAAGATCAGATTTTTGATTATAAATAGTCATTTGAAATCTAAAAAGATTTCCTACATCATAGTATTTATTTTATAATTTTTAGACACTAAATAAATTAAATTATTTATGACATCATGATGATGCAGCGATGACCTCATTATTTAACGATTTAAATAAAATGGAAAGATAATGTAAAATCTATGAACTAAACATGTACAAAACTTATTGGATGGGTGGATTTCGAACCCTTAACACCTTAGCCACGAATTATATCAATGTGGGACCTTTTAAAACTGAAACACATTTTCAAATAAAGTAATATTTCTTTACTTTCCAAAAGTGCCCCTCCTCTCCTCTTATAAAAGGCCCCCACTTCTACCTCTTTACCCACACTCCCAAAGCCTTTGGCTCGGCCAACCCCTGCCCATTTTGTCTCTCCACTTCCTTCTCTTACTCCTTGAAGCCTAACATTGGGCAGAAGTCTTCCCAAGGAAGCCTTTGAGCTCAAACCAAATGGAGTTACCCGATTTTAAGGTAATGTGTTCACTTGAGTCCTTTTGTTTTATTTTGCCTCTCCAACCCCCTAAACTCTTTTTATTCATTTCTTTTGTAACAACTACAGTATCTTCAATATACCAGGATGTTGTTATAATAAGTATTCGAGCTACACTTACACACACCTACATCTAATGGTTAAAGAACATACTGTTTCCGTGGATGGTGAATTTCTGCCTCACGAAACGATGATTGTTCAACACTCATATAACACCTTCAAAGGTGGCCATTAAGATGTAACTATATTTACATGTGATATATAATATGTTTATGTTTTACTTAAGCTTATGTATTTATTATTTGTGGCTTACCTTTATGGCTTCCATTATGGGTATACGCGATATCTTCATTTAAGGAAGTGCGGACTACCGCCCCCTCAAAGTGATTTGATTCGTTATTACCATATGTGGTACGTATAAAGGGTATATTTAATGATATTATATATGATACCATACTGGAATTAAAATACTATTATGTATCATTATGTTTTAATTCCATTAAATATGAAATAGAAATGGAAGTAGCATTCATGTGTACGTACGGCTTACCGTCTCCATGAACGGTACATTTCATTTCTTATCTCAAAATATCATGTACTATTATAAGTACATATTTATAATAGATATATATGATGTATGATACATCTAAATGATTAATATAATTCTGTAATTAAAATATACATACCTATCATATAGTTTTAATTCCATTAATACGACATAGAAATGAAAGTAGCGTTCATGCGTACGTACGGATTACCGTCTCCATGAACGGTGCATTTCATTTCTTTCCTCTAAATGATTATGTGATATTATAAATACATGTATATGCTGGATATATATGATATATATGATATCCAAATCAGTAATGTCATTTTGGATATAAAGAACCTTTGACCACACGAACAACATGCAATTGTAAGAAGTCCACTTTCGACTTAAGAACCAAATATCGACAAAACAATCATTATTAACTTAATGATTACATAATGTTTATAACATGGAAATAAGTGATATAAAAGGAATAATAAGATTGAAAAAGGTTCTTAATCAAGTAGAAATTAACTCAAGTTTATTATTCAGGAGATTAAAGAACGATCGAGTCAAGTCGGACCCGAGGTAAGAGATCTTACTCCTCTCTTTCTTTTTAAGTACACTCTTTTATGTCATTCCCTCTAAAGATCATCTTTATTTTTATTGGGATGTTATTTCATATTCCTATTTCTGTAAATTTTGTTTTAATGTGATGAGATTCCCTATTTGATCTCATCAATCCATTTTTGGAAGTTTTAAGTGGCACCGTTAGGCTGCCTAGTTTTCGTAAGTGATTTTTCATCTCACTTTTATTCCCGTGAGATTTATGCTACATTTGCCACAATTTCCTTTGAGTGGTGTATGTACTGACCATTATTTTACTCATTGTATTATATTCCTTCATTTATGAGTATTTACATTAATGATGTATTGCCCTTATTTCACGGGTCGTATGTTTCGAAAGATACCCAAGTCGGTAAGGGAACCTTTCACCCTCCTCTTTTTAAAAGACTTCTTTTGTTGGGTCTTTTAATTTACATATTTTTATGTTGGGATATGTTCTAGTATATAATTATTGATTTAACTTTTATGTCCAAGTGATGATATACCCTTTATCTCTCTCATCAACCCTTTATGTTAAAGTTTATGTGACGCCATTAGGCTGTCGAATTTTACCAAGGGAACTTCTTAACCCAATTTCGATTTCTTTGGGTTCAACATGTAGTTATTGAATATGTCATCCTTTGAATATGTGTGAATAACCTTTGATTGTTTTACACTTAATATCCAATTATATTGGGTGTATTTATATTGGTCACACATAATTATGAGATTGATTTATCCTTAATTTAAGGATACCTTCTTTATAATGGATTTCATCTCATTTTACATTTCTTTTGAGACTTCATTGTTGTTATGCACCAATTCACTCTTATATGGTGTGTATACTGTCATTTGACATATTATATCATGAATCCTTTTATTCTCATGATATTATAAATTTCAGATTAAATGTTATTCCGCTATTATTTATATTCAAGAGTCTCTCATTTTGTTAAAAACTCTTTAACAAAAATATCATTTTAAATGTTTTAAAGATTTCTTATTCTAAATCTTTATCTATAATGTCCATGTTTTCAAAATGGTTTTCAGTATTTATTTATACGGACATTAATGATTTAAAATTATAATTCCATTAAAAGCTTCAAAGTGGTATGGGACACTTTGATTCAAAAATCTCTTTTAAATGGTTTTTGAAAATGGATTGATTAATTCAATATCTGGGAATTATTTATTGTGATTTAAAATGAGATATTGTTATTGAAATGTTTATATTTTCCATATTTTATGTGTAATAATGGTACTTGGACATTATGACGGGTGGTGCCGTGAATACCAGGACGAGTGGTTACGTTATAACTTCCAATGCATTGGGTATGGAAGTCGGCCGTATGGCTATTCCATTAAGTATGTATGGAAATTGGCCGTATGGCTATTCCATTAAGTGATATGTGTGGGAGTCGACCGTATGGTTATTCCACTTAAGTATGTTTATGTCCCAAGTTACCTTTATATATGTTATGTGTTCTTTATATGGGTTTTATGGTAATCCTCTGGTTACAAAAAGGTAAGTAATGATATTTTATTCAGTGAAGAGTTTTTACTACTTCATAAAGGTGAAAAGTATTATTTTGATAAATTATACATGGTTTACTTTTTGTTTTGATAAACTAACAGTTTTTATTCTTTGTGTATCCCTTACTGAGCTTCTTATGCTCATCCCAAGTTTTTGAAATGTTTTTCACTGGTCTTAGCGTGGAATGGGGTCAAGGATGGGATCAAGGGAAAGTCATACTACCTAAAACATGAAACAAGACATGTTTCTTTTTAAGAGTTTTTATTTGATGGAAATTTAGTAGAAGAGACTACTTTGTAATCTTTTGAGATGTAATAGTTATGTCCTAATTCTCTAAAACTCTAAACCTGAAAAGATCCTCAATGTGAATTACTCATTTAATTCAATATTAAGTAAGGTTTAAGGCTGGGGCCTTATACATCCTCACCCGGAACCCCAAGTACTAACTGTTTCTTGATAGGAGGGGGTGCTTCTACCCTCCCACCCAGAGGAAACATATCATGGGATGACCCATGAAATGATTCCTCATCACCCATAGAATCATAATCATGATATTGAATCGATAACCCGTCTGTCTATCTTCACGGAGGAATCTAGAAAGTAATCAAGATATACCACAATGAGATAAGAATATATATATATGGGGAGATTAATCAATACTGAAAGTTAAGGAATCTATAGTATATGATATATGTACCATTTTTTCATGCAACCAATGTCTCAGTATGCCAATTTGAGAAGTAGGTAGTCCGATTCCTTGTACATGGAAATGTTAATTGCCGCACAACCACTGGGTTCCCTAGTTTGAAAGCTACACTTGAGATACTCTGATAACAATTTCCTAAGTTCACAACCAAACCTAATAAGAGAATAAAACTCCAAATACCATCTTGAGGTTAAACTGGATCTAATACCACTTTGTAATGACCTGACCCACCAATCTCACCAGGCTAGCAGTAGCCCGCCTTAACCCCAATCTGGCCTCTAATAAACCAAGGGCCAATGATAAGGTTTGAGAAGGCATAACTAAAATGGGATTCCTTTTCCTAATGTACCTCTATGAAAACACCCAATCATCTCTTTAAAATAGTGAAGAGAAATATAAAGTAGATACTATAACATCTAAAGATAAACCATATATGTAATAGGGTCTATGGAAAACATCATAGTACAGCTGAATACAACCAAAGTGTAAAGGAAAAAAATACACACCCAACCAGAAATGAAGTCTCAACCTAAAAACAATAGGAAAAAGAAAATATAAGAGATCTATACTCTTGATCTCTAAGCCCAACCACCGTACATGGTCAATGCACCTAGGTATCAGTATGATCCACTGTAATCATTACTATTGTATCCTTCATCTTCATAAGACACCAAACATGTAGAAAAATCTCCTTTAGTTGTGATTATATACATACCCAGTATGACACCTCGAAACCAAAAGGGATTAATAGAGAAATACAATGATAGTTATCTAAACCCAAAGTAATAGGGAAACAAAACCCAACAGATACCCATATATGTATTCTCACAAAGAAACAAAAATGAGAGAGAAAGAAGATCTGCATATCATATACTAGAATAAGTTGATGAGTAAGCATATAACTCCAAAAGTCCAACACTGACACCCAATATCAAACACCACGTCACTTGATTATGAGTGGTGGGGTCCTCACCTCACAACCGCACTCCATAGTCGAGGGAGCACACTTCAGTTGTGGAATAACCATACCCCAATGAAGCTTGAAGAAGTAGTACTAATCTATACGTAGAGAAATCACGACTTGTAGTAAGGGTAGTACTGACCCTACCTATAAAAATAAACGGGGAACCCATAACCAGGTGTGATTGGGGAGCACTGGCCCCAAAATCTCTCTAATATCCTGAGAAACCCCTCCCTTAAGTGACAAGGGAGTAATGAACCTGAAATTTCTTTGACACCATGGGGAACCTGTTACCTAGTGAGATAAGGGATTACTGACTCCAAAATATCTCAGATAGATTGGAGAACTTGGGCCCATTTGTAACAAGGGAGTACCGATGCCAACATCTATCTGACGACCCCACCTGATCGCTACTATATTCAAGATTCTCCTGAATAATAATCACAATTGAAACATATCACAGTATTTCTAAAAATCCACTACCAAATCCACTATCATTTTTTAAAGAAAACACTCAAGATAGGATACCCATAGGCCAAAATCTAAGTTAAAATGAAGAAGATACGATAGGTAGAGGATTCATAAGGAGTACACATCATGTATGGGGTCCACATAGTGTATGAACCCACTCATCTACCTATCCATGTTCTATCTAGACATAGATTTTGAATCTATATCATTTTAAACAATGTTTACTCTAGGATACATGAATTGTATTACCACCTGGGGTTCTGTTATTGGATCTCAACACATACTCATGTATTTCTACCTGTACATGTGTACTCTAGTACATGGTGTGTCCATCCACACATGGCCCTATGTATATGTATCCAATAAAAGTATTGTCCACCTGGGTAGGGTCACATGGCATGTAGTCCAACATATATGGCATGTGATGTTTAACTTATCCCAAAACCCTAGCGCCACAGCCGGGGGGCTACACATCGTGTGCTCTTTTGGGATATATAGCTTGTAGTTGGGATTTTCACAGATCTCCCCAACATGTACTGTATCAAAGATCATGAAAATTAATCATTCCATTTGAATACCCAAAACCATCGGGGATATCCTTTGACTATCATTTCCTGACCTGCGATGGCTGGAAAATGGAATTTAACAATTTGCTCGAAGATTGTGTTACCTCCTGTCATTTGTAGTGCCTCACGTAGCCACCCATCGCCACTTTGAATCCAAGATCCATGATTAAAAACCAAAAATTAATCCCTATATATCCTCAAATCAACAATTCGGTCATTTTTCACACATCCACCTTGAATCCAGGGGTCTGATTGTGCTCAGACCTACCTGATAATGTCAAACTGTGGCCCCATAGGCCAATAACGAGAGATGTGATGAATAGGTGGGGGAATGGCACAAGAACAAAGTTTTTTTGGAAAATTTATGTTGGAAAATGATCATAGATCAGGTATACCTAGGCTAGAACATGAAATAATTCAAGAAATTAATGAATCAAATAATTATCTCATCAACAAGGTTTATGGGAAGAATGTGAGGTCACATAACCAATAGAAGATAATAAATCAATGCTCAATATTTTAATCAAAAGTGTATAAATTAACAATTTAAGATACTAAACTCAAAAAAATGATTGATATTTGGTGAATTATGCATTCTCCAATGAAGGAGAAGACCTTCTGGTTCTGCTACCTCTTGATCCACCTCGATCCGATCAACCTTCATCCTCCATTATCGATCCGCCAATAAAGAACACCAGGTCTCCTCTCAATTCTCCCAGGGTTTAAGTAGATAAAATGAGAGACTTTTTATAATGAGGTTTATATAGAATATTTTTTTATCATAGGTCTTTAAAATAAATTAAATAAATTTAATTATATATTTTAATTAAACACACCGCCAACACCTACTTCAAATGGACATCCAGTGCTGACCAACCATAGGTTGTGCCCTAGGATAAATCCCATGTTATGGACTCAATAGTGGTATTATATTTTTTATTCGAGGCTCCATTTAGAAGTTATTCCATTAATCCTGAAAAAATGCACGTGTGTGATAATAATATATTTAATATTTTTTAAATATCAATTTGAGGCTCAATGGGCCTCAAAATCTCGTATCATCTCAATGCCTGGGTACAAAAATATTTTTTAATATTTTTAAACTATTATAGGAAAAAAAGGATCAATACACAAATAATAATAAAGATAAAGTTTTTTGGCCTTGTCACTTAATTTTTACCTTAATTAACCCGATTTACCCTTTACCCTGGTGATACATTTTTACCATGGTTACTATTATTGATGAGAAAAAATAAAATTAAACTCATTAATAATTTTTAACCCTGTGATTAATAATATTTAATACATTTTTCAGTATTTAATTTATATTAGTGGTAGAAATTATTTTTAATATAAGTGCACAAAACACAACGAAAAACTTTTTTTAGAAAATTGTGTTTTTAAGCTTAAAAATTAACTTATACCAAAATAAAATATAATATTGATTCCAATGGAATTATTTAGAATAGTTTAAAATAAATTTATCTTATGTTACTTAAAATAAAATTTCATAATAAAATGTGACTTTTAAATTAAATGATTTATCAAAATGAATTGACACTTTTGTAAAAATTAGAATTTTCACTATTCACTTAAACATCAATATTAAAAAAAGCCCAAAAATTTCATCCTAAATTATATTTTATGTGTTTATTTAAAAAATTTATTTTTTTTATCAAATAAATTTCTAAAATCAAGAATTTTATTTGTTAGAAAACCACGTAATTCATTGAAAACTAATTTAGTTAAATAAAACTGTTAATTTTATTTTATGTTGAATTTTTTTATTAAATTATTTATAAAACTATTATGATTAAAATCCATAAAATGAATACTATTAAATCAAAATATTGATTTATTTATTGGATTACTTGGGCTGTCATAGTTTAACCTAATGTAGTGAATTCCACTTTATCTTAAAAGAGTATAGGATATGATTACAAGTGCAAATGGTTACATTAACCTCAAGGAGAAATTTTGATGGCATAATTTTATAATTGAGGATGATTTTAAGTTTAGAAATAATTATACATAAAAAGAAGATAAAATTATAACATTTTATGTTATGAATTTATGTATTTTGAATATTGGTTCAAATATTTGAACTTAAGTAATTCATTTTAGAATACATCATAAATATTACTCACTAAGAGGTTTGAGGGAGTATTGTATTAGATCGTCACATAGGGATGTAATAAGAGTTACATATGGATGAAATGTTCAAAAAAAATTAATACAATAACCACATGAGAGTCTGGGAGAAGCTTTGGATATTAAAAACTTAAGATATTTGTTGTAATGGTTGTAAACATATCATGTAACTGTCCACTTATGGTTCAAGTAAAGAAATTTGGACCTTGATTGAATAAGACTGAGGAAATTCATAAACATTTATAGTTGATCCATATATTATGTGTTAAAATTATTTAATGAGGGGATTGTGATACACTTATCTAATTTATGAATGACATGAGATGTGTCCATTAACTTTGTTATTATTTTTTATAGAATCAAGAAAAATGAGATGAATATACTATATTGAACTTTTCTATGTCTACTAGTCACTTTATGTCATGTAAAAAAAGGAATTTATAGGTATAAATACTATGTATATGATACATTTATTGATGGGTATGTTCATGTAGAAATATGAGTATGTTTGATGGAGATCACATTAGACCCCTTAGTTGATTGAGTAGCATTGATGCCTTACTAGAGGCCACTATTTTCTTATATCTATGAAATATGGATTTCATATTTTTTCTTCACTATACAAAGTCCCATAGGGTCACACAATTGGGATTCTAAATAAGGATTATTTTTTGGATAATTTTTTTTGTTTCAAAATGAAGTGAATATAATAAAACCATATCTAAAAGGGTTTTGGATGGACCCACAAAGGGTTTTAAAGTTTGGCATAAAGTCTATTTGGATTTTAGTGAAATTGAGAGATTATTGGGTATGTGCACTAAAATATATATGATACTTATATGTTTTATCTTATTTAATTAAAGCTTAATGAATGCGTTTTCTACCTCATTTCCACACAATTTAATTTTCAGTTATTAATCTATTGTGAAAGGATTAAATGGATTGATTATTCATTGAAGAGGATTCAATAAATTAATGACAATGAGAATAAATATATACAAATAATATGTACACGGATAACAAATTTCAATAAATAAAACATTTCATGAATGAAAATATAAAGAGATGGGTTCCCTCTTGTGGTTAAAAAATATTTTTTGGAAATCCTTTCAAATCACTCTTACTTCCCATATCTTTTTCATCACCTTTGGTGAAGATTCTAAAAACTATTCAAGTGTAATAGATTACTATGATTGAGATTGGAATCCGTAGGCTAGTGTACCATATTTGGAGGTAGGATTATTTTTCCTACTGCTCATATGATCTTTATCAAGTGTACTCCATCAAAGTTCAGATATGGATATTGCTATATTATAGGTACACATTTACGATCTTAATTTTATTAAATGTTAATTTCATAAATGTTAGATTATATATATTTGTTTTTTTCTTCCACTTCCATATATATATTATGGACAATGAAAACCTAAAATATCAACAGATTCAATATCCCCCTATCTAAAGAGCTCATACATGGCATATATAATGACCTAAAAACATCACTCTTTTAATAAAGGATCTATTTCCCCTCAATAACTTATTATTATGTTTTACAATTGAATCACATAAAAAGGATTTTAATTTTTATAATAACATTACACATCATGAGTTGATATTGATTAGTACAACTTGGAATAGTAAAGGGATAGAAAACACGTACTAGAAATCAATAACACTTTATTTCATTATTTAACAATGTTACATTCAGTGTAAAAAACACACAATATAATATTGAATATAGTTTTGGAAAAAATAGTGGATAAATAAATTGAAATATAAAATTTGGGTCCCTCAATATACTAGAATCACTGCACCCATGAATGCCACTATAATTGAGGAACATAGAGTTAGTAATACAATATTCATTTTATAAATGATATTGAACCTTGATAGAATCAAAGTGAATGATAAAGTGTAAGAATACCAGTGTATTTATAGAGAAATATGATCATCTACCTTTTTGTTTGTTGAAAAATATGATTAATCAACATTATGGCCACTAGTCAATGAAATATTTGGTTATTGTTACTGTTGGTTACGTAGATTAATTTAAGTGACTATCAATATTATTTAACGATATAATCAAAATTGTATTTTTTAGATACTGTTAAAAAATTATATTAAAAATATGTTTTATGATAAATGTATAAGTTTTAAAGAAAATTTATTTTCATTAAATAATATTATAAAACAATTTTAAAAATGATAATATATTTTAAGGAATTCCTAAATATTTTTTATAATGACCAGAATGTTTATTTTTCTATAAAATTGAATTTTTTAATAAATTATTTTTTTTATTTAAAAGTTTAAATTCACATACTTAGATATTTTTTTAATAAAAGAATTTCATTTTTTGACTTGGAATGTCAAAATTATCTTAGGGTGAATTTTTTGAGAATTTTTAGACAATGTTTAATTTTTGGTGAAAAAGTGAAAATTGAAGCTTTACGTGCACTATGATTTTCTGAAATCATTATTATGTAAATATCATTAAAAATTTTATGAAAAATTTTATGTAATAAAAATTTAATTTAATAAGTATAAAAATGTATTTATAAATATTAATTTTAATTTAAAAATTTATACTTTACTTTTTTTAAACAAAAATTGGATTTTTGAAATAAAATTTATTTTTTGGTTTTTGCGCATTAAATGGGTTGAATGGAAGGTGAGGTTAGGTTTTATAAGGACTTTAAAATATATAGACCCTATATCACTCATCAATATTACAATTTTTTTTATAATTCATTTCAACCACAGGTGATTTTCTTATATAATTAAATAACCAATATTTAATCCCTTAAAACCCACCCCTTATCAAGAATAAATACCACCCCTTCTTATTTTCTATCCACTCAAAATTCATAATACATGAAGTTATGGTAATTTTACCACAAAAAATATTCCCTTCATGGTTCTCTAAAGGTTTCAAGGTACCATCCTCAAGTTTTAGGAAGAAAATCATTAAGGTAAGGGAATTATCCTCTTCTTACTTTTCATTCAAGTATCTCATTTTGTGAGTCTTCTTAATGTTAAAGTTTATTTATTTTTATGTAGTTTTTCTTCTTCCCATTACTTCCCAAATGGTGTTTTATCAATGTAAGGCCTCTATTATCTCTCATTATTCCCTCTATTTAATCCATGTTTTATACCATAATGCTATTGAATTGATTTGTTGAATTCTCTGCTTTACATGAGAAATTACAATATTATGAATACAAAAACCAATTCTTTTTCAGTGGTTATTTACCTAGATGTAAATATAAATTATTTATTGTGAGTTTACATGTGTTAAACCCATATTCCATTCTCATGGGTAAAAAATGATGATATTTTCATGATTTTAATCACATATGAACGCAATGATTTTATATGAAATTCATTTTTATTATCTTATAGTTATTGGTAAAATGATTTATTATGATCGATTTGGATCACATAAATTAATATATATGAAGGGAAAACCATAATAGTTCATTAATGTATTGAGTAAATAATTAATCTCTAGAGATGACTGTTTTATGCTACCTCGGTGAAGAACCTTGGTAATTATGATTTATGACACCATAGTGATAAAACATGGTTATATGCTTATGAATGACTCATTTTTAAATTGTATCCACATTTACATGTTATTATTAATGTTATTTCTATTATTATATGCCTGATGTTCATATGATCAATCCTTATTGGTATTCCTTATGGTCACATGCTAAGAATCTTCTTTGTTTATTCCCTTAATGGGCTTTATGATCACTCATTTCTTTGATTTATGTCACAAGGACATGAGATGTAATAAAAGTAAATTAGTATGAACCTATAAAAAATAATTTTTAGTTAATTATAAGAATTTTTATGTTTTTTATGTGTTATATTCATATTTTTAAGACACCAAACCTCAAATTTTCCTCTATATTATTAACTGTTGTACCATGTAATGAAAGATTTATGAAATAAAAAGGTGGATTGCTATAGTTGGTATCAAAATATAGTTTAGTTATTTATGGAATTAGAATTATAAAACTTCAGTGAAATACTTAGGGATAAGACTAATAATAGGAAAACATCCTTACATTTTGGTAAATTATTAAGTGGTTTCCAAGAAAACACAACCTTGTCTGGATAATACAAGTAGATGCGACTCTAACACAGTTGTACCTAGAGGTAATAACCCTGAATAGGGTGCATTTAGTTAGACTTTACATCACTTTGTGCTTGAAAATGGGTCTTGTTTCACACCTTCTTTGACACTCTCGAGTGATATTTTTTGGTTAATCACATGTTTTTACAATCCATTATGAAGGATATACAGATAATGTGAAAATTTTATTAATATTGAAGTATATCATCCAAGAAGCATGATTTTATAAAAGGTTAGGATTATTATTTCCTTTATAATTGTTATTATAAAATTCCTAGTAGTAAACAATTTATCCCTTAGGTTTTATCCTTCTAGAGAAAATGGAAGGTTATAGAAGGACTCTTGAAAATAATGGATTCAATAGAAAATGTGATGACGAAATTCCCAATATTAGGGAGATTGATTTCAAAACTTCATGACGATGATGAGGAAATTAAATCAAATAATGAACAAAAACCGAAACCATGTGAGTTATCATGATTCACTAAGGAAGGAACAACTAGTAGTTGAATCCTTCATGCATCAATGACCACCTATTTTTAGTGGAACCTCAAATATACTAGTCATAGAATACTGGATAAATACTATAGAAAAGATATTTTTTACTACATTATTCTAAATAAGATAAAGTTACTTTGGTAGTATATCGCATAGAGGGAGAAGCTAATCACTGATGGACACTAATCAAGAACATGAAACCAAGGGATGAGGTAGACACTATGGGATGGGAATAATTCAAAAAATACATTTTCATTAAGTATTTTCCTTATACCCTCCAAAACAAAATAGAGAGGGAATTCCTCGATGTGAAATAAAGAGAAAATGAATTGGTGGGGAATTATGAGATGAATATTACAAGGATTACACATTATGCTTCAGGATTTATCATTAATCCTAATGGGAATACAAATCAATCCTTTTGTGGATTGAGATCCTATCAAATAAATATTTGGAAATCCAAGACTTTTGGAGTTATGAATAGATAGTGTAATGTGATATCAAATTTTAAATGGAGTTTGGAGTTTCCCAGTGGTCCCTATGGGAAGAATGATAAAAAGAGAAAGATGAATCAAAACTTTGGGAAGGACACTGACCATGAAAAGGAAGGTAATAAACTACAACATCCCTTGTGAAATGATTATTTAAAAATGCACTCATGGAATTTTCTTCAAATAAGTGGTATGTGCTATAAATGTGGTAAGGTTGACCACATTTCTTGAAAATATCAAGGAGATTCAAATCGTCAACTCCTTAATGATGATAATAATAGGAAGATAGTAAAATAACATCTTATGGTGCATTGATTTAACTATGGAGAGAATGTTCACTTTTCTAACTAGTGACCAAATCCAAAGGTGATAGAGGTAAACTGAGTCTAAGGTATATTGAACCATTTTAGGTTGAGAATAAATCTAAAGGATGAAATTTTTTTAAGGGGAGAGGAATGTGATGACGTAAAAAACATTATTTTGTAAATAAATAAACTATTTTCTATAAATAAAATTGCATTATGTATTTCAAGATAATCAAATTAAAATAATTTTAAAATTCATTATAACTTTACACATTATGTTTTGATATGAAGTAGTATAATTGGGAACAATTAAGGGATAGAAAACACATACTAGAAACCGACAACACTTTATTTCATTATTTAAGAATGTTATATTCAGTCTAAAACAACACCAAATATCATACTGAATATTACACTGGGAAAAAAATATATCCTAAATAAAGTGAAATAAATAAATTTGGTTTACCTTGATCCATTAGAATAATCTCACCCATTAAAATCACTATAATAGAGGAACAGATAGCTAGTTCATTTTGGAAATGATATTGAAGCTTTATAGAATCAAATTGAATGATAAAGTGCGAGAATGATGGTGTATTTATAAGAAAATATGATCTTATTCCATTATGTTTTTCATCCAGTACAATTGATATACATTTTTACCATTAGTTAATAAAATAACTTGTCATTATCATTGTTTGTTATGTAGATGCATTTAACTAACCTTCGTGATTATTTAATGATATAAGAAAAATTGTAATGTTTTTAGAGACTATAAAAATATTCTATTAAAAATATGTTTTGTGATAAAGGTATAAATTTTAAATAAAATCTATTTCCATGAAATAATCTTATAAAACACTTTTTAAAATTATAATATATTTTAACGAAGTCCTAAATAATTTTCATAATAGTCAGAATGATTATTTTTTTTATAAAATTAAAAAAAAAATATAAATAAGGAATTTATATAAAAGTTTAAATTATAATACATAGAGATTTTTTTATAAAAAAATTTCATTTTGGGACTGAACATATCAAAATTATATTTGGGTTATTTTTTGATAATTTTCTGAAAATGTTTATTTGTTTGGTGAAAAAGTGAATATTTCCGCTTTAGGAGTACTACTATTTTATGATATAATTATTTTGTCAGAAAGATTAAAAATTTTATGAAAAATTTTATTCAATAAAAATTTCATTTATTAAGTATAAAAATTAATCTTAATCTACAAATTTTTTACTTTACAATTTTGAACATAAAATTGGATTTGTGAAATAAAATTTATTTTTTGGTTTGTGTGAATTAAATGGATTGGTTGGAAGGTAATTTTAGGTTTTGTATTCCCTTGGACGTCCAAACATTGTATCTTACTCCCTAATAGCATATAAAATTGGTTGTAATTCCTTGCAACCATAATTAGTTAACTTATATAATGAAATAAGTAATATTTAATCCTTTAAAACCCACCCTCCTCAAATATAAAGACCACCATTCCCATTTCCTATCAACTCCAAATTCATAATCCAAATATTTATGGTAATTTTACCTCCCAAAGTATCCCTAAAAGGTTTTCTCAAGGTCTCAAGGTGTTATCATCAAGTTTTAGGAAGCAAATATTCTAGGTAATGGAATTCTCCTCTTCTTTTTTTTTTTCATTCAAGTACCGCCTTTTTGTGAGTCTTCTTATTGTCAAATATTCTTTCTTTTCAAGAAATTTTTATCTATCCATTACTTAGAAAATTATGTTTTATCAATGGGATACCTCTATTCTCTCTCATTATTCCCTACCTTTATTACATGTTTTATATCATCATCCTTCTAAATTCATTTCTTGAATTTCTCTCTTTTACATGAAAAATTACAATATTTTGAAAACCCAAACCACTTTTTTGGTGGGTATTCCACTATATGTGAATAAAACTCATTTATTGGGTAGTTTTATGTATTAAACCCACTTTCCCTTATCATGGCTTAAAAATAAAGTAATGTTCATGTTTTTAAGTACTTATGCACTCAATGATTTTCTATGAAACCCGTTCTTTATTATTGTCAGGTTATTGTTAAAATGATTTATTATGATAGATGTGGATCAAATAAATCAATAACTAAGAAGGGTTTTCCATGATAGTTTTTAAATGTATTGGGTAAATAATTATACTCTATATAAGATATGTTTTATGATACCTTGGTGAATAACCTTGGTAATTATGATTTATGACCCCCTGATGATAAAAATTGGTGATATGCTTACAACTATCTCATTTTTATATTATAGATATATTACCATGTTATGATTCATGTTATTTATATAATGATATGCCTCATGTTAATATGATCATGGATTATTGATACTCCTCATTGTCACATGCTAAGTTTCTCATTTTTTATTTCCTTACTAGGATTTATGCTCACCCCTTTATTTGATATGTATCCCTAGGATATGAGATAAATTATAAATTACTTAGGATGAACCTTTAAATAATCATTTCAGGTGTATTATAATAATTTTTATATTTTTCATGTATTATTATCTTATTTTAAATACTCTAAACCTCAAAATATCTTCTGTATTATAAAATATTATACCATGTAATGTAATATTTATGAAATAAAAGGAGGGTTTATATAGCATAGGATCCTCTAATAGAGTCATTATACCCAGACCTACTGGGGGTGTAGGATCCTCCACTATAGTTATAGAGAATATACATGGGTTTTATATTTTAGTAGTTTAGATTCTTGGACCTGGGTGCTAATTTCTCCTGAATATGGGCTATGCATAGCAAGAATCTCTCCTATATCCCATGTCTCTCCTTTACAAAATACTAGGGTGGTTATGACTATAGGGGTTAGTGTTACCTTAACCAACATACACTCTTGACCATGGTTTGGATTCCCAATCGGATTCTAGAATGTAGACATAATATCAATTATTTTGGATGATAAGGTGTTGTACACCCTAGGCTAACTCACATACTTCTATGAGGCTCATGTTCTTATTTATGGTTTCCATTGGTGAAATGGATATCAAAGAGGTTGATAAGATCAGATGCTCTAAGACATCTGATTCCTTAGGAACCCTTGGGTTTACTTTGAGATACAACATATAACTGGTCTATCATCTTTAGAATTGTAGGCTATTTGGTACTTAGATCATCTATAGTTTGATTCATGAGTTGGATATGAGTTGATTAGGACTTATCTATGTCCCCGAGTATTCTAGTAGTGGAGTATATTTGGATTATCCATTCTTGTCTTCCTCCTAGTTACTCTCTAGTATCAGGGGTTTTAACTAACTGATTACAGGTATTTCCTTTGTGGTTTTTGGGTGTCTTAATAATTATGTTTATACTCACACCTACAAAGTTATTGTGCCCACATGTGA
This sequence comes from Viscum album, assembly GCA_963277665.1. NCBI lineage: Eukaryota > Viridiplantae > Streptophyta > Magnoliopsida > Santalales > Viscaceae > Viscum > Viscum album. The sequence goes on from OY728138.1 coordinate 2,004,885,286, forward strand.
TTTTTCTATGTAGGTGACATAGGTATCAAATTTGGTTTTTGATAGATGTGGATTTTTTGTTTCTTATTCAGTGATAATGCTTAGAGAAACTTAGTGCCATATGTAAGATCATGGTCCATTATAGTAGTGGTGACTATTGAAGTTAACGGTCAACTTAGGACTATACCTATTAAGTGATGAGATTTTAGGGTCTTGTGTCTATCATATTTATTGGGTTTTTAGACGTGCAATTCTTTTGGTATTTCCCTATGCAGTGTTGTTCTTGTATTTTTTATTATAAGCATATGTTTTATATAGTTAATATTTATATATATATATAAACTTTTGGTTTTTCTGGTTATTTTATGAATTGGAGATATGTGTTTTTTATAGGTTGATATAGGATAAGGCCTCCCATATTGTATGATATACCTACTTAGTGTTAGTCACCAGAATATGAACTTTTGTAGGTGGGGGTGTCACACATGACTTACCACCCACTTGGGAAAGCCCATGGTGGGCTAGGTCCTATTAGGAGACAGGAAGGGGGGGGGGGGTGAATTATAAGTCTTAAAATTAATTAGAGTAAAAATAGTAGTATATAATTTAGTGGATTATAATGTTAAATAATTCAAACATAAATAGAAGATGATATGAAAGTGTAATGAGTGAAAATAGTAAAGATAAAAACTATAGTACAAGATATTTATAGTAGTTCAAATCCAAATAATCCTACATATACTCTTTACACTTTTAATACAAGTGCATGGATATATACTATGATACAATCTTTAAAAAGGTATAGACCAAATCCATCCTTTCACAAGGTTGAATACTAAACCTATAATTTTACATAAGTGTAGACCAAATTCAGACTTTATTAATAGAATCTATAACCTATGAATTTTATCTTGTTCAAGAACAACCTGTGACACTACTTTTTAGTTAGGTAGTAGAATCAAATCGACACTAATTAATGATGGTATAACTAATGTGAATACAATGTATAAAATTTAGTATAATGAAAATACTAAAACAAGGGAACCATAAAATTTTAAAGACGTGGTGTTGGTGTAGAAACAATGATATTTGGCCCTTGATGCAGTAGTGGAATGATTTACCTTTAGGTGAACAAACTTTTCCTTAACAATTCATAATAGTATTGAGTATTACAATGTATCTCTATAACTTTATAAAACTTTATTATTTTATGGGAACTATTTCTATCTAATCATATCTTTTACTTCCTTAATGATTCAACATTTATAAAGAATATTCTTCAAAGGATAACCACTTCAATATAAACACCATAATCTTCCGTAAATCTCTCAATAACATTTAATGAAATTGTTATAATAATTCTAATGAGGAAATAATATAGTTACCATAATTCCAAAAATGGTAATTGCTTGTATTTAATCCATCGTAGACTTTTAATAATAATTTTCCACATCTCCATTCATATCATATTTTATATCCTATATAATAATTAATATTTAAACACTTTGAATAATACCTATAATCACATAAAAACAATGACTTTGAAAATGAAAATATTTGAATTTTGAATATTGTAACCCATATTATTAGGCCTAGCTTATGATAAATAATACAATCATAATCAATGATAAATGATAATCATTATATTTTTATTTATTTTCTAATAGGGAGAAGCCCGGTACAAAAGAGAATATGTTAAAGGGGTATAATTTAATAGAGCCTGAGGGTGTCACCTTGAACTAAATCCATGCCTCCTTGGTGAAGGATCCCAATGAGGAGAAACATGTGATCGACATATCATGATTTTATATAGAAGTAAGGAAGTTTGAAACTTTATTTCCCTCACGGTACATATGTATCAATTCCACCGAATTATTGATTGGGATTTTTCTCTTGAGAATGATATAAGAGGCTAACCAAGGAGTAGAAGTGAGCCTACATAAGGAATTATGAATAATTTTGGATTCCATTTCGACTGTAGTGAGATTAATATTGTTCTTTATGCACTGAATAAGTCTAGTCAACACCACCCCTTGCTTTGGCCTGAAGAGATTCCCCACCACAAAAAAAGTAAGTGAAAGAAAAAATTACTGAGCCACCACTATTATGAACATTCCCCCCTCCCTAAATGATACCTACACTTCAAGATCCATTTATATTTAGTTTGATCCCCGATTTGTGAGAGTGCCAACCAATCCACCAGCCTTTCTGGTCCCAAGTGGTGGTGCAAGTGGAAGATCTAGTATTCCTTAAAAACCTAAAATATGGGGATTCAGTCAAGTCCTTTTCCATCTGAGAGAGATCAATGAGCAAACTTTTTGTTCTGAGAACTAGTCCAATCTTTGATCACCCTACCCCCTCATGATGATATTTGTTCCTTGAAGTCCATATGAACTAGTAAACTACCACTAAGATAAAAATTATCAATTTATGTTCATGGATACTATTCTTTGCCCCTTGGAAACCAAACATCAAGGATAGATCCACCTAAAGACCTTAGACGATGGAGACCGGTGTACTCTCTAAATGCGTACCATATTTCCTGCACCCACACCCCCTCAAAAAATAGTTGTTTAAAGGATTCTTCTCTAGGATCGCTGTAGAAACAAAACTTTCAATCTAGGATGATACCCATCTACTAAACCTGATCATCCATGAAGAGATAACTATCCTGAATGCACTCGATGAGAAAAATTCAGTTTTGGAGGGATGTATTTAAACTAGAGTATGTCCCCCCGTGTATTCAGCTCAGTGATGATGAGCACCAAAAAATAGTAGCCCCTATAGGAGAAAGTGACCAATATAGAACCTATAAAGATTCATCTATCAGAATCAGAGTATAGATAAATAAGCTCAAATAAAGTTCCCTAATCATTGCTCAATACTTCATGGGAGAAGGTTGGGAACTCCTTGGATTGTTTGAACTGCATAGAAACCATACAACATTCTGGGAAACATAGGGGATACTAGCATAGTTTTCATGGAAGAATCTGATCTCCCAAGTGCCCACAATCCACTAGGAGTGCCCTTGGGTAACTTGTAAATACAAATGTATGATTCCCTAGAAGTAGGATGAGACCCTACTTTGCATGCCCATATCCTTATTATACTTCTGTGCTATGAGAAGTCCCCATAGAGACTGTCCTTTGATAATTTACCAAGCCAGCTTTGCACGCAATCTATGAATTTAACCGAAGATGCTATAAATGTTGATTACACGTTTTTCTATTTTATCCATCCAAGCCCATGTCACCCAGTGATGTATCCCATCACATTGAGCACCCCAAAGGAAATTGGTCAACACTTTATGAATATTAGTAACCACTACTTTCATGTCCAGGAGATGGATAAAATACACATTGGAATATAAGTGAGAACACTATTAATAAGGGTGATTCTATCACTGAAAGATAAGAATAGGTTCTTCCAATTATTAATGAATTCAATGATTCTATCAACCACCTTGTTGAAATAGAGGATACGAGGCTTGCATGGATAAACCAAATCCTGAAGATAGTCCATTGGGAAGGAATTTCTATGTGTTCCCAAACTTCTTTCCAATATAGAATCTCATTTGTACAAACACATCTTCAATATATAAAAGCTACTCTTTTCATGGTTCACCAATTTCCTACTCCAATGTAAGTAATCTTACTAAATTCTATTAATACCATGAATAGATTTCTTACTTCCGTTCAGGAAAATAACCATATCATTAGAATACATAAGAAGGGAGATGCTTTGTTGGAGGTACCTACAATGATATGGAAGTATTCCTCCTTCAAGGAGGTTTTTTTGATGAAGTGGTTGATAGTGTCTTTCACGATAATGAATAAACTATGGGATGATATATTTACTTATCTAATCCCACACACCATTTTAAAGAAACCACAATTTTCCCCATAAAGTATATAGATAACCATGCAGAACTAAATCACCTAAACATATGATCAGTTTCCCACAGGGAAAAGAGTTAATAATAAAAAACCCATCATGAAATTCCACACTTAAAAGTAATCACTTTTTATTCTAAACTTCACTTATAATCAATACATAAGAGTAAATATTATGATACATAAAGGCCTATTACATTATAAAAATAGATAAAATATCAATAACTAATAACCATATTCAAAATCCTTAAGTTCTGAATACGTAACTTCAAAAATTTAATTGAACTCAAATTCCTAAATATTCATTGAATACATAAGAGAAAACTATTTAGTACATAATATTAATTATTGAATACATAAGAGACATTCTTCAATATATAAGTGTAATTTCAACAGGGACTTTTCTAACTTCTATAACATGTAATATTAATAGATTGAACACGTGGGTATCTTCTTTTTCCAAATTTTGATACATAAGTTTAAAATTTTGATATCGCTGGAACACATTAGGGTTAGATACTTAGGGAAATTCTATAATTTTATAATATATAAAGAAAAAATACTTAACCAAAATTCTAATGATCCAATTCATATTGTTAATATATAAAATAGAATCAATACATAAGTTTCATTTCTTGATTTGTAAAAGTCCTATGCTTTGAAAATAATTCGACTTAGAATAAGAGAAAATGAGAATTTATTGAATAATAATAATGAATAATGAATAATAAATAAATAAGAACAAATAATGATAGAATAATAATAAACAATGTATAAAATAATACAAGAGGGTTAAGTTAAAATCAAAAGATAAGAAATTAAGGGTGAGTATCCACACAACATTCTCCCCATTTTGGATAATTAAAAAATCCAAACAACTCAAATATCTCTCCCCCTTTTTATATGACAAAAAAGTATGAAAAATATGAATAAGTTCATGTAAAAATTAAAATAACATAAAATAATCAAAATAAAATCAACATGGCCATGAAATATAAAAATAAAACATTTACCTATTTAGTTAAATCATAAAGAACACAAAATAACTATAATTTTAAAACCAAAAAACAATAGTTTAAAGCATAAAAAATAATTCTTAAATAATTTAAAAGAAAGAGAATGCAACAAATTCTCAATAGAAATACTAACATTTAAAATAATTACACCTCCTAAACTCATGCATGATAAAAATATACACCAACTATCAAAGAAATAAAAAAATATTAAAAATAATTAAATATCCCCCCTAATCCAAGATTTATTCTCTCGAAATTATTAGAGAATGAATTATTATCATGAAAACTCCTCCTGCACAAAACAAATACCATAAGTATCCACTAACCAGTTAATGTTTCTTTAATGAATTATAAAACATTTGAAAATAATTGAATATAAATTTTTTTTAAGAAAATTATAGTAAATCAAATAATAAAATAGTAAATACTTGTCCAATGTGCATAATAGAAACTTAAAAATAAAAAAATTTCCATAATAAAAATAATAAAAATATAAATGGTATGTATGTTAGCCATTTAAATACAACATCTAAGAAAATAGTTTTGATTATGTTCTACTGGATTTTTTATAGTGCTATTGGGAACCTAAACTGAGTGATCTTTTTAAAAATTTAAACTCATCAAAGATATAACAGTATTGCATTATTGAACCCAAGTGTTTGTCTAACATTTTCACAAAAATTATGAGCATAATGAACATATAAGATGCATTTAAATTAATTTATACAAGTGTAACAAACCTTTCACTAAATTCAACCATCACATTTATTAAAATGAGTATGATGGAAAATATTTACCTTTTATACAATGCTATCGGGCATTTACATTCCCAAACATTCTATTTCTTCAGTAATTCTGGCCAATTCTCTTTTTAACTTTCTATTATTCTTATGAAAAACTTGTAAATCATTATAAACCTTCTCACTAGTGTATGAAGTATTATTATTTAATTTTACATTTTCATCCTTAACATTCCTATATTATTTCATTAACTAAAATACATCATACATCATATCTTTGAATTTATCATTATCTTATTCATCATTCTTGGAAACAACATCTTTAAACTTCATATTATCTTCTTTAATATTATCTTTTTATTCTCTAATGTTTGATACTTTAAAATCAAAATTATATTTCTATTCAATAGATTTATTATATTTAAAATTGGGTGACATGTGTGTTATAATCATTATTCCTATTTTTTTATTGATACTCATCAGACATCTCATTTAACTTTTTAACACTGGTCTCATATCTATATGAAGTACAATATATAGAAGATGAAGATTTTACATTAACATATTCTTCTACAAAGCATAAATTACCAGAATTTTTCTTCCCATTAGATGATGAACCTCAATATTTAGAACATTTTAATTTATTCCTTATATAATTTATATCTTTCTCTTATTTTTAGGACAGTATGGCCTTATGGTTCAAGGTTTTCTACATTAAGATGACACATTATATCTTGAATCAGTTTGAATCTCATGTGATTTTTTTTCCAAGATTAGTTCTCTTTATAACTTCTTTTATATCTAACCATTAAAAAAATATCTTCTAGTAATTTTAAAAATATCAAGCAGATAATCATATAAAAAAATTAATATAACTCATAAATTCAATATTGAATCTAAAAAAATAGTGCTCCAAATGGTTTTATCTCATACCAAGTGTTAGGGTATTAGTGTAAAAGAAACAAAACTCAACTCTTAAAAGGTTTGAAAATGATATTAATTGTTAATTCCCAAAAAGGATATGGAAAGAGGCATGAGTGTGAATTTTAAATCTTAAAATAATTAAAAGTGAAATAAGTAATGAATAATTATGTAGATGATAATATTAAAAATATAAATATAAAAAAATGATGCTATGGATGCATGAAGAGTAAAAACAATAAGGATAAAAATAGAGAATAATAGATTTATATTAGTGTATATCTAAATATTCCTACATCTAATCTTAAAACAATTAACCCATAAGAATGTATATCCATTATGATATACAATTTTACATGGATGTATTTTAAAACCAACCTTTTACATGGGTAAATACTAAACACAACCTTTTACATAATTATAGACCAAACATGAAATTTATAAAGAGCATCCCAAACCAATTATATTTAGAAGGTTCAGGTACAATATATGAAACTGATTTTTGGTCAAGTGAAATAACCAACTCAGTACCATTTAATGGTTTTATAAAAAGTGTGTCTTTATAGTGAAAACCATTTAGTACAACAGAAATACTTAAAAAAGGAAACCAAAAAAGGTTGCAGATGAGGCGATTGTGGAGATATATTGTTCCTCATCCCTTAATAAAGTAGTGGAGTGATTAAAATTTGGGAAAACCTATAATTACTCAGAAATCAGGGAAAACAATGATTTTTAAAATGTATATCTTGAACTTTATAGCGCATAGTTATTTTATATGGATCATTTCTATCCAATCATGTCTTTTACCACATGAATTATTTGGCCTTTATATACAAGATTCTACAACAATTAATAAATTCTTTATAAAATCTATAATATTCCATAAATCTCTCAATAACCTATAATTACATAGTTTGAATAATTCAAATAGGGAAATAATATAGTTACCATAATTCCCTGAATGATCATAAGTTGTAATTAATTAGTCATAAACTTCTGATAGAAATTTTAAAATTCTATATAAAAATCATCATTCAAATCACCACTTAAATCCTTTATAATGGTTTTCATTTAAAAACTTTGAATAATATCCATAATCTTGTGAAAATTGTTCCTTTGAAAAGCCTAACATTTTAATTTTGAATATAATAACCTATATTATCAATAATATCATATGATATATAAACCAATAATAATTAGTGAGAACTAATTCTTTATGGAGTTCTAAGAATAAAAGTAACCTCATTTTATTCTAAAATTATCTTATAAAAGCATAAATTATGATTAATGTATACGAGTAAATATTATGATATATAAAGTACTATCACTTTATTAAATAGTTAAAATCTCAATATGTAATATTCATCTTTTTAATCCTTAAGTTTCAAATACTTAACTTAAAAAACATGACTAAATATAACTTCTAAAATCTTTAGTGAATACATAAGAGTAATATTTTTAGTACATAAGAGTAATTTTTCAGTATGTAGGATCCATTATTTAATACATAAGAGTCATTTACTTTGGGAAATTTCCAACTTATATAATTCTTAAGAGTAATACATTCACTATATAAAGGCCTCCCCCTTTTCTAAATTTAGATTTATATTAGTAAAATTTGGTTGTTATTAGAATTCATAATGTTCATATACTTAACAAAATTCCATACTTTGCTAATACATAAATAAATAAAATACATAACTAAAATTCCAAGAACCCAATATGAAGTGGTAATATATAAACACAGAAGTAATTCATGGGATCCATTTATTGATGCATAAATGTCATGTATTTGGAAAATTTCTACTCAACTAAATCTAAATTAAAGAATTTCTCTTTAAAAATATTTCTTATAATAGAATATTTCTCACTTAGAGAATTAACTCACCCTATGTTATTCCTTGTTATGTATCTCTCTATCTTTATCATATGTATAATATATTTATTAAAAGATAAAATCACATCTTCATATCAAGATATCCTTGATTTTTGATATTCATTCTATGTTTGAAGGTAATAAAATATCCTTAATATTTCTGATTATATTAGAAGTAAAACAATCACACAATATATCTAAGATTTCTAAATTTGGATATTATCATAGTTTTAGTTATTATTCTATCAACACAAAAACCATGACTTGGTTTCTATTTTCCATGTTGTGGTGACCTAGGGTTTACCTTTAACTCTAAAAACCTTGATATGAAATCCTTATCTCCCAAGTTTTTTTGGTTATTTCTATATATTTATATTTTAAATAATTTATCCCTATAAGTGTAGTATGTCCTAACATGGTGTTGTTTCTTTAATTCATTCATCTACTTGTTGTTCTCTAAGTAAATTTTCACTGAAATAACTTCCGCATCATTTTCATTCAAAACCCTTAAAAACAATTTCTTCCACTATGAGGTGTTTTTTATGTTTTCTCTATTTTTTATAGTGAGTTTACAAATAAATATCACAAAAAACATCTTTCAATAATATAAATTTAACATCCCCACCCAACCTATTGGATTAGGTTGGGGAGGATCTACCGCTGACCTTAGGTGACATCCCAAAGACACCAAAGGCTGATAATAAATGTCAAGGGCTTAGTAAAAAAATCAGGGGATCATTTAAACTTTATAAAAAAATGACCTATCGAGACAAAATATAAAAAACAAAACCTACTATATGATGCATGATTAATAATAATGAAACTCAAAAGAGAACCAATAATATGGAAGTATCAGAGTGGTAGCGATAATGTAAAACATGAAATCCAACTAAAATTTGAAGAAAACCAGATGTATAAACGCCGATGTGGAATAAATCCCATAAAACTAAGAGAGACCACCAAGATCCAAACACTAATTTGAGGAAGTAACATTGTTATGAAACACTATAGAAATAAAATACCGTTCCTTTACCTATGTCATTAAGGATAATGTTTGAATTTACCCCAATGTGAATATGCAGGTTGTGAGCAATCACACCCAGTAATATTTCCCCAAGAGACTTCCCAACATATTACCCTAATAAAAGAACACATTTCCACATCATTAATAAACATAGTTTAAAAAAAAACTAAGGAGCATAAAAACATTTACCATAATAAAATATTTTAGATAAAACAATTGAACTAATTCAATTTGTCTATATTTCTTTCCACTTGGAATACCCATCCATGTCTCAAACACACACATGCATTCCAAATGAAAATACAAATACTCTTGAGAATGGATCAGTCCTTGAACAAGTCATCACAAAGTGATAATACCATGTTCCCTCATTCATGATCACCAAGTCCATATCAATAGGGTCTAATATGCAATATAACCACACTCCAACCATGTATTCGAAGTTCACATATCCAACCATTACACATAATACATTTATATCCTATAAAACATTTCATAGAACATCTTTCTTGAATTAATCCAATAACATAATTTCAAGTGAATAATTTAAAATCATAAATAAAGGTATTTTCTGAAATCCATTTCAATTCCCATGTTCATAAGACCATAATTATTAAACCATAATTTTAAGACCATAATTTAAAATTATAAATCAAAGGGGTTTCTAAATCCATTCAAAATACTATGTTCCCAATTTATAAAGTAAAATAGGATTTCATTTAATAAATTATTCAACATTTACTTTAAAAATACATGAAAAACAATTAATAAGACTAATTCTGCAAGTTATAGAATAATTATGGAAAAGAGAGAAGCCACCTACCACTCAACAGTTGATGAAACCAAATAATGACACCAAGAAACCTCTAGATCCAAGATCAAAACATATTTCCTTAAATATATCTAATCAACATCTCATCAAAACTCATCATGGATAATAGATATACCCATAATATATTAGATCTAACATTATAGGTGAGAGGATATGAGAAGATCTAAAGTTAAAGAGAGAAAAAAGAGACTCACTGATGATTCTAGTGATCCAACACACTTTGATTTTTCAAAATTACCTTTTGATCAACTATAATCACCAAGGATTATTAGGAGAGAAGAGTAGTTTCATATCCTATGAGAATAGAAGAAAAATGAGATTTATGGAGGCAAAATATTAGTTAAACTTTGATTTTTGAGTCTCTTAATGAACGTTGCATGGTTTGGCTACACAATTTGTTAAAACGTACACTAACCGTGCATATAAAATTGGAAATAACCTAAGGAGAAACATGGTTGTGCGACACAGTTTGTTAAACCAAGTGATTACTATGTGATTATACTATCTTTAAACCACCCATAACGTGATTGGTTCACATGGTTTGACAAACAGTGAGTTTGAAAAACCATGTTCCAATCATGATTCTCCAACTGTCCCCAAACACATAGTTTATCTTAGAATGTGTATGGTTTGGAAAATCCATTGAACAAATATAACAACCCAAAACTCTAATATATTATTACCTTTAAATACATTAATATATTTGGTAGCTTTCTTCTCTCACAAAAATGAACTTAAATGAAATTATGACATATTTAATTAAAATACAAATGTTTAAATATAGCCATTAAAAAAACCTATTGAATTAGAAAAAATTAATAGGAGTAATTGGTTTATTAAATATATGTATAAGGAAAATAATTTCTACTTTTAAAATGAATTAAAATCAATTAGTTTATCGAAAATTACTAATAAGATCATTTATTATTTTGAAAATTTATTTTTCTAAAAAATATCCTTTTATGTGATACGTATTTCAATTTAAAGAGACATATAATTAATGATAAATTATTATTTATATTAATAATTTTTTAATTTCAATTTATTTGGTAAATTATATGAAATAATAATAATATTAGTTAGTATTTTAAAATTTCATTTTTCAATAAAAACAAATTTTCATTATATTTTATGATTTAATTTAAAAAAATGAATTTATAAATTTTGGAGTTTGAAATTAATTGAATAAAATTTATTTTTTTGTGATTTATATCAAAATTAACTTATTATGTATTTTTTGTCATTATCTAAAGAGGTTTATTTTTAGTTAAAAAATTTAGGATTTAAAAAAATTATAATTTCATGATTTTATCACCATGTGTGTATAACCTAGAATATTTAAAAACCTTTTATGTAATCAAATATAAATTTTATTAATAAAATTATTTATTTTCAAAAACTATTTTTACTTCGAAAACCTATGTTAAACATTTTTTAACTAATTAAAATTTTACTTTAATATAAAAATTTATTTCGCTCTTTTGTTAAAATCAAGTATTTTAATGGTGATTTTTGATTTTTTTTTATTTCCATGGATGCCTCATACCTTTTATTAAATTAATTATAAATCAATTTATGTCATTAAAATTAGCAACCATGATAATTTTATCTTATATATAATTTTAAATCTTAAAGGAATTATTTTTCTAAAAACCGTTTTTATGCGATTAAGTGTGTTTATTTTAAAAATTGTTTTTTAGACCTTTAAAAATTGAAAATTTTAAAATAAATTTTAAATTTAAAATCATATTTTTTTTAAAATTAGGTAAAAGTTTAAATGTTAATCTTTTTCATTAAAATATATTTCCATTGTTAGAAATTAATCACCAAGGTAAAAGTAAAAGGGTCAAATTGAGTTTGACATAGTGTAAAAGGCATAAAACATTTAGAAAACATGACTATAAATAATTTTTTTTAGATTTTTATAGAACAATTCTTGTGTAATATACAATTTGTTTTCACTTTTTATCCATTCAACATTGAATAATGTTATGAAATTATTGAAAATTTTAAACACCCGATGAGGAAAATCAATAGAATTCATATATAGAATGACTATTTTTGTAGAGTGTGACATCCCATTACCCACTTTTAGGTATTTCCATTCTATTTAATTTTTATCCTCTTTAATTGGGTGCATCATTAGACTCTTGAGTATAGAGGGCATTTTTTGTTTAAAATGACCAAAATTTCAGAGATATAATATTGTTTAAATTAATGAAGTTTGGGTATAAACGTGTAATGGATTAGTGGGGTTCTCTTCGAGTTTAGAGAATTTATGAGGTGGTTTTAGTTTTCATGTTAGAATATGGAGTTTTTTTATCTATTGGTAATTTATATGCCATGTAATAGTATTTTAAATTATTTCTAGGCTCATTTCCTGAGCTTAATAAATAACATGAAAGATTACACACAATATAAAGATTATACTCCATGTAATGGTGAAAATCGGGTTTTTATTAAAAATGTGATGGGTTTTTTGGAATATACAGGCTTCATGTATTACAATACATGTAAAGGGGTTACATTCTATCAAAGTCTCATTATATTTGGATTTATGGCATTGCACGACTGATTCTTATTTAATTATCACGCACACCTCTTCCCTCTCGGCCTAAAATAATTATTCGGTGATTTTGGGGACCTTCACTCCATCATAATCATATCATTTGAAAATTGATCTTTATTTTGGTTGGGTTTCATATCCTCAAGTGAGTAATATTTTTTAGTTTTTCTTAAACTTTTATTATGGTCGCATTGTTGTGTTGCGTTCTCAAATCCGATGATCTGTGATAATGTTTCTCTTGATTCCTTTCTATATCCATTGCATGATCTTGTTATGGGGGAAGATTCCTTATTGGTTGTGGTGTAGTGAGTGTTCATTAAGGAGAACCTCCATTATTGTCTTTGTGATCTCTTTTTTGGTGGATCTTGTTGTGGGCGTGTTTGACCTGAGTTTTGAGGTATGTGGTTCTGTCTCTAGCCTGTGTTGGATGAACTGAATTGATTTGGTTTTTATCAATTGTTTTATAAATGAATGTCATGAGTGAAAGGGATTTATGAAATGGTTTCTCAATTCATGCTTTGATGAAATGGTTTGGAAAAAAAAGTACATGGGAAACCTTGGGTACTTAGGTGGAAGGTATATTAATAGGCCTCATCCATTATCGGGGGGTTTTCTTATGGGGATTTCCTTTCCTCCCAAGGAATTTTGTTCTTGGTATGTGTTAGAATTATTGGTGGGTTCACTTTATGGGGTGTTTCTTTGCTCTTTGGATTTGATGAATATGTCTAGGGAGTTGATGTGCATGATTTTTTATGTTAGGTATGAGTTTCCCAGCTATCCTGACCTTATTTGATCCTTAGTGTGATGTTACCTATGCTCTATCTTGTGCTGTTTCAGTTTTACTACCATGGATTTTTATATGATATGTGATACATGCTTTGTTTTGATTCGATATATCTGCTTTGATATATGTATATGAAATTATTTGAATTTTTTTAACTGACTTGTTTTTAAAATTTCGAAAAAGAGGAAATTAAATTGTTTTTACATTCTTTTGGTATAATACTGCTAAATTATCTATCATGCTTAGTTTTTTATAAAGTTGAGAATGCATGGATTATTATATAGATAATTGATATAAAAACATAAGTGGGACCTTACTGAGCCTATTAGCCCACACCTTGTGTACCCCCTCAGTGGTTCATAGACCTTGTTATATATATCTATGTAGGGAAAAGAAAGATTCCAGAGTGAGGTGATGTGGTTTTCTATTAGCTGGGTTTGGGTAGATGGTGATAGTTTTCCCATGCTATCACTTGGAGACTGTTGGATTAGCTATTTTAGTTTTTTTATCCTTTGCTGTTGGACTTGTATCTTAGATATTGTTTTCCTACCTTTTCTATTGTATCATTTCCATAGTTTTCTATATCTTATGGAATTTATTTATCCCTTATGATATTTCTATCTTCTATGTGTATTTATTCCATGTTGTTGTTTTAGGTTAGTTTAAAGCATTCCCTCTGATTTTTTGTTTGATTCTTGGGTTCTAGTCACCAACCAGTGGGGATCCAAAATTCCCCTTGGGTATGTGGTAGATCAGGTTAGGTGCTTTGTTTAGAGGGTAACCTGGGTCGAGTCATTGAAAAATGATATCTGTGTGGGGGTTTCCCACAAGAATCCTTGTCTTGGGATGTTTGCTATACTAGAGATAGGATTTTTGGAACTTGAGTGGCGTGTTGAGGTGAGTTCCTAGCCAACTCTTTCCATGTTGAGACTCATGTTACCATCAGATGTTGGGATGTGTGTTTCTTATTTTCAGTTCCTGATCTCAATCTCAATTTTTTATAGGTTTTTTGGTTTGAACTAATATTATTCTATATTTGATCATTGTTTATGTTTCTATGTGTAGAAGTATGCGTCTAAGACGTATTCCATGACTTCCACAGCAGGGTGATGCTAATTCTGCTCAATAGAATCAACCCCTCTATCAAAATTTTATCGAGGATATCGTGTGAGTAGTTTGTACTGCCAAGCATAATGTATTGTACGATTAAAAAATAAGTCATTGAGGTACATCCATGAGATTTTGGAGACAGTGATCAATCATAGGGGTTCTTTTATGATAATCCACCTTCCTTTAAGGGTACAAATGAACCTCAAGAGTTTGAGGGTTGGCTTGACAAGACTAAAAAAATTTTCAACTTCATGGATACACTTGAGAGTATCCAGGTGAAGTGCACAACATTCATTCTTGAGTGTTCCTGTAAGCGTTGGTGGGATTCCATGGTATAGGTGGATAAAAACACGATCTTTGAGTATAAGGGTTTTAAGACACACTTATTCCAATAGTTTTTTCCAGAGCTACTATTAATGGAGAACTCTCTAGAGTTCCACTCTTTGCAGTAGAGAGTGCGTTCAATGTCAGTGTACACTAGTCAGTTTACTGAGTTGGCTCATTTTTCATAGGGATTGTAAAGAATGAACTTCTGAAATATTAAAAGTAAATTTAGGTTTCACGACCATATTTTATATCTTAGTTATTTATGATCAGGATCCTGACCTATGAAGAGATAGTAGACAAGTCTGTGATGCTTGAGATGAATATGTAAGACAAGGATGAATATTTTCCCCCTTTTCTTCCACCTCATTTAAAATTTAGTAGCACACGTGGGAAGAAGAGGAAGTGGAAAGATCATCATATTATTAGGGGATGTGGTTCTCTAAAAAATGCCTCTTCTACACCTCTAGTTACAAATAGAAGTGTTCCTATAAATTGCTATCAGTGTGGTAATTTGGAGACACCCTATATTCTTGTCCTTCACCTGCAAATATGCATAACAGTTTTGAAAGTTATGGTTATCTGTAGCATTTATAATTGGCTATGTATACTCCTAGTTATGTTCATTGATAATTGGCTCCCAAGGATACTATGGTATAGTCATATTCTTTAAATACTATAGGGCTCCAACCATAAGACTTAGGAGTGAATCACCTTCACATAGTAGATGAGTTTCTTATAGAGGTAGATGCAAGTCCAATGATAGTGAGAGGTACCATCTTTATTTCATCATTAGTAGAGATTGATTTATTTGATTCTAGTGCTTCCCACTCATTTATATCTAGACATTTTATTGATATTTTTAAACTTCCAAAAAAACTCATTTCCTTTATTATGGAGTTATAAACACCTCTTGGGAAGTGGAAAGAGTGGGGGTTTTAGTATCCTTGTGCACTATCGTTAGATAATACAGTGTTAGTATGGGATTTTATCATTCTCAATCTAGATCTATTTGATGTTATAATTGAGATGGATTGTCTTGTTACACATTCTAAAAAGGTTTATTGTTATCATTTATGTGTCTCATTTTTTGCGGTTTATGGGAGCTCATAGGTGTTTCAGAGAGAGTGGGATTTGAGGTCTTGTTGTGTAAGACCTTCCTGCCTAGATATCAGAATTTTTTTTCCATTGTAGTAGTTGTGACCAATGATTTATATTCTATTATTGATCTACCTAATGTTGTTGGGTGTTTTCCTGATGTTTTCCTAGATGATTTATTTTATCTTCCTCCAGAGAGGAATGTGGAGTTTACAATTGAACTTGTTCTGGTCATGTAGATGATTTCGATACATTCTTATCATATCTAACTAATGAATATGAAAGAGCTCAATATTAAATTGGATAATCTAATAGTGAAGGGTTTTTTTCACCCTCACAGTGTACCTCAGGGAACCCCAATGCTCTTTTTCAAGAAGGCTTGTGGTTTAGTTTGATTGTGTGTGAACTATAAAAAGTTAAATCAGGTAATGGTTAAGAAAAAGTATACTTTTCCTTATAAAGATGAGTTTTTGAACAATTAAAGGGGGAAAACTGGATTTTGAAGATTGATATTCTATCAAGTTATCATAATCTTAGAGTTTAGGAGTCTAATATACCTAAGGTGGATTTGAGGAGTAGGTATGACACTTATGAATATCTAGTTATTCTGTTTGGTCTGAATAATTCTCTTGTAGTTTTTATGGATTCTATGAATTAGATATTCCATTAGTATCTCGATAGTTTTGAGGTATTGTTCAAGGATGATATTTTTATTTATTCAATAATTTATAATGAGCACTATCACCATCTAATTTTAGTTTTTTTAAATCCCGAGGAGCCACCATTTCTATGGAAAGTGCTTGAAATATACTTTTTGGATTCAAGAAGTGAATTTCTTGGGGCATGAGATTTCTGATCCTAGATTAGTAGTTGGTCCTAAGAAGGTGAATGCTATTTTATCATGCGAGGAACCAAAAAATGTATTTTTGATTTAGATCTTCCTTGGTCTTGCTAGATACCACTGATAGTTTATCAAGGATTTCTAAAATTTGGTGTAACCTTCGACTACTCTCACCCAGAAGTGGGTGAAAGTCACATACGATCCAAAGTGTAAATCTTATTTTGATGAGTTGAAAATAATTCTGACATCAGATCCTATTCTGGTTTTACCCAATCCTGTTAAGGGGTATGTGGTTTTCTGTGATGCTTATGGCACTAGTTTGGGTTGTGTACTTATGTAGGATGATCATGTAGTGGCTTATAACTCTTATTATCTTGAACCACATGATAAGTATTATCCCACTAATGATTTATATCTTACCATCTTTATGCATGTGCTTAAGTGTTGGAAACACTATCTTTTTAGGGAGAGGTTCACATTCTTCTCTGACCACAAGAGCTTGAGTTATATATTTTATTAGAAATGATTAAATTTCAGACACGTGCGGTGGGTGTAATACCTTCATATGTTTGAATTTTTCATCACCTATACCTTCGTAAATGGAAATGTCATTATGGATACTATTAGTAGGAATATAACTTCGTAGGATATTTTGGAATCAAATGAAGAGTGGAACCTAATGGTTTTTTTCAATTGCATCTAGATGATAAGAAGGATGTTTCTTTCAGGGTTCAGAGTGTTCAGTTATTATCACCTCTCCTTGAGTCTATTCTGTAGGGTCAACACTAGAATGTTGTGTTCATAGGAATTTAAGAAACCATATATGGTGGGGAGATCATTTCAAGTTGGTATCTTTCTTCTGATGGTACTCTTAGTTTCAGGGATTGGTTTGTCATCCCAACATCAGTGAGGATCTAAACTTTGTTTGATTTTCGTAGTTCTTCACGGGCCATTCATCTGAGCACTATAGAGATGCATTATAAAATGATACAACAATTCTGGCGTCTAGGTTGAAGCATGAAATTACTAATTTTGTTTCCTACTATTACACTTACCAATAGATAGATAAAAAGCATCTGAAAACTTATTGTTTGATCCAAACTCTTCCAATGATGGTTTGGAAATGGGATGAGGTGTGTATGGATTTTGTTATTGGATTAACACAGACTCCCCAATGTAGGAATTCTATCTGGGTGGTGAATGATCGATTAAAAAATTCAACTCATTTCATTTTGATCAGGGACACCACTAAATTTAAATATATGGGTATGTTGTATGTGCATGAGATTTTGAGGTTACATGGGGTCCCTTCTTCCATTGTTTCTGATATGGATCCTAGGTTTTCTTTGAGGTTCTGGAGGAGTATCTAAGTGGTGATGGGAACTTAGTTCAGCATGAGTAAAACTTATCATCCATAGTCATAGTTCAAATGGGGTGTTCTATTCATACCCTAGAGGATATGCTCCATGATTGTGTCTTGAATTTTGGTGGATCTTGGGATAACCATCTAGGACTGGTTGAGTTTTCTTATAATAAAAATTGTCATTCATCGATCAAAATGAATCCTATCAAGGCTTTGTACTATTGCCTATAAAAATCACCTTTTTGTTGGGTAAAGGCGGGTGAAGCCTATTTGGTGGGACTAATTTTGGTTCAGGAGATGTCTGTGAGGATTCAGGATATATATCGACATCTAGTTACAAATCAAAGTTGATATAAATCTTATACAGATCATCGGTGTCATGCTTTGTGGTTTTCCATAGGTGACTTGATTTTATTGAATGCTTATCCTCAGTTAGGTCATTGTTGGCTTGGAAAATAGGGAAAGCTGGCTTTGAGATATGTCAGACCATTCAGGGTCATTGAACAACTTGTACAAGTTGCATATCAGTTAACATTTAGGGGTCATTTGATAGTCATTCATGATGTTTTCCACATATTGCATCTTAGGAAATACTATCCCAATCTATCTAAAATTCTTAGTTTGGAAGAGATCAAGTTAGATCCAGATGTTTCTATTAGAGAGTAGCTAATAAAGATGGTTGACTATCGAGTGAAATTATTATGTGAGAAGTTGATTCCATTTGTCTAAGTGTTATGGAGACATAAGTTAGATTCTCATGAGACTTGAGAGTTTGATTCAGTGATGAGGGAATAGTGGACTTTCCACTTTACCATAATTCATTCATCTATATGACTTCTCAAGGATGGAAAGTCTTATTATGGGGAGTTTGTGACATCTTGTTACCCACTATCAGGTATTTCCATTCTTTTTACTTGTTTTCATCTTTAATTGGGTTCATCTTGAGACTCTTGATTATGAGGATATTTTTTTGGGGAAAATGACCTAAATTTAGTGGATTCATTTTTGTTTTAATTAATGGAGTATAGGTATAAATGTGGAATTGATTAGTGGGGTTCTCCCTTAGTTCAGATAAAACTCAATGTGGTTTGGGTTTTCGTGTACAAATCCGGAGTTTTCGTTGTCTATTGGGAATTTACACTTTTTGTAACGATAGAAAACAACGAGTAATGTTTTACCAGCTCATATAATGATCTGAATACAAAACATGAAATATTACACACCGTGTAAATATTACACACTGTGTAATGGTAAAAATCATGTTTTTAATAAAAAGGTGATGGGTTTTTCAGAGTATGTGGGATTAATATATTACATGACCTTTAAATGGGTTATATGCCATGTAAATATCATGATTTGTGGATTTAGATCACTACACAACTGATTATTATTTCATTCTTCCATAGACCACTTCTCTATTAGCCTATAATCATTATCTGGTGATTTTGGTGACCTCCTCTCCATTGAATCATTACTTTCAGTGATTGATCTCTATTACGGTTGGGGTGCATCTCCCTGGGTGGGTAATCCTTTCAGCTTCTTTGTTACCTTTAATCATGGTAGAACCATTGTGTTTCATTATCAGATCCATTGATCCGTGATAAGTTTTTTCATGATTCCATTCAAGATTTCTTATGTGATCTTATTCTGGGAGATGATTATTTATTGGTTATAGTGTGGTGGGTGTGCGTTATTGAGAGCCTCCATCATCATCATTGTGTTCTCTTTGTTGGTAGATCCTGTTGCGGGTGTGTGTAACCTGAGTTTTGAGGTAGGTGGTTCCATCTTTAGCCTGTGTTAGATGAAATGCATTACTTTGGGTTTTATAAATTATTTTATAAATGAAATGGAATGATTGAAATGAATTTTGTGAAATGATTTTTCAAACCATGGTTTTGATGAAATGGTTTGGAAAATAAAGCACATGGGAAGCCTTAGGTACTTACGTGGAAGGTGTAGTAATAGGAATAATCCACTGTTGGGGGATTTTTATCATGGGACATTCCTATGTTATTTAGGCCTATTGTTATAGGGTCATGTTAGACTTATTTGGGGGTTTCACTTTATAGGTTGCTCCTTTATCTCTAAATAAAATGCATATGTCTAGAGAGTTGATGCACATGGTTGTTTAAGTTAGGTACGAGTGTCCTAGCTATCCCAAACTCATGTGATCCTTAGTGTGAAGTTAGGTGTGCTTTGACTTGTACTATTTTGGTTGTATTTCCATGGATGTTCATATGCTATGTGATACATTATTTATTTTGATTTGATATATCTAATTTGATATATTTATATGGAATTATTTGAATTTTTTTAACTAGATTGTTTTGGAAATGTGGAAAAAGGGGAGATTTAATTATTTTTCCACACTTTTGACATAGAACCATTAAACTATTTATGATTCATTATTTTCTTTAAAGTTGATCATTCATAGATTATTGTATAGAGACTTGATATGAAACACCTAAGTGGGACCCTACTGAGATTGCTTGCTCATACCCTATGCACCCCCTTGGCGGTGTGTAGAACTTATTATTACTTTCAATATAGAGAAAGGGAATGTATCACAGTGTGGCAGTGCGGTATTCTATCAGTTGGGTTTCGATAGTTGGTGGCAAGATGGTGGGTTTTTTTTCCATGCTATCACTTGGAGAATGTTATTCTAGTTATTTTGGTTTTGTTATCCTTTGGACAAGGACTTGTCTCCTAGATATTTTTTTCTACTTTTTTAGTTGTATCACTTACATTGTTTTCTATACACCATGGAATATATTAATCTCTTTTTATGTTTCTCTATACTATGTGTATATATTCCATGTTTCTTATTCTGTTTGAAAAAATTGTTCCCTCTGGTTATTGTTTGTTGTCCGGATGATAATCACCAGCCCATGGGGATTGGGAACGACCTTCAGGTATATAGAAAATTAGGTTAGCTTCTTGGTTTAGAGGATAGCCTAGGTAGGTTAATTATAGGGAGAATGAATGAAAATATATATGATTAAGTTTATAAATTAAGTTATTTAGATAGATATATTTATTATACAAGTGTAAAAGTATATTCTTATAAGTCATGCCAAGAGGTAAGGGTTTTTATCTCAATTTCTCTTCATCGAGACAAGTATTTTATTTATCCACCTAATTTAATTTATTTGGTGTATATAATGCAAATTTCATATCCTGAATTATATTTTAATCATGTTTTTTTAATTTTAATTTCAATCTATATCTTTCAAGTGGTTTAATTTAAAGTGTTACTGAAGTCAAAAGGGTTATATTAGTCTCAATTATTATTCTTTGAGATGTGTTACATGTTATACACCATGTTCCCTTTGTATGGTGTTCTAGTGATTTAATATCCCATGAATATTCATTTCATTGTATTTCATTGGATTTAGTATCCAAATCATGTTCCTATATTCAAATAGCAATTGATCTAATTGTTTCCCTAATAGTAATAGTTTTTGGTAACTCATTTTTTCGTTTGTTAAGTTATGATTATTCCCTTGAACTATTTCATATAAGTTGAGTACATTATACCATTTGATTGTATTTTGTGGTATTACAAAAGTTTTTTTCTACGGATATAAATTCCTATAACATAAACCCTTTGACCGATATTTCTCACTTCTTAGGATATGTTATTTTGAAACTATCCACTTTATTTCTCCAAATGGATTCTGATCATGTTATTCCAGTATTGAATTTTTTGTATACTCATTATTCTATATGAAATGAACAACACATTTGAAATAAATAATATTGAATGATGTTCACCTAGAATCTTGGATATTATATTGAGTTGGTGAAAATTATTGGCATACTATATATTATTATTCCATGACATACAATTATTTTTAAGTTGATGGTGTATTTATTAACCATGAACCTTATTCCTCTAGATGGATTTTATTTAGGTTTTTTCTTTCATTGAAATGTTTGAAATTATTTTCACTATATATATTGTTATTTTAATAAGAATGATTATTGGAAATGATGATAATTTATTTTTTTATTCATTTTATCTTATGGTGAATGCATTAGACTTAAACAAGTGATGGGTGGGGACTGTAATTATATATGTAATGACCTAGACTCTCGTAACACAGATCCAGTTTCTACTTTATTAAATTTAAACTATATACAAGGTATCACATCTCAAATTTAAAAATATTTCAATTGTCTTGATAAAATATATAGATACTTGAATCTCACATTATAATTGAAAATATAAAATAACAAAAAGGTTTTTTTGTTTAAGAATTCCATTATTCCTTATAGTGTATCAGTTAATATTAATAAAAAAACACTTCTTAGTATCTTAGATAAAATAAAAAATAATAAAGTGGTAAAACATGTCTAATTTGTGAAGGCCTTTCACAAGACAGTTTACATCTGTGGGTAGAAACATGTCTAATTTGGCCAACTGATTTGTCTAATAAGATAAGTCAATGCATTGAAGGGATATCTATAACTGGGACCCACCCATAAGTTACTAATTCCAATTAATTACTAATATGAAATGTGTGATACATTATCAATATTTTTTTTATTGAAATCTAACATATGAAATGTTAATACTTACCCCAACCAAATAAACATAATCATAAACCATCCAAAATAATATAGTGAATGGCAATAAATGTGTACATCCTCAATCAAAATAATCATAAAACATCCAAATAAATAATAATGATGATAAAAATCCAACATATCCCATAGGGATCATAATTACAATAAATGTTTGATGTTGTTGATGAATATAAATACCATAAGAAATTCATTAATTTTTTTTTATAAAAATAATCTTTTCACTTTAAAATATCTTATTTTTAAATTTAATGTTCACAAAATATTTTTAAAATGATTTTCTTTGATAATAACCTTTGAGAATTATAATTTAATCTTTAAAAATTGATTGTTTATGATGATGGGAAATTCTGTTCAGGCTGTATATGTTAAAAAAAATATTGCTTTCACATTTTTGGTAAAAGAAAAATGAACTTTGTTTTGAAAAATTCATGAATATACCTTCCATTTTTTTTTAAATTTAACAATGGGAAAAAATTTCTTAAATAAACTATTTTTTAATTTTTGAGAACATTTTTAATGCATTTTTAGAAAACATGGATTTAGATGAAAAATGATTTTTGACTAAAGAGAGAAATAAAGTCATATTTTCTTAAAAATATTTTCTCAATAATATTAAGTACCAAGGAATGGAATAATTATACTATTAATTTAAAAAGATCATATATAACCATATTATAATAAAAATATATTAATTTTAAGATATAAATATCAAATAATTATTCCAAGGGAGACTTAAACAAAAACAATCTTGAATAATGATAAGATTGTGAAATAAACCTTTACCACTTTGGTAACTTTTGAATCATTAGCCCCATGAAGGAAATAACTTAAAATTAAAATTTAAATGACATGAATAGAAATAGATTCATGATATAACATATCAAAAGGGTAAGTATATACACCACAAAAAGGAATAAGTGATGAATATGGCTTATGTCTCACAGAAGTAAAAGTGAGATGAGAAACCCTTACCTAATGTCTAATTTCCTTCATACATGTTTCAATATCATATATAATATATATATATGTTTATTATAAATATATTAAAAAACCATAATAATATATTTAATACCATATATGATTTAATTATAGTCTTTTATCACCTGTTTATTAACATTTCTTTATTAATATCCATATTTTGGGTGATAATTGCTTCGTTTTTATGTATGTATTGGTTTGATAATTTTTAGTTATTTTAATTTGATCATTGTTCCATAATCCATGTAATTTTAATGACTATATAAATGTAACATATATTTGTTATATATATATTTTTAGTAATCTTAAGAAGATGTAGGTTGAAAATATATTACATCATTCATGGAGATGGTAGGATGTACGTATGCATGAATGTTGTTTCCATTTTTCTCAAAAAATGAAAGTGAATATCAATTAAACTTTAAAAAATAATTATTATGTCACAAGTATAGTTCATATTAATAATATATATCCTTATGATCACCCATGTAAAAATAAAATAAAAAACATTTCACATAGCTACGTGGATGCGGTAGTCCACATGTACACACGAGCAACATTGTTGTTTTCCAATGGACTAAAAGGTAATATGTTATATGTGATATTATATTTACAAATTAATTTTTGTCATAAATATCACATATATTTTTTAATTTTAACCTTACTAATTTCCATGTGAAGCATAAGTGAAAAATTAATCACATCGCTTCGTGAGGCGGTAGTTCGCCGTTTACTTGTACGATGTTATCGTATCCACCATGGAATGGAAAGTAAGAAGGTATATAAGATATCATAATTAAAAAAGTATAATAATATCCTAAATATAATATAGATAAATTAAAAAAATTATTATATCTATTATTGAAATTTGGTGAAAGAAAACAAACCACATTGGTTAATGAGGTGACGGTCTGTTGTACACATGATCGTGGTTTTGTTTCCCATTTCATTTAAGTGGAGATGAATATTGGTTATTACATTAACATAATAACATATCAGTATATATGTTTTAATGTTTTATTATATTATCATATTTTATGATGATCTTAAGGAAGTAGAATAAGAAATATAACAAATATGGATGTTGAAGAATTTATCCTCTTCTTCTAAGAGTCTCTTTAGGTTTATACCTAAATCCTTATTAAGATGGTTTAATAATAAAAATAAGGACTCTAAGATGTGGGGTTTTAAGTAATGAAGTTATTTGTGTATGTTTTGTATAAATTTAATGGATTTGGAAGTGTGAAGATGGGAGGAGAGGTGGTTCCCTTTTATAAGTGGTGGAGAGGATACACATGGAATTTTTGAAAAGATTAAGTGACACCCACATTTGTATCATAAAAAATATCTAAAATGTTTCATTATCTAAATTTTAGGTGATAAGGTGGAAATATTTCCATAAAATGGTTGTTGGATACGTTGGTAGGTCATTTTAACAATTATTTGCTTTACTTAACCCCCTGTAATCCCATTTCACCTTAATTGTGGTATTTTTTTATTAATGTTTTCACTATTCATTATGGTAAGAAATTAAGTTTAACTTATTATATTATATAAATTATTATGATTCCAAATATTGAATCAATTTTTTCAAAATAAATTCACATTAGTTTGGAAATTCAATATAAAATTAAACCACAAATACAATGAAAGAGCGATTTTCCAATGAGAAAATTCTCATTAGTATAAGATGTTTTAATATAAAAATTAGATATTAAATTGATTAAAATGACACAAATCATTAAAATTATTATATAATTTCAATAATTTTACTTTAAACCCAATTTAAAATATAATTAACTTTACAAATGATATAAACTAGAGGTAGTTTTTAATAAAAATATGTATTTTCACTATTCATAGATAGATGAAACATTTCAGAAAAATATCAAAAATTTATGCTAATATAATTTTTATATGATTATTTATAAGATTAATATAATTTTACACAATATATTTTCTAAAATAGGTAAAAATTAATTTTAAATTATGTGTGAAAAGCGCGACTGAACATACTTTTAAACAAATACAGTTTTTCAGAAAATATTTCATTTTCATTCAAATGATTATTACATTATTTCTAATCAATAGATAAATATAATTTTAATATTTTTTTTATTCCAATTTATAAAATATAACTTAACAAATAGGTTATAATTTTTATATTTACATAATATTTTATTAGAGAGTTTTAATTTAAACCCAATATTGCATAAATCACATGATATCAAAGATATTGAATTTAAAGAAATATATTATAAAGTCTCTGGGTGTTACATAATTTAAACCCAATATTGCATAAATCACATGATATCAAAGATATTGAATTTAAAGAAATATATTATAAAGTCTCTGGGTGTTACATTATCATTTAAGACCAATTTTTCATGTTATATACACTATTTAATATGATGTTTCTCTTTTAAAATCTTGGGGTGTTAAATTATACCCCCTTAAATAAATTCATCCTTTAATTTAATTTTGATCTCTATAATCAAGGGTTTGACATTTAAAATTACCCTTCTTCAAACCCCATATTATAAAAAGGGTTAATAAAACTTTCTATTGATTATAGAGGAATGGAATTATGAAGGTCATATAGAATAGAACATACTAGATTTCCAAAGTATGAGAACATTTTTGGCAAGTGAAGATATGGATATTGAAGAAAACAGTAAATAATTATGGAGAGTGGTAGAGATAATTGATCCCAAAAAAGTGAATTATCTTGAAAATTTAATGAACAAAAAGTCATAAATATAAGATGGGTGAGAAGACCATCGATTTAGAATAAATGAAAGTATTATAATAAATATTTTGTTTCAATATCATTTTCCTAGAGTTGAGGAATTCTTTTACCATCTAGACTGAGAATATATGAAAATACACTTACTTGTTATCTTTATATT
The DNA here is from genome assembly GCA_963277665.1 of Viscum album. Taxonomy (NCBI): domain Eukaryota; kingdom Viridiplantae; phylum Streptophyta; class Magnoliopsida; order Santalales; family Viscaceae; genus Viscum; species Viscum album. The sequence continues at coordinate 2,004,912,130 of OY728138.1, forward strand.
TCATAGGCACAATTTTATCATTTATGTTTTGATAAATTACTTCTTTATTTACCAGTTTAAATAAATAAATATTGAAATTTAAATTTTATACATAAAATTTTTTAATAGATCATTGGAATAAAAAATCACTCTTCTTATCCCTATATATTTTCCAAAACCAAAATGGTTAGAACTATTTATCCAATAACACCTAAAGTTAAACTTAATCCATTTCATAAATATTTAACCTTAAGGCCCATCGAAAATATTTTTGACAAAATTTATAAGAAATGTTGCTAAATCAACATTATATTTCCAAGACAATATAAGTTTTCTCTTAATTTCAATTCCAAATATGTGAATACCTCGATCACTATAAATGCATGATTCTAAAAATAAAATCTTAGGTTGTCAAATATATCCATAAATCCAAACATGTAGTGAACTCAGGTAAATATGAAATAAAATATCAAATCACTAACCAATTTTATGGTCACCAATTCTATCCCTTAAAAATTAATTTTTCATTATTATATCAACATCGAGCACATATTAATAGTTATCTTCCTGCATTTATATGTTTTCCAAGAAGTTCAACTTGCCACCGGATCACATTTCTTGGTTATCTATACTATTCATCATATTCTTCCCCATACTTAAAGAAAATGTACTAAAATAAAATCCTTATAAATTTTATGATTATTATAATTATAATATCATTGATAAAATACTTATACAATATATTTATTGAATCCACATGCAAGTAATTTAGTCATTACTCTTCGGATGTATCAATTAAATAAGCTTGACCTTGATCCCTTAGATTCGTTTTTGGTATATTACCATGATGCTCGGTATATTCATTTTCATAGTGCCCCATATCCTTAAATTTTAAGAATTGATCATTGAAAACTTCTTTCTTTCCAATTCAATAATGGGAACAGTGGTTTTTATCTCTACACTCATAGAAAAATCCCATTCCCTTCAAGCTAGTATTATGGTGATTCTTTCCATAATTATCACATGTGGAAAAATATTTAATTCTCTTCTTACTTTTACCCATATTTTTCTTTACCATTTCTTCATCTATTTATTTCCATTGAACCAATAAGACTAAGAGAATTTGTTTCTCTATCTTTATAGCACATGATACCATGTTATTGTATAATGAGAATGTTTGGGTGACTAATTCCCTTATAAGGATTGTATTTAACCGATCAAAGAAACGATCCATATTAATATTTGGATTACATACATATTTCATAGCATGACTTACTAACCTTGTAAAGTTGGCTTCATACTTTTACACATTTTTATCTTTATTTTGTATTATACTTTGGAATTTTCTCTCCATATGCGCTCGTCACTATTGAGAAAAACATTTTCCCAGAAGATTACATTAAAATCCTTCTATTCAATTTTTTATTTATTCTTCATCCTTAGTGTTTTGAATAAATGAACACCTTTGATTCACATCTCCTAAGGGATGATAAAATTCCATGACAACCTTCCCCCTTTGTTTACTTCCTAAAGAGAGAAATATCTTATCTAAAGAACTTATCCATTTCTCATCTAAAAATGGATTTTTTGTCCCATTGAATGATGGAGGTTGGTGAAACATAAAGAATTATAATATTGGTACACCATGTAGTGGATCAACAAGAAGCTCCATGCATGAAATGTTATTACTCCCAACCTAATTCAACTTCTTCAATATGGTTTTAATTTCTCCAGTTATAGTTATAGCTCCATCTCAAGCTTCATTATCTTTACTAGGAGGGAAATCCCTATATGGGGTACATGTATTGATACAATTTCCATTATTTCTACTAAGAACTATTTCTAATCAATTTAACACTATATATTACATCATATGATTATGAAACATATTGTATAATCCCAATACCAGTGAAAGAATTAACATAAATTAAAAAATTTATGCATGGTTAATATCATAATCATAAACATAGTTTCTTTGTGAAAGCTTAAAAATATAAAAATGTTTTCAAATCCATCCTAAATTTTTATAAAGAAATTATGGATTATACAAATAATATCATCCAGGAGTGTCAAACAAGGTGTGTAGTATGACCCAGTTTTGTATACGAAGAAATTATTGAGTCAGGACTATTGAGCCTTTTTCAGAGTTATTACCCCTAGGTATATCTTTTCTAGAGCCACATCCACCTATAATATCTTGATAGGGATTTATTTCTAAGATATTACACACAATATCTATATTAAAAAAACTTTAATGTATTCTTATTTACTTATCCTGAATGTCTATAAAAGTGTCATTTTACCTAATCTATGTTTTTATAAATCTATTTCCCAAGCTTTATACTAAACTTCCTCTAATACCCACTATAATGACTCCAAATCTTGTAACCCTGAGCTAGTGTCTAGTTTATTACATTTACACTAGATACAACGTATCAAATCATGAAGGACCCAATAGTTTAGTAGTCTTGGTAAACTAGATACATACTTTAATATCACATTACAATTGAAAACATAAAGTATGCAAAGCGTTTTCTTCGAGAACACCAATATTTATTATTGTGAATCCCTATATGTCAATCACAAAACACTTATTGGTATCCCAGGGAAAATAATTTATAAGAAATAGGTGATATTAGATACTCTATAAGGGTAAGGTTATAAGAGAATATATCATGAATAAATAATTATAATCAATATGTCGAGGTAAGTAACTGAAACACATGTCATTTAATCAAAAACCGAGCATAATATGGAATAAATAAATTATGATCAAATAAATCCATATAAGTAATCACATAAGCTTAAAAATTATCCATAAATATTATAACCAATTGAATAGTCACATGGAAATAAATAAATAATCTCATAATTATGGAATGCATAATTACGGACATATGAAACATATTTTCAAGACCTTTTACATGACATTTTAAATCCATAGGTAGAAACCCCTTTAATTTGGCTAACTGATTTATCTCTAGAGACTTATCGATGTATCGAGGGGATATCTATAATCGGGACCCACCCATAACTTACTAAGTTTAATGCATTCTTCATATGAAATGGGAGAAAAATAATTAACATAAAAATTCTTATTAAAAAACTAACATATGAAATGCTAATAATTACCTAATCAAATAAAGATAATCCTAAAACATATAGAGTAATATTGAGAATAGTAATAAAAATGTACACCCACAATAAAATTGATAATAAACCATACAAATAAATAATTAGGATGATATCAATACAACACATACCTAGTGCTTCATGATTACAATAAAAGGGTTGATGATGTTGATGAATAAAAATACCATAATAAATACATTTGAAACATTTTTGAGAAAAATAACCTTTTCACTTTGAATTTTTTTTAAAACTAAAAGTTCCAACACAATTTTTAAAATAAATTTACTTAAAACTAACCTTTTAAAATTATCAAGTAATATTTAAAAAATTGAGTGGTCATGAAGGTGTAAAATTCCATTCATGTCATGCACATTAAAACCAGGATTCCTTTCCCCATTTATGTAAAAGCCAAATGAGCCTTGTATTAAAAAACACATGAATATTCATTTAATTTTTTTAAAAAAGTAAAAATGGGTAAAAATTTCTCTAATAAATAATTTTTAAAAGTTAAATTATTGAAACATTTTTATAATACATGGATTTGGATGAAAATTAATTTTTGACCAAAGAGAAATAAAGTCAGATTATCTGAGAAACATTTTCTCAATAACTTTAAGTACCAAAGAGTGTAAAAATAATAATATCACTTAAAAAAGTTAATGAATAACCAAATTAGAGTAAAAATAGATTGAGTTTAAGATATAAATATGAAATAATTCCCCTAAGAGAGATTTAAAAAACAATCTTGAATAATGATGGGATTGTTAAATAAACCCTTACCACTTTGGTAACTTTTGAATCATAAGCCCCAAGAAGGAAATGAATTTGAAAGAAAATTTAAATTACATGAATAGAAATATATTAATTATATTAAATAACAAAATGGTTAGTATATACACCACATAAAAGAATAAGTGTTGAATATGGTGTATGACCCATGGAAGTAAAAGTGAGACGAGAAACCCATACCTTAGGTCTGATTCACTTAATAAGTGTTTAAATATCCTTTATAATAAATTTGTTTTGTTATAAATATATTAAAAAACAATAATAATATATTCCATAGAATATATGATTTACTAATATTCTTTTATCACCTTTTATTAACATTTCTTTGTTAAAATTACTATTTTGGGTGATAATTGCTTCTTTTTTCTGGTATATTTTGGTTCAATAATTTTTTTCCTTTTAGTTTGATCATGGTTAAATAATATAAATAAATTTAAATATGATATAAATGTTATATATATTTCTTATATATTTATTAGAGTAATCTATAAAAGTTAGAGATAGAAAATGGATTACACAATTCATGGAGACGGTAGACCATACATATACATAAACACTGTTTCCATTTTTCTCAATGAAAGGAAAATAAATATTAATTAAAATATCCAAAATCATTATTATGTAATATAAATAATTTATATTAATAAAATAAATCCTTATTACCACCCATGTAAAAATAAAATGAAAAACATTTCATATCGCTACGTGGAGGTGGTAGTCCACATGTACACACAAGCGATGTTATTGTTTTCCAATGGATTAGAAGCTACTAATTTATATGTAATATTATGTTTATAGATGTATGGTTAGTTCAGAAATATCACATATATTAATTATGTTTAAACTTAACTTCTACCAGGTAATGCGTAAGTGAAATACGAGTCACATCGCTTCTTGAGGCGGTAGTCCAACATATATACAAGCAATGTTATTGTATCCCTCATAGAATGGAAATTAAAGTGGTATATGTGATATCATAAATAAATAATTATAATAATTTCATAAATATCATATAAATATTATAAATCTATAATTATATCAATCCTTTAATGGTGGTGATAAAATTTTAACTACGTTGTTCGCGAGGCGGTTGTCCGCCATACACATGATTGGCAGTTTCGTTTCGCATTTAATGGAAGTGGAGATGGATATGAGTTATTAATTTAATATAATAACATATAAGTGTAAATGGTATAATGGTGTTATTATATTATAATATTTCAAGGTGAATTTTATGAGGAGGAATAATAAATAAAATGGATACACATATTTTAGAATTTTACATCTTATTTGGAGGGCCTCTTTAGGTTTATACCTAAATCTTTGTTAGGAGAAATTAATAATAAAAATAAGGAATCTAGGATCTAGGGAGGAAATTAAGAAAGGTATTTGGATAGGTATTGGTCTAAAAAAATGGATTTTTAAGTGTGAAGAGTGGAGAGTGGGTGGCCGTTTATAAGTGTGGGAGAGGATACACATGAAATTTTTGAAAAGATAAAGTGACACTCATGTTTTTACCATGCTAAAAGCCTCAAAAAAGGTTCATTATCTAACTATAGAGGTTATAAGGTCTAAATATTTCTATAAAATGGATAGTTTACAAGTTTTGGGTCATTTTTTCCTTATATTATTATTTTAACCCCATGGTAAATCCATTTTTACCTTAACCACGCTGGTTACTTTTTTTTACTGTTTTCACTATTCATTATGTTCAAAAAATATGTTTTCCTTATAAAATAATATAAATCATGATTATTAAAAATATTTAATACATTTTTCCAAATTAAATTAAAATAAGTGGAAGAATTTAATTTAAAATTAAATCAGTGACGTGATGAAAGTGCGGTTTTCCAAAGAGAAAATTCTCATAAGTGTATGATTTTTTAATATCAAAATTCTATATGAAACTAATTATAATGAGATAAATTATTAAAATGGAAATAAAATTGAACTAATTTTACTTTAAAACAAATTTTAAATATAATTTAACTTTTAAACTAATTTAAACAAAAATGTTGTTTTCAATAAAAAACAGTATTTTTCACTGTTCATTAAAAAAATGAAACATCTTAGAAATATTCAAAAAATTCACCCTAATTTAATTTTGATATTATTATTTCAAAAATAAATTTAATTTTATCAAATAAATTTTCTTATGTTTTTAAAAAGTAATTTTATATTATATGCTCAAAATGGGACTAAACCGTCTTTTAGAAAAATAATGTTTTTTAAAAAACATTTAATTGTCATTCAAATGATTCTAATTTTATTTATAATAAATATATAAACATAATTTTCATAAATTATTTAGTCCTATTAATACCCACCAAATTAACAACTTGGTTATAACAGTCATTGTTAAATAATATTTTAATAGAGTATTTTCATTTAAACCCTGTGTTGCAAGCATCACAAGCTACTGAAGAGATTGAATTTAAAGAAATATATCATAAATTCTAGAGCTATAAAATCTTCAACTAAGATCAATGTTGCATGGCATATATTCTATTGAATAAGATATCCCAATTTTAAAATATTTTTTTGTTACGATATATCCCGTCAATGCACAAACTGGTCTCATGAGACAAAAGGGGTTGGGTTTTGGTGTATGCCTCTTCCCATAACAGGATAACATCTTAGTATAAGGCATTGAAATTGGGAAGTATTCACTACATTCTCAACAACAAGTAATGTGTTCTAGTATAAGGCCTTGATAATTGGTTTTTATATCCAAAATTATGTATTCCATCAGTATGAGATCAGTACTATTGATATCCATGTTTTCATTTATTTTAATGGATATAAAATTCTCCCAATTTCAAGTAAATTATGGATTTATGTTGTTTAACTATTACCACCATAATGTTTATTTGAGGTTTATTAAAATATTGATTTAATTATATGTTTCCCTTACTGATTATTTGAGATCATCTTTTCTTGTATTTACATTCCTGAGGTTGTGGAGAAAAGTAATACATGTGACGATAACATGTGTAAAATAATTTTTGGAAGATACATAAGACTTGTATGGAATTTAGTTATTTCTTATATAATGAGAAAGTTATCCATTTGATATAAAGAAAGTGGGATTTATCAGTTTATGTTTTTTCATAATTCTCTAAAGCTATAAACCTGAAAATATCCTTTAGATGTTAGTGTTGTAATAATCATTTTTTTATTTTTTAATTAAAGTTGGTTACATTCAAGTTGTTATAAATAGTATCAAAGCAAGTCTGTAATGTATGTGTCTATAAGCATCATATTTGGGACTGAGGGTACATGAAATCATAGTTGGTATGAAAGTAAACATTTTGATAAATTTAGATTTTATATATTTTTAGTGTACTTTAATGGTCGATAATTTAAGGTTGATCACAATTTTGAAGGTATAAATAAAAATTTAGAATAGTATGTTGTTTTATATTAAGGTAATAATGCATATGTTATTTGGAAATTTGGGTTATATAACCCCAATAACAAACCTAGGAATATTTATAAGCCTTGGACAACATCCTTACATTTTTTGTAAAATATATTTTATGATTTTTTTCCAAGAAATAAATCCTTGAATGGATACTGGAAAGTGTATGAGGCTGTGGAGAAGATGCATCTTAGGGTAATCACCCAAAAAAGGATTGGTTGAGCATTGACTCAATCATTGCTCTAATTCATGATGAGTGGGACTTATAACAGACACCTGGTGAGATAATCTCATGGGATATGCTTTGAGTGTTCACATTCTCTTTACAAACCTTATTAAGTATTTATGAATGATGACATCTAATTAGGTTATAGAACCCAATATAAAAATGATTATGGATAACCAAGGATTGAACAAAGAGATTTATTGGTTGATCTAAAGGTATAATATATTTAAAAAAAATTCTTATAAGGTAATACATATTCATATTAATGTTTTTATATTCATATTTTGGATATTATGACAATCATTTTTGGTTTTAATATTTTTTTGTAATAAGATCATGAAAATGAAGCTGAGAATGGTATATACCTGGAAACCACTATGTATTATAACCAAACAATGGTAGATACTTAAATAGTATTGAATTTTTGTATATTCCCATTATGATCGAAAATTTTAGTTTCTTAGTCTTACCTATGTTAGTGATATTTATATAATCTTGAGAGTCTTAGCTATTTTAATTAGTGAGTGACATTTAGCAATGGTATTTTGGAATATTTTGAAGGTTATGAGGATTATGTGAAATATCTACTGATTATTCTTCATTAGTTTTACTTTAAAGGAATGGAATCATATATTAAATTGCATTGATAAACTTGAAAAGTGATTTTATGATAAGGTTATATTTCTAGACATAACTATTAAAGAACACATGTTTGAGGTATAGATAAATACTAAGTTTAATATAAACTTGATGTAGTGATAATACATAATGATTTTATTTTGAAGAAGTATGTTTTATAGTAATTGTAAACCTTATGATTGATAATTGTGTCACGATATTTTTAGGGATGTTAATTTCATTTTTTGGATTATGATATATAGTGACTAGTGTGTGACCTTATGAACTAGCGATTAATACCATTTTAGTGTTAAAGATTGTGTTAATTTTTAGAGGAATATATAATATAATTATGGTTTAATGTATTAGATAATGAAATGATTTTGAGAAAGGTTTGTTAGTGATTAGGGTATATAAATACTTGGGTATATGTTTATAGGAATGAATAATGTTGTTTAAGGAAGGAAAAGTTCGATTTTGGGAGTGTATATTTCTATGATTATCGGGTTTAGAATATTTTAAGAAGGTTCATAGTTATTTGGGATATTTATTTTAAGGATTAGGTTAATAATTATGGGATAAAAAAATTATATGTAACCTTGGTTGTTCTAAGAATGATATATGTTAAACTAAGAGTGTTATAGGTTGAAACGGGTCTGATAAAAGTTTAGTTGTAATAATAATAGGCTAACATGACAATGTTATATATTGATACATCTAGAGGTTAGTTTTTCCTATAGTTATTATCTTATAATTATCATCACTCATGTACACGTTTTTGGTTTTTGTAATGGATTGACCGGAAGGAACCATGTAAATAATGTATTCCATGGATAATGTGCAAACTATCTCAATGAAAAACCTAATGGGATAATTATTGGAGTGATAAACATATTAATTATTCTGAACTGAATATAAAAAATTTTGATTAACAATATGAACGTAGTTTAAATCCCAAATACACTAAATAAGACAAGGATAAAATATCATAGAAATTCAGGTGACCATGATGATAATATAACAAAGATTCAATTTCCAACATGCCAAAAATGTGGGAAGAAACATAGGGCTAAATGATACCAGTGTGGAGATAAAGTTCATTCGACTTATAAGTGTAAGGGAAATAGATAATCTTCAAAAATATATTTCTTCAATTGAAATATAGTTGAGTATTATACGACTCAATGTCCAAATCCAAGGGATAACGAGGGAACTAGTCACCAATAAACAAGCGAACAAGGAAAATCCTATGAAACAACTACTAATAGACCAAATAGTGAGTTTTAACTATAGATTTTCTAGTATCCTAGGTCATTTAATTCTTCACCAACTATGGAATATGGAATTATAAAAACCCCCAGTGGTATGATTATCATATATATAATTTTTAGGGTTTTTGGAAGTTATTCCTTATAGATCTTGATTAACATCACTTAGTTTAATTCTATTTTAAATTAGTAATGATTTTCCTACCTTTGTAAAGAAATTATAATAATTTTTCTACATTGATAAATCTTCTTCCACATCCTAAACAAACCCCTGATCATCTAGTGATATATGGTTAATTATGAGTTCCCTATAGGAATTAATACGATCTGATGAGAAAAATTATGAGAAAAAAATTTATTTATGGGGGGAATTTAACTCCATGGAATTATAATAAACAATTAACTTTTAATAAGTTAATTATTTCGATAGTTTTCTCCATACACAACACCAAACTTAAACGAAACTGTCATATATTAAGATAAAATATAAATGTGTAAATAAAATCATTAAAACTGAGACTTTTAATCGGAGGTAATGAATTATTGTAACAAATTAAGGAAATATATGTATAAGGAATATAAAGTCATTATTTAAAATGAATGAAATTTAATTCCTTTACCTAAAATGACTAATAAGACCATTTATTATTTAGAGAATTATTTTTCTAAAAAATTACCTTTTATGAGATACACATTTCAATTTCATAAAAGATAATGTTAATGATAAATTATTTTTGATATTAATAATTTTTTAACTCCAATTTATTTTTTAAATAATATGAAATAATAATATTATTAGTTAATTTTTTAAAATTTCATTTTATGATAAATTTTTTTTTCATTACATTTAATGTTTTTATTCAAAAAATGAATTTATAAATTTTTGGTATTTTAAAGTAATAAAATAAATTTAATTTTTTGAATTACTTATATCAAAATTTTTCTAATTATGAATTTTTTATCATTTTATAAAAATGTTTTTTAGTTGAAAAATGTGGGATTTATGAAAATTATAATTTCATGAATTAATCACTATTTAAGAATAAACTACATGATTTAAAACTCTTTTAAGAAATAAAATATTAATTTTAGGAGTAAAATTATTCAGTTTAATATATTCTTTGAACTTAAAAAACCTATAGAAACATTTTTATAACTAATTATGATATTACTTTAGTATAAAAATGGTTTTCATTATTTTTATTAAACTAACTATTTTCGAGGTGAGGTTCAGTTTTAGATTTCATTGGAAATATAATACCTTTTATTTAATTCATCATAAATCTATTTATGTCCTTAAAATTAGTAACGAGGAAATTTTTTATCTTATATATAAATTTAAATCTCTAAGACATTATTTTTCCAAAAACCTCTTTTACGTGATTTAGTGTGCTTATTTTAAAATTAAATTTTCAAACATTTAAAAATTAGATTTTATAAAATTATTTTCATATTTAAAATTATAAGTATCAAATTATATAAAGGGTGAATCTTAATATTTTTCATTAAAATTAATTACTAAGTTTAGAAATTAATTGCCAAGGTAAAGGTAAAAGGGGTAAATTGAGTTTAGACTAGTGTAAAAGAACTAAAACATTTAAGAAACAACCATATAATTTAATGGTTTATATTTTTCTCATAAAATAATTATGTCCCATTCAATTTTTTCCACTTTTTATCTATTGACCCTCAAATATTGTCATGGAATTATTGAAAAATGTAAATGTGTTCCCAAAACTACCCTTTCTCTCACTTATATAAGGGTAAAATATCCACCACTTTAGTACATAAATTAACTTTTAATCACACCTTTAAAATTTTAAATTTTAATTCCATATAACCCTATACTTATAAAATAATCATGTGGTCACTCATAGTTTTCCTAAGAACTTCAAATTAATGGAGACTTCCAAGGAAAATCCAAGGCCATGATGTGTGTATTATAAACTTCTTAGTTTTCTTCCTAATTATATTATTTCAAATTTATCCAAGAAACAATAATATAATTATATTTATATAATTAATATAATTTAATTTTTCTATATTAAGGTTATTATAATTATTTATTCATATACCCAATCCATTAATAAAAACAAAATTGTTGTTCATGCATTGTGCGAACTACCTTCTCCACTACATAACGTGTTTTATTTTCGTTCACTTCCATACAATGTCGAAACTAAGGATGGTATTAAAGGATAAATATTATTTTTATGATATCATTAATATTTTGGTATAATTATTTGGAGAACCTATTAATGACATCATCAATAAACAATCATCACTAGTTTAATCATTTAAAATAAGCTTGATAAGAAGATAATCTTTTATTCAAATCTTATAATAATTTCATATATATTAATTATTCATCTATATAATTATAATTTTTATTAATCACACTAATAAAGACTAAATAAGATCATTATTATCTAGGTATATTGATATTATAACTAAACCACCTCGTAGGTATTCATTAAATTAGGGTATGTTTATGTTTGGGTTTGTTTAACCACCTAATTGAACAATAACATTAATTTATATCATGAATGCAAATGGAAACATAATTAATGGTATAATATGATATATATATATGTAAACAATTATTTTCCTTGAGATTTTATATCAATATTTAATTAATTAGTTAAAAAAATACACTTATATTGTCTAGAATCACTGAAACATGTCTGTTATCTATTTCATCTCAAAGGATAAGGATTAAAACAATCATAAAAAATTTAAAATATTATAAATAACTATAAATGAGCTTAAATAGTAATTTTTATGATGTATAAGTAATAAAATTTGAATTAATAATGAACATATACACCACTATTATGAAACTCGTCTAAACGATCAAAACTATAAACACCAGATGTGGAAAACCAGTAGAATTCATAAAAATAATGACTATTTTTTAGTATATGAACTAAAATGGATATGTTTAAGGTTATTATTTAATTTATTAATATATCTATGTTTATTATACAAGTATTTAATGTACGTTCATGGGAGTCAGGACTAGTAAGGGTTTTCGTCTCAATTTCCCTTCATTGAGATAAATATTATATTTATACACCTAATTTCATTTATATGGTGTGCATAATTAATATTTGAGAAATAATATCATGAATTATCTTTTAATCATAGTATTTTATTTTTAATTTCAATCCATATATTTCAAGGGGTTTTGTTAAATTGTTACTCCAACCAAAAGGTTTTTCTTGGTCTCAATTCTTATTATATGAGACATGTTACTTATAATGCACTATATTCCATTTGTAATGTGTTATATTGATTTAAAAACCCATTAATGTTATTTTACTTATATTTCATGGGATTTAATTTCCAAATCAACTTTCATTTTTCATCTGGATATTGAATTATTTCTTTCCCTAGTAGTAAGTGTTTTTTGGAAACTCAATTTTTGTTCATTGACTTGTGATTATTCCCCGGACCAATTTAATATAAGATGGGTACACTATACCCTTTTATTATTTTATGTCATATTATATCACTATTTTTTAGGGATATAAATTCATACCACATAAAACCTTTGATAAATATTTCTTGCCTTTTGGTATATTTTCTTTTGAAACCATCCACTTTTATTCTTTGGATGAATTATGATCATGTTAGTCCAGTATTGAATTAGTTGTATACTCTCTATTTTATACATTGTGGACATCAAATTTTACATAAAACATATTGGATGATGTTCACCTAGAAGGTATGATATTCTATTTACATTAGAAAATTTATTGGTGTACCATATATTGTAATTCCAATATGGATGATTATTGGAATGTTAAATTTGTATTGTTTAACTATCCACCTTATTACTCTAAAGGGGTTATGATCAGGTTGTCCATTTTATTGACATGGGGAAAAGTATTGGAATTCCATATGTTTTTATTTCAATATGAATGATTATTTTCAAGGTTTATCATGAATTTTTTATTCATTTTATTTTACAGTGAATGCATTAGGCTTAAAAAAGTGAAGGTTGGTGTCCTTAATTATATATCCCCTCTATGCATCAACAGGTCTATTGAGACAAAACAAGTTGGGGTTTGGTGTATTCATCTTTCCATAACAGGATAATGACTTGGAACAAGGACTTGTTAGTTGGATTTATTTACTATTATCTCAAATAAAAGTAAAGTGTCTTCGCACAAGGCCTTGATAATATGGAATTAATGTCCAAAATTATGAATATTGTCAGTATAAGATTAATATCAGTGGAATCGATGTTTTCATTTATTTTTATGGATATAACATGCTTATATTATCAATTTTATTATGGATTCATTTTTTAACGTTTCCGTCCATAATGTTTATGCCATGATTGCTTCAATTATATATTTACCTTACTAAGCATTTGAGATCACCCCTTATTATGTTTTCATTCCCCACATTATAGAGAAAAGTAGTATGAGTGCCATTTTTAAAAGGATAACATGTGTGAAATAATTTGTGTGAGATGTTAAGTGCTTGTCATGAATTAAGTAGTTTTATATATAATGGTAAAATATCAATTTTATAAAAAGTACATGGGATTATATGTTTATGTTTTCCCCTAATTATCTAAAGTACTAAACCTAAAAATATCATTTAGATGCAATTGATTTAGTAATTCTTTTTTATTTTGTAATTATGGTAGGTCATATTTGGGATTTTACATTAGGTATCAAAGAAAGTATATAAAGTATGTGTCTATGAGCACTAGATCTGAGAGTATCGATATGTTCTATCACACCAACTATACACCTACCCCGAACCTCTTGAACATTTTCATGGAAAGGTTTCATAGTTTCCCCTAATCATGCTCAAACCATGAACCTCTAAATATGCTTATAAAACAGTCCAAAAGCATCCAAACCACCATAAAACTCAACCAAGTATTATTTTACTTCAAAATAAATAATAAAAAGGTAAAGTACCTAAAACTTATGGTGTTAAATTCCATCCACTATTAGTCTTTCCATCCTTATAAAGTTGTATATTTTTGGTGTTTTGGAAAAGTTCAGACCATTACTCCATCATAAAATTTTCTTATTCCCACAAATATTTCTGAATATGACTATGCGTCCATAGAAATTACACCAAAAAATACTCTTCCCATGAAATATAATCTTATTTATATCCAAAATCCTTATCGTCACATGAATCAATGTAGAATTTGTCTTAGGATTAATATGGACCCATAGAATAACATGATCAGGATCAGGCATGTACTTCTTCAACCAAGATATATAAAATAAATTTTGTGCAAGGTTGAATCATGGATGTAAAGTCAAATGATAATCCATATCAAAAATTCATTCTAAAATCCCAAAATGGCTGACATACAAAGGAGATAGTTTACCTTTATTACCCAAATGAGGATGGTATGCCTCAAAGAGACACTCAAGATCTCCCATGAGAAATGACAAAGGTTGATGAAGATTATCCACTAACAGTCTTTGATTGATCTGATCCATTGGTATCTTCTTCTTGATCATCTAAATATTCTCTGCCATATGATGTACAAGGATAGTTTTGATCAAATAACTCTCAGATGTTTCCAACCAAAAAAGGTGATAATGACAAGTAAAACCATACAAATCTTTGAAAGGACCCATATTTATCAAAACATGATAACTATTTTTGTATGAGAACTCACATTATGGTATATGATCCTCTCATAACCCCCCAAAATCCATAACACATGATCTAAGTTTGTCTTCCAATGTTTTGATCATCCATTCAGATTATCCATCTTTATAGGGATGATAATATGTGCCCATGATCAACTGGGTTCTAAGGTCTTTATGTAAGGATTTCCAAAATCAATATGTAAACCAAGTGTCCCAATCAAACATAATTGAAGCTGGTATACCATGAAACTTTACAAATTCATGAATGTATATTTTTGATAAGTCTTTTACCATATTAGATTCATGAATAGGGAAAAAGTGATCCGAATTTGTGTGCCGATCCAAAACAACCCATATGAAATCCTGTTTTTGAACTATTCTTAGAAGACCTGAGAAAAAATACATAGCCATATTCTCCCATTTCATATAGGTTTTTGTAGAGATTTAAGTATACTGGTTGGTTATTTGTTCCCCACCTTATGCTGTTGATATGTGTGGTATCTCCATAGATACTCTAACACTCTCCTTTCCATGCCAGCCCGCCAGAACAATGATCTTATCTCCTTATACATATTTTGAATGGCAATATGAACAACCCATCTTGAATGGTGGTAGGTATAAAGGATCTATTCTTGAGAAGTTATAGTAATTATAATCTTATTACAAAAAAACACAACTTATATCTCCCATCTAGTATCCACCCATTAATGGTATCCACACCATTGAGTTTTGACCTCATAGTTATAGATTCAAGATCATATGTGTAAGTATCTTTTACCTACTTAATCAAATCAGGAACAATAGAAACTAGAAATAAATCTCTAATGTCACCTTTATTAGTAAAATTTTTATGCATATCAGCTATAAATATTATTATATTCAACTTACCCAAATCATATTTAGAAAACTAACTATATGAATTCCTACTTAATGCATTGGCCACTTAGTTTCATTCACTCGGTGTATCCATAAAGTCAAGTCCAAACATCTAAAAGAATTCCATCCTTCTTTATTTCATTAAATTCAAATATCTTTGTAAGATGATGTGTTTCAATATATTATAATCTATTAACACTATGAACATATCACTGAAGAGATAATGACACTATGTTTTCCAAAGTATAAACTAAATTAGCTGAATCCAAATCATGCATTGGGTAATTCTTCTCATACATCCATACCTTTATTGACCCATAAATTATAACATGATTTTTTACATGAAAACACATCAAAAACTAGATCCGAACACATCACAAAAGACCATATAGCCTCATCTTGACTCTTGAAACATGAGGATGGGTATTAATGTAATTCGAACCTTAATCCCTTAAAAATATTTATAGAACTCATCACTATATTAAAAAGGAACACTTTTACTCACCAATTGTTTTATCATAGAGGCATGTGGTGAAAAGTCATGAACAAACCACTATTAATGTCCAACTAAGACAAGAAATCTATATATCTCAAATATTTTCTTTGGTGGTTACTAAGATATTACAACATCCACCTTTTTAGGATCTACCAAGACTCCTCTTTTAGAAATTATGTGGATAAGGAAATTTAGCTCTTGTATATATAAATCACAATTTTAAATCTTAACATAAAGGTAATGTCACCATATGATACCCAACCATATGTCTTGGTGTTTCTCATGATCGACCACTATCTTAGAATACACAGAAATGTCATCGAAGAATATAACCACAAATGGGTCAATATACCATTTAAATATTTGATTCATAAATTCAATTAAAATCATTGGTAAATTCATAAGACCAAATGGAATAAACAAATATTCATAATGTCTCTAACGACTCTTGAAATATGTCTTTAGAATATCCTGCTTATGAACTCAAAGTTGGGGATACCCTAATCATAATTCAATATTTGATAACCATTTATCTCCCCTAAATTGATAAAAAAGATTATTAATTCATGGAAGAGGATATAAATTATTTATCATATGCTCATTTATGTTATAATAATCCACAAAAAGATAAGGAGATCCATCCAATTTCTATATAAAATGAAATGGTGCTACCCATGGATACATACTAGGTCTAATGAATCCTTTAATTTATAGATCTTATAGCTAAGCCTTAAATTACATTAACTCCATTGGTCCCATCATATAGGGTGGAAGTGGAATAAGATTGTTCCCTGGTATGAGATCGACCATAAATTTCACTTCTCTTTCAAATGAAAACCCAAAAAAATTGTCAGGAAATACATCAGAAAATTAGGCCATGATGGTTGGAAAAACTCTATGTTTGACCGAATCAATAGTTTCTAAAGTAATTACTTCCAAATAATAAGAGATACTCCCAACAATTGGTAATAAATGTCATACTCTACTTGCATTCAAATTCTAATATCCTTTAATGAGATTCTCAATGGAATATGAAGATGTGAGACTAACCTTCCCAATATAACTACCATTGTGGGACTTGAAGGATGTCAACCAATATATTCTAAAAAATAAGGTTAAATATGTTCATCTTAAGAATAGATAAATCCCATAAAAATTATACTTCATCGATAATAATTTAAGGCACCACACATTTGAAGGCTCACAATTCTAGTTGATTGATAATTGTTTGAAGTTTCAAGACAAGAGGAATCATTTCAACATGTTATCCCATATGATCTAAAACATGACTAGAAATAAAATAGTGTGATGATTTAGTATCAAATAAAGATTTCATGAGAGTAGAGTTCAATATAATAGTTCCTCACACTGTTGAAGGACTGGATTGGTCTCCCATAATCATCTACTCAACACCATAAACCGATTACTATACCTCTTGTTGTTTTCTTCCTTAGATTGGTTGAGGAGTCATGGTGTACCTAAATTCATATTAGAACACTTAGTTCTAAGTATGAGATTTTTTTAATGATATATCCTTATTGAACCATAAAAAGTCTTAGACAAATTTTAGGTATTAATATCCACTGACTTTGGAGTGCTATGAAGATTGTTATTGAGATTACCTATATTATTTTAGTTGTGACATGTTCTAGGTGGTGATGTACAATCTCACTTAATGTACTCAAATGAATAATATTTGAGAAATACAAGATTTCTATTGGTTCATAGAGGAATGTTAACTGATTGAGTGGTTTGGTTTTGAGATTCTCCACCACCTTGGAAATAGTTGTCCCTCTTTTTTTTGTCCACAACATTAGAGTTACCACCTGTTATTGAGGTGAAAAACATAATTATTCCCATAGGATTCCAAAAAGTATCTATTTTTTAAGACTAAAAATCTATTCATTATCTCCATGTAATCAGTAATATAGAGGGAATCTATCTTAGATTGAATTTTTGGTCATAGTTTAAACTCAAAGATACACACCTTTAGGGAATAGCTAACAACTAGTTCAAGAAAAAAATGAAATAACTTCATAATGTTGGAAATATATTTTATTAGTGGTAGATTCTATTACATTAATATGATGAAATTTTATATTTGAACTATATTGAAGGTGTGATGATATAATTATTTGTTTAACAATTCTTCAATGTACTCTCATGTAATGCCTTGGTCGAATTTCACTTGTATAGCTAAATCACACCATTTCCAAGCAATATACTCCTTCATGTAGACTATTAACCTCACCTTAAAGTCATTCGATGTTCCAAGGATATTGAATTATATTTGTTTTATTGAGCCACACTTATACCTTTTTAGGTTCCAAATCACCCAAAAAATTAGTGGATTCTGTTTTTGAAATTTTAGAGAATGATCCACTTATTGAGGTTGGTCATTTAGATTTCCTTTATCAGCTACTTGAAAAACTTGAATAGTTCTTTGAAAAAGATATTGGTTTATCTATCGATTTGGTGAAGTAAAATTTTTAATTCCTATTATTATGGGTTTATATTACATTTAACAAGTTGCATTTTTTCTATAAGTAGAAAAAATACCACTTAGACATCACTCACTAGAAATTGAAAGTTTATAATGTAAAAAACCATCAAAATAATTAAGAAACACTACCAATCTACAGTAATCATCAAGAATTTTATGAAAAATGAATTGTGATTGGGAAGTATCACTACTAATGCATGATATGATATACTCATCAACTAAACCCACAATGATGAGATGACAACACATTTAGAGGTTTGTTAGAACAATTTGTACCTGGACTAACTTGGTTACTTGAAGTTTAATTTAAAGAGGTTAACTATGTATTTTTATGCTATAAATTTTAATTTCCAAAATTGCTTTCTCTTTGTTACCATTATAAGATAACAGACCAACCAATATTGATACCATTTGTAACGTACCTTCCCAATCCATTGGATTGGGCCTGGTCGGAGGTGCGATTAACCTTAGGTGACATTCCTAAGAAACCAATGGCTAGTGATAAATTCCAAGGGCTTAGTAAAACATTTTGAGATGATTTTACCATTACAAAAAAAACCTATCAAGAAAAATATTAAACAACCAAGATATCTATACAATGCATGATTAATAAAAATACATTAGAAAAGAGAACTAGTAAAATATAAATATTAGAGTGGTAGTGCTAAAGTAAAACATGACATCCAGTTAAAACTATAAGATAAACTAATATATAAACATTTATGTGTAATCGATCCTACAACACCGAGTGAGACCATGAAGCTATAAACACCAATCTAAGGATGTATCATCATAATTCGCCTCTAGATAAATATGATACCTTTACTTTACAAGTTTCATGAAGAATAATTTCAACACATTGACCAAATCAGATATTTAGGGGGTGAGTAATCATACCTAATATGATTTACCTAAGAAAATTTCAAACTCATTCCACTAGGACAAGAACAAATTATATTATAGTTCATAAATACATTTTATAATAAAGAGAGGCATATAAAAATAGTTTACCGTGATAAAATATCTTAAAAAAATAGTTGAACTAAATAAATTGATCCATGATTTCTTTCCACTTGGAAGACATTTCCATATTTCACATGAACAAACACACATTCATGCCATATGAAATTCCCAATTCTCATGAGTAGTGATCTATCGTTTACTAAGAAGTCACAAGGTGATAATCCTTTGAGCCATCAGGTATGAGAACTGATTCTATTTAAACAAGTTATCATATGTAACTTGAACTCGATCTAACCATCTTTCACTGGTTATTATATCAAAACATTCCACATTAAACATTTTTTTTAAAATTCATAAAACTTCATGCTTATATTCAACCAAAACCATAATTTTAAAATAATAATTTCAAATTATAAATCTAAGGGTTTTCTTAAATCCATTTCAATTCCCATATTCAAAAAAATATAAATTTAAAACTTTAATTTAACATTATAAATTAAAGGGGTTTCCAAATTCATTCAAAATACCATATTCCCAAGTTATAAACCAAAATATTTTCCTTCAAGAAATCATTCAATAGTTCCTTTGAAAATTCAATAAAAACATTTAATAAGACTAAGCCTTTAATTTCTAGAATAAGTGGAGATAATAGAGAATCCACCAAGTTCTCAATGGGTGATGAAACCAATTAACGTTACCTTGAAACCTATTGATCCAGGTTGAAAAAACTTATCCTTAAATAGGTCCAATAAATATATCATCAAAACATATCTTATATTATCGATCTATCCATGACAGATTAATCTAACATTTTAGGTGAGAGGTGATGAGAATATCTAAATAGGAAGAGAGAAGGAAAACAATTAATGATTATTCTATATATCTATGACCCTTTGATTTTTCAAAATATCCTTTTAGATCAAATGGAATCACAAAGGATTCATAGGAGAAAAGTAGTGTTTGAGATGCTTGGAGAATAAGATAAAAATGAGAGTTTTGAGGAAAAAATCTTAGTTAAACTCTAAGTTTTGGAGTATTTTATGCACATTACATGGTTATTCCAAAAGGTTGATCAAAGCATGCACCAACTATTCCCATGATACTAAACATAAACCTTGGATCCACATAGTTATACCACATGGTTTGGGAAACCTTATGACAACCATGCAATGATACTGTCTCCAAACCACCCCTTGCATGATTTGTTTAGACAATTTAACAAAATGTGTGAAAACCATGCTTCCGTTATTATCCCCAAAATCACATTTTATCATGTAATACATATGGTTTTTAAAAACCATGTGCCAAAAATGCAATTACCCTGAACCTATTTCAAATTTTCTTAGAGAAGTCTCATAGTTCCCCCTAATGTTTCTCAAATTGTGAACCTAAAAAAATGATTCTATAACACTCCAAAACCATATTTAGACTCCTAAAAATCAACCTAAGTTTTAGATAACTTAAAAATAAAAAATAAGAGGGTAAATTTACTAAAATAAATGGTGTTATAATCATGGTCTTATAGTCACCTCATTTAAATTTGTATTTTACCATTATCCTTTTTCAACTATGGCTAGTTCCACATTTTGGTTTACTTTAGAAAAACTTAGTGTCTAGTATCTTATAAAATATTTCCTTTTTAAATGGATTAGATCATGATGTGTTTTCTTTGGTCATGAAATCCACTATCATACTCCTTTTTCTACATCAATCCATGATTATTTCCACATGCACAATGAACTTTGTGAAAATGTGACACTACTCACAATAACATGGTTTCATCCTTAAACACAAAATTTCTTTAATCATTGTCCAAACTCCCTAAAAATTATCTAAAACTTCAAATTTCAGGATATGAAATATTTACTTATAATTTTTAAAAAATAACATAAACCAAACTCCAAAATTAATTTTGTTCTCATCAATATTCCCCTTAGGGTTTGTTTTCAACACCACCCAACATAAATATATCACTACTGAACTATATGAGAAGATTTTCCATAGTGATTCTTTATGAAAGGGTTTACCATGAAGAAAAATTTATTTATTCTAAGTATAGATGGGTTAAAATCCTTATTAAAAAGAAGATAAAAATAGATTATTTCAATTATAGTCCTTGAAATTTCATACTATGGTGATTTATACTAGTTATTTAATATTAATTAAATAATTCATTTAGATTTTATTATTTATTTTTTCTATCTATCCAAATATTATAATAGTTTAATTTTTTTTACATAAATACCAAGATTCTTAAACTTCACCCCATTAGATAAATAGATTTATGATGTTCCTAAATTCTTATCCTTGTTAAACTAAACAGGTTTTCTCACCTTAAAAATTTATTTCCTCTAAGTTTTCTTCCCCTTAAACCATAAACGCATAAGATTATCATTATATATTATGATTTCATAACCAATGTTTTTAGAACCAGACTAATGTTAGAATCAGAGAGGGGATAGGTTCAATATTTGACTGGTTAATTAGGATAGTTGAAATAGTTTCTTATTTTATACATTTTTAATATTATAATATTATTTTAAATGAAATAAAAAAAAATTAAAAAATTTAAAAAATGAAAAAACTAGTTATTCTGATCAATTTTTTGTCAGAATCAACTAGTTAGACTGGTTTCAAACGAGTCTAGGGTAGTTGAAATTAGGTCAAATGCCAAGATGACTTAGTTCATTGGGACAGACCAAAAACACCACCAGTTATAAGTTTGGACAGTCAGAATATATAGTCTTACAAGAATTTCAAAATAGAGGTCAAAACAGTATACTAATCGAGTAAACATTCTTTTGAACACATACCCTTGAAATATGTTAGTTTTTCTACACTCTTTGAAGTTAAGGGGGAGGTATAAACATCAATGTTCAAACTATGTATCTCAAATGCTTCTCATGGGAGATATTCTATAAAAAAAGTACCACTTGATCTTTCATAGGTAAGTATTTTAGCTTCAAATCTTTTTACTCTATCATTTCTTGATGTAATGACTATTAATATCAATGTACTTCATTATTGAATATTGAAATATGTTTTTCTTCGATTGAAAACACCACTATATTCATACATGATAGATATAGTTAAAAACACTTCTTCCCAAAAATTCTATAATTTTTGTCATCTAAATAAATTGGGTGTATACTTGAGTTATCACAATGTACTCTACATCCATTTTATTTAATTAAATACAATATTGATTGTTTCTAAGCCAAGAGTTACATTTAATTATATGATAGAAATAAACTTTTAATGTGTATTTTCTATTATCCATTGAACCATCACAATTGTCATTAGAGAGAATATTTAATTTTCTCTCAATTTTTTCCTCTATAAAACAAACTGAAGTCCAAAATTCCTTTAATATACTTAAGTATTCATTTGACACTCAAAAACTGTGTAAATTTTTGATAACATTGATACCTTTCTAGTTGATATATGGAAAATAAAATATTAGTTCCTGAAATTGTCAAGTGGAATAAAATTTTGATGCTTTTTCAATATTTTATGATATTAACATACCTCTCACCTATGTCCCTTGAAATATTCATCTTCTTTGAAATGGGTGTATACATGAGTTTTATATCCTCTAATTGAAAATGTTTCAAAACATTTTAGAAATATTTGATTTAGTGAGAAATTTTCCTTAAATATTTGGAATAATCTATATTCAAAGAAAAAAATTGAGATAATCAATTAGGGACATTTTAAAATAATATTAATTAAATAAGAAAAATATTTCCATTGATATTCCTATTACGATGGTATAAAAAGATAATAACACCATAATACTATATAATGGAATGTTATTCACATTTTTGATCAAATTATACTCATGATAATACCATCTTATTCAATAAAATATTATAACTTAAATACCGTAATATTGGAGATTATTTCAATTTATACAACATCTTTATCTTCTTTCATACCCCATCTTCATCAATATTTGTAAAGAAATCATTTGGTTACTCAATATAGAATCGTTCTAATAACCCATTGAGAAATATTTATTTGATTTCTATTTATAATATTTTAAATATTATTTGGATAACAATAACAATGAAATTCCACATTACTTCTATATTTTCCATAAACATGAATGTTTCATCAATATCAACATCATCAATTTCTAAGAACCCTTTGCACAAAATTCAGGATGTTTTCCTTATCAAATTCCCATTTTCATTTAAACTATTTTGAAAATTGTATTTGGTTTATATATATATATATATATTTAATTATCCTTTAAACAATTTACTTAGTGTCATTCTTTATAATTTGGTAAAAAAAATTATCCATATATTTTAACCTAATTTATTCTTTTAACACTTATTTAATATTTATTGAATTAACAATTTATATAAAAGTAACCTAATCCAAAATTTTCATTCTTCTTATTTTAACATGGAATTATTTGTCACTAATTTTGTTACCTTCATTTATTTTAACTATCCATCTACATTTTACCGATGATATAGGAATTGAATAATATCTGATCTCCCCATTATCTTCTAAATCAATTTCAAAATCAACATATCTGTTCAACGAAGCTTAAAAAAAATCATTTCAAAATTTTGTTGTTAATTTTTTTTCACCGTTTGACTGATTAATAATTTTTTATTAAATGATATTAACATAGAGAATTTCATCCATAATTTACATCCTTTTTTCAAAGCATTTATATTCTTTACCCTTAAAATAATAATAGAAAAAATACCCTCATCAACATTTATATGAAGCTTACCTTTATTATATTCTTTATTCAAGATGAAATTCTTACATATAAAGGTATGAAAGTATTTGATACTGGGATTTTCATTTTACTACATCACATAGGGAGTGTTTTTTAATTGGGGCTCAATAATACATGATTAAATGTGAAATAAATTGTTAATAATGATTCCTTTCTGTAATTTTTTGAGATCAATTTAGTAATTAACCAATTAAGAGGTATAATTAGTTCTCTAAGTAGAAAAAATTTAGAATTTATATTAATATTACACCATACAAAAACTATGAAGGAATTATATAGTCCAAATCCAACATCACTCCCTTGAGGAAAATTTTAATATATTATATTATTATAACATATTTTTTGAATATTTCAATTTATATGTGAAAAGTGAAATCTTATAGAAATTTAACAACTATTTTATTCTTATAAAAAATAATTAGTTGTAAATTAATTTCAAAGGACTATTTAGTTAAAAATTTGATTTCTTTTACTCAAGAATAAAAATTGTCTAGTTTCAAGATTACTTATGTAAATAGTTTCCATTATATAAATTTTTACCAATAATATCTATACTATTTCAGTTATTCATGACCAAAAAAATATACTTTTATTAATATGAATTAATTCACAATCATTTATGTAAAATAAATATCAAAACAATTTTCGTAGCCAAAAATATTACTCTGAATATTGGTTTTCCTCCTCAATTAAAAAATATATCAAAGAATAAATAAGGAATAAATTATATCAATTAATCTCAAAAAATTAGTAAATTAAAATTGTCCATTCACAAGTGGACTTAATATTTAATTTTATACCCTTCATATTAATTTTAATTCAAAATCCTTTAATGAAAACTTTCACATCCTAGGTTTTTGAGTGGGTTGAAAATTCCTCAACATTTTGAATTTTGAGTTCGGTGGTTGGTTGAACTTTATTTTTGGTATTCAGATCCAAATCCCAAGATATTTATCAACTTAAGTATTTTTTTAGATGGGTTTTAAGGCCAGGTATGTGCCTTGGGGTTTTAGATGGGTTTTGATTTTGTCTGGCCCCAAAAACACATTTTTTAGAAAGCACAGACATAAGTGCACAGTTAGATTTAACTATGTGACCTATAATTAAAAACTGTGTGGCCCACTTTTTAAATGGACATGGTCTTTGAAACCATGCTGGTGAAGGTTCCCGACCATGCGAGATGTCTATAATTTTTAACAATGGCATCTACAAGGGCTGCACACTGTTTGGTAAACCGTGTGCCTATCTTTACAATGGGAGACCCCCATTGGACTGTGATTCCACACAGTTGGTACAATATTAACAAAACCATGCAGCTAAAGGGTGTGGATCATTAAAAAGTGTGATATGGCCATATTTTCCCCGACCCTTATTTGATTTCTCCTCTCTATTTCTCCTCTATTTCAAATGCACATTAGGGGGGTCTCCATTCGTCCACCTCCCATAGGCTTTGGTCTAACTCCTTCAGTAAAGATTTGATACAAGAACTATCAATATTTTTAGAAGTATATAAGTATGGTTTTGAATCCTCTTGCTTTTATTTATATTTTATCTCACCATATGAAATGCTAAATAAATGTGAGCTCTTCTGACTTATTTTTTAGGTGTTTTTTTAAAAGCCCGATTTCTCTCGTTTCAGCTTGAGTTAGCTATAGATATTATATATGAGATCACCTATGAGTATAAGGTAGGTTCTTCCTAGAGTTATCATTAATTTTACATCCATTTTGGGGTGAATTTTAAATATGACCATATAGGTAAACAGAGAGATACACTTAATTAATTATTAATTGTTTTAAATTTATTATCTCATATTATGAGATGCCGATGGGAATGATATAACCTATTTATATCTGAAAAGCTAGGTAAGGTTATTTTAACCCAATGGGAGGGTTAATATGGTTGTTTTTTATTAATTAAATTGTATATATATTGATTGCATTGGTTCTATAAGAACGCGACGAGCATGGCTCAAGGATTTAGATGAAGGGTTAGGACAATTGTTTGTTTTTAGTTAATTAAATTTGATATATATTGATTTTATTGGTTTCCTAAGAATGTGATGTGCATTTATTGAGGATTGAGGTGATATTGATCACCTGGACTGAGGTGGAATGATCCTTAGGCTGAGGGCGTGGCCTATGATATATGGGGTGATGATGTTCAATAGGTTGAGGAGACATGGTCATCAGTGTAACATCCCACCCCTAATCATTAGATTTAGAAGTTGGAAGGACATTACTTGGCCTTAAGTGATATCCCCAAGGTTACAAAGGCTATCAATAAATTCTAAGGACTTTACTAACAGATGGGGGACGATTTTCCCTTCAAGGATAAAATAACCCAATTAAAGATTCCATAAAAAAATACCACAACATGATGCATGGTAACAATGTAAAATAACTAAATTTAATACTATTTGTGTCAAAATCAAACCATAATAGAGTACCACAACAGAAGACTGCTATCATACAAGTACAAAATAGAAAGCAAAACCAAAAAACTCAAATACTTTAAGATATAACTCCACAACTCCCAAAATGATCCATGCTCCAACTCCAAAAAATAACCTAGATATCATGAAGAAACTCTAAATAAGTGTGATAATTTACCTTTTCTTGTGTATCGATAAATGATATCTTCAAAAAACATGAAATTTTCAAAGCAGGGTTGAGTAATGAAAATCACTAGGCTTTCCCCAAATGAATTACATACTCACAAAATTAGGATATAACATGTTAGCATGTTTATATAAAAAAATATAAAAAAATTAAATATGTTTATCAAAATACAAAACTATTTCTAAACAAAATAGTTTTTCAAACCAAATCTGTTTTCCATGAAAAGAAACCAAGCATGTTTTCCAAACCACTTCACAATCCAATTAGAACAACCCATTCTAATCCACACACCCACACATTCATTCCCATATGAGTGTTCCATAATCATGATTGGTTTCTCATAGATATACCAAGTAATCACAAGTTAATTTAAATCCCATGTTCCATTACATGTTTAGCATTGATCACCAAGTCATATTTCAATCAGGCCTCACAAAATACAATATGAATACACACTAACCCATTCTGCCATACCATGACAAAACCATTTCAATAAAACAAAATTTTTATTGAAAAAAATTACAAAAATCATTTTTCCATAATCAAAGTAAGCAACCATTTTTAAAATAAACATTTTAAAACCATTTAACAACGCATTTGGAACAACAATTCTACAATTTCCCCAAATCCCCAAACCTTCAATAAAGAAGGATTCTACCATGATTTGAACACCAATTTCACAATAAATTTAAATAAATTTAAATAATTTGATTCTAATAATTCATGTTATAAGAATAGGATTTTAGAGTGAAGCCACATACACCAGGAATTATGATGAAAATGAAGAACGATACAAAAATTTCAAGAAGACCGGGTTGAATCTCCAAAAACCAGCCTTAGGTATCTTCCCCTAACATAAAAAAGGAAAAATATTACCATTATTAGAATAAATGTCCTTATATATATCCAAATTGGGAAAGATCTAAGAAACCTAGAGGGTAAGAAATAATATCTAGGAAAAACCACAAAAAACCTCCATAAACAAAGACTTACCATGTAAATCAGGCTTCAAAGATCTAAAAAGACACCTCTAAAACATTTTTGATTTGATGGGGAAATATTCCACAAACATTGGGAGGGAGAGATCTCGAGTTAGGGTCAATTAGGAGAAAAAATAAGGGGTTTAAATTTAATCATGAACAATATACACATTCTTAGGATCTTTTTTTAAACCATGCATGGTTAGTCTCATAGTTAGAAAAAACCATTCATTAACATTGTGCAAGGCTCTGCCTGAAGGAGGACCTCACATGGTTGGCCCTCACGGTTACAAAAAACCATGTACCAACCATGAAAAATCTCACTATCCCACTCTACATGTTTTTTCCTAATTGGACAAATATTTTGGACAATTTGTGTACCTAACTATGTGCATTCTTCTTTTCCCTTGTCTCACTGTTCACGATTTCTTATAGGAGTTTCAAAATTTCCACAAACTGTGCATTGACCATGTACATTTATAAAAGTTGAAAATATTCCAAAACTATTCTAAACCCCCCAAAAATTTACCAAACAAATTTACATACTTAAAAAGAATAAAGAAAGGGTTAATTACTTGAAACTAAGGGTAATACAGTCAGGTTGAGGAGATATCGATATTGAGTTGTGGAAACATAGTCATTTGGATGAGGGAATAGATCTTG
Organism: Viscum album; assembly: GCA_963277665.1. Taxonomy (NCBI): domain Eukaryota; kingdom Viridiplantae; phylum Streptophyta; class Magnoliopsida; order Santalales; family Viscaceae; genus Viscum; species Viscum album. Next base: position 2,004,941,063 of record OY728138.1, read on the forward strand.
GGGATTGGGATGGTGTTGATCATTGGGATTTAGTGACATGGTTTTTGGGGTATGAGGTGATGGATGATGTGGCTTAGGATATGTTGGTGATTTCTACTCACCATTGTTGGTCGATGTGCCATTGGAGTCGTGTGCACACTGATAGGACTCAATTGAGGTGGTGTTGACCACTCATTGTGAGTGGAGGTCTCCAAAGATATTGCATCTTATGGGATGGTGTTGACTGTCAGATGTGTGAGGGGTTCTCACTCTAGAAATCCACATTGGATTGTGATGGACCATTGGGGGGTGGTGTTGAGACTATTGTCTGGGGGATAAGGCTCACCATTTTATTTGAGGCAGATAGGCCAGAATTATTAGAGGATAGAAATCACCATGCCTCGAGATGTTGGGTTGATGATCTGACTAATATTATTTATATATTGGAGGATAGAAATCTTTGTGACTTGAGAATTCGGTTATTGAGATGATGGTGATTTTCTAAGAATAGGTCTAAGGGACTAGGTACTTGATGGGCCTACAGACTGGATGTCGATACTTTCTTGGTACATGATACATGAAGTATTAGATGGAATAATGTGCTAAGTAACATGTTTATGGGTGGCTCCGGAGGGTTCACCAGATATGATATTTTTTATGGGATGCCTAGTAACTAAGCCATGGGTCCTCTCCACTAAAGATATATATATGTAGACATATAATGTATTCCAAATATATATTTTTGGAAATGTATTCCGAGATATATCGACATTTTCTAAATAGGTAAACGCTTCCTTGTGGTTGTTGAGTACAAGGGAAACACATTAATTATTAAATTTTAATGTATTTACATTTAAATTATATTCTGTATACACCTGTATAATTATGGATGTAATATAAGAACATGTTGATGGTGGCCTATTGAGTTCATACTCACATCTTACATGGGCCCCTTAGGATGAATATAGACTTTATATCTTTTAGATTAGGTAATGGATAAAGCTCTAGAGATAGACCTTAGTGATCAATTTCTACCTCTTTTTCATGAGATGAATCATAAAGACCCTAGCCCCAGTATCCTAGAGTTTACAGTTACTATATTACATTTGTATTAAATATAAGGAGTCCCATCCTAAATATTTGATTAGTTTAGTAGTTTTTGAGGAATAGATACATACATGGTACCCTTATTACATTGGTAATTAAGCATAGAACATAAAAAAGAAATCAATTTTCATCCTTGAGATTATTCAAACATTTCGTCTTTATATCCTGAGGAAAAGTGAAAAAAAATGAAAGGGTGAGCCTAGATGCTCAGTAAGGGTTACATACCGTGGGAACTATGTTGAATCAATAATGCATAATCCAAATGGAAAAGGTGAATAACTAAACACATATAAAATTTAATAAATAAATTTTATATCATGAATATATAAGGAATATTTATTATGGAAATGTAAATAATTTGATATAAATTCCATTTAATCAACAACTTGTTCACAATCTAAATCCATGGATAATATCATAGTGAAAATATAATAAAAAAATAATAACTAAATTTTTACTAAAGGAAATGATTTATATTGGACTCCATGATCTCAGACATTATGGCATCTATAATGTCAAGAACTTTCACAATAATGTTTAATATTTATGGGTAAAAACCATTTAATTTGGATAACTTATTCATCTCACGAAACTACTAATGCATCAAGGGGCTATCTATGACCAGGAGACACCCATTTCGTACATGACCAATGCAGTAATCATATATAAAAATGATTTATTTAATTCATAAATCAATATAACTTTCCAAAAAATATCTAAATTGAGTAAAATATATGGATTTAACATTATTTCCCTAGTTAATCAAATAACTTTCAAAGTAAACACCATATATAAAAATGGAATACAACTTAGAAAATACTCATATCTGTGATAAAATAAATACATATATTTATGATAAATGAAATTTTAGATGAGTTATTATCATAAATAAATAAAAGGGGAGTTATATACACCATAGAAAATAAATTTGGTGTGTAATATTTAAATATTCCTCAATGAAGTGAAATTGAGACGAAGTCCCTTGCCTCACGCTTCCCATTAGTTGTGTGTACTTTAACCTATTATATAATGTTTTAAAAAATGTAATTAATTTATTAAATTAAAATATTCCTATTTATAATATCTTATGCGGTCCTTTTATAATATCTTATCACCCATTCATTAATAATATTTGATTATTTTTATTGTTTAGGTTGTTAATTTCCTTATTTTCTCCTGCATGTTTTCTCATGAATATCCCAATTCTTTTACATGGTATATAGATTTATCATGTATAGAATGATAGTAATGTTATAAATATAATATATAATAATTAAATATATTTTTATAACCATTAGTGAATATTGAACATGGATAATGAATCTCATCGCATCGCGGATATGGTAGGTTGTACGTACGCACAAGCGATGATACCATTCCATAAATGGGTAAAATAGTAAGTAAGTGGATGATATTTTATTTATAAAAAAATATCATTTAATACCTATCACATATATTTATCATTTCTATAATTATAACCATCCAAGTAAAGTGGATATGAAAAACAAATTACACCACGACATAGAGACGGTAAGCCATACGTACACACGAGCGGTGCTTTTATTTTTTGTTAGATGGATAAAGGGTGGAATATAGTTGTTTCATAATCATAAAAACCTATAAATATATTTATTATACTTAATTTATTAATTTATTATGTAAACAACACATGAGGAGGAAGTGGATGAAGAAAGAATTTTGAAATAGTCGATAAGGACGATTACCTCTTATGTGAAGGATTTCCTTTATAACTTCTCTTAAGGGACCTTGGGTAGGAATCTTTAGAAGAAAAAGAACCTAAATAAATTAACTAAGGATGTTAATAAGTGAAATGGGCATATTTTGGTTGATCTATATGACTCAAATTAGTGTAAATAAGTGAAATAAGGGGTTCTATTTTATAATTTAGGTTAGGGACAGTGTTAGAAATTTTCAAAATATTAAAATATAATAATACTATTCTAAAGTAAAATGCTTCAAAATATCCTATAAATACAAAGAGTATGGTATTTTGGACCATATCCTATCGAATTTTCACTTATTTTTTTTTATTTTTTTAAATAATTTAATAAAATATAATATTCCTAATATATCTTTATTGTCAATTTTGACCCTATTCATTAGTTTGAATTTAATAAAATCAATAGAATAAGATAAATTTGAACCAAATATTTTAACACATACCTAATATTTCATATTTATATATAAAATTCATGGGATTCATTTATTAATTCAACTTATATTACTTTAATATTATTAATGTTATTTTTTCCAATAATTGAATAGTTACCACATCATAATTGTGTAATTATTTAAGGTAATTATTTATTCACTAAAAATTAATAATAAATTACAATTATGTATATAAATATTTTATATTTTAGTAGAATATTTATAGTCAAACATATATTTTGAATAACAACATATTAAAAATGTTATACTTATTAAAACATGGATGCGACACCTTTGACTTTTAATTAAATAAAATATTATAAACATCATAATCTCATCTAAATGGACATGAATGGTCATATAACTAAACATTTAATCATATGAATGAAAATTACTTATCCAATAAATTTTGGGTAAGTGTTAGGGTCATTTTCTAGACCTTATCATTTTATTTTTAACCAAAATTACCAAATTTATACTTTACCACGGTAACAAAATTTTTAAAGGATACTATTAATATTGGCCAAAAATAAAATGGAACTATTTAAAAAATTTAAAAATTATAAATCCAAATATGGAATCTATTTTTAAAAAATTCAAAACATATAATTTTCATAATTTAATTTAAAATTAAACCCACAAAACGCAACAAGAAACATTTTTCTTGAAAAGTGTATTTTTAAGACCAAAGATATAATTATATGAAAATAAGGTATAATTATGATTAACATGTAATTAATAAGATTATATATTAATAAATTTTACTTAATTTAGTTTTAGATCAAATTAAAATAATAAAGGTTCTTTTTAATATAAATAAAATGATAATTTTATAAAAAGAAATATTTTTTACTATTCAATGGAAAATCTATCTTTTAAGAGAAATACTAAAAGTTCACTCTAAGATAATTTAATATGATGGCCTCAAAAAATTTATTATTTTTATAAAATAAAATTTATATTAGTTCAAAAAATTGATTATAATATTCACTCATAAAACGTAAAGAAAATCATTTTTTAAGAAAACCTATCTTTGAAGAATAAAATCACTTTACTAAAAATCATGTTCTTATTCACAAAGAATTATTTAATACATTTAAAATGAGTAATAAATTTATATATTTCATAATGTTTTTAATATTATTCATTTTATCCAATTTAATGGTTAAGTTACAATCATATTTCATTTTTTTAAGTTGGTTGTTGTGTGGAACATAAGATATTGAACAAAGTTAAATTTCTTTAAAAAGAGACATACCGTTAAATATTGGGGATGTTATATGGAAGGAAGTACACCAGGTGGTTCCTAAGCATTAAGATGTACATTTTTTTGAGTTGTATATACAAACACACACACACACACACTCACATATGGCCTTCCATGGGAGACCTTGCTTGCTTGTTATTTGTAACACATGCTAGCATGATTTATTATCTGCAAATGGTATTATTAATTTGGGACTTTTTTACTACTACTACTACTATTTATTATGTTTCCATTTATCTTTTTCCACTGAGTATAGTTTTTATTCCACTGTGTTATATATATATTGAACATTATTGTTATCAACACTATAGGGTATAGTCTCCCCACTATCACCTAATCAGACCCTCACTACTAGTTGGCAGCCTTTGGTGTATGTGGGGTGGGGGTGGGAGGGCTATGGCCTAGGGGCCATTTGGTCCAAAGCATAAGTTAAGTGGAAAAATAGGTTGGGGCACTATGAATGGTATTCGTGTAGGTTCTTCATTGGCATTTCCTTGTAGCATCACAAGGCCTAGGTATTAAAATGATATCCGTGTTTGGCTAGTTACAAATGTGATCAATTGATTTGTTTTTTTGGTATTAATTTTTAGGATTTGGTAGAACAAAGACTAGGATGTAGTTGTAATTGGGTAAAGTACTAATTTTTGGGTTTCTAAAACCCCATGGATGGTGGATAGAACAATTTGGTAGGGGTGGGAAACAAATGATATGATTTTATATTTTACATTTGATTGATTTCCACCTCAAGTGGAGCACTTGGGTGTGACGTTTTTATATAATGTGGTTTGACCCTTGGCCTGGTTTGGAAAGGGGGAATTATTTATGCATCATGGTAGGAATATAGGGTGATTTTATATTTTTATGTGCTTCTAAATATTTATTAAAATCTGAAATGAATTAAGAGGGGTTAAGATGTTTAAAGTGTCAAAAAAAAGTTAAATAGTGCTTTCCGACTTAGATTTTTTGGTGGAATTATACTCAGCTAGCCTAGGAATGTGGATTCTGGTGAGACTGTTATGTGATATATGGGTTTGACTCTCTTATGAGTAGGTATGGATGATGAAAGGGGGTTAGTTGTTTAAAGTTTCAATAAATAATCTAAACAGTGTTTTCCTGCTTAGCATTTTTTGCGGTATTCTACTCAGCTACCGTAGATTTATATTTTTGATATGTGATGCTTGACTCTCTTAAAAGTAGAAAAAGGTACATGATGCTAAATAATATGTCATACATGACTCTGATATGGGTAGGAAAGGGTCTATGAGGTTGGATTTCTTGTGACATGGGTGCATTAGGGGTGTACGGGTGGTGAGATGTGTTTCCTGTTACAGATTTCCCTATCAACAATATATATATATATAGATCCTATTATGGATATTTGACCATGGTATTTTGTTTTCAACATGATGCCACCTAGATTGTTTTTGGTGGAGTGTCTGAAGGATGGAGACATGGTTCCACATTAGAATTCAAGGGATGATGCCCAAGAGGGTTGGGAAGAGGCCCTTGAGGGCTCGGTAGATCATGATCCATTGGTACATGCTTAAATATAGGTGGGGAATCCATAATCGATAATATATTTTGGGCCATGGATGGACGAGTAGCTCAGGGTGAGCTTGGTTTGGTTCTTTCAGAGTATTGATAAGGGAGATTAAGGATATGAGCCATTTATGGCGTATTTGACTTGTGAGTTCCAGTCTTAGCACCCACTTTTTTTCAGGGTGATGGTGGACCGCATGTAGTAGATAACTGGATCAAATCAGTGTAGATGATTTTTTGATCATCTTGAGACACCCCTAGGCTAAAGGGTGAAGTTGTCTACCTACATGCTTAGAGTCCCAACAATGCAATAGTAGAACATACTGGTATAGGATGGAAGACATGAGGGACTGACTTGGAAGAATTTTGAGGTCAAGTTATTCAATAACTTATTCCCTAAGACTTTGAGTGCAGACATAGATTGCGAGTTCATTAACCTATGGCAGGGATACATGTCTATCATGGACTTTGTGGAAATTTCATGGAACTGTCCCAATTTTCACCTTATATGGTGCGTGATGACATCGTTCGAGTGAGGTGATTCCAAGATGGGTTTCGGGATGCCATCAATGTTCGGGTGAATATATTTATACTTATATCTTTCTTTTTAGTGGATAATAAAGCACTGATTTCTAAGAGAAACATGACAGACCAATCATATTCATTCCAGGTGAAGATAACATGTGAGGTTAGTGGTGACACTTTAGGTAACCAGAAGCGGGACCATGAGGTGTTTTAGTAGGAAAGTTTGTACAAAGACTCTGGAAAGACATCATGGAGTGGTTATTGGATGGTGTTCTTTTAGTGTGGGCAGTCAGGGCATGTTCATACTTAGTGTAAGGCGGCTCTAAAGGAGTATAGAGCATGTGGTCATATGGAAAATTTGGAAAGGTCTTCTAATAAGACTTCTCAGACAGCTAGGAGCTTGCGATAGGGTTAAACTTGGGAATTTTAGGTAGGATCGAGAACAGAACCTAGATCTATTATTCATTTTTTTACTACACATGTTGGACATGGTAGGGAGAGAGAGACCCAACAAAGGACTCAGTGGATAGTGACTAGTGCATCTTTTCAAAGAGGAAATACATTGGATAGTTGAGCTTTTGGGAAAATGCATGCAGTTGAGCTACCAGGTGCAAAGCATGTCAGGGAGATAATAATAGTTATAGGAACTCCATGGGTGCAATTAGGTTTTTATTGTTTTTTCATGGCTAGTTTTGGTGCATGAGGTGCACAAGTATTATTTTTGGACTAACCAGATGCTGGTTAGTAGGTTTGCCTCAGTTATGACACATAGATTATATGAGTTTCATAGAAATCAATATTATAATGGGAATATATATATATATATATATATGATGTGGGATTTATTTTTGAGAATCTATTTAGTTGAATGACTTACGAGAATTTGAGGAGATGTGGGTTTTGATGAGTGTTGTGTATGGAACATGTATGAAATGGGTATTTAATTAGACATAGGACTTGATTGATGTCTTTTATTACATAACCATAAATTGAGAACCTATTGAGGTGTAGGAATGAGGGTAGTTTTTGGGAGAAATTTTATGTCTGGGGATGGTTGGTGGAGCCATCATATATCTAAAATTTGGGTTGGAAAGTGATTTGGTTGGTAAATCCTAAGGTGGGGAGTGCCACAAGGGGAACTAACCATGAATAATGACTGAGGTAGACCGGGGTGATGTAAATGATATGGGTATGTTTTGATACCGTCTTAGTTTGAGACTTTTTATCTTAGGGATGATCTATCTTATGGTGGGGAGACTGTAACATCCTAGGTTTTTGAGTGGGTAAAAAATTCCTTAACCTTTTTGAATTTTTTATTTGGTGGTAAAGCTAATTTATTTTTGGGATTATTAACCTAATTATGAGAGTTATATTGACCTAAGAACTTATTTTTATATGGGACTTAAGTCCTAACAAGTGCCTCAAAGATTCACATAGATTTCAGGTGCGTCGGTCCCAGAAAAACCATTTTTCAGAAAGCATAGACATAGGAACACTATTTGATTAAACCGTGTGGTCTACAAGGGGAAATCACGAGGAATGTTTTTTCAATGGGCATGGTTTTTCAAACCTTTAAAGTGGGGGAACATGATCTCATGATATGTCTTCAATTTTTAATAGTGGAATCCATATGGGATGCGTACAGTTTGGTAAATTGTCTGCTTATCCATACAAGTGGCGACACCCCTTTGGACAGTGTGTGCACAAGGTTTGCACACGGAGAGCCAAACTATACAGTCAAACCAAGAAGGTCATTAAAAAGTGTGAAATTACCATATTTACCCTCCCTTCTCATTTCATTTCTCATCTCCATTTCTCCCCCATTTCATGTGCACTACAAGGGTGTCCCCATTCTTCCTCCCCCATTAGGCTTTGGGCTAAATTCTTCATCCTAGCCCTGATTCGAGAACCATAAGTCTTATTGGAAGGTTATAGATTAGGCTTTGAATCATATTTCTCATATTTTTCATTTATCATTCCATACAAAATGTTAAATCTATTCATGCTATTTTTCCTTATTTTCAGGGCATTTGTTTAAAAGCCTCATTTATCTCATTTCAGATTGAGTTAAAGACCAATAAAAGATAATAGAGTGCCCAATAATATATGGTAGGTGGTTCCTAGCTGTCAAAATAATTTAATAGTTACTTTTGGGTGAGTTCTAAATATTCCCATGTGGATAGAACAAGTGATAACCTTAATTAGTTAAAACTTCTTTTAAACTGATTCAATGGTATTATGAGATGCTGATGGGAATGATTTAAAATATTTTCTTATGCTAAGATGGGTAAAAGGATTTTGAGAAACTAGGTGATTTAGGCCTATTTTTTGTTTTTAATTAATTGAATTATATATATATATATATATATATATATATCTTGATTTCATTAGTTTCATGAGAACATGATGGGCTTGGCCCGAGGATTGAAGTAGTATTGATCACCTGGACTAAGGTGACATGGTCTTTAGGTCAAGGGCATGGACCAAGATACATGGGTTCATGATGATGACTGGGTTGAGGAGAAATGGTCTCTGTGTTGAGGTGATGATGTATTCAGGATGTGGGAATGAATCTCAAGACCTAGGATTGTTTTAACCATCACTATTTAGTGACATGATCATAGGAGAATAATATTTTGAATGATGTGGATTAGGATATGTTGGTGATTTCTACTCACCGTTGTTGTCCGACATTCTGTTGGAGTTGTGTGCACATAGATTAGAATAAATTGAGGTGGTGTTGACCACTCATTTTGGTAAGAGGACTTAATAGATATTTCCCCTTATGGGATAGTGTTGACTATCAGATTTGTTGGAGGTTCTCACCATAGAAAGTCATGTTGAATAGTGATAGACCATCAGGTGATGGTGTTGAGGCCATCGGTTGGGGGATAAAGCTCACCAATATATTTGAGGCCAATGGGATGGGGTTATTGGAGGATAGAAATCATCATGCCTTGGGACATCAAGATGATGAGATGATGGAGATTATTTATATATTATAGGATGGATATCTCTGTGCCTCATGACATTAGTTGTTGAGACGATAGTGATTTTATGAGCAAAGGTCTCAGGGACCAGGGACTTTATGGGCATCCTGATTTGATGATGGTACTTTATTTGTACCCAATATAGGAAGTTTTAGATGGCATGATGTGCTAGGTGACAAATTTATGGGTGGAACTTGAGGGTTCTGCAGATATGATATTCTTCTGGGGACATTTGGTCACTAAGCCATGTGTCCTCCCCAATAAAAATTTATATATACATACATGTATTGTATTCCATATATATATATATATATTAGTGGGGATATATTAAGAGATATATAGATGTTGGATAAAGTAGGTATATGATTCCTTGTGGATGTTGATCCCAAGATAAGTAGGTTAATTATTAAATGTTCGTGCATTTTCTTTTAAATTATATTTTGCATACACTTACATAATTATAGATATAGGATCATAATATATTAGTGGTGGCCTACTGAGTTCATACTCACACCCAACATGGGCCCCTCAGGATGTGTGTAAACTTTTTATATTTGAGATCAGGTAGGGGATCAAGCTCAGAAGCTGGACTTTGGTGATCAATTTGTACCGATTTTTCATGGGATGGATAATAGTGGACTAGGTAGTTCCTCTACATCGAGCTGAACCTTCTTTTGAGTTTTTTATACATGTACCTTTATGGTTTTCCATGGGAAACCATGCTTGTATATTGTTTATATGACATGATAGAATATTTATTATCTGAAAACTTTAACTTCCCCAACCCTGAAGCCACTAAATCTGTGCTCTGAGCCGGGTCACCACATGACCTCAAGCACGCCTCCCCACATGCAAGAGGTTTCCTAATAGTATTGAGGATCTAATATATCACATGGGGAGAATATACCCTCTTTACTAGAGTAATCTACAACAAACAACATATTAAAAAAAGAAACAATAAACAATAAACCAGAAGCATGAATTACCAACCAGTTACCAAACCGTGTACAAAACCCAACCAAACTATAAATATTCCATGTCATGATAACAGTTCCAAAAATAAGGAAAACTCAAAAAATGACAAATAAAAAATCCCCAGATCAGTCTAGAATATAATTCAGGATCCTCATAAATTCACATCCCAATCCAACTCCCTAGCATATGGACTTTTCCCTTATCTTGACCTGCAACCAAAAAATCTTCTTGGGTACCCAATGGATACCCAAGTATGGTGTAAGTAAAACTTAGTAGGCTTCCACAAATAGTGTATAAAAAAAATACATAGTCAAAATTGATTGTGCATATAAGTACGAAATAAATGAAAAGGTAAACAAATAGGTAACTCAGGTTCAATTAGTTAACAATATTTTCTTTAACTGTTTCTAACTTTATTTCCCTTTTTATCACTTACACTATCTTTATTACCAAATTAGTTTTCCAAACATGTTCCATTGGTTAGGCATTTACATCATTTATACTACGGACAAAGTCGGTAGATTATCTTGCATAATGAAATAAGTGAAGTTTCTTAATTCACTAGGGATGAACATTTCATATATAATTATAACACACTTAACTTGGAGCCTTTGTCCAGGCAGTCTCGTCTAATGCAACAATTAGGGTCCTAGAGCCTCAGTCTGACTCCCTAGCCCATGCATTATAGGGTGGGGTTTAGAGCCTCAGTCCATCCCAACCTATGGGAGGAGCCTTAGTCCATTATTCCATACCACCAATCCATGTGCACATGATTATTTATCCATTTACCACATATAATATATAATAAACCATTTACAATCAAGACACCTAGTATTTGCAATTCACCCTTGAATCATCATATGAATCACTATCAAGCCTTAACAAATTAACACATATACCATTTACTTAGCATAACCCACTAAACCCATTTTTATTTTTTATATCTTAACCCATTTAGTATATTTATCAATTCCCATACATTAACCCATTTCACATAGTTTATCAATTGACATGCATTAGCCCATTTACATAATTCAATTAAAACTCATAAGTCATTTGACACATTCACATTATCCCATTTAACTATTTTTCACATCTTCCACAATGACCCCTTATGTAATTTCCAATAACTATACACGAATAGCATTTGTGCCTATTTTTTAATTTGAACCAAAATGTCCACAAATTTATCATGGGCTCTATTTTAATACAAGTGGGACTTTGGATTAACATTAAAACTTCTTGTTCGGGAATATCAGCACACCCCATGGGTGGTGCTCATCCGGTCTAATCAATCTTTATGTATACCCTGAGGAGAATTAGTGGTCTAAATAATAATTTAGCCAACCATTTTTACTAAATATTTGTAAAGGCATCAAATTCACATTAAGAGGTAAGCAATGTCACAACCACACATGCACAAATCAATAATAAAACTATAGGATATAACTTGTAGACCACCTACTAAGAATCTGAAGGTAAAAATACCCTTAACGTTATATTTTTATCTGTATTAAAGAACCCTTTGAATACCCAACCTAAGATTCTCTAAAAAAAGAGGGTTTCAGGGATTTAGAAGAAGAATAATCAATCCACAAGCTCTAATCCAGAAAAAGGAAGCCATATGAGTGTTAGAATTACCCAAAGCTTTGATCCACAACCAACAATGATCCGAATGACATAAAATAAAAGGAGATTGATCCTTGGGAAGATTGGGAGAGTTTGGTTTGTTACTTGGACTAGAGGAGAAAGAAATGGGGAGAAAATCGGGTGAGGATCTTAAAATCATGAGTTGGTAATTTGGTAAATTTTCACATTTTAATGGGGCACATGGTTATGCCACACAGTTTTCTAAACCATGTGAAAACCGTATACCACCCTCCATCCAAGAGGGTTCTAAGTCAAATAGTTACCTAGGGATCTTGTACGGTTTGTAAAACCGTATTCCAACCATGTGAAATGCCTTTATCAAGGCCCACACGGTTCAGCTCTTCCCCCTACATAGTTTACCCAACCGTGAACCCCTCCTCTAGTCTGGCTTGGTTTGGGAACAAAATTATCCCTAACTTTGCATCAACCATGCAACATGCACTGGATGACCAAATTCCCCTTTATTTCATGTCCCGAACCCCCAGAACACTCCCAAAATTCCTCACACACCCAATAAAAATTTCATTTATCAAATTTAAATGATTTAAACAAGAATTTAAACAAGGACATACATCTATGAAGTAGGAGATATTGAGACCTCCCCACATTATAATGGATCATCCTCAAGCCACACTTCCAACCATCACTGAGATTTTGAAGAAAAGAGGTTGGGCCACTGGGCCCTCATATCTGACTTACTTTCCCAAGTTTCTTCTTGAACATTTTCATGATACCATAAAACTCCAACCAAAGGCACTATCTATCCCCCAAATACATTCTCACTATGATCCACAATATGAACCAGATGATCTTCAAAGGACACATTAGCCTTAAGTTCAACATCCTCAAAATCATTCACATGAGATGGGTTAGGGTGATATTACCAAGGTTGTGACACATGAAATTCGTCTTGAATCCCACCATTTTTCTATGGAAGATCCAATCTATATGCGACTATTATGATCCTCTCTATAATCTCAAATGACCCCACATACCTCGATGAAAACTTTTCCTGTTTCCGAATCCGATGGTGACCCCACTTTGGTGGAACTTGATGAAACACATGATCAACCACCATTAATTCCAGAGGTAAGTGACCCCTATATATATATGGATTCTACCTACTCTAATCCATATCCACATGTTTCTGAATAAACTGAATCTGTTTTGGCATCATTTTCATGAGACTCGGTTCTAAAAACTCTGATTCCCAAGCTTCCATCAAACACAATAAAGATCTACATGGTCTACCATAGATCCCCTCAAATGGTTCCTTATCTTGATAACTATTTTTGTAGTAAAACTCAATAAACGAAAAGTTATTTTACCATGTTCCACCAATATCTAGGACACATGCCCTCTATAAGTCCTCAAGTAACTTAACAGTACGTTCCGATTGCCTGTCTATCTATGGGTGAAAGGACGTACTCAAAAACACATGGGTACCAAGAACCCCTACAATCCTTAATAGAATCACAAAGTGAATCAAAAATTACGATACAAAATTATAGTCTGCGGTACCCCATGCAACTTTACTACCTTCTGAACATGAAACTCACCCAACTAATCCATATTGAATATCTCTCGAATCAGCAATAAATGAGATACCTTCATCATCCAATGCATAACTACCTAGATCACATTATTCTTCCAAGGAATCCTTAGAAGGCCTATGGAAAAATCTAATACCATGTCAACCCAATTCCATTTTGGAATGAGAAATGGATGAAACAAACTACCTGAACACTGATTCTCAACCTTCACCTGCTGAAAAGTAAGGCATCACACCATGAAACCTACAACCACTTTCTTCATAACCATCTACCAACACTGCCTATGATGATCATGTTACATTTGGGAAAACTAGTATGAACTTACCACTTTGATGCATGAAACTCTCACATAAACTCTTATCATATACAAATTGGAACAACCACATAGTCACGAACATAAATCACCCCATAATCTCCAATGGTCCAACTAGAAGGTGAATCCCCACCTTTAATACTTTCCCTTAAATCCAAAAATTTAGGATACTCATACCATATTTCCTTAATCTGGGTTATATGTGTGGACTCAACTACCAAGGATACGAGGTTCATATTTCCTTGGCCATCCTACACCTCAGGATGCATCTCAAAAAACAATTCCATTATCTTTCACTTCGAATATGATTACCAAAATTCCTAGTTTTGAGTCTTCCAACTAAAAGCATCTATAACACTGTTTCCATTTCCCGATGTGTAAACAAACTCAAAGTCAAAGGATTGCATGTATTCATCCCATATTCTCCAATGAAGATTCAAATCATGCTAAGTGAAAATGTACTTAAGACTTTTATGATTGGTATACACCATAAAAAATTCCACCAAAAATTAATGCCACCAACATTTTAAGTCATGAACCACCATGACAATTTTATGATCATGATTAGGGAAATTTCTTTCATGAGGTCTCATCTTTCAGGACCCATACACCACCACCCACTCATTCTTTATCAACAACTCCCCAATCCCAGCACCAGATGCATCAAAAAACAAGTTATACTTATTACTCGGCTCATGTAAGATCATAATTTATGCGTTTTTCAATTGCCTATTTAATTACTGATAGAAATTATCACATGCCACATACCACTCAAACTTGATACCTTTCTTGGTCAAACCTGATAGTTGTGATTCAAAATTAGAACAGTTTTTAATGAACCTTTAGTAATAACTGGCCAATCCTAGAAAACATCAGACATCCAAAACATTCTTGGGATCCTCCAAAGACATAACTACCTACACTTTTTGAGGGTCTAGATACACACCTTACTCTAAGATGATGTTCCCTAATAAATATATCTTATCAATCCAAAAATTATATTTTTATAGAATAGAGTATAGACTATTCTATCTCAGTGTATTAAAGATGATGTCAAGATGTTTGGAATGATAATAATTGGTCTTAGAGTACACCAAGATGTTATCAACAAAAACAACTAATAAATAATCCAGATAAGAGTGAAAGATTATTTTTATTAAGGCCATAAACATTGCCAATGAATTGGTGAAACTGAATAACATCACAACAAACTCATAAAACCCATACCTAATACTAAAGGAAGTCTATAGTATATCAGAAGGTATCACCATTAATATATGATACCCTAAACTCAGATCAAATTTTGAAAACACTAAAGCCCCTCTCAGTTGGTCAAAATTTCATCAATTTGAGAAAGAGGGTATCTATCCTTAACTGTCATCTAATTCAGCTTCCCATAATAGAAACATGACTTCAATGACCTGTATGACTTCTTGGAAAACAATACTGGAGATCCATAAGGTCACTTACTCAGATTAATAAACCCTTTATACTCTAATTCATCAACTAATTTTTAGGTTTCTGGAGTTCTGTCAGTGCCATTATATAAGCCAGGATAGAAACTAGTTCTGATCCTAGAAGAAAATATATTGTGAACTCAATATACCTCTCAGATGGAAACCCTAATTATTACTCATGAAACACATCCTAGAATATATCCACCCCCTGAGAAAATACAATCTTCTCCACTTTACCATCATCAAGCTTAAGATAATCTATTAGGGCCATGAATTCATCCAACTACTGACAAACTGGCCCTGCATGGACTGCCCAGACATGCCACTCACCACAATGGAAAAACTAGTCTCCCTCAAGTGATGTGAATGTTACCCTATGCTGATAATAATAAATATGGTCTTGGTATAATGATAACCATTCCATTCCCAAAATTAGATCAAAACCCGACATTAGGAGAACAAATATGTCCCACAAAAATTGGTACCCACCAACCTTGAGCACACTCCCTTTACATTACCTAATATTTTCTACTCACATCCCTAATAATGTATCAATAAATATAATCCCACACACATATTCCATCACTGGGCTCAAAACACTCACAAACTGAGCATATGTAAAAGAATGCGTTGCACCTATGTTAAATCAATCACTAGCTAGAGTGGAATCTACGAGAATTGTACCTTGAATAGTCGATGGTCCAGACTTTCCACCTCCAGTTATAGAATAAAATACATGGAGTTGACCTATTCCTCTACCTTGGGCTCTATAAAGAGTCAATAGTACTACACTACCTTTCTCGTATGAATTCTCTCATCCCAGAGTACCATGTCTACCACCTCTATCAGTATGGCTTGTAGAGCTCCAACTATCTTCTTGATATGAGGTCAAAGACCCCCTACCTTTACTATACACTAGTCTAAGATCTCCTTAATTACCCACCTATATAGGGTTCTTGTAAAACCTCTACACATGCCCCATTCTTCCACACACTCAGTACTTAATAGGTGGTCAGGGGCACTTACTACACACGGGTCCCCGCCTACCGCACTGATAGTAGAAAACTCAATAACTAATATGAGTGGCTAAAACTGTCTCTTGAGTACTCTATCCCCCACTGTGTTAGTGTAAGTTCTTGAAAAAACACTTCCTTCTATCAGATTCCATGCCACTAGGTCACCCAACTAGAGCTACATATCAACCACAAGAAGATTCCTTGAAATTTCCTTCCAAAATAAGGGACCGATTCAAAAGATCATTAAACCTATTTAAATGGAAGATATTCACATGGGACTTAATATAATGTATAAGTCTATCCTAGAAATGAATTTCCATAGCCAGATCATCCCCCAAAAAATCTAGAGAAAAATTTTTCAAGTAGGAGAAATGGCCAACATAATCCATCATTGACATTGACCCTTGGGTCAACATCATAAACTCTGCATCCTTTTTCTATCACATGGTCTTTAGATATAAATGTTCTAGAAATTTTTCAAGAAAGTATTTCCATATCATACCTTCATATTGCTCAGTCTGAACCAAAAATCCCACCATTACTTCGCCTGACCTCATAGCATATAGGCTTCCATCTTGACCCACGTCTTAGGAGGAGTGTCTTTGTGATCAAGAAACATATGGATGGAATCTATACAAAAACTCATCTACATATGGTCCACCATCTTTAGAAAATTTAAGAGGGTGTTGTAGCTGTAACTCCCTAGTCATCTTAAATATAATCAGATCCCATTCCATCATCTACATAAAATGAGTGAAGTTCTAATGGAAGGTTTCTTCTCCCTTGTTACCCTGATTCAATGATTTCCTTTACTCCACCTCTGGAGAAGCATTCATGATGACATCCTTTTTTCTCCCAACTAGTACATGTTGTTGTGTTGACATTTTCCTATAATGACAAGAATACATCTCAAATCACATAACAAAAACAATCCAAAATTTCAAAAACTAAATCTCCCCACTAGCCATAAACAACCCATTTCGCATGTGCTATCCCAATGGACATAATCAAATATAGGTAACTACCCTTGACCATTCTTAATATAGGTTCTAGATAACACGAGGTAACCAACATAAATAATCACTAATCATTAATTAGAAACCATTTTAAAATAATTTCCACACTTAAAACAAAAAATTGTATTCTTAGAACCATTTGTTATTTTTTGAAGACCCGAAATTTCCATGTAATTGTTTTTATTAAATGGGAATATTACGAGTCTGTGAAAATTGACGACGCATGATTCCGAGGCCCGGTGTGCCCGAAATCAATTTCTAAAGTTTTGTTTGGGTACGTTCGGTGAAAGTTCGAGTGGGTTTTTATAAATTTTGAACCGGTGCTCAGAATTGAAATCTGAGGACACCCTTCAACTCACAACACCAGTATTTGCTTAAGAAGACTTTCACCTCGACGATAGTTGGTCAAGGGTGGAAGTTAGTTTTTGGGTTTTATGTGGAAATAATAAAATAAAATAATCTCATATTTTATTTTATTATGTTGAAACCACCCTTGTGGGAGTTAAAGTGTGGAGAACAACCGACCTTAACCTCCCATGAGAGGTTATGGTGGTGGCGCCCACCTGAACCTAGCCTCCCATGAGAGGTTATGGTGGTGGGGACCCCTTGGGACTAAACCCGCCATTTAATTGAGAGAAACTCTCAACTCCCCTCATTAATGAGGGAGAGACTCTTGACCTCCCCTCCCTTAATGGTGCCACCACGTCCCTTAATTTATTATGCCACCCACATTAATTAATTAGGATTTTTGAATTCCTAACAAAAAAATAATAGATGGTTGAATCTATTATTTTTTAACACCTTCATATTGGGTGGAATTTGGGGAGAGGAGGAGCTCTTGGGAGAAAGTATCTCCAACGAAGAATGAAGAACTTCCTCCATGAAGAACGCCAACGAGGAGAGTCTTCGACTTCTTCCTCGCAAGCACCTTGAGGAGGCAACCGATGTGGGATGTCTTCAATGACCGACCTTCCCTCCTCATAGTCATCAACGAAACGATGCACAAGCTCAGGATTTGAGGTGTGTGGAAGACACGATGAACAGAGAAAATTATGTCTTCTTCCCCACGACTTCGTTGACGAACAACGAACAAGGTAGGGGATTTTTGTGATTGAATTTATATTTCTGTGATTCTTTCCTTCTAAAAAAAAGAACGCAGATCAACTTCTAACTAGTTGATCTGCATATGTTTTCCTTTTGCAGGTTTTGGGATTATTCATTGTGGGAGGGTTTGTTGTGCTTCGTTCTTGTGAGCCAAATGATACCACCCTAAACGCGGAGGGTGCGGACCAAACCAACATGGCCTGACCCCTATGCCATTCTCTTATGAGATTTTCTTTGAAATGGAGGAAGGCGACAATGATGATGATGGCGATGAAGGCAACGTCCATGCCACTTGTGGCCTCCACTACCCGCACCACCCCCATGGCGTTCCGCGCCACCGTCGGTCGAACCAGCCATTCCCCCTCATGAAGCCCCGACCAAACCGCCCCTGCGGTCTCCGCCCTTCCGGACGAGCCGCCCAGGGCCGCGCCGAGCTGCCCTAGCCACACCGTCCGCTGGCTGAACCGACCCCGGACCATCGACCCCGCGCCGCCACTGGCCGAACCAGCCCCGGCCGCACCGCTCCCCGGCCCTGCCACCCCGGTCCACTAGATTCCCAAGCCGCCCTGGGTGCGCCGCGCCCTAGTCATGCCGCCCCAGCCCACTGGCTTCCTGAGCCATCCTGGCTGTGCCAACCCACTGGCCTCTCGATCCCTCGGCCGAACCCACGCCCTCTCAGAGCCCCAATAGAACTGGCCCCTCGTGGTGCCCTTCGGGCCGAGACGCCCTTGTGGCGCCCTCCTGGCCGAGCTGCCCTCACGCTGACCCGCGACCAGTCCGCGCCCTCACGGCCCTCCGCAACCCCTTACGGCCTGCTGGTCTGGGCCCAACAGGTCGGGCCGGACCTAACGGGCTGTCCAAACACAACAGGTCAGGCCAGGTCAACCCAAACCGAGTCGGTCCGATCGGGTTGGACCGGATCCAGGGCCACTATGACCCTTTACTTTCTCTGGGCCATATCATTGGCACCGGACATCCGTTTGACGAACCATCAGCAGAACTAGTAATCTTGGATCATGAAAGTCTCTTTTAATATACCCCACTGGAGTTTGGGGTATAGTTGAGATACGGTTCGGTTGGATCGTGCACGAATCCAACCAGGCCCCTGAGACTAAAAGGCTAATAACTCACAGACCGATCATCCGATTGACGCACTATCTATTGCATTGAGACCCTTATGACATGAAAAACCTTTGAGATAATTCTTACTGGGACTTCATGAAAGTTGGAGTATCAACCAGTAGCTCGTGGAGAGGATCCTTCTAGTGACGAGCGAGCAGAGTGCAGAGACCTATTAGTTGGATGAGACCTGATGACTGCTGACCGTTTGAATCAGAGTGACTCTACTACCCAGTAGAGAGCGCCTGATTGTGGCGGCAGACTCACGATGGTGGAGCACACTTGGTGATGTGGTAGACCCATGGCACTTTATAGGAGGAGTACCTCAGAAGGCTATGAGAGGGAGCATCTGGTTGTGGCGGCAAACCCGCAGTGGGGAGTGCCTCTGTGTGATGCAGCAGACCCACTGTACTCAACAGGAGGAGTACCTCAGCAGTCCATGGTTAGTGGGAAGTGCGCTTGGTGTCGAAGAAGGCCCACTGTACTCGATTGAGAAGGAGTTCTCCAGTAGCCGAGGTTTAAACAATGTGAATTAAATATTAGTTGAGATGAGTTTGTACTTTTGTGTTTTCCTCATAATTAAGATGGATTAATTAATAAGTTAGGTATATGTATAGGCATATATTTAAGTAGGGTTATCTGTTGATTCCTTACTTTGTGGTTTATCCTTGGTGGATTTTTGTGACCATAAGGGTCTTGGGGTCCCTACAAAGTATCATTATACTCACCCCTGTATGGGCTATACCGACACCTTGTTGTGTTGGATGCAGATGACGGACAACGCTGACTGAGGCTGAGAGTACCAGGACTGGATGGTACCCGGGGGTGGACCTTACAACGAGTTGGTACACGAAGGATAATGATGGACGTAGAGTGCTGAGGAGGCTATCTATACCTACCCTTCTGGTAGGAATCCGGGAGGATGTCCCAACAACTGTTTTTCCTTTCTTCAATTGTACTTGTACTTCCAGTTCCTTGTACTTTACAGTTGGTCTTGTATTTCCGGCCCCTTTTACTTTTCATCTCACTTTGGTTATACACTTTACTTAGTGTTTTGTATCCAGATGTGTGCTCTATTGTGTACGTTTATAGGTTATAAAGGCAATGCCTTCCCAGTTTTAGGGAATTACGCCTTTGGTGATAGTCGCCATCCCCTGGCCTATGGAAGGTGGGATGGGGGTAGTCATAGCACGGTCCCTGGGGGACGGGTCATGACATATTTCATAATTTTTTACAACCCACTTTTTAACTCATTTACAACCCTTCATTGCGAAAAATTTCTTTAACCATTCTTTAACACTCTATCCATTTAGCCATTTTCATCAGCTTTATTATATATCATTTTCTTCAAATCTTCAAGGAGTTGAAATGAATTTTACCTTTAATGTCCCACACACTTGTGTCATGTGTTCCTATCATAATGCATCCCACCAATATCCCTAGGTCCCTATAATGATGCATGAATGCACAACCTCATGCCATTCCGACCATGAGTAATATATCATAAAATAGTCTAATCACTTGACAACTGAATTAACCAATGGTTAAATATCATTCAACCCTAAAGAAACACTATGAGAACAACAATTCACACCCTGGGAACTTGGGTTTTTCCTTATACATGGGTTAGATACTCCCATGAATGAGCTCATTTCCAAGTCCTGAAAAATCCTAATCTCCCATCTACCATCCCCAAATAATAAGACCACAGAAATGAACCTCCCCCTATTAAAAATTTGTAATATCCCCGACTTGAAATCAACTAAATCGATACTCTGATCCAGGTCACCACATGATGTCAAGTGCGGATCCCCAAATACCAAAGGTTTCCAACTAGTAGTATTGGTCTCATAGATCACATGGGGAGACTATAAACTCTATACCAGAGTAATCCACAATAGAAAATATATTAAATGAAGGAAAAAATAAAAAATAAACCATAAACATACATTACCAACTAGTTCCCAAATTGGTTACAAAACATAACCAAACTATAAATATACCATTTCATGGTAATAGTGATGAATGTGAAGAAAACCAAAAATAAGGATAAATAAAAAAAATACCCAATTGGTTCCTCACTCTAAGTCAGGATCCTCATCCACGCATATCCCATGTCCTACTCAACTCCCTAGCATTGATCCTTTTCATGTGTCTTAACCTTCAACCAAGAAATCTGTTCGAGCACCCAACGGTGGCCCAATAAGGGTGTGAGTAGAACTCAGTAGGCCACCACCAATGGTGTCTACAAAATATCTAGTCTAAAAATTCAATGAATGAAAATATGAAATAAATTACAAGGTAAAAAAAATATACAACTTGGGTGTCATTATTTAAAAATATTTAATTTTACCATTTCTATCTTATTTTCCCTTTTTATCAATTAGACCTTCTTCATTAACAAATTCATTTTCATAACATGTTCTTTGGGTTAGGAATTTACATCATTTACCTAATGGCCCAAGTCCATCAATTATAATTCATAAGGAAATAAGTCAATTTACCTAACTCATTAGGGATGATAATTTCATAAATAATGATAACACACTTACCTTGGAGCCTTAGTCTAGGTAGTCTCATCCAATGCAACCATTAGGGGACTAGAGCTTCAGTTGGGCTCCCTAACCCAAGCATTCTAGAGTGTGGTTTAGAGCCCAAGTCAAACCTGACCTATGGGAGTTGCCTCGGTCCATTATCCCACTCCACCAAGCCATGTGCATATTCTTATTTATCCATTTACCACACATTCCATATCAAAAACCATTTACAATGAATACACACAACATTTACAATTCACCCTTCAATCAACATATGAATCACCATCAAGACTTAACCCACTAACACATTCACCATTTACTTAGAATAACCCATTTAACCCATTTACCTTTTTATACCTTAACCCATTTAGAATATTCATCAATTCCCATACATTAACTCATTTTACACAGTTCATCATTTACATGAATTATCCCATTTACGCAATTTAATTACAACTCATAAGTCATTTAATAAATTCACATTATTCCATTTAATCGTTTTTTACATTTTCACAAAAAATCCCTTATGCCATTCCAAAAACTATACATAACTACCATTAGTGCCCCATTATAATTTGAACCAACATGTCAAAACATTTATCATGTGATCTATTTAAATACAAGTGGACTTTAGGCTTAACATTACTACCTTCCATGTTCGGGAATATTGGTCCACCCCATGAGTGGCCCTAATACAATTTAATAAATATAGATTCATCCCCCAGGGAGAATAAGACATAAAAATCATCATTTATCCAACCATTTTTACCAAATATTACTAATGGAATCAAATTCACATCAATAGGGACTAAATTTTACAAACATACATGCAAAAATTGACAATAAAACTATGGGATATAACTTGTTGACCACCTACCATGAATCAGATGGTGAACACACCCTTAAACCTATCCTTAGATCTGTATTTTGAAACCATTTTAAGTCCCAACATATGATTCTCTAGAGAATGAGGGTTTTAGGTATTCGTAAGAAGAATAACAAATCTACAAGCCTTACTCTAGAAAAAGGAAGCAAGAGGAGTGTTAGACTTACCCATAGTTTCGATCCACAACCAACAAAACTCCAAATGTCATAGAATTGAAGGATATTGATCCTTATTAAGAATGGGGGAGTTTTTTTCATCACTAGGGATTAAGGATTAAGAAACAGGGGAAAAATGATTGAGTATATTTAAATCCCTTGGGGTAAATTTGGTAATTTTTCACTTTTTAATTAGGTGCACCGTTTGGCTGCACTGTTTACCAAACCTTGCGCCGACCGTGCACCAGCCTCTATCCAAGAGGGTTCCCAGTCATAGAGTTACCTAGGGATACTACATGGTTTGGAAAACCATGCACTAACCATGCATATTTCCTTTATCCAGGCCCAAATGTTTTTTTCTTCCCCTTGCATGGTTTACCCAACCTTAGTACCCTCATCCTGGCTAGGAGGATTTGTGTGAATGGTTATCCCTAATTATGCGCCAACTATGCAACATGAATTGGATGGCCAAATTTATTTTTTTCTTGTCTAGAACCCCAAAAAATTCTCAAACATCCTCATACACCTGATAAACATTTAATTAACCAAATTTAAGATATTTAAACTCGAATTTTAATAAGTAAATACCTCCATGAAGTTTGGGATCTTACACAAATGGTATTATACATTTGGGATTACTTATTACTACTTCTATTTATTATGCTATTATTGATTTTTATTGCTTCTACTGATTATATTCCTTATTACTCTATTTTATATACACATAGACCACTATTATTATCATTTCATGAGGGTATAGTGTCCTCAAATTCACATAATCAGAACCTCAATTCTAGTCAGTATCTTTTGGCATGTGGGGAGCTACACCTAAGGCCAAGTGGAAAACCAGCCCAGAGCATAGGTTTAGTGGAAAATAAGGTTAGGGGTCTAAAAAAATACTCACTCATGATCGATGAAAAATATGTCCTAATTGAATAAAATATCTTAACTAAAATTTTAATAATAAATAAGAAGAATATATTAAAACACATGATAAATTAAGTCAATAAACTTCAATTTTCATAAAACTATAATCCAAAATTTCTTCAATGAAATTTCAAATGTTCTATATCTCACCGAAAAGTAAAAGTGGAAAAAGTATCTCATAATGTTATTATTTAAGTGAATTATTCCATGATTTATTCTTTATTGTTTTGTCTATTACTTGATCACATTATTCACCCATTGTGTTATGGTTTCTTATTTATATTCCTTAAATTTAATCTTATCTAAGAACTATTCCATGATTTTATTACATTACATCATAGTTTTATCCAACAATTTCATGCTTCCATTTTTCAAAATTACCATGAAATAATTTTATTCAATTAAGACATGATTTCTTCTTTAAGCCATTAAAAGATTATATATTTTTTAAAAATTCTATTCATGGTTCATTATACTATAAATCATTGAAAACATTTAGAATTAGGTATCAATAGGCTCATTTTTAGCTTTTAAGTGGTGTCAAACCTCTTCCTCTTGCTCTTGGGTTCCCACGACGACAATTTGGTTGAGGGAGGCTTGTGTTATCCGGTAGTGCTTCCATATTCCCTCCTGTTTTCCTACTTCCTTATTTGGAAATCCATCGACTATTGAATCCCTTTTATCATGGTTATATATCATCGACAATGTTCATTGGTGTTTGGATTTTGTTTTATTATTCTAGTTTGGATTTCTTCATGGGTGTGGCTTCAGTCTTTGGTACACTTCGTTTCCTTGTTATTCCTTATAAATGTTGATTCATGTTCCTCTAGTCTTACCATCTAGATATGAATTCTAACCCCTGTAGGGTCTTGAGCGTTGGATTTCAGGATGGTGTGGGATGTTCTAGATAAGGAACCATCAATTTCCCATTAGTCATGGTTTATTTCAGGCTTTGTTTTTCTACTTCCTATGCGGTTTTCTATCGTTTGGTCTTCTGTTGTTGTTCAGGTTCTATGGTTACTTGAAGAATGGTAGGAAGTTCTTATGTTGGAGTGATCCTTTGATGTGTCCTTTGTCTCTCAATGCTACTATGATGGCCTGGTCTATCACTATCTCCATGGTTAGTCTAGTGTAGCGGACTCCAAGGTGGTTTTGAGATGTCATTTTCAAGCAGGTCATAGTTTCGAGGAGGCACATTCAATGTTGGATTCTCCCCCTTTAGGTCTATATTGGAGATTCTTTTTAAATTTAATGGTTGAGGTGGTTTGTTAGATTATTTTTTATGTGTATTGTTCTATTTTTTTGATTGATGAAGCAACTTGAAATTTAAGATCTGATTAATTATGGGGAGCATTGGGTTTCTTCGGTTTCTTTGGTGTTCTCACTAGTGAGGTAGTGTTGTGATGTGGAACTCAATGTCTTAGATAATAGTTTGAAGACCAAAATCATGGGTCGATGATTTGGAACTGAGATCGATGCATATTTGAGTTTCATCTTGAAATTTTTAATTTTCAATTTTTGTTGGCTTGGTTCCAATGATGAGGTGGAATTTTATCAGCACTGTCATGTCCAAAGGAGGTGATACAATGATTGGTTTGAATTTTTAATTTGTATTTTGAATTTGTTTTTTACTGTTGTGTGTTTGATTTTTCAAGTGGAGGACGTCAACAGGGTGGGGGTGGGGGGATCTTGAGGCATCGGGCTATCCCCCCTTTTATCTATGTTTTCCTTTGAATTCTGTATTGGTATTTCTTTGTATGGTGATTTTGAATTGTCATTAGATCCTTTAATTCTAAGTAGTTTTGTTTGTGAGGTTCCCACTAAACCAAAAAGTGTTTTGTTGAGAAGATTAATAAAATAGATTTGGAGGTAGCAATAGGCTCATTTAAGAATGAAATTAATGATGAAATCATATACCAAAAAAATTAGTTTTAGAGTAATAAATTTTATTTTATTCATGTTTCCAATCATTTAATTTTTACTCTAAAATAAATTATTTTATATGGTGTATTCATAGTTGATTCATGGTGAAAATATCCATGTTTCTTAAGGTATTATCTAAATAAATTATTTTAATAATATTAAGCATTATTGGATCTTAAATCGACAAGTTTCTTACCACAAATATTTTTAGTTGTTTGTATATATCTTCTGATGAAAAATGATACTTGGGTTTTGAATAGTCCATTTTGGATTTATTAGATTAGTGACATGGAGTATTAATTCATTATAAATTCATGTCAACATTCATGAAGGTTGATAAAATGAATAAAATAAGGCACATATTCATTATTTATTGTAATGGTCTATATCAGTTTATTTAAATAAAAGTGATCCTATGGCATATATAACATATATATGATGGCTTCAATAGAGTTTTAAAGAAGGTTATATATCACTTGGATGCCATTTGGATGTGTATTAAATGTTTAGAAATCTCTAAAGGTGTTGTCAAGATGGTTTTGGGCAGTTTACTATTTGTTTATTGGTTGTGGTATATGACTATCTAAATGGTATATTTAGGTAAAATGATCATCTAAAAGAATATTATTAATTTATTAATGGTTTTACATATATTTTAATCACTAAAATGTTATTTCTACATCAAAATTTATTCCCTTTACAAGTTTCTAGACAGTGGTAGTGAAAATACAGTTTAAATATTTCATAGTGTTACTTGATTGATTTTTTGGTCTATGATGGATTATGATTCAGCTTCAGTTTAAAAATAATAAAATTTATCTCAGGAAGTGATACTTTCAACCTATTTTTATTCACCAAAATATTATCTATATTGGGAATATTATTTCCAAAATAAGCAGTTGTACAAAATTTTTCTTTGTATGACAACACATCACCAAAGCATTGAGTTCTCTTGAATGGAATACCTTACATATTATTTTAACATCTAGTGATTCATTTAAATAATATTTTATTGAGTCTTTTATTTTATTTAATGATGATTAAATTGTAATTAAATAGTTATAAGAAGATAATAAAGACCCAAAATTAGTGTTTTATTTTTGATTAAGTTGAAAAAGTCAAAGTGGTTATTTGGTTTAGGTTGAAATAAATGTAGAAAATATATGTGTGGATTTAGTATGATTTGAAACTTCTATATATTTCTAAAAACACTATGAATTTTTGTATTTATTCTATAGATATTATATATTTAAAACCCAAGACACGTACACCCAAATCCAGTGCTAAAAAGCTACTCTTTACATGTTGTATTATTACTAACTATGACAAACTATAATATAATCAAACCATAATCACATGTTTTATAATAAGGGTTTCACTTTATTAAATTTCCATGATATTTTTAGTTTTGAGTTTTATAGAATTAGGGAAACCATTATATAATTACATGAACACTTCTATATTGTTTAGATTTTCCCATAAAAATGGTTTTTATGTTTACACTCTTGTTTCATTCATGATTTTTTTCTTCAGTAAAGGAATTTAACCATTAGACATTATATAGATCCTACACATACTTAGGACCTTTGATTTTTTAAATGTAAGATAGAAAAACATAGCTTATTAAGTTATATAAAAAGAAAGTAAAAACATTAATACCTTTTAAAAAACATAAAAATCCATTAAGAAATTTAGTTTTTAAAAAATAAACTCTAAGATCAAATAATAATTTACTCACCTTATAATAAACTTTACTGCACAAATTTTTCTAGAATACATTTTGTAGAAATAATAAAGGAAAAATCATAATTTATTAAGGTTTACTGAAAACATGAAAAATTTTCCATGAAAAGAAATCTCTCACTTTTAGAAGATCATAAAATTTCCTTTAAATTATAAGGTAATTTTTGTACCTTATAAAATCAAAATAGTTTCACAAAAACCCATTAGAAAGCATAGAATTTTTTTTACGTACCTTGGGAAATCATATTCATATCACTCTTACAATCACTCTTTCAAAGGAATAACCGTTAATGTAAATTGCATTATGTCTCTTTATGAGAACATATCATTACCTAATACATCAGAGAGCTATATCCTATGCTCACCCATTGTCAATATTCTTTTTATTTAATTTATTAACTTGTTTTATTTATTTATTGAATCAGTTAAGTTTATGTTATATGTTTTGAGGTCATTCGGTTCTCAACATTTAAAACAACTTTGGTATATTGAAAAAAGTCAAAAGGGCCATGGTTCCATCATCACCATTAGAAAATTGGCCATTAAAATCACTAAAATTACTCTATTTATATGCTAAAAAAGTGATAAATACCAAAATGAGATTAAAATCCCTTTGCTTTAATTAGTGCTTTTAGAAGTGCTTAATAAGTGACCCTTTATTAGTGCTTTCAGAAGTTTTGATAAAGTGAAAATTTATCAGCACTAATAAAGGGACACTTTATCAGTTATTATAGAGGCACTAATATAGGTAACCTTTATCAATGTTTCTTAAAATGCTGATAAAGTGGAATACTATAGTGTGCTACAAAATTTAAAGCACACCACAAGACCACAAATAGAATAAGTATAATGAAAATAGCACTAGAAACAACATACATGTACAATACAGATTATAAGTGAAATAAAATTTAAATCAAAAATAAAATAAAAAAATGATATTATTGGAATTTCAAAAAATGGTTTATACCATTACATGAGTTAGTACAAACTATCATAGACATTCAAAAACATCAATGTTCCTTTGTCTCTGTCCCCTAACACCCACTCATGCTATTGTCAAACAAACTATCCCAGCTCAAGAAAATGAATTTACCTATATAACAATACAATTATTATGTTAGTAATAATATACATAAATAAATTGAATATAAATTTTTAACTTTAAACTATAATTTTAAACAAAACTTTGAGTCATACTAAGAACATTGTGTATCAGATTTCATTGTAGTTGATTCTTGCATGTCACCCCATTTATTGTTCACATTCAAGCACTCTCTCTGTGAAAATTAACTAAATAAGTATAAGTTAAATATGATAACAAAATTAATCAATCAATATAAGATAAAATGATGAGAAAAAAATCTGAGTTCATTTTCTCAGTTTTGGCGATGTGATGTGCATTTTAAACTAAAATGACACTTATATATTAAAAAAATGCACTTGGAGTCATACCAGTCACACTGTGAAACAGATTGAGGTGTGGATCATTCATGAATATCCCAAATGACTTATGAATAATTTTACTATAGTACCAAAATAATTCGAATGTGTTTGATCAATTTTGAGTATGTCACTTGTGTTTTTTTACAAAAATGTCAATTTAAAATAGAAACACACACTTTGAGTCATATCAGTCACATAATGTGTAATTTTACATGAGGATAATTACTACACATCTTGAATGACTTATGAATCATTTCCAAAATTCATAAAGATAATTTGAGTGTGTTTTCTTGGTTTTTAGTGAGTGACACTGTTTTAACAAAAATGTAAATTTTAAATAGATAATAGATACTTTGAGTCGTATTGGGCACATCATGGATCTTATTAAGTCATGGATGATTAATACATGTCACAAATGTATTATGTATAATTTTTCAAAAGTATCAAAACAATACGATAGGGTTTTCTTTGTTTTGAGTACGTTAGTTGTCTTTTTTATTAAAATTAATGTCAATTTTAAATAAAAATACACCCTTGGAGTCATACCGATCACACCATGCATTGTATTGAGGTTTGGATGATTCCGAAATATACAAAATGAATTATGTATCATTTTAGTAAATTATCAAAGTAATCTGATTTTTTCCCTGTTTTTAGTATATCACTTTTTTTTTCACTAAAACTTCATTTTAAACTTGAAACATGCACTTTTAGTCATACCAATCACATCATGTGTTAGTTTTATGTGAGAATGAATCCTATAAATAAAAAATGACCTATGAATAATTTTACAAATTTATCAATATAATCCAAGTGTGTTTTCTAAGTTTTTATAGAGTGATACTTTTTGAATTAAAATGTCAATTTTAAACTTACAATGAACACTTTGAGTCATACCAGGAACATCATTTGTTAGATTGAGGTGAGGCTAATATGTACACATCAAAAATTACTGATGGATTTTGTTTCTAAAGTAACAAAACAATATGAATTTGTTTTCTCAGTTTTGAGTATATCAGTCATCTTTTTAATAAAATTAATGTCAATTTTAAATAAAAAACACACTTGGATTCATACTGTCACACTGTGCATCTAATTTTGGTTTAGATGATTATTAAAAATCCAAAATTAATTATTTATCATTTTACTAAAGTATAAAAATAATATGAATTTGTTTTCTTGGTTTTGTGTATGTCACTTGTGTTTTCTTCTAAAATATCATTTTAAATTGAAACAAAATCTTTGAGTTATACCGGTCACATCATTTATTATTTTAATGGGAGGCAAATTTCTACTTGTAAAAAATGAATTATGAATAATTTTCATAAATTATCAAGACAATATGAACACATTTTCTTGGTTTTCAGTGAGTGATAGTTTTTGAACTAAAATGTCAATTTTAAACTGATAACGGCCACTTTGAGTCATATTGGGGACATCTTATATCATATTGAGGTAAATCTAACTCCTACACATCAAAAATGACTTTTGGATATTTTTAGAAAAGTATCAAAACAATACAAATGTATTTTTATTAGTTTTGAGTATGTTCGTTGTCTTTTTTACCAAAATTAATTTCAATTTTAAATAAAAAACATATTTGGAGTCATTCCAATCACACGATGTGCAAGATTGAGGTGCAGATGATTCCCACACATCACATGTGACATGTGAATTATTTTACTATATATAAAAGAAATAAGAATATGTTTTCTTAGTTTGGAGTATGCCACTTTTATTTTTACTAAAATTTCATTTTAAGTTGGAAACATAGAATTTGAGTCATATCAGTCACATCATGTGTTAGTTTGATGAGAGATTGATTATTATATATTAAAAATGAATTATAAATAATTTTAAAAAATTATCAAGACAACCCAATCACATTTTATTAGTTTTCTGTGAGTGAAACTATTTGAACTAAAATGTCAATTTTAAACTGATAATAGAATATTTGAGTCATATCAGGCACATCATGTATTAGATTGAGGTGAGGATAATTATTACATGTTTAAAATATATTACATATTGTTTTACTAATGTATCAAAATAGTTCAAGTGATTTTTCTTAGTTTTTAGTATATCATTTGTCTATTTTACTAAAATTAATTTTAATTTTAAATAAAAAGACCCACTTGGGGTGATAACTGTACCACCGTATGTTAGATTGAGGTGCATTTTACTCCTACGTATCCCAAATAACTTATGGATTATTTTTATAAAGTATAAAAATAATATGAATGTTTTTTATTAGTTTTGAGTATGTCACTTGTGTATTTTACTAAAATTTCATTTTAAACTAGAAACATGTACATTGAGTCATACCAGTCACATCATGGATCAATTTGATGTGAAAATGATTCATACAAATAAAAAATGACTTATGAATCATTTTACTAAATTATCTAGAAAACATGAGTATGTTTTCTTAGTTTTTAGTGAGTTACACTTTTTAAACTAAAATGTCAATTTTAAACTAATAATGGATACTTTGAGTCATACCAGGAACATCATGTATTGGATTGATGTGTGACTGATTCCTAAAGATAAAATATGAATTATGTATATATTCAAAAAATTATGAAAATAATTTGAATGTTTTTTCTCAGTTTTGAGTATGTTAGTTGTCTTTTTTACTGAAATTAATTTCAATTTAAAATTAAAAGACATATTTGGAGTCATAACGGTCACACCATG
Source organism: Viscum album (assembly GCA_963277665.1). Taxonomy (NCBI): domain Eukaryota; kingdom Viridiplantae; phylum Streptophyta; class Magnoliopsida; order Santalales; family Viscaceae; genus Viscum; species Viscum album. Next base: position 2,004,973,156 of record OY728138.1, read on the forward strand.
AAACATATTGAAGTGGTGTCACAAATGATTTAGGTATCATTTTTCAAAATTATAAAAATAATTTGAATGTGTTTTCTCACTTTTGAGTATGTCTTTTGTCCTTTTTACTTTAATTAATGTCAATTTTAAATAAAAAACCAACACTTGGAGTCATACCGGTTACAACATGCTTCATACTGAGGTACTGGTAATTCTTACACTTGATAAATGCCTTATGGATAATTTTTAAAAAGTAGAAAAAAATCTGAATTCATTTTCTCGGTTTTTATTATGCCACTTGCCATTTTTACTAAAATGTCATTTTAAACTGAAAACACACACTTTGAGTCATACCAGCCACATAGTGTGTCTATTATACATGATACTGATTTCTCAATGTCAAAAATGAATTATGAATAATTTTATAAAATATAAAGACTATTTGTGATTTTTTTGTCAATGTTTAGCGAGTGAAACTTTTTTTTAACTAAAATGATAATTTTAAACTGATAACTGACACTCATAGTCATTATGAGCACATTGTTTATCATATTGAGGTGAGTATGATTAAAATAAATCAAAAAATTACTTATGGATCATTTTCCAAAGGTATCAAAACAATATAAATGATTTCCCCATTTTAAGTATGTCAGTTGTAGTTTTTACAAAAATTAATGTCAATTTGAAATAAAAATACACACTTAGAGTCATACCAAGCACACCATATTGCGGATTGAGGTGTGTATGATTTCTGCATGTTAAAAATGACTTACATATCATTTAAATAAAATATCAAAATAATATTAATGTTTTTTCTTAGTTTTGAGTATGTCAGTTGTCTTTTTTACTAAAATTAATGTAAATTTCAAAAAAAAACTCACTTGGAGTCACACCAGTCACATCATGCATCATATTGAGGCGATAATGATTCATACATTTCACAAATGACTTATGGATTTTTTTCCTAAATTATCAAAGAAATCCGAATGAATTTTCATAGTTTTGAATATGTCTATTTTATTTTTTATTAAAATTAATATCTATTTTAAATAAAAAGATACACTTTGAGTCATACCTGTCACATAATGTGTCAGATTGAGGTGAACCTGATTCTTAAATATCTCAATTGACATATGGATCATTTTCTTAATGTATAGAAATAATCTAAACGCATTGAATTGGTTTTGAGTATGAAACTTTTTTTTACTAAAATGTATTTTTAAACTAGAAACACATACTTTGAGTCATACTGGTCACATATTTTGTTAGTTTGATGTGAGACGGATTCCTACATGTCAAAAATGAGTTATGAATATTTTTACTGAATTTTCCAGACAATACAAACACCTTTTATGGTTTTCAGTGAGTGACACATGTTTTGGACTAAAATGCCAATTTTAAACTGATAATGGACACTTTGAGTCATACCGGGCACACCATGTATTTGATTGAGGTGAGTATTATTCCTAGATATAAAAATGAATTTCAGATCATTTTTCTAAATTATCAAAACAATAAAATTGTGTTTTCTTACTTTTTAGTACGTTGTCTTTCTTTATTACTAAAACTAATTTCAATTTTAAATAAAAAGACACATTTGGAGTCATTCTAGCTAAATCATGCGTCAGATTGAGGTGATGCTAATTTTTACATGTCAAAAAATGACTTATTTATGGGTTTTAATGTATCAAAAAAATATTAATTATTTTTATCAGTTTTGAGTATGTGATGTTTTTTTTGAAATAAAATGTAAATTATAAACTAAAAAAATACAGTATGTGTTATACTGAGCACACTATATATCAGATTGAGGTACGGCTAATTGAGTATGTGATATGTTTTTTTCTTTCAACCATCTTCAAAAATACATAAAATAGAGATCATGTTCCATATTAATGGAAGAGGAAACCTCATTATCACAAGACTTGGCCTTACCCAAGCTCTCATACGGAGCCTTAAAGGCCCAAGGGGGTGTTCTGCGATACTCCAAAGAATTATTTAATATTCTATAACCTGGTAGAGATAAAGATACTTATAGAGGATTATAGAGAACCTCATCTTGATACCACCTCTCCATGTAGATACCATGACATACCGCTACATCAAACATTTCACGTTTCAGACAGTATGAGTTTCTTCTTCCATTAGAAAGGAACATGTTCTTTCCAATCCTTCACGAGCATGAAAAAATTTAAACAAACCATCGTAATTTGAGAAAATTAATCCAAATATATAATAAAATAATTATTATGTTAGTAATACTATAAAGAAATAAATTAAACATAAATATGAAATAATACATTCATAGTCCCATTATTTTAAACTATGAATCCACACTATAAAATTTTCGATTCACCCTATGTGGATACATATGATATATTTTAGAAGCTCAATCCCAATGACATGATATATTTAACCACTTTACAATAACATAACATTCGCGTACTACAAAAAATCCCTATAAAAACTTTTATCGTTTTGGGTTGGTGTAAACTCATACGTAAACATTTTCCTTCTTATTTTCTACAAAAAACAAGCACAACACATTATATATTATAGGATTATACAAAAAATTAGTGTATCCATTTATTTATTCCTAGAAAACATTATCCATTAGTGTAAACCTACTATCATTCACTGATTTAACTAAAATAAATATTTACATTTGAGTTTTTTGGAACATAATAAAATCTAACTTTTATTATCACCATTATAGAGAGTGAAAAATCCATGATAAACCATTTACCTACTTTCATGGAAAAAACTTATGTGTCACCCATTATGTATTTTTAGAAGACACAAAATTCCATTTTAAAATCTTCACCCCTTTTTTACAGTATTAAACATCAATATAACCTTATATTTCATCCAGCTGAAACTAAAATTTAGCGCATCCAAAAAGTTTTCCTATATTATTCTATAGATTAGTATATCCTTTTCAATATTCTGGGTGATGATAAAATATAACATAAAATCATAACTATTTTTTTCCATCAAAATGGGAATATCCCTATTCTCATGTATTTTTATTGAGAATGATGATGAGTTTTTTTATTAATGAACTTGTGAACATGGATCATTTTACATAATGAATGTGCACTTGAATATTAGTGACAAACTAGTGGATATATTCTTTGATGGTGATTCGATGAACAAATATCTATATTCATAATAAGGTTAGGTCTAAGAATTTTTGATATTATATCATGCATTTAATTGTTGATCGAATGGACCAAATAATTCCACCACCCACCAAAGTGAAAGCACTGTATTGTTCTTTTCTTCTATCAATTACCACTACCCATGATGGAACCCTAGAGAGGGAATTTGTCTAATTTTATTATAAAAATGATAAGAAAATTAATGAAAAAAGATAAAATGATGATAAAATTAACTAAATAAGTAGTAGGAAGTCACATATTCATGATGCCTATATACATTCTAACACCATTTTTTATGATCGTTTTTAAACAAATTTATTTCCTCTATTACAATTATCTATGAGAAATATATCAAAAATAATATATAAGCATTTTGATACCAATTATTCACACCTTAAATACATATCTGGGGTTATACTCCATACTAGATCAGAAACATAGCAGGTAATCACCTAATTTTTTTTGAAAAACATTCCAACACCAAGAATTCTTCCCACTCATGTCTAAATAAATTTACTTATTATTTTGATTATGAAGGTTGTCAAAAATATTGGTATTAATGAGAGAATATAGACAAACAAACAATTAAAAAATATTTTTAATGAAATTTTAATTACCTTTGGAAATTACCTGTTTGGGGATGGAGTTTTTTCCATGGTCTAAGATCTCCCTCATAAATTAAAAAAAATAATATCCAAAATAATTTCCATTATCCTGCTTCAGACACTATATAATCATTGGCAAAAAAAAGTAATTTTTTTTGAAATATGTTTTTGTAGTTAAATATTTCTATATATACCATAATATATTTACATTTAAAGTAATCCACTAGATTTTTATGCCTAGTCAGTGACTTTATTCCATTGTTTAAACTTTAATTAGTGATTTCCCTATCAGAATAAAATTATTTTTAAAACACAAACTAAAACAAATAATTCAAATTTTATCTGTAAAATGTTGATTTTAGTGTATTATGATTTTATAATACACATCATGTGTGGTCAATTTGTTGGATATGCATAAATTGGATTCAAAAAATAAATATTTGGGGTATCCAGATTAAGTGAGATCAATATCCAGTGCTTCTTAAAAAATAAATAAATAAATAATTAAATTTATAAAAATTTATTGTATGTGATTAGATTATTGAGTTTTCCCCACGCACTATAGGCATTAAAAAGAGTTTGTTGTTTGTTATTTTCTCAAACACATCATATAAATCCTCTATACTCTTATCAATTTCTTCCTTATTTAAAAAGGTATTGTCCATAAGAATGATAGAGGGATTAATGAATCCAAATTTTGATTCACATGATTTTCCCTTTATATAGTAGTTATATAAACTTCTATAAAAAATATGAATAGTTATTAACTTTAATGAACATATTATCACTATTTAGACAAACTTATTATAAAAATGTACCTAATGTATATATTCATAACTAATAATCCTAGCCATTAAAACTAGAGAATATCATTTATACTCTCAAGAGAAACTATGTATGTAATGAAAGTTCCAAATAATTCATCTTTATATGGAATTTAAGAGATATTTTCATCTTTAAATGTGGTCTTTATATGAATTTATAATGATAATAAATATAGATTTGGAATTGGAGGGAAGAAGGTACTCCCAAAACATCCTTTTGATTTCTTTGTTGGTTTACTAGATTTTATTGATCTAACCATCAATTTCCCCATTGATTTATCCATCTGTAATAACATACCTCACTTTATAACTTTTTCCATATAATGTTATAATTTTTCACAAGAAATTTTTTTTAAATGCATACCTCTTATATCTTTATAAGGTTATATAACCATGATAAGAAAGTTCCAGTAGCATCATTGACTGTTGTAATATCTGAATCATCAATTTGTATAGGAAACTTAGTGCTCAGCTCTATAGCTACCTCAATCCCTACTCTCATGTGATCTTTTGGGATTTCTTTACCGTGTAGCTTATCTCCCAGTATATTATACACTTTACCCATTTCAACAAGACAATGAATGGGTTATGAAAAACAATTATCACATTCAACTTTATCCTTTATAATTTTAGTAATATAAAGATATCAGAAGTTGTTCAATTCACTTTTTGGGAAAGGATTAATGAAAAAATTGACTTTTTCAGGTAAGTTATGAAGTTTAGGGGGTTGACTATACTCAAATATATAGGGGCATTTGGTTCTTTATGTGCAAATATTTATTCCACCACCAGTTCGCTTTAATCCTTTGTCATATATTGGTCTTCTATACCAGACACAACAATAATATCTTCCAAATCATCTATTTGTGTCTAAAATACTTTCACCATCTTATATATATCTCCTTGAGAATTTATATTCTCGAAATATGTTTGAGGAGACACTCCAAAACCTACACATCTAACACGACCATATTGTTCTGGCCACTTCAATGTTACTGAAAGTACTTTTTATTCTGGCATGATCTTGTTTCATTATATAATTTTTTAGTAAAATAAAGATAATATATCATAACATTTCCCTTATATCTTCCTGAAGGATTTCCTTCATTAAAGGTGGGATGTGGGGATATAAATCTATATCAATAGAAACATTCATCATCATTGTGACCCCAACATAAATAATAAACATTGATTTGTTATGGTCAACATGTTAGAACCTTTGATTCCATCCAACCTAAAATTTTATAACCTTAATTATTACCTTTATAATTTATTTAATACTATGGTGTTGCGTCATTCTTGTTTTTTCATCAACATACTGTTTCTACCCTAATAATTTTTCAATTTCAGCATCAACAGTCTATTCTTCCCTAGGACAAGTAACATCATTCTGTGCAGATGAGATTATCTTTTGAGTATTCAAATATTTAACTTAGATTATTTTAATGCAGTAGATAACTAATTATATTATGGGGAAAATCATAGAATATTAAAAAAAAATTAACCTTATTATTGAAATATCTTTATTTTTTAAAAGGTTTAACTGGTTCAAATCCTCTTTCAAGAATCCAAATCACCTCTTTGTGGTCCCCTCTAATATACTATAAATTTTCTTTATTAGGACCAATATGAACTCATTATGACCTTCCAATGAAAGGGCCATCCTTGATTAAATTTTCATCATACCCTACTTTTTTTTATTCACTAGAATAAAAATCGACCAATCTATGTGTACTGGATCTGATACATTAAATAATTACACAAATTTTGATTCCATTATGAATATATTCCCCTTTTCCCCTTCTACAAAGAAATTCATATTCTAAAATCCCATTTCATCAACTTTCACTACACTCCTATTGTCAAACCATTTGAAATGGAAATCTGACACTTGAAATTTTGTATAATCCAACTCAAATATCTATTCGATAATACCAAAATATGACATTTTCATATAAATTTAATTTCTATGCATGAAAATAGATATTCGCATCACTTCTTCCACAACCGTAACTCCACTATTTTTCACATTACTATATTCATCATGTTCTTTTATATAGAATGTATAACCATTTATTAGAAAACCAGTGTTAGATATAACATTTTCATTTAGTCCCCTAGATTTCCATAGAATTTGTTTAGAAATATATTTTTTTGACTTTCAGATAACTCCTTATAAAATTGATCTCAGAACCATCCTATAAACTATTGATTATATGTATTTTATATCCATCCTTCATCCCTTGATGTATTCAAATATCTAATAATTTTTTGTGGGCTTGAACATATGGGTCAATAAATTTACTATTATATAAAATGAAATGTTGTGATTTCTCTTTCTCTGTGATTGTAATTGTAACAAAATATCTTCTGGAAATCCCTTTGCCCATAAGGCATTCACTATGATCAGAATTTGGGAGACCAATGCTATCAACATCTGATTGGTAATCAGAACACAATTCAAAAGCTTCTTAAAAAATATATCATTTTTCAATACAAACATCTAGCTAACTTCAATTATCTACATACTCGTTCAAAATATCCATATACCATTCAATGGGGTACATCCATATGTAAGGGAAAGTACCAAATAGTTTAATCTCTAAAACTAAGTGAACCATCAGGTGGACCATTATATAAAATAATGATGGTGGGAAGAACATATCTAATTCATATAATATGACTGAAACCTTCTTATTAATGATTGGGAACTTCATTGGGTCTATGAATTTACAGCATATGGCTTTGAAAAAGAAGCATAGTCTGGTTAATGTATGTCATAAATTTTTAGGTAGAGTGAAAAGTAAAGTAATGAGCATCAAATCTTGCATCAAAACATGTCATTCATGCGATTTTATTCCTCATAACTTCATATTAGTCATTGAAATTAAATTCTTGATATTTTATAAATACCCCTATGTAACTTTTACATCATTAAGGAAAATGAAAATTTTAAAATTTTCCTATATGGATAGAGTGTATGTTGCTATAGGAAGAATAGTTTTCCTTTTACACTTCACCAGTGCCAACTCTTCCCTTATTATAATGTAAATCATGTCAAAACTAGCCTTGATGCCATATTTGTTTCTAGTAACATTCAGTAATGTGCTAATAACACTATCAAAAAATTCTTTTTCTAGATTTATGACATTAATAAAATGTCTTACATACAAAAAATTCCAATACAGAAATTCAAATAAAATTGATCTCTTTTTCCAACATGATTTTGTAAGGTTTTTCAAAATTGATTTATTGAAAATAGTGTCAATATATTATATTTTATCTAATAGTTGATCACCCATTAATTGAGATGGTGTTTTACCTTTTCTAGTATTCTCATTGAATAATGTCTTCCGGGATCAATATTTGTGTCATTGAGGTAACAATTTCTAACATCCTAAACACACAGTCTTTAAGGATTTTTTCAGTCAAACTGAGTGTGTGCATTTTCACAAATGGGACACCCTAAAATTCTGTTATTGCTATGTCCTAAAAAATTTCCTTAAGAAATAAAGTCATTTATCATCCAATAAAACATGGCCCTCAATGTGAATTATTCATTTCTTTGAGTATCATATGTTGGTACATATTTATCCCACATAAGTTTTAGAGATTTGATCAATGGATCAAAATGGAAATAAATATCATTTTAGAGTTTCTTTGGTCTAGATTGAAGAAAAGAAAACATAATGCCTTTTCACGTCATGCATAACTAAGTAGAGAAGTTATAATTTACCAACATGAAGGGCCATGTAATGTAAGTACTACTATGTATACCAAAATTAATTTATTCCATTTGTAGATAATGAAATACTAAAGTTTCTCTGATTATTTTAAAATTCAAGATACTCGTAATCAATTTTCATCCACTGAGGAGAATATATTGGATGAAGTAGGTTCCTATCTTTAATTATTGTATCTAAATTCCATATCAATATTCTCTCAGTTTCCTGACATCTATATAGAATTCTAAACCATGGAATGTTAGTAAATCACCATATATCTTTCCAAGGGCTTGATTCATTTTTCTTGTATCGATCTATGCAACACTAGGGGAATTTTATGAGTGATTAATAGTCCTTGTGAAACAATATACAATCATTTGGACAAACATGTATTTTTTAGAGATCATTACCTTCAAATATAGTATTCATTTAACATCATATGTTGGACATGGATGTTAATTTTCTTGAGGTAGAATACGATTCAAAAAATGGAGTAGTTCTATAAATATAGTGTCGCTCCATACACTACCAGCTTTTAAATTATATAACTTCAATACAGATTAAAAAGTTGTGTATTTAGTTTAACCGCTATATAATGGTTTCTAGGAACAACTATTTAACTTCTCAAATAAATTTTTAAAATTATTAAGTTCATATTCAATAGCCACTTTCATTTATTTAATGAAATATCCATCATCATTTACATTGGTATTTATATCAAATGATCCATAAACCGCAGTATCACCCCAATTAGTGTGGACATTCAGTTTTTTCCCATGTTTAGTACAAAATCTAATTATTTGATCAATTTTATAAAAACTAAATGTTATTCCATCTATTCTGGAGTAATTTGTTTAATAACAACATCATAAACATCGACAAACGATCTGAGAAGGGTCGTATGCATGATCTATTACAAACTTTATAAACTCTTTAACTACATATTATTACTCTTTTAACTTAAGATTAGTGTGAATCTCATATCCATCCTATTATGTTCATAAAATATTATTTTTGTTTAATAGATAAATAAATGAAAATAATATGTTCATTATAAAAGGTTAAAGTTATAGATAATTATAATAAAGGGAACTGAACATTTTACTGTTTAAAATAATTTCAGTATGCTTTGAATGAAATAAGTAATTTAATTTAACAAAATAATTAATCCACTATGGTTTGTTTTATCCTCTCAATTCATCCAAAATGATCATTGGTACCTGATATGGAGGAATACTACTTAGAGTTGTTCAAGCAACATGGGTTCATTTCCAGAAGATATAACTATTGAGTATAAAACAACATAATGAAATAATAACTCTTCCAAAGATAAATCTAATGATGATGAAATTTATCTCCTTAAATCTAAATATTCTCAGGCTGGGAGTTGTCGAAGCACCGGAAAATAGTTCTTAGTTTGTTTCCTAAATCAAAACTTTTTCTCAGGCACACAATTTTTTGATAGACAAGATGATCATACAATACATGTTCATAATGAAATTACTCTTTTATACCTCTTTCCCCATTCCCAATGGGTTTATATACATGATCACCTGGGATCGAGTATCCAACAACCACTATCCTTTGAATAAAAAAATTATTTCACCAAGACTACAATATGCTTTCCTAGTGGAAACAGATGCATGATTTCCAAGTCCCCCTTATTCGAGACTCTATGGTGAGGCTCCAAGTTGGTTTAAAAGGAATAAAGCATAAAAATTATCTTCCCTATAATAAATGACATAATAAGTTGATGAATTAAAATAAAATTATATTCAGGGAAAGATATTAAATCTTTTTTTGCTGTACAATCAACATAATGAAAGAAACATGCCCAGGGACTCAACCCCATAAGGTAGGCCCCAATCCCCTCCCACCCCAACCACCCTACTCTCCCACAGGGGGCACATTCAGGGAAATATATTAATGAATAATAAATTAATTATATTATGACTATTCACGTTTTTCAAATTCCATATTGAAAACAACCACTTTTGAAAACAATTTTAAAGAGACCAAAACTTTTTAAATTACCACATATTAATTTAAAATTTCAAATATCATCTCAAAAAACGATTTCAAAATTTAAAAGGCTCCCTTTTGAATTTTTAAAACCTTTCTTGAAATCGCAATTTTTAAAATTACCCACGAATGTTGACCAATTTTGTTCAAAACACTTAATGTGAAAAGATCTAACTTTTCTATAAAAGTTGTTAGCATCAAGTGATACTTTTTAAAATCATATTCATAAACCATTAATAATAAATTAAAAGTTTGAAACCATTTCCATAGAAATTTGTATAGCTTGAAATGTTTAAAAGTTTACTGGTTCATGGAGTTCAATCCTTCATTAGTAAAATCATGATGGTGTTAATTTTATAGATTGATATAAAAATTTAAGAATAATTCTTAGGAAAGAAGGAAAATTATATGTATGGAGAACATTTTTATATAAATCATATAAAAACTTATAAGGATCAAGAATAAATATTTTTTATCTTTATATTATTTTCCCATATATTATAATATATATTTGTAAAAAATGGTTGTTTAATAAATAATAAAATATTCTTGATATGATGAATAATGGTATGTTTGATCCATATCTATAAAATGTCTTGAAAATGAGATAGGTATAAAACATTTTCTTTTCAAAAAATGTGATTTTCCATTATTTGTATTAAAAAAATGAAAAATCATCATTCAACCAATCATGGGTGGTATATTTTAATAAAGAAAGTATCTTTCTAAAAATACTACTTCAAAATCCTATAATACCATATAATATATGATTGGTAATATTTTTTATAAAAATAATCCCACTGAATGTAAATAAGTATTATTTACCACTAAAAATTGAGTTTCAATCTCTTATCATGATATTATATAGAGAATGTAATTTTTAAGAGGCAATTGTTAGTATATTTTCACATAGAGAAGTTATGAATTTAATAAATTATGGAACATAAAATTATAAATTAAATGTTAATGTCAATTAACATCCAAAGAGAGTTTAGTGTAGATTGGTAAAGGTAAAATAAAACAAAGTGTTACATTTTGTTATCATGATAGCTTGAAATGAATTTGTTTAACTAAAATATTACAACATGATGGTAATTTAATTATAAATATTTATAAGTATAAAATAAAATATTTTGTAATTGTTAATTTTAATGTTTTGATGTAAACATATTTGAATGAATTGTTCAAAAATTTGAACATGAAGAATAAGATTCATAATATCACTATTAAAAAAACAAAATTTCATTATATACGTTCACTAATAATGGTGTTTACTAGATGTGTTTTTTTATAAATTCACATATATATTTTGTAAGAATTATTTCATGATTTATTAAATTTAACAAAAACATGAAAATATAGTAAACATATGTCTTTATTTTTGTCTTTTATATGAGATATTATACAAGCTCTTAATTATGATTTTATTAGAATATTTTTAAAGTATATTATAAATAAATTTAAATGTATCTTGTTAATCACAATGAATTTTAACATTATCATTTATTAATATTGGATGCACCCCAGAAATAAAGTTAAATGATAATTAAACTCTCATAACTTGACTTAGGGTTATACCAAACCAAGATTCATCATGGAGTATTATAGGTGGTGAATATGTTTTAAGGTTATCCTGGGTATGATTTTATATAGAGATATGGATTAATCTCATGACGTATTAAATAGATTTTTTTGTGCTATTTGAACCCTAAAGTATACCAAATGGAGTGTATTATAATATGATTCTTGTATATTTATATTTTAAATTTCTTACTCATATATTTAAATTTTATAAGGATCGATAATATACCTAGAATGAGAACAATTATACATTGATACCTATTTTATGTTGGGTTTGAGGTCGATCTAATCCGAGGGTGGGTGGGGCTGTTTCTAATATTCTCATATGTTTTATTCAATCTAGATGTGATTTTTTATATTAATATCAAAATTTATGGTTCATACATGGAATATATTATGGCATAAATTGAATAAAGATATATCTTAAACCATCAATTTGGGTATATAATTTGACATGATATAGAGATATCATACCATAAACTATCCAATCACATTATTTGATATGGATATAAAATATGTGTTTTGAAATATGATGAATGATTTTTATCTATATTTCTCAATGTATGAAATCAGATAGTTTGATAATTAGGGATTGGACTTGGGTAGATTCATGTGTTATTGGATTTCCAATGGAAGGTGGTTGCTATATAAGGTGTGTTGTGGAACCAGGTGTGTAGGTGATCATGTCTAGATAATGGGGTGTTGAAGTTATTGATCACATAAGGTTTTTTTATGTTAATGTTTTGTATGTTTTTTCTAAGAGGACTTGAAAATATTTTTTTTTTACTCACTAGGATGTTTGTGTGAGAATGAATTTCACATTCCTTAGAAGTTTGTGGTTGAGTAAGTGACATCTATAGGATATCAAAATTATCCAAGATCAATGTTGGGTCCATTGAAAATTTGGGAAGGCTATAGAACTGGTTGTCCAGCTAGTCCTCTCTATAATTATGGGGTGGGTCCCCTTTTACATTTGATTAACTTGAACTTTGTAAAGTTAAAATATTTGTGAATAAGGTGATATTATATTTTCTTGTTTTTTATAAATGATTTTAATCTTTAACTCTTTAATGAAATTAAATTAAGCAACAACATTCATCCATGGTTGTAGTGATAAATTCAAAACCATTGAAATTAATTGTTATTTTTCATTTTTTGTCTTTATTTTATGTATTTTTTTAGTTTCCAAGGGATATGTTGTTTTAGTGTGTGAGGGTGTTGATCCATGGTGGAAACAATGGTTCAACATTACCTCTTAGTTTTGGGTCATCAAAGGTCATTGGATTTTTATGGTCACAATTTTTTTAGATCATTATTTTGTGCCTAAAGCTTATATTGGTTTCTTTCCACTGATTGGTGGTTTCAAATGACAACAAGTTTTATTAGATATTTTCATCTATAAAGGCCTTTCACACATTATATTGTGTTATTTATGTAACATTATTTTCTATTGATTGTTATATTTATACGAAGTTAAATGTTTCTAAAGGTATGGAATTTAAATAATGAATGATACATATAGAAAAATTTAACTAGGGTAAAACAAGTTTCAGTAGGATAAAAATGGAGGATAGGAGGAATCACCATGAGTGTCATTTCGAGAGATGAATTTACACATTTCATCATGAAATTGTGTGGAGGAATATTATAAATAACATGAAATATGAACTCGATAGATGCACACTTTTAAAATTTACTAGACCAATCCCCACATTACCATGGGAAAAATCATCAGAGAAAAATTCACCAAAACAATGCTCTCTTCCAAAAATTTCCTTTATTTTGAATCACAAACATTTAATAACATGTATAAAAACTCACTTTTAAAAATTAATCAGGATTTGAAAACATTTGAAATAATTTCTAGAAAATTATAAAACATATTTAAAAACTCTTTCATGAGTTTGAAACACATACCAATCCACTATGTAATTGATAACATTTATATAAAAATCAAGTTTCATTTCAAAACTCCTCAGAAATTAAAATTTTTAAACCCACCACTTTTGTTATCACACATGATAGGAAAAATAATTTACAAAAAACCATAAAACCTAGATTTAGAATCCATGTTGTTCACAAGAAATGTTTCTACCTATGAGAAAGGATCCATGGTTGGGATTATCGTGATCTTTTCTCTATGAATTAGGGGGTGTTGGAGGATATTTAAGGAGTACAAACTTTATGTTAAGAGAGTGACTTATAAGAGTCGGAGTGAAACCCTTATGATCAATTTGGTCTTACAGGTGACATGAAATCATGTTGGCACCATGGGGTCATGCGTTATACATGAAGGAAGGGAAACTATATGCTTTGCATGATCCCTTTGGAGTCACATGAGCAGGAAAGGACTTGAGGTAATGCGCTTCATGTGAAGGCTTTGCAGGCAATGAATGAAAAAAGAAACAAAAATGAAAAAACACCTAAATCACCCATCTACTGGAAATTATAAAGGCAAAAATACCTTACAAGGAACATAACAAGAAATCAACAAGAGAGGGGGAGAAAATAATAGACCTTAGATTCGAGCTTTGATTATTCTGAGAGAAAGTAGAAATATAATGATAGATTGGATTCGTTCGAGCATTGATTCGAGCCTTGGATACGTTTGAGCCTTGATTAAACCTAGGATTGATTCGAGCCTTGGATTCAAGGTGCAGGAGTGCTAACAGTATGTGGATTCTATGAAAATCTTAGGATATCGCGACTAAATCAGTTGTGGTTAGGGTTCTTTAAATAGATTGGGAGACTTTTATCAGCACTTCCCAAAAAACGCTCATAAAGATACCTTTTACCAGTGCTAAATTAATAAACACAAGTAAAATCTATCTTTACAACTCATAAAGCTCTATCTTTATCAATTCTAAAGAAGTGCTGATTGAAGACATATTTATCAGTACTAAAACTTAAGCACTGTAAAGGGATTTATAATTATAATTATAATTATTTTTTTAAAAGTATATTTATATAATTATATATATATTTATTTAATATTATAGTTTTTTAAATATAGGATTATTTATTTATAATTATATAAATATTTTTTTTAAAAACTTTTATTTTTAATTATAAGTATATAATTTTATAAATATATTAAATATACATTTATAAATAATTATATTTGTAAATATATTTATAATTATTTATTTATAATTATTAATATATCTATATAATTATATATATTTATATAATTATATACATATTTAATAAATATATATAAATAACAATATAGTAAATATATTCATTATTTAAATATATATTTATAGTTTTGCAATTATAAATATATTTATATCATTATGTATAATTATATAATTATATATATATATAATAAATATAAATATAAATATATAAATATAAATAAAGTAAATATATTAAATATTTTAATGTATTTATTTTAATTTTATAATTATTTGGATGTATATATGTATATATTTATAATTATATAAATACATTTTAAAAAATAATATTTAAATATTAATATAACTATATATATAATTATATATATAATACATATATATAAATATAAATATAAATATAGTAAATGTATTCATTATTTATATAGATTTAATATAATTTGATAATTATTTATATATATATATAATTATTTATTTATAATTATGAAAATACTTTTTTAAAAATAATATTTATTTATTTACAATTATAAATATATAAATTTATAAATACAACAAATATACATTTATAAATATATTTATTTATAAATATCTATTTACAAATATTTTTTTAACATTAATGAATATATAATATTAAATGCATGCACGTAAAAATTGAGTGAAATTGAATAATTAAAAATGATTACAATTTAAAAATTCTGATAAAAGGGATTGGTTTTGTTAATTAAATATAATGTTTTTAAAAAATATGGATATATATTGAAATAAAGATGAATAAATAATGAAAATATTAAAATATAGTATAAATAAATAAAAATAAATAGTATAAAATGATTAAAATCCAAAAAAAATAGAAAATAAAAAATAAAAAATAAAAATATTACAATTGAATAAATATTTTCTAACTATAATAATATTAAAAATAAATAAATAAAACATACCGATTAAAAAATAATATATTAAATGTATAATTTTATAATTAAATTCTAAAATGAATACTAAAATTTGAATACATTACATAAATATTGGGTGTATGTGTTTTAATATAAGTTTTCATTAATTACATAAGTGCATGTGTTGTATATAAAAATACATTAATCACTTATATGTATGTGAAATCAGTGTAACACACATTTATATATTAAATTTATTAATGAATACTTCTGTTTAAAAAACCATTAAAATGAATAAGATATTAATGTATTTTTAATTATTAGATTTTATTCATTAGATTTATTTATTTTATTATATATTTTTATTAATATTTTTAATTATTATATATATATGTATTAAAATTATTCATTTTTATAAATAAATGTTTCATTAATATTTTTATAATAATTTTATTATTTATTCATTTTTTAAGTTTTTGTTTAATTATTACAATTTATTCATTTATATATTTAAATTTAATATATAATATTTATTAATATTTATAATCTATATATATGTATATTAAATTTATTCATTTTTATCAATAATTATTTAATAAAAAAATATTTAATATTTTTCTCAATTTATTAATTTATAATTTTTGTTTTTTTAGTTATTTAATGTTTTTTCATTTTACATATCTATGAATTTAATGTATACTACTGATTAATATTTATAATTTACACACACACACATATATAAATTAAATTTATTCATTTTTATCAGTAATTATTTAATTAATAATTTTTTTAATATTTTTTAATTTTCTAATTTTCTAATTTGTATTTGTTTAGTTATTTCATTTTATTTAGAACTTTATGAGGGCTAAATATAAAACAGTGATAAAGGGCATTGTTTATCAGCGCTAAAGAAAAGCACTGATAAAGACCAATGCTTTTAAAGGCCTGTTCTATAGTAGTTCATATCTAGAATCATAAAAATTTCAGAATTAACATTTTTATATACTCAATATACTTTTTATTACCATCAATGTAATGTATTTATGAAAAATAAAATACACTATTTTAGGGAGGCAATAGTCTGCATTGGTTGGTGATTGCCTCTTCCAAGCTGAAATTCTGGAGGGATAACTAGATAAGGAATCCATTAATTGATAGTATAAATGCTGAAACTGTGGATGTTGATTTAGATGCCTCTATTTGTGATCAGATCAAGTTGAACAACAATTTGCCTACCCACATTGTTCAAATTGTTAATTCATATGACTTCATAAATTGTGGTGATATCATGGTATGGGAACCAAGTGCGAATGGCCTGCTCGACTCTAAATGCTTTTACAGCCATTTAATACAGGGCACTCCTTCCAATGCTGTCAAGCTATTCAGAAGATCGGTACAACCCTATTGGTCCACTCTTCTATGGATAATTCACCTGCAAAAACTGCCAGTGGAAAACAACCTTCAAAAAGTTGGTATCTCTCTATGTTCAAGATGTGATTTGTGCCACCAACATAGAGATGACCTCGACCATTTATTCCTTTCCTGTAAAACCACTGCTTCACTCTGGATCATTATTTTTGACCTCTTTGGCATCTCGATACCTCATGTCAACAACATTGCATATTTTCTGCACTTAATTTTTGTAGAACAATTTTCCAAGAAGATTTATATTCTCTTCCTTGTCGCTTATGCTGAAACTTTTCACACTCTACGGAGAACCAGAAAAAAAAGTAGGCATGAAATTTCCACTTTCAATCATAATGTTTCCATTTAAAATATTCTTGCAACGACTCGAAGTGAAAATCAGTTTCACACTTAACAATGTCACAACTCTATCAAAGACTTTACAGTCTTGAGAAGACTTCATCTGTCAGGTAATTTTTCCAAACCTATGGGCACTATGGAAATTTTATGGACTCCCCTATTTGTAGGTTGGATCAAATGAAACCTTGATGTTTCCTAAAAGGGAACCCCTGAACCAAATGGATATGGTATTGTTTTCCGTGACCACAATAGTGACTTTCTTGATGGATTTTATGGCTCTTGTGGTCATGCCACTGCCCTTGAAGCTGAGATGATGGAATTAATAAAAGAAGTGGATCTAGTTTATCAAAGAAATTGGAATAATCTCTGGTTTGAAAGTGATTCCTCTACTATTGTACATGCTATTAGAAAGAATCAGATCCATCTTTCCTGGAAGCTTACTTTGAAGTGGATCAAATGTCTTAACACTCTTACCTCAAAGTGATTTATCATCACACATGCTTACTGTGAAGCCAACTCTCTTGCTGATAAACTTGCAAATCAAGGTATTTCTGAAGCCTCTGGTGTGAATTTGACCGCTGTTTCTAAAGATTTTATCTATATTCTTAATAGTGATAAATGTAAAATTGCCTCATTTAGACTCTTGTAATTTGTTTTGTTTAATTGAGACTTTAATTATTTCTTTTAAAAAAACCCTAATATTCAGAGTTCTAGTGTCTTTGGAATACTAGGTTCATAATAAATAAAAATGAAACTTAAATAAAACACTTTTATTTTGTTCTCCATAAAAATTTCCTATATACCTTTGGGATTCTAAAACATCATAGGATAACCTTAGGAATACAAAAACAAAGGGGTGAGATAAAAATCCCAATAAGGGAATAAACTTGATAAAAATGCATAACATATGAGTAAAAAAAATTATATGAAATCATAAAAGGCATGGATCATGAATAATTATATAGTATCATAGAATAGAAAACATTTAATCATAATATCATTGAAACTCTAGAATGTGGCATCAACATGAAATATGATACAAGTATAATTCAAGTCTAACTTCTAAGTCAACATCACATGGTGGGTAGGGTCTCCTCATAAATTAGGTTTACTCACTAATCCCATACATATCCTTTCAAGAGACATAAACACTACCCAATTCATTGGAGCACTATCTATTCACACCCATTATAACTTGTACAAGATTATGTGTACCAAAAAATTAAATAAAATGTAAGGAATAAACATAAGAATTATCTATGGAAAGAAAAGGGTTGCATAATCAAGTCTTATAGCATAACCAGATGATGTATCGTAATTGTTTGAATAATGTATTAAAAAATTATTCAACATTTATTGTTAAAAATAATCTTATATAATGAAAAATTATGTCCAGGTAAATTAGATTTGTGAAAAAGGGTTGATAGGTAACTTTCAAAATTTACCACTTATACATCGTTTTAGGGAAAAGGGTAAAGAATCCATAAAGTGGGAAAACATATTAATTTCTTTAAAAAAAAAAATCAAAAAATGAATTACACAATATAATTATAAATTTTATAAAACAAGGATGTTTTGAAATATTTTATGGAGTGGTACTTGGAATGGGGTGAGAAATAGATAAGTTACCTTTAATATGGTTTTCTTATCAAATGAAATTGAGAAGGAAACCATCAAAACATATATATCCCCATAAAGGAAAATTTTATAAAACTGGATATATATATTTAGGACATATATAAATAATATATAAGACATAAATAAGAATAATGAAGAAATAAATTTGGGAAGAGAGAGATAGATAGTTTATCCCAAAGAAAATGTGGTTTCTTGGAGAGATCCTTTACATTAGGTTCCAGAATCATTCTTCAATTTCACTTAACATTTTAGATAATCAAATTAGAAAAAAAAATTATTTAATTTATAAAATTTTCCATTTATATTTTATTTACTATAATTATATTGTGTTCATTTTAAACAATTTCAATGAAATAAAGTGTTTATTTTTGTTGTTCTGTGGGTATTCGTTTCATGGTTCCAGGTTAAAAAACTTGTGGATAATTATTGAACTCCTTGTCAAATGGGAATAAAACTATAAAATTGAAATAAAATTATATTAATTTACTTATATAAATTTAAATTTTCCAAAATAACCATATGTTTTCTGAAATTGGGATGATTCGTTTAGTAAAAATGTTAATGTCACAAGGTTAGTTTATTTAGTCGGTTTTACCAACTATCATGAAATAGATTATATTTATTTAATTAAATAATTATTGATTAATTAAATAATACAAAATTAGCTATATTATAATTATTTTCTCTTATTTATCCATAATAATATATTTATGACTATCCATGAATGTGGTGTAGAGAAATGTAATGTGTTGTTCATGGAGGCGGTGAACCATCCATATTGTGAACACTGATTTTGTTTAAGAATAAAATAAAGGGTTTTTACAAGATGGATATTACTCCATAATAAAAAATATTAATATATTTGGGATTTTTATGTTACTATTTCTATGTGGGAGGAAAAAAATATGGTGGTGGTGAAGGAAGAATAAAATTAAAATAATTTTAGTTGCAAGTTTACCTTTCCCTTTGGTTGTCTCATTTTAAGGTACCCCTCAAGGATCCTTGAAATGGTATTTGGTGAGAATATAAGAACTTGTAAGTGTTGGAGAGTAATGGGAAGTTAATTGGACAAAAATTTCTTAATGTAAAAGGTTTATAAGATGTGAAGATAAGTAGTGGTATTTATATAGGGAGGAGAGAGGCGTTTTTGAATATTATATGATTAGTTTTTTATTTTTGATCATGAATACTAATAGTGATGAATATTGTGACTATATAAATTAAATGGTGCATTTTATTTTCAGCTAATGGTTTATTACATCTCCCCATATTCTATTAATCGTGTATTTAATTTATCATTTTAAATATCACATTTTACCATATTTCACTATTTATAAAAAAATTCAACTCTTTTAGAAAAATACCAATAATTCACCCAAAGAATTTTTAAATCTGTATATTCCAAAAAAAAATCCATTTTAAGAAAATAAATTTCTAAATATGAATATTTTAATTTTTAATTATAACCCTTATTTATTTGGAAAATACAAATTTTAATATTATGATCAATTTTCTAATCCTCTAAAAAAATACTCATGGTTCCATAATTTTTTTTATCATCATAATAAAAGTTAAAATTAATTTTTAAAACCATTTTAAAAAGAAACAATTTTATTTAAATATTTTTTTTGTTATAAAAATGAGAAAAACAAATATGTTTTACAAAAATACAAAGAATTATTTTATCATTTTAAAACATTTATTTAATTTAATCATGGTATAAATTTATCATATTTTCATTTTGTAAAATACCTAAATATTATTTTAGATTTACATTGGTGATATTACTATTTTAAAGGTCATGTTACTATTAATAACAGTCAGATTACTATTCCAATAGTCTGATTACTTTTCCAATAGTCATATTTTTAATGGTCATATAGTTTCCCTACTTTCTAAAAATTATTTATATTTCATTTATTATTCATTCACTTATATTTTATATCAAGGTTATATATATTTTTATTTTCAATATGAATATTGTATTATTAATATTCTACTTCATTTCTATAGTGTTTTTTATGAGTGCGGTTACTCTGGTTATTTGAGTATATCTGATTTTTTATATTTTAGTTATCATATTTTTTACTTTTTATTTAATTATAATATTTTCAATTCTTATGGATATATTTATTCTCTAAATGTATTTTTCAAATTAATATAATAAGATGTTGTTGGTTTTATCTTGTGGTGTATGTTCTTTATATTACATTACTAAATATGATACAAATATAATAATTAGAAGGGAAATTGCAATGATAAAATTATAGGCCATTATAGTAGAATTTAATGTGTGTGAATAAATAAGGACATGAGGTTTTATTTTATAAGTGAAGGGAGTGATAGCCTTGTAAATATTAATAACATTAAAATATAATAAATGTATTCCTCATGGAAAGTGGAACCAAGGCAGCCCAATTTTAAAGATAAGATATGGTAAGGTCTAAATAAATTCAACAAATCAGATTTATAAAAATTTTAAAGTCATTTTAAAATTTTCACTTATTTTAACAGCATTGTTAATCCTTTTAACCTTTTCCATATAGAATGACCTTTACCATGGTAAATATTCATTATGACTAAAAATGGAATTGAAATCATTACCAAATATGATAATTCTGATTCCAAATATTAAATACATTTTATACGATTCAATTTCTATATATGGTAAAAATTTATTTTAATGTAAGTTCACAAAATATAGTGAAAAATTAATTTTAGAAAAATGATTCTTATAAGAATAAAAATGATTTTACACCAACAACAAGTATAATGTTAATTACAATGTAATTAATTGGATTTAGTTAAATAAAAGGAGTCTTATTTGAATTTGAAACCAAACCAAAACCTAAAGGGACATTTTGAGAATAATATTAAAAGAGAAGACCCAAAAATAGTTATTATTTAAATAAAAAAATTTCTTAGATATCCAAAATTTCAAACATAAATTTCTAAGTTAAAAATTATATATTTTTTTAAAAATTACATTACATTATAAATACATAGATATATTTGATATTGAAAAAGTGTTCTAAAAAATTTCAAGTCATTTTTTGACCTCAAAATGTTATAAAAGTGACAGTTCCTGAAAAATCAGTATGTTTCACTATTCACCAAAAAATTATCTATTTTAGAAAAATATAAAATTTCACCTTAATATTATTTTGAAATTATGATGTAAAAAATTAATTCCATTTTATCAATATAAATTTATAAAATAAAAAAATTAATCCACTAAATAAAAATATAAAATATAATGAAACCCAGAAATGAGTGTTAATTTATATGTTTTCACATCTTATATTAATAATGTATTGATATTTACCTTTCATTTTAATAAATTACTTCTCAATTTAGTTAATTGTTGCCTATGTCACACACTATTCAACAAGGTGTTAACTTTGGAAAATAAACACTAAATTCTCTGGATGTGGCATTCTTTATTCCTTAAAAAAAATGTGTAATCATAATTTTTTTATCTTGTGTATAATGATATTTTTTTAGAATCATTTCCAAGATGTGGAATAGGAATTAAAAAACCTTTAATTTAGAAGGATATCTAATAAAAAAACCCTTAAAATAGAGGAAAAAAAGAGAAATGTGGGGTGAAAAATAATTATACATAAGCGGAAGGAAATACCTTTCAAATCTAAATCAATTAAATTTACATTTTAAGATAAATTTAATATCAATTTTAAAAATAGGAAATTTATCATTTCATAAATATTTCTTAAACTCTAAATTTAATATTTTGAGATTAATACTTGTAAATGAGTTTCAAAATCCTACCCTGATAGCCAAGTTATATTTTACACATAAGACGTGATATATTTATCACTCTTTCTTGATCTAAGGAATCATTTTTACCATCGAGAAAGAGAATAAAAGAAAAATAGAAAAATTTTATTTCTTCAAATACTAAATGTGTAATTTCATCCATTTTTTGTTCTTTGAGTAGTTTTCCATATCTACCTCATCTCATATTATAAATAATAAATAACCATGATGAATGTTTCATTCCCAAAGTACTAAAATGAAATTTTAATAGATCATAAGATCCATAAATTGATAATAAGTAATTCCTCCTATTATTATCTATTAACCAAAACCAAAATGGTTAGAATAATTTAAGATGATATCTAATATTAATAAACCTTTATATAAATAAATAATACATTAATATTCAAAATCTCAACAATAACACCCAAAGTTCAACTGAAATCATTCAAAAAATAACTAACCCCAAAACTCTTCAAATTATTCCAGGACAAATTTGAATATCAAATATTTAAAGGATTTGATCACATATTCTTCCAAAAACAACTTACCATTTATCTTGAAACAACAAAAATCATTCATAATGTCACATGCTGAAAATGTATATGTCCTAATCATATAATATCTAAACTATGATAATTCTTTCCATAAATAACCTAAACCTCTAGAAAGACAAAAAAAATAATATATGGTTCTAAAATTTAAATCAATATTTATTAATCAATTAATATCAACCACTTTGATATAAAAATCCACACTAGAAAAGAAAATTACATTTACCTTGATTCCTATAATTTTAACAAACCTCTTTAAAAATAAATTTAACCATCGAATCACTAAATGTCACATCCATGATTTATTTTGAGGTATTTTTCTCTTTTATTTTGGTCTTATATTTGTTGATTTTCTTTTCCCCGGGTACTTTCAATAAAAATGGTAGTTTTTAGGTTCAATATCAGGTGGATCACAACTGGCACATAGTTAGTAGAAACTATGAATCCTCGATAGTGGCACTATCCCGACCGTGTGGAATAAATATGGTCATAAAGATAACCACATGAAAAGAAAAATGGGTTTGTTTACGACACATGGTTGACCACACAGGTGTACACCCTTCCCCAAGATATTTTTTAGCCTACCTTTCCTTTAGAGGGTGGTGATTCATGGATTTGGCATGATTTGGAAAACTGTGAGGCCAAACTGTGCGAGCTTCCCTTATCATTTACTTTTTTTGAATTTTGAGGTTTTTAATTCCCTAATTTTAACCAAAATCCACAAATTTCCTCCCCCATTGAATCCTATATCCCTAGGCGCACCTACCTCCCTTCCCCTCATCCCTTGGGATCCATTTTCCAGGGTGATTTGTCCCTGTTTCTTCAATAACTTATCAAGAATGTCCCCCCTATCTCGATTTATTCATTCTTCTTGGTATATTCTTCCCTCTTTCTTGGGCTATCACTTATCCAGTGGATCATTTTCTCTAAAGTGGGTTAAACCTTAGTTCTTTGGTTTAAATCTTGATGTTTGTGACTTTTTTCCACTCAAGGGTCTCCATGTGGCGTGTTGTAGTTTTTACCCAGTTTTTGAAAGTTTCCAAGAGAATGGTACGTAATTTCATGATTTATCACTGTTGGATGATTTTTTAAGATTTTTTTTGTTTTTTAATGGATTTTATGGATTGTGTTAGTCTTTTAAAACATGTTTACAAATTATTTTGGTGTGTGTTATTGTTTAAAATGGGGTTTCCCTATGGTAAATGGTTAGTTTAGCATATGTGTTTCATGTGTTGGAAGTGTTTGTATGAAATGGGTGGTTTATGGGACATGGAATAAAAGAATTGAGCATAATGGAACCCATGGTAACTAGGTTGGTCAGACTAGGTCTATTACTCTAGAGGGTCCGGAAGGATCTAGGACAAGTTTCGATAGTAGTATTAAGGGTATGACACTAACTAAACAATTTATGACAATCAAAGACCACTAGAACTTTGGATGTGACTCTTCTCTAGTGGATAATGCATAAGGATGACATGGGTTATGATTTCTAAAACATGTTCACTAAGGTATGATAATCCTAGGACCCAAGTAACCCTAGTTCCTTTGGAATTTCCCATGGTTCTTATTTTATATGATCTTATACTTATCGCTTTATAATTTTTTCACTCACTTTTCTATTTCAAATTTGAAATCAGGTTTCATTTAAAATATTTCCTTATTTTACTTTAAAAATAGCATGTTGATTTTTATTATTATGTTTTAGAATGAAATATCTCTTTGGGTGGTATCCTACTAGGAATTGGATCACACCCAACATACACCCTTGGGTGTATGAAGACCTTGTTATGTTTGACCTAAGTAAAGACAAGATTATCCATGGCAGAGTTTGTGGTTCTGGTTTCTAGTATTTCCCCCTATGTTGGTGTTGATGTTGGTGGAATGAAGGTGATGAACCTTTTATTTCATGGAGGTTTTGGCTACGTATTTTGATCCTCTCATGTTTTGATATTTTTGTTTTTGTTGGGATTTGTTGAAAATTTGTAGTATGTTTAACTTATGATTTTTTCAGTTCCTTGATTATGGATCTTGTTGATAATGTGATGTGTTATTCTTATGAGTTTTTTATGTTTGATTAATATGGGAAGAACCATTCCTAAATGTGATGTTTTATTCTCTTACACTAGTTTCCAACCCATGGGGATTGGAAATGCCCTTCAAGTCTTATCACGAGATGGGTTGAGTGTCGAGTTGAATGGAAGTCCAGATCGGTTCATGAAAAAATGGTATTAGAGCAAGTTTTACCCTTTCTTTGAGTTATGATATTTGGGAATGTATAGATATTCTAGAGCTAGTAATGTTGGGGATTTCGGTTTTGGTTGCGAGGGGGGTGTCTAGACAACACTCCTTTTAACAGGCATTGAGTTACCATGGGATGTTTTTACTTTTTAAAACTAACTTTATCCTTATAGATCTATACCCATGATTTATAGAAACTGTGGGTATAGATTGGATGGGATAATATCATACCCAATTTTTTAAACCATTGGGATAGTTTACACCATATTTCACTCCCCCTCCACCTCCCACACTTGACTTCTGCACCATCTCCCCCTTCTATCGAGCCCCCCTCACCTGAGAGACCACATGGATCTCCTCCTCTAAAATTCGCCCCAAATTAAATAATTTTTTTATTATGATATTATTATAAACCAAATTAGTGATCTCCAAATCATTATTATATTCTTCTAACTTTTGTTTTCATTTTTATCTATGTATGAAAACCTAACCATGATATATTTAGGTCATGATTTTTCTAGATTATTTGAATTAAGGTTATTTGTATGTGATGATTTATTTTTGGGATTTTGATTTAATGATTTTAATTTGTATGAGAAATTAGTATTTAGTTGTTGTATATTTGGAATCTAGTTGATGATTTTATTATAGGAAGTGGTGATTCTTAGTTTTTGTTTACCTCATTTGTTGTAACTATGGTTTAATGATTGCAAGTTTTCCTCTATTTCTGGATTTTTTTTATTTATGGATGTGATTTTACTAAATCATGTTCGAATCAATTCTATCACCATGTATTTTAATTTATAGTCGAATAGATATCAAATATAGTATATTAAATTCCTATATGTACTAGTTTAACTTTAATTTCTTTATTTTGAAAACTATCCTTTAGATTATTATGAATTTAACTTAAATTTGATATTATTTTGTTGAAATATTTTAGGGATTTAGATATTTTTAGTGTTTGAAATAATATTTTAGTTAAATTTAGTGGTTAATGTTGGTTTTTTATCATTGAGTTTTGTGATTTAATTATTTTTTGTAAATCTAGAATATTTCTTTTCTTTATGAATGATGGTTTTTTAGGAATTCGCTGTTGTATTTATAGTACTTTTTAAGCATGTTTCTTAGAATTAATTATTATGATTTTAACATAAATGAATGATAAAAGATTATTTCAAGTAAATAAATAGTTATATTTAATTTTTTTAGGAATTTTTAAACCTTTATTATATACAAATATTTATAAAATCTATTGGTAAATGTCATGAATTAATTATATAAGTTATAATTGAAATCCTTCTAGATCATATTCATATTATGAAACATGGTTTCCATTGAAACATTTTTACAAAATAATTTATTTCTTTAGGAAATATTTAATGGTATAAACCTTACTTTCACAGATTTGGATTAACTATTGAGAATAACTTATTTTTTTTAAGAATACATCCTTGTTTCATTTATCATGTACTGAGTAGTAAGCCATTTATTTCCACTACACATTAAATAAATTAAAAACCATCTTACCACAATTTACCTTAATGAATAAGTTTCATTAGTGGGGATGTAATTGATGGGTTTTATAAATTAGTATTTAATATATTAATTATTTAGTCTTACTGGATCTTCCCCAAATTAAATACTTTTTAAATTTAAATTTATTATCATGTAAAATATATTTTCATTATGTTTGAATAATATAAGTAATGTTAACCTTAAAAAAATCTTTTAATAACTAAAATTTATCCTCAATTATTTTTTCAAATGTGAATACCTAAGTAGATACGAAATAAACATTTTTCTTATGTTGTTTCTTAGTTGTTATTTATTCCAATACACGCACCACAATTGGATTTCTATGAGTATGTCTTTGTTTTTACTTATGATATGTTGTTTTCTTTGTTTTTATGGATAATATTATTCTATAATGGTTACTTGAATCATGAATTTTATTTAAATTTGGTTTCATATTAGTGTTGTTTAATTTCCTCTACCCTATACTTTTAATTTTTCTTTGAATTGATATCATTTGGGTTTGTTATTTATAGGCATCACTTATAGCATATGTTTTTTCTCTTATTATTTGTTTTTATAGATTCTATAATACTTTGATGAATTTCATATTAAAATTTTTTGTAATGAATTTTTTAATTATGGTTTACATTTTTTATTAGAATAGAAATTTTTACCTATAATATAATGAATAGAAGTTAGATGTATCATACCGATCTGATTTCAAGTGACTTTTAAAATAATTTGGAATTTTTTTTATTTTTAATTTAAAATTGCTTCATATGGAAGTCAACTATAGTGTCCATGTCATAATTGTGTTGGGAGACCACAATTAAGTCAAGAAGAACTTATCCACCATATAAAAAAATATGGATGTAAAAAAACTATTATGTTTGATATCACAATGGAGAGACGGGACAATATTCTACTATTCATGAACGAAAATAAAGAAGTGGTATGAAGAATTTGATATTTTATTAGTATCCATTTTCACATAATCATGGGAGAGATAGTATTCTAGTTAAATAAGACAATGACATCAACACACATGTGGTATAAAATGAATATGATTATGTTGAGAGAGTGAAAAAATTAATAGATGATTCCATAACTCCTGTATATATGAAATGTATTGTGATAACTAATTTTAAATTTTTAATGAGGGAATATGATAGATAAACCTGTTTGGAATTTATAATACCTCTATTTATTATATTCTTACAATTTTGAAGGACTTTATTCTAGATGGTGCATATGTTCCCTCAAATAATTAGAAGGCATGGAAGTTAATTAAGCAGGTTGAATTTTCTCCTGATAAAATTGATGATTGTTTAAATGATTGTAGTTTATTTCTGGAGGAACTAACATAACTGAATGACTGTAAATAATTTTTTACACCTCTATGGATGGAAAATGCATATGGTACACTGTCTCGTGTGCCAGAGAAAGTCATGTGGCACTTTTCATTGATTCCAAAGCTTCAAAATCTATCCATGTCTGTAGAAATCTCAACTAATATGCGATGACATGATGCTGAGACAATTAAAGGTAATGATGAGTTGTTTCATCCTATTTATGGATTTTTATGGTGGCAATTTTATATAGAAAATCCTGATTTTGCAGTTAAGGTTCTTAATGTCAGGTTGGGTATATCCTGTAGTTTTTTTAAATCGTTAGGTCGGATGCTTACTACTCACAACATGTGGCTAGTTTTTATTCACTTTTATAATCTTCCTCTATGGTTGTGAATAAAAAAACATTTCACTTTCTTGAGTATACTAATATATAGACCTTCTTATCCAAGAAATTATATAGATATCTACTTTCAACCTTTAATAAGAGAGTTGAAGCAGCTTTGGGATATTGGTGTGCACACATTAGATGAGTATTAAAAAATATATTTTAGATGCATGCTTTAATGCTATGGAATATAAATGATTTCACTTATTAAGAAATGATTTATGCTTGGAGCACAAATAGAAAACTATCTTGTCCTATTTTTATGAATAATATATGACTAAGAAGGATGAAATATCATTGTAGTTTCAGTTTCATGTGGCATCAATGATTATTTCCAATGGATCATCAATACAAGGAGAATAATTGGAGGTTTGATAATACTATTGACACTGAATAGACACCAAAAAATATTTCATAAACTGATGTGCTTAATGAATTAAAATATTTCAGCTTTTCATTAAGGAAAAGTTAAATGAAATCTAAGAAGAGAAAAATGCTTACATTGCAGAAAATTACAATTAGAAAAATAAAGGTATATTTTTAGAGTTTCTATATTAGTCTACCAATTTTTTACATAATTTTTTATATGTAATGAAAATTGAGGAAAATATATGTTAAAATTTTCTTTTAATTCTTCTAAGTATCAAGGGGAAGAACAAAGATGACTTCTGATCTCACCAAGACTTGTTGGATTGGGGTATTCAACTTGAACTGCATTCTGTGTGTATCGATGAAAACAAATGGAAGTTTCATTGTGCTTATTATGTGATGATACCTTTAGAGAAAAATAATTTTTTTAAATTATTGGGGAATATCATGGTTCTTGATGGATATTACAACAATATATCAAAATGATTCAATTAAAGGGAGTTAAATCTAAAATCTCTAAAAACTAATGATTATCACATCCTTCTTCATGAATTGATTCCAATAGTAATTTTGAATTTATTATCCAATAATGTAAGGGGGAAAGTGATTCAATTATGCCATTTTTTAGAGACCATTGTGCTAAATGGTTATCCAAGTCTTTATTAATAAAAATAAAGCAATATGCACCCTTAATTTTGTTTGAGTTGGAATTTTTCCCTCTTTCATTTTTCACATGCATCCTACCTTTAATAGTTTATATTCTAACTGAAACATTTCTTTGGGGACCTAATGATTTTTGGTGGATGCATCCTACAGAAAGAAATACATGAAATACTAAATCTTATGTCTGAAACAAGAATCATCCTGAAGGTTTGATTATGAGAGTTTATAAATTTCAAGAATGTATGGATTTTTGTTCAATGTATTTGTATGATGTGAGAACAAGACATAACCAGATAATGAGAAATAAATATGAGTGATATGGGGAAATTTATCCCTCATTCCTATCTCTTCCCAAACATGATTATGTCTTGGGTCATATACATTGAATACATCGAGCCTTGAAGAGCGGGATATGACACATCACATAGTATTGTTTAACTATGGTTTGTTTGATGACTATGTCAAGAAAGAAATTTGAATATGTATATTTTATCTCATACTATATCATTTCACATATACCTTAAAATTTTGTTATAATTTTATCTAGGGAACACAAAAAATTATAAGTAGAGTTCATCGATCTTTTCCTTGGAGAAGAAGAGAGGTTTTCCATAACCAAGAGTTTCTTTCTTAGTTGAAATGAAATGTATGATCATTACCTAAATTAAATTAAAATATAAATACCTTTTTAATTTATTTATTCATATATATTTTAGGTATTGTGATAAACTATTGAATTCGTTTCTCAAGAATTAATAGTCTTTCCTTTTGGTCCCAATTATTTTGTCCGTGAATGAAAATATTTAAGAATCAATGGGTATAAATTTGTTTCAACTGATCAAGAGTTGAAAATGAGAACACAAAATGATGGTATTATGTTAAATACTACAAAAAATTGTTATTCAAGTGAATCATATAATAGGACTCATTATAAAAATGTGTATTATTATGGAATTGTTGAGAACAAATTATTATTAGATTACTACTCCCATGTTTGAGTCATTATAATGAAATTTAAATGGTATGATTCAATGATGTGATATGGTTCATTTATTGATGACCATAGATTAAAATTTATTGATATGAATCGATTCTTCTCTACCGATGAACCATATATTTTAGCATTAATAGAAAAAGAAATTGTTTTATTTGAAAGATCATCTGATACCAGATTACAGTGTCATTATTGAAGTAATCAAAAGGAATTTTTTTCATGATGGTGGGGAATAAATTGACACCGTTGACACCCCCATTAGTGTTGACCAAAATATTTCATTTGATGACACAAATTGTCCCATTGCGAGAATTGATGTTGAACCTGAAGTAGTGGTGGGTAATATATAGAAGAAACCATATATGTTCACAGTTCAGTCATTTTCTTGATGTGGGTTTCTCAAGTTGGTACTACTATAATTACTTCAATTTAGCTTTAGTTCTGAATGATATGTTTGTTTTAGTATTTTTTTATTCATTTCATTTAATTATATTTATTTTAATTAAAAAATTCTTGTTTAAAAGGGATTTTTAAAAAATGTATAACTTGGTTTTAAATTACAGTTTCCAAAATATGTTATGAAATTGATTATGACTTCTTTGAATTATAAGCTGTATGCATGATTTTTAAAAATTATATCTAAAAAATGTAAATTTAATTATTATGAAAGATATTGAAGAAGTTAAATGGAATATATTATTTGATAACGGTTGATAGATGCATAAGCTGGGGTTTCCTCCTATAGTTCCCTTTGTTAGTAATATAATTGTAATATTTTTCTTATACATTACATTTAATGTCATGTTCTTATTATTTATAAAATATTTTGTAGGGACATATAGTTGAACCAGAGTTGACTTCTACTCAGGCTACTAGTATGGGTTTGATAGGGGGTGCTCCTAGAGCTAGATAGAGCACCCATCGTACCTTTTTATTCCCTGACCTGCTAGTGGACAACCCATCTACCACAACTTTTCATCCTCCACTTGACCCTCCAGGGATTTTCTCACCCATGCCTCTATAATCATCTCATTTATCCTCTTCTTCCCATAGCATGTCTACACCACCGCTAGAGATGTTCTCACCTTTACCATATCTATATCCAATGATGTAACCCCAACCCTACTACCCATATCCTTCCATGTATACACTGCCACCATTTCCTACTATCCATCCTATATCTGATGATTTTATTCCTTCATATTCCACTCCAATGCATATAGATCACCCAGTGCATGAATTGGAATAGGAACAGCTTTCATAGGATAATCATTCAAGAAAACACAATGATTTATTTGGGCCTAATGAGATACTAGAATCACCCTTTTTATTATATGTGTTTGAAAATATATCACATCATTTTTTTTCTTGTTATACTGTGGATTAATTCTTTTTTTCCTTTTATCTTATTCAGTGAGATATTTTAACAGGTGTCATGAATGCACCTGTATGGGTGAATATGTCAATCTCCAAACACAAATAATGGTGGATTACAATGAATACAATAAAATAATAGGTAACAATTCTAGGTAGTTTAGAAGTTTCATGGTAACTTTAGCCAAGTACAATGATATCATTTTGGTGAAACCAGGCTCATGGAGGCATATTAGTAATGATATCAATGAGAAATCATGGGCCTAGATATAGGTATGATTTTTTTAAAAATTTATATCTATATTATAATTATATTTATATAAATTAACATGTTTGTTACAACATCATTTTAACCTTACCGATGGTGAAGCTGCTAAGGTCATATAGTTTATAGATCTGTTTCTTATGCTTTCCCTAGGGCGCACATCCATTTCTTTTAGAGGGCGCACATCTGTTTCCCCACATTCCCATTATCCAAAGGCAGGCAACATCCGTCACTTATTCAGGCACAGTTTCTCCTTGATCGAAATGGGATGATGGGATGTCAGTTCCTCATTCTGTGGATTCCTTCTTGGAACTCGTCACTTAGTCCGGGTGTCCCTTATAAATTAAGATGTTGTTCGTGAAACTCTTACCACTTTCATGTCTTAATGGATGCTGGTTAATTACACTACTTCTGTCAGGATATTCCAAGGGGTCTGGTTAGGGCTGCAACGTTCAGTTGGGGGAGTAGTGACGTTGGACATCGTTGGCATGTTTGGACACTGGAACACTGGCACATCTGGGTATCTTCCCCTTATTATATGGATTCTTGAGGGCATGGAAGCCCAGTGCATCCCACTTTGAATGTAGAGAGTTATATTTCATAGTCATGTCTCTAAAGTTTTACTCATCTTCTCATATTTATCAGAGGGTATGCCATGAGTTTAATGTCTAGAAAAGATGGATCAGAATAATTGGAACACTGATAGGAATGGATTAGATGTGTGCAACCCCTGGAGGGAACACTGGTACTAGGGATAACACGTGGCTGGTTTCCCGATTGCTACTAGGAGCAGCGAGAAATTGGGTGACATGATCTCACCGAGATGTGGAGGCCCAGGTAGGAATCATGATGGATGATGGAGGGTTGAATAAAGTAGAGGGGGAATGATATGGAACTGTCATGAAGGTGCCAGTAGTTTTGGGCTTGATCCACAAAGATATATCCTACGTATCTCTGAGGTGAGGAATCAAAGTCCACATAGTTCGAATGGTTGGGTGAACCGACGTGAAGGGTTCAGAACCAAAGGTTGTTGGTCTTGAACCTTAGAAAGGCTTCCTACGTACATTTCCTTGGTAAGGATAAAATTTCATGTTGTTTGAATGGGTGTTTGGTGAACCGATGTGAAGGGCGTCAGGACCAATGGTTGTTGGTATTGAACCTTAGGAAGGATTCCTATGAACCTTGCCTTGGAAAGGATCAAAGTTTACATAGTTCGAATGGGTGTTGGGTGAACCGATGTGAATGGGGTTGGGTCCAAGAGGTGTGTTGGGATTGGACCTCATGGAGGCTTCCTACGTACCTTGCCTTGGAAAGGATCAAAGTCCACGTAGTTCAAATGGGTGTTTAGTGAACCAACACAAAGGGGGTCAGGACCAATAGGTGTGTTGGGCTTGTACCTCAGGGAGGCTTCCTACGTACCCTGCCTTGACAATGATCAAAATCCATGTAGTTCTGAATGGGTATATTTTAGCGTCTTGCAGGACAAAAAGGGGACATGTAGTTTAACGTCACGTGGGAAAAAGGTGAATCGACATGAAGGGGGTCGAAACAACTGGGTGTGTTAGGATTGAACCACGGGGAGGCTTCATATGTATCTTTCCTTGGCATGGATCATAGTCCATGCAATTCATAATGGGTGGCTATTGCACTCTAGGGTGGACCATGATGGATTCCATGGTCAATCCCTACTCTAATCCCATGTGAGTCATGCTCGGTGTGAGAAACAAGAGGCAGTAGAGACTTGACGATCACGTCACAAAAGGTGCGTCCTTGAAAAGTGGAGTGGGGCTTACACGTGGTTAGTAGCCCAAAGAGGAAACATGGGCTTATGCATGGTTATCAACCTAAAAAGGAAATAGGGGATTACGCGTGGTTAGTAGACCAGAGAGGAAATAAGGGCTTATACATGGTTAGAAGGACCAAGAGATGGAGATTGGGACTTACTCCAAGATGGAGGCCCAAGTGGCGACAAATCCCAACAGGGGAGGGATGAGATAATGGAGGTCCCTGTGACCATCTCTCCCCTGATTTATGGAAAATAATAAGATAGGAGGAGTAGGGGTGCTGCCTCTTGAAAGAAAGGTTTGGGGATTACACTAAGGTGGTTCCCCTTCCCTGAGGACAAGCTCCACTCCAACAAAGAATATATCATTCCATGCGAGGAAGATCCCACTCTCGTGGAGACAAGCGGGCGTAGAGAATGTCCGAGATGGGGCACCCCATGTAAATTGCATGGGGTGAAGTCATAGTTTAACATCATGTGATAAGGATGATGGTACTTGTAATTTTAACGTCCTACAGCTCGGACGAGGCGAGTTCACTCCACACCCCTAGGACATATATAACCGATACTCGCCCACCCTTGGGGAAGGGATGACATCAATAATTATGTGGTGAGCTGGTGTCGTGGAGTGATCCATTGAAGGGCCCATGTTAGGGTGGCTATGCGAAGAAGCAATAGCCATTATCATGCATATGCAAAGGAGTATAAGTCAAAGAAATGCCACGTAAAGCACCACGCAATGGACTTTGAAGTCACTTCGTACAAACCTAGAGGGTCGTAAGGGAGAAAGTTGTGTGACATAGATAAGTCGCTCATAAGAGGGGTTCAGCCATGGTTCCCTAAGGTAAAGGCCGAACATGGAGCGCACAAGGACGATCGTGTGCAATATGGAAAGTTGTGCGCAAGATGGGGTGACTGCACGCAAGATGGGGTGACTGCGTGCAAGATGGGGTGACTGTGCACAAGAAAAAAGGATGCGCGCAAAATCAGCTAGATGCGAAGGGACTTCGCGTGCAAGAGGGATCTTTTTCATGCAAAGTAATTAGGGTTAAATGGAATAGAAGAGGGTCATGCCCAAGAGGGCCCACCCAAAAGAGGACCCTTGGGGGACCTGTCGTGCAAGATCCAATACCTTGAGGCTATAGTGTTTTTTGTGAAGTCGCGGAAAATGTGTTTTTCGCACAGAAAATAATTTCTTCGACTTTTGTAACCATCTCAAAGGGTCAGGGGTTCATTTAAATTTAAATTCAAAACCCTTTCAGGTGGTGTTCAAGGGGAGCATCACGCAAGGGGGGGTTTGACTTCGCATTTGTGAAAGAAGGGTTTATGCGTCGTTGGGTACCTTGCGTGCACAATGTACCTTTATGCTCATGCCTTAACTAATTTTTGAGCACGTTGTGGCGAAAGGGTCCCTTTGACATTACATCGGGCACCCAAGAGTTTGTGTGCCGGAAGGAGTGTTTCGTGCAACCCTGGTCTCTTGCGCACCAATGCCTTTGGTGGTTTCTGGTGGGTTTCTACAGAATCTAGCATTTGACGTCGCATTGGGCGCGCTAGAGTTTGTACTCCGGAGGGATACTCATGCACATCCCCTAAATATTGCACTCACCTACCTATCGGGTGGAAGAATCTTCTACTTCTCCTCCAAATACCTTTTTTTCTTTATCATCCCAATACTAGCCTTATCTGAAATTTAGTATCCAAAAATACCCCCCCCCCTCAGAATTAGAGGTGATGGGGGACCCGAAGGTCTGATTTTGAGGCTCGTGCCAAAAAGTAGGTAAGTGCACGTGCGGTGCATGAAAAAACAAAATCTGGTCACCCAAACCTTTTTCACACGCACAAAATAAATGGAACATGCCTATAAATACACTAAGGGCCCCCTAGGTCCCTAATCTGACTTTTTTCCGCACGATAGGCGCTTTGCTCTCATGTGCGAAAACGATCCCGATCCGCACACAAGTTTCCACGGCCAACTCCGGGTTTTGTGCACTACATTGAATTTTTCACGAATATCGACACTCTTTCACGCCACCATTAATTTTTCTAACCGAATATCCATTTTTTCGTGCACATCCTTCATGATTTCAAAAATGTCTGCCCAACAGACTAGTGCTAAGAGGGAGGCCACTACGGCTGCAAGGAGGACTCAGATAACCACGAACCCCCAAATTCTTCATAGGATTAGGGTTGTGTCTGAAAATAAGATGCTTTTTGGCTTGCTTACACAATCTAAAAAAGATTATGTCCTAAGATAAATCCTCCCATTATGGAACTTCGGCCTTCTGGAGGAGGTACTGATGCCCATCTTTGATATGGATAGACCGTAGTCATTTGTGACCTGTGAGGATTGTCTTCTGCAGTTCAATATCATGAAAAATGGCCATATAGGTAGGGAAACATAGAACACAACCATCTATGTCCTAAATCCGAAGACCAGGACTATTGTAGGGAGTGATTTGGTTCCTGAGGAATCTACCTCTCTTTATGAAAGTACTTTTAGAAGCATTATTATTCATGAGATGAAGGGTCGAAAGGAATGGGATTTCAGATCCGGAGGCAACTTCACCAGTGAATGGGCATGGGTGTACTGGGTATGCTAGACATGTGAGGAATTTGGGCCAAATATATGGTATATCGGACTTTTTGAAGCTGTTTGGACATCCAAGTTCCACTTCTACCGACAGAAGGATCTGGTAGTGAAGTTATTCAGTCACTGGTCCCCTGACACCAACACCTTCCACCTCCACCCTAGGGAGGTAGGTATTAGTCTATGGGAAATCCATTGTATTAGGCTAATCCCCTTGTAAAGGTACCAATACGACAAGTTCCTTCCAATAGAGAACATATGGGGAGGATAGGATGTGCAACCCCATCCTGATGTGGCATCTGCCTGAGCTGGCTAAACAGAAGATGAAGATAAAATATGTTCTGAATGACATATCTTATTCAGGGTGGTTCAATATTTTTCTAACACAAGAAAAATCTGTGAAGATTCCCTATTGAGGGAAGTAGTGCCTGAACATGTCTTAGAGGGAAAAGGTGGGATCATATTGGATGGTCCTGGAGGCAGGAGCACATCAATCATGGGGCTTCAAGATAAACGGAAGTCTAAACTGGAACATAATATATTATGGATTTATTACTACATTATTGAGTGGGTGGCTATCTCTGGTGAGGGAAAAAAGGATGGGGGTCTGCCCTGGGACACTTGTGATGGTTGGGATTATGGAGGTGAAGAACAAGGTTAACCTGGGGGTGCTGATGTTGGCTAGCCTATACAGTATTCTGTGGCGTATCTCGAGGGGATATATGCCGAGGTGGATATGTAAACCATTACATATTCTTAATGGTTGGGTCGTAGCCCACTACGGTGGGTATGATTTCCTGAATTTCATTCGCCCCTAGTAATGGTATGCGGCCATCCCTCTTGAACATTTCTGGAATCTGCCCACTAATGCTCAGAGAAGAAGGGATCAAGCTCAAGATCAGAAGTTATACCCATTTTGACTTCCACCCATTCCGGACTCTAGTTGGTCAAATGGAAGATGATGGGCGGGTCCAATTAGAGTAGAGAGAGTACCTAAAAAGCATCCATGGCGGTGTACTGGTAGCCCAAATTGACGGTGAAATCCTTTGCAAACCGTACGTGCTGACCAGGTTTTCCAGGTAGTTCAGGTGCATGCAACTGATGCCGAAAAAATTATATACAGAGGTTCAGGAAGAGCGTCATCCTTGTATTCACCACCAACTTTGGATTATGTTTATGATGGTAGGATTTGGAAAAATCATCAATCTTCCCCCAACCGACGTTAGTGTAAGCCTATCAATAGAGTATACCAAACACTGGACAAAAATATATCCAAGGTGATTCTTCAAAAACGAATCTGGAAAATCAAGGTGTCTAGTGAAGAGCCTGAAGAGAAGGGAGGTAGACGATGTTCCACAGGAGAGGTGAAACAAAGAATGGGATGGGTTTCTAGCATGGCACAAGCTGGCACTTCATCGACAAGATCATAAAAAGCCAAGAGCGTACCTCCACTATTTGAGGAGGGGTGGTCCTGCGTGCGTCCTCGTGGGCCAGCTAGGGAACTTCTGAGAAAGAAACTTGGGCACCACCTGAAGCCAACTGCTGATTCTATCTTACCCTATCTATGGTCTACTTGGAGAATGCTGTGATAATCTATGTCCACCGAATAGTTGTGGTGGAGGTTGGTACACATTCGTCTTGATCTTCCAGACATAGGGCGCATCTAAATGAAGAATAAGGAAAAAACTCATTTTCGGCATGCATACCTGACAGCTATAGATATATATGCATGCGAGTGGGGGTGGTATAGAGAACCGTATCTCCTGGTGAAAGTGATTCTTGGCCCAAAACATGGCCCAAAGAAGCTGCCATCCAAGGATGAAGGTATATGAGAGGAAGAAGAATAAGAGGAAGGAGATAAAGAAGAATAAGAAGGGGAAGATGGTGGAGATTAAGTAGAAGAAGAGGAGGACCAAGTTGAGGGTCTTGGCGGGGAGGGACCCTTAGAAGCTCCAGCTCACCAGAGAAGCTCTCGCGAGAGTGGTGGAATTGTAGGCTATGACGCAGAACTGGCTGAGAAAATTGAGGCGAGTTTAAGTCTTATCTCCACTGTCCTTTATCTTCTCACAATCCCAATCTATCAACCAAACTCTCTCCGTTTAGGAACACTTGGGCGTGGGTGCCCCGGAATCCTTCCCCGCATGGGATGAAGACGTACCTTTGGACATAAGAGAATGTTCTCAAGAACCTGTCCTCAGAACTGAATAAGGTGAGGAACCTGTTATGGTTGGAACAGGTGGTGATGAGCCTGAAGGAAGAGACAAAATGGCAAACTCTGGGCTTCCCACCATCCCCACAATCTAGGAGGAGTTGGTGCCGGTGATCGAGTTAACAAGTGCCGAAGGATCTCCTGTGGTGGAGGCTGCCACTATGACACTAGCGCTGGAAACTGTCGCGCTTGGCTCCCATAATCCTTTATCTTCACTGGCTCTATTTTTTTTTAGGAAATTCAGTTAACCAAGACATTTATCCCTGTTGCAATGATTGCAAGGTTGGAGGCTCAACAGAACATTGGGTCTGGAACATCTGCAGGAGCCCTTCCTGTGACCACATCAGCTCTTGAAAAAGAAACCGTTCAAGGTACTTGATGAGATGGAGGTTGCGATAATGGGTGGAAATGCTATCGGGGTGGAGATCCCACTCGAAGAGGGTGAATTCACTGAAGTAGAAGGAATTATACAAGAGGACCCTACCGCTGAACTCCTAGCTGCTTTCCCTATGTACAAGCCTGCGAACCCTAAAGAGATATACGATTCCAACTCGGACACTGCTGAGGGGATCCATATAACATGGCGCAAGGTGTGAAATTGAATCAAATGATTTCTCAACTAGCCACAGGTAGAATGTCTAAGATGGATGGGGTCGCTCCACACCTTTCTATGCTTTCTCTGTGCTGGAAGGGTAAATTCTCACCATCTACATGCAATGAACCATTATTACATGGAGAATAAGATACAGAAGAATAAACAACATTCTGACATTTCCCGGTGCTAGAAAGAGTTATTGAATACTCATCCATTCCTGAAGATAGAGAAGGAGGTCCGACGCCTTGAAGGGAAAGTGAAAGAAAGGGAGGCATTGACTGCAAACCACTCTGAGCTCATCCAGAAATTGAGGGCCCTACTGGCGGATGCTCAGGAGAAGATAGTGAAAGAGAATCTCTAAATTATTGAGCTCCAAAGTGAACAATAACAAGCATATGTCAGGGCTAATAAGTTACGCACTGCAGCTGCCGATGAAGAGAAGGATCTCAGGGGGTGGGAAGCAGTGTTGGAGGCCACAAGTCATAAGGTGTAAACCTTGTATCAATCCATCCAACACGTCGATCCTTAAGGTCCCTATTTTGGATAAGCTCATAAACTTATTCTTATTTGCTTCTACTTATTCTGAACTATGTGCATGGACAGATTATTCACTTGTTTGTTCAGTTTAATGAAATCTAACCACAATTGATAAATAGTTAGCAATCCATCCTTAAGATCACGTGGTTCATGACTGATGTGAGAAAAAAGGGATGGTCGCATCATCAAATTGTTTGATTATGGGAATGCCACCCAAATTTCGGGCATCTGGGGTATAAACAACCCATCCGGGCTTCTGAGAAGAAAGGGGGAGGTCTGACCGGAAAATGAATCTCTTAGAATAGTTGAATTATCACTTTCCCAATGTACTCTAGTACACGAGCGGGGTAACATCAGGGAAGTTAGAATCAATCCAAGCATAGGGAGATGGAAAGCGTGAATCACAATACCTAGGGCTTGGACTGCTGTGAAGGTGGCATGGGAATGAAGGGTAAGTATTGACTATGTTCAAAACACAGCATCCCTATTGCGATAGCCTAATATAAGGATAACAAATGAGTTCTGACCACTGACCATGTTCAAAACACGGGTCCTGACACAAAATGGAAACCATTAGTCTTCCAGAATGCTAACCTAGGATAGTAGGTGAGCCATAGGCT
Organism: Viscum album; assembly: GCA_963277665.1. NCBI lineage: Eukaryota > Viridiplantae > Streptophyta > Magnoliopsida > Santalales > Viscaceae > Viscum > Viscum album. Next base: position 2,005,014,302 of record OY728138.1, read on the forward strand.
GAGCATCCTTACTATTAAGGGGTTCTTTCAGACGTGAAAGGAATTGAGGAACCAAATTAATGTCACACAATGCATGGATGGTGGAGTTATTGGTTGTTCAAATGGAGTAAAACACTCTTGAAATTGTGCCACTGTGGTGGAAGAACATTAGGTGAGCACATCAGTCTGATTAGGGATAAAACATACTTCCAGACAGGAACTCTCTGGTGAGGACCCGGAATGCTCTGTAGTTTTACATTATACAGATGAAAACATTAAATGGAATAGTTTGACATCATATGACCATGATGTTGTACATAGTTTTAAGGTCATACTGCATGGACCAAGGCTAATATTTTAATATTGTGTTTCATGGATTGTAGGATCTTAGTTTAAGGCCATAGAGACCGAACCATGATCGAGGCTGAGGGTCCAGAAGGGTTAATGAACCTATGGTTAGGCCGGAGGCAAAATTCCTGGGTATCACTACGTATCCCATAAGGATGAGAATAAAGCCAAATATAGTTCTTGAGAATAGTGTGGTCAGAGACCAATGCTGGTAGGGGGAATCCTCTATAGAAAGGAAGTTGATGCGTCCCATAATTATCATGGGGCATCCTGAACTAGTTCAGGGTAGGGGCACCGGTTTAAAGTCATGCGTCGAGGACATGGCTACCCAAAAAGAAAATGTGTGGTGCAGTACATACCCCGATGTGAATGATGACCATAAGAGTCCATGCCACACCCAACGCCATTAGGATAATTCTTAGGTCAAGGGACCAAAGGTGAAAACTAGGCTGGGCCCAAGAGAGGTTGTATGGGCGTTCCTACGTATCCCATGAGGATGGGAATCAAGCCATACATAGTTCTTGGAGGTTCTATGCAGTTTAAAGTCACGCGGTAAGGAAAAGGAGTGGTCTTAGTTTATGTTCATAGAGACCAGACCATATATGGAAATGAGGGAGGGAGACACATAGTGCAATAAGTATTAAACCCGATGTGAATGAGGACGTAATCCCATACCAGATTGTGCTCCTCTGGAAGATTTTAGGTCAAATGACCAAATGTGAGAGTTAAGATGGGCCCAAGGAAAAGTGCCCGATCATTCCTATGTACCCCATGATAATGGGAATCAAGCCATACATAGTTCTGGAGATATCATGGTAAGGTACCAAGTTCAAGGAAAATAAGGTCGTGCAGGTCTGGCCCTCACACCAAAATAAGTGACATTTGATAGATCTTTTTTGTACTTTAGGGTAGATATGTTTTTTTTGTGAAGTGATAAAACTAGGATAGATAATCCATGTATCTCTACAGGAATCAAGCCACATGTAGGCATTGAAAAATGGTATGGTGGATGACCAATACCCAAAATAATGTCCCCTCAAGTGAGGACATCATGATGTAGTTCTTTTTTTCATCGTGTGGCTAGGACAATAATTTCATAGTTTAGGGTCATGTGATAGGACCGACCAGTGCATTTTAACATCGTGAAATAAAGACAAAACAGTTTAAAGTCATGTGGGATCATAGGGGGAATGCACACAACTTGATAAAGCATACCCGACGTGAATGAGGATGAGGTCCACATCACACCACGTGTGATTCCGAGGAAGAAACCTCAGGCCAAAGTGCCATTAAAGATTAGAAAATATGGGGCTGGACCTGTAGAAGAAATGTCCTTGTGTTCCTACGTATCCCATGAGGATGGGAATCAGGCCATACGTAGTTCTGGGAGTGCAGTTTAACATCATGCATGACGTAACATTTTAAGGTCATGTAAGACCATATACAGTTTAACATCACGAGGGATTACATACAGTTTAATGTCATGCGAGACATGAGGTAGGACAAACTAGCTCCTAGAAGGGGAGTACGTGGTGCGATTGTTGCACACCCGATGTGAATGAGGACATAAGCCCACACATACCACACCATGGGATCCTATAAGAGTCGGGGCCTAAAAGGCTGAACAAAAGAGATGATTAGTGGAACCTGGGCTAGAACCAAAGATGAAATGACTGGGTGTTCCTACGTATCTCATGAGGATGTGAATCAAGCCATACATAGTTCTTAGGAGAGGATGTATAAGGAGATCTTAGTTTAAGGTCTGAGAGCTTAGACCATGGAGAAGCAAAACTCTTCCAAGCGAACCCAGACCTCAATCCGATCCCTAAGCCCATGTGAGTAAATATAAATATGGGAAACAAGGGTGGAATAGGTCTTTGCAACACATCAAAAACACGTAGAGGGGAAATTGGTGTGGAGCCCCGAAGGATGCCTTACCACGACTTTGTCCTCCTAACATGAAAATGAGCACTGAGGGCTAGTACCAAGAGTGTCTAAATTACAATTGGACATGATGGGGTGGAAAATGATGTGAATCATGCCACTGACATTTAAGGATTGATGGGTATGGAATGACGACGGCGGATAACTATTGACTGTGTTTGAAACACAGTATCTATATTGCGTGACCTGGAATGGGAACAACAAACGAGCATCAACCGCTGACCATATTCAAAACGAGAGATTTGTATCGATTTGTTGGTGAAAACCATCAATGATGTTGGCCTAAAATGGTAGGATAGCCCTTGGCCTGATCATCCATGCCATTTGGGGGTCCTTTCGGATGCAAAAGATGATGAAAACCCAAAGGAAGGGGACAAGAAGCTCGGAAAATGGGCGAGAGCATGTCGAGGTAGAATCTGAAACTCTAAGTTCTGAACCAGAGTACTCCCAGGCACATTGGTGAATCACCGGAGAAGATTGAGGGGCCCAACTTGAGAGTAGCTGGCTCAAAAAGATGAGTGTAGAATAAGGGAGCTAAGGGCTCTCACGAGAAATAGGTATGTGTCATGGTTGTCACAAACCCGACGTGAATAGGGATATAAGTCCATTCCACACCGTATACCCCTCCCCTACTAGGACTCAGACCAAGAGGATAGAATGATTAAGAGGTTTCTAAGAGATGGGGATGAACCTGAAGACTAGATGTTTGGGAAGTCCTACGTATCCCATGAGAATGGGTGTCAAGATGTACATAGTTTCGAAAATTCCATGCAGTTTAACGTCTTATGGTGAGGATGAGGGGAGGTATTTAACAAAAAGGCTGAACCAAAGGGGGTGATTTTGGAGCTTAGGGTTGGGCCTATGGAAAAAAATATATGGGTGTTCCAACATATCCCATGAGGATGGGAGTCGAGCTATACATAGTTCTGAAAAGGCCATGCAGTTTAACATCGTGCGGTGAGTATGAGGGAGAATTGAAGAACGAGATGGGCATATGGCCTGGTCATCGCAAACCTTGCTCCAATGGGGCCAAAGAGGTTTACGCTACACCATGAGGGATCCTCTGAGAGAACTACACCCAGGGGGTAGTCAAAGAGAAAAATTCAGGCAAGGCTCGCATCCGTGCATTCCTACGTATCCCATGAGGATACAAATCAAGCCATACATATTTATAGGAGTTGTTATGCGGTTTAAAGTCATTCACTAAGACGTTGGATAGTTTAAGGTCATACGGGACTGTCTACAGTTTAACATCGTGTGGGATGACATACAGTTTAAGGACATGTATGACCAAACTGTTTAAATTCATGTAGGACCGTAATGGTACTTCTTCCAATCACATTTTAACGTCATGAATGACAAATTATGAATAGTTTTGTGTCCTTCAGTTCGGACGAACCACACATTTTAACATCTTGTGGTATGGACGAAATAGTTTAAGGTTGTGTGGGACCAGGTTCCATTTAACATCTTACGGGATGACATACAGTTTAATTTCATGCTGGACATAATAGTTTGAGGTCATGTATAGCCTCATTTTATCAGGAAAATTACCTCTTGATGAACTTGGCATTGGTGGGAGTATTTATACGCTCACCATCCATGGTAACCAAAGAGTATGCGCCATTGGGATAAACCTTGTGGATGATGTAAGGTCCTTCCCATTTGGGCTCCAATTTGGGTGGTTTTCATCTAGGTATCATTGGTGTTCTCAAGGCCAACACCAAGTCACCTTGCAAGAAAGAGTGGAGGAGATCTTTCTAGTGGAAATCTCTAGCTATCTTATTTTGATGCCTCTACAAATTGTGTAGGGCACGAAGCCTGTTCTTATCAAGGGCTTCCAATTCAGCCAGATGAACTTCAGCTACTTTATCTGGTGCGGGCTGATCATAGACAACTGTGCGCAACAAGGGAAACTGAATCTTGATGGGAAGGACGACCTCTGTTCCATACACCAGGGAGTATGGGGTCACCTGTGTGAAATTACGAGTCATCGTCCGATAAGCCAAGAGGGCGTTGAGGAGCTTGTCCAACCAACTCTTTTTATTATGACCAACCATTTTCTATAGAATGTTAGAGGGGGTTTTGTTGAACACCATGATCTATCAATTTGCTTGCGCGTGGTAACAGGAGGTATGGTTATAACGGATGTTGTACTTGGCGTACAATTTCATCAACTCTACTGCCCGAAATTTGGTGCCATTATCGATGAGGATGGCGCGAGGGGCACCAAATCGGTAGATAATGTTGGAGCTCACAAAGTCAACGATAGAACGATCCTTGACCTCCTTGAGTAGAACTGCCTCTTCCCACTTGGATAAGAAATCCGTAGCGGTCAGGATCAACTTGCATTGGTGAGCTGTTGCCAGTAGATATGGCCCCACGACATCGAGTCCCCATACCACAAAGGGCCAAGAGTAATTGGTAGTGTGGAGTGGCTCTAGCGGTCGATGCACAATGTTGGAATGAATTTGGCATGCATTCCACCTCTTGGAAAACTCCACTACGGGAAAAATCACTATTCACGAAGGGTTATTTGCGACGGGATTTTTTCCCGTCGCAAATAACCAATTATTTGCAACCGGATTTCGTCTCCCGTCGTAAATAGTTTGGCGCGACTTGCGCGCCAATCCGCGCGAATATTATTTGCGACGGGGAGATGTCTCCCGTCGTAAATAGTTTGGCGTGACTTCCGCGCCAAAATGCGTGGCTTGCGCGCCCAACCGCATAGGGGCATTTGCGATGGGCCCCATCACAAATACCCGACAGCGGTCAATAGTTTTTTGCGACGGGATGTCGTCCCGTCGCAAAAAGACTGTCAGCAGGTACTATTTACGACGGATCCCATCACAAATAACCTTTTAACCGCCAACAGTAATTAATGCGGGCGATGGTATTTGCGACATGACCCGTCGCAACTAATCTAACCTATATATACCCCCATTCGTTTTTTCACAAATCATTCAGATCTGGCTCTCTCTCTCTCTCTCTCTCTTCATTCTTGAGTTTCAAAGAGAATTTTTTTAGTTGAAGTTTTTTATACAAGAGCAATCGGAGGGCGTCAATATCTCCAGAATATCAAATTTTAAGGTATTTATATTTTATTTTTTTATATTTTTTTATATTTTTTATGTTAATTTTAATTGTTTTTTATTAGTTATAATTTAATTAGATTTCAATTGATTTTTATTTATATTTAGTTTTACTAAAAAATTGATATTGTTAGTTATAATTATAAATAATTAGTTATAATTAATATTAATTAAATATAATTAGGAATAAATAGATATAATTAGAAATAAATAGTTATAATTTGTAATAAATAGATATAATTTGCAATAAATAGATATAATTAGCAATAAATAGATATAATTAGCAATAAATAGATATAATTAGCAATAAATAGATATAATTAGCAATAAATAGATATAATTAGCAATAAATAGATATAATTAGCAATCAATAGAAATAATTAGGAATCAATAGATATAATTATGAATCAACAGATATAATTAGTAATAATTAGTAATAATTAGGAATAATTAGTAATAATTAGGAATAATTAGGAATAATTAGGAATAATTAGGAATAATTAGGAATAATTAGGAATAATTAGGAATAATTAGGAATAATTAGTAATAATTAGGAATAATTAGAAATAATTAGGAATAATTAGTAATAATTAGGAATAATTAGGAATAATTAGCAATAATTAGGAATAATTAGCAATAATTAGAAATAATTAGCAATAATTAGGAATAATTAGCAATAATTATGAATAATTTGCAATAATTAGCAATAATTAGCAATAATTAGGAATAATTAGTTATAATTAGGAATAATTAGCTATAATTAGGAATAATTAGCAATAATTAGGAATAATTAGCAATAATTAGTAATAATTAGCAATAATTAGGAATAATTAGCTATAATTAGGAATAATTAGCTATAATTAGGAATAATTAGCTATAATTAGGAATAATTAGCTATAATTAAGAATAATTAGCTATAATTAGGAATAATTAGCAATAATTAGTAATAATTAGCTATAATTAGGAATAATTAAGAATAATTAGGAATAATTAGGAATAATTAGGAATAATTAGCTATAATTAGGAATAATTAGCTATAATTAGGAATAATTAGCTCTAATTAGGAATAATTTTTAATAATTAGGAATAATTAGGAATAATTAGCTATAATTAGGAATAATTTGCTATAATTAGGAATAATTAGGAATAATTAGGAATAATTAGGAATAATTAGGAATAATTAGGAATAATTAGGAATAATTAGGAATAATTAGGAGTAATTAGCAATAATTAGGAATAATTAGGGATAATTAGGAATAATTAGCAATAATTAGGAATAATTAGCAATAATTAGGAATAATTAGCAATAATTAGCAATAATTAGCAATAATTAGGAATAATTAGCAATAATTAATAATAATTAGCAATAATTAATAATAATTAGCAATAATTAGGAATAATTAGCCATAATTAGGAGTAATTAGCTACAATTAGGAATAATTAGCTATAATTAGGAATAATTAGCAATAATTAGGAATAATTAGCAATAATTAGGAATAATTATCTATAATTAGGAATAATTAGCGATAGTTATGAATAATTAGCTATAATTAGGAATAATTAGCTATAATTAGGAATAATTAGCTATAATTGGGAATAATTAGCTATAATTAGGAATAATTAGCAATAATTAACAATAATTAGCTATAATTAGGAATAATTAGCTATAATTAGGAATAATTAGTTATAATTAGGAATAATTAGGAATAATTAGGAATAATTTGGAATAATTAGCAATAATTTGGAATAATTAGCTATAATTAGGAATAATTAGCTATAATTAGGAATAATTAGGAATAATTAAGAATAATTAGCTATAATTAAGAATAATTAGATATAATTAGGAATAATTAGCTATAATTAGGAATAATTATCTATAATTAATAATAATTAGCTATAATTAGGAATAATTAGGAATAATTAGGAATAATTAGGAATAATTAAGAATAATTAGGAATAATTAGGAATAATTAAGAATAATTAGGAATAATTAGGAATAGTTAGGAACAATTAGGAATAATTAGGAATAATTGAGCAATTTGTGGAGCATAATAAAAATGAAATCTCAGGAAAATCAGTTTACTCAGACTGAATGTGGTTCCGCTGAAGTGGAAGGAATTGAAATTTTTCAAGAGATGGCTCAAAATCCATCTGATTCACAAAGAGACATAAATATCGACGATCACACCCCTCAATTAAGGATCGATGGTGATAAAGATGGTAATGATGTTAAAAATGAATTTTAAATGACAAGAGATGCTGAAACTAAAACTCATATGGATATTGATGATGCTGATGGGGAAGATGATGGCATTGACATTGACAGCTATAGAGAAGAGGATGAAGATGAACATTGACACAGTTAAATGCTGGTTATAATCATAACTAATATATATCTATATATAATAGTTATTTTCAACTATCTGCTAACAACAATCATTTTGTGTTTCAGATGGATTCTGATCTATTGCTTGAGTTGGAGGAGGCTGAGCTACCTTTGAATGATGAGGATGTGAGATCAGCTGACCCTCAGCCTATTGGTGGTTCAGGAGGTACGTGGAGGGGGCGCTGTCTTGTGCGACTGATGATTCCAGACCCTATCTTCGAGCGACGTCCACATCTTGGTTTTGATCCATGCACACAGAGTTATTGTAACCTGTATAGTTTAGTTACATTTCATTAATTTATTTATATATATACTAATTGTTTGATTATTTATTCCTTTTTCACAGTTTTCAGCATGTAGCTATTGGACAGGGGAGCGCTATATTGCGCAATTATTTTTCTCAGCCATGGATCACATGGGAACAGATTCCCATTGTTGTGCGACGCAACATGTTCCAACATTGGCTGGTACGTAAATAAATAATATTTATTTTGAAATTTCTTTTATTAATAACTTGATATTATAGATTATTTGTAGGGTTTATGGAATCTTATCGATGATAGCATGCGCGATGTTATCCACACGGCATGGCATGTTTCTATGCGTGACCGTTTTCGCTAGTTTTTGCACAATTTGGGAAGGACATCTGTTAATAAAGTAGGGGTGATAGAATTTGATGAGTCGTGTAGAGCCCACTGACCAGAGTACATTTCATCTCACGTTTGGGATGGATTATGTTTACACTGGTTGGGTGGTGGATTTCTGAGGAGATCTTCAGCGGGACGATAGAACCGGGGGAGACAGGAGGTGACACATCGAGCTGGTAGCCGTACATTCAGTTCGCATAGACAGCATCTAGTAACTATATTTTTTAAATATTTTATATAACTTTAAATATAAACAATTTATTTTATATTTCTGTAGGCAGTTGAGCATTCTGATATTACGGAGTTCAATGTTTATCGGAAGATGTACAGTCATCCATCGACCGGAGATATTAGAGGTGATCGCCAGCGTCATATTGTGGTTCGTATTATTTTTTCAGTTTAACAATTAACTGTATATAATATTTTGAAAATTTTAATTTTAAATTGGAATTGAACGAGTCATATGAGGCTGCGACCTCTCAGATACAGGCTGAGGGTTAGGACGAGACGACTGAGCAGACCAGTGCTCACCATTTCGATGAGGCGGCATGGATGTAGGCGACTCAGTATGGCTTTGAGAAGGGAAAAGTAGTTGGCATCGACTCTCATTTGACTCCTGGTACTTATTATGGTACTGCTGTGATGTCAGCATCCATCTCGAGAGGAGCTCGTGGAGAGAGATCATCTTATGGATCATAGTATCAGGAGCAGTTGCGAGATCAGGATGAGCCTATAGAGATTTTGTAGAAGCAGTAAGAAGAGATGTGTCGGCAGTAACAGTAGTAGCAGCTGCAGCATGAGGAGGAGATGCTTCGATGGCAGTAGTAGCATCACGAGCAGATGGAGTACATGCGCCGTCTGACTCATTGGTTAGGGATGGGGTTTCCTCCACCAGCTCCTCCACCCCCTCCAAAAGGCGACCCCCAGTGATTTTTTTATTTTAAAAACATTTCAATTTAACATTGTAATATGAGTTATTTATATTTTCTGTCTTTTATATCAGTGCAAATATTAAATAATTTAATTTTTAAATTTTTATTAATTTTTATATTTTTTTGTGAATATTGAGAATTTTAATATTTTTTATTTTTTATTGTTTTAATAATAGTAATATTATTTTATCATTAATCGTAATTTTATTAAATTTTATTTTTTTAAAATTATTTTATTATTTGCGACGGGACCTTTTGCGACGGGGTCCTGTTGCAAATAGTCTAACTAAATATTTTTAAAACCATATTTGCAACGGTACTACTTGACCATCGTAAATAATTTTTTGCGAGGGGCTCGTCTTAGAAAATGATATATATATATATATATATATATTTTGCGACAGGACAAGAGCTCGTCGCAGATAGTTTTTGTGATCGGCCCGTCGCGAAAATGTTACGTATATATAATACATATAATCGGAAGCTTATTTGCGACAGATATGTTTCCCGTCACAAATAACAGTTGTTGCGACGGGCCCATCGCAAATACTTGTATTTGCGACCGGTTTTTTCTACAACGGACTATTTGCGACGGTATCCCGTCGCAAATAGGCCATCGCAATTATTAAGAATTCCAGTAGTGCTCGATATTGTCACAGATCATGGAGGTCCAAAAATACCCCATTCTCTAGATCTGATGAGATAACTTCAACCCGGTTTGACAATCCCCAAACATAACACCCCAAGATTCCACGGTAAGCTTCTCCTTGAATAATACAATAGCGTGCGATGTACGCAACACCGAGCTCAAGCGCACCATGACCTACCAACTAGCCATTTAGAAAGTGGTTATGAATAGTAATAAGCACATTTTGAACTTTATATATATCCCATATAATTTTAACATTCATCTTTTGTGTTTCTTAGAAATAATATAAGGAAAAATTCAATTTTTCAGATAAAAGACGTATTTTTCCAAAAAAAGTAGTTTTTCTACCTTTTAAGGGAGAACCCTTTCTAAATACAATATTTGACAATTTTATAAGTTTTATTTGACTAAATAATGTTTTTCTTTGGAACCAGGACATCAAAATTTACTTTGGGTTAATTTTTGGTATTTATTTGATAAAATTCATTTTTTATGAATAGTGAAAAATACTGTATTTTAATTCAAAACTGCCTTTTAATCTAATTTATTTATATGATTTGATTATATTTTTAATTTGTTTTAAAGTGTAATTAGATTATATTTTTACAATCTAATCTAATTTTGGTCATTATATGTAATTTCACTTTGAAATTGGATATAAACAAGTGTCAATATTTTGATTGTTATTATTTCTAAAAAAACACTTTTTGTTTTGACAACGAGAATTAATTTTAAATTAATTGATAAAAATTATATGTTTTTAATTTGGTAAAATAGAAATAATTTTTGAAATTAGAATATTAAATATATATTAAGCTGATTTTTTGGTATTTTTCTGAAAAACTTCAATTTTTGATGAATAGTGAAAACACTAAGTAGTAGTTAAAAAACCGACCATTTCAATTAAATTAAATTTTACGGCTTATGTCAATTGAATTTTGAAAATAAGACATGCATGGTTGTTATTATTAAGTAAAATATTGTTTAATAAGATGAAACTAGTTTTTAGTGAATAGTAACTTTTGAATTTTATTTACCGCGGTTAAAGGTATATAGGGTAATTCAAGGTAAAAATAATATTTTAATAATATTAAATTACCCTAAAATGTGTAATAATTATATTGGTTGATACATCTCTGACCATGGTCATCCTTAAGTCTATTTTGAGACTCCCTGGATCCACTTAAGAGTGATAATGACACTTTATATTAATTAATTTAAAGTAATGACAAAAATGACATAAACATATATCTTTTAGTAAATCAATTCTTACATGGGGTTATATAAGTTATCCTTTTAAATATAAATATTCATTTGAAATATAAAAATATCTCCTACATCGTGGTATTTTGATTATAATTTTTAAACATCAAATAAATAATATTATTTATGACATAATAACGAAGCAGTGTTTACCACATTAATGAATGATTTAAATAAATAAGATAATAAAGATTAAAAAAATATCCAAAACCTGTCCAATTATTATTGGATGATTTTATTTCGAACAATATTCATATTATCTTAAAATTTAATAAGTTTTGGTCTTTTAGAAACCGAAAATCTTTATATAAAAAAATAATATTTTCAAACTTTCATAATGAGACCTCCTCCCCCTTATAAAAATCCCCCAACTCTAACCCATTACTCACACCCCTAAAGCCCCTTGTATCATACAAAATCTACCCATATAATCTCTAAATATCTATCTCTTCCACATAGAATCCTTACCTTAGGCATAAGACACTTTAATAAATCCTTTTGATTCAAACCAAATGGAGTTACCCGATTTAAAGGTAACATCTTCTCTTAAGTTATTTTCTTTTATTCTACTTATCAAACCCCCTAAGATCATTTATTATTTTCTTTTATAAAAACACCAATATTATCAATATACTAGGTTGTTTATATGAGAATTATTCAAACTACACTTACACACACCTCCGTCTAATGGGTTAAGAACTTACTGTTTATGTGGACGACGAACTACTGCCTCACGAAACGATGATTGTTCAATCATCTCATACCACCTATTATGGTAACCATTAAGATGGAACTGTATTTACATGTGATATATATTATATTTATATTGCCTCTATACTTCTTTATTTTTCATTTATATCATACCTTTATGGTTTCCATAATGGGTAAATATGATAATTTCATTTGAGGAAGTGCGGACTACCGCCCCCTCAAAGTGATATGACTCATTCATGCCATATGTGGAATGTATAAAGTATTAAGTTAATTAAATTAAATAACATAGATATTATACTGGAATTATAATATACCTATTGATTATTAATTTTTCATTAATTTAAATATAAAATATAAATGAAAGTACTGTTCATGTGTACGTACAACTTACCATCTCCATGAATGGTGCATTTCATTTATTAACTTAAAATGATATGGAATATTATAAATACATATACACTTGATATATATGATATATATGATATATAAATCATGAATATCATTCTGTAGATAATGGAATTTTGACCACATGGACAATTTTTAATTATAACAAGTTCATTTTTGACAAAAGTTCCGAACATCGACAAAATGTCAGATATGAACTCAAACAATTAACTAATTGTTATAGCAAGGAAATAAGTGATATAAAAGGAATAATAAAATTAAAAATATTCTTAAGTAAGTATAAATTAACTTAAGTTTATTATTAAGGAATAAAACGGAACATACGAGTCAATTCGGACATGAGGTAAGAGGTTTCTTATCTCACTTTTAATTCCATGAGATTTCCATTATTCACCACTTATTTATTGCATGTGGTGTATTATACACTGAAATTTGATATATATTATCACGATTATATTTATATTAATGGAATTATGTGATTCATTTGGTGTTTATTAACTTTTGGTCTTGCGACTCGATTGATTACAACGTGGTAAGGGGTTTTCATCTCCCTTCTTATTCGTGTGAGATTCATGTTATATTGCCACTATTTCCTTTTGTGTGGTGTATGTACTTAACATGATTGTATTATTGGTGTAATATAATTAAATTTATGGGTATTTACATCATCATAGTATTATCCTTATTTCATGGGTTTTGTGTTTTATAAGTTACCAAATTAGTAAGAGAATTTCAAATTTCAATTTCCACTCATTGGGCTTTATGCATACTTTATTGATTATTTTACTCCAAGATTATGTGTGGAATCACTATATATTATTTATGTTGTAATTTTCACTCCCCTTTTTGTGGATATACTTTTGATACACATAATCACTCCATTGATAAATTCTCATGCCATTGATATGAACCTGTTAAGGGTAATCTTAACTCAATTTCCATTCATTGAGTTAAACATCCAAGTCATTGGTATTGTTTTTACAAGAATAAGTGTGAATTTACGCTGATTGATTTACTATGAATATCAAATTATATTGAGTGTATTTTTATTTTTCACACATAATTATTTCATTGATTTATCCTTAATCTAAAGATATAGTCTTTATAAGGAATTTCGTCTCAATTTACATTCCATTGAGACGTCTTTGTCATTATGCCTCAATTTACTTTTATATGGTGTATATACTATCCTTTGACATATTATATCAGTAATCACTTTATTTTCATGATATTATAAATTTTTGATTAATTTTATTTCTTAATTACTTGTATTCAAGCATCTCTCATTTGGTTAGGAACTCTTTAACTAAAATATCATTTTAAATGTTTTAAAGATTTATTCTTATTAATCCTTCTCATTAATGTCCATGTTTTAAAAATAGTTTTAAGTATTTATTTATAAGGACATGAATGTTTTAAAATTAACAGTCCTTTTAAAAGTTTGAAAGTGGTATGGGACACTTTAATTAAAAAATCCCTTTTAAACGACTTCTTTGATAAATAGTGCGACTTTTAAATGTTTTCAATAAAAAGGGAATATTTCTCTCAAATAGTTTTACTGACTATTTTAATCTATGTCAATATCCTTCATTATATTTTATTCTTTATTTAGGTGGATTTATTATAATAAAATATTCTATATTTTATTGAATGAGTTATGTTTGACTGTGGATGTGCTATTTTTATGCCATTCATAGTATGTGGTTAAAGTATTGACATTTCATATGCTAGTTTTAATACGAATGTTTAGATTATGTTTTACCCATTTCATATGATTAATGCATTGGACTTAGTAAGTGATGGGTGGATCCCACCATAGCTCCTCAATGCATCGGTAGGTCTCATGAGACAAACTGGTGTCTTGAAACAAGGCCTTGACAAAATCTTATTTGTTGTCTTGGCACGAGGCTTTGAGTGTATGGTTATGATGTCAAACATTATGCATTCCATCAATATAAAATTATCTATTAATATTACATGGGATTATTCGACTAGTAGAATATCCATGTGAATAAGTAAATTCCATTATTTGATTTATATTTTCTATATTATGCTGAATTTTAAGTTTAAAAGGATTTTGTTTTAGTCTTATACATTGCCTTAAATGTTTATGCTTATTTATGAAAGTTTTCTCTATATTGTTATCCTTACTGAGCATCTGATCTCGCCCCTTTCTATGTTTTACTTTTCTTATGATGTGAAGTAGTATATTATGATTTGACCTGGAGGGAAAGTCTAGGGGATATGAGTGTGATCAAAGGGGGCAAAATGCTATTGTTTTTCATTTCATAATGTAATGTAAAACTTATATATGTATCTAGTATTTACAAGGGTACTAAATTAATTGATCTTTTGAGACTATCTTTTGTGATCATGACAATGTTATGTAATAATGCACCAACTCTGGGTAATTGGGGTTGGGGCGTTATAGTTGGTATTAGAGGAAGTTTAGTACAAACATTGGAAACTAGATTTATATAAACTCGGATTAGAGAATGTTACCCTAAGATAGCCATTGATGATTAGTATTGAAGAACATCCAAAAATTTTGGTAGTGTAAATATTATGTGGGAATTACAAGAAAATACATCCCTGTCTGGATACTAATAGGTAGAGGTGGCTCTGGAACAGATGTACCTAAGAGTGAAAACTATGATAAGGAGTTTCAGGCTTAACCCAGGGTATCCTGGTATATGACAACGGGCCTTGCTGCACTCCTGGTATTGACACTCTCAGGGGATATTATTAGGATAATTCACATTTTATTTACAAAATGATTTGAAGGATTTTAATATAAGATGAGAATAAATAACCTTGGTTAATCCTAAGGTGTTTTAGATTGAAAATTAGGTTTCATGATATTCTCTAAATTATTTTCTGACTATTGTTACTCACACAATGCTTTCTGGTTTTAGTTAGTGGCTGGATTCCAAGGAAGTTATATTAATATTGAACATGATGTACAAGGTGGGTATGATGGTGGAAATGAGAAAATAAATAGAATTTTGATAGTCGTAAAATATATCTTGTTCATGCTAAATTAGTTTTCAAAAAATATGATCAACAACATATATATTAATCAACTCTCGGACTCAAAAAAGAAGAGAAAGGTGGTGAATGATAAGAGCTTCAGCAGTGGAGACCATATAGAAAATAAAGCTCATTTTCCATCATGCAGGAAATGTGGAAGGAGACACCCAAGAAAGTGTCTCAATTGAATAATTAAATGCTTTAAGTGTGGCAAATAATGACATAAAGTAAATAATTTTCGAGTAAAAATGAAGATTACTATGGAAGAAAATAAAAATGATCACAAGAATCCATTTACAGTCATTTGCTATAAATGTAGGGGACCTAGGAATTACCTGAGTCAATTCCCTATTCTATAGGATAACCTCTTGGTCAAGGAAGAACCTATGTAGAAATAAATGGATGATGAAATGTTTAAAAGTAATAGTGCTTTTTGTTGATGGGATTACTTTGGAATACTTTTATCTTGCATTTTTAACCCTACAATTTATTATATAAAAATACTATTTGAGGAAGAATTATCTTTTCTTTTTTGGATATAGTTATAAATAACTATTTGGGTTTATTTGATCCTTGAATTTAAGGCAATTACAGGTTATAAATTTTTAGGATGAAAATTTGAGATATGAGATAAAATTTGTGGTTAAATTATGTTATTGTTATTTTTAAGTATTTATCTCATATTGGGAATGTTATAAAATTTATTTTTTGAAATTGGAAAACACGCAGACCATGTGACAACCCGTCGCCTCAGACAAAGCTGCAGGATTCAAAACCACAACCAATGTGCGACTGGGATTTATCACCTACCACTGGACTACGTGAAGTCCCTAGTTAGTGTGACTAATTCCTATTAGTTAAATGATTTTATTGATAAATAATAAGTTGATTTGGGATCTTATGTTTTTTTTCTAATGGATGTCCTTAGTGTGGGAAAATGATTTGGGGATTAAGTGATAAATGTTATTTCAGAAGATGTTCGCTCTATTGGGAACACTATATACCTAAGGAAAATATAATATTATGGTATTTCATTTGAGGAGTAATGGTGGATTTTTATCAATGTTTTTATTATGGATTTATAGCGATTTGTCTATTTATGGAAATGATTAACCTATCATAGAGATTATGTGATTAGGTTAATTACTTTAAGTATGTGACTTTGAGAGGAGTTGATGTTATTTGGAGATACAATTTAATTTGGAAGATCACGTAATCAAATTATTCTAAGTTTTGGGATTTATATTTTGTGTTTCTTAGACATAATATAAGGGAAAATACATTTTTTCTGATAAAATAAGTATTTTTCAAAAAAAATGTTATTTTTCTGCCTTTTAATGGAGAACCCATTATAAATCCATTATTTTACAATTTTATATGTTCTATTTGAAAAAATAAAATTATTCTTTTGAATTTCGACATCAAAATTTACTTTGGGTAAATTTTTGGTATTTTTTCGATAAAATTCAATTTTTATGAATAGTAAAAATTACTGTATTTTAATTCAAAACTGCCTTTTAATATAATTTATTTATATGGTCAGATTATCTTTTTTATTGGTTTTAAAGATTAATTAGATTATATTTTTACCATTTAATCCAATTTTGGTCATTTTAAGTAATTTCACTTTGAAATTGGACAAGAACAAGTGTTAATATTTTGATAGTTATTATTTCATAAAACAACACACCTTTTGTTTTGACAACAAGAATTAATTTTAAATTAATTGATTAAAATTCTATGTTTTGAATTTGGTAAAATAGAAAAAATTTCTGAACTCAGAATATCATATATATCTTAGGCTGTTTTTTTGGTATTTTTCTGAAAAACTTAAATTTTTAATGAATAGTGAAAATAAAAAGTAGTAGTTAAAAAACCGAATTTTTCATTTAAATGAAATTTTACCACTTATGTGAGTTGAATTTAAAAAATATGATATAAATGGTTGTTATTATGAAGTAAAATTTGGTTGAATAATAAGAAAATAATTTTTTTGAATAATAACTTTTGACATTTATTTACCGCAGTTAAAGTTAAAATGGGCAATTTAGGGTAAAAATAATATTATATAATATTAAATTACCATAACATGTGTCCTAATAATATTGTTTGATACATTTCCATCCATGGTAATCCTTGGGTCAATTTTGGGACCCCATGAATCCACTTAAGAGTGATAATGACACTTTATATTAATTAATTTAAAGTAATGACAAAAATGACATAAACATATATCTTTTAGTAAATCAATTATTATATGGGGTTATATAAGTTATCTATTCTACTATAAATATTCATTTTAAATATAAAAATATATAATACATCATTGTATTTTTTTTAATTTTTAGACCTTAAATAAATATATTTATTTGTGACACAATAATGATGGATAGTTTACCTCATTAATGAATGATTTAAATAAATTAGATAATAAAGATTAGAACAATACCCAAAACCTATCAAATTATTATTCGATGATTTTATTTCAAACAAGAGTTATATTATCTTAAAATTTAATAATTTTTGGACCTTTAGAAACTGAAAATAATTATATAATAAAATAATATTTTCAAACTTTTTTAAAGAGCCCCTCCTCTCCCTTATAAAAATCCCTCACCTCTACCCCATTACTCACACCTCTAAATACCCTTGTATCATCCAAAATCTTTCCAAATAAGCACTAAATATTCCTCTATTCCATCTAAAAGCATTACCTTAGGCATAAGTCACTTAAATAAATCCTTTTGGTTCAAACCAAAGGGAGTTACCCGATTTAAAGGTAACGTCTTCTCTTAAGTTATTTTCTTTTATTTTACTTCTCCAACCACCTAAACTATTTTATTTCTTTATTTTATTACAAAAAATATATTCTCAATATACTAGGTTGTTTATATGAGAATTATTCAAACTATACATACACACACCTCTGTCTAATGGGTAAAGAACATACTGTTTCTGTGGACGAAGAACTATTACCTCACGAAACGATGATTGTTCAATCTTCTCCTACCACCTCTTATGGTGGCCATTAATATGGAAGTTTATTTAAATGTGATATATATTATATTTATATTGTTTATATACTTATGAATTTTTCATTTATATCACATCTTTATGGTTTCTATAATGGGTAAATATAATAATTTCATTTGAGGAAGTGCGAACTACCGCCCCCTCAAAGTGATATGACTCGTTCACTCCATACATGGAACGTATAAATGATGGAGTTAATTAAATTAAATAAGATATATATTATACTGTAATTTTAATATACCTATTTATTATTAAGTTTTCATTCTTTTAAATATAAAATAGAAATGAAAGTAGTGTTCATGCGTACATACGACTTACCGTCTCCACGAATAATGCATTTCATTTATTAAATTCAACTGATATGGAATATTATAAATATATATACAATGAATATATATGATATATTTTATATCTCAATCATCAATATCATTTTAGAGATAATGGAATTTTTACCACATGGATAATTTGTAATTATAACAAGTTCATTTTTTACTAAAGTTCCAAACATCGACAAAATGTCCGATATGAACTCAAAAAATTAACTAATTGTTATAGAAAAGTAATAAGTGATATAAAAGGGATAATATAATTGAAAAATGTTCTTAATGAAGTATAAATTAACTTAAGTTTATTATTCAAGAATAACATAGAACATACAAGTCAATTCGGACACGAGGTAAGGGGTTTCTTATCTCACTTTTAATTCCGTGAGATTTCCATTGTTCACCGATTATTTATTTCATGTGGTGTATTTTGGACTGCCATTTGATATATATTATCATGATTATATTTATATTCACGGTATTCTGTGATTCATTTGGTGGTTATTAACTTTTGTTCATATAACTCGATTGATTACAACGTGGTAAGGGGTTTTCATCTCACTTCTTATTCGCGTGAGATTCATGATATATTGCCACTATATCCTTTTGTGTGGTTTATGTATTTACCTTGATTGTATTATTGATGTAATATAATTTAATTTATGGGTTTTTACATCTTTATATTATGACCCTTCTTTCATGGGGTGTATGTTTCGTAAGTTACCAAATCGGTAAGGGAATTTTAAATTTCAATTTCCACTCATTGGGCTTTACACATAATTCATTGATTATTTTAATCCAATATTATGTGTAGAATAACTATTTATTATTTATGTAGTAATTTCCACTCCCCTTTGTGTGGATATACTATTGATACACATAATCACTCCATTGATAAATTCTCATGCCATTGATATGAACTTGTTAAGGGTAATCTTAACTCAATTTCCATTCACTGGGTTAAACATCCAAGCCATTGGTATTTTTTTACAAGAATACATGTGAATGTAATATACTTGATTTACACTAAATATAAAATTATACTAAGTGTATTTATATTTTTCACAAATAATTATTTCATTTATTTATCCTTAATCTAAGGATATCGTCTTTATAAGGAATTTCATGTCAATTTACATTCTATTGAGACCTATTTGTCATTATGCACCAATTCAATTTTATATGGTTTATATAATTTACTTTGACATATTATATCATGAATCCCTTTATTCTCTTGATATTTTAATGTTTTGATTAATTTTATTCCTCAATTACTTGTATTCAAGCGTCTCTCATTTGGTTAGGAACTCTTTATCTAAAATATCATTTTAAATGTTTTAAAGATTTATTATTCTAAATCCATCTCATTAATGTCAATGTTTACAAAATTGTTTTATGTATTTATTTATACATACATGAATGTTTTGAAATTAAAATTCCTTTCAAAAGTTTAAAAGTGGTATGAGACACTTTGATTCAAAAATCTCTTCTAAACGACTTCTTTGATATATAGCCCTACTTTTAAATGTTTTCAATAAAAAGGGAATATTTCTCTCAAATAGTGTTACTAACTATTTTCATCTTTGTCAATATCCTTAATTATATTTTATTCTTTATTGAGGTTTATTTATTATAATACAATCATCCATATTGTATTGAATGAGTTATGTTTGACTTTGGATGTGCTATTTTTATGACATTCATGGTCTGTGGTTAAAGTATTGACATTTCGTATGCTAGTTTTAATACAAATGTTTAGATTATGTTTTACCCATTTCATATGAGGAATTAATTGGACTTAGTAAGTGACGAGTGGAGCCCGCTATAGCTCCTCGATGCATCAGTAGGTCTCACGAGACAAACTAGTGTCTTGGCACAAGGCCTTGACAAAATATTATTTGTATTCTCAGCATGAGTATTTGACTATATGGTTATGATGTCTGTAATTTTGCATTCCATCATTATGAAATTAGCTATTTATATTACATGTGATTATCTGAGTAGTAGAATATCCTTGTGAATAAGTAAATCTCATTATTTGATTTATATTTTCCATATTAAACTAATGTTTAAGTTGAAAAGGCTTGTGTTTTAGTCTTATACATTATCTTAAATGTTTATAATTATTTATGAAAGTTTCAGCTATATTGTTATCCTTACTGAGCATCTAAGCTCACCCCTTTTTATTTTTTATTTTTCCCATGATATGAAGAAGTATATTATAATTTAACCTACATGGATAGGCTAAAGGATATGAGTATGTTCAAAGGGGGAACAATGTTGTTGTTTTTCATTTCATAATGTATTGTAAAACTTATGTATGTATCTAGTATTTCCAAGGACACTAAACTAATCGTTCTTTTGAGACTTGATCTCTTGTGATCATGCTAATGTTATGTAATAATTCACTAACTATGGGTTACTGGGGTCGGGGCGTTACACCATAGGAACTAGCATGAACCTCCTGCATGAATTGAGAAATCTCAGCTCCTTTAATGCAAAAGAGGAGAACCCCATCAAACCCGCACTTATTTAGGATCTGCTCCAGATGTATGCCACTCTGGAGAGTAAACTACAATGTGCAGCGTCGGATTCGCTCGCACTCGGCTCGATCTTCTGGGAGATTTCCATGCCGAAGGTACTCAGTAATGGGAATCCTCCAGTCAGGAGTGACCTCCAACTCTGGATCCGGGGGACCTGAGGGCCCTAACGTGGAGGTACTGGTGGTAAGATGGCTTACCTGTGAGCTATCATTTTCATCTGTAATGATGAGGGTGATGAATCTATGGTGTGCCACATGGATAATCAAATCATACTATTCAGGCTCTGCAAGTGATGCAGCTAGGCTGGCCAGGGTGTCAGCTCGACCATTCTGAGATTGAGGGACATGGGTAACTTCTGGTCGAGATGAGAACTGGGCCTTCAGCTAGAGGGTGCATTCTAACAGTGTCACGAGCTATGGATTTATGATAAAATAGTCCCCTTTGATCTACTTGATTATTAGTTTGGATTCCCCCTTCACCTGAAAGTGGGGAACGTCAATCTCAAGGGCCAGCTCAAGGCCAGTGATGAGAGCCTAGTACTCGGCCTCATTGTTGGTACAACCTTCTTATAGCAGGAAAAAATAATGTAGAACAACTTGTGCTGAGGAGATGGAGATGATGCCCAATCCTACTCTGTTGATCCTAGGGTCATTGATCCTTCTGCCGGTAGGGCTCCGGGAGGCGCCATCAAAGTGCATATGCCAACCCAGTGTGGCTTGGTCCATCGAGAGGATAGCCTCATCAGGAAAATCAAGGTCCATAGACTAGTCTGTGGGAGCTGGATTGACGGTGAAGAAATATGCCAATTATTGCCCCTTAAAATCCTTCTAAGGGACAAACCTGGTGTATAACTACTGAAGGATTATTTCCCACTAAGCTAGACGGCCTGTGAACATTGGGAGGTTAAGGATGTACTTCAGCAGATCCACCCGGGACACCAAATGTACCTCATGGTGCTACGAGTAATGTCTCAATTTATGTACTATGAATACCAGCGCAAGGAAACTCTTCTCAATAAGGGAGTATCTTTTCTCCATATTGAGGAGCATGCGACTGAGCTAATAGAGACTATTTTTTGTTCCCTCATTATTCTTATGGGCGAGAGGGGCACTAAGAGATCATTCCAGGACAGTCACATAAAGTCCAGCGGCTTTCTGGAAACTGGTGGCATTAAGACCATAGGATGGAGAAGATACTAATTGATTTCCTCTAAAATAGTCTCACATTTTTCATACCACTGATATATATTTCCTTTCTTTTTGAGCCAAGAAAATGGATTACACTTGTTGGCCAAATTCACGATGAATCGGCGTATGTAAGCAAAGTGGCCTTGAAAGCTCTAAAACTCCCGAATTTTACTCGAGGGAGACATCTAGTTAATGGCCTTGATCTTCTCTAGGTCTATCCTATTCCCCTGTATATGTCAACAAAGCCAAGAAACTTTCTATAGGTAACCCTGAAGGCACACATCAATGGGTTCATCTTTAGGTGGTGAGAACGGTGGAAGACAAACAATTTCTCAAGGTCTTTAAGATGGTCATGACGCTGGAGAGATTTGACCACCTGATTGTCCACATAGCATTCCACTAATGTCCTAAGGATCAGCTTAAATATGTAGTGCATGGAATTCTGATAGGTGGAACCTACATTTTTTAAACAGAAGGGAATTTCTTGGTAACAAAAAGTACCTTGTGGTACCTTGAAGGCCATTAAATCCTCATCATCGAGATCCATTCGGATCTGGTTATACCCAGAGTACCCATCCATGAAGGAGAGGTCCTAGAACTCATTTTTAGCATTAATCAATAATTACATCACAGGGAGGGGAAAATTATCCTTTGGAAGGTGACAGTTGAGATCCCGGAAGTCGATACAGACATTGTTCTATCCGTTCTTCTTCTTGCTGGGAAAAATGTTTGCTAACCATCTAAGGTACTAGACCTCCTTGAAGAAATTGGATGTGATGAGCTTATCAACTTCGGCCTAAACCATGACATTGTGGGAATGATGCATCTTTCTAGGAGGCTTCTTAAACCTGCAATGGTTTGCTAGGAGATCGAGGCGGTGGCTGACCATATGGGGATCTAGTCCCGACATTTAGTTATAGCTCCAATAAAATACATCACGGAGTTGATTGAGGAAGTAAACATACTACTATTTCTTTTTGATAGGCATAACGACACTGATCAATGTGGGCTTTAGATTGGCCTTTCTACCTAGGTTCACCTATACCAATTCATCGACAGTGGTGGAGACACCCCCTTCGAATATAGGAGGTACATCCTCAAAATACTCTTCATCACTTGTGGGGATGGATCCTCAGCAGGAGGATCTTCCTCTAAATCAATAGATCCCGATGGAAGGCTGTTACTAACTTGATCAGTGGTAGACACTTCATCGGGGAGACTCATGTACTGCCGAAACCATAACGATGAAAGCTGTCGATCTGATCCCATTTGGCCTTCGGCCCAAGGGGCCACACTAGATGATATTGAAGCAATCTTGAATTGTCGGATTGAGATGGTTTATCCCAACTCGGTGAAACAAGAACGTATGTCATATTTCATTTTCCATGAGGCAAGCATCCAGATAACTTATAGGGCTAGGGGGCTCTGGGATCACCCGACCCTAATTTGTATAGGAGTATGAGGTGATCTTTCGGCGTTGCTTATACTTGGTAATGTTCTCCCCCCACATTCTAGAAATAACGAATCATTTCCCCATGTCTAGGGTTTTAGCCTCCAATCATTTGATTGGAAATATGTAGGTATCATCAAGATCTATCCATGGGTCGGTCGTGGCCATAGCATGCTCAAATTCGTTTGCCTAAATCTTCTTGTCCTTACTCTTGTAATTTGTCAGCATCCAGGTAGTGGGATTTACAAGAGGCAAAGGGAGATGAATCAACTTGAATTAATCCCACTTGACCATTAAGAGAGTACTTGTGGCACTGGTGATATGATGAAGGGACCTCCAGATGCAGGTGGAGCCATGACCTACCCATCAATGCATTGTAGGTGGTGTCCTGATAGATATCCATGAAGTTAGTGATGGCTACAAGGCCAAAAAACTGGGACTTTAGCTAGATATTGTCAACCAGTGTCTATTTCTTTCTATCATAACCTTGGATTTTTAGGTCATAGGGGCTCATATCATCCTCAGACAACCCTAGTTTTCACACTTTCTGAGTCAGGATTAGGTTGATCCCAGAGCCTGTGTTGAAAAGACAATGACGAATCTCCATGCCATTAAAATGGTTGGTGATGTGTAGTGGGAAGATGTGCCCCTATATGAGAGATACTTCATCTTCACTAGAGAATGAGATGATGTCTTGGCATTCATCATGCTCGACTGCCTTAACATGGAAGGCTTATGCAGGATGCTACCTTCATCTCAAAATGGAGGGGGATTTTCAAAGCCTCGGTGAGGTCTTCATGCATATATGCTGGTAGGTGATGGGACTCAAGGATGGAGAACCTTTCTGGAAAGTAGGAATGATATTTTAGGACATCATACTTCTAGTCCAGTTGTGAGATTCTGCTTATAGGAGGTCGCTCTGTGACAGGAGGTATGGCGGGCCCTGCCTGCTGGACCGGTGGCTGACTGGTGCTGGGAATATCCCATTTCCCACTAGATGAAGCCTTTGGAGTGATTATCAGATGAGGGAAAGATGACCGATACTAGTCCGTCACAGATTATGGATGATCATGGCATTGTCTAGGTGGATCTCTTTGATCAAGAAACACAGACAGTGGCAAAGGCGGGCCTAATGACACTAGATGAGAAGGCTGCTCGTGATGAGCTCTATGTTAGGCCTACTGCCTGGTTTCAGTAGCATGCATAGCCTAGATAGAAATACTGACTTAGGATCTCCAACGACCCCTACAACCATGGATCCATCGATTCTGGCGATGGATGGGGACGTTGGGAGGATCTTCTTGGCCCTACTCGCCATCAGAAATCATATAAAGGTTTACTAGCTCTACGGTGTTAACCGAGGCGTACCCTTGGCCATCACTTGAAGAATCCTCCACCATTGGACATATTATGGTGGGAATCTCTATCTCTGAGGGAATGAAGTTTTGAATATTATGGGATGAAAATGGCATCAGTGGGGGGGACTTTGTTTTCCCTTGCGCCGCTGATGCTTGCTCTTCTGTGAAGAGGGAGGCTGAGCCATTGACGCAGAGGTACTGGCTGTGGGTGACGTGGTGCCTTCTGAAGCTTCAAATAGATTTAGATGTGCACGGATAATACCATGGGAATGAGAAAATTCCTTACAAGCCATCCAGTCCTCGAACTTCTGGGACTCGCGGTTAGAAACTTAATGCCCCTCACCTTCACTGTCACTGCTGCTATTGGGCTTCACAAATACACACACCACTTGTGCCGGAGCTGGGCCCAATATGACTACATTTTTTTCAACCTAGTCTTGAATCCATTCCTTAAAAACATATCATTGTTTAAGGGTGTGCCTCAAGATCTTGTGATAAAGATAGTAGTTGGGGCGATCAGTGAGATCTGCCTCTTCTGGTCTCCTGCATTCAGGCAACCGTACAATCCCCTATTCCAAGGAACTATGGAAGTAACCAGGGACCTAAGCCTCATTGAATGATTATTTCCAGTTTCTTTTGTCTGGGAAGGGGGATATAGGAGGCTAGCCATGATGAGGCGATGGAGGGGCCTATTGAGGAGGTGGGACCTGGTTATCTTGCATGGGTGGTGTCGGCGCATTACGCGGGGCGCCTGCCAGTTCTGAGGTGGGAATTGCTGGGCTGGAGGCTGCGCCCGAGGTGGAGGGCCTCTGTGAGGCTGTGGAGGTGGCTCCACTGGTAATTATTCCAGTTGTTTGGGAGCCCATATTTGTGCCACCGAAGCTGGCTCAACCTTAGAGTCCCTTCTTATGAGAATCGTAGGAGGCAATGGGTGTGCCTGCTTGGCCTTCTGTAAGGCTTCCTCTAGGCGTTGGGCCTTATCAGAGGAGTCTCAAAATACCTCGGGGTAGTTCTGGGTGATCAGAGAGGGGACCATTTCTATCTTGAAATTCCCCACACACATCTTCAGTAGTTTCTCCTAATTTAGTGGCATGTTAAGTGAGTATGTGAGCCCTTTCCATCAGGAAACAAAGTCTGTGACACGCTCATCAGGCCTCTGCATTCAATTCAAGAGGTCCACAACACTAATCTTTCGAATGGTGGAACTAAACTGTAAAGAAATTGACTACAAATATCTTCCCAGTTGACTACTGACCCGATGGGTAGCTGGCTGTTCTAGACAAATGCACGTCCTTCTAATGTCTGTATGAAGCATCATAGTTTGGTAGCCTCCTACTGTTCCAGAGTTCCCAACATGGGTTCACACCTTGAAGTGAAGTGGGCCAAATGCTGCAGGGGGTCACCCGTATCATTAAAGGGGGAGAAAGTGGGATTTACGAAAACTGGGGGTGCTGGCATGTCATCCACCCATGTTGGATATGACTTTCCATCAGGTGGGATGGCCAAATTTCACATTTACAATGCCTTGAGTTGAGAAATTAGTGGAGCCATGGGATTATATGGTCGAGGGTTCCTATCTTAACGGGGATCCCTGACCACCAGTGCATTGTCAGGTTCTTTAACATGATAAACAGGCCCAACGACTCGTGGAGTGGCTGGTGGGATGACCTATGAAGAAGCTGGGGGAATCTGAGCTGGATCCTGGTGATTTTCCCACCACTCAAGTAGATTTGGCGACACATACCATGCCCTCTTGCCGTAAGTTCCAGCCTCTACCATGTCTATGTGGGTAGGATAGTCAAGTTCACCTGGAGGCAATTCACCAGGGGGAATATGTGCCTGCCCCTCCTACCTCGGTTGAGGATCACCATAGTCGAGCCATCGCTCCATGGCACGCCCAACAAGGAGGTCATCGACCATATTCTAATGTTCCGCAAGCTGTTGACACAACACATATTTCTCGGGATCGTCCTCCGTATTTTGTACTAAGCCAGATAGGTTGGAGGGTTTCATGGCTCATAGGTGCTCCTTACACTTGTTGAGATATCGGTTGAGGACCATGGCCTCAGTGGGTATGGGAAGACCCAGTATATTTCTCTGCTGGAAATTAACCCTTCCCAAAGGATCCAATAGCTGTGGCACTCCCCTAGGGGGTAAGTCCCTGTCAAGGAGCTCCAACTTACTCTCTCCCTCTGATAAGTTAGCCATGTTAACCCTGACTCTACTTGGGGGCATTTTCTCAATATCACCTAGCAAGTCGGGCTAGCACTGGATAGAACTAAAATGGAGAGATGCATACTACCCCCAACCAAGGATCTTCATGTGGTGGGAAGCCTCCTTGATAATTTTGCGGAGCACCTTAAAACTCTGGACGCATCGTTGTTGGGGGGTCCTTTAGAGGCCTGGTGAGTCAGGGCACTGGGCCATTGGGAGTGCGACTAGATCAACCAGATGGCATTGTTGGCCAATTTCTTTGAAGTGTGCTCGTCTCTTACGGTAGACCACTCATCGACGAAGAAGAAGGAAATGCGTCACCCAGATGGTCTGGTGAAACAATCCAACTTCCTCTTGGGTGAGCGATTCTGGTGCATTGAAGTTTTGTGCTTCAACTGGCCAAAACATCTCCGGGAAATGGTATACTGCAAGAATTTCTCACAAGATCATTAGTCCAGGCTTGGGGTATAGCCCTTGGTTGCCCCACTCGTCAACTGGAGGCGACTGGGAAACCGATAGCTATGCTGAAGCAGACCGTTGAGACAGTAGGATGGCTGATGGGGAATACGATGGGGCTGACAAACTGCCACATCTCAAGCTATACTTAGAAGAGTTCAATGACTTGGCCACCACATCACGATAAGACGGTATGGTGAATACAGTTTCTGGAATAGGGACTATGGATGTTGGTGGTGGACCATGCTATTGCTCATTCACCATCAGTACCCAGAATGACTCTCTGTGATCTCTGGTCGAGGTAGAGAATGCTCTTGGTGATGATAGTGGCATTTTCACGTCCATACCCTTCGGAGATTCCAAATTTTTGTCCTCTTAGATGTATTTGTGGAGGGATACAGGGATTCAGTGGACCTTGCATTCCGGTAGTATGAGGTTGATTCTCCTTGATCCTACACTGACCTTTGACATGGAGGATCGAGGTGAGGGTTCTATTGCTAATTCGTATTCCGCCTCATAATCTGATAATCAGACATGTTTAATCTCAGTCTGAATCTTCCCAGAATTCTTTTTATGGTAGGGATGACCATCCTTCCTACCCCAGGAAGGATCTTTGGGAGAGGGTAGATTTATGGATCAGGAAGGTCCTTCGGCCGAACTGGTGCTGGGACAGAGAGTACTTCCTCCTGAGTGAGATGGGTTGTGAGGATCACTTGGACTGATGTCAAAGGGAACACGAGGAGGACCTCTGTTTCCACTAGCGGATGTGTAGAGAGAATCTTCATGGGAAGTGCTGGAGTGGGTAGTACCTTCGTTGGATCTGGTAAGAGCATGGGTAGGACCTCCATGCTTATTTCCCCTGGCAGTGTTGGTGTGAGGAGGGTCCTCATACTAGTCAAGACGAACATGGGTAGGACCTCCATGTTGGGTTCTGATGAAGTGAGGATGACCTCCACTCCACTATTTTATGGGACTAGGAAGACCTTCTCCAGCTGCTGTAAGGACATGGGGAAGGCCCCCATGCTAGAGATTGATCGGATGTGTTACATCTCCATGCCGGCGACCAGTGGAAGGAGGAACAACTCCGTACCCGATGTCATGAGTGTAGAAGAGGCTTCCATACTAAGTGTCAATTCCATGGGGAGGACCCTCATTCGGATTTAAGGTGGAATGGGGGGAACGTCCATGCTGATCTTGGAAGCAAGGAGGACTCACATTCTCAATGGTGGCAGTATGGGGAGGACCTCTGTACTAGGTGTCGTTGCCAAGGGTCGGTCCGCGATGAGTGTTACCTACGCCGACAACCAGGAGAGTCAACCTAACCTGCCCATGGGGCTGTTGGGACCTTGATACAGGTTGGTTATATGAGTTCCCCTGCTCAACATAGACATGGGACTGATGGTATATGTCGGCGGTGGCACGATCCACAGTACTCATTGATGTTGATGCCCCTTGGGGGGAGTCCTCCTTGGCCTTTTCCCGATGCTAGTGTCGAGTCAGCCTGAGTGGGGCTAGTGGTGCAGGCACATAACTTACCTGCTCCTCAACCCATGGGGTTGGGTGACGGTGCTGGAGCGACCTAGTGGGGGCCCTCCTTGGGATCCCCTAAAACGGGATCTTAGTCGGGCTAGGCTGTACATCCCCCACCTCATCAGTGTAAGGGAGAGAGTCATCGAAGCATTCTAGGGATAGGCTCCCGAAACGGTTGTGTGTCAGAGTGGGGAGCAGTGGATCCCTGCGCGGCCCTTGGGGGCAGCGGTGGCAATGAGGTGCAGATGCCTCTAGGTCCTGTCGGGCCATGTCCCTAGTTGGGATAATCTCATCCTCCTCGTATTGTCAGACAAGGTTATTAATCACCCTTCATTGGACGAACTCAGACGGGGAGATGGGGCATAGGCGCCGACCAACTATGAATGCAGAGGCTGCCTAGTGGGAAATGAGGCCTTGCGGGTTTCCTCAATGACGTTTCCCCTACCCCTGCGTCGGTAGGTGGGTGGTGATCAGTTTACTGATACAGAAGCTTGGGTCCCGGAAGGCAAGGATATTAAATCATTCATGCCAAAAAAAGGAAATATATACCTAGTGCCCCAGCGCTATTCCATATTCCATGGCTAGTAAGAAGGACCCACACAAACAATGTTGTAGACCGGGATGTCCAACGTTCAAATTCCCCTACTTCTGGTGAGTTTCACGCCAGACCCACTATTTTCTTGGCGGGACTCGGCACCAGATACATGTATCTGGTGATACACTAGTCCACTGATGTCTCGAACACTACAAATCTACACATTGAGGAGAAAAATTTCAATTCTGGTTCACCATTTCTATTTCTGACGCTTTCGTCGGGGCGCACATCCGTCTCTTTTGGAGGATGCACAGCTGTTGCCCCGCATTCCCGCTTTCCAAAGGTGGGAGGAATCCGTCGCTTATTCAGGGATATTTTCTCCTTGATAGAAATGGGATGATGGGACGTCAATTCTACCTTTTTTGGATTCCTCCTTGGAACTTGTCATCTAGTCTGGGTCTCCCTTATATGGTAAGATGTTATTCGTGAAACTCTTCCTGGTGCCATGTCTTCATGGACGCCAATTAATTGCACTACTTTGTAAGGACATTCCAAGAGGTCTGGTCAGGGCAGCAACCTTCGGTCAGGGGAGTGTCACATTGGACATCACTGGCATGTATGGATGCTGGAATACTAACACGTCTGGGCATCTTCCCCTTATTATAGGGTTTCTCGAGGGTGCGGAAGCCCGAGGCATATGATGTCAAATGTAGGGAATTATATGCCATAAGCATGTCTCTAAGGTTTTCCTCATCTTCCCATGTTTATCACATGGTATGATGTGTGTTTAACGTCTAGTGGAGATGAATCATATTGATTGGAACACTTATGGGAGTCAATTAGATGGGTGTAACCCATTATTGGAACACTGATACTAGGGCTAACGTGTGGCTAGTAGCCCGATTGCTACTAGGAGCAGGGAGAAAGTGGGTGACATGATCTCACCCAGATGTGGTGTCCGGGGTAAGAATCATGATTGATGATGGAGGGTTGAATGAAGTGGAGGGGGAATGAGATGGAACCATTGTGAAGGTTCCTATAGTGTTGGGATTGAGCCTCGAAGAGACTTCCTACGTATCCCTGAGGTGAGGAATCAAAGTCCATGTAGTTCAAATGGTTTGGTGAACCGAAGTGAAGGGGTCAAAACCAATGTTTGTTGGGATTTAACCTCAGGGAGGCTTCCTACATACCTTACCATGACAAGGATCAAATTCCGCATAGTTCGAATGGGTGTTTGGTTAACCGACGTGAAGGGAGTTGGGAACAATGGTTATTGGGTTTGAACCTCAGGGAGTCTTCCTACATACCTTTCCTTGAAAAGGATCAAAGTCCACATAGTTCGAATGGGTGTTTGGTGAACTGACATGAAGGGGGTTGGGACTAATAGGTGTGTTGGGCTTGGACCTCAGGGAGGCTTCCTATGTACTTTTCCATGGAAAGGATCAAAGTCCACGTAGTTCAGATGAGTGGTTGGTGAACTGACATAAAGGGGGCTGTGATGAATAGGTTTTTTGGGCTTGGACCTCAGGGAGGCTTCCTACGTACCTTGCCTTGGCAAGTATCAAAGTCCACATAGTTTAGAATGGGTACATTTTAGCATTTCGTGGGATGAAAAGGGGGCATGCATTTTAATGTCATATGGGATAAAGGTGAACCGACGTGAAGGGGGTTGGAATAACTGGGTTTGTTGGGCTTGAACCTCATGGAGGATTCTTATGTACCTTTACATGGCAAGGATAAAAGTATTTGTAGTTCGGGATGGGTGGGGATTTCACTCTAGGGAGGCCTAAGAAGGATGCCATGATCAATTCCTACTCTAAGCCTACATGAGTCATGCTTGGTGTGAGAAACAAGAGGTATTAGAGACATGACGATCACATCGCAAAAGGTTCATACATGAGAAGTGGAGTGAGCATTACACTTGGTTAGCTGCCCAAATATGAAACAGGGGCTTACGCATGCTTAGAAGCCTAGGGAGATGGAGATTAGATCTTACTCCAAGATGGAGGCCTAAGTGGCGTAAAATCCAAACAGGAGAGGGATGGGATAATGGAGGTCCCTGTGACCATATCTCCCATGGTCTTTGGCAAAGAAGAAGATAGGAGAAGCATGGGTTCTTCCTCCTGCAAGAAAGGCTAGGGGCTTACAACAAGGAGGTTTCCCTTCCCCGCGGACAGGCTTCGCTCCAGCAAAGAGGATCTCATTCCATATGATTAAGATCTCACTCCCATGGAGATGAGTGGGCGTAGAGAATGTCTGAGATAGGGGACTCTACATAAAGTGCATGGGGTGAAGTCACAGTTTAATGTCATATGCTGAGGACAATGGTTCCTGGTAGTTTAACATCCTGTATCTCGGATGAGCTTGGTTCACTCTGCACCCCTTGGAATTGCATAACTGATAGCCGCCCACCCTTAGGGAAGGGAAGACATCAACATTATTGTGGTGTGAAGGTGTCGTGGAGTGATCCATTGAGGGGCCCACATTAGTGTGGCTATGCGAAGAATAAATAACCATTAGTGTGCCTATAAAAAGAATCATAAGGCTTAGAAACACCATATAAAGCACCGCCCAAGGGACTTTGAAGTAACTTCATACAAACCTAGAGGGTCGTATGTGAGAAAGTGGTGTGACATAGATATGTCTGACATAAGAGGGGTTCAGGAATGGCGCCCTAAGGTAAAAGCGGAACATGGAGCACACAAGGGGGTCTACACACAAGATAGGAAGTTGCATGCAATATGGGGTGATAACACACAATATTGGGTGACTGCGTGCAAGATGGGGTAACTGTTTGCAAGACAGAAGGATGTGCACAAAACCGGCCAGATGTGAAGGGACTTCACACACAAGAGGGATCTTTTGCACGCAAAGTAATTAGGGTAAAAGGTAATAGAATATGGTCATTCCCAAGAGGTCCCACATGAAAGAGGACCCTTGGGGGACCTGTCAAGAAATATCCAACACCTTGAGGCCATAGTTTTTTTTGCGGTCGCAGAAGATGTGTTTTTCGCATAGTAGAGCATCGGTTCATCTTCTATAACCTTCTAAAAGGGTCGGGGATTCGTTTCAATTTCTAGCAAACCCCCTAAAGGTGGTGTGCAAGGGGAGCAGCGCACAAGGGGGTTTGACGTCGCATTGGGCGCAGAAGGGTTTACAGGCCGCTGGGTACGTTGCGCGCACACTGTCCCTTCGCGCTCAGGCCTTAACTGATTTTTGAGCACGCTGTCACGATAGGGTCCTTTTGACATTGCATTGGGCGTGCAAGGTTTTTCACAACAAAAAGAGTGTTTTACGCAACCCAAATCTCTTGCACGCCAACACCTTTGGTGGTTTCTAGTGGGTTGTCGTAGAAGCCTGCCTTTGACGTTGCATTGGGCGTACAAGAGTTTGCGTGCCGGAGGGACTCTTGTGCACATCACCTAAATCTTGTGCGCACCTACCTCTCGGATTGTGGAATATTATCCTTCCCCTCAAAATAAATTTGTTGTTCTTTATCATCCCAAGCTTGTCTCTATCCAAAATTTGGTGTAAAAAATATATTAGAGAGTTATAATGATCATATAATAATGATTTATATGTTGGTTGGAAGAGAGGAGTCAGTTCTGATTTAGTGGGTGTACCAAAATTCCCTGAATATCCAACAAACAAATATCAATAAATGATTGCATATTAGAATAGTGGTGAATTTTAGTTATTCATAATCTTTAATGGTTTTCATAGAAAATTTATTTCTCATTAAATTTATTTATTTTTTGTTTTTAGGATGAGTCGAGATAAAACAAAAGGAACAAAAATTTAGTAATGTATTTTCACACTTTGTGGTGCACTACAATGCCTGATCATGAGATACAATGGGCACTATAATATGAATAGAAATAATATCCTTATTTATATTGTTACTTATTTATATTTTCATACTGAAATTTATGAATTCTGGTCATTAATCCCTAAAATATAAGGCTACAAATTCCCCTTTCAAACTGTTGAATGGGAAAATGGCCAAATGAAAAAAAATGTCCAAATGGACAAATGAACAAAATGGAAAAATGGAAAAAATGGACAAATGTAAAAATTACCAAATGAAAAAAATGGGAAAATGAAATAATGGATAAATGTAAAAATAGTGAGATGTCTAAATAGACAAATGGGAAAATGGAGAAATGACCAAATGATCAAAATTACCAAGTGACTGAATAACCAAATAGAAAAATGAAAAAATGGTCAAATGGCCTAATGACCTAATGGAAAATTATCCAAATGACAAAATTTCCAAATGACCTAATGGCATAATGGCCAAATTTCCAATTGGAAAATTGTCCAAATGGCCTGTTGCGCTAATGGCCAATTGGCCAATTGTCCTAATGACCTAATGGTCTAATGGCCTATTGTCCAATTGGTAAAATGTCCAAATAGACTAATGAAAAAATGGAATGATAGAGGATTGACCAATTGGAATAATGGCCTAATGGCTTGATCAGCCAGATGGCTAAATATCTTAATGGACAAATGGGAAAATGGTGAAATGGAAGAATCACATAATAGAATAATGAAAAAATGACCAAATGGACAAATGGGCTAATGCAAAATGTACAAATGACTAATTTTCATATTGTCCTAATGCCCAATCGACCAATTGTCCTAATTGTTTAATGGCCTATTTTCCAATTGGGCAATTGACCTAAGGGCCCAATGGCCAATTGGCCAATTGGCCTAATGTCCTAATGTCCTAAAGGAATTATAGCCTAATGGACAAATGGATAATTAAAAAAATGGCCAAATCACCTAATTAAAAAATTGGCCATATGATAAATATATAAATGAAAAATATCTAAATTGTACAAATGGGGAAATGAGAAAATGGTCAAATAGCCAAATGGCCAAATGGACTAATGAAAAAATGGATAAATTGCCAAATGGACCAAATTTACAAAATTTCAATTGGCACAACGACCCAATGGACCAATGAACAAATGGATTAATGAACCAATGTGTAAATGGAAAAATGGACAAATGGACTAATGACCTAATGTCCCAATGACCCAATTTCTAAATGGCCAGGTAGAGAATTGGTCAATTGGCATAATGGACTAATGGTATAATGACCTAATGACCTGGTGACCTAATGGCCTAATTTTCTAGTCGCCTAATTGCCAATTAGAAAATTGGACATATGAACTAATAGCCAAATTTACAAATTATCAAACAACATAAAAAATAAATGAACTTAATGAACAAATGATCAAAATTACAAATTGAACGAATATCTTAATAAAAAAATTGCAAATGGAGAAATGGCGAAATGGCCAAATAGCCAAATGGAGAAATAGACAAATAGAAAAAATGTCCAAATGTACTAATGGACTAATGGTCTAATGGCCTAATTGAGTAATGACCTAATTTCCTAATGGAAAAAATGGCTAAGTGGGAAATTTTACAAATGGACAATTGGCCTAATGTACTAATGGCATAATGGATAATTGACGAACAGGAGAATTGGACTAATGAAAAAATATTCTAATGGCCTAATGGCTTAATGTCCTAATGATCTAATGGACTATTGGAAAATTTAAAAATTATAATAATGGTGTAATGTCCTAATGATTTATTATCCAACTGGCATAATGGAAAATTGGTCTATTGGCTAAATGGCCTAATGTCCAAGTTGGCCAAATGGAAAAATGAAAAAATGGACAAATAGTCAAATGACCAAATCGAAAAAACAACCTAAAAAATGAACTTAATGACCAAAAGATAAAACCTACCAACTAAATGAATATACTAATGAACAAATGGTCAAATGACCAAAAGGATAAATGTCAAAATGGAAAAATGGCCAAAGGGCCAATTTTCCAATTGGACAAATGTACAAAATGAAAAATGTATAAATGGAAAAAATTCCAAATATACAGTTGTCCAAAAGAAAAAAATACCAAAAGGCCAGTTGGAAAAAATTCCAAATAGCTAATTGGATAATTGTACAAATGGAAAAAAGGCTAAATGGACAAAGGCTGAAATTAATAATGGACAATTGACCATATTAATAATCAACCTATCCAAAAAATAAACCTAATGACCAAATGATCAAAACTATCAAGTGTATGAATAAATAGATATCATAACACAAATAGAATTGAAAAAAATGAACATACAAGAAGAATCCATATCATACCATTTTAACCATGGTAATTAGTAATATTTTTAGGTTATACCACTAGTATTAAATTTCTAATTAAATGTGTATTTAGATGATTCTTTATTTTATGGATTTCTTCAACAACTATAATTTTAATCCATTTTAGGTTTATCAATTTAATATTATTAAATAATTTAGTATTATACTAATCAATTCCATTTTCAGAAAGAGACATTGGGAATCAAAGGCCTTGTTCCTCAAGTAAAATAATATTTCTCAAGTAGGTAGAAAAAGAACAAAAATACTTTAAATGGATAGACCAAATGAAATATTTTATGTTTTTTATTGAAATTTTAAATTTTGATACATAATTAATAATTAAATATCTTGTTTTTATTTTAAATAGTGTTCTATAGAGGCCCTCAATGAGAAAGAAGCTGACAACTTTGAGCCAAATGATCATTTGAGACAGGTATCAATCGAGGAGAACAAGGGGAGAGTCTGATGTCAACCCAGAAAAAACATCAACCCAATTGGTATTGGCCCTCATTTGGTACCTCTCAATCCTCTCACACTATTGATATGAAAAACTCTCTTACATAAGTAGCAAGGTCAAAAAAATCACTATAAAGGAGTGTAAAATAGGAAAACAATTCACCTAAAACTTCTAAAAATCTATGTTAGTTATATGTCTGTCACTTACATCAAAGGATGATTTTGTTTTTGATTAATATATGGCATAAATTCACTCTTTATATGATGCCCCAATTGATTTCAATGAGTTCCTAGTGGCAGTTGAGCTAATGATACTGCTGGTGGTGGTTGAGGTGGTAGTAATGACGATGAAGATGATGATGATGGTGATGGTTCTATAGATGATGATGTTGGTGATGGTGGTGATGTGGATATTGATAATGGAGATGATTATGATGATGATGGTGACGGGAGAGATGTTTATCCACTCTATTTTTGACTTATTAGTAAATAGACATGTGGATTTTGTTTAATCACTTGACTGGATTGGTTGTATGGATGTATATGGATGTATATGGATGTATATGTATGTTATAGTATTGTAAATGGTTTGAAAATTATTAGAAGAAGTTGTTTGTATACTAAATATACAATATATATATATATATGTATCTTTGAATGTGTACAAGAGTTTTTATTTTTTTATAGGTTCATGATGGACTGGAAGGGCTACTGCTTCCAGTTTGGGACAGTTTTCTATACTCAGAGTTTAATGAACCATGGGTATATGTTTTCTAGTGGGACATGATATAGATATGGTTTCTCCTAACTATGGGTATTGATATATACCCATGATTTAACTAAAAATGTGGGTATTATGACAATGTCCTAGGCTATATCCATGGTTCTATAGAAACTGTGGGTATATATCTATAACGATAGTTCTATAAACCAAAGTTCATAGAACCATGGGTATAGCCTATACCCACAGTTTTATGGGATATAATAATATTTATAAAGTGTGGGTATAGGCTATGTTTCTTGTAGTGTTTTTATTTGGTTGATTCCTCTTTTAGGTGAGATGTAAATTTTGTAGACTGTGCATGGGAATCAAGTGGTGGTGGGTGGTATAACTTGTTATTTTTCTTGTTATTATTTTATTTTGATTTATGGAAGTGTTTGAGGTTTTTAGTGGTTATTGAAATGTTTTCAAAGTGGTGTATTGATTTTTTTTCTTGGGTTCATTAATTTTTTTAGCATTATGCCTCCCTAGAGACATCTTGTGAAACCACGAGGAGATTCCAGGGAGTCTTCACCCTCACCAATTGATTGGAGAATCATAGAAGAAGTGTTTTAGGCTATCTGAGCACTGGATTAGGGAGTAGGATCTGGTATTACCATGTTAGGGAAGTCTAACTAGGACCTAAAAAGGAACAATCTTAGGATTTCTTCAAGAACAAGCCTCATTCATTTAGGGGTAGCATGAATCCCTAATAATTTGAGGATTTGATTGTGAAAATTATAAGGATGATTGGGATTATGGATAATCATGAGACTGTTAAAGTGAAGTGTGTTTCCATTTTTTTAGAAGATCACAGTCAAAGGTGGTGGGACTCAGTGGTTCAATTTGGGAATCAGGAGAAGATGGGTTGGAAGGACATCAATGACATTTTCAATAAGAAATATTTACCTGAGACCATGTCCTTCGCCAACACTTGAGAGTTTCTAGATCTCCACCAAGGGGATCAGACCATGATAGAGGATGATAACTGCTTCGATGAGTTGGTTCATTTCACACTCGAGGTAGTCTCCAAGGACTAGATGAAGGCTCAACGGTTAGAAATAGGGTTGTATCCAGATATCTAATCCCAAGTTTTCCTGTTCAAGTTGAAGATGTATGATGAGGTGGTTAATCGATAACTGATGGTGGAGATATACCATGCTAGCTTGCTTGGTTTTTCTAAGGTAGCTCCAGAAGTGGTACAAGGTAGTGTTAGTTCATTTACATAGAAGAGGAAGCGAGACAAGTAGGAAAAGTGGGGAGGTGGTAGATCATAATTTCCTTCATGAACTCATTTATATGCGGATTTTGATGTTGGATTAGTCCTATTCCAATAGTTTGGAATGTCGGGGAATTCATAATCAGTATTAACAACCACACCTAGACCATTCCCTTGGTATGGAAATATGGGAAACTTGAAACAGTTTTAAAGAGATACACATCTATATCATTCTATATTAGGCTCTGTAGTCCTTAGGGGTACGATAACCCAATCAGAACTATACAGAATAACAAGATCTTGGTTTGGTGGTCATTGTGGTCTGGATATATCTAATTCTAGATAAATCTGTATTAAGGTAGTGAAACAGGTCAATAAGCATCCTTAGGTTGAATCATAGATGATGCACCACCATGCTATGGATCCCATTCTAGTAGAATCAGATGTAGTACCTTCAATGGTTTGAGGTATGTTTTTTATTATACCATCCATAGATGGTAATCTATTTGAAATAGGTGATTATAATTAACTTATTTTCTCAAATTATGTATTTATTGAAATTTACAACTGATCTTATTCTATATGTGTGGGAGTCAGTGACACCGCATGGTAAGAAGATGGAGCAAGGTTATAGGTGACCATATTGTACACTCACTCTTCCAGGGTTCAATATGGAAGGGGAATTCCTGGTTATGGAAATGGATCTCCTTGATGTGATACTCATTATAGATTGGATAGTGATATTTCAAGATCACATAGATTTCTATCGGTAGTGAGTGAGTTTTGTGGAACATGATGGGACTACACAGGTGAATGAAATCTTTGGCTAGGACATACTATACCCCCACTTACAAAATTGGGAAACCATGTTTTTTAGGTCTCATCACTAATGTTGGAGGATGATGGTAGTGGTTCTAAGAGTGGACT
The DNA here is from genome assembly GCA_963277665.1 of Viscum album. NCBI lineage: Eukaryota > Viridiplantae > Streptophyta > Magnoliopsida > Santalales > Viscaceae > Viscum > Viscum album. Next base: position 2,005,053,857 of record OY728138.1, read on the forward strand.
ACCTCTCATAGTGGATGTGTTCCAAGATGTATTTTCAGATGATTTTCAGGCTTTCCTCCAGAGAGGGGTGTGGAATTCATCATCAATTTAGCACTAGGGAAACTACCGATATCTATTCCCTAGTACCATATAGACCACACTGACTTGAGGTAACTAAATATACAGATGGATGATTTGGAATCCAAAGGATTAATTCACCCAAGAGTCTCAACTTGGGCTAGACCAATTTTGTTTGTAATGAAGGCCAATGGATTTATCTAGTTTTTCATTAATTACCGAAAGCTGAAAAAAGAAACGATCAATAATAAATACCCATTTCCCTGTATTGATGACTTATTTGATTAGTTCAAGGGGGAAAGGTTTTTATCCAATATTGATTTGTGCTCTAGGTATCAATAGGTCAGAGTGAGAGAAGTGGATGTTCCTAAGACGACTTTTCGAAGCATGTATGACCATTTTGAGTATTTATTTAATGCTTTTGGGGTTAAAAAATGGTCCACCATTTTCAATGTAACTTATTAATATGGTGTTCCATTAGTTCCTTGACTACTTTTTCATGGTGTTTTTGGAAAATATCATGGTTTATTCTAGGATTGAGGAAGTTCATGAGTAATATTTGAGGACCGTGTTGGGAACTCTTCGGGATCATCACATCTATTCTAAGTTCTATAGGTTTAATTTTTGTAATAGGGAGGAAAAGATAATGGGCCACATGATTTCATAACGTGGGGTTTTGGGGGAAACTGAGAAGATTAAAGAAGTGATATCATGGTAGAAGATGAAGAACGTCTTTGAGATCCAGAGTTTCTTGGGTCGGGCGGGTTATTACTTATAGTTTTTTGAGATATCTCATAGATTTCTTCAACCATGACAGAACTTACCCTGAAAGAGGTAATGTTTTAGTGAATCCCAGAATGTCAATAATCTTTTTAGTAGCTTAAGTGGAAATTGACCAAAACTCATATTTTGATCATTCCCAAAACTAGAAAGGGAAACATGATCTATTGTGATGAATCAGGTAAGGGTCTTGGGTGTGTGTTGATGCAGAATGATCATGTAGTGGTGTATGGTTCTCACCAACTCAAAACACATGAGAAGAATTACCCAACCCATTACCTGAAATTACTAACAATGATGCATGAATTAAAGAGGTGGCATCATTACCACTTCAGGGAGGAGTTTATATTTTAATCAGATCAAAAGTGCTTGGATTATATTTTCATCAAGATGGATATGAATCTAATGCAACATAATTGGGTCAAGTACCTTCGGGGGTTTGATTTTGATATCTTGTATACCTAGGGAAAAGTTATTGGGGTAGTAGATTCCTTGAGCAAGAAAATACTGATGCAAGTGGTGAAAGAGTCCAACAATGAGTTTACATTGATTAGGATTTTTCCCAGATGCATCTGGAGACTAAGGAGCACAATAGAGGTTAATTAATGAATTGTTTTTAATTAAAACCCTCCCTTCTGTAGTTGATTTAAAAATAGAAACCTTATGATGAGCTGTGAAAGTAGTCTTTGTAGTCCATAAATAGTGGGGAGGTTCCTAGAAGTTGGTCCTTGTCTTTAGATAGAGTTATTTTCTTAAAGGGTTGTGTTCTTTTTCCATTATCACTTCATTAGTTGGTGATGCAGGATGACCACCAGTCTTAGTGGACCATTCATGCCCGTACCAAAAAGAAGTTTTATGATGTGTGTTGTCAGTTTTTGTGGCCTATCATGAGGAGGAGCATAACAAATTTTGTATCCAGGTGTTAGACCTATCATTAGGCTAAAGTCAAGAAGCAAAATCCATCAGGTTTTTTTATCCATTACCCATTCCTACCTAGATGTGGGACAAGGTCCCCATGGATTTAATTATTGGATTACCTCGTATACACTATGAATAGAACACCATATGGGTAGTGATTTACCATCTGGCCAAATCACCCCATTCCATTCTGATTAGAGATTCACCCAAGGTGGATGAGTTGGGTTAGTTGTATATATAGGAGATGTAACACCCCGAACCTAGTTATCTAGATTCGGTGCATTATTATATAACATTGAAATTATCACAAAATATCAAGTCTCGAAAGACCAATTAGTTTAGTAGCCATGGAAATACTAAATACATTCATAAGTTTTACATTGCATTATAAAATGAAAAACTAAAAAAACATAGTCTCCATATTCCACACAAATATCCCTTAGAATATCCCTAAAGGTCAGTCATAAAATACTTGTTTGCAACCTGGAAAAAATAAAACATATAAAGGGGTGATCTCAGATGCTCTGTAAGGAAAAAAATATAGCGGAAACTTTCATAAATAAGCATTAACATTTTAGGAAATGTAAGACTAAAACAAAAGCCTTTAAAACTTGAACTTCAGCATAATATGAAAAAGATAAAATCAAATAATTCCATTTAATTATTCACATGGATATTCTACTAGATGAATAATCGCATTCCATATCAATAACCACTTTCATAATTATGGAATGCATAATGCCTGACTTCATAACCTCATAGTCAAGGCCTTGTGCCCATAATACAAATACGATTTTTTCAAGGCCTTGTTCCAAGACATTAGTTTGTCTCATGAGACCTACCGATGCATCAAGGAGCTATAGCGGGTTCCGCCCGTCACTTACTAAGTCCAATGAATTCCTTATATGAAAAGTTTTAAACATAACATAAACATTCGTGTTAAAACTAGCATTGGAAATGTCAATATTTTATAAATAAAAAATTAATGGTGTAAAAATAATACATCCAAATTAAAAAATATTACAATACCTTTAGTAAAATATAGAATTTTTGTATCATAACAAATCAACTTCAAATAATATTAAAATCCATCAAAGGATGTTGACATAGATGAAATCAAAACTTTTTTAGAGAAATATCTCTTTCTATTTTGAAATCATTTAAAAGTCATATAATTATAAAAGAAAACATTTATTTTTAAAATATTCTTATAAGATTGTATGGTAAGCTTTGATGATGTTATAACATAGGAAAATAACTGCACCCACCATATAAGTTAAAAAACATTCTTACCTTAATTTTTTTCGAAAAGGTCATAAAGTACCATGTTTGGAAGATGAAAAAAAGATTCATTTCAAACCATTTTATAAGAAGTCAAACAAGGGTATAAATGACTTTAATCCATAGTCTAGTAAATAGTAAAAATGTTTTGGAATACATTTTTATGAAACAAGGATGTGGATGACAAAGAGGTCCTAGTAGATACTTATGTAAAAACAACCTCAGATAATAAAGTGATTGTGAAATTAACCCTTACGTTGTACTTTTCCTTGGTTGAGGGTAGGTTAACCTCCTGTATAATGGTGAAATAATTTTTATTAAATTATACAATAACCATATACATTAATATGATATCATATATGATCTTCTAATATTACTTTGTTAATGATATTTCAGTAGTATCATCGTTTCGGGTGTCAACTGATTCATTTTCCTTTATATGATTTGTTACGTAAGTAATTTTGGTTATGGATAGGATGTATATTATTCATATTCATAATGATACTAATTCTTTAAACATTATTTTTTTAATCATGTAAGGAAAATTATTTTTGAATGGATACGATGCGGAATGAATCTCATTGCCTTCGTGGAGACGGTAATCTGTAGTTATGCACGAGCGAAAATATCATTATTTTGATAAAAAAATCATATATAATTGGATGATATATCATATATAAATAATAATTATCATGTTATATTTATTATTCACATCATTTATACTCATTATTAAACCCTTCCAAATGATTTAGTGTTTGAATAACAAACTTTACCACGACGTGGAGACGGTAATCCGTACGTATGCACATATGGTGACTTTGTCATTTATATGATGAATATGGTTGTACCGTTTTTATAATAAAATCATACTATATAGAAGATACTGGAGTTATTATTTTATAATGGAAACAACAAATAAAGAGTAAGTGGAAGATGAAAAGAACTTGGAAGAGGTGATGAAATATTTACCTCTTCTTCGGGTTCTTCCTTTTGATTTGATCAAAAGGGCTCCTTAAGTGGGATATACGACTAAAGGAAGGCCTCTAGGATGAATAGAGGACATTTGAGAGGATATTTAGGAAGGAGGTTTTCGATATAAATGGCTTTGAAGGTGTGAATTTGAGAGAAGGGGAAGTTCCCTTTTATAAGAGAGGTGGGGGTCACTTTAGGAAAAGCTTGAAATATTATTTTAGAATAAAATCATTTTCGGTTTCTAATGGATAAAAAATGAATTATTTAAAATATAATGTGGGGATGGGTCGAAAAAATCTCAACAAATAGGTTTTAGACAGGTTTAAGTTATCATATTAAATTTTTCTTTTAGATTTAACTCTTAGTTAAATAGTTTGACATTTACCATGTCTCTTTCTATTTTTATATGATATGGTTAATAAACTTACTATAAACTTCCCATAGAACCCCAATAGGTTCATTAATGACATATATGACATTATTAAGGCCTTTTGAATGAGCCTTAGATTTTTAGAAATATTATATCAACCAATAATATAGTATTTGTTTTAAAAAATCAATTATGTCAATTTTGGAATTATTTAATAAATGATTTTTGTTAAAGTCTTGAAAACATTATTAATTCGAAAATAATTCATATGTTAAATCCTAACATGTCATATTAACCTATAAATTTTTTGTAATTCATAAAAAGTCTCAAATTACATTTATTTGGATATTTATAATATGAAGTATTTTAATATTTTATTATTAAGGTAATTACTGCATCATCATTGTTTCATAAATAAATCAACTTATTTAATGTATAAAAGTTATAAATAAAATATCATAATTTAGGTAATATTTTAATATTTCTAATGAATATTTATAGTAGAATTTATATTTTGTATAAACCTATATTAAAAATGGTTTAGTTATTAAACTTTGAATTTAACTCTTTTAACTTTTCTTTAAATAAAATAATAATAAATGTACTAATCTGATCCAAGTGGACCTAAAAGATCATAGTTTTTTCCTAAGGTTGTTTTTTGTCGAATTAAACTTATAAAATAGAATTATGACAAGTGTTAGGATAATAATAATATCATTTTTACATTTAATTACCCTATTTACTTTTAACTGTGGTAAATCAAAGTAAAAAGTTACTATTCACCAAAAATTATTTTAATCTTATTAAACCAAATTTTTCTTACTGATATCGACCATGTCTCTCAAATTTTTAAAATTCCACTCACAGAAGTGATAAAATTAAGTTTTATACAAATTTGCAGATGCTTCTAAGAGGTGGGTAAAATACGGTAAAAAAGTTCGATAAAATTTTATATATATAAAGTTATTATAAAATGACTCCAATGAACTATGTTGAACATATGTAGGTATTATGTATCTATTTTGACCTAAAATAAATTAAAATATAATAACTAATTATTTAAATAAAAAAGTCGGTTTTAACCAATAATGTAGTGTTTTTTCACTATTCATCAAAAATTGAAAGTTTTCAGATAATTCCAAAAATTCACCCTAAGATAATTTCGATATTCCAAATCCAAAAATAAAGTGCATTTTAGAAGATAAAATTTATAAAATTTCAAAAAGTGATAATTACTATTCATAATGGCTAGTTTGATTGGTTGTGGTGTGTTTGAACTCAAAGTTGCGAACAACACAAGCTATTGTATTATTCAAAGAGAAACTTACCGTGGAAGATTTGGGTGTTACATTCCCCCCTCCTTAAAATAATTTCATCCTGGAAATATCATGAATATTACTGCATAAAAAGATTTGGGTGGTGCTTCATCATAAGTTCCTATGGTTCCCACGTTTCCTCTTCCTTCTTATGGTTTCTCCATAGAACTTTTACCATACGAGTCGTCTGATTTCTCAACACTTTTTCTCTTGTATTAAAAATTATGATAGGCTCTTCACAATAAGAAAAATCAGGTTCCAGTTCTATTTCTTCATAGGTGAGTACATGCGTTGAGCTAGGCATGTATTTCCTCAATAGTGATATGTGGAACACATCATGAACTTTGGAGAGACTTAGAGGAATTGCCAAATGATAAGGTACAAATCCATTTCGTTCTAGAATTTCGAAAGGTCCTATGTACATGGGACTCAATTTACCCTTTTTACCGAAACGTATAACACCCTTCCATGGAGACACCTTCAAGAAAACATGGTCTCATACTTGAAATTCCAAATCCTTCCTTCAATTATCGGCATAGATCTTTTTTATACTTTGGGATGCTTTGATGTGGGTTTGGATAAACTTTACCTTTTCCATTTTTTCCTCAACAAGTTATGGGCCTATGAGTTTTCTTTCACCAACATCATCCCAAAAAGTTGGTGTGTGACATCTTTTTCCATATAATGCTTCATATGGTGCCATCTGAATACTTGAATAGAAGCTATTGTTATAGGAAAATTATACCAGAGGTAATTATTAATCCCAAATATCTTGAAAGTCAAGTGAGAAAGATCTCAACATGTATTATAAGGTTTGAATAGTCCATTCTGATTGTCCATTAGTTTGAGGGTGGTAGGCAGTGCTCAAACGAAGTTTAGTATCCAGGGCATTCTGAATACTTTTCCAGAATCTTGATGTAAAATAGGGATCATGATCAGAAACAATTGATATGGGTACTCAATTAAGTCTTACAACTTCATTAATATATAGTCTTCCTAGATGTTAAAGGGGTAAATCTTCTCTTATAGAAAGAAAATGTGCTGACTTGGTAAGACGATCAACAATGAACCATATTACATCATTCCTTCTAGGTGTCTTAGGTAGTCCCATGGAAAAGTCCATCGTAAGATTATCCCATTTCTACTCAGGTATGGGAATAGGTTGCGTGACTCCTCTAGGCTGTTGCCTTCTATCTTTCACTTGTTGACAAACCATATATCTTGAAAAAAAATCAACAATCACCCTCTTCATGTTTTCCCACCAAAATAATTCCTTCAAATCTCTATACATATTAGTACTACCAGAGTGTATAGTGAAATTAGAGCTATGGAAATCATTAAACAATTCCCTTTTTAGATCTGGTATATCGGGAACACAAAGTCTATTCCCAAATTTCGAAATCCCATATTCATATATGAAGTCACTCAATCTACCATCATTCACAGCTTTAATCTTCTTTGAAACTCCTCATCATCAGCCTGAGAACTTTTTATCCTTTCTAGTAAAGATGGTTTGGAAACCATTTGAAAACGTATTGATGTTTAACCTTCCATGATTATTCCCAAATCCATTTTCACTATATCCATGAAAATATGATCCCTTTCAACTCTCATCTTGTTCAAAACTCCATGATCCTCTCTCCTCAAAGCATCTTCCACCTTATTTTCCTTCCCCGAGTGGTAGTGTTTTGTGCAATCATAACCCTTGAGTAGTTCAAGCTAGCTCTTACGCCTCATGTTGATTTCTTTCTGTGAGAAAATATACTTCAAACTCTTATGATTGGTATATATCTCACATTTTCCCTAGAGAGATAATGACTCCATATCTTCAAAGAAAAGATTACAGCAGCTAACTCAAGATCATGAGTAGGATAGTTTTTATCATGAATTTTTAGCTATCGTGGTGCATAGGAAATAACCCTATCATTCTACATAAGGACACAACCAAGTCCTTTCTTTGCTGCATCACTATAAATAACAAACCCATCATTCCCCGATGGTAGAGTCAAGATAGGAGCATTGACTAATATTCTCTTTAATTCTTCAAAACATTGTCCACACTCTTTTGTCCAAACAAATTTAACCCCTTTACATGTGAGCTTGGTTAATGGGTTAGCAAATCCGGCAAAATTCTGGACAAAATGCCGATAATAACCTACTAAACCAATAAAACTACATACCTCAGTTATACTCGTCGGTGATGGACATTCTTGGATTGCTCTTGTCTTAGAAGGATCTACAGAGAGTCCATCCTTAGAGACAATATGTCCAAGAAAAGAAGGCTCCTAAAGCCAGAATTCACACTTGCTAAACTTCCTGTATAATTCATTTCTTTTGAGGGTTTTCAGAATGGTGCGCAAGTGATTTTCATGATCTTAATAGCTTTTGGAGTATACCAGGGTATCATCAATAATTACCACTAGAAAGTAACCGAGATACTCCTTAAAAATTATATTCATTAGATCCATGAAAACAGAGGGTGTATTAGTCAATCCAAAAGGCATTACTGTAAATTCATAATGCCCATACCTAGTTCAAAATTCTGTTTTTGGGATGTCTTCATTCTTCAAACACAATTGATGACATCCATATTGTAGTTCAATATTTGAAAAATATTGAGCTCTAGGAAGTTGTTTGAATAAATCATCAATGTGAGGTAGGGGATACTTGTTCTTTGTTTTTATAGAATTGATCTCCCTGTTGTCAATGCACAACCTCATAGATCACTCTTTCTTTTTAATAAAAAGGAAAGGGCTCCCCATGGAGAAACACTAGGGAGAATAAAGACCTTATTACTCAATTCCTTTAGTTGTTTAGTTAGTTCCAATAATTCCGAAGTGTCCATTGTATAAGGGGTCTTCGATATGAGCCTTGAACCAGGAATTAAATCAATGGAAAACTCAATTTCTCATTCTGGAGGATGTCCAGGTAAATATTATGGAAACACATCAACATATTATTCTACAATAGGTATATCCTCTACTTGAACATTCCTTTCCTCACCCATAGTTATTTTATTCTCTTCCTACCCAATAATTGAATTTAGTTGAGCTATTAGGGGTGGATATATATAAGAATCAAATGGTGACATTTTTTTTCTAAAGATAAGGTACTCCTTATCATCATCAAAAAATTGTAACATCCTTCTTATTAAAATATTTTTTTTTGCATTTTGGTCCGAAATCCAATCCATAATGAGGATTATATCAAATTCAATCATGGGTATCACGATGAGATCAACAGATAAATAACATTTATATGCTTTAATGAGAACTGATTCAGAAAACTTTGTTGTAATGATACTTCCCTTAGGAGTTTTTACTAACAAATATCTTATTAAATCAAATTGGAAATATCTAATTTTCTTAGCAAACTAGGAAGATATGAAACAATGCAATGATCCATAATTAAATAAATCATTTTTTAAACTTGAGGAAACCATTAAATTACCTACCACCATGTCTTTCGGAGCTTCAACCTCAGCAGTAGTGATAGCATAAGCTTGGACTTGATCCCTTGTCCTTTTATGAGCTATGTTTCCTTGTCACTTAGGAAAATTATTTTCATAATTCCCAATTTCTCTACAATTGTATCATTCAACATTGGGAGGCTCTTTCTACCCCTTGCAATCACGAACATGGTGGCCTTTTTCACCACACTTGTAACATACTCCCATTCCCTTCAAGAAAGTACAAGGGTGTTTCTTCCCATATTTCTTGTAGGAAGGATATTAAACTTTTCCCTTCTTCCCCTTATTTCCATTTCTATAGTGTTCATCAGATCTCTTTTTCTCCTACTTTTCTTTAAAGTCACAAGACTTAAAGAATTATTTTTCTGTCTTGATAACACATGAGATAATTATCTTTATATGACGAGAAGGATTGTGAGACTAATGCTAGACAAAGAAATTATTTTAACCAATCAAATAATCTATCAATATAAATCCTTGGGTTACATATATAATCTGTTGCATGCCTTGTGAACCTTCTAAAGTTAGCCTCATTTTGGGACATTCTTATCCTCCTTTTTCCTAAGACTCAGAAATTGTCTTTCCATATCTGCTCGATGGTCATGAAGAAAGTATTTTTCCATGAAAATCTCTTTAAACTCCCTCCATTACATGTTCAATACTTCATCATCTTCCTTTGTGTTTTGGATTAATGACCACCATTGATCTGCATATCCCGTGAGGCGATAAACATCCATGACAACTTTATCCCTTTCGCCACTCCCTAAAGCATGAAATATTTTCTCTAAGGAATTTTTCCATTGCTCAGATACTAATGGATTTTTACTCCCATTGAATTTTGGTGTTTGTTTCCTCATGAAGAGGTCTAATATTGATCCTCCACGTTGTGGATTAGGGAGCTCTATACGAGTAAGGTTATTATATATAACCTGAGTGAGTTGTCCCAGTATGGTGATAAGCTGATCAGAACCAGTTGCTTTACCAGCTCCACTATAATTATCTTGAGTATGAGGGAAATCCCTACATGGATTATGTGTATTGATACAGTTTCAATTCCTTCCACTAGGTGCCATTTCTAAACAATAGAATACACTAGATTAGTTTATGAATCACAATAAATAATTCCAAACTTGTAAAATAGTTAACATAAGTTGAATAGTTTATGGATATAATCCATAATCATAAAAATGTTTTCTTTAAGTAATTATATACTTATAAACCATTCACAGTGGTTTTTTAAATAAAATGAGAATTATCCTAAGCATATCCCCCGACAGTATTGTATCTAAGAGTGCATCACGACCCGTTGTCATGTACCGGTTCCCGTTCGAGTCTAGCTCAAAGCAGAGTTTTTGGGTTTTACCCCTAGGTACATCTGTGATAGATATGCCTCTACATGCTTATATCTAGACAAGGATATATTTCTTGGAAAACTCACAAAATCTCTACAATACCAAAATTCTAGGAAGTTCTTCTATACTAATCCTCAAAGTCTATCTTAGGGTAATGAATTCTAATCTGAGTTTTTCTAAATCTAGCTTCTGAGGTTTGTAATAAAATTCCTCTGATACCAACTGTATTACCCTGACCCTAGTTACCGAGAGTCAATGAATTATTATATAACATTGTAATGATCACAAAAAATCAAGTCTCGAAAGACCGATTAGTTTAGTAGCATCGGAAATACTAGATACATTCATAAGTTTTACATTACATTATGAAATGAAAAACTACAACAACATAGTCTCCATAGGCCACAATCATATCCCTTATAATATCCCAGCAAGTCATTCATAATATACTTATTCACATCTTGGAGAAAATAAAACATAGAAAGGGGTGAGCTCAGACGATCAGTAAGGATAACAATATAGCGGAAACTTGCATAAATAAGAATAAATATTTAAGGAAATGTAAGACTAAAACAAAAGAATTTAAAACATGAACTTCAACATAATATGGAAAATATAAAATCAATTAATTCCATATACATATTCACATGGATATTCTACTAGTCGAATAATCACATGCAATATCAATAGCCACTTTCATAATGATGGAATGCATAATTCTAGACTTTATAACCACATAGTCAAGGCCTTGTCCCAAGACTACAAATAAGATTTTTTCAAGGCCTTGTTCCAAGACACTATTTTGTCTCATGAGACCTACAGATGCTTCGAGGATCTAGAGTAGGCTCCACCTGTTATTTACTAAGTCTAATGCATTCCTCATATGAAAAGGTTCAAACATTACATAAACATTCGAATTAAAACTATCATAGGAAATGTCAATACTTTATCCATAAACCATGAATGGTGTAAAAATAACACATTCAAAGTCAAACATATCACAATACCTTCAATACAATATGGAAGTTTTGTATCATAACAAATCAACTTCAAATAAGCTTAAAATCCATCAAAGGATGTTGATATAGATGAAATCAAAACTTTTTTTTAGAGAAATATATCTTTCAATTTTGAAATCATTTATAAGTCATATTTTTATAAAATAAAACATTTATTTTAAAAATATTCTTATAAGCCTGTAATGGAATATTAGATGATGTTATAATGGTGGAAAATAGCTGCACCCACTGTATAAGTTAAAAAAACATTCATACCTTAATTTTGTCGAAAAGGTCATAAAGTACCATGTTTGGAAAACGACGGAAAGATTCATTTCAAACAATTTTATAAAAAGTAAAACAATGGTATAAATGACTTTAACCCATAGTCTAGTAAATTGTAAATTTTTATTGAATATATTTTTAAGAAACATGGATGTGGATGATAAAGAAGTCCTAGTAGATACTTACGTAAAAACAACCTCAGATAATAAAGAGATTGTGAAATTAACCCTTAGGTTGTATTTTTCCTTGGTCGAGGGTAGGTTAACCTCTAGTATAATGGTCAAATAAGTTCTATTAAATTATACAAGAACCATATACATTAATATGATATCATATATGATCTTCTAATATTTCTTTGTTAATGATATTTCAGTAGTATCATTGTTTTGGGGTTAACTGATTCATTTTACTTTATATGATTTTTTACATAAGTAATGTTTGTTATGGATAGGATGTATCTTATTTATATTCATAATTATATTATGTCTTTAAAAACTATTTTTTTAATCATCAACTGAAAATTAGTATTGAATGGATACGATGGGGAATGAATCTCATCGCGTTCGTGCAGACCGTAATCCGTACGTACGCATGAGCGAGAATTCCATTCTTTTGATATTAAAATCATATATAATTGGATGGTATATCATATATACAGAATCATTATCATGTTATTTTTATTATTTACATCATTTATACTCATTGTTATACCCATCCAAATGATGAAGTGTTTGAATAACAAACTACACCACGACGTGGAGAAGGTAATCCGTACATACCCACATATGGTGACTTTGTCATTTATAGGATGAATATGGTTGTAACATTTTTATAATAACATAAAAGTATATAGAATATACTGGAGTTATTATTTTAGGATGGAAACAACAAATAAAGAGTAAGTGGAAGAAGAAAAGAACTTGAAAGAGGTGATGAAATATTACCTCTTCATCGGGTTCTTCCTTTTGATTCAATCAAAAGGGCTCCTTAAGTTAGATTTATGAAAATAAACGGCCTCTATAATGAAGGGATGACAATTTAGAGGGTATTTGGGCAGGTTTTGGCCGAGCCAAATGGCTTTGAATATGTGAATTTGAGAGAAGGGGAAGTGCCTTTTTATAAGATAGGTGAGGGTCACTTTAGGAAAAGCTTGAAATATTATTTTATAATAAAATTATTTTCGGTTTATAATGGCTCCAAAATGAATTATTTAAAGGATAAGGTGGGTATGGGTCGAAAAAACCTGAACCAATAGGTTTTAGATAGGTTTAGGTCATCATATTTACGTTATCTTTTAGATTTAACTCTTAGTTAAACAGTTTGACATTTACCATGTCTCTTTGTATTTTTATATTATATGGTTAATAAACTTACTATAAACTTCCAAGAGAACCCCAATAGGTTCATTAATGACATATATAATATTATTAAGGCCCTTTGGTAGAACCTTATATTTTTAAGAATATTATATCAACACATAATATAGTATTTTTGTAAAAATTCAATTATGTCAATTTTGACATTATTTAATAAATGGTTTTTGTTAAAGTCCTAAAAAAATTATTACTTCGAAAAAAATTCATATTTTAAATCCTAAAATGTCATATTAACCAATAAAATTAGTGTAATTCATCAAAAGTATCAATGTATATTTATTTGGATATTTATAATATCAATTATTTTAATATTTCATTATTAAGGTAATTACTACGTCATCACTGTGTCATAAATAAATTAAATTATTTAATGTATAAAAATTATAAATAAAATATAATTATGTATGAAATATTTTTATATTTCTAATTAATATTTATAATCGAATTTATATTATGTATAACCCTATATTAAAAATGGTTTAGTTATTAAACATTGAATTTAACTCTTTTAACTCTTCTTTATATAAAATAATAACAAATGTCCTAATAAAATCCAAGTGGGAATAAAGGATCATATTTTATTCCTAAGTTTGTTTTTTATCGAAGTACACTTATCAAATAGAATTAGGAAATGTGTTAGGATACTAATAATATCAGTTTTACCCTTAATTACCCTATTTACTTTTAACCGTGGCAAATAAAAGTAAATAGTTACAATTTATGAAAAATATTTCCATCTTATTGAAACAAATTTTTCTTACTGATATCAACCATGTCTCTTGTATTTTTTAAATTCCTCTCATAGAATCAGTAAAATTATGTTTTATACAAATTTTCAAATGCTCCTAAGAGGTGGGTAAAATACAGTAAAAAAGTTCGATAAAAGTTTATATATCTAAACTTATTATAAAATGACTCCAATGAATTTTGTTGAACATATATAGGTATTATTATCTATTATGACCTAAAATAAATTAAAATAAAATAACTAATTATTTAAATAAAAGTCATTTTTAACCACAAATGCAGTTTTTTTCATTATTCATCAAAAATTGAATGTTTTTAGAAAAATACCTAAAATTAACCCTAAGCTAATTTCAATATTATAAATCCAAAAATTAACTCCATTTTGAAATATAAAATTTATAAAATTTCAAAAAGTGGGTATTATTATTCATAATGACTAGTTTGATTGGTTGTGATGTGTTTGAACTCGAAGTTGCGTGCAACACAAGCTATTGTATTATTAAAAGGGAAACGTACTGTGGAAGATTGGTGTGTTACAGGAGATAGTATGGATTCATGGTGTGTTATCAGCTCTCACTTGAAATGGGACCCCCAATTTACTTCTTAGTTTGGGGGAGGAATTCAGAAAGTGATAGGATCCTAGATTAATTTTAGTATGTCATTCCATCCTAAAACAGATGGTCAAAAAGTGTGGGAGAATCAGATTTTGGAAGACATGATCCAGACATATGTGTTGTATTTCATAGGCTCATGGGATATCCATTTGAGGTTGGGGATAGTTTCCTATAATAATATTGATAAATCCTTGATAAGAATAAATCCCTTAAAGATGCATTATGGGAAGCCATGTCAGTCACCTTTATGATGGGAGGAGGTGGATGAGACCTCAATCTTGGGACTAATCTCTATGCAATAGAAATATGATAAAGTCCAATTGATCAGGAAGTGATTGTTCATATTGTAGAGCCATAATAAGTCTTATTCTAATCAGATGGATCAAGCCTTGTAAATTTTAATTGGATATCAGGTGTTTCATAAGGTGTCCCATTACTTGGGTCATCAATGTATTAGTAAACAAAGGAAGATGAGTCCATGGAATCTTATACCTTTTGAGATTACAGAGAGATTTGGTGGGGTAGAATATTGGTTATATTTTCTATCTTAGTTGATGTTAATTCATGATGTGTTCCACATCTCTTAGATGAAAAATTATAATCTTGATCTATCTCATGTGCTGAATTGGGAAGAATTAGAGCTGGAATCTGAATCTTCTTTGTTTGAAGAACCAATACAGATTGTGGATTCTATGGTGATAATTCTTAAATGGAATTCCATACCATTGGTTTGGGTCATTTTGAATCATGAGAATGATGATAATGATACATGGGAGAGGAAGTCTTGGGATAATGAGCAGTACCCATTTTTGTTCTATGGTGAGACGTTTGAATAACTTTTTGAGGGAGGAAATTTTTCTTGGTGGGATGAATTTTCATATATTTTATTTTTTGAGGTATTTTTATCTTTTACTTTGGCCTTTTCTTTCTTTAATTTATTTTACTATATTGGTATAAAAAGGTGGTTTTGGGGTTTGGTAACAGGTCACACACAGTTAACACTTGATTAGTAGAAACCTTATGAAATCTCAAAGAAGACAATGCACCTTGAAATGTGGCACTATCTAGGCCACTTGGCTTGTGCATTGGCATTCAACTAACTATGCACACAAACCAGTATGTCTTTTATATGGTGAAAATAAAACTGAACGACCATTAGACCTTCCCCAGGATACAATTCCGCCTACCTAGATCATTAAAAATGTTTAATTTCTAGTTTCCTTCACTAATTGTACCCCCAATCCACCAATTTCCTCCCCCATTAGATCCTCTAACCTTAGGAACACCTCCATTCCTTCCCCTCCTCCCTTGGGATCCATTTGTGTAGGGTATTTGGCCTTGGATATTCAATTACTCATCAATTAATCCCCTCCTATCTTAATTTGTTCCTTATTCTTAGTTTCTTCTTCCCTATTTCTAGGGTTTTCTCTTCTACAGTGGATCAGTTGCCCAACGTGAGTTGAAACTTGGTTCTTTTGGTTCGATCTTGATGTTTGTGACTCTCCTTTTTTTCTCTAGGGTTTACTTATGGTGCATTGTGGCTTTCACCTAGTTTTTAGAAGTTTCCATGTGGAAGGTAGGTGATCTCATGCTTTATAATTATTGGATGATTTTGGTATGATTTTTTTTCTAAATTGGTTTTATATATTTTATGAGTGGTGGAAAACATGTTTACAAATTATTGGTATGAATTTTGGTTTGAAAGGGGTTTTAACTACAAAAAATGGTTGTTTTGACATGTGTGTTTCAGGTGTTGGAACTATGTGTGTGAAAAGGGTGGTTTACTTGACATGGAATAATGGAATTGAGTACAAGGGAATCCCTTATTACTAGGTTTAGAATACTAGTTATAGTAAGCTATAGGTTTTGGTAGGGATAAGACCAGGTTCCCCTAGCAGGATTTATGCAAAAATACTTACTAAACATTTGATGATGATCATAGACCACAAGAACTTTGGATGTGACTCCTCTCTAGTGAATCGTGCATGATGACACTATGGTTTATGGTTTCTAAGCCATGTTCAACAAGGTATGATGATCCTAGGACCCCACTTACCCTAGTTCCTTATGTATTTCCCATATCTCTCATTTTATATGATGCTATACTTATCGTTTGCTAGTTTTTTCACTCAATATTCTATTTCAAATTTCAAAGAATATTTCACTTAAAACATTTTCATTATTTTTCTTTAAAAACTATAATGTTGATTTATCTTATGATTTTTTGGCATGGAATATCTCTTTGGGTGGTATAATACTAGGAATTGGATTACATCCTACATAAACCCTCAGGTGTATGTTATCCTTGTTATATTTGAGCCAAGTAAAGGCCAGATGTTCCATAGTGCTAATTGTGGTTCTGGTTACAAGTGGTTTAACCCTTATCCGATGTAGATGGTGGCTAAATAAGGGTGATGAAACTCTTTTTTGATGGTGGTTTTGGTTGTGTAGTTGTTTTCCCTTCTGTTTTGGTATTTTTGGGTTTTCTTTGGTTTTGATTAAAATTTATAAAATATTTTACTTGTGATAGTTGTAGTTATTTTATTATGGATCTTATTTATGATGTGATGTTTTATTATTGATATTTGTTTATGTTTTATTCATAAGAGAAAAATTATTCGAAAATGTGATGTTTAATGCCAGGGCATTAGTTGATAGCCTATGGAAATTAGGATATCCCTTTGGGTCTTGTCACAGGCTGGGTTGTGTGTCAGGTTGGATGCAGCCCGTACCAGTTCAGGACATGAAATCACTTTATAATTACTTTGTCTATCTATACGATAAAACATATATTCCAAAAAATATAATTTCCCTTTATACTAATTAAAAATAATTAATTTAACTTCAAATATAATATTAATCTATATAGTTATCTAAACTTGAATAATTCCATGTTCCTAAGACACAATAGACATCTCCCAAAATATCATTAATCTCCTCAAACTACGTAACACATCAAAAGTTATATATTCCATTGAAATTATGATCATCATTAAATTTATAAACCCCTAAATAAAATACCACTATATCATAAATATTGAAACCCTATATGTAGAGAATCCAATCAGTCTACTTCCTTCATAAACCATTAACCAAGCACGTCTATTTTATTTTTTTATCACTCTATTCCTATAATAAAAAATATGAATCATGTCCTAAGAATCATAATTTTGAATATAATATTGTTTTATTGGATGTTTAGTTATATATAAATTTATTTTCCTCATACAAAACATATTCTTATTATTTTGATATATTTCCATAAGCACTTCATCCGAAATTCTTGACACAGTAGTTGTTGAATCTTTTTTACCTCCATGATCTTTTCCAATTGAACATCCATGAAACTTCATTTTTCTATTATTTAGTATGATAGAAAACTAACCAAGTTTTATGTTATTAATCATAACTCGATATACATGGTTAGGCATAACCATAATATTTTTCACTCTAACTCCTATCTCATTTGGTTTCTAGTACAGAAAACCATCACATTTTCCTTCATATCTATTGTTTACTTGGTTCATAATTATTCTACCATTTACTAAAGCCAAATGTAGTTAGTGTGAGTATATCAAATAAAATCAAAATAAACTATCTTATGATGTGGATAAACACTAATATATCCTTTACAATGCCATATTATATTCAAATCTCTTAATTCAGCAAAAAATAACCATAATTATCGACAATATATAAACCTTTAATGATATAGAACACTTATAAATTATGATCCCAAACCATAATTTTGACCACTAAGGTTTTCTAAAACAAGAAAATCCTAACCAATAATGTAATATAAACACTTTATTTGATATTAATTATAATTCCATGAACCCATAAACCTAGATATAGTGCTAAAAGTATACTCTTTATAGAATGGATTGATACTAAATATGAAATCCTATAAAAAATCAACCCATAATTTCGAGATTTATAAAAATGTTTACAATTTTTTAAATTTAATATTTCTTTTAGGTTTATATTTTTAGAGAGTTGGGAAATACATTACATAATAATGTTGACATTTCCACCAGTGTATATATTTTTCTACAA
This sequence comes from Viscum album, assembly GCA_963277665.1. Taxonomy (NCBI): domain Eukaryota; kingdom Viridiplantae; phylum Streptophyta; class Magnoliopsida; order Santalales; family Viscaceae; genus Viscum; species Viscum album. Next base: position 2,005,072,448 of record OY728138.1, read on the forward strand.
AATAGGTTCTTATATTTACACATGTATTTCATTCACGAAACTTTTACTTCATTCAATATTTGTCACTGTTGAATTATCTATATTACATATACATCCATAGGCCCTAGAATAAATACTTTAAAACTTTTTATGAGAAAAATAAATTTCAATAAGGGATAAAAAATAATAAAAACCATTAATTCCTTTTAAAAAACAAGAAAATCCATAAGGAAAGTTTCATTTTTACAAAATAAAATTTGATCTGAAATAATCATTTACTCGACCATGAAATGAAAATTATTATCCAAAGTTTTTCATAAAACATTTTATATAAATAATAAATTAAAATTCATAATTAATGATGTTTTATCTAAAACCATGAAACATTTTCCTAAAAAACAAACCTTTCACCTTTAGAATATTAAATGATTTACTTAAATCATATGCTTATTTTCTTACCACATAAAATAAAAAATTTCCATTAAAACCGATTTACTAGCATAGAAAAACTTGTATGAAACTTGGGAAATTATCTTCATATCATTATTAAAATATAACTTAAAATCACCCTTACAAATGAATAACGTTCACAGTAAATTCCATTATGTCTCTTTACGAGAACAAATCTTTACCCAATTCATTGAGAGCTGTATCTCAAGTTCATCCATCATCATCGATAATTTCATAGAACTATAACATTAATAAAAAACATAAAATATTTCAATTAAATCTTTAAACCCATAATATTATCATTTTAACCCATAAGAAAACCACTTTTAGTTATGTTATAAAATGAGAATAAATATATATATTTTTGAAAACATTTAAAAACTAAAAATTAAAAGAACAATGTAAATTTAATTTTATTTAAAAACCAAAGATTTTTTTAAAGAGTTATAGATAATGAATTTTTTTTATGTTTGTGGGAATATTTTTTCATGTGTTAAACTTTAAAAACTGTTATTTTTTTTGATTTCGTAAAAATTCAAAAGTGACCATAAAAAATATTAAGAAGATTAATTTTTAATTTTTTTTAAAAAAGTAAGGGGTAGTTGAAATTTTCATTGAAAAATAATTTCAATATAAATGATAACATTATTTAATCATTTTTAATAACATGGATATGGAGGTAAAAGAGTTTAAAACATTTAAAATAACATTTTAAATAAAAATACCTTACCTAGAGTTTTGATCCATTTCATACATTATCTAAATTTTAAATAATAAATTTATATTAATCATTTAATTGTTTAAAAAGCTTTTTAAATTTAATTTAATTATCATTATTCATTTTATTTATTTTGTTGACATTTTTTATTTATATACTAAATTAGTTAAGTTCTTATCAGATGTTTTGAGGTTGTTTGTTTCATAACCATTAAAATATATGAGGTAAATTGACCTAAGTCAAAGGTGTCATAGTTCTATAATCTCCAAAACAATAATAATGTTATAATTTTTGAATTTTCTAATTCAATATAATTCTTATAACCATCTAGGTAATACAATCATGAAAAATTATATACATCTTTTTATGGAGGTGGAAGTCCACACGTACACATGAACGACATTTTTATTTTTTTGATAGATGAAAAATAAATAAAATACATGATATTTTACTTATCCAAAATCTTAAAAATATAATAAATAACCTATTTTTTCTTTAAATTCGTCTTTATGAATATCTATGTTATACGGTAATGAGTAATGAATCACATCAATTTGTAGTGGTGGTGGCTTACAAGTACGCACGAGTGATGTTATCATTTTACAAGGGATGATAAGGTAATAAGGTAGATAAAAACTTATAATTATAGAATAATAATTGGGTTATAAACATAATATATATCCATAAAATCTATCTTCACAGGAAACCATGTGAGGTGGTGATGAAAAATGAAACACATCGCTTGATGGGGCAGTATTTCGCTCATCTGCACGAGTGATGTTTTCATTTCCCATAGGATAGAAAGAATAAATAAAATAGTTTTTACATAAAAATAATTACATTATAGTATAGTATAGATACTTATGTAATTTTATTATTATCATTAAAAAACATTTTAAGTAGGAATAATAAGAAATAAACTTGAAATAATTTAGTTAAGACTTATTCCTTCTCCTTGGATATCATCATTTGGTATACACCTTAATCCTTTTATGATTGATTTTTAGGGATACTGGAATCTCTAAGAAGTGGGGAGGAAATATTGTAAGGTATTTGGGTATATCTTTCTTGATCTAGAGGGATCAAAGAGTTTCTAGAAGTAAAAATAGAATTCCCCATTTTATAAGTGAGTGGTGTGACACCTAATTAAACATTAACAACTATAAAATATAATAAATAAAAAACATCATTTTTATAGTATTTTAAACTTTTTAATATTTTGAATAATAATTTTATTTTAAATAACAAAGTCAGTGTGGAATTTAATCCCCCATATAGCCTTGATATTGATATATGGAAAATAATAAATATAATATTTCACACATGTGTAGTTTTTCAGAAATAGTGGAATATCTCTTAAATTATGTCTTGGATGAAAAAAATAAGACCTATATTAAATTTAGAATCTAGGTTATACACTAAGAACAATATAACTTTTGTGCACATTGAACGTTTCATTTAAGTGAAGTCACAAGAGAGATAATAAATGAGTTAATTAATTATATATTAAATTCTGAAAACATAATCAACTTCTATTTGATAATGGTTATAGAAAAATACTTGGTTTATCAATATACTCATAGAGATTTTGTGGATAGGAATTTTGGTAAATAACTCTATTGGAGATGAATAGAAAGAATGAATGAAGGAGGATTGACAATGAAGGAGGAAAAACACTTTGAATCTCATCTATGTTAATTCTAGGGGTTCATTATTTATTAAATAATTGATTTTTTATTCAAGGTAGGGATATTTTTGTTATTTATTCCCCATTCATTATAGTGATGTTTATTATTGATTATCCCCAAGCGAACAAATTTGGAACTATTGTTCTCCATGCTACGAAACAATAGTTTTATTTGGTTTTGATTATGTTGATAATTACCAATCATATTTAAAAAACGAATGAAGGCTAGTAAAAGAACCAATGTTTATTCTCACATTCATGTTTTATGTATTTATTAAAAAAAATTCATTATTCATCATCATTTTATTGGCGGGTGATTCAAATAAATCCAAGAAACTGTTCCACGATTTGATTTGTTCATTGTTCATAAGGATTATTTTTGTGAGTTTAGTGTCATAATTAGTGATGTGACAGAGGCATGACAATAATGATAAAAAATTGAAGAGAGGTAAATGAATTTTTGTGATGTGGTTCTTAGTGAGAAGGTGACACATGGTGTGACAGGATTCTATTTCCAAGAAAGGTGTGGCAAGAAGTCGACCACTCATGATGACATTGGCCTAGTTAACACAATTTCGAGTTATTCGGCCAAGATTTGGGGTGAAAGTGGGGGAAGAAACATCAGTTGAATATGTTCATGGAGATCAAGAATTTATATAAAATGTTTATCTAAAAGACATGTTGTTTGGAAAAAGTCATTCAGTGTGTGACCCTTCATGTGAGAGCTAGGGTTTATTGTAAGATAAATACCACATAATCATATAATTTTTCTAAATTCTATGTGAACCCTAATATGGATGTTTGTAATGTAACATCCATGATACATTGAAATAGACATGTACATGAGAATAAAAAACATACATGTCAAGAGTGTGTACATACATGCAAAGACACTTTCCTGAATTCCAATCCCGACCTCTACAAGACATGTATGAAATCAATATGTCAAGTGTATGGGGAATAATGTGCCATGTCACATGGAATATAATGGGAAGAACTCGACTTACTGAGACATTTAATGTGTAATGTTGGAAGTTACACAAACTTCTAGAGAACCTAGAAATGTTCATATAAAAATAGATTTTCCCCTATCAATCCCTTGGGAGAGACAAGTATCTAACCCGATGGGACTGTGATCCCCCAAAAGAGTAAAGTCTCACTCATATGTGTATAAGTGTGGAAGTGATCCTCTAACTAAGGGATTAAGATACAATCAATTATTTAACCCACTTTATGAGGGTATAGATCCTCTATTTTGGAAGTAAAGTTTTGGTCATCTATAATGCTCAGACAGGGGAGGGATCCTCCACTGGAGTCTGGTATTTCACTAAATTTTATCGGGTTGGGATCCTCCAATGCTATTAGTGGGTAGGGGTCATTGTAAATGATTATAAATATTGAAATAAAGATCTAGGATGGTGGTTGATTTGTAGTTGGTTGATACATAAGATACATTAAGGCTTAAGTACCTCCTATGAGCATATCTGGGTTACCCCTCTGTGATCCTTCTTTATGCACCATATTTTTTTTGTGTTATGATCCGACTAAATTGCTATTGATTCTTTATAATTTGTTATTTTAGGGTGTCTTAAAGGGTTAGTATATACTCACCCGTGTATGGGATCTTCCCACACAATATGTGCTTTATAAAGATGATAATACCTTTGAGAGAGTCCTACAAGGACAAGGAATACGTGGATAATAATGGTGATGTGTATATGAGATAGAAGGTGAGTGGGTTTTTTGTTCAAATAAGATACAATTTTTGTAGGTTGAACATTAAATGTGGTTTTTGGGACTGCATTTTACCCTTTATACTTTTTTTTATAGTTTTTATTAATTTGATATGTGATATTAGTAGTTTATGAATGATTTATTTTCCCATTAGTAGGTTACTTTATTGCATTACTTGGTGGTAATCATATGAGGGCATGGGTGTTAGTATTTTAGGATAAGGCCTCCCATGGGAGTGATATTCCTATTCAATGCTAGTTTCTAACCCCAAGCGTATTGGAGGAAGCTTTGTGGTATCAGACTCAGCTTACTAAAAATTAGGTAGGCCTCGGTGGGTTGGGCTGTGATGGAGTGGTATCAGAGGTGGATATATTAGGATCATTATTTTGAGATAGTATGGCCATTAGGATTGATTTGGGATTAGGGAAAAAACATCAAAATTTCATTGGTACTGATTCTAGTCCATGGGATGTAGTAATGGTGAGCGTTTGACATATTCTTACACAAGGAATCTGATAACCTGATTATCAACTCAAAAAATGGGGACAAAGGTTTCTGAAAAAAATATACTATATTAATCATATAGGAATGAGTTATTGTTTTCATGCATTTACTAATTTAGCTACCTAGATTTTCTTGTTGACCACAGAGAATATTTGTTACTTCAGGATTCCTCCATGATGATTTTTTGAATGGAAAACACCATGGGACTATGTTGGTGAGTCACCTAGAAATGAGGCCTTTGTACTAGGGACTAATCATGAGATGACCCCTCTTGGTGGACAGTGAGTAGGGAAACCAACCATTGAGAAGCATGATAACCCACCTATGATGGTTTAGGTGTATTATCTCCATTCAGTTGAGTAGTATTTGGTACTGATAGAAACATAATGTGACACATGTAGGTTGAGTTTGATTCATGAGTTTCATATGTAGAGACTGTCCAAGTTTTAGAGAGATATACAACGTTAGGTGGAAGAGGACTGGCTAGAGTCGATGGTGTAATTATTCTACCTAGTTGGGACCCCTTTTGATTATATGGTGGTAGTAACAATTAGGCTTCTCTAGGACCCATCTACGTGATGGTGGAGTCTGGTGACACATATACATGATGAGGCGACCCTCCCCTAAAAGTAGTTTTAGAGAGTATTACTTTCCAGTGACCTTATGGAAAATGCATAGTAAGAAGATTTTGGTGGTATGGAAAGGAAACATGATAGTCATAGAATATACAGTGAGGTTTATAGACCTCTCATGTTAATCTATGAACATGGTTCATGAAATATACTTCTAGGATTGAACTTTTGAGAATAGGCTTTGCTGAAATGTTAGAGAGGGAGTGGTATCCCTTTTCATTACATAATATTATAGTGTACTTTAATAATCCATTGTGGTAGAGTGATTCTTGGATAAGGGTTAGTAGGAAGTAGGTGGAGTAAGTGGCCACCATGATGCATAGTCATCATATTGAAGAAGAACACAATGTATTTAAGGGTTAAGACACATTAATTACCAGTTTATTTCAAATAAAAAACATGGATTAGCAGACTAGGGTTAAAAAATTAGTTCTTGATTTACCTGGGAAAGGTGATGTTACTACTGTATTGGGTGAACACATCATATAAAAGGCTATCCAACCCATCGAGTAGTGGTAGATAGGTGGGATATAGACAATCCACTGTGGTAGAGGTAGTGGGATGAGTAAGAGGATATATAGTGAGGTATGTGTGGTAGAGGATATGGGAGATCTATGGGTAGAGATTGAAATTATAATCCACTTATACTTCCACAACTACCAAGTGATCTATTCCATGCTTAGGGAGCTAGTAGTCAAGGTCAATAAAAAATAAAAGTAATGGACTCTTATGATCATGAGGCTACTAGAATGGTTCATGGTATGATATATGTCTTCTCTACTTTAGATATATTTTTATAGACACAGGTATGTCCCATTGTTTTCTTACGACTTCCATTTTTTGAGACTTAGAGATTCTAGTGGAGCCTTTAGCCTTACCCTTATGGACAGATACTACAAATGAGGTATTTTATATGATTACAAAATTCTACCAAAAGTTTGAATTGACTATCTAAGGAGATAGCTTCAAATGGGATAGCTTCTAAGTAATGAAGATACCATATGATGTCATTTAGGTATGGAATAGATCTCTATAGTCCATGTGAATATTTATCATTTCATGTGGAGGATGTGGTGATTTTTAGTAGATGAGATGATATTTTCATTTATTGGTGAGAATGATACACAAGAAGAGTAGGCTAGGCTAATATGTTGGAGGATACAACTGATTAACCATCAATTAGCTAGTATTATCCTTATAGAAACATATGTTTTTGTGATTTCAGTTTCCTGCAATAGTGTAGGAGGATGAGTAATTCTTTCTTGATTGTGTGTCAGGTTTACCTTCCCATTGATAGATCCAATTCTTTATAAATAAACCCCCAAGTACTAACCTAATATCTATTCCATCATATTGGACTACCCTCAAAGAGATATGAGGGTTGAGGGTTTATTAGGGTGATTTGTAGAATAATGGATTCATTATATCCCATTTATCCCCCTTGGAAGCCCCACTGTTGTTCACCAATAAGGTAGAAAATATTTTATGGTTATGTGTAGATTATAATCATCTGAACCAGGAAACTATTAATAATAAGTATCCACTGTCGAGAATCGAGGACCAATTCAATCCCTAGAAAGGGTTGAACCAGTTTTCAATGATTGACCTTTGGCCGGGTTGTCACCAACTCCTAGTTAGAGAGAAGAATGTACTAAAGCTGGATTTCCTTTACCACTATAGTAAGTATGATTACTTGTTGATGATATTCATTATGAAAAACACTCCAATAGTGTTCATGGTACTCATGAACCATAATTTTCAAACCATATTATATATTTTTATGGTTGTATTCATAGATGAAATACTCATGTACTTAACATTAGAGGAGGATCATGAAAGACATTTTGGGATAGTCCTAGAAGTACTCAAGGAGCCCTGGATTTCAAAGTGTAAGTTCTCAAATTGAGTGGTCCACCTCCTAGAACATGTCATCTTTGAGGAAGGAGTATCAAAGGAACCAATGAAGTCTGAGGAAGTGATATCTTGCGATCCACCTAAATGCATGAATGAGGTCAAAATATTCCATTGTTTGGATTTATGAATATTTTTACCTTATTTATCCATAGTCATGTCACCCTTAATATCCTTGAATATAAATGGGTAGCTCTTCATATGGATAGAGGTGTGTCAGCATGATTTTTAGGATCCATAAAAGATGTTGAAAAGTGTTCCCATTTTGAGACTTTTAGAGGATGGTGTTGAGTACATAGTGTTTTATGATTCTTCTAAAGTTTGGATTGGATGTATTTTTTATAGAGAGGTAAACAATGATTACTTATGGGTCTCGGTAGTTGAGACCCCATGAATTGAATTAAACAACCCATGACTTGGAGTTTCCGGTAGTGGTGTTCACACTATAGACATGAAGACATCATCTTGTGGTAAAAAGGTTCATATCCTATTTTAATTACAAGAGTATTAGGTATGTATTCTCTTAGAAATATCTCAGCTGAAGGAAATGACGTTGGATTGAGTTTCCATGAGATTATGATTTTGAGATAATTTTTTTCTCCTAGAAAATGGAATGCGGTGGAAGATTCTATCAAGATGAAATCATGTTCATAGTTATTGAGTGAGTCATGGGAGCAATTGGAGTCATACTAATTATATCATGTAGACAATCTAAGAGAAGTATACCTATTGTTGGTGATTGTTACCCCTCAACTTCTTTAGTGTGTCAGAGAGGCACAAATTAGAGATCTTGACTGTGAGGTCTTGTATGATCAAATATCCACATTACATGCTTCTGATGGATTTTTTAATGGTGGGTACACTACACCAAATTATTAGTTTGTAGGAATTTTAATAAACCACCTCTAAAATAATTGTGAGAATTCATTAGTGGTTTTTCAAGAACCACCACTGAATTTTATCCATTTACTAAAAATAAGGAACTTTCTCCCTAATACCCCTACTTCTATGATCACCCCAATATCCCCTGAGAACCCCTTACCTAGATACCTCACCACCATTGCTTTCCCCCATCACCCATGCTCCAATTCCCTAGATCCCCCCATGTACCCTCATCAGTGCTCCAGTTTACCTCAACCCCTTGAGCCTGATCCCTTACCGGCACTTTAATTTCCCTTAAGACCTCTGAACCCTCTCTCTCACCCTTTATGGTTATTTAGTTTCTCTTAATCCCACCTCTTCCCCATTCCCACTAGATTTATAGTTTCCCAGAATCCCTCAAGAACTTGACCTTGCCCTTTCCGCCTGTAGCCTCTTCTCTCACATGCCATCCCCACCAGGTGACCATCTGTTAAGACCCATACTAGGTTCCACCCTAATTTTTAGGGAATGATATTTTAGTATCATTGAATTAATTTTTCCTCTCACTTAATATATCCCATTCCTCTCTATCTTCTGTAGTGGATTTTGGTTTTTTTCCTTGGTCCTAGTGGATCAGATTGATTGTGGAAGCTCTCATCTAAAAAGGTAAACCCCTATTTACTATTAATATTTTACTTCTTCCTCTTTATTGGAAGGAAATAGGTGTAATAATATCCCATCATAATCTAGTGATGATATAATATTCTAATCACTTGGATTACTTCCATGATTCCAGCTATAATGGATTTAATTTGGTGAATTTAAGGTAATAATTGAGTTCTTCTATATAGATTTGTTCTCCTCAAATTTAAATATTGTATACCTAATTCCAATCCCTTGATAGATGATTAATATTTTCTTTTGGGTAAAATATCTCTTCTTCTTGAGGCCTCAAAAAGATAGTCTACAATTAAAATGGTTTGTGTCTCCATTTTTCATCTCATATCTAGAGAGAGTTAAACAGGAAATGGTTTAGGGTCTGGTGAACCATATCGAGACCAAGAGCTTAAAAATGGTAAATGTTTTCCCTGAACACTTCATGGTTAAATTATATTTTTTTGTGGCTCTTTTATGGGCTTAATAGTTTATCATTCTAGGTTAATTAAATTAAAAATATTTATTTTTATCTGAATATTTATCAATAATATAATTCCTTTTTTATGCATAATAATGTTTGAAACAATAAATATTCATCACGTTTCTATTGTTCATCATTTACTAATGTGATATCATAGTTGGATTCCATTCCATAATTACTATGTTTATCATGAAGGTTTCCATTTAACTTATTGGCTATGTTGAGCAAGTTGAATACATAGATGTTATTTATAATACCAAAACCTCTTGTATTTGTATTATATATTCCATATATTATAAAATGTTTATCATGCTATTAGTATGTATTTTTATTGGCCTCTACAAAATATCATTTTTTTTGTTTTTCAACTAGTATGAGTTGTTTGTTTCATAATCAATATCGTATGCTTCATTTATGATTCTACTAGTATGAAAAATAAATTTTCTATGATATATTTTATTATTATTTTTCTTTTTTACCATTATTTTATTTTTTCTCATTTTCCATCTCTTATATACTTTTTTTCATACTAGTTTGAATTAGTTGATTAATATGACATCTATTATACTTTTATTTTATTTTATTATTAATATGAATCAGTTGTTCCCTATTTCACCTCTAATATTTTTTTTGTATAAACATTTATATGGCTTGGATTTTGGTTATTCAATTCCATATTCATAGTTTATATTGAAATTAATATTTCTTAGTGGTCAGTTATATCATGCCTTGGGAAATTGTTTATATTTCTTGAAGTATTCCATTATTTTTAGTTATTCTCATTCTAAAAATAAGCATGCATATGATAAGGATATGACATTCTATACATTACTATAAAATTACAAGTTATTTATTTCAGTATGTTTCAAATAAAAATGCATCAAGTCGAGCTAAAAAAATCATCCCCCACATTGTTGGGTTAAAGAGTTTTTCTAGAAGGAAATCAAATATGGTAATATTTTCATTAGTTTAAATATTTATACGATGAAATTATATGTTTAATATAAATTAATTTTTTGTTTTATATTTTTTTATTGTAGTCAAAGAATTTAGGAAACCAAGTCTCTTGAACAGAACTTTGGTTGTATATACATACAAAATCTGATGGGAGTTTGGTTAATGATCCTGTAAAAAAAGTTGGGGTATGAATTTGTTTTTCATTGTAATAAATTATTGTCTATTTTTACTATGTTAATATGTATTGATTGAAAATTATTGATATTTTATTTTTAGGTAAAAATAAAATTACTATGGGATTCCAATCCCGCACAATCCTTCTCAGTATCCCAAGATGATCCAGTTGGTCTAGTCCTTGGGAATGAGAATCCTGGTCACATACACATGATCAATTTGGTACCCTTACCTTACGAGGTCTTTGGAAGGCCACAAAGGATTGAATCAACATCTACTTCTTATTGTAGTTACTACCTACCTCGATATTCTCTGAGGGAGTCTTTTGCAATGAAAATCACAATTTAAGAATACTAGGTTTATATAAAGATGAAACATGGAGAGATAATTTCTATATAGAAAGTGTTGATTGAATTATATCATAAGACAATTAGATCTATCTCTAGTAATATTTTGTTGATGGGTGGTATTTAATATTTGAATCACTAAATTTCATAAACATTCAATACACAATTGTTTTTTGGTTTTAAGTTTAAATTTGAATATAATTTTTTTTTAATTTTTTAAAAAATTGTTATGTAGGTGTCGGTAGAAGGGAGTGGAGACAGAGTTAGAGAAACTATTGATAAAAGTTAATTGGGTAGGGATTAGGGCTCAATTTGAATTCAAGGATGATATATAGCTAAACTTATGATATATTGACAATAATATGGTGATTTAGAAACCAAGTTGTGGTTTTTGGTTGGGATATATTTATTTACCTTACATGGAATGAAAATCTATATACTTGTTTCATTTTCTATGTTTTATTCCTAAGTTTAACTTATACTAACCATTCTTAGGCTCTTTAGGTTTTTTTAGTACTATTTTAAATTCAACTTCTTATTTTTCTTCTTAAAATCTATAGTAACTTTCAACCAGTTATGAACTTTATTCAGTTTTGAATTCCACTTGGTAATTCACCAATTACTACCTAGATAACTAAACATCCTTGTCATCTTATATATGGAAATACCACTAGTAATTTGCATGTTTGTGCAACATATAAATTGTTAGATTCAATCTCCAATTGGATAACAGACCTTAAACAAATTGATTCACATATATAAAATTTCCATTAGTCTGTACATTCTAAAAAACTCTTTTTTAATAGAAATATTACCTTGAAAATCAGTTAATGAAATAATCTAGCATAATAATTTTTTGTAACTATTATCTTGGATATCTTCATGCTACAAGATGAAACATCTACATCATCTTTAAATTGATTTTCCAAATGATTATTCTTCATGAATTATTATTAATGGAAACAACTTCTTTCATCATATTAAATATTTTTTACTATGGATAAACCATGAGAGAACATAAAACTATATTCTCATCAACATGCTTGGTAATTCAAAACTACTTCATATATGTACCCCACAATACATATTGAGTTCATACTTATTATGTTCATCTTTATAGATGTAATATACATGAAACACCAAGTTGGTTCAATATTTATATTGGATGAATCACCACCCTCGACTATGAAAATTTGTTATCCCACCCTTAGAACTTTTGTGAAGGTATTTTGGGGGTTCTCAAGTACACATTATGATGTTATCAATATGTAAATTTTAATGTGTTAAATTATATTTAAAATATATTTGAACCTTTTCACATAAGTTTCTGGGTGAAAGAATTCATGGACTTTCTTTATCCTTTGTCTATTTTTTATGTCACTTTTTTAAATAAAATTATAATCATTATAGATTAAGAAGTGGGTATTTACAGAAATTATTATCATTCTAATATATAAAGGGGTCCTAATTCTACATATTGAAATACATACCTAACATTAAATTGTTTATAAGTTAATTATCCATATTCAATCCCTAAAAATGAAATCACAAACTTGTAATATCCTTATTTTAGGATGAAATTGTATGTCCTCCAAATAAATAAGGTCTATAAGTGGGAACTCAAAGTTCATCTTTTTAAGTAATAAATTATTTTCTTTAATTTTCATTTATCTTTATATATTATTGCATCTTAGTTCTGATTTAAATCTTATATGACATCTAAATAAAATTATTTTTCTTACATAACAATGTTATTACAATAAAATCACATCATATGCCTTGACACCCCTAATAAAGTTTCTTGCTGATATGACATGATATATAATTCACATCTATGGTTGGCATAATTTATCTTCTATCATTATAAAACCCAGTACATCACAATGTTTATATCCATGGTTGGAATGAATTTTAGAACCAAAACACATAATATGTTTGATTACATCTCACATATCCTTGGATGACATGAACGTCCAACCCAAATTTCCATCACAACTGCCAATATTATTGGCACCCACATCCAAACCAAACCATATAACTATTCTATAAAATCATATTCCAATGGTGGGAATTATCACCCAACTCCTGTTATAAGGAACCCATATGAATGAAAATAATATATAATCTTAAGACCCAATTAGCAACTCACTATTCAAAATGATAATATTTAACATACCAAGAATAAACATAAAAGGCCAAGGTTTTTCATAGGCTAACCAAAAACCCAACCCAAAATGCTACCCAAGCTAGGGTAGCTATAGTCACACACCCAACCTATTTCAAATTCCCACTAATTCCTAAGGATACCACCACTTTCTGTTACCTTAAAATTCAGAAATTTATCATGGAGAGATCCTTGGTTTATAAATTAATTCACTAGTCTATGAAATTCTTGAAAACAATACACTGGAGGTTTCATTTATATCATTTATGTAACATAAGGGTCAAATGAATGATAATCTATGATCAGACTATCAAAATAATCTAAAGAGGAACATCAAATAACATTTTCAGGTTAATTAATTGTTGTATTTTATCCTTGTTATATTAAGGGTTTATTGTATAAAGATTTTGTATAAATTGATATTGACATGTTCTGATTATGTTTCTATTATACTGTTATTGTTGTTTTTACTATTTTAATAATGTAGTATCTATTTTTTTGGATATTTTGGGGATATAGTTTCTGCATCTATTTTTTTTTTTGAAAAGTAATATATTATGGTGGTTTAAATTGCCTCTATATATGCCAAATTATTTTTTAGAAGTGGTTTAAACTGCCACTATATATGGATGAAAAATATTTTTTGGTGTTTAAAACTACCTCTTTCCCCTCAGTATTTTTTGGGATGAGAAACCACCACAAAATACCAAACAAAACCATGGTTAAACAAATGTTTTGCACTGGTTCCTAGAAATTGTGACTAAATTGATGGAATATATGTGAGTTGGATACCTAATCCAAATTTATTGGAGGTTTTTGCAAACCATCACAAAACCATATGTTAGAATTTTAAATCTCTTCCAAATAAAAAAATAACCATCACAATTAGTCAACTTTGTAATATCAGTAATATGTCATCCTTATACATGGATAGATAATATTACTGACCATGCTATGAGATTTGGAAGTAAGAGAGTTTCATTCATTCCCCTTGGTGCTACATCAATGATTTTTGAAGATGTACTGGGATATTTAGTGTTAATTTTTATGGATAAAGAAAATAAGAGTATTGTTGAGTTTATCTCTTGATTCCTCACCCTCCAACAGGTGAAGGTTGAGCATTGGTTTCAAGTGGGGTTGGCCTATCCCCTTGAGTTATGTAATGGACCTGCGATGGTATCTACAAATATTTTGTGATAGTACTTCCATGATTAGTGATAATTAATGATGCTATTTGCGTGTTCATAGACAAACTCACCAAGTCGACTCACTTCATATGCTTCTGAGAGGAATGTTTATTAGAGAGATTAAGACACTTATACGTTCAGTTGATATTCAAGATCCATGGATTTACCATAATGATTATTTCTAACCATGATTTTCATTTCATATGTTGATTTTACAGAGGATTACATAAGGGTTTTTGGACTTAGTTGGGGATGAAAACAACATTTCACCCCCAAATGTACATCTGGACTGAGTAGACTATTCAGGTTTCAAAGGAAATTCTACGAGATTATATGTTAGATTTTAGCTGAAGCTAGTAGAGAACCATTAGAGTCATTGTGTGGGAGAACCTATAGGTCATTATTATGCTATTCAGAGCTAGGAGAGTAGAAGTTTTGGGCCTTGAGTTGCTGAAAGTAACAACAGAGATGGGACAAATCATCTAAGATTGGTTGAGGAATATCCAATTCTGTTATAAGTCTTATAATGACTGATGAAGGAGGAATTTGGAGTATGATGAGGGATACCATGCATTCCTCATGTTCTCACTTTATCGATGTCTGTGGAGATTTTGTCAAGATGGAAAGTTTTCCCTAAGATTCATTATCTCATTATAAATACTGTACAAATATAGTGAAGGGGAATTGTAATTATCCTTACCACTTATTTAGAACCAGTAGACAACGTCTTCTATGGGACACAACTGAGGATACACATGCATGACCTGTGACATGTTATTGAATGGGTGAGCTAGACATTGAGGATGGGGATACCTTTTTAAAGTACCCAATGGGGATTGAGGATTAATAGGTAAATATCTTTTATGGGAAACTGATTGTATTGTTATTCATTTTTTTGGAGGTATAATAACCTTTAAGAGACCATATGTAAGAATGATTAATAGATGTGATCTTAGTACCCTCACCTATTTGTGTAGGTTTTTTCTTTTTAGGTTAAAAATATCTAAAGGTGGGGATAATTTAATGACTTTCTTTTATCTATTTAAAACACTATAATATTTTAAATAATATTTTTTGAGTAAGGTGCAAAGATGACATGGAATTACGGGACCATTAGAGCCTCTATATTAATAAATGGAAAATAATAAACATAATATATAATTTTCATGTAGTTTTTTAGATATGATGGAATATATTATGAATAGTTTCTCAAATTGAGATAAAAATAATACCATTAAATCTGGTACATGAGTTATACATTAGGTGAAACATAATATTTATGCCCGTTAGACCTTTCAATTAAGTACAATTGTGGGTTAAATAATAGAAATATAAATAAATAAATAATTTTTTTATATACTATATTATGAAAACCTAAACTAGAAATATTTAAAAATGGTTATAGAAAAATACTAGGTTTATTTATATAAACATAAAGCTTTAGTGGATAGAAACCATGGTGGAGGACTCTGTTGGCCGAAAATAGAGAGAAGGAATGAAGGAGGATCGATAAAAAATGATGATGGGTGCTTCAATTCTCATCAACTTCAATTCAAGGGGTTCATTATTTTTAAAATGATTATTCCATTATTTAATCTAGGGCTTATTATTTTGGTATTTATTACTTATTCATGATAGTGACTTTAATTATGTACTATCACCGAACATACTAATCTGAAACTAATTTTTTCCATGTTGTTGATCAATGGTTTTATTTAGTGGTGATCATGTTAATAATTTTTAGTTATCATTCATCAATTAATGAATTCCAATTGAACATGAAGAACATTAATTCTTAATTTCAAAGATTATATATTCCTACCTCCATTCTACTTATGTCACCTATGTTCAATTGGACAATTATTTAAAAGTGATTTTGCAACATAATATGTTCATTGTTCCTATATATTATTTATGTAAGTTTAGTGTTGGAATTAGAGATGTGAAGAAGTAATGTTGATAATGATGAAATATTGATGATGAATTGACAGATTCTAGTGACTTTTTTCTTATTGATCCAGCAGCACACGATGTGGTGAGGGTCAATATCCAAGAAAGGGGTGGCAAGAATCTGGCTACTAGATAAAACATAGGCTTGGTCAACATGATTCAAAGCAATTATGCTTGGATTTATGTTGTAAGAGGAGGTAACAATGTTATGAGTGTATGCACTTGGAGAACTATAATTTATAGAATATTCTTATCTACACTGCATGTATTTGGGAATAAAACTTTCCATGTGACCCCTTAATGTGATAACTGGGGTTTATATAGAAGTTAAATATGACATGACCGTGTACTCAGTCTACATGAAGTGTGAACCATATGTCGATAGATCAGTTTGTAACATCTAGGGTATATATACATAGAAATAAACATGATAATAATAAACATACATATGCAGAGTGTATAGATACAAGCTGAAACACATGTATGAGTACCTAGATTGACCTCTACATTCTATGTATGACGTCAACAAATCATGTATATTGAGAATAAAATTTCATCTGATATGGTAGAAAAAGGGAATAATTAGACTTTTTGAGGCATTTCATGTGAATTTTTAGACATTCCATATACTTACTGAGATCTTAGAAAAGTTTTTCAAAGCATTTGTTTTCCCCTCTTAATCCCTTGAGTGAGTGAAGTGTCTCACCCGATGGGATAGGGATCCTACTAAAGAGTATAATATTTATGATGTGTGTATTAGTAGGGTAGGGATCCTATACCTATGATATTTATATAGATTCAGTTATTTCACCTATATTACCAGTGTAGTGATCCTCTATATGTGGAGTAGAATTTTACACATTTATAGAGATCATACAGGATAGGGTTCCTCCATTGGATTCTCATATTTAACCAAATTTTATGATAATGTAATCATATAATGTTGTTTTATATAAGAGACTATATAGAATGTTTGAGACTATAGAAAGAGAGAGTTGTGATGGTATTTTACATGTGGCTAGTTGAGACAAATCGTACTCTGTTTCTTGAGTTCTTTTGTTGAGAAAATATGGGTTATCTTCTTTATGATCCTTATTAGTGAATCCTCTATTTTATATGATATTAATCACTCCATATTGATGTATTATGATTTTTGATTTTAATGAATCCTACTTGGTATGTATATATTCACCCTTACATGGGAACTTCCAACACATGTCATGTATTATATAGTCAATAATCCCTTTAATGGAGTCCTATGAGGACTAGGAGCTAGAAGAGCATAGTGGTTATGCATAGTAGAGATAGCTCGTGAGATGGTTTCTCTTTTTAATAAATACACAATTATTTCAGGTTCGAAATTACATTTGGTATTTGGGACTATAATTTCTCCTTTAAACTTTGTTTGCTTTCTATCATACTCTGATGTGTGATATTAGTAGTTCATGCATTCTTTTTCTTCCAACTTGAAATTACTTTACTACATTACTTGGTGTTTGTGATATGTGTATGTGTGTACAATTATTTTATGTTAAAGCTTACCATGTGTTTGATATGTGTACTCCACACTAGTCTCTAGATGTTGGCTTATTAAAGATAGGCTTCACATGTCACACTCAACTTACTACCAGGCAGGTGAGCCCCAATGGTTAGGGTGGTGACATAAAATTATTTCTCATATAAAGTGGCTTCAAGGAAATATAATTTATCATATAAGATTTTTTAAAGTATATAAACACTCAAATAACCTAATTTAGAATTTTTTTAAAGATATTTCAGGCTATTTCTCTTAGTTTATCCTATTTGTTAATTCTTTAATGTTTACCATGGTGATGAATTTTTACCATTGTAACCATTAATTATAACTAAAAAATATAATATAACTCATTACTAAATATGGAAATGTTTATTCTAAATTATCAATCTATTTTATAAGATTAAATTTCCTAAATTGATAAAAATTACTATTAACATAATTTCCAAAAATACAAATAGAAACTGTTTCTGGAAAATTCATTTTTAAATATGAAAAATATTTTACAGCAAAATCAAGTATAATACTAATTCACATGGAATTAATTATTTTAGGTTAGAAAAATTTGGATATATTTTACTTTTAAATTAAACTAAAACAAAAAATAACCTTGTTTAGTCTTGATTAAAAAAGAAAAAAGAAAATAGTATTTATTTGAATAAAAACATTACTTATATTTTAAACATTTCAAACATTTATTTCTATATAAAATATTATATTTTTAAATGAATTATATTAATTATTAAATTTATATTATATCTTGAAGAAATATTTCATAAACTTTCAATCCTTTTTTTATCATGATAATTTCATAAAAGTGACAATATTTGTAAAATTGGTATTTTCACTATTCACTAAAAAATTAACTATTGTAGAATATTCCCAAGAATTCACCTAAAAATTATTTTGACATGATAAAGTCAAAAATTATTTCAATTTAATGAAAATTAGTTTCTAAGATAAATAAATTCAACTTTTAAATAAAAATTTCAATTATAAAGAAAACTAACTTTTATAGAAATACGTCTCTTTTAAACATTAATTTTTATTAATATAATATGATATAAATTACTGATGAGGGTCAATTTTTTTCACATTGTATGTTCATAATGAATTGTTTTATGTGTTATTTTATCTCCAAGATTTGAAGGTGTTCATCTTTAAATCTAAATATTATTTTCCATGATTATATAGTAATATCCTTAATATATTGAGTATCTTCTCCATTATTTCATACTCAATATCTTTGTAATTACGGGGGAGAAAAAACTTTTTTTCACAAGAAATGACATTATACTAGTGTTTATAGGGATCCTTCCCTGTTGTATTCACTTATTTTGGAGAGTTAAACAACATATAATTGATACAACAAGACATACAATGGAGTGGTCACCCACATTTAGGGAAAACATTTTAAAAATTATGACGTGTATTGTTCTATATTTAATTAACTCATTCAACCAAGAAAGAAGAATATATCATTCTATATATTTTTAGATCACAATACCTAAGCCAATATAGAGGGTTTTCAAAGTGTTTTATAAATATTTATAAATATTGAATCACTAATTCACCCCTACCCATTTTTTGATTTTAAAATCATGATCTCTTCAATTGGTACTAGTGTTTATGAGATATCCATCAATGATCCAAAGTCATAATTTCATCTCTTGATATTAACTTTTTTAATTTAATTTATTTATCTTTTTACTACTCAATCTATTTTGGTCATCAGGGATCATATTAACTCTAAGAAGAAAATGTATATTATAACAAGTGATTTAAAAATGACCATGTTTAGAAGAAAATATTGGTTCTCTATTTACTCACATTGGAAATTGATTTTTTATGTGGTCACAACAAGATTCATTACTCTTGAAATTGGGTCATACATGATGGATTATTAATGTAAGAATAATGAGAATAATGGACAAGATAAAAATTATAAATCCATAAATCTATCAGAAATAAATTTTACAAAATTTATGGGTAGTAAAATAATTAATGAAACATGAGATAAATTGAAAACATTTTACAATTTTGACAAAAACGTAAATGTGTCAATGCTAATGATTTATAATATGAAGTTGGAATATGTTAAAATGATGTATGATGTTTCTATTCATGATATATTCACAAGGCTTAACTTAAACAACCTGAAATTTCATAAATTAAATTACATTTTTGAATAAATAAATTCTTTATTAAGTAATGTAATTATAGAAAATACATTCACTAATTTGTTTATTTTGGACCATTATAAAATATAGTCCACCAGATTTAGTAGACCATTATGTATCTTAAATGTTGATAATACAACTATTGTATAGTGACCAATAATATTAGCATATATTATGGGGTTTTGATAAAGTTTAATTGATAAATATGAAATAAGTGTTTTCCTCGACCAGTAGGATCGTAAGCTATGAATCCCATTTATCAAACCATCTTAAAAAGATATAATAACTAGTATTTTCTGTTGACCAACCCCAATATGAGATTAGAAAAATGAATCTTGAGTGAAACTGTTTATCGGAGAAGTTCAAGATTGTCCAAATCACAATCCAACCCATGTTCGCCCAACCACCCCCAATAAAGCACCACCATCACTCACCTTACCCTCAGGGCATAGAGTAGTTAATAAGGGTTTATAAGTATATACCCCATTGGTATTAATTATTATGTTTTATTTGTAATGAAATAATGATTATGTTTAACCCTTTTCAGTATTACTTTTTATATAAAATTATAAATGAGTTGATGAAAAATAGATTTTGATACAAAGAAATGAATATTGTATTTTTGAAAAATATATAGTTTTAACAAACTATTTGATAAATTCAAGAATTTTGAAATAAATACTACTTTCATATAATAATATTAATAAAAAATATTTTTTGATATAAAAATGATAATATAATTTTATGAAGCCCACTGTAATTTTAATAAGGGTCAGAAAATTTTAATTGTCATAAAAAAAGTATTTTCTAGTAAATATAGATTTTTATTTAAAAGTGTAAATTATAAAATTTAGAGAATTATTTTTTAGAATAAATATTATTTTTAAATTCATCATGTTGAAATTATCCAATGTTGAATTTTTCATAATTTTCATAGATTATAATTTTTTTGGGTAAAAATTAAATATGGTATAAATATATCATTTGGATTATGACATCACAATGAACAAAAAGATATATAATAAATACTATAAAAGGAATATATAAAAAAATCCTTATTTACCCTTTAGAATCATGTGTTTTTTTAAGTTATTTGATTAATTTTATAAACCCTTAATGAATCCTAGAAAACCTATATTATCTTTTAATGTTTTAAAATCAAATATTTTCTAACATGAATCAATTACACATCACCAATGATATTATTTTAATATGTTTGGTTAATAACCTTATAAAATATTTAATAAGACTATTATTGGGAAAAAAACCAAGGGAAAGTTTTTGGTTTAGATTATTTTAATATATTGAGTATAAAACCTAATTTTAAAAATTAATAAATAATTCATCTCTCTTTCTCTATAAATACCCACCCAAGCTACCACTCATATTAACTAAAAACCAATTGGTGATGAAGTTACCCTCCCTTTACTTTTCTAAATCCCTCCCTAGTTGAAGCTCCTCCCATGTTTTTATAAGCACCCTCTCATGGTAAGGGGATTCTCTCATCCTCTTTATTCAATGAATTTATTTGTATAATGCCATTTTATTTCCAATTCTTTATGTTGGAATGTATTTTTAAACATACCTATTACTATAGTTACGATTTATAAGTAATTGTAGACCTACTTTAACTCTTATTAAAACCTTCCATTAATCATTATGCACACCATCATGCTACAAAAATGATCCTGTGATTTTTAATGACAAAAATTTACACAGTGAATACCGATACCAATTTCCACTCAAGGGTATTCAACTATATATACCTATCCTTAATTGAATGGGGACTTATATGTGTGTGACCCATAATCCTTAATCATGGGATTTAATGTGATTAAATGTCATATTATGTTGTATAATCTATGCGGGACACTTGTGCATGTACATGATACAAGTACGATGGGTGGTCCTAGAATTATATTGCCGTCTAATAAATTGGGTGATGTTTTAATCTCATGAGATACCATATATGGGGCATAATAGTCTATCCTAAGGTTGATATTTTATGATGTATTAATGATTATCCTTAACTAATTTTTAAGATGTCATGTTTTATGTTGTTATCACATTCCTATGTTTCCATGATGTTATAATCTTATATCATGCTTCAATGTTCATGCTTATGATTATGAACCTTTTTATGTCAATTTGATATACCGACTGACTAACATGTAGTACTTTCATCATGTTTTTCTATGATTATTCCCTTAATGGGATATATAGATAATCCCTTTCATATGTACATCCCTACGTTATTCCATGCAATATTTGAAGATAAAATAAACTCAAGTACCTATTATAGTGTTTTTAAATAATTTCATTGTATCATTACTTTATGTTATTATGTTATTTATATGATTAAAAAAATAAACTTGGATTTTTGATCTTTTTGGAATGTATTATGTGTGTATTTATATAATGAATAAATAATTAATGTATATAAAATATATGGGTTTTAATAGTAAGTATCAAAAAATATCTTGTTAATTTAAATGATTAATATTAGAAAACCCTTGTGAAATACTTATGATTAAAGACAAATATAGGAAAAAATCCCTAAATTTGGGTAAATTATAATGTATTTGGTTTCCACGAAACATAATTTCTATCCCGATACTGCAATTGGATGTAGCCCTAGCACAACTATACTTAGGGGTACTAAGCCTAAAATGGAAGTATTGAGTGTTAACTGAGTCATCACTAGATTCATGATAAAGAGGCATTTCCGTACACTTGGTTTGATACACCCATGGAATGTGATTTTTTAAATACATAAGATCCTTAAAAACCATTATGAAGGTAAATTTCCAATAAAATTTTAGGTTTGTAAATAGATCACAGATAACTTATATAAAAACTCTGAAATTCATAGTTTAAGGAATGTATGTTATTTATGAGATGTACCACTAATTTTCATAGTTTCCCTATTATATAATTAATAGCTTGAAATTTCTCATCCTTTATTTCCCATTTATTTTAGTCTGTGGTTGAAAATAAGAGGAATCGAGTTAACAACTAATGTTATAAAAAATGTAGTGAAACCCCAAATGATATTCTCAACCTAATGGGAACAGGATTTGTGAACTTCCTAGAAATAGTTTTTCAATTAACTCATGTTTTGAATAGAAACTTGAATCTTGAGGGAAAATTCACTTCTTCAAAATAAAGTGAAATTTTAAATTGATACCTTTATGCAATACAGGCCTCCAAATTTCAATGGATCATCTGATCCATTTATCATACAAAAATGGATCAACTCCATTGAAAGGATATTATTCGTCCTTAAATGTGTCAAGTGATAGAATTTCATTATTGCTGTTATTCATATGGAGGGATAAAATGATCAATTTTGGATGTTGTGAAAAAATATGAAGCCTGAGGGGGAGATCAAAGTGATAGATTGGAAATAATTCCAATTTTTTCAATAAATATTTCCCTTGAACTCCTTGACTTAAAATAGAGAGGGATTTACTTTTACTCAAGTAAAAGGATGAAACATCAATAAGAGTTTATGAGGAAAACTTCACAAGGGTTTCTCGATATTCCTTCGACATGTCATTGTCTTGGAAAGTAAAATTTACCACTTATTGGGGGGGGGGGGGAATGCAGAGACTATAATATTCTTTAATGATTTAGTACATTGATAGCTATGAGAAAATTTTCTAATGTGCCCTAAAAGTTGAAATATAGATTGGTGAATCTCAAGGGTCTTATGGGTTTAGATATTGGGTGTATAAAATATAGTTTATTTCCTTGTGTGATATTTAGAAATATCATGGCTGAAAAAAAATTCTAACATCCCACTTGTAAAAAGTGTATGAAGAAGCATCCTGTAAATTTCTTGAAGGGGGAAAGGAATTGTTTTATGGGTGTTAATGAAGAGAACCTATCTAAAAAATTATGTCAGATGAAACCCACAAATTTCATAGAATAAAGGAATTATCTAATCAACCGTAATATTGATGTCTAATGTTTAAAATGTAAGGAACATGTATATTGTATGAATCAATTCCCTATGACAAGGTTTTTCAATAATAACCAATAAAAACAACCTCCAAGGCCTAGATGTAAAGTGCAAGCTTATTCCATCAAAACTGCTGAGGTGGATCATGGAAATGATGTGGTGATAAGTATGCTAGTTATTTATTCAATAATAGTGAACATAGTTTTTTATTATGGTTATACACATTCTTTCATATAATGAAACTTTAGTTTCAAACACCATAAAAAAATTTAGAAGTGGGGCTGTTAATGAAAATGAAAAATGATAAAATAATTCCATCCTAAGTATATAATTACTCCCCTCTCTTTATAAATCATATGAAATTTACAGAAAACCTTGTGATACTTCCTTTAGATAACTTTTATGGAATTTTAGGTATATATTGGTTTTTTTCATATAGAGGCAACATAAATTTTTGAGAGAAGGAAATCACCCTATGTATCATGAATAACCCTCGGATTATACATAGGTGAAGGGGGGGGGGGATGAATATCCTTTGGAATCATCCTCTCAAGCATGAATATTATCAAATTATGATCATGTGTATCTATCTCAAATGATTGAGACTATGTGAAGGACTATAATTTATGGCATGCTTATTATTAAGGAATATGGTGATGTATTTCCTAAATAATTGTATTCTCTTAATCCAAATCCTGAAGTTAAGTTATCAATCAAGCTTATTCCTAGGTACATTATAATATCCATGTCTCCATATATAATTAAAAAATTTTTTAACTTGAGGATCTTACAAATAAACTATAAGAGAATCTGAAAAAAGGGTTTATACACCCAAGAGTTTGGTCATGGTTTGACCTGATTCTCTTAGTTAAGATGAAGGATGAGTAAATGAACCTCAACATTGATTATCAGAAGATAAATGATATCATTATAAAGAAAATTTTTCCTATTACATTGTAAATTAATTATTCTATTAATTACATGGATATTAATACTTCTCTAATGTGGATCTTTAGTAAAAAATTTATAAAGTAAAGGAGAAGAAGGAGTATATCCACAAGATTTCTACTTGTATAAGGTATGGTCACTATGAATTCCCTGTAATTCCATTTTCACTCAATAATGATCCATATATCTTCAGGGACATAATAAATAGTGTATTTAGGTATTACCTAAATAATGTTTTGTTAGTATTTATAAATGATATTATTATATACTCCAAAATTAAAGAGGAAAATGAGTATCATTTGAATACCGTAATGAATACCTTGTAAAAGGGAATTTTACATAAAAGTAAAATAATGAGAGTTTTTTATTGATAAAGTAACATTCATGGGTAATTCTATCACCAGAAAAGATATATCTATAGATCCATCACAATTATGGGAAATTAAAGAATGATCTAGACCAAAATATGTGACATATACCCAGAATTTCATTTAATTATATTGGTACTATCATTGATTTATGAGAAATATATCATGATTATAAATCCCACTAACGAAGCTAACTCATATGATAGTGAATTATATCTAGGTCGATTAATTTTATTATAGCATTAAAGAGATAAAGAAAGGGATAATCACTACACCCATTCTCACATTACCTACAAGTGGGGAAATATTTATGATATAAAATGATACTTATAAAAGGTATGGGTTGTTTAATAATGAAATATGAAAAAGTGATAACATATTCTTGTCACCTAATAAAGATACATGAGAAAAACTACCCAAAACATGATCTAGAGTTGGATGTAGTGACCTTCATATAGAAGATTTGAAAAAAGTATCTTTATGAGGGGAAGTGTGAAATATTTAATGATAATAAAATCCTCCATAATATATTGACATAAAAAGATCTCAATATATGGCAATGAAGGTGGTTAAAGATGATCAAGGATTATGATTGTTCAATCCATTCCTATACAGGGATAAATAAAAAAGTGGATGATGCTCTAAGTAGAAATAATCATGCAACACTATCCATGATGACGATTAAAAGGGATCCAATATTATTTACCTAAAATGAATTTACATGAGAATAATAAATGGATCTCCATCATACATTACTCAAATATCTTCTCAATCATCCATTCTTGAGAGGACCAATGCTTCCCAAAAAGATAACAAGGAGCTACAATTAAATGTAATGAATATTCCAAAATTAATATTTACAAATATTGAGTTATAAGTTTTGGAACCCACATATGTGTCTCATCAAAAGAAAAATAGAATAGAGATATTATAGATGATGCACATCGATATTTCTTATTCATCAAAGAAGAACTAATATATAGAGATATATGTGGAAAAACATTTGGTGTGGTAATATAAAGAGAGATATTGTATAATTTGTATATCAATGCTTTGTATGACAATAAGTCTAGTATGAATGATACAAATCCATGAGTATGATAAAACTATTTCCCACAGAAATATAGAAATTGGAAAACATAACCATGGATTTTATTATATGAATCCAAAGTATATCTAAAGGAAATAACACCATATGGGTGGTAGTCAACCGCCTTAAAAAGTCAGATCATTAAATTTTTATCAATCAATATTTCTCCCTTAAATAACTCAAAAATTATATTCATAAGTGAACCAATAGTAATTTAGGGAGTTCCACTATCTATTGTATCAGATCACGATCTATGTTTTACCATGAGGTTCAGGAGAATCCATTACTAATATTTGGATAAAAAGATAAGTATCAGTGTTATTAATTACCCGCATATGGATGGTCAGTTTGAGTGAACTATTCAAATTATAGAGGATATTATAGGATAATATTCAATGTATTTACAAGGATGTTAGGGTCAACACATTACACTAGTTGAGTTCTCATATGAAAATAGTTTTTATTCTTGTATTCATATGGCACCTTATTAGGCTCTGTACAAGAAGTGGTTTCAGACACCAACATGCTGGGATGAAGTTGTATAATGGAAGATTATGGGACCTAATGTTATACAATAGATTATATATAAGTTTTAAAACAATAAATATCATAAAAAATCCACACAAAGTTAAAAGAAAATATATGTAGATAATCGTTGATGAGTCTTGGAGTTTCAGGGTAGAGATAAGGTTCTCCTTTATATATCACTATGGAAAAAATTCAAGTGGTTAGGGAAGAATAGTAATATTAGTCCAAGATACATTGGATCCTTTGATATCCTCAATATCATTAGATCTATGGCCTATCAACCAACACTACCACCTATCACATCTGAGGTACGTGACCTGTTCCATATATCCCTCTTGAGGAAGCATATTCTAGACACCTCATATGAACTAAATCTATATGTGGTACCCTTGGGGAATCACATTTCATATGAATAGTATCTAGTTAATATCATAGATCATAGAGAAATATTTATATGAAACAAGACAACTCACCTGGTTAAAGTGTTGTGGTAGAACCGCTGGCTTGAAGAAGAAACATGAGAACCAAAAGAGGTGATGAAACAAATTACCCTTCTCTATTTTAGTGAATGAAATGAAAGTTATAGAGTTAAATATTTGAAGGGGGTAATAATGTAATGAACCAATATTATATAAATGAAATTCCATTTTTGGATGATTAAATGACTTATTAAGTAATGTAGTCATTGAAAAAACTTTCACAACTTTGGTTATTTTGGACCATTATAAACTATGGTTGGTTAGATTTAAAATACAATTGTGCATCCTAACCATTGATAAAATATTCATTGTACAATTATCGTTAAGATTAGTATATATTAAGGACTATGATAAATGATAATTGACATAGTTTAAAGAAGCGATGCTATCGACCCGTAGCTTTATAACCCATAAGTCCCATTTATCAGAGCTTCCAAGGGATATGGAATAACTAATATTTTAACTAGACTAATCCAAATATGATATTCAACAACTAAATCTCAAGAGAAACCATTAATGGGAGAATTTTATTCTTATTGAGTTCACAACCCAAAACATGTTTGCTAAACCACCCCGCAAAAGTACCACCATCACAGACCTTTCCCTCTGGACATACACTAATGTAATAATAGGTTCTATATTTAGTCCCCAGTAGTATGAATTGATATCTTTTATTTGTAATAAATTAATTATTATATTTATCCCATTTCATTATTCCTTAAAAATTCTATTATATATGAGTTTATGAAAATAATATTTTGATATGAAGAACCAAAAATTGTTTTTTTGGAAAATATATAGTTTTAAAACTATTTTTGATCCATTCAAATTTTTTGAAATAAATATTAATTTCATATAACCTTTTTATTAAATTATATTTATTTATATTCAAATGATAATATAATTTGAGGAATTAAAATGTATATTTATATGGGTTATAAAATTGTTATTGTCATGAAAACAAGTATTTTCCACTAAATAAGGCTTTTTATTTGAAAGTGAAAATTATTATTTTTAGGAAATTATTTTGATAAAATAAATATTTTTTTAATAATCATATCTAAATTATCCAATGGTTTATTTATCATAATTTTTGACACAATTGAACTTTTGTATAAAACTTATATACGATCGAAATATTTGATTTGTATTATGACATAATAAATTCCATAAATTTCATAAAATTCCAAATAAATATTTCGCCTTGAAAATATTGTATTTTTTTAGTTATTTTTTTTAATTTTATAAACCGTTAATGAATCCTCCAAAACCTATATTATAATTTAATATTTTAAATTCAATTCATTATAAACATGACTCAGTTCTACATCACTAATTGTATAATTTTAATATTTTTGATTCATGGGATTATAAACATTAAATGCCATTACACTTTCTTTATATTATGCCATTTGATTTTAAATTGTTCAAGTCTTAATGTATGCTTACACATACATATTAATTTACTTATGATTTTTGAGTAAATAGATACCAAATTAAATATCATTAAACCCTTCTATGAATCCTTTTTTATACCCACTATGCTGTTGAAATTATCTTGTAATTTTCCATTCCAAGCATTTATATAATGAATATCTATCCGCATTTTCACTCATGGGTATTCACCTAGATGTAATTATCCTTCATTTATTTGAGAGTTTCATGTATGTTACCAATACTTATTAATAATGGAATTATAATTTATATAATACATTATTTTGTTATAAGATATATGTGGCACACATATTCATGTACATGATATGAGTGTGGCATGTGGGCTCAGAATTATATATCCATCCAATACATTGGGTAATGTTTTTATCTCATGAGATACCATATATGGTGAATGGGAGGTTATCCTAAGTACACTATGTTATGATTTCTCTATGGTTATACTTTTATTTTGATTATGATTTCATGTTTTATGTTGTTTCCACATTCATATGTTTACTTGATGTTATCATCTTATATCATGCCTCTCTGTTCAGGTTTGTGATTCTCACCCCTTTTATGAAACCATGATATACCTCTTGACAAACATGTATTAATTTCATCATGTTATGATTTAATTATTCCCTTACTAGGATTTATAGCTCACCCCTAGCTTATGTATGTCCCTAGGTTATCCCTTATAGTATTATTAGATCAAAGGAACTTAAGGATCTGTTGTGGTGTTTTTTAAATAATTTCATTCTATCTTTACATTAATTAATTATGTTATATATCTAATTATCCAAATAAACAAGTTGTTTTGTTATTTTTGGGTCATATTATGTTTTTATTTATGTAAAAAATCATAAATTAAGGTTCATAAAAGATATGATTTTTCATATTAATGATTATAGTCTCTATCAGTGGCTATGGTAAAAAATTCAAGACTAAACTATGATGGAATGAAATTCATGGATAAAGTGAAGGTAAAAGAAAAATATTCATGTGAAAATGAAGAAAGTAATGATGAATATGATAAAAAATGAAATATATTCAATTATAATAATTTAACTCATGCATTACCTGAAAAAAAGAATTGTTTTTGGATGTGAATTCATTGAAGAAGTTTTCAAAGACACAAAATAGTGATGATGAAGTTTGTGTAATAATTGTGGAAAATTATTAATGAATTTATGGTTTAAATGTGTAGATATTAGAGAAAGGTATGATGAAGGATGATATGAGTTCCAAGATTTTATAAAATTAAAATTAAATTGAATGAATTCAATTAATATTTTCTGAATTAAAAAACTAGATGGTAGAGATAAAATATGGATTCAAAAGTCTATGGAAATTAACTGTGAATCTTATAAGTATTTGGAGAAAATAAATAAGGCACAAAAGAAAATTAATGATTCCATAAAACAACAAATACCAATTTTTTTTGATAAAGGACTTGTATTTATTTAAAAATAATGTTCATATGATTAAAATAATAAAAAGGTATAATTCATTCCATAAAAGGGTAAAAAAAGATTGTAGTTGTTTCTGATATTTTTTAAAAGTATTTCATTTATATACAAATTTTAAAAATTTATTTTATAATCAAATAATAACATCTATAAGTATGATATAAAAGTATCAAGTAATTTTATTTTAAAGTAATAATACCAATTGATTCCTCAAAACACCAAAAAAACAACAAAAAAAATTATTTATAGATTGTGTATTCAATATAGGGACATTGTTATTATTACTATTATTAGTGTTGTGGAGTGTGTGGTCACAAATAAATGGTATTATAGTATAATATACGATTTTTGAAATGTAGATGCCTTGAATATAGGGTTAGATAACCTTAACATGTAGTGAA
Organism: Viscum album; assembly: GCA_963277665.1. Taxonomy (NCBI): domain Eukaryota; kingdom Viridiplantae; phylum Streptophyta; class Magnoliopsida; order Santalales; family Viscaceae; genus Viscum; species Viscum album. The sequence continues at coordinate 2,005,103,236 of OY728138.1, forward strand.
AGTGTTTCTATAGAAAACACAATAGAAACTGGAGTTGAAAAATAATTTTCACGACATGGGAATTGTTTTGGAAGGTGTGAATAAAAAGATTACTATTATGAGAATCTGATTATACTTCTACATGACCAAATTAATCATTATAAATAATTTTTTTTTCAAAATGGGAGAAAAAAATGAATCAACCATGGTTATTAAAATATCATCAAAATCCTTGAAGAAGGAAAAACCTTTGATTTTGGATAACAGTTGCTTATCATACATGAACAATGACTCCATGATTCTAATTTTTTTGTAATGTAAAATAGAGTGTATGTAAAATTTGGGAATGATGGTTATTTATTGATAAAAGGTTTTTGGATAATATAAATTGCAGAGAAAAAATTGAGATCCAAGGAGATTCTCTTTGTTGACAGGTTAGAACACAGCCATTGAAGTCTTTCTTTACATTGTAACAGTGATAAAAAATTTATATTTAAGTAGAAAGGATGTATTATGAAGAGTATTAAGGATTTAATTATACTAAAAAAATGATATAAAAAATTCAATTCCTTTTTGGATCCTATATATTCAATGTTCATGTTATTTTAGCACAAAGGAGGAGAACCTGCTATGGTATCGAAGACTTGGACATCTTGGAAAAAAGAGAATGAAAAATATCAATTATAAAGGTTCTAATATAAATTTTCAATGGGTAAATATGTAGAGTAAAATTTTAATAAATTGAAAAAATGTAAATATGGTGAGCTTATATCACGAGTAGGTGAGGATTCAAAGAAATAAACCATTGGAGCTTATTCACATAAACATTTATGAACCCATCGGGAAATAATAATCGTATGGGGATAAGTGTTTCATTTATTTTTTTATGACTCAAACTGAATAAAAATATTATATTTATGGTGCATAAATATTATGAATTTATTATAACTAAATTATTCATTAGGATTATTATGAATTTAAGATATTTAAATTCTTCAGGAGGATTGTAGAAAATAAACTAGTTTTTCTATTAAGAGAATCAGAAATAATAATGGAACTGAATATACACATAGTGAGTTTGAGAAGTTTGTTGAGAAGAATTATAAATGAAATGATTTTAGTGACCTCTATAACCCATACCAAAATGGGGTATCTAAAAGGAAGAATGAAATCTTGTTGATATGGGATGAAGCAACCCATCTAAGTTGATAAATTTCATGTATTTTGAGAGGGTAACAATTACTATGAAATATATTATTTAAAACCATTGATTCCTATTACCAAATTACTAAATGACATCATATTTTATGTTTCATAAGAATAATCCATGAATTATTTTTTTGAGTATTTTTATGTCTATACACAAATAATATTATAGGGGAAACCTTAGGAAGTTGAATGGAAAAGATGATGAATGTGTTTTCATATGTTATCACTCCAATGAGAGAGGTTATTGGTGATATAAACAAATAAAAATAATATTTTGATGATGTTAAAGTTCCTAAATATAGAGGAATAGATCAAGGTACACATGTTCAATTTGATGATGCTTTTTTGTGTGTTCTAGATTGCCTATAGATGAAGATTAAAATTATGAATATCATTTTAAGTCCCTCAATAGGCTCTTATAGTGAGATATATCTATGTGGGGGGGGGGGGTGGGGTATAGGGGTAAAAAATGTTATATTCAATTAAAATTTTTTATTTAAATCTCACATCCCTTAAAAGGATCTTGACCTAACAACCTTGTGGGTCACTTTCTATGATCTTTTCTTAGATGTTAATACGATTAAATTCTCATGGACATTCTTTTTATTATGCATCATGTAGTTAACATGACACCCTATTTTGGTGTGAAATCCTTAGGTAAATAGGAACATTATTATTTACTTGGTTTACTCTCACTAGAATATGTCTAAGGAGAATCCATCAGTGATGTGACGCGCAATGAATCACTATAAAGAAAACTGCGCTACACAAGGGGTTTGGTCTAGGTCACTCTTTTCATAGGCTCACTACCTTAAAGTTTATGCTTGACTCACTATCACCCAAAGGTCACTACCATATCACTTCTATATTCCGCCTCTTTTACTCACTACATTAAGGTTGGAAGTCCACACCGTTCATGGACATGAATGACCCTTCATCAAGATCACTTATTATAGATGATGCATGAGGTTTTGATTAGTGTCATTGAAGTACACTCACCTCTCTTCAAAAACATTATATGATATACTCTTAAATGGATCCTTTTTTGTTTTTACAATGACACTATAAATCCCATTATTCTTTTATTTTTACAATAATTTATTCATATTTTAATTTGGTTAGATCTTCAATGATTAATAAGACCTTCATTTCTGTCCATCCCCTTCTCCTAGAATTTCTATTCTATTTGAGTTCAAATATTAAATATGTGTAGGTCTCTTTACCTGCATTCTTCTAGTTGATAACCCCTCTTTAAATAGAGAGTTCACTTTCCCAAAAATAGTACACATGTTAGCGACATTATGATCCATTCAAATTTGAGATAATTTCCCTTGATTTTCTGCCATGATTTCAATAATCACAGTCAACCGTAACTTCTTCATGGATCCAATTATCTATCCCATACAAAAAGAATTAAGTATCATATAATTTACCTTATGAATTATGAAATTAACTTTTGATCATTCTTGGACCATGGACTAAATTTGAGTCACATTATATATGGATCATTAATGAATCATTAAACGATCATCTAAATTAATTCATTCTCATTTGGTGTGTATCCTCCCGATAAGCCCACCAATACAGGTTTATTTCTAACACGATCATGTGTTCTTTATATTTCCTATCTAATACTTCCTTCAAAAAGATTATCTTTATGACCTATTGTCTTTGTTTCACCACTTCTCTTGTTTGAGAAAAAACCTTCAACATGGCATCCACTACGACCATAATGTTCCATCTCTTGATCATAGGTGGAATCTCAGGACAACATGTGGATCAATATAGCATGGTTCATATCCCTTGGGGTTTTAGACCAATTTGAGATTCATGAATTTTATGTAATAAAAATATTGACCCCAAAAAAACCTTTGAGGGGTGTCATAAAAGCTCTTCCCATGTTTCAATCTCCACATATTGTGCCACAACATAGTCAACCTAAGCTTCTCCATGTTGTAAGAGAGCTCTATAATTCCACTATAGTGACCACTAAAGTGTTTCTTTTTCCATATTTTCCATGATGAGAATCTTCCTCTCTACCATGACCATCAACATGGCATGGTGGAACTTTTCTTCTTCTTAATTTTTATTATGCCCATTAACATTGGACTTGTCTTTCCTAGGTTAGGAAACTTTAACACAACCTTCTCCAAGATTCCTTCAACATATATTTATCCATCTTCTTGACAATTTTGGAACCTTGTAGAATTCATTCACACTTCTGCATTGTCTTGCACTCCATTCTCTTTGTGTGGGAAATGAATCCAACACAACAACCTTCAATATACCTTGTCAAAAAATGAAACATCAATAAATAAATATAATTATTAATAAACCTCCAAGAATCACCTTGATAATATTATTCCTTATCATCAATACCATCTTCCTTATTTTAAAAAAATCCAACACAATCCATTATGATTCTTGAAAATCCCCCCCATTAGATTTTTTTTGAAAATATAAAACACTTATGATTATAATATTACTTACTACCTTTTATTAGTAATTAAATATGATGGAAGATTAATGTTACATAAAATATGGGTATTTTTCTTTAAAGATAATTCTCCCCCTTTTAATAGGGTTATCTCCAGTTATCTTCAAACTTTAATCCCCTTTATGTGTGGGAAAAAACTCCAATAAATATACACTACCATTTTATCTTCAACTTCCCACTGGGCATCTTCATGGAATTAAATTCACCCTAAAAAGATAAAGAGGACTTCCTAATATTATGATTTCTCCAATTTTTTCTTTATTCTTTGGATTCAATGACCAATTGATTATAAAAATATTCTGAAACCAAGTGAACACAATTTCTGGTTGATATTCCCATCTCTAAAATCACTATTTTCAATATTGTTGTGCCTTCTCAAGAGATTCATTTAGTTAATTTACCACATGGAACTTCAAATGTCAAAAAATCATCTAGGAATAATGAGTATAAGATTATTGTTTAAAACAATAGTTTTTATTAAAAAACAAGGGTTTTCATGTCACTCATGAATACCATTGAAAAAACCGTAGTACCTTTGTCCTTTTCACTTATCAACACAACTTTTGATCTTTATCAGTCTTCCAGACCAAGTAGTTTTTGTAATAACATTTAATAACTTTTTGTGAGGATCATATTAATTTATAATATTGGAAAAATTGTAGAATACACTTTAATAAAAATTGAATCATGTATATTTTAATTATTTATAGACAAATTTAGGTTCTATATAAGGCTAATAATCCTTAAAATCTTATTAACAACTCCCCATGATACTTTGAATCCTGAAACCAATTATTGATATTGAAATTTGGGACACCATGTATGGTAATTGGAATTATCTATCAGAAAATTATAGCATTCAGTATATCATCATAACTAATACCAAATTTTAGAAAATAAAATATATGGATGTGAAATTCATGAGATTTTACTTCGCAATTGCGTGTTCTTTTTAGTACAATCACCCCATGGATCATATCTACAACTTAATTATTTACCTATTCTCAAAAAGATAAAAATAACAAAGAATATGGAAAGTGGGGTACCTAAAATTTCCTCAAGTTGAGGAGTGGGGTTGGTCAATTTGGACCAACCCTTTGACTTCCATCTTCCTTTCCCCATATTTTAGCTTTTAGGAAATGAATGGGAACATCTCTTCAACTTCATCATTTTCATCATCTCTAGTAGTATTCCTTATCAACGTCATGAAAAGGCTATACTTTATTTGATAACACTCACACACTTATCTTCTTGGTTGTGAGAATTTTCATCCTTCATTGGAATGATATTTTCCACAGTTGTGGAATTGATTACACTTAAGAAAGTATCTTCTTGAGTTTTATCTGTAGTGGATCTCACCTTCAAATTATTATCTATTACATCATAAATTTTTTTATTTTAGTGGTTTTTGAAAAACTAATTAGGCACATATATTACTTTTTGTCAATTATTTATATATTGGATTCATTTTTTACATGGTGGGTTCTTCTTTACTTCCACCTCTTTCACAGCTTGAACATCTCCTTACTTTTTCTTCTAGATTTGACTATTTTCCTTCTGAGAGAGTAAGTGTGAGTATACAAATATTAGTACATGATACACACTTTATTGTGTCTCATATTTATTCTCTAAAATATTGTACATGATTTTCATTTTGACATGCCTTTTCTTTGGATAAAATATATCCTTGTATTTCATAGGAGTGGATTGTCTCCTTATGGAATCATTACTCTTCTATGGATTCATCCTAATTTTTGGGTAGGTATGCTATGTGATTCAAGTTTTTAGGGGATTCTGGTTCATTTTTTGGCCACATGGCTTTGGGCCTATGAGTATTGCATTAGGCCTAAGTGCCACTAGGATTACGAGCCATGTAGGTCACCCTTTATCCCATTTTAAAAAGGTGGAAATTAATAAAAAAAATTATAGATTTCGGGATTCGAGGGTGTTCTATTTTTGATTGATATAATGGAACAACCTTAGTTCTTCTCTCATACATGTTCTTTTGGATTTGAAACATATGCTCATAATGTGTCCAATCCTTCCACAACATTATTATTCTGATGAACCCTTCTTTTACAGATCCACTTTTCCTGAATTAGAATGAAACTTTTGGTTTCTTATAGATTTTATATGTAGATTGTTTCTTTATATTAAGGTTGCCTTTGGAGGGATTTTCATCATTTAATCTGAGGTGTTTATCCTCCCATTTAATTCTTTGACCTTATTATATTTTTATTTAAACTTTGCAGCCATTACTTTTATACACGAAGAAGTGTATATCCAAGTTTTTATTATTTATTCAAGTTGAGTATTGAGTAGATTGATTTTTTCCTTCAATTCATTATCCATGGATATTTTCTTCAATTTTTCTTGGGAAATATGTTCAATAATGTTTCATTCTTCTTTCATTCTTGTTCCCATTTTATTTATACTGATATTCAAGCCAACTTATTCTATATTTTCCCACTTTTTCTCAAAAAGAAATTGCTTCAATCACTATCTAACAAATTTATGCACATATTCAAATTTTTCTACCTTATCTTGTAGACTTGGGATCCCCTCTTGGACATTACATCAAAACATACTTGATGGGAAAATTAATATTTTTGACACTTATTCATCACACCTTCTTTTCACCTTTGAAATGGATTATGAAATTCCACATGCTTTCTCCAAACCATTATTAGAATAATATATAACATTAGATTTAGATTTTATTACCTTGGTTAGAGGATTATTTCTTCATATATCTATCTTCTTCTTCTTTACACTACTAAAATACATGCCTTCAACAGCCTTGACCTTTCTCAGTGCTAAAAAACCGTTGTTAAAAAGTGATTTTGATCAGTGCTATAAAAACATTAACAAAGTGGACATTTTATCAGTGCAAATAAAATACACTGATAAAAGGTGCCCTTTATGTGAATTTTTAGCATTGATAAAGGCTAACCTTTATCAGCACTTTTCTATAGCACTAATAAATGATACCATTGATCCACGCTTTATTTTTAGCACTGATAAATGGTACCCCTTTTGAGAAATTTTTTTAGTTATGATAAAGGGTATCCTTTATCAGTGCTATAAATAAGGATGATAAAGTCCCAAATAAAATGAAATAGTTAAAGAAACTAAAATTAAAAATGATTAAAAACATATTAAAATTTTTATTAATTAAATAATCATTTACACAAAAGAATAAATTTAATATATATATGTATATATTATATTGATAAATATTATACAGTAAATGTATAGATATATAAAATGAAAAAATGAAAAAAATTTACAATTAAATATTAAAAATATGTTTATTAAGAAAAATATTAATAATTTTATTAAATAAATAATTATTGATAAAAATGAATAAATTTAATATACATATATATAGATTATAAATATTAATAAATTGTATATATTAAATATAAATATATAAAATGAATAAATTTTAATAATTAAAAAATAAAATAAAAAATTAATAAATTATAATAATTAAACAAAATAAATTAAAAATGAATAAATTACAAAATTATTAAAAAAATTATTAATGAAACAATTATTAATAAAAAAACAAGTTTAATATATATATAAACTAATTATAAATAGTAATAAATATTATATATAAAATAAAAATATAGAAAACAAATAAAATTTAATAATTAAAAACATATTAATGTCTAATTCATTTTTAATGGGATTTATACATAATTATTCATTAATACATTTAATATTGAAATATATCCATATATATTTATTGATATATATATCAATTTATATAATATTTACTAAAATATTATTTATATAATACAAAATATTTTTTCTTACATTAAATAAGTCATATATTTAGTGAAGAATGACATATAATTAAAAATTAATATTAATTAAAAATATTGACTAATTGCATTAAGTAATGGACAAAATTCAATGTCATTTCATTTTTCAATTTAACATATATCAAATGAGTGTTACATTGATTTCATATACATATACACAATTAATGAATTTTTATGTACAACTCACACACAAAAATATTTATGTAATTAATAAAATATTATATAGAAACACATATACTTAATATTTATGTGATTTATTCAGATTTTAGTATTCATTTAAATTTAATTATAACATGATACATTTAATATATTCTGTTTTTAATCGTTAAATTTTATTTATTTATTTTTAATATTATTATAGTTATGTATTATTTATTCATTTTTTATATTTTTTATTTTGTATTTATTGTTTTTTGGAATTTAATCATTTTATAATATTTATTTCTATATAGTTACTTGTTATATTTTAATCTCTTCAATATGTATTCATCTTTATTTCAATATATATCCATATGTTTTAATAATTTATATTTAATTAACCAAACTTATCCATTTTTCAATGTTTTTAAAGAGTAGTCCTTTTTAATTATTCAATTTCACTTACTTTTCAGATGCATTCATTTAAGATTATATATTCATTAATAATGATAAAAAAATATTTTTAAATAAATATTTTTAAATAAATATATTTATAAATGTATATTTACAATATTTATAAATATATTAATTTTTAATTATTAATAAATAAATATTATTTTTAAAGTATTTATATAATTATAAATAAGTAATTATATATATTTAAAATATTATAAAATTGTAATAAATTTATTTAAATAATGAATATATTTACTATATTAATATTAATATTAATATTATATTTATTTATTAAATATATATATGTATAATTATATAAATATATATAATGATAAAAATATATAATTATTATTTAAAAAAAGTATTTATATAATTATAAATAAATAATTATATATTTAAATAATTATAAAATTATATTTAATATTTTTAAATATTGAATTTATTTAATATATATATATTATAAATATATATATATTTATGTAAATGTAATTATAATTATAAAATTTTAGTAAATTTATTTAAATAATCAATATGTTTACTATATATATATATATTAAATATATGTATAATTACATAAATATATATAATGATAAAATATTTATAATTATAAATATATTATTATAAATATACAAAAAAATATATTTATTTATAAATATATTTATAAATGTGCATTTACTATATTTATGAAATTATATATTTATAATTATAAATAAAAAATATTATTTTTTCAAAAAGTATTTATATCATTATAAATAAATAATTATATATTTAAATAATTATAAAATTATAATTAATAAATAAATAAATAAATAAATATATAAATATATAAATATATTAAAAATTCATTTATTTATAAATAAAACTATAAATCCTTTATCAACACTTATTTAACATTTATAAAGATATCTTTTATCAGGGCTTATTAACTTATCATTGATAAAAGGTATCTTTATAAGAACTTTTTTGGAAGCGTAGATAAAAGTATCTCAATCTATTTAAATAAACCTAACTATAATGGATTCAGTTATGATATATCAAGCTTTCCACAGAATCCACCCACTATCGGTGCCCCTCCTCATCGAATCCAAGGATTGAATCAAGTTTCTAATGAATTCAAGACTCAAACAAATCCAAGTTTTGAATCATAGCTTGAACGAATCCAAGATTTCAAAATATATTTTATTTATCTTAGATGAATCAAATATCTAATCCAATATAAGTTATTTTATCCTCCTCCTCCCTTGTTGATTACATTTTTGGGTTCCGTGTAACGTTCTTTTACCTATATATTTTCCAGCATCCATGTGATTTAGGTGTTTTATTGCTTTTTTCCTTTTTGTGTTCATGGTCTACAAATACTTCGCATGAAGCACATGCCCTCATGTCCTTTACTGTTCGTGTGAATCCAAAGGGATTATGAAAAGTGTATGTCTTCCCTTACTTCTCACATAGCATGTGACCCCATAGTGTCTACATGTTTTCATGTCACCCGCATAACGACATGTCTCATAATCATTTGCTTCCATCTCTCATAATTCACTATCCTAACATAAATTCCTCACTCGTTTAATAACCCTCAATACCCCATTTCTCATACGAAAAAGATATTTATAATCCCAAACATGGATCCTTGCACATCAGTAGGAAATGGGCTTGTGAACTATGTGGAATCTAAAAATAGGTGTTATGGTTTTTTTGTAAAGGATTTGGACTAACATGTGTGATCTAAAAAGTAGCAGGTTTCAAAAATTTAATTCAGGAGGATTTTTAAAATGAAAGTTTATTTTTATAAAAATTTTATCAATTACATAGTAGATAGGTATGTGTTTTAAACTCCTGAAAGAATTTTTAATTAGGTTTTATAATTTTTTAGAAATGTGTTTGAATGTTTTCAATGCATTATTAATTTTTAAAAATGAGTTTTTAGACATCTTATCGAATGATGGTGATTCAAAAGAATGAAAATACTTTTAAGAGTGCGTTATTTTGGTGAATTTTTCTCTTATGTTTTTTCCTATGGTTATGTGGTGATTTTTTTGAGTTAATTTTTAAATAATGAATCTATCAAGTAAATATTTCAAGTTATTTAGAATATTCCTCTGAATAAGTTATTCATGAAATATAGAATTTCATATCTAGAAATGATACTCATGGTGATTCCTGATATCCGCCATTTTTATCCTCCCGAATTTAATTTTTCCCCTTTGAATTTTTCTAGATATACCATTCATTATTTAAATGGAATACCTTTAGAAACATTTAACTCCCCCTAAATCAAAATATCATAGATTCAATAATGTCACATTAAGAGAATAATATAATGTCTGAAAATACTTTATGAATGAAAAACTCTTACACAACTTTTTGGGATTTGAAATCACCAATCGGTGGGAACAAACTAAAAGAATATTTACACAAAAAACAATGATCTAAAACAATTATGACCAAAAAAATCCCATGATCTTTGATGAACCATAACTAAGAGGTAATGTTTCACAATAGTCACCCCCTGGTTCAACCCCCTCACACACTCAAACAAACATATCCCTTAGAAACTAATAAATCATGTGAAATAATGGAAACAAATGAACAAGAACAAAGAGTTTTGATAGTTTTGAATTTATCCCCTTAGCCATGGTTGATTGTTGTTCATTCATTAGATTTTATTAAAGAAGGAATGATTAAAATAATTAATAGAAAATTAGGAAATATAAGATCACCTTATGCAAAAATATTATCAATTTACAAAATTATAGTTAATAAAATGTATTAACTGTCGCACCACACAATTATAGAGAGGACTAGAAAGACAACAAGTTCCACAGCCTTCAAAAATTTTCAATGGATGCATCTTTGATCTTGGATACTTTTGATTTTCTATAGATTTCACTTACTCAACCAGAAACTTTTAATGAATGTGAAATTCACTGTCACTTAACATCCTAACGATTCGAACCAAAATTCTTTCAAATCCTCTTCAAAAAAACCTACATAACATAAATAGAAAAAAACTCATGTCATCCATAACTTCAACACACCATAATCTTGACATGATGAACTAAACACTTAGTTACACAACTCACACCATTCAGACCAACCACCTTCCGTTGGACTTACACAACCATAAGAATATACCCATGTCCAACCCCTAAGTTTTTGAATCTCATATTTTAGATAGAGATAAATCAAGCTAAAAATAATTTATCATATTTATAAACACATATGTTATATACATATCAAAAACCTTGATAAGACAGTTTATGCAATGATATCTCTAAATGAAATCATATTATATACCCAAATGGAGGGAATAATATTTTTATTTGTTTCCTTTATGTCATAATATTCATCATTTGTATACCATAAATTGTAATATCGGCATAAAAAATCCCATCTTGATTAAAGAAAACTTATGATAACATTAGAAACATCTCGAACCACCCTCAGATTAGATCAACCTCAAAACCATCATAAAAAATGTATCAATGTATAAAGGTTATCATTCTTGGTATATTATCGAGCAGTAGGTAATTTAGATATCTAAATAAGAAATATAAAATATAAATATACTAAAATCATTGTATATGACAATATATGTGATATAATTTAGGGGCCAAATAGCACACAAAAACGATTTAATATCTTATGAGATTAATCCATATCTCTATATAAAATCTTACCCAAGGTAACCTTAAAATTTCATCACCACCTATAATACTACAAGATGAATCTTAGTTTGGTAAAAATATAAGTTAAAACATGATAAGTTAATTATTATTTCACTTCATGTATCAAATGCATCCTATATGAAAAAATGATAATGTTGAAATACTTTGTGATTAACATGATACATTGTAATGTATTCCTAAACTCATTTAGAAATATACTAATAAAATCATAAATTAGATATTATATAATATCCTAGATGAAAGAAAAAAAATAAAGACTTATGTTTTTTATATTTCTTGGGTTTTGTTAAAGTTATTACGTCATGAAATAATTTTTATAAAATCTCTATGTGAATGTATAATAATAACAATATAGTAAATCCAATAATAGTGAAAATATATAAAGAAATTTTATTTTTATAATAGTGATACTATGAATATTATTCTTCATGTTCAAATTTTTGAAGATTATAAAAAAATATTTTGACCCTAATAAATAAAAAATTTCAGTTTCAAAATAATTTATTTTATACTTATTACTCTTTCTAATTAAATTTTTATCATGTTGATATATTTCACTTAAAAAAATTTATTATAGAATTTCATGATAAAAAATGTAACCACTTATATTATTTTATTGTTACCAAAATACACTAAAATCTCTTTGGATGTTAATTGACAATAAAATTGAATTTAGAATTTTAAATTATTTAATTTATAAAATTATGAACTTCTCTATGTGAAAATACAGTACCACTAACCTCTTTAAAATTACACTCTATATAATATCATGATAAGCTATTGAAACTCAATTTTGATTGGTATATAAAACTTATTTACTTTCAGTGGGAATATTTACATAAAAAATATCACCAAAAATATATTATATCGTAGTATATGATTTTTAGCATTATTTCTAAAATGATACTATATTTATTAAAATATACCACCCATGATTAGTGGAATGCTGATTTTTCAAGGTTTTAATAAAAATCATGGATAAACACTTTTTTCCTAAAAAAACATTTTTATTATTTTCTCATTTTCAAGACATATAATAAAGATGGATCAAACATATCATTGTATATCATAAAAATAGAATTTTATTATTGATTAAGAAACTAGTTTTTAAAAATATCTCTTATAATATATGAGAAAAATTTATGAAGATATAAAATATTTATTTTTGTTCCGTATATGGTTATATATAATTGTTGAATCAATGTTTTTAGTACAACTATAATTTTACTCCTTTTCTAATAATTATTCATAAATTTTTGTATCAATCTATAAAATTAATACTATCATGATTTTACTAATAAAGGAATGACCTTCCTGAACCTGTAAAGTTGTAAACATTTCAAAGTGTACATATTTCCATGGAAACAATTTTAAAGTTTTAATTTATTATTATTAGTTTCTGAATATGATATTAAAATTCTTCACTTGATGATAATAGTTTTTATAGAAAATGGGGTTCTCATCCCATTTAGTGTTTTGAAAAAAAATTGGTCAATTTTCATGTGGAATTTTAAAAAACTGGATTTCAAGTGGGGTTTTAAAAATTCAAAAGGCATCCTTTTGAATTTTGAAAGTTGTTTTGAGATGAGATTTTAAATTTTTAATTAAGATGTGGTAATTTAAAAAGTTTTGGTCTCTTGAAATGTTTTTTGTAAAGTAGTTTTTTTCAACATAGAATTTGGAAAACATTCATAATCATAATATCATTAATTACTTATTCATTAATATCTTTCCCTAACCCACATTTTTTTAGAATTCATCCACTTATTATTTAATTCACTCTATGAAAGATGATTTCTATGTTTCATTCCTTTTATAACAACTTGGATACTCACCAGAGTGTCTAAAATAAGTGAGACTAGGAAATCATGCATATGTTTCCGCTAGGAGAGAATATTGTAGTCTTGGTGAAATAATTTCTCTATTCAAAGCATAGGGGTTCTTGAATACTCAAGACAAGGTGATAATGTAACTAAACCCATTATAAATGGGGAATATGCTATACAAGAGTAATGGAATTGTGAATATCTATTGTATTATCAACTCATTTGTCAAACCATTGTGTGCCTGAGGAACTTTTTAGCTTTAGGAAATAAACTAATAAATATTGTCCAGTTATTTTCCAAATCCCGACCTAAGTACATTTAGATCCAGGGAGACAACTGTTATCCTCATCAACTTAATCTACATAATATTTATTATTTAATTTTTTTTCTTGAGACTCATACCCATCTCTTTTGGACATGGAGATATGTTATTTCAACCACTTTGAGAAATAGTCTTTCCATATCAGGTATTAGTGATCTTTTTTGGATGAATTATGAAGATAAAACCTACCTTTATGGTTCAATTCTTTTCTTAAATTCAATTACCCATTTATTTCAAAGCATACTGAAATTATTTGAATTAATCAAATGTTGGGTTCCCTTTATTAGAATTTTCTTAAAGTTTCTCCCTTGATAATGAATACCATATGAGTATTTATTTATTCATTATATAAAATGAATATTTTCTGAAAATAATAGGATGGAAATGAAAATAAAATGGATGCAATCTAATCATATTAATAAAGAGTATGAATATTTAGTTAAAGTATTCATCAAGTTTTCAAACGAGCATACATGCAACCCTTATCAAATCCATTGTCCATGTTTACATTATTGTTGCCCAAGAAAAGTATTTCCAGAATATTTGGAAGAACATTTCATTTTTCATAGAGTATATCATAGGTATAATGTATGGACTAAAAATGGGAAAAAAACTGAACATGCACACCGATTGGGATGATACAGTGGTTTATAGTTTATTTTATATGAATAATAGTGTAAATGATGAAATAGATATCATGGAATATATGATAATGGAAATTTAATATGACCATATTTATTGTCCAAAGTTGTTTGAGAAGTTAAATAACTATGCAAAGAGACCAATTTATACTAGTTGTACTAAATACACATCATTTTCAGTGGTATTGAAGTTCTGTAATTTGAAATATGGAAGTGGATGGAGTGACACTAGCTTTACAGAACTACTTCTTATTTTTAAAGATATGAAAACTAAAGAAGATAAAATTCCGTATCAAAAATATGATTCTGAAATAATTTTATATTCAATGGAAATGATCTCTAGAAAATACATTCTTGTCTAAATGATTGCATATTGTTTCAGAAATACTATGTACCACTCATAAAATCCCCGAAGTGTGGTGTGGATCATTATAATAAAAATGAATGAGGTCATTAGAAATTTGTATGGTACTTTATTACAACTACATGGTTTAGAAGAGTATATGGATGTCAGTAAACCTTGATAAAATTTACATGGAATGATGATATAAGAATTAAATATGGGAACCTATGTCATATATCATATTATCCTAAGTAGAATAAAATTGATTTTGAGTATCTTGAATTTGTAAGTGTGTTGAGAAACCTTCATCTAGCATTTTCTAAAGATGGAAATAATATTTTTGGTGTACAGAGTAGTACTCATAATATATGGCCCATCATGTTGGTAAATTATAATTTACCTTTATGGTTTTATATGTGGCACAAATACATTATGTTGTCTTTTCTTATATTTAGAAAAAAGAAACTTGGTAATGATGCTGATCTCTATTTTTTCCACTGATTGGAGATCTAAAATTTATGTGGGATATAGATGTTATAATTTATGATGCTCATAGAAATGAATAATTCAAATTTGGGGTGGTATAATATGAAATGATAAAGTATATTCCTTATTATTGAATTTTTTCAGGATAAATAATTAAAGGAATGTTTGGGTGTTCTATTTGAGAAAAATGCACACACTTAGTTTAGTTGAAACGTTCCTTGAAGACTATGTTTTTAAGACATTGTAAATTTTTACCTCGATGACATAAACACCAATTCTGGATGACAATACTCGTTTGGAATACCGAACAAGGTACAACACCATCTCCACCAATGGGTGATCAACTGTTCCATAAATTAAAAGATATTGAAACTGTTTTTGGTAAACCATTTTTGAAAAAACATTATGAAATTAGGTTAAAAAAGATATCAATTTTATTTTGAATTATCATATTGGAATATTTTGTACGTTAACATTTTCTTAATGTCAAGAATGTAGAAAAAATTTATTTTATAGTGTTATTGGAAAATTACTAAATTTTACTGGAAATACAAAATATGGAATCAAGGTTAGTTTGAACATGATTAAAATGGGTATAAAAGATGAGTTGGCACTTGTGTAGTGAAAATGGATATTTTTTCTTCCTCAAGTAGCTTAAACTCTATTCAAACAAGATAAATTGTAATTTTTTTTATTTTTCTTAATGTTGTAAAATTTCCATAGGGGTAATCATCAGATATCAAGAATTTCAATTCAATAATTAATTTTAAATTATAGGGACTAAAATCAGATGAATATCATATTTTGATGTAAGATTTGATATAATATTTGATAACCCTTTCATTGAGAGATCACAATCAGTTTATGCATGTCCCAATGTAGAAAATGTCTTTTATAATAAAGAAGACAAAAAATATGGGATTTGGAATGTTGATAGAGGATCTAAAATCCTCCATCCTTTAGAAAACGAAAGTGAGTTCAATAATATGGTTAATTTATTTTTAATATACTAGGTTTTTCCACATAATATTATCTATTCTCTATTACATTAACATAATATAAATTAAATGTTTGATTACTCATGCATACAATGCATTCTGTATATGATAATGTTACCAATACCATGGAGTAATATACTATTGATACTAAAACTACCAAATTATTAGGTGTTCAATAACATGTTGATGAAAAAACAAGAATGACACATCATCACAGTGTTACATAAAATTTAGAAGGAAAAAGTAATTGTGTAAAGTTTCGGTTTGGACGGAATCAATGCAGCCAACCTATTGGCCCCAAAAAGTCAATTTTCATTAGTTATGTTGGATTTATAATTAGGATTAATGTTTAGATTGATATAGATTCATGAAGCCATGTCAATCTTGTAATAAATGAAAACCTTTAGGAAGATATAAATTTAATGTTATGATATACTTTCTCTGTTTTACCGAAAATATATATAATAAAATGTTGATTTAATTTTCATTATTCCTTTATGAATTCATTTATGTTAGAATATATCCATAAGAAATATGTCCAAATGTCCATAAGAAAATTCAAAAGAGGCTTCTCGACTCTTCTTACCATGTTAAATATTAGGGATGCTACGGTGAAAGTAAATCCTCACCCACTTGTTAGTTATGCACACATTTTAAATAAGGAAACATAGAATGATTTCATTATTCATCATAATGATAAATCATTTTAGGATTCTTTTTGTTGATAATATATTATTTTAAAATATTTATTTTATCCAATTTTATTCAAAATTGTTAATTTATGAAAAAAATGAGTTTTGAAAATAAATAAAACACATTAAAAGCAATGTACTCCTATCACAAAGAAAGGATGGGGTATGCTTCATTAGATAAGTAATTGGTAATTATTTGAAATCAATATTTTTTTATGTGTTATGAAATACCATATATTTCTTTGTTTATACACATATTGATGAATCAAAATTTTAAGCTACTTCCATCCCATTTCTTATGTTTTTTGAAGAGGATTACATAAATATGGAGGGTAAAATAGTATATGAAAACACAAAAGAAATATGAAAAAAATGTGTAAATATTACATAATAGTAATTTGTTAATATTTATAATAGTATTACATATAAATATCAATTTATGTTTATATATTGTTTATATGGTTTAGAAATATGAATCGATAATGACCGTACTAGAAGAAAAACTACTTTAAGTAGCTTTGAAGTGGACGAAACAATATGGACACATTTGAGGTGTAGGTTTTAGTGTGTCTCCTAGAAAACATTTAAAGAATATAAAACCATAAGAATATACCAATAAAATTATGAAATGAATACAGGAAAAAATATATGATTTTTACGATATTATTGTCAAGTTTAGTTTGGAAGACCAACATATGACAAAGGATCAAAGAAAAAAGATGGAGAAACAAATATCCATACATGAAGAACAAAATGACCCTGCTTTATTTGAGGATATTTATTCACCTCAACCCCATTCCTTTCCCCCGGTAATCAAAATTTTCATTACTCATTCTCCTAAATGTGAATCAAACAACTTACGATAACTTTATATTACTCAAATTCTGCAGGGTAAATTTTTAGGTGATTTCTATCTATAAACACTCACAGACTTTGTTGTTGCAAGGTGTATGTTTTATAATAAACTAGGAGACAAGATAAAGCATAAATAAATCCCAAAAGGTCACATGAGAGTAGGGATTGAGGTTGGCCATGAGCCAAAAATTTAGTTTCCTATTCTACTTGATGATCCAGATATTATAACGGTTAATCATTCTATTGAAACATTCATAGCAAGACCATATAATATTATAAATATACACTAGGTATGTATTTATGAAAAGTTTTATTTTTATAAATATAAAATAGTCTATGAAAAAAATGTTTAAAGTGAGGATGGTGTTATAGAAAGATAAACCGATGGAGAAATGGAAGGTCAAATCAAGAAAATCTAGTGAATCGACCAAGAAATCAAAAGGACCTTTTGGGATAGTTCTACATCAACATTTATTATCAATACAAATTCTTGTTGTGACTACATTTAAAGATGTAAATATTTATTACATTCCATATAAAGAAAAACATTTGGAATTTTTGTTATAGACATATTTAGTCTTGAAAGTAAAAATGAGATTTTCAATTATGAATGGTTTGGAGAATCAGTTGTGAATTCATATATAAGGTACATTTTCATAATATGTCTATTCAAATAGTAATCAAATATGTTCATTAATGTTAATAAATAGTCATTTTTTCTATAGGATTTTATATTACTACAATATAAATGGAAAACCATGTGAAGTATTTTTTGGATTCCTTTACCCCTTTATCGTTTCTATAGAAAAACTTTTCTTAGAGAAGGAAGAATTTAATATGATGAAAGACTAGCTATATGATGTGTTTGAAAAAAATAACTAATGGTAGACTCATTTTGATTCCTAAAATACATGGGTAAAAGTCCACCATCTAGTCACATAAAATAAATTTTTATCTTTTTCATTACTTATTTGTTTTTGTTTTTTAGGAAGCACTAGATAATGATAAAACTCAATATGGATACCCTAAATATTTTTGTATCCAATGCATGGATATCCAAAAAACTGACCACAGATCATGTGTATTGCGAATATGTAATACACTAAAATCCATATTTTATAGATAAAATTCTGATTATATGTTTCAGTATGTATTTTAATATAATTTATTTTATAAAAGGGACATTATTAAATATAGGATAAATTATGTCATGAAGTCGGTGACTGAACATAAAAAACATTTGGATTACTTCAAATTGAAATATATTAAGGTATATATAGAACTATTTAACTATTAAAACATATTTCAAAACACTTTTCTTACTTTTTTCAATCTTTCTATGGTGTCTAAAGTAAGATAATATAAAGGATTGTGGATATTATGTTTGATTTGTTTTGATAAAGATCAGAAACCATGAAAAAACACCATCCCCAAATAGGTAATTTTTAAAGGTAATTACAATTTCATTAAAAATATTTCTTAATTATTTGTTTTTATTTATTTTATTGGTACTACCATTATTTCCAACATCTTTCATACTAAAAAGTAGTAAATTATTTTAGAGATGAGTGGAAAGTGTACATGGTGTCAGAATTCTTACCAACTACTAATTTAGATGGTTTACTGCTATGTTTGTGATCTAGTACCAGATGTTACCCAAGAAATATATTTGGTGTGCGATGAATTAATATCATAATTCTTATATATTATTTTTGATCTGTTTCTCAAGGAGAAGTATAATGGAGGAAATCAATTTCTTTTAAAAATGAGCAAAAACATGGTGTTAGAATGACTATAGAAATCATGATGAGGTGACTTACTACTACTTATTTAGCTAATTTTAAAGTCCTTTTATCTAATTTTTTTATTTAATTTCCATTTCATTTTTAGAATAAAATTTCAATAAATCCCTTCTCTAGGTTTCCATCATGGGTGGTGGTAGATGATATAAGAAAATAACAATATAGTGGTTTCACTTTGGTGGGTGGTGGAATTATTTATGAAATTAGATCATCAATTAGATGCATGATATAATTTCACAAATTCCTATGAAATATATACAAGTAAAATATTGATTTTAAATTAGTGAAATGGATTGACTAAAACTGATTCTTTTGAATTAACATGATGTGAAATTAATTCATCCCACCATTATATCACATATAATCTCATAATAATTACATGAGGAGAGGTGTTTAACCTATCCTTATTATGCATATAGATACTTGTTCACCAGATCACCATAAAAAAATGGGTCCACTAGTTCATCACTAATATGCATGTTCACATTCATTATTTAAAATTATCTATGTTCATAAGATCATAATAAAAAAATCATCATTATTCTCAATAAAAAATAAATGAGAATAGAGATATTCCCATTTTTATGAAAAATAATGATGATGTTATGTCAGATTTTATCATCACCCAGAATATTGAAAATGGTATACTAATCTATAGAACAATCTAGGAAGGCTTAATGTATGTGGAAGATTTTAGTTTCATTTGGATGCTATTAAGGGATATAATAATGTTTAATACTATCAAAAATAGGTAAAAAATTTATAATGGAGTTTAATTTCTTTTGAAAATACATAATGAGTCACACTAAAGTTTTTTCCCACTATAAAGGTAATTAGTTTATCATGGAGTTTTACTCTCTATAATGGTGAAAATAAAAATACAGATTTTATTATGTTTCATAAAAACTCGAATATAATTATTAATTTTAGTTTAATCAATGAATGGTAATAGTTTTAAACTAATGGTTACTATTTTTTAGGAATACATAAATTCATACACTAATGTTTAGTATAATCTAAAAATATATAATGTGTTTTGCTAGTTTTTTTATATTAAATAAAAAGAAAAATTTTTAAATATGAGTTTTACAGCAACCAAAAATGGTAAAAGTGTTTTTGGGAATATTGCGTAATACATGAATTATATGTTTTTATAGGGTGGATAAATATATCATGTTGTTGGGATTGAGATTATAAAATATATGATGTGTATCCATAGTTGGTTAATAAATACATTTATAGTTCGAAATCCTATTTTAAAACAAATGGGATAAGAATGTATTATTTCATATTTATTTTTAATTTATTTATTTATGGTATTACTAACATAAGAATTGTTTTCATATACTGGTAGACTATTTTTCTCAGGTTGGGGTGGTTTGTTCAAAGCTATTCGTTCTCATGACTGATTTTAAATAACATGTTCCTTTACATTAGAATATGAAACCCATGATGCCTAAAATGTGAAGTGTTTGAGTCATCATGATTTCATGCCTCACCACATGTAGAGGAGGTATGATGATGAGGCTCTCTATAATCCACTATAAATATCTTCATGTCTACCATTTTCTAGAATATTATAAACTTATCTAGAGCATTTTTGAACACCCTATTGGGCTTGAAGTCTTCAAATGAGAGGTTGGAGAAGGCCAATTCCAATGAAAATGAGTTCCCCTCTTTCGCAAAAATATAAAATGTTCTCTATTTTCTAGGTTTTTCATGCATAGTTTAAGGAAAAACACATATCACATAGTCAAACAGTCACAACTCAATCCAAAACAAATTATACTCGGTATGACTTAGGATGTATGTTTTTATTAAATAAATTACATTTTAGTTCAAAACACACATCACATACTAAAAATTGAGGAAACACAATAATATTGTTTTGATAATTTAGTAAAACCATACATAAGTTGTTTGTGATTTTTATAAATCAGCCACACCTCAATATAACTCACGGTGTGGATGGTATGACTCCAAGTGTGTATTTATTTAAAACTAACATTAGTTTTAGAAAAAATACAATTTATATACTCAAAACTAAGATAATTAATTTGTATTACATTGATACTTTAGTAAAATGAAACATAAGTTATTTTTTATGTGTAGAAATTAGAAACACCTTAATCCAATACACAGTATTCCTTGTTTGACTCCAAGTGTTTGTTATGAGTTTAAAATATATATTATAGTTCAAAATAGGTGTCACTCACTGATATTTTTTAAAAAAAATACTTTAATTGTCTTTATAATATAGTAAAATTATTCATAAGTCATTTTTGATATGTAGGAATTTTCCTCACATAAAACTGGAAAACAATGTGACCAGTATGTCTCAAAGTGCATGTTTCTAGTTAAAAATGACACTTAAGTAAATAGAACATGTGAAATAATCAAAAATGAGAAAAAATTAGGATTGGTTCGATACTTTATTAAAATAATCCTTATGTTATTTGGGCCTTTTAGGAACCAGTCACACCTCAATCGGATGCACGATACGACCAGAATGACTCTAAGTGTGTCTTCTTATTTAAAATTGACATTAATTTTATTAAAAAAATACAATTGAAATACTAAAAAAATAAGAAAACGGATTTCATATTGTTTTGATACTTTATTAAAATTATTCATAAGTCATTTTTTATGTTTATGAATCAGGTTTATGTTAATACAACTTACAGTGTCACCGGAATGACTCATTGTGCATGTTTTAATTTAAATCAGACATTAATTTTAGTAAAAAACAAAAGTGGCATAATCAAAACCTAGTAAAAAAATTATGATTATTTTTATTATTTAGTAAAACAATGTATAAATAATTTTTATGTTTAGGAATCATCCACCCCTCTATATGATGCATGGTGTGACCGGTATGAATCCAAGTGTGTCTTTCTATTTAAAATTGACATTAATTTTAGGAAAAAAGACAATTGACATACTCAAAACCAATAAAAAACATTTATATTTTATTTTTAATTTATTAATGAGATCCATATTCTATTTTTGACATTTAGGAATAATCCTTACCTCAATCCAAAAAACGATGTGCCTGATATGAATCCAAGTGTTTATGATCAGTTTAGAATTACTATTTTAGTTCAAAAAGTGTCACTCACTGAAAACCAATAAAATTCACTTGATTTTTATTATAATTTTTTAAAATTATTGATAATTTGTTTTTGATGAGTAGGAATCAGTCTCACTTCAAACTGACACACAATGTGACTGTTATGATTCAAAGTTTGTGTTTCCAGTTTAAAATGGCATTTTAGTATAAAAGAGACGTGACATAATAAAACTGATCAAACCCAGTTGTGTTGTTTTTATAATTTAATAAAATGTCCCATAAGTCGTTTGTGATGTGTATGAATTAGATTCCCCTCAATATAACGCACAGTATGACTGGTATGACTCTAGTGCATATTTTTATTTAAAATAGACATTATTTTTAGTGAAAAAGAATAACAACATACACAAATTTGAGAAAACACGTTCAGATTGTTTTTATAATTTTTTTAAATAATCTATAATTCATTTTTGACATATAATAATTATCCACAACTCAATATGATGCACTTTGTGACTGGTATGACTCCAAGTGAGTATTTTTATTTAAAATATTCATTAATATTAGTAAAAGAGACAAGCATACTAGAAATAGAGAAAACACATTCAGATTGTTTTGATACTTAGGTAAAAATACACACAAGGTATTTGTTAAATGTAGGAATAATCTGAACCTCAATATGAAATACAAGTGCCCAGTATTACACAAAGTGTCTATTATGAGTTTAGAAATGACATTTTTGTTTGAAAAGTGTTACTTACAAATAACTAAGAAATTTCACTTGGATTTCATTGATAATTTAAGAAAACAATTCATAATTTACTTCTGATGTGGAGGAATTAGTCTCACATCCATCCAAAATATGATTTTATGAATATGAATTAAAGTTCATATTTCTAGTTTAAAATGGAATTTTAGTCAAAAGCACAAGTGACATACTCAAAAGTAATAAAACACATTCAAATTGTCTTAGTACTATAGGAAAAATATCTATATGTCATTTTTGACATGTAGGAATTAATATCACCTCAATATGATGCATGGTATGACTGGTATGACTCTAAGTGAGTCTTTTTAATATAATTGACATTAATTTTTGTAAAAAAGAAATCAGACATACTCAAAACTGAGAAAATGCATTCTGATTATTTTGTTACTTTGGAAAAATGATCCATAAGTCATTTGTGATGTGTAAGAATCATCCAGATCATAAACTAATACATGATGTTCCCGATATGTCTAAAATTGTTAGTTATGAGTTTAAAATTAACATTTTAGTTCAAAAAGTGTTACTCACTGAAAACCACGAAAACATTATAGGATTGTCTTCATAATTTATAAAAATGATTCATACGCCATTTGTAATTTGTACAATTCATTCCCACAAAAAACCAACATAATTTGTGATTGGTATGACTCAAAGTGTGTGTTTCTAATTTAAAATGAAATTTTTGTAAAAAAGAGAAGTGACCTACTAAAGAATGAGCCAACCCATTTGGATTATTTTGATAATTTTAAAAAATGATTCATAAGTAATTTTTGATTTGTTCGAATCATTTTCACCTAAATCCATGAATGGTGTGACTGGTATGACTCAAAGTGTTTCTTTTTTATTTAAAATTGAAAATAGTTTTAGTAAAAAAGACAACTGAATTACTCAAAACTGTGAAAACATATTCATATTGTATTTATATTTTATTAAAAATATCCTTATGTCATTTTTGATGTGTAGTAATCATCCTCTCCTCAATCTGATACGAGATGTAACCATTATGACTCAAAGTGTCCATTGTCAGTTTAAAATTGACATTTTAGTTCCAAAAGTATCAATCACTGAAAATAAAACAATCACACTATTATTGTCTCGATAATTTAGAAAAATGATTTATAAGTTATTTATAATGTGTATGCATCAGTCTCACATAAAATTTATACACAACGTGACATGTATGTCTCAAAGTGTGTGTTTACAGTTTGAAAATTTCATTTTAAAAAAAACACAAGTGGAATACTCAAAACAAAGAAAACACATTCATAATTTTTTTATACTTTGTATAATGATCCATAAGTCATTTGGTATGTGTAATAATCAGCCACAGTTAAATCCAATGCATGGTGTAACCGGTATGACCTTAAGTGTGTCTTTTTATTTAAATTTGAAAATAATTTTTGTAAAAAATAAAATGGCATACCCCAAACATGGAAAATACCTTCAAATTGTTTTTATACTTTATAAAAAATATCCATAAGTCATTTTGACATGTATTATTTATCCTCACCTCAATATGATACATGATGTTCCTAGTATGTCTGAAAATATCTGTTATCAATTTAAACTTTATATTTAAGTTCAAAAAGTTTCACTATATAAAAATAAAAAAAATCAAGTTGTATAAAAAATTTAGTAAAATGATTCATAAGTCATTTGTGATTTTTAGGAATCTGTATCACATAAAACTGACACACGATGTAACTGGTATAAATCAAAGTTCATGTTTCCAGTTTAAAATGAAATTTTAGTAAAAAACACAAGCAGCATACTCAAAACTAGGAAATTAAATTCAGATTATTTCTATATTTTAGGAAAATGATCCATAAGTCATTTGGGGCATTTAAGAATTATCGACGCCTCAATCCAGTGCACTATGTGACTAGTATGACTCAAAGTGTTTCTTTTTATTTAAAATTGACATTAAGTTAGGTAAAATATAAAATTGACATACTTAAAAATGAGAAAACACTTTGGGATTGTCTTGATACTTTAGAAAAAAAAATCCATATGCCATTTTTTATGTGTTGGAATTACATGGAACTCAATATGATATGAAATTTTCCCGGTATGACTCAAAGTTCCTATTATGGGTTTAAAGTTGACATTTTAGTTTAAAAAGTACAACTCATTGAAAATTGAGAAAATGCATGCAGATTATCGTTATAATTTATAAAAATAATTTAGAATCACTTTATGATGTTTATGAATTAATCTCAGATCAAAACAACACACTATTTGACCTATATGACTGAATGTGCATGTTTATAGTTCAAAATGATATTTTATTAAAAAAACAAATAGCATACTTAAAACTGAGAAAATAAATTCCAATTGTTTTGATAATTTTGGGAAATAATCCACAAGTCATTCGGGGTGTGTATAAATGAGCTTCACCTCAATCCAATGCATTGTGTGACCAGTGTGTCTCCTTGTGTGTGTTTTCATATATAATTTTCATTTTTGTTTAAAACATGCATCACATTGCCAAAATTTATAAAAAAAAGTTCAGTTTGTTTTCTCATCATTTTATCTGTTATTACTTAATTAATTTCCATATCATTTTTTATCATATACTTACTTAGTTAATTTTCATATAGTTAATTCTTGAAGATGAACAATAAATGGGGTGATCTGTAAAAATCAACCACAACTCAATATGATGCATAATGTTACTGGAATGAACCAAAGTTTAGTATAAAATTTAATTCTAAATTAACACTTTTGGTTTAATTTATTTCTTTATAGTATTACTGAAATAAGAATTGTTTTATAGGTGCATTCGTTTGCTCAATCTGGGATGATTTGTTCAAAAATATCATTAGTGGGGATTAGGGGCCAAAGATAAAGGAACATTGATGTTTTTTAATGTCTATGATAATACATACTAACTCATTTAATTTTATAAAACAGTGTTTTAAATGTCTATAATTTCTTTTTTTCTTGTATTTATGTTATAAATTCTCTTTATTTAGTAATATTTATTATTACTGTATGATGTTCTTGGTGATATCTGTATTGTACTAGTGTTGTCTGTGGTGCTGTAGTGTACTATAAATTTAGTATCACACTACAATATTCCTATTTAATATTGCATTTATAAGAGCTTTTACAAGCGTTGATAAAGTATCCCTTTATCAGTGATTCTAAAACCACTGATAAAGTGTCACTTTATCAGCACTTATAAAAGTGCTGACAAAGGGTTGCTTTATCAGTACATATAAAACTACCGAAGAGGTGTCACTTTAGCCACACTTCTAAAAGAACTGATAAAGGGTCACTTGATTAGTGCTTCCAAAAGCACTGATAAAGGAAGTATTTATGAGTGCTAAATAAAAGCACTAATAAATGGGGTACTTTATCCTCGCTTCTAAACGTGCTGCTAAAGAAACTCTTTATTGGAAATTTTTTTTATCACTTATAAATGACACCTTTATCAGTGCTTTTCAAGTGTGGATAAAATTTTAGGGATTTTAATTGAGCTCTTGTATTCAATAAATTTTTATCACTGAAAAAGGATAATTTTAGTACCATTAAAGGAATGTTTTGTAGTAGTGAAAGAAGAAAAATAAAGATATATAAATAAATTATTCTCCAACAAAGGTAACAAATTCTAAATCCAAAATTATATCTAATTCTAACATTGGTTTGGAGAAATAATATGGAATTTCATACTCTATTTCAAATATGAAAATAATTTCTGATGAATAAGTGTCAACAATATCAATTTTTCAGTCAAGTATGTGTTGATGGAATGGACAAGAGGATATACCAACTCTAGAGGAGAAGGTATAATAATGGAAAGTCATGCATTAAATTTTTAGGTAGTGATTGAAGATATTTTCTTGGTGAAAAAGTGAAAAAGAGATAATAAGTGTCATTTAAATATTGTTTAAATAAAATGGAAATAAGAAATAAATATTATTGAATAGATTTCCCAGGAAACAAATTCAGCAAATAACCACAAAGAAGGAATTGAAGGAAATAATCAATCCAATAAAGACTCAACTTGAATTAATAAAAAAAATTAGATATATGCTACTTCAAGTATAAAAGTGATGGTTTCACAGTTTAAAGACAATTATTAAAGAAGTTTAGGGGAGGATAAACACCTAAAATGAGAAGATGAAAATCCCTCCGAAGGTAATCTCAAAATAAATAAAGATTCTAGATCTGAAATCTAGAATAAACCAGAATTTAAATTATAATTTTGTATAAGATGGTCTATAAAATATTTTTTCATAAAAATACTACTATTTTGGAAGGATTTGACACATTATGGGCATATGATTTGAAGGTAATAAGACCAATTATTATTAAAGAACTATGCCAGTACTATTATCTCAATCAAGGAGAGAACACATTAGGTATGATTCTCATGGTCAAGGAATTATTTTTTCTAACCTTAGTAACATGGAAAGTTATTACAATAGGATACATTTATGGAAGGGTAAAGATTCTATAAGGATACTCTCCACTCCTATAAAAAATGATATAGTTTATCCAAATAAAAAGACAATTAATGTGGAAACTTTGTTCAATGATTTTTAGAATAAATATGAGCCTCAATAAAGGGAGTATCATGTACAAATATTTTTATACTCTCACTAACACAATTGAAATGATAAGAGACAAATATGGGAGAAAAAAAGGAGTTGTTCCAACTATGAAAGAGGTTAAATTAAAGAATAACCCACCATGTAAAAAGGAATCAAAGATACAAATAATGGACAAAAAGGAAAATATGTATGTTATTAGTCTTTTAAAAAAAACTAAATGTCAAAATATGATGATGTAATTAAGAAGAAATCTAAATGTGAGGTCCACTATTGATAAAACTCAAGAAGATTCTTGTTTAAGTTTAATCAATTCCACAACTGTAGAAAATATAATTCCGAGGAAGGATGGGAATGCTTATAACGATGAAGATCAGTGAACTAGTGGTATGATACAATTGATTTCCTTTGTAAATTGGTTAATAAGGATGACTATTAGAGATAATGAAAATGATGAAGTATCTGATATAATTCCATTCATTTCATAAAATCTAAAATATGGGAAAATAAATATGGATATCAAAGGGTTGGTCCAAACTGAAGAGCCCCATTCCTCAACTTGTTGAAATTTTAGGTCCCCCTATCCATATATTTTTTATTTTTTAGAACTATTTTATAATATGTGTAAAATTAATGGGGAGATATGATCCATGGGGTGATTGTGCTAAAAACTCACATGCAATTTGAAAATTGCAACTTAGGAATTTCACATACTTATATTTTATTTTCTAAAATTTACTATCAGCTATGATGATATACAGAATGTTAAAAGTTACTGATATATAATATTAATTAAGTTAATTGGTTTCCTAAATTTGAACATACATAATTGGTTTCTAGTTATAAAATCTAAAAGGGAGCAATGAACTAGATTTATAGGATTCTTAGCCTTGTCTAGAGTTTAATGATTCCTATGAAGAATTAAGGGATACAAGTTTCAATTGATAGTAAAGTTAATTACACAATTGGAATCAATATTAACAATTAATATGATCCTCACAAAAAGTTATTAAATGTTATTACAACAACTACATGTTGTAAAAGTCTGATGGAGATCACAAGTTTTCTTGAAAAGTGAAAAGAACAAAGATACTATTGGTTTTTCATTGATATTAATGAGTGACATGTTTTTTTTCTAAAAAAAACTATTTTCTCAATTGAGATTAGTCTAATTAATCTTATATGATTTTCCACATCTCAAGTTCTAAGTGGTAAATTCATTCAATAAATCTCTTGATAAGCCATAACTATCTAGAAAATGGATATTTTTGAGTTGTGAATTCCAACAATAAGTTGTTTTCATTTGGTTTAAAACTATTTTTCTAATCAATAGTTGGTTAAAGATAAATAATAAATACAAAATCCGAGATTAAATAAGATGTGGAATTCCACCTAATCCTTATAGGGTGAATTAAATCTAATGAGTAAGCCCTTTGGAATGTTTAAGATAAGGGGAGAGCTGAGCTTTATTTGAGTTTCTTCCCACACATCAAGGGGGATAAAAGTTTTAAGATGAAAGGAGTTAAACATTTTTAATGGTGGAGTTTGATATTAAAAAAAATAATCATATTTTATGGAAGAGTAAGTTCCCTATGTATTTAATTTCCAATAAGGGGGACCAAGAAATATCAGAATTAGAATTATTTGATATTTTCAACAAAAAAAATACAATGAGGGTGATTTTCAGAAATCTTAAATGATTTTGACAGATATTATTAAAATATTTAAGATGGCCTTGATGAAAATGAATAAGATTATAGTTGTTATTTTTAGAGGATTGTTAAAAATGATATTGAATGCTTGATTTGGATTTGTTGTTAGGTTATCTCAAAGGTTGTTGTGTTGAATTAATTTTACGCAAAAAGAGAATCGAATCCAAAAAAATCTAAAATTGTGAAAGAATTATACAAGGTTCCTATATGCAAAAGAAGTGTTATAAAGTTAAGTTGATGTAATATTTGATAAGGTTGTGTTAACGTTACCTGACCTATGAAATACCATGCGATAGTTGGCATTTATGGTGAAGATGGAGAAGAAGGAAGGTGCAACCATGCCATGTTGATGGTAATGGTTGTGAAGAAGATTCCCAATAGAGGCAAAATGGAACAAGAAACACTATAGTGGTCTCTATGTTGGAATTATAGAGCTCCTGTGAATCATGTTGAATCTCAGGTTGACTATGTTGTGTTAAAATATGGGGTGAGTGAACATGGGAAGAGTTTTTGTGCCACCCCACAACGGAGTTTTTGCGGTCACTATTTCTACTAATTTAATGTACCAAATCTCAAATTTATCAATACAACTAAGGGTATGAACATGACATGGTGATAAACATTTTATCTTGATAATCTACCTACAATCCATGGGAAGGACAGTTATAGTCGTGGTTGTGGATATGTTGAAGGTGTTTTTCTCAAATGACAGAAGTGCACAACCTGACCAATAGGCCATATAGACTAGCATGTAGATAGAAGTATTATACTATAAATACAAATAACACACTATAATTTAAGGAAGAAACCTGTTATGGTGTGTTCATTAGGAGGATACACACCAAATTTGGAGGATTTAATTCAAAAGATGCTCAAATGAATTAGTAATGATTTATACATAATGTGTCTCAAATTTAGTCAATGATCCTAGTGTAATTCAATGGAAACTTCATCATTCATAAGGTAAATTAATTGATAATTAATTCACGCTGTAATGGAGTGAGAATTGGATACATGAAGAAATAATGGTGGACTCTTATTATAGAAATCATGGAGGAAAATTATGGGAAGTTATTAGAAATTTGAATGTTCTATAATGATTCTAACATGTGTATTATTATTGCTAAAGTGACCTCTCTATTTCAAGCAATGATATCAACTAGAAAAAAGTAGGTAGAGAGACCATCACATATTGAGTATACAAAATCAAAGAGAAGATAAATTATAGGTGAAAGGGATAGAGGAAAAATGATGGTCCTAGTAATCATTAAAGATCATACCGAAGAAATAAATGAATAAATTATTGTTAAATTGAAAGAAAAAGTTGATTTATGGTGTCATCATAGAAAAAAAGGATCTATTAAAGTGGGGATCATAGATAGTTTTTAAAGAGTGGAGGGTGGACTTCAATGACACTCATCCATACCTGGTGCACAATCTATGAAAAGTAATGTTGATGAAGGGACCTGTTGGTCCATAATTTTTTTGATTTCCTACCTTGATGTAGGGAGTAAAAGAAGAGGAAGATGAAAGTGATTCAATAGTGTCCCTTGGGAGATAATGATTCGACCCTAAACATTTTAAGGCAGTGATCCTAAGCAAGGAGTGACCTATCCCGAACCCCTTGTGTAGAGTAGTGTACTTTATAGTGATTTGGTGCATGAAAAATAACTAATTGATGCTTCTTTTACATATCCCAATGAGGTTTAACCAAGTAAATTATCATGTTCTTATTTACTTTTAGCATTCACACCCAAATAGGGTAACAAGATAATTACATGATACATGATAAAAGGGATGGTAAAGTCAATTGAATCAAATCAACATCTAAGAAAATATCATAGAAAGTGAACCCTAAGGTTGATATATCAAGATATTTTAATGGGATGTGAGAGTTAAATGAATTTTTTTAATTGAATAGAACATTTAATACCCTAATTCATCCCACCTTTTTGGGTAATCTCACTCTAAAACCCTATTTAAGGACTAATAAATACTTTCATAATTTTCATCTTCATCAATATGCTATCTAGAACTGGAAAAAATATCATCATCCATTTGAAAATTTGTACCATGTTTTATTTCTAAATATTTTTAAAATTTAACATCATTAGAATAAATTATTTTATTTTTTATTTTGTAATAGAAGAGATAAATTCTCTCATTTGAGTGACAAATTAGTAATATTTTTTCATCATCATTTTTATTAAACTTCCAAAAGTTTTTCCCATTTGTCATGATCATGTATGGACTTAAAAATACTGAAAAAAGAAATCATTCCACGGATTCTTCTTAAAACACCAAATGTATGATGTTATTTGTAAATTTTTTTATATAATTTTTTTAAAATATAAGTTTTCACAGTCATCGTTTCCCTCTCAAATTGATTTAAAGTTACACAATTAGATGGAATTCTTTATACCATCTCAACTAAGATTGTGAAATTCAATTTAGATAAACCTTTTTGGTGTAGGTTATAGGGATCACTAAAATAATTTCATATACCATGTTACTCAAGAAACTTCTCAAACTCACTACTTTCATATTCAACACCATTATTAGTATGAAATATATTGATTGAATAACCTGTCTCTTTTTTCTACAAGTGTCCTGAAGAATTTAAATATATTTAATTCCTAGTATTTTTTCACCCTCAATATAATGTACTTTTTCTGTTAAAATCATATAAAATGTAATGAATTACTTATCTTAATGTGATTATCATTGTGTGGGGGTTCATAAATGTATAAGAGAATAATATCCAAGGGTTTATTTGGTTGAGTCTTCACTATATTGTGATATAAGTTTACCATATTTACTTTTTCCAGGTTCATACAAATTTTCTCTCTATATTTACAAATATAACACTTATATTAGCCCCTTTATAAGTGATATTGTTTGTTCTCGTTTTTTACAATATATCTAAGTCTTCGATACCATAACATGTTCTCCTTCTTTGTGCTAAAATAATAATAGATTTGAATTTATACTACCCAGAAAAGAATTAAATTATCACTATTAATTTTTTTAGGATAATCACATCCTAAATAATATTTATAATATATCCATTATTCTAAAATATATATTTTCACCATTGTCACAATGTTGAGAAACACTTCAATGATTGTTTAACAACCTGTAAACAAAGAAAATCTCCTCTGATCTCAATTTATTCTCTCCAATTTCTAATATAACAAAATAATTTATCAATAAAAACCCATTATTTATAAATTTTACATACCCATTATTTTATATTTTATAAATTTTAGAATCTTAGAGTCACTGGTTATATATGAATACCAACTGCTATACAAAAGAAATGGGTTTTTCTTCTTTGAGGACTTTGATGAAACATCAATAACCAGAGATTTTTGATTTTTTTTATCCCATCATAAAACAAAACTGATATATTATGATTAATTTAGTCTTGTAAAATGATAATAAGCTTCTCTTATTAATGAAATTTTTAATCACTACTTCCTAAAATCTATTCTATTTCATGAAACTTATTTTTCAACTCCCATTTTTGTTGTATTTTCTAAGGAAAGACTTTCTTTTATTGTTATGGTTATATAAAAATTGATTCAGGGCCTCTAAATTTCTCTATAAATTCTCTATTATACCATAATACTAGTGATTTATGTCCAAACACTCCAAAACACCAATAATAGGAATAATAACCAAGTCTTTACACATAATTCACAATATATAAATAATTTTTTACTTATTTTTTTCTATGATTTTAGGAATCCATTATTTTAATTATTTTAAAATAAAATTACTTGATACTTTTAAATAATAATTTTAGATGCCATTATTTTTTTAGAATTCCAACTTTACAAAATTTTATATTACTAAAATTATTTTCAACAATATCAGAATAAAATTTATGTTTTTTCAGCCTTTTAAGGAATCAATTATAGTTTTTCATTATTTTAATTATCTAAACATAAAATTTAAATATATAGAGGATCTTTATTAATAAATAAGTAAGGAACTTGTTGGTTTATAAAATAATTAAGTTTCTCTGACTCTTTATTTATTTTCCCCAAATATTTTAAGATTCACAAACTATTTCCATAGACTTTTGAAGTCATATTAAAACTGAACCATGTAGTTCTCCGATTCTAAAAATATTTGTTTAATCTATCCAAATTAATTTTACTTTTATAAAATCTTGGAATTTATATTGTCCTTCATCATACCTTCCTAAATTAGCTAAAAATTTAAATCATAAATTCAATAATATATTTCATACCTTTTCTATCCTAAACATGATTGGATAGAAATTTTCTTTTATTAATCCTCCATAAAATTTTATTGCTCTCTGTTTAGAATTTTTTCCCTTTTTTCCACCACTAATGTTTTTAGAAGAACTATATTGGTATTCTTGTTTAATCTCCTCGTATTTTATTTTTTAGGAAATTCACTTCAAAGTTCATAATTCCTCAAGGGTTAAAAATATTAAATGGAATATTCCCCTTTAATTTAACCATTTATTTATTTATATTCATTGATATATGATACATGGTATTGTTAAACATGACTTTAAGATCTTTTTTCTTATAAT
Organism: Viscum album; assembly: GCA_963277665.1. Classification (NCBI taxonomy): domain Eukaryota; kingdom Viridiplantae; phylum Streptophyta; class Magnoliopsida; order Santalales; family Viscaceae; genus Viscum; species Viscum album. The sequence goes on from OY728138.1 coordinate 2,005,137,679, forward strand.
ATAATGAAGAATCATCCACCTTATATGAAATTTCTTGGTTCTTCATAACCTAAAAATCTATTTACTTTTCACAATTATACTTATTCATGAATAATGAGAATGTATTAAACTCATATGATATCAAAATAGAATTAATATAATTGATTCAAAATTTTCTAAGTCACGATCATCCAAAACCAATATCTTAGTGTCAAACTTGTTACAAACAACTTCCACCATTATTAAGTCTTTATTTTTATACTATAGTCACTGATTGAGATCATAATATCATTAATATAAAAACTCATATATTTTATAAAACATAATCCATGATTTATTACTTAAATAAAAATATAATATTACCCTAAAAGATCAAAATACATAGTTTCTTTGGATAGTTTGATACATAACATAATAAATTAAAGCAAGGAAAGACTGAAAATATTTAAAAGCACCATAACGTTTCCTTAGGTTTTTTGATCTTCTAATGGTATGTAGGATGAATTGGTGATGTACATAAAAAATGGGTGAGCTATAAATCCTAATAATAAAATAATAAATTCATAACATGGTAAGAGTAATTCATGTTAGTCAAGAGGCATATCAAGGAGACATAAAAGGGGTGAGAGTCATAAACATGAACTTAGAGGTATGATATATGATGATAACATCAAGGACATATAGGAATGTGGAAACAATATAAAACAAGAAATAATAAGAATTATAGAAGTATAACAACTAATAAATCATAACACAATGTTCTTATGATAACCCCCCATGCACCATACATTCTATCTCATGAGATAAAAAAAATTACCCAATGCATTGGAGGGCTATATAATTTTGAGTCCACGAGTCACATTCATATCATGTACCAAAATAAGAATGTAACATAGATCATACAACATAATAACACCTTTCACAAGTTTTAATAACATTATTAATAAGTGTGGGTAAAATAAATGAAAATACACAATCAATTAATGATAGGTACATCTAGGTGAATACCATTGATTTGAAATGGATATGAGTATTCACTATATAAATGTTTATCATGGAAAATTTCAGGATAATTTCAGTAGAATAACAGGTATACAACAATATTCATGGAAGGGTTTAATGAGAGGGTAGGTGGTATATATTTACTTGTAAATAATAACGAAATTAAGAGGTATGTGAAAACATACATTCCAATATGAACAATTAAAAATTAAATGGCATAATACAAAGAAAGGGTTTGAATAAAGAGGATGAGATAATCCGATTACCTTGAAAGTGAACCTCTAAAAGAACGGGAGGTAATTATTAAGATCTTGGGAACGCATTGGGGGGGGGGATATAGAGAGGTATATGGGTATGAAATTCATGATTAATGGGTTTTGAGTGAATATTATTGGGATATTTGATGGGTAATTGTTGCAAACAATATGTGAATTCTTTACTAAATTTCAAACATAGGTTTTAGAGTCAATATAATAAAATAAAAAAACCTTAACATGAGAATTCCTGTGTTTTCTTCCAAAGAGGATCAATTTTTAATATTTTATAGTGCTATAAACCAAACATATTAAAATAATACCATTGGTGATGTGGAAGTGATCCATGTTCATAAAGAATTGATTTTATAGAATTAAAAGATAATATAGGTTTTGGAGGATTCATTAAGGGTTTATAAATTTATTAAAATAACTTTAAAAAACATTATTTTAAAGGGAAAATATATATTTGGTATTTCATACCGATTATGGAAATCATTACCCCAATTTTGGTTTATTATGATATGATAATAAAAACTCTCTATTTATATCATATTTAATTTTTACCCAAAAATTTGATTTTCCCAAAAAATTATGAAAAATAAAAAATTTGATAATTTGATGCACTGATTGAATAAATAATAATTATTTTATCAAAATTATTTTCTAAAAATTATATTTTACACTTAAATAAAAAATCCTTTTAATTGGAAAATACTTGTTTTTATAACAATAATAAATTTTCAACCCTCATAAAGATTAAATTAGACTTTGTTAAATTATATTATTATTTGTATATAAATAAATATTATTTAATAATAATATTATATAAAAGTACTATTTATTTCAAAATTGTTGAATTTAACAAAAAGTGTGTTAAAACTATTTTTCTTTCAAAATATACAATTTTGGTTTCTTCATATAAGTATCTAATTTTCATCAATTAATATATAATTATATATATATTTATATAAAGTAACACATAAAAGGGATAAACATAATAATTATTTTATTATATAATACAAACCAATTAATAATACTAGGGTCAAAATATAGAACCACTTATTACACCAGTGTACGCCTTAAGGGAAAGGACTACAATGGTGGTACTTTCTTGGGCGGTTTAACAAGGTTTGGGTTGTGGTCTCAATAAGCTTTAAATTATCCCATAAATGGTTTATCTCAAGATTTAGTTGTTGAATATTATCTTGGAATTGTTCAAGGGAAAATATTAATTATTCTCTCTCCCTCATAAGTTTTAACAAATGGTCTTCCTGGGATATGATCCTATAGGTTGATTTCATCGATTATTTCATCTCTGTCAATTGAGATTTTTCATAGCCCTTAATTCATAATAATCCCAATGATCATTTTACAGTGAATATTTTATCAATTGTTATGACGCATAACATTTTTTAAAATCTGACCGGCTTTATTTTTTAATGGTCCAAAATAACCAAATAAGTGAATGTGTATTCTATAAAAACATTACTTAATAAAGAGTTTTTTTATTCAAAAAAATTGAATTTAATTTATAAAAGTTTGGGTCATTACATTATCCCCCCTTAAAATATTTAACCCTCCAAATTACATTTCATACACTAAAATAGATAAGGCTACTTCTATTTCATTACCTCTTCAAATTCCTATGTTTCTTCCCCATACTTGTGGTTCTACCACCACACTTTTACGAGGTGAGTTGTCTTATTTCATAAAAGTTTTTCTCTATGATATAATATCTTAAATAACTACTCCTTGTATTAAATATGATTCTACAGGGGTACCACCTATGGATTTAGGGCATGTGTGATTTCTGGCATGTACTTCCACAAGAGGGATACATGGAACCCATCATGTATATGAGATATGTTTTGTGGATGTGCTAGCTAATTGACCATAGATCTGATGAGCTTAAGGATCGGAAATTAGATAATTTATCTTGGATGAAGTATTCAATTCTTTCCTAGCCTCTTGACTTTACTCAATAATGATATATAAAGAACCACCTTATCTCTGACCTGAAACTCCATGTCTCATCAATGATTATTTACATATATTTTCTACTAACGTTTTGTAGATTTTTATTATATTGAATGGTTTAGACCTTCTCTATCACCTCTTAGATAAATATAGGTCCCATAATCTTAAATTATCCATATTCATCCCATCATGTTGTATTCTGACACATCTTCCCATATAGAGCATAATAAGTATGTAATTGAATACAAGAATAAAAACTATTGTTACATGATAACTCCTCTTAGGGAAGGTACTAATCCCAAAATCCATGGAAATATATTTAATAAAATCTCAGTATATCCAATATATATTTAATATTTTTCTCAGATAGACCATAAATATAGAGGTGATAAGTAGTACTGATACATAGTTTTATATCCAAATCTTATTGAAGGATTATCCTAAACCTCTAGGTAAACCTCAGATCTTGATCTGATATAACGTAGAGGGTAACTCCATAAAATATTATTAATTACATTATGTATATCATGGTGAGTTGTTTAAGAGATAAATATTTCATCCTAAAAATGGAATGAAATGAATTTTTATGGCGATTGACCACCACCCAGATGGTTTTATTACCTTCAAATGTCCATGGGAGTCTTACATTGAAGTCCATGGTTATGATTTCCCATTTCCATACCGGTATAAAGAATGGGTTCATCATAACCTTATACATTTATAATTTACCCTAGAGTATTTTGTATACTAAGCATAGAGATACAAATTCTAAAATCTCTCTCTTCATTTTATCAAACCGTAAGTTTTTTCCTTATATATCTGTACATCTTAGTGGTTCCAGGATGAATAAAGAAGGAAGATCCATACGCATCATCCAGAAGATCCCAATTCAGTTTTTCTTTTTATGGGACACATATATCGGTTCCAAACCTTATTACTCCATCTTTAGCAAAGATAAACAATGGAATATTCTCTAACTTTTGTTATAGCTCCTTATCATCTTTTCAGGACACCTCAGTCCCCACAATAATGGATAGTCGGTAAGCTATTTGATTAATGTAAGATGGATATACTTTTATTATTCTATTTTATACACTTTTCAAGTCCAAGAATATTGAATCCCCCTCAATAATTATCATGTATAGGGTTGCACGATCCTTTCTACTTAGGTAATATGCCAATTTTTTCACTTTTCCAATATAGGAATTGATTGGAGAAACAAAATCATTCCACATATATAACCAACTTGGTTGCTGAAAATTGATCTCTTTTTTACATATATACTTGAGGATTTTATAGTCAGTATATATTTCACACTTCTCTTTATGAAATCTTCCATGAATTTAATAAAAGCATTTTCCATTTTTTGAAATATAGGTTCTTTCATATTGGATTCCATAGTTTAATAACTTCATCCCCATTTAGAGTAATAAAAAAACAACAAAAATTAACCTTCCCTTTGATAATATTTATTAGTCATTCTATAGGGTATTAGAGTGATATTTCCTCAAGAGTGGTGTGAATCGGGTTATGCAATGTTCTATGCAATTAAAAAACTTTTTCATTTAACACTCAAAATCCACAAAAAGATCCTAACCTCTCAACCTTAAGGGTCACTTGCTATGCTCATTTCCTAGATGTTGGGATAATTCAATTTAAATTAATAGAACTTTTTAAAACACCTTTATATTTTATAATTTTTTAATATATTTAAATTCATTGATATCTTGTGCTACACACAAAAATCTATTTTTTAATGAACCATTTAATATTATTAATATTATTATTTAAAATAGATCTTTATAACCTAGAAGTTAAAATTGGATGTATGAATAGAAATAACAACATTTTAAATATTAGTAATAATGTTTATATATAAATAAAAAATATTAATAAAAAAGAACAAAATTTTTGTAAAGTCACAATATTCTTTGAAAATACATTTTTTCTAATTTTTTTATTTCTTTTGTGAAAAAAATGAAATTGATTTTTTTACAACTTTTGAAAATTTATTTGAAAAAATTAAATTTATTTTTTGAATAAATATTCCAGAATTATATTGGTATGAATTTTTTGGGATATTTATTAAGAATAAACTTTTTGGTGAATAGTGAAAGATACTGGGTTTTATTGAAAACTGCATTTTTGTTTAACGGATTTATATGGTTCCATTTTTCTAAAATAGTTTTAAAAATAAAATAAACTAAATTATAATATAATTTATCCAATTTTTTTATTGGAAGAAATTTTATATTGAATCTTGATATAATTTTTTAAAACATTTGAAATTTTCTCTTTGGAAAACCGCCTTTTCATCATGTCTATGGGTTTAATTTTTTAATTAAAATATTCCACTTCTATGAATGGAATTTGAGAAAGTGGATTCCATATTTGTAATTAGAATATATAATTTTATATAATAAGGTAAAATTATTTTGTAATCATAAATATTAATGAATATAATAAACATTAATTACCATGATTGTAGTTAAAATGAGGTTTTCACATTACATGTGTTTGTGTTAAAATTATTTTTTCACAAACATATTAGTTTTATTTAATAAATTAGATTCCATATTTAGAATCACAATTTCAAAATTATCTAATAAGAGTTATTTTAATTTTATTCTTGAAGGGTAAACTACCTAGGTAAATAAAAAGATACAAGATACCATGGTGAAAACTAAATATGGAATCTAAGACATGTATTTTTTTGTGGTGGAGGTGTGGATCAACTATATAATCCTTGAAATAAATTATTTATCAATTTTGGGGCACTTGGGGTGAGAGTGAGAACCCATTATTGAATAGTTTTGGGAATTTTCAAAAACGTCACTCCACCCCCATTATAAAAGGTCACCTCCCACCCTCCCCTATTCACACCTCTAAAGCCATTTGGATTGAAAAAAATTCCAAAATCACTCCCCAAAATCCTTATACAAGGCTTAAATTTTCTATTCATCCTAAAAGACAAACCCTATGGTCTTTAATAAGACATCCAATAGGGGTTGTTCTAAGTGAAGCTAATTGTACTTTCTAAACTATTTCTTTTTATTTTTATCTTAACAAATTCATTCATATTATATTAAATCTGATATAATAACACCAGTGTATAAAATATACATAGACGTTGTTATGTTGATTTTATAACTTATATCCATAATGAACCAACCCACTAGGGCCCACCAGGCTTATGGATGGATGAACATTTACAACCCAAAGCCCACCTCCAATTGGCTCGGTGTAGGAGAAAATCATAGAGAAGGAATAAATATAATGGGAGACATTTTTCTAATAAACTCGTATGCATGCACTTGACCATCTCTATAAAATGGTTCAAAGGAATATAAAGTCAAGACTATAACATCTAGAGATAAATCATCCATACAATAAACACTAGGGAGTAAAACAGAGTACAACAGAATACAACCAAAGTGTAATGGGGAAAGATAAAGGTCCAACTAGAAAATAAGTACCAACCTATCAATAAATGAAAACAATGAAATCTTAGACATATATGCTCTTGATTTCAACGCCTAAACACCATATGTGGTCAATGAATCTAGGTATCACTACACTCCACTGTAATCTCCACTAATCTACTCGTCATCTACTTAAGAAACAAAATGTGTAGGAAAATTCCACACATTGTTAAGTGTATACATACATAGTAGAACATCCAAAAACCGAAAGGGAGTGATAAAGAGATACACAAAATGTTATCTGAACCCAAATAACGAGATAAATGAGATCCAATACATATATACGTCCTCTGTAATATACCGAAATGGGAGAGAAATAGGTTCTACATCTCATAGCTCAACTGAAGTCGATGATTAATCTTACAACTATAGAATACTATCACTAATGCCCAACATCAAATTAAACCTTACCAGAATATGTGTAGAGGGCCTGAAGCCTCTCAACAGTGCTCCACAACTTAGGGAGTATACATCCCATATAGGGGACTCACACTTTTCTAGAGCTAAAATACATGGGAGCACCACTCCATAGATAGAGAACTCGCGCCTTGTTAAATTAAGGGGATTATTGACCCTAACCATAAAACGAAATGGGGAAGACATACCTAGGTATAATAGGGGCGCACTAAAAATGATAATTCACTAATAGCTCGGGGAAACCATTCCCTAGTGTGAAAGAGGATCATTGACCCCAAAATATCTCTAATAGCATGGGAAACCCATGCTGTAGTGTGAAAAGGAAGTAATGAACCCAACATCTCTATGATATAATGGAGAACATTATCCCTTATGTAATAGCTGAGAACCAACTCCAACATCAATTAGATGATCCCTTATAATCACATCCATTATCAAGAATATCCTAAATAATAATCATGCCCATAAAATCTAACATCATATCTTAAAATCTACCATGAAGGACATTTTCATGTTCTACCTAAAAAACACTCAAGATATGCTGATTGTGATACAAAATATGATTCCAAACAAAAAAGACACAAAAGGAAGAAGATTCATATTAGAGTAAAAAATGTGTAGGTGGTCCACAAGACATGCTACCCCACTCGTCTTCTTGGTCATGTCATCCCTTTAAATGGCTCATAAATCCATGTTTATACACATGGTGTGTCCCTCACTATAAACTCCATGTATTAACACCCCAGATTCCTTCCATGCTTCTCTTCCCATTGCTGCATACTTAGATATATGGTATGCTCTTCTACATGAGTCCTTGGACATGTTCAGTTGTCACATGGCTTGAGCAATTGCTTAGGGTCACATGATGTTTAGAACTACCTACAAGGCATTTGATATTTACCTTTTCTCAAAACCATATCACCATGGCCAGGGGGATACATGTTGTTTTTTCTTCTAGGTTACATGATAAATAGTTGATATTTTTATAGAAATTTTTGTTATTATATGTGGTTTCAATTTTTATTCTCATCACCATGAATCATGCCCATTATCCACATGAAATTTGAAGTAACCACCTCATAATTTTTTTCTTGGCCTTTGATGTCCATAAAATGTAATTTGGTGATACGCTCAAAGTCCATGTCACCTCCCCTCACCATAAGTGCTTTGTATCTCCACCCATCACTATTCTAGATCCAATATAGATAAACCATCACAAGAAATTCATCATGATATTCCCATAAAAAACCAATACGTTCATCGTTTTCCAAACCTCCATGAATTTGAGGGTTCAATAATGCTTGAACCTACTCTGGAAATGTCGAACCGCGACCCCATGGGTGAATGGTGAAGAACATGAAGAAAAAGAGGGGGAAATGCACGAGAAAAAAGGTCAAACCATAATTGGAAAAAATATATTGTCCAAAGACAATAAATTGTTGAAAATAAGGTGGGAACATGGAATAAATCAAGAAATAAATTAATTAAATAATTTAACTCAACAATGGGGCTCATTCAAATAATGTGAGGTCACAAAATCAAAATCAGATAATAAATCAATGTTCAATATTGTAATCAAAAGGTTAGAAATATATAATTATTGAACCATACCTCAAAAAGCGATTAATAATTGTCACGACCCGTCCTCGGGACCCGTGTCGTGACTACCCCAAGCCCGCCTCTCATAGGCCAGGGGCTGTCGACTAGCACCAAAGGCGTAAATCCTGAAAAAAGGGGGAAGGCATTGCTTTATAAAGTAAACAAACACAATAGAGTAAGCCACTAGAAGTAAACACTAAGAAAAAGTGGGTACAATAGTAAGTGCGGAAAGTAAATGGGCTAGAATACAAACGCAAATTGAAAGTAAAGTACAACTGGAAATAAAGTACAGCAACTGAAAGTAAAGTAGCAACGTCGAGCCATCCACTGGAAGTCCCACCTGAAGGGTGCGTACAGATAGCCTCCTCAGCTCCTTGGGTCCAGCCGTCCGCTCCATGTATGTCCTGCCCAGTGTTACACCTCCAGGTACCGACTTGCTCCACAAGCCTCAACTACGATCAACGCTATCCGTCATCTGCATCCAACACAATGTAGTGCGGGCATAGCCTGTAACACCCCGAGCTTCCATGATACTCTTCTCTTTCAAAAATGCAATAGCTTGCATTGTACCGAAGTTTGAGATTCTAACACACCGTGACCAATCCAAATAGCCATTATGAATAGTAATACCCACATTTTAAAATTATATATTTTTTATATTTCAAAATGGACTTAATTTTTGGATTCGTAATATCGAAATTAGCCTATGTTGATTTTTTGGTATTTTTCTGAGAACTTCAAATTTTTTATGAATATTGAAAAATACTTAAAAACAACTTTTTTAATCAAAATAATTTATAGTGATAAATTATACTATTGAGTGGTTTTAAAGTATAATTAGAATATATTTTTACCATTTTATCCAATGGTGGTCATTATAATTAATTTCTCTTTGAAATTGGACATAAACATGGTCAATCTTTTGATATATATTATTTCTTAAAAACACGCTATTTGTTGTGACAGTGAGAATTAATTATAAAATTAATTAATGAAACTTATATGTTTGGAATTTTGTAAAATAGACATCATTTTTGAATTCGGAATATAAATTATAGCTTAGGGTGAAATTTTGGCATTGTCCTGAAAAACATCAATTTTTGATGAATAGTGAAACCACTATGTGGTAGTTAAAAAAACTGATTTTTTGTTTAAATGAAACATTAACACTTCTGTGATTTGATTTTCAAAAATATGACATACCTGGTTGTCATTAGGAAGTAAAATGTGGTTCAATGGTATTAAAATAATTTTTTGGTGAATAGTAACTTTTAAGTTTAATCAATCGCCATTAAATGTAATTAGTGAAATTTAAGGTAAAAATGATATTATAAAAATATGAATATATCATGAAACTTGTCCTAACCTTATTTTATGAGTCATTTCCGACCAATAAAATCCATGGGTAAAATTTGGGACCCCATGGAGCCACTTGGGTAAGAAAATGACATTAATAACTTTTTATTTAAAGTAAAAACTAAAATTGTCAGAAACATGTGTTGATTTACTAAAACAATTATTACATGGGGTTATATAAGTTAACTTTTAGACTATAAATATTATTTGGAAATATAAAAAGATTTCCTACATCATGGTAATTTTTTTTATAATTTTTAGACATTAAATAAATTAATTTTCTTATGACACCATGATGATGTAGTGATTACCTCATTAATTAACATTTTAAATAAAATAAAAGATAATGTAAAATATAAGACATAAACTTGTAAAACACCGATTGTATGAGTATATTTCGAACCCTTATAACCTTATCCTCTAAATATATAAGTGTGGGACCTTTAACGTCCGAAAATCATTATATAATAAAATAACATTTCATGACTTTCCAAGAGTGCCCCTCCTCTCCTCTTATAAAAGGCCCCCACCACTACCACCTTATTCACACCTTCAAGCCATTTGGCTCGGCCAAAATCTGCCCAAATACTCTCTAAACTTCCGTCTATTACTCCTAGAAGCCTGACTTTGGGAATAATTCTTCCCAAGGAAGCCTTTGGCTCAAATAAAAAAGAGTTACCCGATTTTAAGGTAATGTCTTCTCTTATGTTATTTTGTTTTATTTTCCTTCTCCAACCACTTAAACTCTTTTTATTCCTTTATTTTGTAAAAACACCAGTATCTTCAATATACTAGGATGTTGTTATGAGAACAATTTGATTTACAGTTACACACACCTTCTTCTAATGGTTAAAGAACATATTGTTTCTGTGGTTGGTGAATTTCTGCCTCACGAAATGATGATTGTTCAATCTTCTTTTAACACCTCTCATGGTGGCCATTAAGATGAAACTATTTCTACATATGATATATATTATGTTTATGTATTCCTTATGCTTCTGTATTTCTCATTTGTGTCATACCTTTATGATTTCCATTATGGGTAAACGCGATAATTTCATTTTCGGAAGTGCGGACTACCGCCCCCTCAAAGTGATTTGAATCGTTAATGCCATATGTATGACGTATAAAGGATGGAGTAAATGATATTATATATGATATTATACTGGACTTAAAATACACCATTATATCATTATGATTTCATTCCATTAAATATGAAATAGAAATGAAAGTAGCGTTCATGCGTACATACGGCTTACCGTCTCCATGAACGGTGCATTTCATTTCTTACCTCTAAATGTTAGGTAATATTATGAATGAATGTATATGCTAGATATATATGATATATATGATATCTACATCATGAATATAATTCTGAAGATAATGGATATTCTACCACATAAAAAACTTGTAATTATAAGAAGTTAATTTTTGACTCAAGTGCCAAAGATCCACAAAACGACCGTTATTAACTTAAATAATTACATATTGTTCATAACATTGTAATAAGTGATATAAAAGGAATAATGAAATTTAAAAAGGTTCTTAAGCAAGTAGAAATTAACTCTAGTTTATTATTCAAGAGGTTAAAGGGCGGTCGAGTCACGTCGGACACAAGGTAAGGGAACTTCTTAACCCAATTTCCGTTCTTTGGGTTAATCTCCTACTTTCAAATTATGTCATGATATTATTATGTCCTATCTTGTATTTTTACTTTAATTATATGTACTTATAGTGAATACACATAATATATATATTTTATTTAAAAAATGATCTTTGTAAGGACTTCCTCTCATTATCCTTTCGTTGAGGCATATTTTATTTTATACACAACTTTCTTTTATACGGTGTACAAACCCCTTTGACTTTTATGTTTATTAAAAAGGAATTTTTTATACGAAGCGTTTTAATAAACGATAAAAGGGAATGTTTTTTTGTCGTACGTATGCGGCGAAAATGACTTTTCCGCCGCTGTGACCATTATTTGAGTTTCAGATTCCTCTACAAGCCATACATTATTTTAAATAAAAAATAAATACAATGTTTTAATTTTCTATTATTTTGTTATTGAAAATGGTTTTGAAATTGTTTTTTATTATATTAATGTGTTGTATTGATATGTTGTGATTGAAATGTGGAGATGTTATGTTTCATTTATGCATGTTTTATGTGATACGATTATGTTATGGTTTATGATATGTTTAAACCTGTTCATATGAGGAATGCATTGGACTTAATAAGTGATGGGTGGAGCCCGCTATAGCTCCTCGATGCATCGACAGGTCTCATGAGACAAACTAGTATCTTGGCACGAGGCCTTTACAAAATCTTATTTGTAGTCTTGGCACGAGGCCTTGGCTACGTGGTTATGATAGTATGGAATTATGCATTACATCATTATGAAAGTGGTTATTGATATTTCATGTGATTATTCGACTAGTAGAATATCCATGTAAATAAGTAAATGGCATTATTTCATTTTATTTTTTCCATATTATGCTGAAGTTCAAGTTTAAAAGGCTTTTGTTTTAGTTATACATTGCCTTAAATGTTATTGTTTATTTATGAAAGCTTCTGCTATATTGTTATCCTTACTGAGCATCTGAGCTCACCCCTTCCAATGTTTTAATATTTCTAGGATGTGAAGAAGTATATTAAGAATTACCTACAGGGATAGTATGACGGGATATGAAGACAATATGTTGTTGTAGTTTTGTTTTACTTTATGATGTAATGTAAGACTTATGAATGTATCTAGTGCTTCCAAGGCTACTAAACTAATCGGTCTTTCCAGACTTGATCTTTTGTGATCATGCCAATGATACACAATAATGCACCGACTCTGTGTAACTGGGGTTGGGGAGTTACAATTAGTATGAGAGGAAATTTAGTACTAAACATGGAATCTAGATTTAGATAAAATCTGATTAGAGCACATATCCCTAAGATAAGCATTGAGGATTAGTATAGAAAAATTTCCTAGAATTTTGGTATTATAGATATTTTTGTGAGTTTTTTGAGCAATACATACCTGTTTGTATATGAGAAGGTAGAGGAGGCTCTGGCACATATGTACCTAGGGGTAAAACCTGAAAACACCACTTTGAGCTAGACTCGAATGGGAACTGGTGCACGACAACGGGCCTTACTGCACTCTTGGTTACAACACTCCCGGGGGAAATGCTTAGGATAATTCTCATTTTTTTACAAACCATTATGAAGGGTTTATGAGTATATAATTCCTCAAAGAAAACATTTTTTATGATTATGGATATATCCATAAACCATTCAATTTACATTAAGTATTTTACAAGTTTGGAATTATTCATTGCAATTCATAAACTAACCTAGTTTATGCCATTGTATATAAATGACGCCTAGTAGAAGGAATGTGAACTCCATCAATATGTATGATCCAAAGAGTAAGAAGGATCGTATCTTTCACGGTATTAATCCCACATTTATAAGGGAAATAGTCTCCCATGTGTTCTCAACATATGAAGAAATAGTATCTTGTGTTAATAAGATAAGTAAAGAATTCTCTGAGTCTTATGGATTTGAAGGGAAGAAAGAGAAGAAAAGTATGGAAGAGAGAATGATGGATAAATAAACGAGGGGAAAGAAGAATTTTCCAATATGTGATAACGGTGGGAAGAAACACCTTGTAACTTTCCTGAAGGGAATGAGAGTTTGTTATAATTGTCGAGAAAAAAGACACCAAGTACGTGACTGTAAGGGTAAGAAAAAGGTTTCAAATGTAGAATGATTCATCTACAAGGAATGGGGACACTACACAAACCAATTTCCAAATTATCAGAGTATGCCCCAAATGATGTTATTGGATAATAATAAAGTTATGATACTACCGCAGATGAGGAGTAATGATTAGAGTTCTTATGTTGTTATTAAAGAATTTTGTCATTTTAGTGTTGTATCAATTATGTAATGGTTATAATAATTATGGAGTATATAAGGATTGTATTGTAGTACTATTTCATCAAGGACTTGAGATTGTGTGGAACCAATAAAAGTGACTCCACAGCAGGTTGAAGTTTTGGAAAATATATGGTTGAGAGAAAGATAAACCATAATATGGTTCTGATACCTAGATAGTGATTTTGGAATAATACATGATTGATTTGGATAAATTATTTTGGATATTCGTGACTTACTTGAAACTGATTAATGATTTGTATACTTTTTTGGATAGAAGGAGTATATCTAGTATTCTATAAGTAATAAGGTATCATGAATGTAATCAATAAGGATTTATGGAAATTCAGGATGTTGCAGTGTTTTAAAAGAATACATGATGAAGGTGTTCACATGTTGTTACTCGGAAAAAAGGATCTTCATTATGTTTACCTTATAAAATTTGGACTATGAGTTGGACAGAAGTATTTTGGATAACTATAAAGGTTGGAATGGATTAAGTTGAACCTTGGATACTATGGTTTAAGGTTAAAACATTTCTGAATATTATTTTTGGAATATTATAATACTATAGTTTTAGGAAAAGGACAACCTGTAGGTCAGGGGATAACCCATCGCGTCGGACAAATCTGTAGGAATCGAACCCACAACCATAGTGCGACATGCCTTTATTACCTACCACTAGCCTACAGGAAGTCCCTGGTTATTAAAAAATAGTTTTCCTAATCTAAATGGTATGCGTTAATATTTTTAACCTTGTACGATTAGGATAAATATAATATTTTTGAGTTATATTATCTTTTTGAGTGAAAGATGAGTTTTTGGTAGAAATTAGTTGAAGGTTGAAACTCTACTTGTCAAGCATAAATATATATATACCTATCTCTTATTCCATGAATAAATTAATTCTTAAAATTTAGTAAAGGTATATTAATACAAAAAATGTGTTATCCTAATACCTTATGTCTTGTTGAACTGATAATATGTTAAATCAATATAAACTGAAGGCTTTGAGTCCCTCAATTTTACACTTGTTTTTGATTGATGACGTCAATCACTCCTTAAAAATATTTACGTTTTTTCTCCAATTATATGTCTATAATTTCCACCAATGTTCTCCTTATCGAGATCATAATTTTGTGGTGAATTTTTTATTTCCCTTTCCCTCTTATTAAGGCTATATTTTATTAACCTTATTTCTGATGTGGGTTTTCCACAAAGGTATTTTCTATTTTCAAACTTTTATTTTCAAAGAAAAATTTTAAATTTCGAGGACACAATTTATTGAAGGATCGGAGAATGTAACACCCCGAGCTTCCACGATACGCTTCTCTTTCAATAATGCAATAGCTTGCATTGTACGCAAGTTCGAGATTCTAACACACCGTGACCAATCAAAATAGCCATTATGAATAGTAATACCCACTTTTTGAAATTATATAGATTTTATATTTCAAAATGGACTTCATTTTTGGATTCGGAATATCGAAATTAGCCTATGTTGAATTTTTGATATTTTTCTGAGAACTTCCAATTTTTTATGAATAGTGAAAAATACTTAAAAACAACTTTTTTAATCAAAATAATTTATATTGATAAATTATACTATAGAGTTGTTTCAAAGTATAATTAGAATATATTTTTACCATTTTATCCAATGGTGGTAATTATAATTAATTTCACTTTGAAATTTGACATAAACAATTGTCAATCTTTTGATATATATTGTTTCTTAAAAACACGCTATTTGTTGTGACATTAGGAATTAATTATAAAATTAATCAATGAAACTTATACGTTTGAAATTTTATAAAATATACATCATTTTTTAATTCTAAATATAAATTATATCTTAGGGTGAAATTTTGGCATTGTTCTGAAAAACTTTAATTTTTTTATGATTAGTGAAACCACTATGTGGTAGTTAAAAAAACTAATTTTTCATTTAAATGAAACATTACCACTTCTGTGATTTGATTTTCAAAAATCCGACATACATGGTTATCATTATGAAGTAAAATGTAGTTCAATGGGATTAAAATATTTTTTTGGTGAATAGTAACTTTTAAGTTTAATTAATCGCGATTAAAGGTAATTAGTGAAATTTAAGGTAAAAATGATATTATAAAAATATGAAAATATCTTAACACTTGTCCTACCCTTATTGGATGACTCATGGCCGACCAAGACAATCCATGGGTCAACTTTGGGACCCCATGGAGCCACATGGGTAAGAAAATGACATTAATAACTTTTTATTTAAAGTAAAAATAAAATTTTCACAAACATATGTTGTTTTACTAAAACAATTATTACATGGGGTTATATAAGTTAAATTTTCGACTATAAATATTCATTGGAAATCTAAAAATATTTCCTATATCATGGTAATTTTTTTTAATTTTTAGACATTAAATAAAATAAATTTTTTATGACACTATGATGATGCAGCGATTACCTCATTAATTAACGATTTAAATAAAATAAAAAGATAATGTAAAATATAAGACATAAACTTGTCAAAAACCTATTGGATGAGTAGATTTCGAACCATTGTCACCTTATCCTTGAAATATATAAGTTTGGGACCTTTAAAATCCGAAACTCATTATATAATAAAATAACATTTCATGACTTTCCAAGAGTGCCCCTCCTCTCCTCTTATAAAAGGCCCCCACCACTACCACCTTATTCACACCTTCAAGCCATTTGGCTCGGCCAAACTCTGCCCAAATACCCTCTAAACTTCCCTATATTACTCCTAGAAGCCTAACAGTGGGCATAATTCTTCCCAAGGAAGCCTTTGGCTCAAATAAAAAAGAGTTACCCGATTTTAAGGTAATGTCTTCTCTTATGTTATTTTGTTTTATTTTGCTTCTCCAACCCCTTAAAATCCTTTTATTCCTTTATTTTGTAACAACACCAGTATCTTAAATATACTAGTTTGTTGTTATGAGAAGTATTTGATTTACACTAACACACACCTTCATCTAATGGTTAAAGAACATACTGTTTCTGTGGTTGGAGAATTTCTGCCTCACGAAATGATGATTGTTCAATATTCATTTAACCCCTCTCATGGTGTCCATTAAGATGAAAATATTTATATATATGATATATATTATGGTTATTTTTTCCTTATTCTTCTTTATTTCTCATTTATGTCATACTTTTATGATTTCCATTATGGGTAAATGTGATAATTTCATTTTAGGAAGTGCGGACTACCGCCCCCTCAAAGTGATTTGAATCGTTAATGCCATATGTGGGACGTATAAAGGATGAAGTAAATGATATTATATATGATATTATACTGGAATTATAATACAACCTTATATCATTATGATTTCATTCCATTAAATATGAAATAGAAATGAATGTACCGTTCATGCGTATGCACGGTTTACCGTCTCCATGAACGGTGCATTTCATTTATTACCTCTAAATGTTACATAATATTATGAATGAATGTATATACTGGATATATATGATATATATGATATCTACATCATGAATATAATTTTGGAGATAATGGATATTCTACCACATAAACAACTTGTAATTAAAAGAAGTTTATTTTTGACTCAAGTGCCAAAGATCGACAAAATGATCGTTATTAACTTAAATAATTACATAATGTTCATAACATGGTAATAAGTGATATAAAAGAAATAATTAACTTGAAAAAGGTTCTTAATAAAGTAGAAATTAACTCTAATTTATTATTCAGGAGGTTAAAGAGCAGTCGAGTCACGTCGGACACGAGGTAAGGGAACTTCTTAACCCAATTTTCGTTCTTTGGGTTAATCTCCTACTTTCAAATTATGTCATGATATTATTATGTTCTATCTTGTATTTTTACTTTCTTTATATGTACTTATAGTGAATACACGTAATTGATCTATTTTATTTAAAAAATGATCTTTGTAAGGACTTCGTCTCAATATCCTTTCATTGAGGCATATTTTATTTTATACAAAACTTTCTTTTATACGATGTACAAACCCCTTTGACTTTTAAATTTATTCAAAATGAATTTTTTTTACACGAAGAGTTTTACTAAACAACAAAAGGGAATGTTATTTTGTCGTACGTATGCGGTGGCAATGACTTCTTCGCCGCCGTGACTATTATTTGAGTTTAGGCTTCCTCTATAAGACATACCTTTTTTTAAATAAAAAATAAATTCAAAGTTTTAATTTTCTATTATTTTTGTATTGAAAATGGTTTTTAAATTGTTTTTTATTATATAAATGTGTTGTATTGATATCTTGTGATTGAAATGTGGAAATGTTATGTTTCCTTTATCCTTGTTTTATGTGATACTATTATGTTATGGTTTATGATATGTTTAAACCTGTTCATATGAGGAATGCATTGGACTTAATAAGTGACGGGTGGAGCCTGCTATAGCTCCTCGATGCATCGACAGGTCTCATTAGACAAACTAGTGTCTTGGCACGAGGCCTTGGCAAAATCTTATTTGTAGTCTTGGAACGAGGCCTTGGCTACGTGGTTATGATAGTCTGGCATTATGCATTCCATCATTATGAAAGTGGTTATTGATATTGCATGTGATTATTCGACTAGTAGAATATCCATTTGAATAAGTAAATGGCATTATTTCATTTCATTTTTTTCATATTATGCAGAAATTCAAGTTTAAAAGGATTTTGTTTTAGTTATACATTGCCTTAAATGTTAATGTTTATTTATGAAATCTTTTGCTATATTGTTATCCTTACTGAGCATCTGAGCTCACCCCTTCCAATGTTTTAATTTTCCAGGACGTGAAGAAGTATATTAAGAATGACCTACAGGGATAGTATGAGGGGATATGAAGACAAGATGTTGTTGTAGTTTTGTTTTAATTTATGATGTAATGTAAGACTCATGAATGTATCTAGTGTTTATAAGGCTAATAAACTAACCGGTCTTTCGAGACTTGATCTCTTGTGATTATGCCAATGC
This sequence comes from Viscum album, assembly GCA_963277665.1. Classification (NCBI taxonomy): domain Eukaryota; kingdom Viridiplantae; phylum Streptophyta; class Magnoliopsida; order Santalales; family Viscaceae; genus Viscum; species Viscum album. The sequence continues at coordinate 2,005,156,652 of OY728138.1, forward strand.
TACGTAATAATGCACCGACTCTGGGTAACTGGGGTCTGGGCGTTACATAGCCCATGCAGGGGTGAGTATACGCTACTCAGTAGGGACCTCGAGACCCACAAAGGTCTCCCATAATCAACAAAGGATAATCCACAAAGGAAAGATACAATCACGAAGTAACATCCAACACTACTTAGGTATATTCCCATACATATACCTAAGTCATCAATTTCAGTTCGGCTCCAACATCCGAGCCCAAGTTCGATCATGTCCACACAGGATAGTACAATCCAAATCCACATAGGATAACACAAACCAATCCACATAGGAAATCTCAACCCAATCCACATAGGAAAGCAAGTCAATCATATTGAAGATAATGATTGAAAGTCAAGACTCAACTCACAGAGGTATACTTATTCGTAAGGTGATAGAGATGATCAGATGTAGCCACTGATTCATCTAAGCTGGGACCCACATAGGATACAAAAACCAGCTACTCTTCTAGACCCATGTAGGATACATGAACAGAGTCAAACACTGCCGAACCCACGTAGGATACACAATCAGTAGTACTGCCAGACCCACGTAGGATACAAGAACAATAGTTATCTCCGTCGAACCCACGGAGGATTTCAGTAAGGTCTTCATCGCTGCCGAACCCACAGAGGATTTTAGGACAGTCTTCATCGCTTCTAAACCCACAGAGTATTTCAGTGCAGTCGTCGTCACTGCCGAACCCATGGAGGATTTCAGTGCAGTCATCATCGTCGTCGCAGTCACAGCTAGCTCTAAGGTTCCCACACACAGCATGCTCGATTCCGGGAGTGTCCGCTCCATGAGCCAAGGGGGGTCAATACATCAACTGACACATAGTCTGAAGTTGATGTATCCCAAAGTTCCATCTCGACAAAAGGAACTCAACGTGACAGACGGCGCGTCAATTGGACGCCCAGTCTGAGAGTAATTGGCTTTTTCGTTCTAGGGGCCCGGTTGGTTTTTAATTCAAAACCAACCCGAACGCACTCCAAATGCGTCCAAACCTTGAGAGGAGTAATCCAAAAGGTTCGTCTCAGTAATAGGAATCCAACAAAGTTAACGGCACGTCAATCGGACGTTCAGAGCTCAAGTTATAAGCGTTTCTGTTCCGAGGGCCCGATTGGTTTCGTGCTCGAACCAACCCGGTTGAACCCAAAGTTCTCCGAAACCTTGAGTGTAATATACCGAAATGACCATCTTAATCCAAGGATCATATCACAACTAATAGTGCGTCGATCTAAGGTTCGTTGCCCAAGATAGAGGTTTTTGAAAAGAACTGTCCCGAAATAGGGAGTTTTGGGCCCGGACCAACCCAGCCCAAGACCCCCTGGGTCGGCCCGAACCAGGTCAACCCGAACTAGGTAGGGCCCCATAGGGAACGGCCCGGCCCGGTTGGCATGGCCCGGCCCAGCCAGGCCTGGGCGGCAGGTTGGCCTGGCGCGGGCGCGACCGGCATGGCCAGCTCGGTGCCGGTCAAGCCGTCGCAGAATGGGGGGGGGGTGCGCTGCCCCCTGTTTGAGAAACGCCCCCTATGAGGGGGGCCCGCCATTTGCCAGCTGGGGGTTACAACCCCCGGAATTCTTGGAAACTGGCCGGCCAAGCCGGCCGGTGTGTCACCGCGGGACCCACCGCGCGTCCCGCCCTCCTTGCACCAACGACCGGCGGTTTCGGCCGCCGCTCCCCGCACCACTGCGGCCTTGTCCGACCGGCGTGGCACGACGGTGCTGCGCCCCTCCGCCACAGCCCCGCTCTGGTTTCAGCTTCTTCGTGGTTCTATGGCGCGGCACGACGGCGCCGCGACTTCGTTTGGCCTCAACGGCATGGCGCGACGGCGCCGCACATCTTCTCTCATTCCTCTTGCTTCGCGCGGTGCCGTTACACCGCGCTGCCTTTGCTTGTGCCGCAACAAGTACAACATTGAAGGGGGAGGACGGTCAGCCGTGTTCGTGCGGTCCAACCTCCACACGTTATTATGATAACAGGCGGCCTAATATAAAAGTCATTGAACATCAAAGAAAACACGAACAAAAATTAACCCCTACTTCGATGAAGTCGTCGAATGAGGTTCGTCGCGAAAAAAAAAGACGTCGCGGAAGACTGCGTCACGGAAGGAGGCTCCGTAAGCATCGTCGACGTTGCGGTACATGGTGTCGCGGTGAAGAGGATCGTCGGCGTCGCGGTACATGGCATCGCGTCATCGATATCCGAGGAATTAGCATTCTTCATCATCCTTCGTCGGAGGCTGGCGTTCTTCATCAGTGTCAGTGCATTCTTTGCATTCTTCAAGGTGGAATATGAAGTTCTTCGTGGAACTCTCCCTCTCACTTAACGAAGCAACCCCTAATAAAATAAGACTTTGTCTTATGTAATTAACCCACACAAGCCATCATTCCATTTTAAATTCAAAAGAATTCATTCAATTAATTGAATTAATTGAAGAGTCTTAACAGTCCGATTAATGTGAGAGTTGACTTGGCATTTAATAAGGGGGTGCGGGTGTGTTACAAAAGAATGGGGGGTTTGAGGATGTTGAAAAGGTGGGGCTCGTGTGGGGCCCACCTCACTAATATCCTATCAAGAGAGGTTAGGATATAGTGGGTCCCACCTCAACTTCCATAAGTAGGTTTAAACTACTTAGAACATAAAATAAAAATTGTTGCACAACATTTAATTTATTCATTAGTTAACCTTTTTTTTAAAAAAACCACACCCGAGGAAACACAACTCTAGAAAAGGTGTTCCTAAGCAATTACCGGCGCTACGGTTTCGTTGGTGCCCTCATATTTCGATTCCGAGCATCGGTTCAAAAGTTAGGAAAACCCGCTCGTTCGTTCACTGAACGTACCTAAGATAAACTTTGGAAATTTATTCCGGGCACACCGGGCCTCGGAATCAGGTGCCGTCAGAAACTGCGTACTTTTAAAATCCAAAAAAAAATTAAGAAAAAATTTCCCTCGAAATTTACGGGTCTTTACATTACTCCCACCTCAGGGATTTATGTCCCCATAAAGATACATCATGAACTAGGGGAACAAATGAGGCTACTGAGAACGCATCTGAGCCTCCCACTCCCAAGTGCTCTCCTGGAGGTTCCCGTGCTTCATCTGATGCGCACTAGGGGAATCAACCACCCATGTAGGACCCGCTCCTGTCGATCCTTGATCTCCACCAGGACCTCCGCATATGTCGCCCCATCATCAAGGTCTAGCTCCCCATGGTCGATGATATGCGTCAGGTCATGCATGTATCTCCGCAGCTGAGATACATGGAAGACGTCATGCACCCGGTGCAACTGAGGTGGTAGAGCCAGGTGATAAGCCACCTCATCTATCCTACTGAGAAACTGGAATGGTCCGATGAAGCGCAGAGATAACTTGCCACCCTGGCCAAATATCTGTAATCCACGTTGGGGTGAGACCCACAAGAAGACGTGGTCGCCATCCTCGAATTCTAGTGGTCTCCACCTCTTTCCAGTATAAGACTTCTGCCAGCTCTGAGCTATCCTCATCCACTCCTGGATGACCTGGACCTTCTCTGTCATGACCTGGACCATTTCTGGTCCCACAAGTGCTGACTCCCCAGGGTCTATCCAGCACAGAGGTGATCTGCAATGTCGGTTGTACAATGCCTCGTATGGTGCCATCCCGATGGTGGAGTGGTAGCTGTTGTTGTACGTGAACTCCACCAAGGGTAGGTGGTCCTTCCAGCTACGACCAAAGTCGAGGACACATGCACGGAGAATGTCCTCGAGAGTCTGAATGGTCCTCTCCGTCTGACAATCCGTCTAAGGGTGAAAGGTAGTGCTCAGACGTAGCTGCATCCCGAATGTCTCCTACAACCCCTTCCAAAGCCGGGAAGTAAAGTGAGAATCTCGATTGTATACGATAGATGATGACACACCATGAAGCCGTACGATCTCCTGAATGTAGAGGCATCCCAAGCTCTCCACTGAGCTCTGCTCCCTGATGGGTAAGAAATGATCCAACTTGGTGAGTCGGTAGACAATCACCCAAATGGCTTCGTGACCTCGGGAAGTACATGGAAGTCTAGTCACGAAGTCCATATATATCCCATCCCACTTCCACTCCATGACCTTGAAGGACTGTACCAAGCCTTCTGGTACCTGGTTCTCCTTCTTCACCTGCTGGTAGGTGAGGCATCGAGAAACGAACTCTGCCAGAACCTTCTTCATAACTGGCCACCAGTTCTGTTGTCTGAGATCCTGGTACATCTTCACCACTCCTGGATGTACCGCTAAAGGGGAAGTGTGAAACTCTCTCAGCACCTCCTACTGTAAAGAAATTGGTACCATGGTACGTCCTCTGAAAAGGATGACGGGCTCTCCTCCCACAGAGAATCCATCAGGTGCCTGTCCTAAGGATATCTGTGCACGCCATGTCTCACAGTCAATGTCTCCACGCTATGCCTCTCTGACCCGCTGTAGAAGTGGAGGAGTGACTGTGAGTGACTGAAGAAAGGATGCTCCATCTCTATCCATGAAGGATATCTTCAAAGCGGCTAGCTGCTCCATCACCTCCCCGAGTAGCTGAATGCTCGTCCTCCTGTTGAGAGCATCGGCTACTACGTTCCCCTTTCCAAGAGTATATACTATCTCAAAGTCATAGTCTTGGAGGAACTCGATCCATCGCCGCTATCTCAGGTTCAGGTCCTTCTGCAAGAAGATGTACCTGAGACTCTAGTGGTCAGAATAGACTGTAAAGCACTCCCCCATCAGATAGTGTCGCCACATCTTCAGAGTGAAGACCACTGCTGCTAACTCCAGGTCATGGGTAGCGTAGTTATGCTCATGCTACCTCAACTGACGTGATCCATATGTGATCACGACCCGCTCCTGCATCAGGACACATCCAAGTCTGGTCCCTGATGCATCACAGTAGACTACGTGCCCTACTCCCTCCTCTGGTAGCCTCTAGATAGGTGCACTGGTCAATCTCTGTCTCAGATCCTTGAAGATCTGTTGACATCTATCTGACCACACGAAGGTTTTCCCCTTCTTCGTCAACACTGAAAGTGGTGCTGCAACTCTGGAAAAGTCTGGCACAAACCTCCGGTAGTACCCAGCTAGAACCAAGAAACTCTGCACCTCTGTCACGCTCCTGGGTGGCTCCCAAGCTAGCACTGCCTCGATCGTCGCAAGATCCACCGCAACTCCCACCTCAGAGATGACGTGTCCCAAGAAGTGGACCTCACATAACCAGAGATGACACTTCAAGAGCTTTCCATAAAGCTTGTGCTCTCGGAGTGTGTCCAGTACAACCCGTAAGTGGTAGGTGTGCTCCTCTTCAGTGGTCGAGTATATCAATATGTCATCGATGAAGACCACAACAAATCGATCGAGGCATGGATGAATGATTCTGTTCATGAGACTCATGAAAACCGTTGGAGCATTGGTTATGCCGAATGGCATAACCAAGAACTCATAGTGTCCATACTGACATCTGAAGGTCGTCTTCTGCACGTCCCCATCCCGAACTCTGAGCTGATGATAACATTACCTGAGGTCTATCTTCGAGAACCACCGTGCCCCCTTGAGCTGATCGAATAGGTCATCAATCCTTGGAAGCAGATACTTATTCCTCACGGTCACCTGGTTCAGGCGACGATAGTCAACACACAGTCGCAAGCTCCCATCCGCCTTCTTGGCGAACAAAATCAGGGAAGCCCAGGGTGAAACACTGGGTCGGCTGAATTCCTTGCCCTACAAGTCCTCCAACTGTACTCATAGCTCTCGAAGCTCAGCGGGAGCCATCTGATATGCTGGAGTGGATATCAGGTCTGTCCTGGGGTACAGGTCAATATAAAAGTCTACCTCTCTACGAGGAGGTAGTCCTGGAACATCGTTAGGAAAGACATCCGCATACTGATCCACCACTATAGGAAAACTCGTACTCCACACGTCAACTGCTCCTTGGATAAGGCTAGCCAACTAATGAGTGATGGGTTTTACTCTCCTCTGCGTGAGTCCATCTTGCACTGTAAAGGCTCCCTTCTCGCTGGGGAAGTTGAACCTGCTCCCATCGTTGCGAACACACCGCACCTTGGGCCAAATACAGTCGATCTGAGCATGGATTGTTGATAACCAATCCATGCCCAAGATGACGTCGGAAGGCCTCGACGCCGCTACAAGAAGATCCCAGCTGAAGATATCTCCACCTAGAGTAAGCTCACACTACCATCACTAGTGCGTAATTTTCGAGTCTGCTCCTATATGAGTCTCTAGCCGTAAGGATCGAGCCAACGGATCCATCAGAATCTCTGAGCTCCGAACAAGGGCAGTAGCAATGAAAGAATGACTCGCTCCTGTGTCTATAAGAACTGCAGCAAGGGTGGAGTAGACACAGATAGTACCTCGAATCATCTCTGGCACTCCGTGGTCATAGGCCTATGCTGCCTGAATCTGAGCCTACCTCTGCCCGCCAGCTCCCTGTGGTCGGGGTGGACCTCCTGGTGGTGGTGGTAAAGTCTCAAAGCATCACCCACCACCTGCTGCTCGGCCAGCTCCCATGCCTCGTCCGCCTACTCTCTGCGGACTACCAGAGTCAACCCTCTGCCTCTTTCTGGGTGGCCCCTCAATTGTCTACTGCTCCTCTGCGTGACAGGTCGGGCAGTCACGAGCCAAGAGGCCCTGCCCGCCGCATGCGTAGCACTGTCTTCTCCTCAGAAGGCTGGCTCTGCACCGCATGCCCCGCACCTCTGAGCCAGTGTCCTGAGGTCGTCCGCCTAAAGGTCTGGTCTGCCTGGACCCCTGTGACATCCATCGACTGCCAGCTGTAGAAGACTCTGCTACATGACGCCCTGCGGTTGGTCTCGCTGCTGGTGTAGGCTCAGCAAGAAAGATCTCTATGTGAAGGGCTCACTCCAGTACTCATGCTTGTGTCGGAATGCTGAGGAATATCATTGATGCCCTGATCTCATGCCTCAGTCCCTGTTTGAAGGTCCGAGTCTGAATGAATGGGTCTCATACCATGTCTATCGAATAGCGCGAGAGATTGGTAAATGTCACCAAGTACTGGGCGACCGTCATGCTGCCCTGCCACAGCTGTAGTAGCTCCTTGATGCGTACCGCACAGAGGGTGGCTGGGACGAACTCCGAGTGGAAGAGGCTCTCAAAGTCCGTCCCGAGGAGAGATTCCTCGTTGTGCACTCGGAGCATCAATCTCCACCATCTGCCTGCTGTCGCGTGCAGAAGGCTCGCTGCGAGGATCACCTTGAGGTCAGCTGGTGTCCCCACTAACTTGAAAACTCACACAACCACCTCCAGCCAATCCTCGGCTGCCTGAGGGTCTGTCTCCCCATGGAACCTGGGTGGTCTCTGATGCTGAAACTCGTGCAGTACACTAAGGTGATGTGCACTCTCAGCGGCTGGGGCTAGTGGCATCGGTGGCTCAGCGGGTAGTGGTACCGCCGGTGCCTCCGCTAAAAAAGGGCCCTGCACTGAGGCCTCATCGCTCGGTGGGCTGTCATCTCGTACAAAGCTCTGAACCCTAGCTGGCTACCGTCGTGGGGCCATCCTGAAAAGAAACATGTGCGCCACGGTCAAAACAGTATACCTAGTGAGCTGACACAAAGTAATCACAAAGAAAACTTTTTAAACACACATGCAATCAATGCTTTTGTGCATTGAGTCAGAAATCAGAAGTCAGGGTCCTGGTGTATGGATACGTCGGCCGCCACACCAACACTGGACCCCCTAGACTGATAACCACACTCAATACCCTTAACACTATTGCATCACATAGAAGAAAGATCAGAGTCCTGAGTTCTGCGGTAGAACCGAACACCTCTGATACCAATTTGTCACGACCCGTCCTAGGGACCCATACCGTGACTAACCCAAGCCCGCCTCCCATAGTCCAGGGGCTAGCGACTAGCACCAAAGGCGTAAATCCCGAAAAAGGGGGAAGGCATTGCCTTATAAAGTAAACAAACACAACAGAGTAAGACAACAGAAGTAAAGACTAAGTAAAACTGGGTACAATAGTAAGTGCGGAAAGTAAATGGGCAAGAATACAAACCTAAACTGAAAGTAAAGTACAACTGGAAAGAAAGTACCACAACTGAAAGTAAAGCAGCAACGTCGAGCCGTCCACTGGAAGACCCACCTGAATGGTGGGTATAGATAGCCTCCTCAGCTCCTTGGGTCCAGCCGCCCGCTCCATGTATGTCCTGCCCGGTGGTCCACCTCCAGGTACCGACTTTCTCCATAAGCCTCAACCACGTTCAGTGTTGTCCATCGACTGCATCCAACACAACGTAGTGTGGGCATAGCCCGTGCAGGGGTGAGTATACGCTACTCATTAGGGACCCCGAGACCCCCGAAGGTCTCCCAGAATCCAAAAAGAATAATCCAAAAAGGAAAGATACAATCACGAAGTAACATCCAACACTACTTAGAAATATGCCCATACATATACCTAAGTCATCAATTTCAGTTCGAATCCAATATCCGAGACCAAGTTCGATAATGTCCACACAGGATAGTACAACCCAAATCCACACAAGATAACACAAATCAATCCACATAGGAAAGCTCAACCCAATCCACATAGGAAAGCAAGTCAATCATATCGAAGATAATGATTGAAATTCAAGACTCAGCTCACACAGGTATACTTCTTCGTAAGGTAATAAAGATGATCAGATGTAGCCACTGATTCATCTAAGCTGGGACCCACATAGGATACAAAGACCAGCTACTCTTCCAAACCCACGTAGGATACAAGAACAGAGTCAAACACTGCCAGACCCACGTAGGATACACGAACAGTAGTACTGCCAGACCCACATAGGATACAAGAACAGTAGTCATCACCGTCGAACCCACAGAGGATTTCAGTACGGTCTTCGTCGCTGCCGAACCCACGGAGGATTTTAGTGAAGTCTTCATCAATGCCAAACCCATGGAGGATTTTAGTTCAGTCTTCGTTGTTACCGAACCCACGGAGGATTTCAGTGCAGTCATCATCGTCATCGCAGTCGCAGCCATCTCTAGGGTTCCCGCACACAACATGTTCGATTCCTGGAGTGTCCGCTCTATGAGCCAAGGGGGGTCGATACATCAACTGACACGTAGTCTGGAGTTTATGTATCCCAAATTTCTGTCTCGACAAAAGGAACTCAACGTGAAATACGGTGCGTCAATCGGATGCCCGATCTGAGAGTTATTGGCTTTTTCGTTCGAGGGGCCCGATTGGTTTTTAAGTCAAAACTAACCCGAATGCACTCCAACAGCATCCAAACCTCAAGCAGAGTAGGCCAAAATGTCCTTCTCACTAAGATTAATCCAACAAAGTTTACGGAACGTCAATCGGACGTCCGAAGATTAAGTTATAAGTATTTCCGTTCCGAGGGCCCGGTTGTTTTCGTGCTCGAACCAACCCGGCCGAACCCAAAATTCTCCGAAACCTTGATTGTAATATACTGAAATGGTCATCTCAATCCAATGATCACATCGCAACTAACGGTGCGTCGATTGGAGGTCTGTAGCCCAAGATACAGACATTTGAATGGAAATGTACGGAAATAGGGGTTTTGGGCCCGGACCGACCCGACCCAAGACCCCCTGGGTCGGCCCGAACCGGGACGACCCGAACCGGGTTCGGGTCCAGCCCATTAGGGTGCATCTTAGACCGGTGGGCACGGCCCGTCCCAGCCGGCACGGCCCGGACCAACCGACGCGGCGTGGCCTGGGCGGCCGGTTGGCCTGGCGCGGGCGCAGCCTGCATGGCCAGCTCGGCGCTGGCCAAGCCATCGCGGAAAGGGGGGGGGGGGGGGGTGCACTGCCCCCTGTTTGAGAAATGGCCCCCCCATGAGGGGGGCCCACCATTTTCCAGCCGGGGGTTACGACCCCCGGCTTTCTCGGAAACCGGCTAGCCAAGCCGGCCGGTGTGTCACCGCAGGACCCCCCACGGGTCCCGCCCTCCTTGCACCGGCGGCCGGCGGTTCCAGCCGTCGCTCCCCGCACCACTACGGCAATAGGCCGCGGCCTTGTCCGACCAGCGCGGGGCGACGACGCCGCACCCCTCCGCCGCGGCCCCGCTCCGGCCGTGGCTTCTTCGTGTTTCTCCGGCGCGGCGCGACGGCGTCGTGGCTTCGTTCGGTGTCAATGGCACGGCGCGACGGCACCACGCATCTTCGCCCATTCATCTTTCTTCCTCGCGGTGCCGTGGCACTGCGCTGCCTTTTCTTGTGCCACAATAAGTACAACATCTAAGGGGGAGGAGGTTCGGCCGTGTTCGTGCGGTCCGACCTCCTCCTGTTATTAAGATTACAGGAGGCCCAATATAAAAGTCGATGAACGGAAAAGAAAACAACAACAAAAATTAACCCCTAGTTCGATGAAGTCGTCGAACGAGGTTCGTCGCGGAAAAAAAGACGTCGCGGAAGACGACGTCGTGGATGGAGGCTCCGTAAGCATCGTCGACGTCGCGGTATACGACGTCGCGGTGAAGAGAATCGTCGGCGTCGCGGTACACGGTGTCACATCGTCGATCTCCAAGGAATTAGCATTCTTCGCCGTCCTTCATCGGAGGCCGGCGTTCTTCATCGGTGTCAGTGAGTTTTTCGCGTTCTTCAAAGAGGAAGATGAAGTTATTTATGGAACTCTCCATCTCACATGACGAAGCAACCCCTAATGAAATAAGACTTTGTCTTACTTAATTAACACACACAAGCCAACATTCCATTTGAAATTCAAGAGAATTCATTCAATTAATTTAATTAATTGAATTAATTGAAGAGTCTTAACAGTCCAATTAATGTGAGAGTTGACTTGGCATTTAATAAGGGGGTTCAGGTGTGTTACAAATTAATGGGGGGTTTGAGGAAGTTGAAAAGGTGGGGCTCGTTTGGGGACCACCTCACTAATATCCTAGCAAGAGGGGTTAGGATATAGTGGGTCCCACCTAAACTTCCATAAGTAGGTTTAAACTACTTAGAACATAAAATAAAAATTGTTGCACAACTTTTATTTTATTCATTTGTTAACCCTTTTTTTTAAAACCACACCCGAGAAAACGCAACTCCAGAAAAGGTGTTCCTAAGCAATTACAGGCACTGAAGTTTTATTTGTGCCCTCGGATTTCAATTCTGAGTACCGGTTCAAAAGTTAGGAAAAGCCGCTCGTTCGTTCACTGAACGTACCCGAGCTAAACGTCGAAAATTGATTCCGGGCACACTGGGCCTCAGAATCAGGTTCCGTCAAAAACTGCGTACTCGTAAAATCCCAAAGAAAATTAAGAAAAAATTTCCCTTGAAATTTATGGTTCTTTACAATAATTGGAAAGGAACACATTCTATAGTGATGTTGAAGACCCTATGTGTTTGCTTCCTCTAGATCTACCTTGATCTGATTGTAGTTCTTCATTTAATTCTAATTCACTAATGAGGAACAGTATAAACATCCTCTTATATCTAATAAGGGTTATGTAGATAAACATTGGATAATCATAAAAATATGTTATTTAGAGAGTATTTTAATTAGGTTATTTAATAAAACAAATAGATGATTTATTTATTTATTTTTATTTAACACAACCCCCAATGAATTTCTCAATTGGACGTCCAGTTCCTACCCACCTTATGTCATGCCTAGGGTAAACACCACATTCTACAATCATTCATTGTATCATATTTATGATCCAATGATTCATTTAAGAGATATTCTATTATTCTAAAGAAACTGCATGTTTGTGATATTAGTATATTTGATATGTTTATCATATCAATTCCAGGCTCAATGGGTCTCTAAATCTCATTCCATATTAGTAAATGGATCCAAAAAATTACTTAATATATTTCAAAGTATTTCATGAAAAAAATAAGGTCACTACATTATTCCCCTATTCAAGGATTTTTAATCCCAAAAAGCACCCAAAAAAATAAAAAGGCAGGTTTAATTGTAACATCCCAGGTAAATAATGAAAAGGCATATTTCATATTTATTAATATTTTTGAATTAAATATTATTTTTACTTTAAAAGGGTTTCTATGTTCGATAGCATACCCGATACACAACAACGAGTTTCTATGGAATCTTACGTTGTACACTAATAATATAATATTATTATTTTAAATGGTAGTTAACTCCTAGACGTTGTATTGGCAAGAATTAAAAAAACTCACTACAATATTATTATACACGTATGTTAAATGTATTTACATTTATCGAATAAAAGTTAGAGGCTTAAAATGTGAATAAATCTAATTTTAAGCATAATTTACATTAAAAGGCCGATTTATCACCTTTTAATGGAGAACCGTTTTTAAATCTAGTTTTGTTCACTTTAATACATTCTAATTGAAAAAATAAAACCCTTCTTTAGAATGGGGACATAAAAATTTACTTTGTGCAATTTTTGGAATTTTTCCGATAAAGTTCATTTTTTAATGAATAGTGAAAAATATTGTATTTTAATTCAAAAGTGCCTTTTAATCAAATTTATTTATATGGTCAGATTATATTTTTAATTGTTTTTAAAGTGAAATTAATATATATTTTTACCATTTAATCCAATGTTGGTCATTGGAATTAATTTCACTTTGAAATTGGACATAAACAAGTATCAATCTTTTGATAGTTATTGTTTCCTAAAAACACGCTATTTGTTTTAACAGCGGGAATTAATTTTTAAATTAATTAATGCCACTTCTATGTTTTTAATTTGGAAAAATAGACATCAATTTTGAATTCGGAATATCAAATAATGCTTAGGTTGAATTTTTGGTATTTTTATGATAAACTTCATTTTTTGATAAATAGTGAAACCACTTAGTGGTAGTTAAAAAACTGACTTTTTCATTTAAATGAAATTTTACCACTTCTATGAATTGAATTTAGAAAATCCAACATACATGGTTGTTATCAAGAAGTAAAATTTGGTTCATTAAGATGAAAATAATTTTTGGTGAATAGTAACTTTTGACTTTTATTTACCGCGGTTAAAGTTAAATAGGGTATTTAAGGTTAAAAGAATATTATAATAATTCCAAATTAGCTTAAAACTTGTACAAACATTATTTGTTGAGTCATTAACGACCATGGGCATATTTGGGTCGATTTTGGGAACCCATTGATCCATTTGGGAGTGAAAATGACAATTTAGATTAATTAATTTAATGTAAAGACAAAATTGACATTAACAAAACTCTTTTAGTAATTAATTTTTATATGGTGTTATATAAGGCCTATTTTCTAGTATAAATTTTCATTGGAAAGTTAAAATGATTTCCTAAAAGATAGTATTTTTTTTATAATTTTTAGACATCGAATAAATTAATTTATTTATGACACAATAATGATACATTATTTACCTCATTAATAAATTATTAAAATAAATAAGATTATAATGATTAACATATTATCCAAAACATGCCCAATTATGATTGGTTGATTTTATTTTGATTATGAGTCATATTTTAACACCCCGAGATTCCATGATACACTTCTCTTTCAATAATGCAATATCTTGCATTGTATGCAAGTTCGAGATTCTAACACACCGTGACCAATCAAAATAGCCATTATGAATAGTAATAACCACTTTTTGAAATTATATATATTTAATATTTCAAAATAGACTTCATTTTTGGATTCAGAATATCGAAATTAGCCTATGTTGAATTTTTTCGTATTTTTCTGAGAACTTCCAATTTTTTATGAATAGTGAAAAACACTTAAAAACAAATTTTTTAATCAAAACAATTTATAGTGATAAGTTATAAGATTTAGTGGTTTTAAAGTATAATTAGAATATAGTTTTACCATCTTATCCAATGGTGGTCATTATAATTAATTATTCTTTGAAATTGGACATAAACAATTGTCAATCTTTTGATATATATTGTTTCTTAAAAACACGCTATTTGTTGTGACAGCGGGAATTAATTATAAAATTAATTAATGCAACTTATATGTTTGTAATTTTTTAAAATAGACATAATTTTTGAATTCGGAATATCAATTATAGCTTTGGGTGAAATTTTGGCATTGTTCTGAAAAACTTCAATTTTTGATGAATAGTGAAACCTCTCTATGGTAGTTAAAAAAACTGATTTTTCGTTTAAATGAAACATTACCACTTCTGTGATATGATTTTCAAAAATCCAACATACATGGTTGTAATTAGGAAGCAAAATTTGGTTCAATGGGATTAAAATAATTTTTTGGTGAATAGTAACTTTTAAGTTTAATTAATTGCGATTAAAGGTAATTAGTGAAATTTAAGGTAAAAATGATATTATAAAAATATGAAAATATCTTGACACTTGTCCTACACTTATTGGATGAGTCATGGCCGACCAAGACAATCAATGGGTCTACATGGGGACCCCATGTAGCCACTTGGGTAAGAAAATGACATTAATAACTTTATATTTAAAGTAAAAATAAAATTGTCACAAAAATGTGTTGTTTTACTAAAATAATTATTACATGGGGTTATATAAGTTAACATTTCGACTATAAATATTAATTGGAAATATAAGAAGTTTTCCTACATCATGGTAATTTTTTTATAATTTTTATACATTAAATAAATTAAAATTTTTATGACACCATGATGATGCAGTGATTACCTCATTAATTAACGATTTAAATAAAATGAAAGGATAATGTAAAATCTAAGACTTACACTTGTCAAAAACCTATTGGATGAGTATATTTCAAACCCTTATCACCTTATCCTCGAAATATATAAGTGTGGGACCTTTAAAATCCGAAACTCATTATATAATAAAATATCATTTCATGACTTTCCAAGAGTGCCCCTCCTCTCATCTTATAAAAGGCCCCCACCACTACCACCTTATTCACACCTTCATGCCATTTGGATCGGCCAAACTTTGCCCAAATACTCTCCAAAATTCCCTCTATTACTTCTAGATGCATCAATTTGGGCATAATTCTTCCCAAGGAAGCCTTTGTCTCCAATCAAAAAGAGTTACCCGATTTTAAGGTAATGTCTTCTCTTATGTTATTTTGTTTTATTTGCATCTACCACCCCTTAAAATCTTTTTATTCCTTTATTTTGTAACAAAAAAAGTATCTTAAATATACTAGGATGTTTTTATGAGAAGGATTATATTTACACTTACACACACCTTCGTCTGATGGTTAATGAACATACTGTTTCTGTGGTTGGTAAATTTCTACCTCACGAAACGATGATTGTTCAATATTCTTTTAACACCTCTCATGGTGGCCATTAAGATGAAACTATTTCTATATATGATATATATTATTTTTATGTTTTCCTTATGCTTCTGTATTTCTCATTCATGGCATACCTTTATGATTTCCATTATGGGTAAACGCGATAATTTCATTTTAGGAATTGCGGACTACCGCCCCCTCAAAGTGATTTGAATCGTTAATGCCATATGTGGGATGTATAAAGGATGGATTAAATGATATTATATATGATATTATACTGGAATTATAATACACCCTTATATCATTATGATTTCATTCCATTAAATATTAAATAGAAATGAAAGTAGCGTTCATGCGTACGTACGGCTTACCGTCTCCATGAACGGTGCATTTCATTTCTTACCTCTAAAAGTTACGTAATATTATGAATGAATGTATATAATGGATACATATGATATATATGATATCTACATCATGAATATAATTCTGGAGATAATGGATATTCTACCACATAAACAACTTGTAATTATAAGAAGTTTATTTTTGACTCAAGTGCCAAAGATCGACAAAACGATCGTTATTAACTTAAATAATTACATAATGTTCATAACATGGTAATAAGTGATATAAAAGGAATAATGAACTTGAAAACGGTTCTCAAGCAAGTATAAATTAACTCTAGTTTATTATTCATGAGGTTAAAGAGAGGTCGAGTCACGTCGGACACGAGGTAAGGGAACTTCTTAACCCAATTTCCGTTCTTTGGGTTAATCTCCTACTTTCAAATTATGTCATGATATTATTATGTCCTATCTTGTATTTTTACTTTATTTATATGTACTTATAGTGAATACACATAATAGATCTATTTTATTTAAAAAATGATCTTTTTAAGGACTTCGTCTCAATCTCCTTTCATTGAGGCATATTTTATTTTATACACAACTTTCTTTTATACGGTGTACAAACCCCTTTGACTTTTACGTTTATTCAAAAAGAAATTTTTTATGCGAAGCGTTTTACTAAACGAAAAAAGGGAATGTTTATTTTGTCATACGTATGCGGCGACAACGACTTCTTCACCACCGTGACCATTATTTGAGTTTCGATTTCCTATACAATCCATACCTTTTTTTTAAATAAAAAATAAATACAAAGTTTTAATTTTCTATTATTTTGGTATTGAAAATGGTTTTGAATTTTTTTTATTATATCAGTGTGTTGTATTGATATCTTGTGATTGAAATGCGAAAATGTTATTCTTCCTTTATGCATGTTTTATGTGATACGATTATGTTATGGTTTATGATATGTTTAAACCTGTTCATATGAGGAATAAATTGGACTTAATAAGTGACGGGTGGAGCCCGCTATAGCTCCTCGATGCATCGGCAAATCTCATGAGACAAACTAGTGTCTTGGCACGAGGCCTTGACATAATCTTATTTTTAGTCTTGGCACGAGGCCTTAGCTACGTGGTTATGATAGTCTGGCAATATGCATTCCATCATTATGAAAGTGGTTATTGATATTGCATGTGATTATTAGACTAGTAGAATATCCATGTGAATAAGTAAATGGAATTATTTCATTTTATTTTTTCCATATTATGCTGAAGTTCAAGTTTAAAAGGCTTTTGTTTTAGTTATACATTGCCTTAAATGTTAATGTTTATTTATGAAAGCTTCTGCTATATTTTTATCCTTACTGAACATCTGATCTCACCCCTTCCAATGTTTTAATTTTTCCAGGATGTGAAGAAGTATATTAAGAGTGACCTATAGGGATAATATGAGGGGATATGAAGATAATAAGTTGTTGTAGTTTTGTTTTACTTTATGATGTAATGTAAGACTTATGAATGTATATAGTGTTTCCAAGGATACTAAACTAATCGGTCTTTCGAGACTTGATCTTTTGTGATCATGCCAATGCTACGTAATAATGCACCGACTCTGGGTAACTGGGTTCGGGGCGTTACAGTTGGTATTAGAGGCAGTTTAGTACTAACCTTGGAAGATAGATTTATATAAACTCTGATTAGAGCACATAGCCCTAAGATAGACTTTGAGGATTAGTATAGAAAAACTTCCTAGAATTTTGGTATTATAGAGATTTTTGTGACTTTTCCGAGCAATGCATCCCTGTTTGTATATGAGAAGGTAGAGGCAGCTCCGGCACAGATGTACCTATGGGTAAAAACCAAAAACACCGCATTGATCTAGACTCGAACAGGAACTGGTTAACGAAAATGGGCCTTGCTGCACTCTTGGTTACGACACTCCCGGGGGATATGCTTAGGATAATTCTCATTTTTTTACAAACCATTATGAAGGGTTTATGAGTATATACTTCCTCAAAGAAAACATTTTTTATGATTATGGATTATATCCCTAAACCGTTAAATTTACATTAAGTATTTTACAAGTTTGGAATTATTCATTGCAATTCATAAAATAACCTAGTTTATGCCATTGTATAGAAATGGCGCCCAGTAGAAGGAATGTGAACTCCATCAATATGTATGATCCAAAGAGTAAGAAGGATCATATCATTTACGGTATTAATCCAACAATTAGAAGTGAAATAGTCTCCCATCTGTTCTCAACATATGAAGAAATAGTATCATGTGTTTATAAAATAAGTAAATAATTCTCCGAGTCTTATGGCTTTGAAGGGAAGAAAGAGAAGAAAATGATGGAATAGAAAATTATGGATAAATGGACGAGGGAAAAGAAGAATTTTCCAATATGTGATAATGGTGGGAAGAAACACCTTGGAACTTGCCTGAAGGGAATGGGAGATTGTTATAATTATGGAGAAAAAGGACACCAGGTGCATGACTACAAGGGTAAGAAAAAGGTTTCAAATGTACAATGCTTCATCTACAAGGAGTGGGGACACTACGCAAACCAATGTCCAAATCATCAGAGTATTCCATAAATGATGTTATTGGATAATAATCAAGTTATGATACTACCACAGATGAGGAGGAATGATTAGAGTTCTTATGCTTTTATTAAAGAATTTTTTCATTTGAGTGTTGTATCAATGATGTACTAGTTATAAGAATTATGGAGTATATAAGGATTGTACTGCAGTACTATTTCATCAAGGACTTGAGATTGTGTGGAACCAAGAAAAGTGACTCCACAGCAGGTTAAATTTTTGGAAAATATATGGTTAAGAGAAAGATAAACCATAATATGGTTTTGATATCGAGATAGTGATTTTGGAATAATACATGATTGATTTGGATAAATTATATTGGATATTCTTAACTTCCTTGAAACTGATTAATGGTTTGTATACATTTTTGGATAGAAGGAGTATATATAGTATTCTATAAGGAATAAGGGATCATGAATGTAATCAATAAGGATTTATGGTAATTCAGGATGTTGTAGTGTTTTAAAAGAATACATGATGAAGGTGTTCACATGTTGTTACTCGGAAAAAAGGATCTTCATTATGTTTAACTTCCTTATAAAATTTGGACTGTGAGTTGGATAGAAGTATTTTGGATAACTATAAAGGTTGTAATGGATTAAGTTGAACCTTGGATAGTATTGTTTAAGGTTAAAACATTTCTGCATATTATTTTTGGAATATTATAATACTCTAGTTTTAGGAGAAGGACAACCTGTAGGTCGGGGGATAACTTGTCGCGTCGGAAAAAGCTGTAGGAATCAAACCCACAACCATAGTGCGTCAGGCCTTTATTACCTACCACTAGCCTACATGAAGTCCCTAGTTATTACAAAATAGTTTTCATAATCTAAATGGTATGTGTTAATATTTTCAACCTTGTACGAATAGGATAAATATAATATTTTTGAGTTCTATTATCTTTTTGAGTGAAAGATGAGTTTGTGGTAGAGATTAGTTGAAGGTTGAAACTCTACTTGTCAGGCATAAATATATATACACCTATATATTATTTTATGAATAAATTAATTCTTAAAATTTAGTAAAGGGATATTAAAACAAAAAATGTGTTATCCTAATAGCTTATGTCTTGTTGAACTGATAATATTTTAAATCAACATAGATTGAAGGCTTTGAGGCCCTCGATTTTACACTTGTTTGTGATTGATGACCTCAATCACTCCCTACAAATATTTACATTTTCCCTCCAATTATATGTCTATAATTTCCACCAATGTTCTCCTTATCGAGATCATAATTTGGTGGTTACTTTTTTATTTCACTTTCCCTCTTATTAAGGAAAAATTTTATTAACCTTATTTCCGATGTGGGTTTTCCACAAAGGTATTTTATATTTTCAACCTTTTCTTTTCAAAGAAAAATTTCAAATTGCGAGGACAAAATTTATTGAAGGAGGGGAGAATGTAACAACCCGAGCTTCCACGATACATTTCTCTTTCAATAATGCTATAACTTGCATTGTACGCAAGTTCGAGATTCTAACACACCGTGACCAATCAAAATAGCCATTATGAATACTAATACCCACTTTTTGAAAATATATATATTTTATATTTCAAAATGGACTTCATTTTTGGATTCTTAATATCGAAATTAGCCTATGTTGAATTTTTGGTATTTTTCGGAGAACTTCCAATTTTTTATGAATTGTGAAAAATACTTAAAAACAACTTTTTTAATAAAAATAATTTATAGTAATAAATTATACTATTGAGTGGTTTTAAAGTATAATTAGAATATATTTTCATCATTTTATCCAATGGTGGTCATTATAATTAATTTCTCTTTGAAATTGGACGTAAAAAATTGTCAATCTTTTGATATATATTGTTTCTTAAAAACACGCTATTTTTTGTGACAGCAGGAATTAAGTATAAAATTAATTAATTAAACTTATATGTTTTTAATTTTTTAAAATAGACATCATCTTTGAATTCAAAATATCAATTATATCTTAGGGTGAAATTTTGGCATTGTTATGAAAAATTTCAATTTTTTATGAATAGTGAAACCACTATGTGGTAGTTAAAAAAACAGATTTATCGTTTAAATGAAAAATTACCACTTATGTGATTTGATTTTAAAAAATCTGACATACATGGTTGTCATTAGGAAGTAAAATGTGGTTCAATGTGATTAAAATAATTTTTTTGGTGAATAGTAACTTAAAAGTTTAATTAATCGCGATTAAAGGTAATTAGTGAAATTTAAGGTAAAAATGATATTATAAAAATTTGAAAATATCTTGAAACTTGTTCTACCCTTATTGTATGTGTCATGGGCGACCAAGAAAATCCATGGGTCAACTTGGGGACCCCATGGAGCCACTTGGGTAAGACAATGACATTAATAACTTTTTATTTAATGTAAAAATAAAATTGTCACAAACATGTGTTGTTTTACTAAAACAATTATTACATGGGGTTATATAAGTTAACTTTTCAACTATAAATATTCATTGGAAAACTAAAAATATTTCCTACATCATGGTAATTGTTTTATAATTTTTAGACATTAAATAAATTAAATTTTTTATGACACCATGATGATGCATCGATTACCTCATTAATTAATGATTTAACTAAAATGAAAAGATAATGTAAAATATAAGACTTACCCTTGTCAAAAACCTATTGGATGAGTAGATTTAGAACCCTTGTCACCTTATCCTCTAAATATATACGTGTGGGACCTTTAAAATCCGAAACTCATTATATAATAAGATAACATTTCATGACTTTCCAAGAGTGCCCCTCCTCTCCTCTTATAAAAGGCCCCCACCACTACCACATTATTCATACCTTCAATCCATTTGTCTCGGCCAAACTCTGCCCCAATACTCTCTAAACTTCCCTCTATTACTCGTAGAAGCCTCACTTTGGGCATAATTCTTCCCAAGGAAGCCTTTGGCTCAAATCAAAAAGAGTTACCCGATTTTAAGGTAATGTATTCTCTTATGTTATTTTGTTTTATTTTGCTTCTCCAACCCCTTAGACTCTTTTTATTCCATTATTTTGTAAAAAAACATGTATCATAAATATACTATGATGTTTTTATGAGAAGTATTTGATTTAAACTTACACACACCTTTGTCTAATGGTTAAATAAAATACTGTTTCTGTGGTTGGCTAATTTCTGCCTCACGAAACGATGATTGTTCAATCTTCTTTTAACACCTCTCATGGTGGCCATTAAGATGACACTATATCTATATATGATATATATTATGTTTATGTTTTCCTTATTCTTCTGTATTTCTCATTTATGGCATACCTTTATGATTTCCATTATGGGTAAACACGATAATTTCATTTTAAGAAGTTCAGACTACCGCCCCCTCAAAGTGATTTGAATCGTTAATGCCATATGTGGGACGTATAAAGGATGGAGTAAATGATATTATATATGATATTATAATGGAATTATAATACACCCTTATATAATTATTATTTAATTCCATTAAATACGAAATATAAATGAAAGTAGCGTTCATGCGTACGTACGGCTTACCATCTCCATGAACGGTGCATTTAATTTCTTACCTCTAAATGTTATGTAATATTATGAATGAATGTATATAATGGATATATATTATATATATGATATCTAAATCATGAATATAATTCTTTAGATAATTGATTTTCTACCACATAAACAACTTGTAATTATAAGAAGTTTATTTTTGACTCAAGTGCCAAAGATCGACAAAACGACCGTTATTAACTTAAATAATTACATAATGTTCATAACATGGTAATAAGTGATATAAAAGGAATAATTAACTTGAAAAAGGTTCTTAAGCAAGTATAAATTAACTCTAGTTTATTATTCAGGATGTTAAAGAGCGGTCGAGTCACGTCGGACATGAGGTAAGGGAACTTCTTAACCCAATTTCCGTTCTTTGGGTTAATCTCCTACTTTCAAATTATGTAATGATATTATTATGTACTATCTTGTATTTTTACTTTCTTTATATGTACTTATAGTGAATACACATAATAGATCTATTTTATTTAAAAAAATGATCTTTGTAAGGAGTTCGTCTCAATCTCCTTTCATTTATGCATATTTTATTTTATACACAACTTTCGTTTATACGCTGTACAAACCCCTTTGACTTTTACGTTTATTCAAAAGGATTTTTTTATACGAAGAGTTTTTCTAAATGACAAAAGGGAATGTTTTTTTGTCGTACGTATGCGGCGAAAATGACTTCTCCGCCGCCGTGACCATTATTTGAGTTCCGGCTTCCTCTACAAGCCATACCTTTTTTAAATAAAAAATAAATACAAAATTTTAATATTCTATTATTTTGGTATTAAAAATGGTTTTGAAATTGTTTTTTATTATATCAATGTGTTGTATTGATATCTTGTGATTGAGATGTGGAAATGTTATGTTTCCTTTATGCATGTTTTATATGATACGATTATGTTATGGTTTATGATATGTTTAAACCTGTTCATATGAGGAATGCATTGGACTTAATAAGTGACGGGTGGAGCCTACTATAGCTCCTCGATGCATCGGAAGGTATCATGATACAAACTAGTTTCTTGGCACGAGGCCTTGAAAAAATCTTATTTGTAGTCTTGGCACGAGGCCTTGGCAACATGGTTATGATAGTCTGGCATTATGCATTCCATTATTATAAAAGTGGTTATTGATATTGCAAGTGATTATTCGACTAGTAGAATATCCATGTGAATAAGTAAATGGAATTATTTCATTTTATTTTTTCCATATTATTCTGAATTTCAAGTTTAAAATGCTTTTGTTTTAGTTATACATTTCCTTAAATGTTAATGTTTATTTATGAAAGCTTCTTCTATATTGTTATCCTTACTGAGCATCTGAGCTCACCCCTTCCAGTGTTTTAATTTTTCCAGCATGTGAAGAAGTATATTAAGAATGACCTACAGGGATAGTATGAGGGTATATTAAGTCAAGATGTTGTTTTAGTTTTGTTTTACTTTATGATGTAATGTAAGAGTTATGAATGTATCTAGTGTTTCCAATGCTACTAAAATAATCGCTCTTTCGAGACTTGATCTTTTGTGATCATGCCAATGTTACGTAATAATGCACCAACTTTGGGTAACTGGGGTTGGGGCATTACACATCTTATCTTCGACCTTAATGATTTTTGGACCATTAGAAACTGAATATCATTATATAATAAAATAATGTTTTCAAACTTTCCTAAAGAGCCCCTCCTCTCCCTTCTAAAAGGAGACCATTTCTATCCAATTCCTCAAACCTCTCAAGCCATTTGGCTCATCCAAAATCTGCCCAATTAAGCTCCCTACAATCCCTTTCCTCATCCTAGAAGCCTTAACATAGGCAGAAGTCATTTCAAGAAGTCCTTTAGTTCAAACCAAGGAGAGTTACCCAAATTAAAGGTAACAATTTCTCTTAAATTGTTTTCTTTTATTTTACTTCACAAACCCTGAAACTCTTTTTATTTACTTTATTTTGTAACAACAACAGTATTCTCATTATACTAGGATGTTGTTATGAGATGAATTCGAACTACACTTACACACACCTCCATCTAATGGATGAAGAACATAATGTTTCTGTGGATGGAGAACTAACGCCTCACGAAATGATGATTGTTCAATTACATCTTACCACCTCTCATGGTGGACATTATGATGTCACTGTAATTATATATGATATATATTATGTTTATGATTTCCTTATTCTTCTGTACTTCCCATTTATATTATGCCTTTATGGTTTCCATACTAGGTAAATACGATAATCTCATTTGAGGAAGTGTGGACTACCACCCCCTCAAAGTGATGTTACTCGTTAATGCCTTATGTGGGATATATAAAGGATGGATGTAAGGATATTATATATTATATTATACTGGAATTATAATATACCTATGTATAATTTTGTTTTAATTCCATTAAAATAAGAAATATAAATAAAAGTAGCGTTCATGCGTACGTACGGCTTACCGTCTCTATGAACGGTGAATTTCATTTATTACCTCTAAATGTCATGAACTATTATAAAAACATGTATATACTGGATATATATAATATATATGACATCCAAATCACGAATATCATTCTGGATATAATAAACTATTGACCACATGGACAACTTTTAAATATAAGGTGTTCATTTTGACTCAAGTACCAAATATCGACAAAATGAACGTTATCAACTTAAATGATTACATAATGTTTATAACATGGTAATAAGTGATATAAAAGGAATAATAAACTTGAAAAAGGTTTTTAAGCAAGTAGAAATTAACTTTAGTTTATTATTCATTAAATTAAAGAATGATCCAGTCAAGTCGGACACGAGGTAAGGGATCCGACCTCACTCTTTCTTTTCAAGTAATCTCTTTTATGTCATTTCATTTATGCTACTTGTTCTTATGTTGGATGATGTTATTTTATCTTAACCATACTGTAATTTGTATTTTCATATGATTAGAGGCCCCCTCTTACTATCATCAATTCATTTTATGAATTTTTAAGTGGCACCGTTAGGCTGTCGAATTTTTGTAAGAGATTTTCTTATCTCACTGTTAATTCTGTGAGATTTCCATTGTTCGCCACTTATTTATTAAATGTGGTGTAATGTATACTGAAATTGATATATATTACCATTATTAGATTTATATTCATGGTATTCTGTGATTCATTTTGTGGTTATTAACTTTTGGTCATATGATTCATTTTGAATACAATGAAGTAAGGGGTTTTCATCTCACTTTTTATTCCCGTGAGATTCATGCTATATTGGACAAAATTTCCTTTCGTGTGGCATATGTACTGCCCATGATTGTACTCCTTGTGTAATATACTCTCATTTATGAGTATTTAAATCTTCATTGGATGACCCTTCTTTCATGTGACATATGTTTTGTAAGTTACGAAATCGGTAAGGGAACTCCTTAACCCAATTCCCATTCTTTGGGTTGATATTATCTTTTTTTATTTATGTCATCCTATGAATATGTGTGAATGACCTCTGATTTTTTTACACTTAATATCCACTTATATTGGGTGTATTTATATTTTTCACACATAATTATGAGATTGATTTATCCTTAATTTAAGGATACCATCTTTATAAGGGATTTTATCTCAATTTACATTTCCATTGAGACTTCATTATTGTTATGCACCAATTCAATCTTATATGGTGTATATACTGTCCATTAAAAAAATATTATATCATGAATTACTTTAATCTCATGATATTATAATGTTCTGATTAGAATTTATTCTTCAATTATTTTTATTGAAGCGTCCCTCTTTTTGTTAAAAACTCTTTAACTAAATATCATTTTAAATGTTTTAAAGATTTATTCTTCTAAATATTTCTAATTAATGTCCATGTTTTAAAAATGAGTTTTTGGATTTATTTATATGGACATTAATGTTTTCAAATGATAATTCATTTAAAAGCTTTAAAGTGGTATGGGACACTTTGATTCAAAAATCTCTTTTTAAATGGTTTTGAAAATGATTTGATAAAACATTGTTTATTTCAATATCTTGATTTGATATATTGGAATGTGGAAATGTTATCTTTCCTTTATCCATGTGTTATATGTTATAATTATGTTATGGTTATTGGGAATTTTTTACGTATATGGGTGGTTCCGTGATAAACCTAGGGCGGGTGAGCCCGAGATAGCTCTCCAATGCATTGGGTAACGTCACGGAGGTAAACGCGATGTTTCTCCGAAGAGATTAAGGGAATATACTGTGATGGGTATTCCAAGTGTAACTCCCTATGTAGCTATGATAACTATAATGTAAGTTTGATATGGATACCATAAGTAACCTTTATGATTTATGATTTGTGTGTTTTATTCATAAATATCATGATTTCATAAGGTATGTTACGATTGAAAAGTATAGTTTCATTGATTTGTATTTATTGATGGGCTAATGTTTTCCTTCCTCATTTTATAACCCTTACTGAGATTTTTATGCTCATCCCATGTTTTTAAAATGTTTTCCACAGGACTTAAATATGAATAGGGTCAAGTATGAGATCAAGGAAAAGTCAAGCTATCTAAAACATGGAATTAGACATGTTTCTTTTTAAGAGTTTTTATTTTATGAAAAAAATGGATACTCCATAGTAGTGTCTACTTGTATATTCATGTTGTAATATAATAGTTATGGCCTAAATCTCTAAAACTCTAAACCTGAAAATATTCTCAATGTGAATTATTCATTTAATTCAATATTATTTAATGATTATGGTCGGGTCCTTATAGTTGGTATCAGAGGTCGGTTTAGACAAATTTATGGATTATGAGTTTTTATTAGACACATGGTTAGTTACTTTGTCTATTATTTCAGTTAAATCCTTGTTTTATAACTTTTTTAGATCAAGGAAAGTCAGTTACAAATGGATGGAGGAGGATCTCAAATGGCATTTCTATCTCTTCCTGATGACATACTTGCAATAATTATTGCAAAGTCATGTTCAGATGATTGTGAAACTTTTTCTAGCATAAAACTCACTTGAAAGCAGTTGTTTGAGATATAAAACACCTCCACTATACTTCGTCATTATCGTGGATCATGGGTTGTATTTATAAAAATCCTATTTTTACAATATTCTCATATTTTCCTGAAAGGTAAATATTATCAAGGCATTTTCAAATATTTTACCTTATCACATGATTTTGAAGCATATTATGATTTTAAAAAAGGTGCTGAAGAAGGATACCCTTGTGAAACCTATTTATATTTGATTTTAAAATATAGTCTCTCAGGAAATACATATGGTATATTAAAAGGACCGTTAATTTAAAGTTTCAACCCAAATTCGGTTCGACTATATTATAGAAATCAAGTTTTATCAGATGTTTTGAAATTATATGTCATACATGATTATTTTCCAAAACTGTTTTTCTGTGAACACCCATATGACCCATGTTGTACGAGGTGTATTTGGATGGAGGAAGCAAATGATTTTGAAGGATCTCTAAATCATTGTTGCAATGCATGGAACTTCTACCTACGTGAACAAGATGACGATGAAACCAAATGGACACCATGATCAAGGTATGTTGTTCTTCATTTTGGGGATTGTTTTATTTTATCATTTGGTGGTGAAATAAGACTTCAAGATTTAAGATGTTGAGATCACAATGAATTTGGAGGAAAATGAGAGGTATAAGGAAACCATTGAGGTTAAAACATGTTAGGGTTATTTTTGAGTTTTATAAAAAGGAAAACCCGTAGGATGGGTGACAACCCATCGCATCCGGCAAGGCTGTAGAAATCGAACCCACAATTGAAGGGAGACAAGGGTGAATCGCCTACCACTAGCCTACTTGAAGTCCCTGGTCAGTATGACTTATTATTTTTAGTAAAATATTTTTATGGAACAAGAATAATTTTATTTTTGGAAATTATGTTTTATCAAATGGACATACATAGTATTGAAAATGATTTCATTATTAAGTGATAAAAGGTTGTTGTGGAAGAATTTCTCTCTTTTGAGGAAACACTATATGCCTAAGGAAGATAGAATACCATGGGATTTCAATTGTGGAATAATGGTTGAAATTTTTGATTGGAAGAATATATGTTTTTATGGATACATGATGATTTGATTTATTTATGAAAAATGATTAACCTATCATGGAGAATATGTGATTAGGTTAATTACTTTTCACTATGAGACTTTCTGAGAAACTAGTGTTACTTGGAGATACTGGTTAAGATGTATCTTGGATGTCTATATAATTAAATCCTTATGAGATTTGGGCTATAATAAAAGTATGTATTAATTTTGAATAATTTTAGGGACAATTTTTTATTGAATGGTCTTTGTTGAACTTTGGGTTTTGGTTAGACAAATTTTGGAGATTAAGAGTAGTTTTTCTTTATGTAAAAGTTTATCTTTTTGATGGATTATCTGATCTTATACTAAACGTTTTGGTTTTAGTTAATATTAAAAGACATGGGAAATATATAGTTCATCTTTTTTGGATTATGTGATTCTATAGAAGTTAGTTATAGCGCTCTTAATGTGAAAAAAAGTCATCCTGAATATTCATTGTTTGGAGAAAATATGAGTTTGTGTTAGAAATCTAGTAACAGATGAATGTCTACATGAAAAGCAAGTATATTTACTTATGTTTTTGGTTAGTCTCATTAATAAATTCCTCAACGAAAAGTAACTTTAAACAAAAATCTTGTCCGCTAAATTTTCCTACTAGGGAATCAAAGACTGTTTAACCCATCACAGCTTTGTGATTTTCTAGTGGTTAACTTTCTCCTAAACATGTTACCTAACACTCTCCATCAAAACATGACCCTTTGGTTTCTACTCCATATCCATATTTTCATGGAATCTTAGTATGGGTTACTTAGGTGACCTTTGTGCTTCTCTTTCTTTCTTTTAAAGTGATAGTTTTACAGACTGTTTTTCTGATGTGGGACTTTCAATGAAGTTTCCGAGCCCTTTTTTTAAATTACGAGGACACAATTCCCAAAAGGGGGGAAGGATGTAACATATCAGGTAAATAAAAAATAAGAAATATTTCATATTTATTAATATTTTTGAATTAAATATTATTTTTTACTTTAAAAGGGTTTCTATGTTTGATAGCGTACCCGATATGCAACAATGAGTTTCTTTGAAATCTTACGTTGTACACAAATAATATAATATTATTATTTTAAATGGTAGTTAACCCCTAGCCGTTGTATTGGTGGGAATGAACAAAACTAACTACAATATTATTATACATGATTTTTAAATGTATTTACATTTATCCAATAAAAGTTAGAGGCTTAAAATGTGAATGAATCTAATTTTAAGCATAATTTACATTAAAAGGCCGATTTATCACCTTTTAATGGCGAACCCTTTTTAAATCTAGTTTTGGTCACCTTAAAACATTCTAATTGAACAAATACAATCCTTATTTAGAATTGGGACATCAAAATTTACTTTGTGCAATTTTTTGGAATTTTTCCGATAAAGTTCATTTTTTAATGAATAGTTAAAAATATTGTATTTTAATTCAGAAGTGCCTTTTAATCTAATTTATTTTTATGGTTAGATTATCTTTTTAATTGTTTTTAAAGTGAAATTAAAATATATTTTTACCATTTAATCCAATGTTTGTCATTGGAATTAATTTCACTTGGAAATTGGACATAAACAAGTATCAATCTTTTGATAGTTATTGTTTTCTAAAAACACGCTATTTGTTTTAACAACAGGAATTAATTTTTAAATTAATTAATGACACTTCTATGTTTTGAATTTGGAAAAATAGACATCAATTTTTAATTCAGAATATCAAATAATTCTTAGGCTGAATTTTTGGTATTTTTCTGAAAAACATCAATTTTTAATGAATAGTGAAACCACTTAGTGGTAGTTAAAAAACTGAATTTTTCATTTAAATGAAAATTTACCACTTCTGTGAATTGAATTTAAAAAATCCAACATACATGGTTGTTTTCAAGAAGTAAAATGTGATTCATTAAGATGAAAATAATTTTTGGTGAATAGTAACTTTTGACTTTTATTTACCGCGGTTAAAGGTAATTAGGGTAATTCAAGGTTAAAAGAATATTACAATAATTCCAAATTACCTCAACACTTGTCCAAACCTTATTGGTTGAGTCATTAACGACCATAGCCATCTTTGGTTCTATTTTGGGACTCCATTGATCCACTTGGGAGTGAAAATGACAATTTAGATTAATTAATTTAATGTAAAGACAAAATTGACATTAACAAAACTCTTTTAGTAATTAATCTTTATGTGGTGTTATATAAGTATTATTTTCTACAATAAATATTAATTTGAAATATAAAAATATTTCCTACAAGATAGTATTTTTTTATAATTTTTAGACATCAAATAAATTAATTTATTTATGACACAATAATGATGCAGTATTTTCCTCATTAATAAATGATTAAAATAAATAAGATTATAATGATTACAATATTATCCAAAACATGCCCAATTCTGATTTGATGATTTTATTTATATTATTAGTCATCTTATCTTCTACCTTAATGATTTTTGGACCATTAGAAACCGAATATCATTATATAATAAAATAATGTTTTCACACTTTTCTAAAGAGCCCCTCCTCTCCCTTATAAAAGGAGACCATTTCTATCCAATTCCTCACATCTCTCAAGACATTTGGATCCTCCAAACTCTGCCCAATTAATCTCCCTAAATCTCTATTCTCCTCCTAGAAGCCTTAACTTAGTCAGAAGTCATTTCAAGAATTCCTTTAGTTCAAACCAAAGAGAGTTACGCAAATTAAAGGTAACGGTTTCTCTTAAATTGTTTTCTTTTATTTTACTTCTACAACCCCTAAACTCTTTTTATTTACTTTATTTTGTATCAACAACAGTATCCTCTATATAATAGTATGTTTTTATGAGAATTATTATAACTACACTTACACACACCTCCATCTAATGGATGAAGAACATAATGTTTCTGTGGATGGAAAACTATTGCCTCACGAAACGACGATTGTTCAATTACATATTACAGCCTCTAATGGTGGACATTATGATGGAACTATATTTATATATGATATATATTATGTTTATTAATTTCCTATGCTTCTTTAATTCCCATTTATATTATGACTTTATGGTTTCCATAGCGGGTAAATACGATAATCTCATTTGAGGAAGTGCGGACTACCGCCCCCTCAAAGTGATGTGACTCGTTAATGCCTTATGTGGGATGTATAAAGGATAAAGTTAATGATATTATATATTATATTATACTGGAATTAGAATATACCTATGTATAATTTTGGTTTAATTCCATTAAAATAAGAAATAGAAATGAAAGTAGCGTTCATGCGTACGTACGACTTACCGTCTCCATGAACGGTGAATTTCATTTCTTACCTCTAAATGTTATGTAATATTATAAAAACATGTATATACTGGATATATATAATATATATGATATCTAAATAATGAATATAATTCTGTATATAATGAACTATTGACCACATGGACAAATTTTAAATATAAGGTGTTCATTTTGACTCAAGTACCAAATATCGACAAAATGAACATTATTAAATTAAATGATTACATAATGTTTATAACATGGTAATAAGTGATATAAAAGGAAAAATAAACTTTCAAAATCTTGTTAAGAAAGTATAAATTAACTTTAGTTTATTATTCAGGAAATTAAAGAACGATCGAGTCAAGTCAGACACGAGGTAAGGGATCTGACCTCACTCTTTATTTTCAAGTACTCTCTTTTATGTCATTTAATTTATGCTCCATGTTATTATGTTGGATTATGTTATTTTATATTCACCATACTTTAATTTGTATTTCCATATGATGACAGACTCCCTCTTACTCTCATCAATTCATTTTAAGAATTTTTAAGTGGCACCGTTGGGCTGCCGAATTTTTGTAAGGGATTTTCTTATCTCACTTTTAATTCCATGAGATTTCCATTGTTCCCCACTTATTTATTACATGTGGTGTAATGTGTACATCCATTGATATATATTACCATTATTAGCTTTATATTCATGGTATTATGTTATTCATTTTTTGGTTATTAACTTTTGGTCATACGATTCAATTTGAATACAAGGAAGTAACGGTTTTTCATCTCACTTTTTATTCCCGTGAGATTCATGCTATATTGGCCACTATTTCCTTTCGTGTGGCATATGTAATGCCCATGATTATACTATTTCTGTAATATAATCTCATTTATAGGTATTTACATCTTCATTTTATGACCCTTCTTTCAAGTGATATATGTTTTGTAAGTTACCAAATCGGTAAGGGAACTCCTTAACCCAATTCCCATTCTTTGGGTTGATATTCTATTTTTTTATTTATGTCATCCTATGAATATGTGTGAATGACCTCTGATTATTTTCACTCAATATCCACTTATATTGGGTGTATTTATATTTTTCACACATAATTATGAGATTGGTTTATCCTTAATTTAAGGATACCATCTTTATAAGGGATTTTATCTCAATTTACATTTCCATTGAGACTTCATTATTGTTATACACCAATTCAATCTTATATAGTGTATATACTGTCCATTGAAATATTATATCATGAATTAATTTATTCTCATGATATTATAATGTTATGATTATAATTTATTCTTCAATTATTTGTATTGAAGCATCCCTCTTTTTGTTAAAAACTCTTTAACTAAATATCGTTTTAAATGTTTTAAAGATCTATTCTTCTAAATATTTCTAATTAATGTTGATGTTTTCAAAATGGGTTTTAGGAATTATTTATTTGGAAATTAAGGTTTTCAAATGATAATTCATTTAAAAGCTTCAAAATGGTATGGGACACTTTGATTCAAAAATCTATTTTTAAATGGTTTTGAAAATGATTTGATAAAACATTGTTTATTTCAATATCTTGATTTGATATATTGGAATGTGGAAATGTTATCTTTCCTTTATACATGTGTTATATGTTATAATTATGTTATGGTTATTAGGAATTGTTTACGTATACGGTTGCTTCTGTGATAAACCTAGGGAAGGTGAGCCCGAGATAGCTCTCCAATGCAATGGGTAACGTGATGGAGGTAAACATGATGTTTCTCCAAAGAGATTTAGGGAATATACTGTGATGGGTATTCCAAGTGCAAATACCTACGTAGCTATGATAGCAACAATGTATGTTTGATATGGATACCATAAGTAACCTTTATGATTTATGATTTTTCTGTGTTATTCATAAATCTCATGATTTTATAAGGTATGTTATGATTGAAAAGTATGGTTTCATTGATTTGTATTTATTGATGGGCTAATGTTTTCCTTCCTCATTTTATAACCCATACTGAGCTTTTTATGCTCATCCCAAGTTTTTGAAATGTTTTCCAGGGGACTTAAATATGAATAGGGTCAAGGATGGGATCAAGGAAAAGTCAATCTATCTAAAACATGGAACTAGACATGTTTCTTTTTAAGAGTTTTTATTTTATGAAAAAATGGATACTGAGTAGTAGTGTCTACTTGTAATATTCATGTTGTAATGTAATAATTATGGCCTAAATCTCTAAAACTCTAAACCTAAAAATATCCTCAATGTGAATTATTCATTTAATTCAATATTATGTAATGATTAAAGACGGATCCTTATAGTTGGTATCACACATCGGTTTAGACAACTTTAGGGATTAAAAGTTTTTATTAGACACATGGTTAGTTCCTTTGTCTATTATTTCAGTTAAATCCTTGTTTTATAACTTTTTCAGGTCAAGGAAAGTCAGTTACAAATGGAAGGAGGAGGATCTCAAATTACATTTCTATCTCTTCCTGATGACATGCTTGCAATAATTATTACAAAGTCATGTTCAGATGATTGTGACACTTTTTCTAGCATACAAATCACTTGCAAGTAGTTGTTTGAGATATCAAACACCTCCAATATACCTCGTTATCATCATGGATCATGGGTTGTATTTAGAAAAATCCTATTTTCACAATATTCTCATATTTTCAAGAAAGGTAAATATTATCAAGGCATTTTCAAATATTTTACCGTATCACAAGATTTTGAATCATATTATGATTTTAAAAAAGGTGCTGAAGAAGGAGACCCTTGCACAACCTATTTATATTTGATTTTAAAATATATTCACTCATCACATACTTATCGTATTTTAAAAGGTTCGTTAATTTAAAATTTCAACTCAAATTCTGTTCGACTATTCTATAGAAATCAAGTGTTATCAGATGTTTTGAAATTATATGTCATACATGATTATTTTCCAAAAATATTTTTCTGTGAACACCCACATGACCCATGTTATACAAGGTGTATTTGGATGGAGGAAGAAAATGATTTTGAAGGATCTATAAATCATTACTACAATGCATGGACCTTCTGCCTACGTGAACAAGATGACGATGAAACCAAATGAACACCATGATCAAGGTATGATGTTCTTCATTTTGGGGATTGTTTTATTTTATCATTTGGTGGTGAGATAAGACTTCAAGAATTAAGATGTTGAGATCAAAATGAATTTGAAAGAAAATGAGAGGTATAAGGAAACCATTGAGGTTAAAACATGTTAGGGTTATTTTTGAGTTTTATAAAAAGGACAACACGTAGTATGGGTGACAACCCGTCGCACCCGGCAAGGCTGCAGGAATCAAACCCACAACCGAGGGGCGACAAGGGCGCATCACCTACCACTAGACTACATGAAGTCCCTGGTTAGTATGACTTATTATTTTTAGTAAAATATTTTTATAGAACAAGAATAAGTTGATTTTTGGAACTTTTGTTTTATCAAATGGACATACACAGTATTGAAAAATGATTTAGTGATTAAGTGATAAAAGGTTGTTTTGGAAGACGTTCTCTCTTTTGAGGAAACACTATATGCCTAAGGAAGATAGAATACCATGGGATTTCAATTGTTTAATAATGGTTGAAATTTTTGTTTGGAAGAATCTATGTTTGTATGGACACATGATGATTTGATTTATTTATGAAAAATGATTAACCTATCATGGAGAATATGTGATTAGGTTAATTACTTTTTAGTATGAGACTTTTTGAGAAACTTGTGTTACTTGGAGATAACGTTTAAGATGTATCTTGGAAGTCTATGTAATTAAATCCTTGTGAGATTTGGGCTACAATCAAAGTATGAATTAATTTTGAAGAATTTTAGGGACAATTGTTTATTGAATGGTCTTTGTTGAACTTTGGGTTTTGGTTAGACAAATTTTGGAGATTAAGAGTAGTTTTTCTTTATGTAAAAGTTTATCTTTTTGGGGGATTATCTGATCTTATACTAAACGTTTTTGTTTTAGTTAATATTTAAAGACATAGGAAATATATAGTTCATATTTTTTGGATTATATGATTCTCTCGAAGTTGGTTATAATGCTCTTAATGTGAAAAAAAGTCATCCTGAATATTCATTGTTTGGAAAAAATATGAGTTTTTGTTAGAAATCTAGTAAAAGATGAATTTCTACATGACAAGAAAGTATATTTCCTTATGTTTTTTGTTAGGCTCATTAATAAATTCCACAACGAAAAGTAACTTTAAACAAAAACCTTGTCCGTTAAATTTTCCTATTGGGGAATAAAATACTGTTTAACCCGTCACAAGTTTGTGATTTTCTGGTGGTTAACTTTCTCCTAAACATGTTACCTAACACTATCCATCAGAACATGACCCTTTGGTTTCTCCTCCATATCCATGTTTTCATGGAATCTTAGTATGTGTTACTCAGGTGACCTTTGTGCTTCTCTTTCTTTCTTTTAAAGTGATGGTTTTACTGCCTCTTTTTCCGATGTGGGACTTTCAATGAAGTTTCCAATCCTTTTTTAAAAATTGTGAGGACGCAATTACCAAAAGGGGGGAAGGATGTAACATCCCAGGTAAATAACAAATAAGTCTTATTTCATATTTATTAATATTTTTTAATTAAATATTATTTTTACTTTGAAAGGGTTGCTATGTTCGATAGCGTACCCGATACGCAACAACGAGTTTCTTTGGAATCTTAAGTTGTACAATATTAATATAATATTATTATTTTAACTGGTAGTTAACTCCTAGTCGTTGTTTTGGTGGGAATGAAAAAAACTAACTACAATATTATTATACATGTTTTTTAAATATATTTACATTTATCCAATAAAAGTTATAGGCTTAAAATGTGAATGAATCTAATTTTAAGCATAATTTACATTAAAAGGCCGATTTATCACCTTTTAATGGAGAACCCTTTATAAATCTAGTTTTGGTCACTTTAATACATTCTAATTGACCAAATAAAATACTTCTTTAGAATGGGTACATCAAAATTTACTTTGTGCAATTTTTTGGAATTTTTCCGATAAAGTTCATTTTTTAATGAATAGTGAAAAATATTGTATTTTAATTCAAAAATGACTTTTAATATAATTTATTTATATGTTTAGATTATCTTTTTAATTGTTTTTAAAGTGAAATTAAAATATAATTTTACCATTTAATCCATTTTTTGTCATTGGAATTAATTTCACTTTGAAATTGGACATAAACAAGTTTCAATCTTTTGATAGTTATTGTTTCCTAAAAACACGCTATTTGTTTTAACAGCGGGAATTAATTTTTAAATTAATTAAGGCCACTTATATGTTTTGAATTTGAAAAAATATACAACACTTTTGAATTCATAATATCATGTAATGCTTATGCTGAATTTTTGGTATTTTTCTGAAAAACTTCAATTTTTGATGAATAGTGAAACCACTTAGTGGTAGTTAAAAAACTGACTTTTTCATTTAAATGAAATTTTACCACTTATGTGTATTGAATTTCAAAAATCCAACATACATGGTT
Source organism: Viscum album (assembly GCA_963277665.1). Classification (NCBI taxonomy): domain Eukaryota; kingdom Viridiplantae; phylum Streptophyta; class Magnoliopsida; order Santalales; family Viscaceae; genus Viscum; species Viscum album. The sequence goes on from OY728138.1 coordinate 2,005,193,172, forward strand.
GTTATCAAGAAGCAAAATTTGGTTCATTAAGATGAAAATAATCTTTGGTGAATAGTAACTTTGGACTTTTATTTACCGTGGTTAAAGGTAAATAAGGTAATTCAAGGTTAAAAGAATATTATAATAATAAGAAATTACCTTAAAACTTGTCCAAACCTTATTGGTTGAGTCATTAAAAACCATGTCCATCTTTGGGTTGATTTTGGGACCCCATTTATCCACTTGGGAGTGAAAATGGCAATTTTGATTAATTAATTTAATGTAAAGACCAAATTGACATTAACAAAACTCTTTTAGTAATTAATTTTTATTTGGTGTTATATAAGTCCTATTTTCTAATATAAATATTCATTAGAAATCTAAAAATCCTTCCTATAAGATAGTATTTCTTTTTATAATTTTTAGACATCGAATAAATTAATTTATTTATGACACAATAATGATGCAGTATTTAACTCATTAATTAATGATTAAAATAAATAAGATTATAATGATTAAAATATTATCCAAAACATGCCCAATTCTGATTGGATGATTTTATTTCGATTATGAGTATTTTTATCTTCTACCTTAATGGTTTTTGGACCATTAGAAACTGAATATCATTATATAATAAAATAATGTTTTCACACTTTCCTAAAGAGCCCCTCCTCTCCCTTGTAAAAGGAGACCATTTCTATCAAATTCCTCACACCTCTCAAGACATTTGGCTCGTCCAAACTCTACCCGATTAAGCTCACTACATCCTTATCCTCCTCGTAGAAGACTTAACTTAGGCAGAAGTCATTTCAAGAAGTCCTTTAGTTCAAACAAAAGAGAGTTACCCAAATTAAAGGTAACAATTTCTCTTAAATTATTTTCTTTTTATTTTACATCTCCAACTCCTAAACTCTTTTTATTTACTTTCTTTTGTAACAACACCAGTATCCTAAATATACTAGGATGTTTTTATGATAATGATTCAAAATACACTTTCACACACCTCCATCTAATGGATGAAGAACATAATTATTCTGTGAATGGAAAACTAACGCCTCACGAAATGATGACTGTTCAATTACATCTTACCGCCTATTATGGTGGCCATTATGATGGAACTATATTTATATATGATATATATTATGTTTATGATTTCATTATGCTTCTGTAATTTCCATTTATATTATTCCTTTATGGTTTCCATAGTGGGTAAATACGATAATCTCATTTGAGGAAGTGCAGACTGCCACCCCCTCAAAGCGATGTGACTTGTTAATGCCTTATGTGGGATGTATAAAGGATGGAGTTAATGATATTATATATTATATTATACTGGAATTATAATATAACTATTTATCATTTTGTTTTAATTCCATTAAAATAAGAAATAGAAATGAAAGTAGCGTTCATGCGTACGTACAACTTACCGTCTCCATGAGCGGTGCATTTCATTTCTTACCTCTAAATGTTATGTACTATTATAAAAACATGTATATACTGGATATATATAATATATATGATATCAAAATCATGAATATAATTCTGGATATAATGAAATATTTACCACATGGACAACTTTTAAATATAAGGTGTTCATTTTGACTCAAGTACCAAATATTTACAAAATGAATGTTATTAACTTAAATGATTACATAATGTTTATAACATGGTAATAAGTGATATAAAATGAATAATAAACTTTAAAAAAGTTCTTAATCGTGTAGAAATTAACTTTAGTTTATTATTCAGGAAATTAAAGAACGATCGAGTCAAGTCGGACACGAGGTAAGGGATTCGACCTCACTCTTTCTTTTCAAGTACTCTCTTTTATGTCATTTCATTTATGATCCATGTTATTATGTTGTATGATGTTATTTTATATTAAACATACTGTAATTTTTATTTTCATATGATGAGAGACCCCCTCTTACTCTCATCAATTCATTTTAAGAATTTTTAAGTGGCACCGTTAGACTGCCGAATTTTTGTAAGGGATTTTCTTATCTCACTTTTAATTCCGTGAGATTTCCATTGTTCGCCACTTATTTATTACATTTGGTGTAATGTGTACTGAAATTGATATATATTACCATGATTAGATTTATATTCATGGTATTCTGTGATTCATTTTGTGGTTATTAACTTTTGGTCATACGATTCAATTTGAATACAATGAAGTAAGGGCTTTTTCATCTCACTTTTTATTCCCGTGAGATTCATGCTATATTGGCCACTATTTCCTTTCGTGTGGCATATGTACTACCCATGATTATGCTCTTTGTGTAATATAATCTCATTTATTAGTATTTACATCTTCATTGGATGATCCTTCTTTCATGTGACATATGTTTTGTAAGTTACCAAATCGGTAAGGGAACTCCTTAACCCAATTCCCATTCTTTGGGTTGATATTCTCTTTTTTTATTTATGTCATCCTATGAATATGTGTGAATTACCTCTGATTTTTTTACACTTAATGTCCACTTATATTTTGTATATTTATATTTTTCACACATAATTATGAGATTGATTTATCCTTAATTTAAGGAAACCATCTTTATAAGGGATTTTATCTCAATTTCCATTTCCATTGAGACTTCATTATTGTTATGCACCAATTAAATATTATATGGTGTATATAATATCCATTGAAATATTATATCTTTAATCCCTTTATTCTCATGATATTATAATGTTCTAATTAAAATTTATTCTTTTATTATTTGTATTGAAGCGTCCTTCTTTTTGTTAAAAACTCTTAAACTAAATAACATTTTAAATGTTTTAAAGATTTATTCTTCTAAATATTTCTAATTAATATCCATGTTTTCAAAATGGGTTTTAGGATTTATTTATATGGAAATTAATTTTTTCATATTATTATTCATTTAACAGCTTCAAAGTGGTATGGGAAACTTTGATTAAAAAATATATTTTTAAATGGTTTTGAAAATGATTTGATAAAACATTGTTTATTTCAATATATTGATTTGATATATTGGAACGTGGAAATGTTATCTTTACATTATGCATGTGTTATATGTTATAATTATGATATGGTTATTGGGCATTGTTTATGTATACGGGTGGTTCCATGATAAACCTAGGGTGGGTGATCCCGAGATAGCTCTCCAATGCATTGGGTAACGTGACAGAGGTAAACGCGATGTTTCTCTTAAGAGATTTAAAGAATATACTGTGATGGGTATTCCAAGTGTAAATCCCTACATAGCTATGATAACTATAATGTATGTTTGATATGGATACCATAATTAACCTTTTTGATTTATGATTTGTGTGTGTTATTCATAAATCTCATGATTTCATAAGGTATGTTATGATTGAAAAGTATGGTTTCATTGATTTGTATTTTTTGATGGGATAATGTTTTCTTTCCTCATTTTATAACCCTTACTGAGCTTTTTATGCTCATCCCAAGTTTTTGAAATGTTTTCCACAGGACTTAAAGATGAATAGGTTCAAGGATAATATCAAGGAAAAGTCAAGCTATCTAAAACACAGAACTAGACATGTTTCTTCTTAAGATTTTTTATTTTATGAAAAAAATTGATACTGAGTAGTAGTGTCAACTTGTAATATTCATGTTTTAATGTAATAGTAATGGCCTAAATCTCTAAAACTCAAAACCTGAAAAGATCCTCAATGTGAATTATTCATTTAATTAAATATTATGTAATGATTAAGGTCGGGTCCTTATAATAATAATCCCACTTATAGATCTCCAGATCCAAGTATCTCTCCTTCATGTTCCAACACTTCCATAGAAAATAAACCAAGGTAATAGTCCATCCTCTCAGAATCTTCTCCTTTTGATCCTTTACCACCATCAGGTACTCTATGAAGGTGGTTCCATCCCCAATGTCTATCTCACCCTAGTCAATAACATTCATAGTATGATGAATGTATCTTTTTAGATACGACACATAGAAGAATTTATTCACTTGATCCAACTACCAGGGTAAGTCTAGGTGGTATGAAACCTCTCCAACCCTCCATAAGATCTCAAACGACACGATGAACCTAGGGGATAGCTTTCCCCCAGCCAATCCAGCATAATACTTTTCATGGGAATACTCTTAGTAAAACATGGTCTCCTTAATCAAACTCCAATGGCCTACGACATTGATCTGCATTAGATCTTTGTTGTCTCAAGGCTATCCTTATATGCTTGTAGATCACTTGAACTTTCTCAATCATTTTTCTACACCATTTATGGCCCAACTAGAGATGTATTTCCAGTCGCAGTCCAGAAAAAGGGTGACATATAGGTATTCCGTACAAGGACACTAAAGGTGACATGTTGATTTTATAGTGATAGATGTTACTGTAAGAAAACTATACCAATGTCAAGTGATCCTTCCATATCTATTAAAAGTCCAAAACAAATGACTTCAACTTTTCATCCAATATCAAGATAGTGTGCTCATTTTTTGCATCTGTCCGGGTGTCAATCAATGTACTCATCCTTAACTAGATCACAAATTTATCTTTAGGTCTCTCCACAACCGTGAGGTAAACCACACATCTCTATCAGAAAAAATCATTGAGGGCACCCAATGGATTCAAATGATATCCTATTTGTACAACTATCCCAAAATCTCAACCAAAATATGCTCTGTAATGATAAAGAAGTGTTCCAAATTCATAAGTCAGTCAACTATCACCTAGATGGAATCATGGAATCATGATGTCCATATTAACCCTTTTAAAAAGTCTATGGATAGGTAATTCCATTTCCACTCTGTGAAATGAAGAGGCTTTTTCAAACCTTCCAGAGCCTATTGCTCAGCCTTTACCTGCTGACATGTTAGACACTGATAGAGGAACTCTACAACCCTCTTCCTCATGACTAACTGCAAAAATTACCACTCAGGAACTCTATACATATTACCTACATAGTTCCATAAAACCAAAGGAGAACTATGAAACTCCCTTATCATCTCCTATCACATCATGATCGGTACCACCATCTTATCATTAGAAAGGATGATGTGTTACCCTCCTTCAGAAAATACATCTAGGGAATCGCTTGAAGATATCTTGTGATGGAGAAAATCATAGTTGATGTCTCCTAAATGATCCTGCAACACATGTTAGAGAATAAGAGGATACAACACCATTGAATGAAGATAAGATTTTCTCTAATCCTCCATCAGGATCAGTTAAAAGTATGCCAAAATCTCTAAATAAACCTCTACCAAATGAGAATGGGAATTCCCATTGAGGGAATCTACCACCAAGTTTCCCTTCCCATGAATATAGAATATGTTGAAGTAATATTCATATAAGAAATGAAACCAGGTCTTCTATCTTAGGTTTATATATCTATGCATTAAGATATAACTGAGACTCTAATGGTCTAATTTATCAATAAACCACTCACCCATAAGATAGTGCCTCCACATATTCATAGAGAATACAACCACTGCAAAATACAAGTCATGAGTCACATAGTTATACTTATAGGGGTATGAAATGATTCAACCCATATGAGATCACTTGTTGAAATCCAATACAAAATCTGGAGGCTTCACAATACACTATGTACTCCATTACCACCTCTAGTAGTTTCAAAATAGGAGCACTAGTATACCTCAGCCACAACACTTAAAAGGATCTTTAAAACTAGTCAATATAAGTATATAACTACAATTTACATGTTATAGTGGTAAAAGAGGATACAATCCTAGATAAGTGCATCATGAACCACCTATAGTACTCTATTAGGATAAAAAAACTCTACACCTCTGACATGCTCTTGGGTGGTTCGCAAGAAAGTACTGCATCAATTCTCACCTGGTCCACTATTAATAATTGATCAGAAATGACATTCCCAAGGAAGTAAACCTCATATACCCATAACAAGAACCGAAATTACTTACCATAAATCTAGTGCTCCTAAAGAAAGTGTAGAACCATCCTAAAATGATTTTCATACTCTTCCTTTGATAAAAAATAGATGAGTATTTCATCAATGAATACAACCAAAATGAATCCAAGGATGGATAAAAGATCTGATTAACAAAATTCGTAAACACAACAATGGAATTTTCCAAACCGAATGGAATCTGGTGGAACTTATAGTTTCCATTGTGATATTATAATTCTATCTTTGTAATATCCGTCTCGCAAACCCTCAACAAGTTGTAGTCAGCCCTAAGATCGATTTTTGAGAACCAAATTGAACCTCAAAACTTATCAAATTGGTCATCAATACTTGGTAAGGGGTACATGTTATTAATCATGTCATAGTTCAAGAAATTCTAATCAATAAAAATCCATAAGATAAATTCCTATTTTTTAATGAAAACCCCATATATTTTCCTAGGAAACACATGGAATGATAAAACACTTCTCTCAATGGTCATCCAACTACACCCTTAGATCCCAAATCTTGTTAGGGTCTATCCGGTACACTGAAGAAGATATTAATATGGTCACTGGGTGAATGTTAATGTAGGATTCCATCTTCTACCTCACTGGTAATCCTAGAACATCCTTAGGGAAGATATCCATAAATTCCTCCACTTTTGAATGAAACTAGATTCTGAAATATTCCACTAAACCAAGGAGTGAACTCACCAACTGATTGGTGATGGGGTGAATCCTCTTGAAATAAAGGTTTACTTGTTTTTCCATGAGATCTCTCTCACCCAAAAAGGATAACCTCATTCTATATATCCTAAGAACTTTAACCTATATTTGATGACTGTCAATCTATGCACGAATGATAGATATTGAATCCTTACACAAGATAGCATGATGAGGTTTCATTGTGATTAAAAAGAGGTCCCATGTGAAATTATCTCCAACAATAATTAACTTATACTTTCATCAGATAAGTGATATCAAATAATTTCTCCCTCTAGGAACCTCTAGACATAGCTTTTGGGATAAGGTCTTAATTGGAAGCTCCATCTCTAATACCATGAATAAATAAGAAAAACTAATGACTCACTCTTGTGTCTTAAAACATTGAGGAAAGATTATAATAAACATATATCACACCTCATATTATCTCATGTAAATCCTGGTTGTAGTAATTCATGTCCTGTAACTTCCTTCTACCCAGACTACCAACTCTCTGAGCCTAACTTAGTCCACCTGCTGGTTGTGGGGGTCAGAGTGCGTAATGTCTCCCTCCACCAACTTCTCATTCCTTTGGATCTTCTCTTGTTCCTCTTCTAGCACTGTTCTATAACTATAGAACCCACATCATATAGTAGTAAGGAGAGTACTAACCATATCAATATAATGAAATGGGGAACCCACACCCTAGTGTAACTAGGGAGTACTGAACCCCTTATCTCTCTGATAGACTAAGAAGAATGTTCCTTGGTGTGATAAGGGAGTAATGACCCCAAAATATCTCAATAACACAAGAAATCCCTGATTTAGTGTGAAAGGGGAGTACTGATCCTAGAATACCTCTAATAGAATGCGGAACCCCCACCCTAGTGTAATAGGGAATTACTGACCAATCATCTATTTGATGATCCTACCTGATCACTACCATCATCAAGCATAACCTGAATAGGCATTTTGATTTAAATATATCACATAATATCTCAAAAGTAACTATTAATTCTACCATCATCTTCTATTGAAAAATAAATAAGGATTGGCCACTAATGATCCAAAATCTGAGCCCAAATGAAGGTGATATGCGAGAAATAAGATTCAAACTAGAGTACAAAACATGTCGGGGTCCTCATAATATGTGGACCCTCTCCACTTCCTCATCGTTTTATCCTTAGATAGGACTTGGAAAGACATGGGTCCATTCATGGAATTTCATAAAACACACATGAGGTCTATGAACACCCTGTTTTAAGGATATAAATCTCTCCCCATGCCCATGTACTCTAGTACATGGAATGTCCTTCCACATATGGCCATGGGTGTGTACAGTTGAAACATGGATTGGCCACTTGGGAAAGGTCATATAGTGTGTAGTCCCACCTCCATGGTGTGTGGTATTTTCGTTATCCCAAAACCTTAGTGCCATATCCAGGGGGATATACTCCATGTGTTCTATGGCATGTAGTTGGGATTTTTATAGAAATCTATATTATTCCACTAATTTTTTGATCCACAAATATCACTATGAATCATAACCATTGTACAATTAAAATCAAAGGGAACCATCTATGGCTGTCATTTTTCAGCCTCTGATGGTCGAAAAATGGAATTCGTTGATTCACACAAAGTCCAAACCACCTCCCGTCACCTATAACGCCACACATCACCACCCATCTCCATTCTAGATCCAATATCTATGAAGAATCAACTGAAATACTTCCCTATATTCCCATAAAATAGTAATCTATTTTCTTTCAACAAATCACCATGAATATAGGGGTTTCATCACACTTGTACTCACACTAGCAATGTCGAATTGTGACCCTGTGGGCCAATGATTAAGAACATAAAGAAAAGGTGGGGGAAAGGAAAAAACAAATTTGATACCATAATTTGACATGTTTTCTTAGTTATTGGTCATATATCATTAAAAAAGGGGTGAGAACATTGCATAATTCAAGAAATAAATGAATTAAATAATTTAACTCATCTATGGGGCTCTTGTGAAGAGCATGTGGTCACAAAATCAAAGGAAAATAATAAATAAAGTTTCAATATTTTAATAAAAAGGGAGGAAATAAAAAATTTATGATCCCTACCTTAAAAAAGGATCAATAATCAAGGAATAACAATTTTCTTATTAACACGAATACCTACTACCTCTGTTGGATCTTGATCCACCTGGATCTGATTGTCATTCATTGTTCAATTTTGATTCACCAATGAGGAATGATCTAAACCTCCCCTCAAATATCAGATGGGTTGTGATTATTACCATTTTTAAATCATACTAAGAATATACTTATATAGGATTTTAGTTAGTTCATTTAATAAAAAAACAGTCTCTTCGGAGACATTCGATAAAATTGTAACGATTTAATAAAACAAACAAAAAACATTATTTGTTTATTTTAATTAAACGCATCTGCCAACGAATCCCTCTACCGAACAATTAGACTCAACCAACTTTAGGTCTCACTGAGGGTAAACCACATGTTACTATATAAAACATTGTCTCATATTTTCAATCTGAGGCTGTATTAATGATTTATTCCATTATTCTAGAAAAATTTCAGGCACATGATATTAATTATATTTAATATTTTTATAATATCAGTTCTGAGATCACCAAGCCATAGAAAATTTCATTGTCTCAGTGCCTAGTTAAATTTTTTTATTAAAATATTTAAATGTCTTAAAAATTAGCTCAATAAAATATCCATATCCTCTTCTATCAGATGCTAAACAATACTATCGTTCATGTTTATGACAGACTACCACCTCACGAGCCGATGTTATTAATTTTAAATCACTATCACCGATGTCTAGTTATAATATTATATTTAATTATTATATATGATATTTATGATGTTATTATACTAATATAATTAAAATATAACCTCTATATTATTACCCTAAAACCCAATGAAAAACAATAATTCCACTTGTGTGTACGGAGGACTACCACCTCATGAACTGATGTGATGTGTTTTACTCATTTCCATTTTATTTGGATGGTAATAAGAAGATATTAAATGAATATATATGACATTTTAATCATAATTATACCAATTTAATTATGATTCCACATATAAATTCTTATTTTCCTTTCAGTAGGGGATATGATAACGTTGCTCATGTGTACGGAGGACTTCCGTGTCTCGAAACAATGTGATTTGTTTTTCACTAACACATTACATGGAAGGTAATAAGGATAAATTTAATAAGTATTTATGTGACATATATGAAATAATAATTATCAATTAATGTCTAATTAATATTTACTTTCATTATATCTATCATGAAAATGGAAATAGCGTTCATGCATATGTACGACTTACCATCTCCATGAATGGTGTATTTTATTTTCTATATCTGACTTTTATGGATTATTGTAAATAAATATGTGATAAATATATATGATATTTATTTCATTGTTAAATATTTTGAGATTATGGAACCATGACAAATTTTATAGGACCAAAAATACCAAATTGAAACAAACATTATAAAGAAAGCAGTTAATAACTGAAATATGATTTTAACAAGGAGTTATTAACAAAAATGTAATAGATGGTCAGAAGTAAATCATATACGGTATGATATATATAAGTATTGTTTAATGATATATGTGTTATAAAAATATATTTATTATAAAATATGTTTTAACATGTACGAAGTAAGTCAATACTTTTATTAAGGAATTTTTGTCTCAATTTGTCTTCTTTGGGGCATACATTTTGTTATGAACCTATATTCTTATATGAGATGTATATAAAACCCATTTGAAATTTAATATAAATAATTTTTTTATTATCATGATATTTTAAATTTCATTTAATTTTATTCTTTCAAGGGGACTTATATTGAATGTTACCAAAGTTTTAAGAGTATTAAGATAAAATCTTATCATTTATCGAGATTATTTATATTTATGATTTTGAAAATGGAATGTTTTGACCCACCTCTCAATGAAATCATGAATTTTATTCTCCTAGGGTTATGTCATTTGAATACATATTTTCACTTCATTTCACACTCTTTATGTACAATAGAGTCCAAAAAAACTTTTATTTATGAAAAATCGACATTATTTCTCTTTCGGTCAAAAATCATTTTTCATCAAAATCCAGGTTTCTAGAAAAATATTTTAAAGAATGTCTTTATTACTATATAATTATTTTTTAAAATAAATTTTTACCCATGTTTTACTTTAAAAAATAAATTAAAAAGGATTTTAATGTCATTTTCAAAATAATTCTCGTTTGGGTTTTACTGAAAATGTGAACGGAATCATTTTTGTAACATATATGACATAAAACAATTTCCCACCATTATTACCATAGAATGTTTTAAATATTATTTTATAAGTTTTAATGGTAATTTTAAAAAAAAATTAATTTCAAAATATTTCTTGAATTTTTATATTTAAATATTAATTTTCAAATAAATGTTATTTTCCTCAAGAAATGTTCAAAGTGATCCTTCAAAATAATTTTCCGTATAAGATGGCGTCCTTTAATGTTACTTATGATTTAATAGGGATATAACCCAAGGATACCATTCTTATTCTTTATCTAGATGGTTTATGTTTATGATGAAAATATGTTTATGTAACCCATTACTCTTTCATGGGTTATACCATGATAAAATGCTTATGAAAACCAAATTTTTTCCATGGGTTATTCTTTGATGAAATGATTAGGAAACCTATTTCTTTTATACCATTTATATTATTATGAAATGTTTATGGAATCAATTTATTTTCAAGGGTTTTAATATTCTGAATTTTTTATGATCTTATGATACACATATGTATGATTTTCATTATGTGATGGGTGATACCCATATCTTCCTCTAGTGAATTGGGTAAGGATTTCTATTTCACGAGATAAATATGACTAGAATGGAGAGTGAACCCAGTTTGGTAAAGGGAATTCTCCACTGTGATATTATTGGGAGTGAACCTTGACTAATATTATGGTTTGGGAAGTGAACCCATCCCACTATATAGTATTTGGAAATTATCCTTGACTACTTAGGATTTGGATTTCTATGCTTTTGTGTGTGTCAAAAATCTACATATTATACCAATGTTATGAACAAATGGATAATTTTCTTTGATTCTATTATGATTAATGTCTTATGAAATACCATTATTTATTACATGACTCATGTTTATGATCTATGATATGTAGTTGATGTTTTTTAATTGTTAAGATCACATTATCATACTCTTATGCTTATGTTATTCCTATGTGATCATTGATATCTCTATTTTTTACATTTACTAAGAATCTGGGATCACCCTTTCTTAGGATTAATTTCCCTAGGATAATATGAAAGGTTTTATGTTTGAAATATATATGAATATTGATAGTTAAAGAGAAATTAATGGGAGATAATGTAGCTCCCTTATGAAACAGTTTTTTAGGTTTCAATATTTCTGAAGACACTAGACCTAAAGGATTTTGGTGTGGATCATTATATTATGTAATGAATATTTATATATTAATAATTAATAATTATGTATGAGAAGTTTGATCTCTTATAGTTGGTACGAGAGAAAGTTTTTTTAAAATGTTATAACTTGGATGAGAAATCTTTAGTAAGATCCATAGGGATATGTCTACGGATACGTCAAGTTAAATGTAAATATCCTATAATTTTTTTGAAGGATATAGTGAGTGGTTTCTGAAAAATTACATCATTTTATGGATAATACAAGTGTATGTTTCTTTATAAAAATTTCACCTAGGGGTAATAACTCTGAAAATTGAACATTGAGAAGGATTTGATCTTCTCCTGGTGCATGACAATAAGCCTTGATTCTCACATAGTTTGATACTCCTTGGAGATATTTTTTGGAAATTCAAAAACTCTTTATGAACCATCATGAGGGGGATGAATAATTACTATGAATGGACTATGTAAATCTTAAGGAATCATTTATTGAAAAGAATATGTCATGATTTAGTCATCCTATAGGTGATGTTTCCAAATTATGTGGTTTCCCACTATGATTATTGTTTATTGTACTATACTTTGTGGTTTTATCTAATACATAGAATTTAGAAGAATCATTTTAACCCTAAATGCGATAGAAAATTCAATGATTATGAGAAACCAAATTGGATAATAACTAGAGATAAAGTCATTGTGAATCTTCATAACTAGTAATCATGATATTTGACTAATAATGTGAACTTTAGTGAGATTTATAATGTGTTAAATAAGTGTAAAATGGGATTTTATGAAAATTTATTTGTTAACGAATATAGAGGATATAATATTTGGATTCATACATGTCAAGAAGGTGGGGAGAAGAACCTAGAAGGATATCTAAATGGAGGTGAAGATGTTTTCTATTTGTAATCAAAATACATAGAGCAACATGTTAGCAAAAAAATCATTTTATTATATGTGGGTAACTTGATAATTATATGAGTCAATGCCCTAAACTATGAGTTATCCCCTATAACAGAAAAGACTTATGTTATTCTAACCAATTAAGTGAATTGATTGAGGTGTGTTTGTATTGGTATTCTTGAATTATGTTTTAGAAGTATTTCATTAATGGTATTTTGGTTATCAGAATAATAAAAAATCTAATGATTGTGTTAATTTTCAAATCTAATATATATTCATATAAGATTATCTTAAGAGTTATTGATACCATAATGTGTTTATGAGTTTACAATTTTCATAAGTTCAAATTCATAGTCAACCCTTTTTAAGTTTTATATGAATGGATTTTATCAAGTTTAAGGATATTTTGAGAGACATTTATGGAAATATAACTATTTGGTTTTGTATATGTTTTTGGGAAAAAATTATTTGAGTAGTAATTCCTTGTATGGAAATATGATTAAAGGTATTGGTAAACATTAGAGTTTATCTTATTTTTGATGTTAAGGTAATTCTGTGTTATTGAAAATTGAGAATTTTTTAGGAATAATTTTAATAGTATTTGAAAAAGGATAACATGGAAGTCAGTTGACAACTTATCATTTCTAACAATGTCATGGGGATTGAACCCAAAATCAAATGGAGGAAATGGTATATTAATTACCACTGGACTATGTGAATGAGTATTTATAGTGGGATAGTATAAAGATAGATATCACAACGTTTTTATCTTAGGGCATGGTGTATCAAGAAGTTATGTCTGAGAGATAAAATTCTAAGGGGTTGTTACAACCATTACCCATACCAAAATGGAAATGGAAAAATTTCACCACATATTTTCTTATTAGAGTATCCAAAAAATCTAAGAGGAATAATTCTTTATGTATTGTATTAAGTCACTTTATAAATTTATCAAAAATCATTTCTATTTGGGAATACTTCTCTCTTTATTATATTTACATAATATACATTATGGAAGTTTTAATTTTGCATGATGTACCATAGTATAGTTTATCTTATCCGGATCTGAGGTTTATCTTAGAGTTATGGAGAAATATTTAGAAAACAATTGAAATGGAGTTGAGTTTCAGCACTATGTATCATCCTCAGATAGATGGTCAGTTTGAGAGAATAATCTGAAGCATATAGTATATTCTACGATATTATTCTATAGATTTCAAAGGTAGTTAAGATCAAAACCTTCCTCTAGTTTAGTTTTCTTACAAAAATAGATTTTAATCAAAGAATTTAGATGGAACCTTATGAATCCCTCTGAAGAAAAATGTGTGGAACTCCAAAGTGCTGGGACGAAGTTAGAGAAAGAAAGCTATTGGGACTTGAGATAGCTTGAGAAATAGTTAATAATGTTAGATTCATTATGCAACACATAAGGGAAAAAAAGGCATAAAAAAGTTATATTTATAATATTTCACATTATAATGAATTTAAAGTTAGTAAGAAGGTGTTTCTATGAATTTATCTATCATATAAGGTAATGAGATTTGGAAACAAGTGAAAACAAACACCTAGGTATATTTTTCCATTTTAAATTCTTGATTATATCAGGATGAAAACTTATTAATTGGAAATTCCACCAAAACCATCTCATGTCCTTGATTTATTCCATGTATCTCTCCTGAGAAAGTACATAACTAATCCTTCACATGTGCTAAACTTAGTGGTTGTACCATGGTAGTATGATATTTTTTATAAGGAACGATTGGTAGAGATTTTGGATCATAGAGAGACTTTTTTATGAAACAATACCACTCACCTGGTCAAATTTGTATAGTGAAACCACCAACTTATGGAAGCTATGTGGGAACCTGATGATGTGATGAGGTAGAAGTATCCTCATTTTTTTGTATTAGAGTGATAAAATTGTGAGGGTGAAATTAATTTTACGGGGGGAAGAGTGTAACACACGTACATTTTATGAAATATATTTCTTCAAATAAATTTAATCTCTTAGGTAAAATTTATTACATGTAACACTATGTTTTTAACAAACCATGATATAATATTAGTATTATTATTTAAATAATACCATTATAACCCATCCGTTAAACTTGGTGGTATAAATAGTAGTTTTTTGAAATATTAAATACAATGTTTATATATAAATAACATGTACTAATACAAATTACTAAATTTTTTCTAAACTCTTTATATGCTTCAAAAATACCCTTTCCTAAAAAAATAATTTTTATTACTTTTTATGTAAAAATACAAAAAATATTTTTTGTCACTTTTAAAAAAAATTCAGAAAAATTAAATTCATTTTTTAATCAAAGTTAAAAAATAATTTTAGGCTTAATTTTGAGGATTTTTCTGAAATGATTAATTTTTCAATGAATAGTGGAGAATACTTTTTTTTTGAAAACTACCTTTTTGTTTAAATAATTTATATGGATACACTTTTTTAAATTATTTTAATAGCAACATAAGCCCGATTTTATTATAATTAATCCAATTTTTTTTCATTAGAATCAATTTTATATTGAATCTTGATATAAAAACTTTATAAACATTGGAAACCATTCTCTTTAGAAAATTGCCTTTTCGTCACGTCTACGAAGTTTATTTTTAAATTAAAATTTTCCAATTCTATGAGTGGAATTTGGGAAAATTATTTCTATATATTGAACTAGAATAATTAATTATATATAATAATTTGAAATTAACTTTTGTTATTGAGTATTGATAAATACAATAAAAATTAATTACTACGATTAAGGTTATAACAGGGTTTTGCACTTTACATGCATTTGTGTTAAAATTATTTTTTGACACACATATGATTTTTATTTAATAAATTAGATTACATATTTATAATAATTGGTTCCAAATTATATATTGTGGGTCATTTTAATTTTTTTTATTAATGGATAAATTAACTAGGTAGATAAAAATATACTAGTTACCTATCTAAAAAGTAA
This sequence comes from Viscum album, assembly GCA_963277665.1. Classification (NCBI taxonomy): domain Eukaryota; kingdom Viridiplantae; phylum Streptophyta; class Magnoliopsida; order Santalales; family Viscaceae; genus Viscum; species Viscum album. The sequence goes on from OY728138.1 coordinate 2,005,209,101, forward strand.
AATGGTAAAATTAATTAAACTTAAAGGATAAATAATACCACGTTTAAAATGTGTGTTTTTTGTGGTGGAGTTGTGTATGTACCATATAATACCTCTAATCCATTATTTAAATTTTTTTAGGCATTTACGAGGAAATTGACTTCCCATTATTGAATAGTTTTGGGTATTTACAAAAATATTACTCCAACCCATTATAAAAGGTCACCTCCTATACTCACTTATTCGTACATATTAAGACTTTTGGATGTACCAAAAACTTATATAATCCATACCCAACATCTTTTTAAATTCTCTATAGATTCTTGGTTTCCCAAAATACCAACCCTTGGGACCTTAAAAATATATCCCAAGGGGGTTGTTCTAGGTGAAGGTAATTGTGTTTACTAAACTCTTTCTTTTTTAATTCTTATCTTACCACATTTTTTCATGTTATATTAAATAAAATAGAATAAAAAAATTATATATTATATTTTTAACTTAATTATACCTCTATAATTATGATATCAGATATACCTTCATACTTTTCATTCGGTAGGGGATAAGATAGTGCCGCCCGAGTGCATAGCAGACTACCACCTCACTAAGCGATATGATTCAATTTTTAATAATTATTTACATATAAGGTATCAAGGATAAATGTAATTACTATACAATTATTATTGAAGTTATAATTAATATTTACGTTTCTTTTATTCTTTCTTTTAATAAAATAGAAACAACATTCATGCATAAGTACGACTTACCATCTCCATGAAAAATGTATTTCATTTTCTATATATAAATTTTATGGTTTACTATAAAAACATATATACATAATATATATAATATTTATATAATTATTAAAATTATAGATATTATTTAACCATAATAAAAGTAATAGGAACTAAAATACAAAATCAAAACATACACAGAAATAGTCATTTATTACCTGAAATGTGATTTTTATAAGGATTTGTTAATAGATAGGTAATAAAAGGTCACAAGTAAATCATATATCTTATGATATATATATAATTATGGTTATTTAGTATATTTATAATAAACCTATATTTGTTATACAATGGTTTCAAAGGTGTATGAATGAATTTGATACTTAAGGTAAGGAATTTTTGTCTCAATTTATTTTCTTAGAGACATACGTTATGTTATGCACCTTTACTATTTTTTGAGATGTATATAAAACCAATTTTACCTATAATATCATGAATTTATTTATTTTCATGATATTTTAATTTTAATTTAATGCTATTATTTCAGGGGGCTTTTGATTCATTGTCACAAAAGTGGTAAGGGTTTTATGATACGATCTCATTGTTTATTGAGATTGTTTATGTTTATGATAATGAAGATGAAATATTGTGATACATATCTAAAGAAACTTATGAGTTTTGTTATCCTTGTGTTATTTCATGAGAATATAATTTTCCCTTCATTTTCCACTCATTTTTTGTACTAAATAGTTAAAAATAATGTCTTAAAAAATCTACTTTATTTCTCTCCTCGATAAAAATTCTCTTTATTATATATCCATGTTTTCTAAAAAATATTTTAATGATAATTTTTACTACACTATAATGACTATTTAAAGAAATTTTTACCCTTATTTTAATTTTTATATTTTTTTTAAAATATAAATCTTCATGTCATTTTCTAAACAATGACTATTTCAAAGAAAACATGGATATATAATAAAGAGAATCTACACTATAAATCTACTTTATTTTTATCCTTGTGTCATTTTTTATCAAAAATGTGCAAGGAATCTTTGTTTTAACATGTATGGAATGAAAAAAATTTCTCCCTATCATGACCACACAATGTTTTAAAGATTACCTTAAAAGTTTCAAAGTTTATTTTTAAATAAAATAATTTCCAAAATATTTAATGAATTTTTATTTTTAAAAAATTATTTTTAAAGAATTGATATTTTTCTCAAGAAATGTTCCTAGTGATATTTCAAAATCATTTTCCATATAAGATGAAATTCTTTGATGTTACTTATGATTTACATGGGATATGATCTAGGATACCCTTATTATTATTGATTGGTATGGTTTATGTTTATGATGAAAAGTTGTTTATGAAACCTATTTCTTTTCTATATGTTATACCATGGTAAAATGATTATGAAAGTCACTTCTTTTATCATGGGATATGATTTGATGAAATGATGAAATGATTATGAAACCTATTTCTTTTCAATAGGTTATGTTACAATGAAATATTTGCGAAATACATTTATTTTAAAGGGTTATTATATGATGAATGCTTTATGGTCTTTTTTTCACACACATATATGATTTTTATTATGAGATGGGTTGGAAACATATCTGCCTCCAATGTTTTGGGTATAGATTGATATCTTATGTGATAAATAGGATTGTAATAGAGAGTAAATGCAAGTCAGTAAGGGAAATTTTCCATTATGATATTCTTTTTAGTGAACCTTTTTTACTTTGATGGTTTGGGAAGGGAACCCATCCCACTATTATAGTTTTGTAAATAATCCTTAACTACTAAGAAATTGACTTTCTATGATAATGTGTATTCCAAAAATCTATATCTTATACCAATGTTATGATCTCATGGATCATGTTCTTTGATTATTTTATGATTCATGTCTTATGAACTAAAAATATTTATTCCTTGAATCATGTTTATGACCTATGATATGTAGTGTATGGCTTTCAAATGTTAATATAATGTTCTCATATCCTTATGGATTTGTTATTATTATGCGATCCTTTATATCTCACTTGTTAACGCGTACCGAGTATATAATATCACCCTTTCTTATGTTTTCTTCCTATATTATATAAATAAGGGTATTATGTATGATACGTCTAATAATGGGGCTATTTATGGAGAACTTAATGGGAGATGATATAGGTCACTTATGAACTGGTTTTTTATATTTCAAAGTTTCCAATGGCATTGGACCAAAAATATTTTGTAGTGGATCATTAATTTATGTAATTAATATTCATCTATTGAGATGTAATATTTCTATATTATAAGTTTAGGTATTTACAAATTTACTAGTTATCATGTGATTATATTGTTAACCAATTTTAGTGTGCATATAGGAAGTAAATAGAGGAAATAGATTTTACATTCTTCATCCTCACTAGGCTATGTACAAGGATAATGCATCAATTATTTTCCCTAAACCAAATCAATTCAATTCATACTTATCTTACCAAGGGGTTCACACTAGGTCACTCCTTTCCAAGTATCACTATCTTATAATGTTTAGGGTAGTTGCACAATTTCCCATGGGTCACTCTTAGATGAGTTCCTTGTTCCTTTTCCTTTACTCACTACATCGAGGTAGGATCTCCAAACAGTTTATGGAAATGAATGTACCTTGATAAATATCACTAGTTGTAAATAATAAACAAGGTATATATTAGTTTCCTTAAATTATATTAATTAATCTTCATAAATATTTTGTGATCTCCTCTAAAAAAACTACTTCATGTTTCTAGATTAAAATAATAAGTCTTCTTTTCTTTTACACTATAAGAAAATGTATTCCTCTTTTACATTGGATAGATTTTCAATGATTTAAATGTCCTTTTTCTTCCTTCTAGTCCCTTATCCTATAATTCCTCTTCTCTTTGAATTTAGATATTCAATTTTTTAGGGCATCTATACTTCCATTATTCTAGTTTATCACCCCTCTTGAAATAAGGAGGTCATGTTCCCATCAATTGGTCACCTTTCAACATTTTAATAGTTCATTAAATTTTGACATAAAAATATCATTGTTACCAAGGTAGTGTTTCAAAATAAAATTAATTAAAGATGAAAATCCATGATAAAAAAAATAAAGATTAGTTTGAAATGGGTTCTCGAAACTATAAGGGATTGATTTTGGGGAAAAATTTTATCCAATAGGAAGAATGTTGGGAATCATAATATTATTATAGTGGTGATTCCATGAAAATGAAATGTTTATTATATGTATGTTAAGTTTAAATTCTTAAGTTGAAACTAAAAGAGGAATTCCACATTGAACAATCCAATATATTCCTACTTGAATAATATGGTCAAGTGTCTAAAAATTAAAAGAATGAATTATAAAGATTTAATTAGCCTATGGGGTCTTGGTATTCCAAAAAAGAAATTAGTTTTAAAGAGATAATGATTAATTAGGTAAAATTGGAAAATAAAATCTATATTAAATTAAAATGAATAATTCATCAAATTGTTATTGTTTATGTTGATGAAATAATTTTTTATATAATGCAGATATGTTATACATGGAGTTTTATTCCCAAAAAAAGAATATATTTTAAATTTCAATTATTAGAGAGATGAAATTAATCTTGGGGTTAAAATATTTTAAGAGATATGATTCCATTGTTTATATTTAAATAGAAATACACTAAAAAAACTAATTAAATTAATTGATTTAGTTTATAATTTCTTTATATTATAGCTTCCGAACCTAACATATTATTTCCGTGACATTGTGTACCTGATTTCAAAGTGAACCCAAAGAGTCAAACTTTATGGTAGAAAATAGAATAATTTGGTACACTAGAGCTACATTGGATAATGATCTTATTTTTGGTAAAAATTAAAAGATTAATCTTTATGGATATATAGATGTGAATTGGTCTGGAAATATCCATGATCAAAATTTATAATTTAGAAATAGATTGTTATTTGGAAGTAAGTGTGATTCTTGGAATTATAAGAATAAAAATTCAATTTCTTTAATTAATATCTGGGATGATTATATATTAGAAACATAAGTAATAATTCAAATATTATTGATGAAAACTTAATTAGAGTATTTAAAATTTGAAGTGAGTTTACTACTTTTTATCTGGTGTGATAATAAAAGTCCCATTAAATTATCAAAGAATCTTGTTTAAAAAATGATGTCAAAATTCATTGATGTTAAGTATAATTTCAACATTAAGATATCATAATAATTAGTGATAAGTATGAAATATGTTCCCATGAAAGAGACAATTGCGTGTTATTTTAAAAGCCTCTTCTTAGAGAGGTGTTTCATGACTTAAGGTTGATGTTGGGAGTTCAATTTGAACCACTTTGAGAATGGATTATATATTCACGTACACTTCCCCAAACTATTTTGGATTTTTTAACTAATTATGATTTGAATCCTAAACCCAATATTTTCTTATTGAAGATATGTGGATAAAATAAAATGGTAAAGATGAAATTTTAGTAAAAAAATCATCAATAAGATGTGGTTTGAGATAAGGGGATTCTTATCTAGTTGTAGAAATCACTTAATGTTGATAGTGTGTTGATAAAATATAAAAAATAGTATATTTAAGAGATAATCATTGATTTATTATAGTTTTTATATAGATATTTAATTTATTATACACTAATATAAATATTCATTGTGGTTGATAAAATTATTGGAATATAGTAAGTATTGATCATCTATTATGATGCTCTCTATCAGTTGGATTTGTTCCCAAAGTGATCTTGTGATATCTCTAACACATATAAAAATATATGAATAGTGTTTAAATAATGGTTTTATGTAAAATTCATGCTTTCTGGATATGTTTTAATTTTGTTAAAAATCTCCTCAGGTACTGTCAAGCTAGTTATGTATATGTTACTATTTGTTTTTTTATTTATTGTGTATAACTATAAAAATAATATATTTAGTTAAATTTATTATCTATTGAAATGTTATTAATGTATTAATTATTTTATAACTATTTTAATCACTGAAATTTTATGTATAAATAAATTTTTTTCCCTCTATATGTTACTAAATACAAGTCTTGAAAATTTAGTTTGATGATTCCATGTTGTCACTTGATTGATTATTTGTGATACAAAGGATTAAAATTCCTATATAGGTTAAAAAATAAAAAAAATATCTTGAATTTATATTTTCAATCCATTTTTCACAACATTTATCCAACCAATATTGATAATTTTATGGTTACAATTCTTATTTTAACAAAATTCATCTCGAGATTACGATATATATCCAAATCATTGTATTGGCTTAAATGATACATATTAAAAATTTCATTAAAACATGGTGAGTCTATTAAGGAGGATTTAATTGAGCCTTAAATTATATTAAATGATAAATAAATTCAAATTGGATATCTTTAGGATTACAATAATACCCCAAATCAATGGACCTCAATTAATTAAGTTGAAAAAGTCAAAGTGGTTTTAGAGTTTTGGTGGAAATATGTTTTGTAAGTCTATGTATGGTTTTAAGAGTATTTTAGAATTTTATAGATCTTTTAAATCACGATTAATCAATAGGTTTTTCAATTTATATTTTAACTTAAGTTAGAAGATTAAATTATAGGAAATCAAGGATAATAGTGATTTTTTATCAAATTTCATATGATATATTATTCCGTTTTAATCTTTGAAGAATTTCATCATTTAATATTAATAAGATCAAACATATTTGTAAAAAAAATTCATGATTATCTTTATTATGTTCCTCAAAATTTCAAGATCAAATATAATTTTAATTTTATGAGATAAAAAAAATTATTTTCAAGAGACATGTCATTGTACTAAGTTTTAAAGGAGAGAACCTACCCATAGGTATTCACTCATTTGAAAGTTTGATACCATACAGTATGGATACTACCAGTGATACCAATGATTAGTAAGTCACATTGGGTACTAACCGTGTAAACATTTTCTTATGTCTTGTTCTTTATTTCATTCTGTCATTTATAAGAGAATAAAGAAGTAGTCACCAAGCATAATTTTTTTATCTTAATTCTTTAACCAGTGTTAAAGGTTTTCAATGGGTTTAATAAAATATTTAATAAGATAAAATCACTAATTATACCATCCAATTATTAGTGATTCAAAAATATAGGGAAATATAGGTTTTGTGGCTATCATAAAATCCCAATCCATTTTACAATTATCATTATTGAATAGAATATAGTACCTTTGGAATCCATAAACCGTTGGGTGAGTTAGACCACACAAATCCAGATAAACCATATCCAAAAAAGTATTTTAAAATTTATATTCTTAAACTTTTACATATTTTTTTATGATTTTAACTGCTTTTAAATCTTCGGTTCTATATCCCTAATATCACCTCATCATTGGAACATTTTTTTGCAGTCATACACTATTAATTCCTACAGTGAGTATTTATTGATATAAAGAAAAATACATTAGTGCCATAATATATTTTATTTATTATTTAATAGGAAACAAGAGTCTTCTAGGTCAAGTATTGGATAAATATTACCTCTTGTTCTCATTCTATAGAAAACTAAATGTCACTCTATTTCTTTAATAGTTCATCTTTTCCTAGTAATGTTTACAACATTAGAAAAGTCACAAAGTTGAATCATTCTATAAAAAATATGCATCAAGTCTTAAACATAGATCACACCAGTATTTCTTTAGTCATTGTCACTAATATTGTCTTTTCAAGTTTCTTTTATTTAAAGTACACCATTTGTAATGACCCAAGATTTTTAAATTATTTTTGTTTCCTGATAAAATGTTTCTTCTAGAAAACAAATTAAAATTCTAAACATTAAAAATAGAAAACTAATATTAAATAGAAAAATACCAAATAAGAAAATATTGATTTTTTAAATCCATTAGAACCAATGACCCCACAACCAACACTATTGAAATAAATCAAAATATTAGTAATCAAATTAAAATCATAAAATATTAAAATATGGAACCTTGGGGTAAATAGTATTGAATTTTTAGTGAAATAAGGATGTTGTGTTTATAGAGTATAAAGGGACATGTGACTCTCATGTTTTTGACTGCTATATGACTGTTGGTAAAATATATCAATTGGACAATTTGACCATTGGGAACTATAACCATTGGAAATAATTTTAATATTATAATTTGTAATTATAAGTAGTAATGAAAAAGGATAATTAATATAGAAAGGATAAGTGTTGGCATCAACCAGTAGATTCATGTAATTTGAAGCCTATTTGTAAGAACATGGGGGAGAGGTAGTGTCACTAGGGTTCCCCTTGAATAAGCCCAATCTGAGATTCAACAAGTGAAATTAGGATGAAATCATCAATGGTATAAGTTCAAGTTAGTGGAAATTACCACCTGGTTGATGTTAGCCGAGAAACCCCATGAATCTATCACCATGACACTCTATACCTTGAGGTCATACATGGGTGTTTTAAGGAGTTATGTATCCCTTGAATTGTTACTTAAAGTGTAATTTCTTTGTATAAATAATTTTTTTATTTTATCAATTCCATTTTAGGAATAATTTTACATAATAAAATATCTATTTATGTGAGATGAATTTGATAAATTGATATTTATAAATAAATAGATTTTTTAGAAAAGATATAAATTTTTATAAGATAAGTTATTCTGAATAGTATTTATTTTAATTAAATAGTATTCTAAAACACACTTATTTAAATATATATAATAGAATAATTTTATAATGTCCTAGGAAATTTTTATAAGTGTCGGAAATATTTTCTTCCATAAAAACTTTTATTTTGTTTAATAAATAAATATTTTCATATTTAAAAGATTAAATTATCATATTTATAAATTTTTATTATAAAATAAAGATCATATTTGAAATCATCACATCCAAATTAGGTTAGGGTGAATTTATGAGAATTTTCTAATATACTTTAATTTTTCTGTGAATAGTAAAAATACAGTTTTAGGTTTTCAGTATGTTTAAAAAAACAAATATTTATGTCATAATGGTAATTAATTAAGTACAATACCCAACCTAAAATATATTATTTTATTAATATTAAGTATTTTAATAGATTTTAATCAATTTAAAAAACCTAAAAGTGACTTTACTAAGTATAAACTAGAAACATTGACTTTAAAAATAGTACTTTGTGAACACTTTACTTCTCCATACCAAAATAATTAATAATAAATGATTATAATTTCTAGTGGGTTAAAATAACTTAAAATGTGTCCAAAATTTTTAAAACTTTGAGCAAAAAACACGGGTATGGTGATTATTTTTCTTTTTTCAAAACCTATTTTTTTGAGGCCTATATTTTGAAATTATTAAACAATCCCCCCAATTTTCTAAAAATACTCACCCAGTTTTATATTTAAATTCACTCTCAATCCATACTCCAAAAATTTATATTCTTTTTTTTTCATACCAAGGAGTCCCAAAATGTTTCCTTAATCCTCTACGGTTCCATTCCTTATGATATATGAGTAACTATTCAAGGTAAAAGAATTATCCTTTCTTTATCTTCAATTCAAAAAAATTGTACATGTCTTATAAATGTTATGGTAACTAAATTTTATTACCATTTTTATCATAACCATACTGCCAAAATATGATTTATAAATGGGATAACCTTGTACCCACTCATTTAAACCTTTTTAAAACCACATTTTATACCTGTTATGCTATCGAAATTACTTCTCAAATTTCTCTGCCCACAGAAGAAATCATCATTTATTTTCTATTTGTGAATACCCAAACATATTTATTTTATATATGAAATAACCTTCATGTAAAAATGATTTATTTTATTCATGTACTTACATATAAGAAACCCACATTTCCTTTTTGTGGGCTAAAAATGACGTAATGATCATTAATTTAAGCACTTTTGAAATGCCATGATTATGATAAGATACATATTCATTATTTTCCATGGGTTATTAATGAAATTATTGATTATGATCTATGTGGCTTGAATTTATTAATACATATGAAGAGATTTCCTAGACATCTCTCCAATGCATTTACACTCCCGGGGATATGTTTGGTTAATCACATGGTTTTCATGAACCATTATAAAGGATTTGTAGAAAATATAATTATTATTAAAGAAAACCATATTTAATCATGATGTTCTAAGAAATTAAATTCCCTTATAATTATAATTATTTTAAAAAGAAACACATTTGTCAAAAATGTTTTTTTATTTTATTAAATGGTGTAAAATAGGAGGAACTTCGTAAATGATTAGCACAATGGAGGATGTGATGATGACCATCCAATGGAATCCAGAATGGAAAACTTCATGAGAATGATGAATCATATATCTCAAGTTATGAATAATAACTTGAATCAATCTGAGCAGAAATATTCACCTAAAAGGGAACAACAAGTCATTGATTCCTTTATGTATTAACAACCACCTTTTTTAGTAGATCTTGCTACACATTGATTATTGAATAATGTATTAAATGTATAGAAGAGATCTTTTCTTGTACTACTCTATTTATAGTAAGAGGAAGTCACCCTAATAGCATACCGCTTAGATGGGGAATATAATCAGTGATTTTAACTAATTAAAAACATACATCCAAGAAGGGATATCGATTCTATGGAGTGGTAAGAGTTTAAGGGAATCATTTTCAAAAAATATCTTACCCATTAGATATGAAAAAATGGAGAAGCAATTACTCAAACTGATGTAGAAGGAAAATTAATCTGTAAGAATCTATGATATGAACTTTAGAATACTTTCTCGATAAACCTATATCTTTTTCCTGAATCCATAGTGAAAGTTTGAGAGGTTCTTTAATGTATTAGGACCCTATATGCAGAAAAATTTGGAAAATTGAGACTATGACAGCTATGAGGAGATATTGAAGAGTGGTATGAAGGTTGATTTGGTGTTAGGGGATATATAGTGGTCACATAGGTCGAATTAAAATAATGGAGATAAAGATCCAAACTCAGGGAGTATCATTGATCACAAAAGAGGATGAAAGAAAGTGAAACATACCACATGAAACAAAATTAGGGAGAAGAATTCAGGGAACTACTAGATTGGGAGTGGAAAATGATAAAAGTGTTGAAGAGATGGAAATGTATCTCAAAACTATCATGGTGAGGTGAAGCCTCAACTTCTCCACACTAACGGTGAAAAGAAGATGGTGTAGGCGCAAACTGAAGTTCAATTCATCAAGTTTGGACAACTTGGGAACTTTTCCAATCACATTTCAAATCATAAGATAATGGAGGGAAATCACCCTTAACCTCACCATAAGATAAGTGATAAAGGTTGGTCATTTTCTATCACAAAATCCAAACTAGATGATCCAAATGATGTTTTGGAAGTTACACTCATTTTTTCTATAAATCAAGCAAGTAATTTTTTTTATTCCAGTTCTATTATTTCCATTATTACCTCCATGTTTGAAAAGAATATAGAATCAAAGACCGATATACTATATGTAGAGTTATCAGTCAAGACTCATATAGGTATTATCCAAGAATAACTCCAGTATTGAATTTGAAGAGAACAATATCATAAAAAATATAGTAGTCTTTCCTATGGTGGACTTCGAAACTATACTAGGGATGGACTGGATCTCAAAGTATAATTATAATATCTATTTTATAAGTAAGGAAATATCAATTGTTTGGAATGGGAATCCTATAGTTATTTTAAACGGTGATATATACTGACTTGAACTTCATCTAGAAGCACGCCCCATAGCCTTAATTATAGAGATGATCAGAGAACTGAGAGAATGGAAATAAAGTATAAGGTTATTAAATATACCCATCATTTTGGAATACATTGATGTATTTACTAAGGAGTTACATGGACCTCCCCTAGAAAGCATGGTAGAGTTTTCCATTAAAATCACACATGGATCGAATATGATATCGAAGACCCCGTATGGAATGGAAAATGTGAAGCTGGATTAATTAAATAAAAAACATCAAGATCTTTTAGTTATGTGATCTATATGACTAAGTGTGTCTACTTGTAAAGAACATGTTATATTTGTAAATAATAAGGATGGATTAATTCATCTATGTATTGGTTATAGAGAAATTAATGTGATCATAGTGAAGAAAAAGTTCCAACTTCTAAGGAATGATGATTTATTTTGCCGTATTCCCGGAGCTCAATACTTCTCAATGATTGATCTTTGATCCGGCTATTATCAATTGAGTGTGAAGAAAAAAGATATTGCAAAAACTACATTCGAAAAAATATATAAGAATTATGATATTGTTTTTATGCCCTTAGGATTGACTAATACTCTTATATTTATGTATTTGATGTATACAGTATTTAAGGAATGCCTTGATAAGTATTTGGTCGTTTTTATTGATGATATTTAGATATATTTAAAAATTAACGAGGATAAAGAGGATCATATAAAGGTTATATTGAAAAATATGAGGAAGGAGGGGATATTTGGAAAATTCATCAAATGTGAATTTCAATTAAACCTAGTTGCATTCTTGGGGAACATTATTACCAATGAAGGAATCTCAATTGACCCTATCAAGATAATGGTTATGGAGAAGTGTCCACACCCTACAATAGTAACTGTGATTAGTAGTATCCTTGGTTTAGCAAGAAATTATAGGATATTTTTGAAAAAAATTCATGAATTTCTAATCCACTAACCATGTTTACTCAAAAAGGAGAAATGTTCATTTGGAAAAATGATTGTGAAGAGTTTATCTAAGAACCGAAGTCGTGATTGGTTACGAAACGTATGCTATCTCTACCCTCTATCAGATTAGGATTCATTATTTATATTGGTGAATATATTAAAGTGTTTGGGTTCATACTCATGAAAAATGAAAGATCTACGGCTTATGTATCTCAAAAATTATATCATCATGACCAAAATTATCTTACCCATGACCTGGGGATAGCTGTAGTTATATTTTCTCTAAAAATATGGAGGCACAATATTCATGGGGAGAAATGTGATATATACACAGACCTCCAATCTTTGAACTTTATGTTCACACAAAATTAATTTAAAATGAGATGAAGGACATGGTTGGAACATCTTAAACACCATGACTATGCAATTCATTGTCACCTCATTAGAGCAAACAAAGTCACTGATACATTATATAAGAAAGAACATATTGTGATGAAAATGATGAGGATTCAAGGAGATCCATTAATCAAGTATCTAGTAAGGCTAGAAATGGGAATCATTAGGGAAAGGAAAACATTAATCTTATCCTAGATTATTTATCCACCATCATTACTTGAGAAGATCAAGAAAGATCGAAGAGAATATCCTTTGTTACAAAATGAGATAAAGGTTATGAATAATGGGAATTTTTGTGTATTAAATATTGACCATGAATGTGTAATGAAATTTCATACAAGGAAATGTGTTTCATATATCCCGAAGACAAAGAAGGACCTAATCGATGAAGCTCATGGATCTATGTTCTCCACACATCTTAGAGGCAGTAAAATTTATATGGAACTTCATGATCATTATTGGTGGGATTATATCAAAATATATATTGATAACTATACTGTAAGGTGCTTGGTATCTCAACAAGTTGAGGTGAAGATAAAAAATCTTAAAGGGGTATTACAACCACTACCCATACAAATGTGGAAGTGGGATAATATTACAACGGACTTTGTCATTGGTCTCCCAAGAACTTCCAAAGGGACCAATTAGATATGGGTTATAGTGGATTGACTCACCAAGATTCCCCATTTTATGGCTATTAATAAAGATTTATCTCTTGACCAAATTGCTAAGATATACGTTAAGGAATTGGTAAGTCTGTTTGGGTTTTCACTTTGTATAATTTTTAATCATGATAAAACGTTCACATCTAAATTCTGGATAAGTATTCCACATGAATTGAATAATTAACTGAATTTAAGTATGAACAATCAACCATAAAATTATTTAAAATATAAAAGTACTATTCAAACACTCACAGACTTTCTGAGAACATGCTAAATGGAATTTAAAGGTTGATGAGATCAACACCTCCCATTAGTTTTATTGTCATACAAAACAACTTCCACATGAGTATTCAAATTGAACCCTACAAAGATTGACATTGGAAGTAATGTAGAACTATTCATTTTTTAGATAAATTTGGTGAGATAAATATGATTTGGCATGATCTTGTTAGTGAGATAACAGAAAAGGTTCATGTCATCCAACAACACATAAAAACTGCTCAGAGTCAATATAATAACTACACTAACAGCCATCGAAGGGACTTTTTTTTGATGTAATTAAAAAAGTTTTCCTTATAATATCACCATGAAAGAGAGTTATGCAGTGTGGGAAGAAATGAAATCTTAATCCCAGGTACATTGGCCTATATGAATTCCTTATCGTATAAGATATGTTGTCTATCATATAGAACTTACACCAAATATAGCTCAAGTTCATGTTGTATTCCATGTATCTCTCTTGAGGAAGTAAATCAATGATCCCCCACATGTACTGATTCTGGAGGTGGTACAAATAGAACATGAACTCTCTTATGAGGATCATTCAGTAGTGATACTGGAATATAGAGAGAGTATTCTATTCAACAGGACTACCCACTGTGTCAAGGTGTTGATGAGGAACCATAAGTATAGAAAGGAAACATGAGAACCAGAGGAGACAATGAATCAAAAGTGCTCTCACATTTTCCCAACCAAGAATATGATTTGAAAATTTGGGGATGAAATTTCTAAATGGGGAAAGAATGTAAAGACCCAATATTGTAAAATTATTTTTGTTTCCAAGTGAAATGTTTGTTAGCTATGAAAAAAATTAAAATATCAAACATTACAACTAGACAAAAAATATAAAACAGAAAAAAGAAATAATTGGAAACTATGGATTTCTCAAATCTGTTAGAATCATCACTCCCATGAATAAAACTATAGAAATAAAACGAAATATTAGTAAACTAATCCACTTATTAGGAAATTAAAATATATAGACTTTGGGAGAAATGATATTGTATTTTTAGTGAAATAATATAGTGGTTTCAATATAGTATAAATGGGAATGTTACCATCTAGTTTTTGACAATTATAGGACCGTTGGTCAAATATGACTGATGATTAATATAACCATCGAAAATTTCACCATTGGGAACAATAACAATTGGTAATAATTTTAAAATTATAATTAGTATTTATAAGTAGTGATGACAAGGTATAATTAATGCAGATAGGATAAGCAAGTTGGCCTCAACCAGTAGAGTCATGTTGTCTCAAGTCCGTTTGTCAAAACATAGGAGGGAGGTAGTGTCCCTAGTTTTATCCATTAACCAAGACCAAGTCGATTTTTAATAAGTGAAGATATAATGAAATCATATATGGGATAAGGTAAATTTAGTTTAAATTACCACTAGGTAGATGTTATCCAATCCACCCCATAAATCTATCACCATCAGACACCTTACCCTTAGGTTGCTCACTGGTGTTATGAGGAGTTATTTGTGAAGGTTCTAGTCACTTAAAGTGTAATTAATTTGTATAAAAAATGTTTTTATTCTATAAATTCCATTTTAATAATAGTTTTTCTTTTTTAAATATATGTTTAATTTAGTTGAATTTGATAAATTGATTTTTTAGACATAAATTGTATTTTTTTGGGATGATATAAATTTTCATAAACTGAGTTATTTTGAATAATATTTATTTTAATGAAATATAATTTAAAAACACACTTGTTTAAAAATATATGATAAACTAATTTTATAATGTCATAAGAAATTTGTATAATTGTTAGAAATTTGATCACGCCTTAAAATTTTCTATTTTGCTTAATAAATAAGGATTTTTAAGTATAAACGTTAAAATTATCATATTTATAAATTTTTTATGATTAAATAAAAATATATTTTAAATAATCATGTTTAAATTAGGTTAGGTTGAATTCATGATAATTTTCTAAAATACTTTAATTTTTATGTGAATAGTAAAAATATAGTTTTGGAGTTTTTGTGTGTTTAATGAATTCTTTTTTTTTGGTCATAAGGATGTAATAGTTAATTAACCAAAATCCTTGACCTAAATTTTTTTATTTTATTATTTTTAGTTATTTTAATACATTTTAATAAATCTATAAAACCTATATGAGACTTTCTAAAGTATAAAATGAAAAATTTTACTTTAAAAAGTTTACTTTGTGGAAATTTACTTTTCAAAGCCAAAATAAGTAATTAAAAATTATGATCAATTTTTATGGGTAAAAATAACATAAAATGTGACCCAAATTACCCAAAAGATGATAAAAAACCATGGGTAAACCAATGGTTTATGTTTTTCCACAACCTAGTTTTCTATGACCTATACTTAGAAATTAGTAAATAATTCCTCATCTTTTTATATAAATACCCAACCATTTCTCTATTTAATTTCACTCAAAATACATCATCAATGAATTTATGGTGGTTTCATTATCCTAAGGATTCCCCTAAGGTTTTCTCAATCCCCCATGGTTTCATTCCTCATTATCTAGGAGTGACTCTTCAAGGTAAGGGAATTATCATTCCTTTCTCTTCAATTCAGGAACCTCTTTTTGTATATGTCTTATAAATTTCATGGTTACTCTCTTTTATTAGGATTTTTATCACACCCTTACTAAAAAATTATGTTTCATATATGGAATACCCTTGTCCTCTCTCATTTTACCCTTTTCCAAAACCACCTTTTATACCCTTCATGCTCCAGAATTTATTTCTAAAATTTCTCTCAACTTTAGAAATTATCTTTAATTTTATTTCTATAAATACCCAAACTTATTTCATTTCTAGAGGAAATAACTTATATATAAAATAATTATTTTTTATTTTTTCATTAGAAACACTCATTTCCTTTTCATGGTCTAAAAATGATGTCTAAGCACTTTTGCAATTTCTTGATTTTGATAAGAGTATAATTATTTATTCTCCATTGGTTATTAATGAAATGATTTATTATTATTTACATGGATCATATTAACTAATATATATGAATGGTTTAACTTTATATCACTCAAATTCATTGGGTAAATAATTTAATATCTACAGATGACATGTTTTATGATACCTTGGTGAATAACCTTGGTTATTTTAATTTATGACTCCTTGGTAAAATACCTTGGTGGTATGATTCAGAATGAATCAATTAAATGTTATAGAAAAATTTATATGTTATTTTTAATATTCATTATATTATTATATTCCTCATTATATCTTTTAAATCTATATTTTTATGCCTCATGTTCTTATTAATATTCATCAAGATCGCATGCTAAATGTTTCCCTTGTTTATTCCCTTACAAGGTCTCATGATGACCCCATTCCTTTGAAGTATGTCCCCATGTTATGAGATGCATAAAATGTAACTTATTATAAACCCATTAATAAGCCTTTAAAGTTTATTAGAAGAATATTTTATGTTTTCATGTATTAAGTTCCTGAATACCAAGAGACTAAACTTTTAAAGATCCCATATTTTTTGTAATTCCCCGACCCCAGTTACCCGGAGTCGGTGCATTATTACATAAAATTGGGATGATCACATGGAATCATGTACCGAAAGACCGATCAGTTTAGTATTCTTGGAAACATGATACATACACAAGTTCAACATTACTACTTGAAAATAAATACAATACTAATTTATTCTATTAGAAACATCCAATCCTACTAGATTATGCATGCAAGACACTCTTAACTAACTTCTTCATATCCTGGGAAAATGAATCATAAGAAAGGGGTGAGGTCAAACACTCAGTAAGAGTACGCAATATAGTGGAATATAACATAAAAATTGGGTATGGTAAATAATTGAAAACACATGCCTTTACAAATAATAAACATAAAAAATTTATGACAGGAATATGAGTTGAGTAAATAATGCCATAATAAAACATAATCATGAGTATTATACGAGTCAAATAGATACATGAACCTTCAATATTATTTTCATAATGAGGGAATGTATAATGATGGACATTCTGAAACATCTTGGCAAGGCCTCGACCAAGACGTCTAAAAATGATTTAGGCCTCAGCCGAAACCATATATAAAATTGGGAAAGGCCTTAAACAATTCCACATCTAATTGTCTGATGATACCTACCAATGCATTGAGGAGAAATATTGGGCTCCACCCGTCACATACTAAGTCTAATGCATTACTCATATGAAAAGGTTTAAACGTAACATATACATTCATATTAAAACTAGCATTAAAAATTTCAATACTTTAACCATAAACCATGAATTGTATAAAAATAACACATCCACATTCGAACATATCACAAAACCTTAAATAAATTTTTTTAATATTTTTATCATAATAAATCAACTTCAAACAAGTGTAAATTTTATCAATGGATGTTGACATAGATGAAATCAAAATTTTTTAAGAGAAATATATCTTTCTATTTTGAAATAATTTACGAGTCAAATAATTATAAAAGAAAACATTTATTTTAAAAATATTCTTATAACCTTGTATGGGAAGCTTCGACGATGTTATAATGGCGGAAAATAGCCACACCTTCTGTATAAGTTAAAAAAAACATCCTTAACTTAATTTTTTCGAAATGGCCATGAAGTACCTTGTTTGAAAAATGATGGAAAGATTACTTTCAAAACATATAAGGTCAAATAATGGTATAAATGACATTAAACCACAGTCTAGTAAATAGTAAAAATGTTTGGAAATAAATTTTTAATAAAACAAAGATGTGGATGATAAATAGGTCGCAGAAGATACTTGTTTAAAAACAACCTCGGATAATAAAGAGATTGTGAGATTAACCCTTACCTAGTACTTTTACTTGGTCAAGGGTTCAGTAAACTCATGTATAATAGTTAAATAATTGTTATTAAATTATACAAGAACCATATACATAAATATGATATCATATATGATCTTTTAATATTGTTTTGATAATAAAATTTTAGTATTATGGTCATTTCCGGTGTTAACTGATTCGTTTTCCTTTATATGTTTTGTGAAATAAGTCGTGATTGTTATGGATAAGATGTATTTGATTCATATCCATAATTATATTAAGTTACTAAACATTATTTTAAATCATCAAATGAAAATTATTCTTTAATTGTTACGATGGGGAGATGAATCACATCGCGTTCGTGGAGACGGTAATCCATACGTAAGCACGAGCAAAAATATCATTCTTTTGATATTAAAATAGTATGCAAATAGATTTTATATCATATATACAGAATCATTAACATGTTATATTTATTATTTACATAAGTTATACATCATTATTATATCCATCCAACAAAAATCATATATTGAATAACAAGTACACCACGGCAGGGAGACGGTAAGACATACGTATGCACGTATGGTGACTTTGTCATTCATATGATGGATAGAATAATGAATATGGTTATAACATTTTTATAGTAAAATCATAGTATATATACTATACTGGTGTTATTATTTTATAGTGGAAACAATAGAGAAAGAGGAAGATGAAGAAGAAAAAGAACATGAAAGAGGTGATGAAATATTTGCCTCTTCTTCAGGTTATTACTTTTGATTTGATCAAAAGGGCTCCTTAGGTTGGATTTATGATCAAAATAAGGCCTCTAGTTTAATATGAGAGAAATTAGGAGGATACTTGGGTAGGGTTTGGATGAGCCAAATGTCTTTGGAGGTGTGATTTTGAGATAAGGGGAAGTTCCCTTTTTTAAGAGAGGTGAGGGGCACCTTAGAAAAAGATTGAAATTTTATTTTATAATAAAATCATTTTATGTTTATAATGTATACAAAATAATTTATTTTGTGAATAAGGTAGGGATGGGTCTAAAAAATCTCAACCTATAGGTTTTAGACGGGTTCAGGTCAACATATTAACCTTATCTTTTAGATTTAACTCGTAGTTAAATTGTTTACCTTTTATCTTGTATTCTTTTATTATTATAATAATTTGATAATAAACTTACTATAAAATTCCAAGAGAACATACAGTGGTTCATTAATTATATATATATCATTATATAAGTTCTTTGGTATAAAATTGTAATTTAAGGACTATTTGATAATTTAATAATATAATAGTTTTTTTAAAAACTCATTTATTTCAATTTTGACACTATTTATTATTTGGTTTTTGTGAAATTCATCACAACTTGATTACTTCGAAAACAATACATTGAATTAATCTAAACATGTCATATACACCTAGAAAATTCTTGGATGTCATAAAAACTTTGAAATTATGTTTATTTTAATATTTATAATACCATTTATTTGATTCTTTCATTAATAAGGTAATTACTGCATCATCATTGTGTCATAAATAAATTTAATTATTTAGTCTCTAAAAAGTACAAATAAAAAAAATTATGTAGGAAATAATTTTATATTTCTAATGATTATTTATAGTCGAAACGACAACTTATATAACCCAATGTAAAAAATTGTTTTACTAAACGATTTATGTTTATGTCATGTTTGTCTTTACATTAAATTAATTAATAAAAAGTGTAATTATCACTCTCAAGTTTCTCCATGGGGTTGAAAAATCGACCCAAGGATGCCCATGGTCGTACATTTATCAACCAATAAGAATATAACACATTTTGGGGTAATTTAATATTATTAAAATATTATTTTTTACCCTTATTTACCTGATTATCCCTTCAACCATGGTAAATAAAATATTTACCGAAATAATTATTCACATTGTATAAAAATAAAAGTTAACTATTTAAAAAATTTGGACCTCCTGATTCCAAATATAGAATCCATTTTTACAAATTCAAAACATAGAAGTGGCAGAAATTAATTTAAAATTAATTCTCATTGTCAAAACAAAAAGCCTTTTTTAAGAAACAATAATTATTCAATGATTGACACTTGTTTATGTGCAGTTTAAATGTGAAATTACATACAATGACCTAAATTAAATTAAACGATAAAAATATAGTCAAATGATATTTTAAAACCACTCAATTGTATAATTTTACTCTATAAATTATTTCGATTAAAAAAGTTTTTCTTAATTAAAATTTAGTATTTTTCACTATTCATTAAAATTTGAAAGTTTTCATAAAAGTACCAAAAATACTCCTTAAGCTAATTTAGATATTCCAAATTGAAAAATGAATTCCATATTGAAAAATATAATTTATAGAATTTCAAAAGGTGGGTATTACTATTCATAACAGCTAGTTAGATTGGTCGCAGTGTGTTAGAATCTCGAAGTTGAGTACAATGAAAGTTATTGCATTATTCAAAGGGTAACATACCGTAGAAGCTTGGGGTGCTACATTCTTCCCTCCTTTAAAAAATTTCATTCTCAAAATTTATATAATACTACCTCACAAAATGATTTGAGTGGTTCTTCATCATAAGTTCGTCGGGTTCCCATGTTGCCTCTTCTATCTTATGGTTTCTCCATAGAACTTTATTAGATGAGTTTTCCAGTATCTCAACACATGTTCTGTGGTTTCAAGCATCTTGATAAGATCTTCACAATAAGATAGATCAGGTTCCAGTTAAATTTCCTCATAGGTGAGTACATGTTTTGGGTCAGGCATGTACTTTCTCAATAGTGATATGTGGAACACATCGTGAACTTTGGAGAGACTTGGTTGTATTGCCAAACGATAAGATACAACCCCAATTCATTCTAGAATTTTGAAAGGTCTGTTGTACCTGGGACATAATTTACCTTTCTTACCGAGTCATATAACTTCCTTCCATGGAGATACCTTTAAGAAAACATGATCTCCTACCTGAAATTCGAAATCCTTCCTTTGGTTATCAGCAGAGCTCTTCTACCTACTTTGAGTTTCTTTGATATGGGTTGGGATTACCTTCACCATTTCCATCGTTTCCTCAATAAATTCCAGGCCTATGAGTTTTGTTTCACCAATATCATCCCAACAAGTTGGTGTGAAACATCTCTTCCCATATAATGATTCATATGGCACTATTTGAATAGTTGAATGGAAACCATTGTTATAGGAAAATTCTACCAGAGGTAAATACTGATCCCACATACATTGAAAGTCAAGAGAGCAAGATCTCAACAGGTATTCAAAGGTTTGAATATTCTGTTATGATTGTCCATCAGTTTGAGGGTGGTAGGCAGTGCTCAAACGAAGTTCAGTATCCAAGGATTTTTAAATACTCTTCCATAATCTTTATTTAAAATGAGGATTACAATCAGAAACAATCGATAGGGGTACTCCATGAAGTCTTACAACTTCATTAATATATAGTCTTTCTAGACGTTCAAGTGGTAAATCTTCTCTTATAGTAAGAAAATGTGCTGACTTGGTAAGACGATCTACAATGAACTATATTGCATCGTTCTTTCTAGGTGTCTTTAGTAGCCCAATGACAAAGTCCATCATAATATTATGCAATTTCCACTCAGGTATGGGAAGAGGTTTCATGACTCCTCTAGGATGTTGCCTTCCAGCTTTCACTTGTTGACAAACTATAAATCTTGACACTAAATCAGCAATCTCCCTCTTCATGTTGTCCCACCAAAAACGTTCCTTCAAATCTCTATACATCTTGATACTCCCAGGGTGTATAGACAAATTAGAACTATGAGAATCATCCAACAATTCCTTTTTTAGATCAGGTATATCGGGAACACAAAGTCTCTTCCCAAATTTCAAAATTCCATCTTCATATACGAAGTCACTCAATCTCTCATCATTTACAGCTTTAATATTCTTTTAAAACTCCTCATCATTAGTCTGAAAACTTTTTATCCTTTTTAGTGAAGATGGTTTAGCAGCCATTTTAAAAAGTATTGACGTTTCACCTTCCATGGTTATTCCCATATCCATCTTTACTAGATCCATGAAAATAGGATCCCTTTCAACTCTCATCTTGTTCAAAACTCTGCGATCCTTTCAACTCAAAGCATCTTCCACCTTATTTTCCTTCCCTGGGGGGGGGGGGGGGGGTAGAGTATAGAGAAATCATAATCCTTGAGTAGTTAAATCCATCTCCTTTTCCCCATGTTGAGTTTTTTAGTGATAAAATATACTTTAAACTCTTGTAATTAGTATAAATATCACATTTTTACCATAGAGATAGTGTATCCATATATTTATAGAAAAGATTACTTCTTCTAACTCAAGATCATGAGTGATATAGTTTTTCTCACGAATTTTTAGCTGTCATGATGCATATGAAATAATTCTATCATTAAGGATAAAACCAAGTCCCTTATTTGATGTTTCACAATAAATGACAAACCCATCGTTCCCTGATTGTTGAGACAAGATCAGAGTGTTGACTAATATTCTATTTAGTTCTTTAAAACATTCTTCACAGTCTTTTTTCTGAATCAAATTTAACCCCTTTACATGTGAGGTTCGTTAATGGGTTATCCAACCAGGAAAAATTCTGGATGAAACATCGATAATAACCTGCTAAACCAATAAAATTGTGTACATCAGTTATTCTCGTCGGTGCTGACCATTCTTGGATTTCCTTGGTCTTTGAAGGATAGAAATAGATTCCATCTTTAGAGAAAATATGGCCAAAAAAAATAAATCTCTTTAAGACATAATTCACACTTGCTAAACTACCCATATAATTCATTACTTTTGAGGGGCTTCATAATAGTACACAAGTGATTCTCAGGATCTTTGTAGTTTTTTAAGTATACCAAAATATCATCAATAAATACAACTACAAAGTCATCAAGATATTCCTTGAATACTATTTTTATTAAATCCATGAAGACAAAGGGTGCATTAGTCAATCCTAAAGGCATTACTATAAATTCGTAATTCTCGTACTGGGTTCAAAATGCTGTTTTTGGAATGTCTTCCTTCTTCACAGACAACTGATGACATCCATATCTAAGGTCAATATTTGAATAATATTGAGCTCCATGAAGTTAGTCGAATAAATCATCAATGCAAGTTAGGGGATACTTTTTCATTATTTTTATAGCATTGATCTCCCTATAGTCAATGCACAACCTCATAGATCCATCATTCTTCTTAACAAATAGGACAGGGGATCCCCATGGAAAAACACTAGGGCGAATAAATCCCTTATTACTCAATTCCTCTAGTTGTTTATTTAGTTCCACTAATTACATAGTGGCCATTCTATAAGGTGTCTTCGATATGGTCCTTAAACCAGGAATTGAATCAATTGAAAAATCAATTTCTCGTTCTGGTGGATGTCCATGTTAATCCTCTTGAAACATATCAACATATTATTTCACAATAGGTAATTCCTCTATTCGAAAATTATTTTCCTCACCCATAGTTATTTCATTCCCTTCTACCACAATAATTGAATTCAGTATAGCTACTGGGGGTGGGACTAGATAAAATTCTGGTGGTAAAGTTTCTGCTCTAAATATAAGGTACTCATTATCATCATAGAGAATTGTTACCTCCTTCTTATAATAAATCCGTACGTACACACGAGCAACAATATCATTCTTTTGATATTAAAATCATATGTAAATAGATGTTATATAATATATATATATAATAATTAACATGTTATATTTATTATTTACAATAGTTATACATCATTATTACACCCATCCAAAAAATAATAATGTATTCTATAACAACTACACCATAACATGGAGGCAGTATGTCGTACGTACACACGTATGGTGATTTTTTCATTCATATGATGGATAGAATAATGAATATGGTTGTACCATTTTTATAATAACATCAAAATATATAGAATATGTTGGAGTTATTATTTTTAAATGGAAACAACAAAGAAAGAGGAAGTGTAAGAATAATAAGAACTTGAAAGAGGAGATGAAATATTTACCTTTTCTTCAGGTTCTTCCTTTTGATTTGATCAAAAGGGATCCTAAGGTTGGATTTCTGAGGAAACTAAGGCCTCTAAGTTGAAGTGAGGGAAATTAGGATGATATTTTGTAGGGTTTGGCTGAGCCAAATGGCTTTGGAGGTGTGATTTTGAGAGAATGGGAACTTCCATTTTATAAGAGTGGTGAGGGGTACCTTAAGAAAAGATTGAAATATTATTTTATAATAAAATCATTTTCAGTTTCTAATGGCTTCAAAATGATTTATTTCGAGGATAAGGTGGGTATGGGTCGAAAATATCTCATCAAATAGGTTTTATACAGGTTTGGGTCACCATATTGACCTTATATTTTAGATTTAATTCTTAGTTAATTAGTTTAACTCTTACCATATATTCTTGTATTATTATAATAATTGGTTAATAAACTTAATATAAAATTCCAAGAAAACTAAAAGTGGTTAATTAATGACACACCTATAATTATATAAGTTCTTTGGTAGAACCTTATATTTCTAGGCTATTATATAATTTAATAATATAATATTTGTTTTAAAAACTCATTTATGTCAATTTTGACACTATTTAGTATTTTGTTTTTCAGAAAGTCATCACAACTTGATTACTTAAAAAAAATTTAATCAACCCCAACATGTCATATTAACCTTTAAAATTCGTGGATGTTATCAAAACCATTGAAATTTCAATTATTTTAATATTTATAATACCATTTATTTGATTCTTTCATTAATAAGGCAATTACTGCATCATCATTGTTTCATAAATAAATTTAATTATTTAATGTATAAAAATTATAAATAAAATAAAATTATGTAGGGAATATTTTATCTTTCTAATGAGTATTTATATTTGAAAGGATAACTTATATAACCCCATGTGAAAATTGTTTTACTAAAAGATATATGTTTTTGTCATTTTTGTCTTTACATTAAATTAATTAATATAAAGTGTCATTATCACTATTAAGTGGCTCCATGGGGTCCCCAAATCAACCCAAGGATGACCATGGTCATAAATGTATCCACCAATAGAAATAAGACATGTTTGGGTAATTTAATATTATTATAAGATTATTTAATTTACCCTTATTTACTGGATTTACCCTTTAACTATGGTAAATAAAATATTTATCGAAGTAATTATTCATAATGTCTAAAAATAAAAGTTATATATTAATACAATTTGGATCTGCTAATTCCAAATATGGAGTCTATTTTTCAAAATTCAAAACATAAAAGTGGCTGAAATGTATTTAAAATAAATTCCAATTGTCAAAACAAAAAGCATGTTTTTAAGAAGTAATAATTATCAAAAGATTTACACTTGTTTATGTCCAGTTTAAATGTGAAATTACATAAAATGACCTAAATTATATTAAATGTTAAAAATATAATCTAATGATACTTTAAAACTACTAAAATATATAATTTAACACTATATTATTTCGATTAAAAAAGTTGTTTTAAATTAAAATTTAGTATTTTTCACTATTCATAAAAAATTGAAAGTTTTTAGAAAAGTACCATAAATTCACCCTAAGATAAATTCGATATTCCAAATTAAAAAATGAAGTCCATTTTGAAAAATAAAATTTATAAAATTTCAAAAATTGGGTATTACTATTTATAACGGTTAGTTTGATTGGTCGTAGTGTGTTAGAAACTCGAAGTTGTGTACAATGCAAGCTATTGCATTATTCAAAGAGAAACATACCGTGGAAGCTTAGGGTGTTACATTTTGTTCCATATAATGAAACTTTTATGTAATAAAAATGTGGTATTCCATACCATTATTTGTTTACTGTATAATGAAATATTATTTTTATATGATATTTTCAATAAATTTATTATTTCATATTTTCTGAGAATAGAACCCACTATCAGGGATCAATGTTCCATGACCATAAATTTCTTTGAGAGTAACTTTAAACATATTTTATTTTTATTATTATTCTTTCACACCATGTTTTTTCTTATTTTTATTAGAGTAGTCTTTACAAAATCGTCTATACTATTGGAAATTTTTTTATCTTACTCAAATAAAAATAATTAATTCATAAATTAAATATTTTTATTTAAAATACTTTTTCAATCCCTTTATGAAAATTATTTATATTCTTTATTGAGAATTCATTAGTCTTCCAAATGAATAGTGTTTTGTGACCTTAACCAATATTGTAATAGAGACAACCATTTCACATAAAATCCTTAGAGAAGGAAATATTGATACCTCCTTTTATTTTATATATGTACTTAAGCATTCACCTTTCTCTTGGAAATAAATTATACTTTGATTAAATATCTAATTCTTCCATATAAAAGACACCTGGTTTATTATTGGTTTGATTTTTGGTATATCCCAAAATAACATTCTTCTTTGGTGAAAAACTTTTTTTTACTTTTGATATTATGCCACCTTGATTTATATTATAACCTAAACATTTTGTTCTTTAGTACTCTGATTTTTGTTGATTAATGAATTCCTCAAAATTACTTCTGGATTCTATATCTATTTGTTTACCCATATCATCGAATATTATTCAATTAATTTTTGAAATTTTCAATAATTCATGCCCTAATTTGTGTGTCTCATTTCATCATTCCACTTTATAATACCCACAATAAATTCATCTTTATAATAAAAAAATCATTTTGCACATTTTTTCATTTTTTTGGTCAAAATATCAGTGATACAATATTGTTCTTCAATTTTGAGTTTCAACACAAAAATTCTCTAAATATTCAAGTATTATATTTTTGGGTGATTCTATTTTTTTTTAAATACTTTATTATCATATTTTTATTATATACCTTTTATTATTTAAACATAAAATGTTCTATATTTTATGAAGCACATTATACATAAATATTTTCTAAGGTATCCTCAAATTCCAATTTGAAATAGACCATTCTTTCTTTTTCATCATGGTTTTCTTCATTGGAATCTTCTTATTCTAGTTTTTAAATTATAGAATCCCAATATTCACCTTTAGAGCCTTTAATTTCTTTAATTTATGAATCATTATAAAATTCCATTTTTTGAGAAATAAAGGGTTTTATTTTAAAATTTTACTCATAGAATATTTATTTTTTATTACTTTTCTGGAATGATTTACTCAGAGTTTTCTCTTCCTCTACATCATCTTGGTACTTTTCCAGACTCTAAGAATTTTTATGAGAAAGTTTTCACATAAAAAACATATAATTATAAGTTTCCCATTAAATTTTCCTTTTTCTATTATGATATTATAGGGTTATAATTAAATCAAAACTTGAACTTCTTTGTCTTTTCGATTATTATTTATATAGAGTTATTTTAATACTAAAATTAAATCTCCTTCATTTTGTTCTCATAAATTGGTATGTTTTCTTTCAACTTCATATCATATGTCAGGAATATGTGTTAAAGATCATCTTATGACAGAATCTTCAGATCTATCTATTCAATTATAGATAATTTTTAACGAAATGAGTGGATAATAATTACAATTTTTCATCTATAAGGTTCAAATATTTAATTACTTCACAGAGTAATTGCATTTATATTATATTTTTCATTTGTCTAATTTATCAATTTGAAAAAAAATCCATCGGAAATAAATTCAATACTTCAAGCATGTCATATATAATTCATATTTCCACCATACATTTTAAATCACCTTTATTGTTTTAATTTTTTAAACATATGGTTTGAGGATTTTTATGACAGACCATTCATTCCCACAATATTAGAAAGTGCACCTAGTAGTGCATAGAATACTTTAAAAACTATATTTTTAGTCACAGTAGACAACTCAAGATGGGTTTGAATTGAGTTTCCAATGAAATATTTTTTAAAATAATTTAAAAACTAAATCCAAAAATTTGATAAAAATGACCATTTCAAAAAATTTAGAAATATATAATTTTATTTTTGTAAAAGGTTCTTAAAAGAACTATCATAGTTATACTACATTAATTTGGATAATACATGAAATTTTGAAACCAATCTAATCATATCAATTATAGTTTATATAAAAACAGCTTAAGTTAACTATCATAGTATATTTTTATTTAACAAACTTAAATCAAGAACTAATTTGATTTGAAAATAAAGAAAACAAAACAGATAGAAAGAATAACAGAAATTTAATAAGTGGTTATATCACAAATAGAGACTCAATCCCCTCAACTTAGAAATCACCCACTGATTAGCAATTTATTATTAAATAAATAGATCAACAACATAGATTCAGTTTCACAAACAATAGTACACAAGGGTGTCTAAGAAACAATCTTATTCCATTGTTCTGAATGGGAAAATACAAAATTCCACATCACAAATGACCACTTCTGCAATTTTTTATTTGAATAAAAAAATTAATTTATGATACGATCGTGTAGATTCCAGTTTAATAAAGGCGACTTTGTTTTTACCAATAAACAAATAACATAAAACCACAGCTCAAACATAATACATAAACAGAAAGAGAAATAGTTAAAATAAAATAAAATTTAATGAAACTCAGATTCAAGTATATTCAATTATCCAATTCCCTTTTAATTTATCTTTGAAAGGATCTGGGATATGTTTCATATATGGTTTAGGAATACAATGTGTGTTGGAGATTTCTAAACAAGTCTTATTTTTAGTACAATTTGATGAGTATGATCCTCTATTACACTATGTAAGAGAATGTATTTGTAATATACTTCACACAATTTTATATTCTTATTAAAAATATATTTATCTGAAAGTAGATGTTTGAGAATAACCAATAGAGTAATAAATACATTTCTAATTAAATTATTGATTTAAAAACTAGCTATTGAAGATTTTCGAAACTACAATACTAAGTTATAAATGAAAATCTATCTTCACTTAAAACACAATTTTTGAGAAATAAAACTTGACACGGCTAATTGACATGTTTAGTTTATGTGTTAAGGTGTCACAGTTGTTTATTCCTTCATGCAGTCAGTTCATTTGATCTTGCAATAGGAATTTATCTTCATATAGTTACAATAATAATAAACATGTATAGTGTTTTAATTAATAAAAATTTACATTCTTTGAAAGGTAATTTTTTTTCTTCATGTGATATAAAGTTTTCTTTATGTGTTCAATTCAACAATTTTCATGGTAAGTCTTTTTTACACTAGGTACGTATATATTTATCTCATGGTTGGTTAATTGTACCTGTGGTAAGGTGATTATCAACACATGGTAGGCTCAAATAAAATTCATTGTAGGTTCATTAGTTTGATATAATTTGTCCAATGACTCATAATAGTTAAATTTTACATGTATATAGGTGAAATATAATGTGAGGTAAGATGATAATATCACTTGACCTTCACAGTTAGTTCAAAGTATTCAAGTGGTAAGGTCCATAAATATCCATTTTCAAAAGTTTTGGATATAAATTAAGATACTAAAAACATGAAAATCATCAATAACATTATAAAAAATATTTTAGATTATTATAATAAGAAGATGTTGGTCTAAGCCAACAATATCCCCCATTATTATTGATCACATGTCATGAAATTAAAATTAAAATGAACTGAATAAAAAACAATATATTTGGAGAGGATTTAATTAAATAGTTGTAAGATCTTGAAATTATGAAAAGTTTTATAATGAATTCCATTGGTTTTAATTTATCACTAATAAATATATTTCTCTTACTTTGGGGATTATCAAAAAGTGAGTAAGAATAATAGTATAAGAAATAAGTACAGAAACAAATGATAATAAAAGAAAATATTTCATAAATATATCAAAAATGATTACAAAAATTATTATAAAAAGGTATAAATATCCATTGTCAGGTATACTAGTCTGAATTCATGTCTAGTTTATCCATTTTATCAAAAGGAAGGATATGTTCCTTTTATTTGGAAGTAAAACATGGGAAGAGGTAGTGTGAGGAGAAGATGAGGAGGAAGGCTCAATAATGACCACACCTATGAAAATAGGTCTTATTTACTAAAATTTTTAAATAGGAGTAAGGATCAAAGGATATATGGTAGGGTAGGTAGTGGATAGAGAGAGGGGAAAAGGAATGGATAAAGGGGAAAGAAAAACATATTGATCAGTATAAATAAAATGTTCTATCAACTAGGAAAACTCATTGATATCTTGAGAACCATACGCTAAATCCTAAGGAAAATCATCTCCATTATGTATGAAATCAGCCAAAATTGGATTCGCAGACTTGAGATTTTCAACTTGTGTCATGAAAGCTTGAGTAAATGGTGGAATATTGAGATCTTAGGCATGAGTTATAAACATAACCTATAAATCATACTTTGAAAAGATGTAAATAATATAATAATAAATAGACTTTTTGATAATACAACTGTCTTAGAATAAATTTCTTGGCATCCTCTCGATCCAATGCCAAGGTTTTGGCAGCATGTGTTTGAAGACTATAAAAAAATAATTCATGGTACTTTTTTAACTCATTAAAATAATCTTCAACTCCACCTTAATTATTATTTTTATCTTTTTTAACAAAAAATTACTGAACTGGAGGAGCAGGAGGAGGCACATGATTAGTATAAAATACAAAAATCCTAAACCTTTGGTCTAACAGAATCATCATATCAGTTAGATGTTCCTAGAGAGAACCAACCTGAGCTCTCAAACATGAAATCTAATTATGCATCATTCTAATTATGAAATTAAATCCTTGATGAATTTGATAGATTATAGTTGTAATATCATCGGAAATGTCATATTTTTTAACATGTTGTGAGGAGTTTTCAAAATTGATAAAAAAATTCTTGAACATATCCATTATATCAGATTTAAACACATCCAAGTAATAATTAGTGACATAATAACTATATGGTATAAAGGTCTATGGATCATAAGATTATTGCCTACAATCTAACTCAATATCATCCTCCACTGATTTAGCTCTATTAACTCTAAAAATAGTAGAAACTTATTCGTTTTGAAAAACAGGAGCACCATCCTCAACATATTCACTATGAGAACTACTCTACTCAACTTCCTCACCAACCTTGGTGGGTATAGGACCAATGATATTGTAGAGAGTTTCATAAACCCAAGCTCTCGTAGAAGATACCTCAAGTCTATCTGGAGTTTCTATAATAGCAATAAGAGATCCATTTAGTGAAAAATGAGAAGAAGGGATGATAGGTCCACTATGTCTAGGTGAAATTCCCCCATCATCATATGAATAAGGATAATACAACCCAAAAATAAGAGATCATGTGGGCTTCTCCCCCTTACAGGGTGCACCTCGAATAAGTTTTCTTGGAGTACTTATAATCATGGATGATCCTTCCAAACTACATTCAATATAATAATCCGAGTCATCCAACCTTAGCATATAAACACTCATATAAACCTCTATGTCAACCATATAATCTAATATATGTTCTTCTTCATTTGATGGAAAGGGTAATGGAGATCAAGGATATTCAAAAGACATGGTAGGTGAAGCTTCCCTACTATCCTCATGAAAATCTCTTGCTACTTCCTCGAAATCCACCATTTGATCTTATTCATATACTTATTTCTCACTAATAAACACCTCATCATCCAAATACACACCAATCGAATAAAGTTAAAGACATGGATCCAAAATAAACCTAGTTCTAACCTGGCCCTTCATAGGATCAAAATTTTCACATATCTTTTGTAGGACAGCTACCCATTCCCTTTTCTAAGGGTTCTGATTTACCCTCACATACTTATAAATTTTCTATGTAAGGAATAGACAATATTAAAAGGAAATTATTTACATCCCATAAAAAAAATAAGACATTATTCTCTAACATGGCTGAAATAATATCTGGGTATGGAAAGGAACTAAATTTTGAAGCTGGCTTACACAACTCCACCATATGTATCATGAAACATCTATAAAAGTTGATCTAAACACCATTATTCATAAAAATCAAGAAAAACATATCCCAATGTTGTAGGATACTGAATTATCCTTTTTCTTATAAAACTTATTTGATGTATAAACTTAAAAAATAGCATGAATTCACCACTCAATTCAATAACCAATGGTATTTGAGGTGGTCCATTCCTAGTGAGTTCATATAAAGAATTATTAAAGTCAATGAATGAATTATTAATGAGATTTGAGCTATAGTAATATCCAAATTCACCTTTATGAGGTACACCAAAACACTTTGACCATTTCCTCGAGGAGAACTATAAAAATTCATTATTTATCCTTGATTTAATTGTATCCTCTTTATATCTTGGTAAGAAATAAAGGTGTAGATAAAATTATCAAATAAGATCTAAGTAGAAAGGATTATTATTCTATTTAAACCACACACCCTACCCCAGTTCCCTAAATATCATTCCAGACTAATTATTCACTCAATTTATACCAAAGTGCATTAATTTACTTTTTTGAGGGGAAAATGCGATCAAACATGTGCAGATTCTTTAGCTCTTATTTCATGCATGAGTTTGATTTTTATATCTTCAATTTATTCAAAGGAGGTGACTGAATATAAAAATTAGATTCTAACTTGTGTTTCATCCTCAAAATATTCTAGTTGGTTTGAGTTTAAAAGGATCCGATACGAGAGATAAAAAATAATGGTTCAGTCTGTAGAGAGAAAGAGGTTCAAGATAAGGGGAATCAATTCGATTGAAAGATTTCAAGAGGATAGAGAAGATCCATGGGAAAAGGGTATTGATTCATATTCAAATTCAAATATTATATAAATAATTTTGGGAATAAAATAATAATAAAATTTAATGAAATTCCTACAAACTATTTTCTTGAAAAATTATATCCAAACTGACATGGAAGGTCTGTTAAATGTGGATCTGTGAGACTAATTGTATAGTTGGAATGCTGATCATGACCTCACAGTTGGAACACTAACGACATGAATGAAAATTTCATATTAGGCATAATAAGTGTGTGAGATAATACTCATGATACATATGGTGACTACATGATTAAGTGTCCATGGAGGTATTTTGACCGCATGAACCAAAACTCATGGTTTTTATACTGCCCGTGAAAACATCACATCACAGTTACTTCCAAAAAAATCCAGAAAAAAAATGTTAAACTATTTAACATAATAATTAATAACTAAAGATAAATTAAAAAAATTATACATAATTTATCATTCCGAATTAATTTCTGATATAATTGATTCTCTCAATATTAAAGGGTTTCTTAAATATATTAATAAGTTGATGTTCAGTACCCATGAACTCAAGATTTATATAACCTTTATGAAAATTTTATCTGAAAAAAATATGTCATTTATCAATGTAATTTGTTTTTTAATGTGAGATAGAATTCCTAGAAATATTTATTGCATTATCATTATCAGAATTTATAAATAGATGTTAGAATTGATATTCATAGTCTCGTGAGGTATGTTTCATCTACAAAATATATGCACAAAAAAAACTTCATCTATATATCCAACTTCAATAGTTGATAATTCAACAGAATTATGTTTCATAACACACCATGAAACTATAGACTTTATCAAATAGTCACGAGTTCCAAAAGTTTATTTTCCATCTAACCTAGAACTACCATAATCAATCCGAAGAACTCACTAAATCAAATTATTTTCCTCTAGAATAAAAAAACCCTAAGTTGATTGTATTTTTTGGTATTTTAAAATTCTTTTCACATCCATTAAATGAGAATCTTTTAGATTTTAGTTAAAATGATCACACATACACACATTAGAAATTATATCGGTATCTCTAGTATGAAATTATTGTAAACATATAATCATACCCATACAAGTGGGATGAATAACTAGTGTTATAGTTTCCTCAAGATCCAGTTTATATATAGTATTCATGGGAGTATCAATACCTTTAGTGTTAGCCATACTAAAATGTTTTAAATTAACTTTAGTTTATTTTATTTATAACAATTCATGATTCATTCTGATAAATATGAAAACCAAGAAATAATTTATGTTCACTGATCAAACTCATTCCAATTCATTTTGCATTATTTTTTAAAACTCGCAGCATAAATAATGGTCTAAAGGTCTAATAATAATATCATCGACATATATTTGTATAGTAAAAAATCATTTGAAATTATTTGAGTCAATTAATTATGGCCATATCTCTCTTTAGGAAAACCTTTTAAAATAATAAAAAAGTTGATAATTTCATAACAAGTCCTTAATAACTATTTTAGACCATATAAGAATTTTTTAATTAAAAAACATGATTTAGAAAATGAGGGTATTAAAATTGAGAGGGTTGTTAAAAAAACGTCCTCCACTATATAACCATTTATGAATTCAATTTATACATCCATTTGATATAGTTTAAAAATAAAAATGTGTTTTGATATCTATGTAGCATCCTGATGGATTCAAGTAAAGATAATGGTTAAAAGGTTTACTCATAGTTAATTAATTATTTTTAACTATATCTTTTTGCAAAAAAAATATCATTATTTCTAAATGTTGTGTCCGACTCATTAACCTTGTTTCTAAACACCCAATCAGTGACAATAGTTGGTATTCATTGGGTCTTTCAACTTGTTTTAAAAAATTATGTCTTTAGGACTAATATAACACTTCTTTCATATCCATTACCAAGAATTAATCCATAACTACATCATTGATGTTCATAGATTTAGGTTGTGATAAGAAATCTTGAATTTCAACCTGATTCTAAGAGAAACTATAGTCTTAGTTCGTTTATCTAGGTCACCTACAACTGCATTTAAGTGATGATATCAATGATTCCTAACAACTCTAGGAATTGAAGTGGTTGAAACCTCTTTCTCATTTACAGGTTCAAGATATCGAATAGAACTATGGTAGTTCTTTATTATAGGTATAAAAAAATTGATGTCTAGATTGGAAATATCATATTCTATATTTTCTAAAGGGTTCTTAAACTCATGTGTATGTGTCTCATCAAATGTTATATGTATAAAGTATTCCTGAATATTGGTTATTTTATTAAACACCTTACATGATTTACTATTTTTATAATATCCATGGAATAATTTTTCATATCTCTTGGATGAAAAATTATCTAAATTTTATTTGGTACTAAGTATAAAGACTTTACAACCAAAAAAACCTAAAGTTATCATCTTTCAATTTTCTATTATTTTATAATTCATAAGGGGACATCTTTAAAATATATCGAATTAAAACTATATTAATTATATAGATATATGTGTTCATAGCTTCTTTCCAAAAATAGATAGGTAAATCATACTCATTGAGCATGGATTAGATAATTTCACGAAGGGTTCTATTTCTTATTTCTACAACATTACATCGCGGGGTTTGAGGATTAGAAAAGTTATGACTATAGAAATGTTGTGAGCATATGGATTCAAACTCTTTAATTTAATTCTCACATACACCATCACTTATTATGGTTTTAATTCAAATTTTACTAATATTTTCTACAGATTTATCATATTTAGAAAAATATAAAATAGTTTCACTTATATGAGAAAATAAAAAAATTGTATATATATTGGATAATCATCCTCTATAACATAGGAATAATGTTTTATTTCAAAAATAAAAACTATTAAAGGTACAAAACATTCCATGTGAATCAACTCTAAAGGTTTAAAAATTAAAACTTCTTTTTTTAGTTTCAAATAAATTTTTTGATTCTTTCCCTTTTGACAGGGATTATAAACTTTTTCTATTAGGAATTCAATCTTGGGTAGATTCTTGATTAATCATTTCCTTTTAATATTTATAAGAGATTTAATATTTAAATGGAATATTATTACAATATAAATACTATATTCTTTTTGAATAGATCTCAAATAATAAACATTCTAAGAAGATACACAATTGAAATCTACAACATTAATATTTTCACTTCCCATGGAAATAATAACTAAATCACTTTTTTTTATCAAAAACCATGAAATAATTATTTTTAAACTTTACATGAAACTAATAATCATATAATTGTGAAATTATAATAAGTTAATTTTAAACCTTCTATAAATAAAACATTATAAATTAAAAATGTATTAGAGTTACCAATTTGACCGAGCCTAATAATTTTCCCAATGGGATTGTCACCAAAAGTGATATGTCCACCTTCCACCATGATTAGGTTCTTAAAATATAAGTATTCCCATATTGTATGTCTAGAACATCCACCATCCAGATACCATAATTTAGTAGTGTAATTTTTTATAAAGGTTTATTACAAAATATATTTAAACAAAAAAATATTTTTCTACCCATATTTTCTTAGGTTAAGAGACATTAGTAATAAATGATTTTATAATCCATAATTTTCTTACTAGTTTCCTATAATCAGATCCTATACTTTCATAAATATAGTCTTTATTATGTCTATAATATTAAGAACTATTAACATATCTAGTAGAACTGGGACATTGAATAAATTTATTCTAATAGATTTTCCAATATCTAGGTTGGTAACCTATTCCTACAATGTACTTAAGAGTAGTCTATTTACTGAGTAACTGGGTAATGTTTTCTCTTCCCATTATAATAACTCTATATATTTATTTATATTCACATTAGATAATTTAAACTCATTATTTTCCATAATTAGTAGATTTTGTTTCATTATATATGGTAAGATTAGTTTTAAAGTGAGCAGACATTGCATGATACTTATTTAAACTTTTATATTTTTCTTTCAATTAATTGAATGTGTTTTGCTTCATATTACAATATTTAAATAGTTCATCACTAGAAATATTCTCATAATTTTTTTCAATCTAATCAGGACTATAAATATGTTCAAAAGATTCATGAAATACATTTAATGCCACATATTTCTTTTTCATGACACTTATTAGCTTTGTAATTTCTCACTT
This sequence comes from Viscum album, assembly GCA_963277665.1. NCBI lineage: Eukaryota > Viridiplantae > Streptophyta > Magnoliopsida > Santalales > Viscaceae > Viscum > Viscum album. The sequence continues at coordinate 2,005,246,468 of OY728138.1, forward strand.
CTATAATTGAGTCTAAATCACTTGATATATTTTTGGGGACACTAAAAAAATATTTAATATAATTTTTACATTTATTTCCATTTTGTTCATATTTATTCTTTTATTTTTTCCTGTGACAATATTATTTGATATATAATTTCCTCTAACATTCATAACATGTTACTTCATTGGCTGAAATATCATTTTTCCATTATTTTCTCTAATTCCCACTAATTTAATACATACCAGTATCGTTCTATTTCTTGAAAATTTTAATTTGTTTTGTATTACTTCTTGAAACATATAGCTAAATGATCTGAATCTTTATCCTTGTTTGATGGTGATTCCTTATCAGTTGTGCTTTCATCTATGACCTTCTTATTTTTATTTAGATTTAAAAGTCTTAAAGACTACTTACCCTCTATGAGCTTCATCCATTTCCTCTTAATTCATTTATAATTATTATTATTACATCATGATATTTTCATTTTTCTATTATTATATTAGTGTACTAATGTCACAATAGTCTCGGAGGGACACATATGTTCCTATCCATCAATCTGGTAAGAATTTGACAAGTCACGTTAATTGATTCTTATCAGTTATTGTCTTTATGTGTGAGTGAATCATATTAAAAATCACATTAAACCTAATATACATGTGAAAAACTAATTCAACAAGATATATCTTGAATGTATTATATTTAATAGTATAATTATTTAAGCACATTTCTTTAAAATTAGATGCTCCTTCAAGAGAAACTACTAGAGTATCCAAAATCAAAAAAGTAGTATAACATGTATATATAATTTTAAGTCCATCATTGCCTAAATAAAAATACAAGTCATTCATTCCTTTATAGTTTTAATCATATTCTCCCTTAATATTATTACCCCAAAAAGATCTTGTATCTTAACCATCTAGATATCAAAGCCCATACTTTCAAAATGGAATTACATTTTGATTTTACATTTATAATAAATTTTTACATTAAAATAAAGTGGTCTATTAGTGGTTGTTCCTTCTTATCTATAATTAACCATAAAGATATAAATTTAGATAAGATAAAATTTTATGATCTTTAAATAATACTAGATCATAGTAAAAATATATTTTGAAATATATCTATTACCAAATGTTGTTCAGATTGGAAAACTCAGGAGGGGGTGAATTAAGTTTCCAATAATTTTTTTATTTAAAAAAATATAAAAAATAAATATTCGAGAGAGTATCAAGTAATCTATAGAGTAATACATGTGACTGTGCTTCTACCACTAAGGAGTGAAATATAAAAACATATCTCAAACATAAAGCATAAATATAAAGAGTAAGAGTTAAAAGAAAATAAAATTCAATGTATCTCAATCTTAATTACTTCAACTGTCTGACTCCCTTTGACTTTATATTTAAAAGGAGCTTGGACCGGTTTCATAATAGGTTTAGGAAATCTGAGTGTCATGGAGATTTCTAAACTAGTATTTTTTTTAGTATAGTTTCCTGAGTTATATCCATTTTTATTATTTATAAGAGGATGTATTCACATACTTAAAAGGGTTATATTTTCATCTTAAAAATATATCTATCAAAATGTATCTTTTTTAGAACAATTAATGTTGTATTAAATAAAATGGTGCTTCAATCAATTCTTCAAAAAAAGCGATTGTATATTTGAAATTCTCTATTTCTATGTTATAAATGGAATGATGTCTTCACCTAAATCATGATAAGTTGGAATGGAAACATGACATGGCCAGTTTTCATGGTCACCTAATGAAAATTCTACATATAATGGCATGATAAATAGTTTTATTCATGTGGTGGGTAGTTTCCATTTATGTAGTCACTTTACTACTTTGCACGATCTGGTATTTTTTACTCCTGGTAGAAACATATGTATCTTAGGGTAGGATTATTGTACATGTAGTAAGGTGATACTCAACACATTGTAAGCTCAATCCCATTTCGTGGTAGGTTAATTAATTTTAAATAATTTTTTCAATGATGTATAGTAGGTAGAGTGCACATGTGTTTAGGTAAAATATTACTTGTGGTAAGGTGACAAAGTCACTTAACATTAACGGTTAGTTCAAAGTCTTCAGATGGTAATGTGGCATGGTAAGGTTTAGACTTAGCCATTTTTGCATGTTTTGGCTAGAAAATATTTTACTAAATAAAAACATGAGATTCATCAGAAAAATTATAAACATGAATTGGGATCATTAATATAAGGGGGTTCAAGTTCAAGAAAACATGTAACTATTTCTCTATGGGCTTTTTTCATGGTAAACACATTTTTCATGTGAAAAAAATGATTCCATGTCTTAAAAATATGTAAACATCCATGTTGATAGATCAAAAATTGTATTTATTTTATTTCTTCTATAATTGCATTTTCTTCTACCATAGATCAAAATATATTCATTATTCAAAAAAATTATCTTGATCTACACTTTGAGAGAAAATACACCCAAAAAAATATGACTCTCGAATACATCTTATTAGGCCCACAAGGAAAATAAACTAAGAAAGGAGGGAATGAATTTAGGTATTTTATTTGAATCCTTTTTTCACTTTATTAGCTTTTAGATATTGTTTATATTGTTATTTATAACTTATAAAAATATCTCAACATCTTCTTTAACATGAAGATAATTAATAAAGAAAACAAAAATAAAAAAACTACTCTATTTTCCCCTAATTTGAATATTATGTTTAAGATAATAAGAACAACCCACCATTGTGTCACCAAAATCACTGTAATTAGTACTTGGTTACAAAGGATTGAGTAGGATCACTTTCCATATAGGTTAACTTTACTGACCAATGATTTGACCACAACCATTATAATAAATATATTAGTGTATAAAGAAATATTATACCTTTATTTTGAATTTTTCGGAATGAACTATGTCATCGTTAGGATTTAATATTGGATAATAATTTTTTAAATATATGAAAATAAATTCTCCCTTGAGAGAATTATCATATAAATAACATTATCCCATGGATAATTATCTCATCCTTTCCACTCTTTCTTGTTATGTTTCTCATTATTTGGTATATATTCAGTGCATTTTTTAGAAGTGATCATCAAAATTTTATTTCAATCACTGCAATATTTGTTCATCTTATTTTCATTTTTTAAGGTATTCAAGTGCCCTTCATATTTTTCATTAAAATCAAAGTATAATTACCCAATAATACTCTTAGTATTTTAAAATTTTGATGTGATATAAATATTTCAAATTATTTTATCATCACCCAATCCATGATGTGATTTATATTTGTCATGATGTTGTGAAACAAAATGAACTATTCACTAACCAAACCAAAAAAATAAAATACTTATCTTATTATATTTTTAACATATTCCATATTTTTAGATCCCGACTCATCAAATTACCTTAGGTATGGTTCATCCAACCTTGATGTGGCTTCAAAACTACATATATTGATTTTTTTTCCTAGTAAACATTAAGTGTAACATACCAGGTAAATAAAGAATAAAACATTTTCATATTTATTAATATTTTTGAATTAAATATTAATTTTACTTTAAAGGGGTTGCTATGTTCGATAGCTTACCCGATATGCAACAAAGAGATTCTTTGAAATCTTACGTTGCACACTAGTAATAAAATAATATTATTTTAAATGGTATTTAACACGTAGCCATTGTATTGGTGGGAATGAATAGAAATAACTAAAATATGATTATATATGTTTGTTAAATGTTTTTACATTTATACAACAAAATATTAAGGCTTAAAATATGAAAAGAATTCAATTTTAGGCATTGATAATCTAATATTCACTAAAAGGTCGAACTATCCCCTTTTGATGGCGAACCATCATTAAATATAGTTTTGGTCACCCGTATACATTCTATTGGACCAAAAAAAATTCTTCTTTAGAATTGGCACATAAAAATTTACTTTGTGTAAATTTTTGGTATTTTTCTGATAAAGTTCATTTTTTAATGAATAGTGAAAAATGTTGTATTTTAATTCAATTAATCTAATTTGTTTATATGATTAGATGATATTTTGAATTGGTTTTAAATTGAAATTAGAATATATTTTTACCATTTAATCCAATATTGGTCGTTGGAATTAATTTCACTTTGAAATTGGACTTAAACTAGTGTCAATCTTTTGATATATATTGTTTCATAAAAACACGCTATTTGTTCTGACAGTGGGAATTAATTATTAAATTAATTAATGTAAATTATATGTTTTGAATTTTGTAAAATAGACATAATTTTTTAATTTGGAATATAAAATATATCTTAGGGTGACGTTTTGGTATTTTTCTGAAAAACTTCAATTTTTGATGAATAGTAAACCACTACGTGGTACCTAAAAAACTGATTTTTTGTTTAAATGAAAATTTACCACCTATTTGTTTTGAATTTCAAAAATATGACATACATGTTTTTCATTAGGATGTAAAATGTGGTTCAATGGGTTTAAAATAATTTTTTGGTGAATAGTAACTTTTAAGTTTATTAATCGCGATTATAGGTAATTAGTGTAGTTTAAGGTAAAAATAATGTTTTAATGATATTAAATGACCAAGACACATGTCCTGCCCTTATTGGATGTGTCATGGACGACCATGAAAATCCATGGGTCAACTTGGGGACCCCATGGAGCCACTTTGGTTGGAAAATGACATTAATAACTTTTTATTTAATGTTAAAATAAAAATGTCACAAACATAAAGTGTTTTACTAAAACAATTTTTTAAATGGGGTTATACAAGTCATAATTTTGACTATAAATATTCATTGTGAAGATAAAACTATTTACTACATCATTATATATTTTTTATAATTTTTATACATTAAATAAATTAAATTATTTATGACACCAGGATGATTCAACGATTACCTCATTATTTAACGATTTAAATAAAATGAAACGATAATGTAAAATCTAAGACCTACACTTGTCAAAAACATATTGGATGGGTGGATTTCAAACCCGTATCACCTTATCCTCTAAAATTATAATCGTGGGACCTTTTTTATCCGAAAATCATTTTATAATAAAGTATTTTTCTTAACTTTCCAAGAGTGCCCCTCCTCTCCTCTTATAAAAGGCTCCCACCTCTACCTCCTTAACCACACCTATCAAGCATTTGGTTTATCCACGATCTGCTCATTTATATCTCTCCACATCCCTCTCCTCATCCTTGAAGCCTTACCTTGGGCATAAATATCTTCAAGTAACCCTTTTGGTTCAAACCAAGAAGAGTTACCCGATTTAAAGGTAGTGTTTTCTCTTGTGTTCTTATGTTTTATTTTTCTTCTCCAACCCCATAAACTCTTTTTATTCCTTTATTTTGTAAAAACACCAGTATATTAAATATACTAGGATGTTGTTATGATAAGTATTAGAGCTAAACCTACACACACCTTCGTCTAATGGTTAAAGAACATATTGTTTCTGTGGTTGGAGATTTTTTGCCTCACGAAACGATGATTGTTCAATCTTCTTTTAACAGCTTTCATGGTGGCCATTAAGATTTAACTCTATTTATATATGATATATATTATTTTTATGTCTTCCTTATTCTTCTGTATTTTTCATTTGTGGCATACCTTTATGATTTCCATTGTGGGTAATCACAATAATTTCATTTTAGGAAGTGCAGACTACCGCCCCCTCAATGTGATTTGATTCGTTAATGCCATATGTGGGAGGTATAAAGGATGGAATTAATTTTATTATATATGATGTTATACAGGAATTATAATATACCCTTATATCATTATGATTTCACCCCATTAAATATGAAATAGAAATGAAAGTAGCATTCATGCGTACGTACGGCTTACCGTCTCCATGAATGGTGCATTTCATTTCTTACCTCTAAATGTTATGTACTATTATAAATACAAGTATATGTTGGATATATATGATATATATTATATCCAAATCATGAAAATAATTCTGGATATAATGAACCTTTGACCACATAAACAACATGTAATTGTAAGAAGTCCATTTTTGACTTAAATACCGAGTATCGACAAAATGAACTTTATTAAATTAAATGATTACATAACGTTTATAACATGGAAATAAGTTATATAAAAGGAATAATAAACTTGAAAAAGGTTCTTAAGAAAGTAGAAATTAACTTTAGTTTATTATTCATGAGATTAATGAGCAATCGAGTCACGTCGGACACAAGGTAAGGGACTTCTTCTCAATCTCCTTTCATTGAGGCATATTTTGTTCTAATACAAGACTTTATTTTATATGCTGTATAAAACACCTTTGAATTTTCATTTCATTCAAAGGGAATATTTTTCTATGAAGAGTTTTACAAAACGACAAAAAAGGAATGTTTTTGTTAACGTACATGGTGACAACGACCTTTTCCGCCGTCACGAGTATTATTTGGTCTTGGGCTTCCTCAACAAGCCATAATGTTTTTAAAATGAAATAAATACCATATACTCTTTTTTGTATTTTGGTATTGAAAATGGTTTTTATAATGGATTTTTTTTATTTCAATATATTTAAGTTATATATTGTGATTCAAATGTGGAAATGTTTTATTTTCTTTATAATTGTTATGATTTTATAATGGTACTTGGACATTTGATGGGTGATTACGTGATAAACCATATGACGAGTGGTTACGTGAATATGCGGACAGGTGGTTACGTTATAACCTCCAATGCATTGGGTATGGAAGTCGGCCGTATGGCTATTCCATTAAGTGATATGTGTGGAAGTCGACCGTATGGTTATTCCATTTAAGTATATTTATGACCCAAGTTACGTTTATATGTTATGTGTTCTTTATATGGGTTTTATGGTAATCTTTTGGTTACAAAAGGGTAAGTAATTATTTTTTATTAAGTGAATAGTTTTTACTACTCCATAAAGTTGAAAAGTATTACTTTGATAAAGTATTCATGGTTTACTTGTTGTTTTGAAAAACGAACAGTTTTCCTTCTTTCTGTATCCCTTACTGAGCTTTTTATGATTACCCCAAGTTTTTTTTTGAAATGTATTTCACAGAACATAATGTGGAATAGGGTCAAGTATGGGATCAAGGAAAAGTCATGCTATCTAAAACATGGAACTATACATGTTTCTTTTTAAGTGTTTTTATTTTATGGAAACTTAGTAGAAGTGTGTACTTCGTAATCTTTTGAGATGTAATAGTTATGTCCTAATTCTCTAAAAATCTAAACCTACAAAGATCCTCAATGTGAATTATTCATTTAATTGAATATTAAGTAAGGTTTAAGGCCGAGCCTTATATTAAGAGAACCACATTCGACACTATTTTCATTTGAAAGACCTAAAGATAATGAATCCCCCCCCAACATTGGTTTTTCATGTTCCCGACATATCAACATGTGTGTTTTCAAATAGCTCTATATGAAAGTTCTTCCAAATGACAACATGGTCCTCTTATTAACCCATTTTAAATAGTACCTCACACTTAGCCTTATTCCATCATCTATAGTCCCATAATGTGGTTTGATTTAGAATGTCCTTTATTTCAGTACCATGTAATATCATTCCTTTTGAAACATATTGAAAAACATGTTTTGTCTTTTTATTACATCTAGTGGATATCTCATTTTTCTTCATCAAGTAATAAGCAATTGCACATGAACTATAATTTACACCATGGAAAGAAAACAATACCAATGATGTGATTTTACCCTTTAACACCAAATTTCCACTACCATTTTTCTAAACTCCATAAAACTTCCCCAGACCTTATTCACTACAAATATAAGTTACATATAGACTTGTTCATATAAAAATACTAATAAAAAATATAAAATTAATTTTAATGTAAAATATATACAAAAAATATGCACACATATATTAAGAAGAATATATATAATATTTTTTGGACAAATTTTCTTATAGTACTTGAATGTTTTTCTATAAATGTTGTGAGGAATGTTTTTTACATAGATATTTATTGAATATATTTTTTATAATTATTTTATGTGGAAATTTTCATATGAGTTTTTTGTCCACATTTTTTATATAAATGTTATGTTAATTTGTTTTTGTAAATTCTTAGTAAAAAAATTGAATTTTTTTTATTGATTTTTTATACATGTTCAATGTGATGTTTATTTTTGAAAATTAACTGTGGGTTTTTTCTAAATATTTAATATAACGTATGTAAGAAAAATATTCTAGGAAATTGTATATATATATATATATTATTTCTGATTGTTTTTATATAAATGGTTTGTGTATTGGTTTTTTGTAAATTCATTATGGAATGTTTTTTATAAAATTTCCAATGATTTGTTTTATAAATTTTTTCTTTGAAAGTTTCTTATAGTTGATCCATTAAATGTTTTTTTACAAATATTACATGAATATTTTTGTATAATTTTTTAAGGTTAGTATATTTTTTATAAATATAACATGGATATTTTTTCTATTAATATTTTTGACACTTAAAATAATTATAAAAAATATTTCATTCACATTGGACAAATAGAGGATAATAGGCGGTTTTTCATCCAGATAATATATAATAACAGAATGGTGATGAGATAGTCTAGTGAGGATAATGAAAATTAAAATTTGATGAACCGTAATCAATGGAACTCAGTCAATTGATTTTTTTTGTCATTAAGTTTCATTGTGTTTTGGTTCTTCACAATTTCAATGAAAAAATACATTATAATACTTGATGGTGGATTTTGATTTCATTCACATTAGACAGAGTTTATTCTTTAGAGATTTAATTTAGGTTCATTTTCCATAGACCCTTTGGCTGGTAAAGAAATGATATAGAGGTGGTTAAAAAACTTACATGGTTTTGTCATTTTAGGATAATGAGAGAAATAAAATAGTAAAGATATAGAGAAAAATACATTTCCATTCTATTGTTGTTTTACAATAACCCCAAAAATGGGACGATTTGGATGGAAATAAGGGTTTGCGAGTAAACCATTTTCCAATTTTACCACATTATCCTTAACCAACTATTATATTATCAAATTATATATATACATTTAAAATAAATAATTATAAAATAAAAATATATTTATCATTGCTAATAAATGTTTTAAAATTAAATAACTATATAATTGACATGACATAAAAACCAAATACACAATTTAAAATTATAAAATGTAGAATAACTGAGTATTGGATAAATATATTTTTTATTAAGGGTTATTTTCTTTATATTTCCAAAACATTTTTTTTATTTTATTTTAAGAATTTTTACCAAACAATATGGAGAGAAGTTATAATCATTTATTTTCTATTAATAAATTTATCTTCAAAAAAATTTAATAGAAATAAAATTCTTATCTTTCCATTTCAATTCTTTTATGAATTAGGAAATAACTTATTTACTTGTAATAAATCATGACAAGAAATTATGTTAAAATGAGTTATTATCAATAAGTTTCCCTATAAAAAATATTTGTTATATTTCATTAGATCTAATAGGGATGCTATTAGTTTTCTTGGTTTTTTGGGTTAATTGAAAATTTCAATCTTATATTAAAATTTTATTTTGAATATTTTTTTATAGATATGGAATTAAGAACTCAAGGGATTTTATTAGGTTATAACTAAAGGTGTTAAAGCGAAAAACTAATTTTTATTCCCCTTTAGAATCTCCAATCATTCATATTTGGGTCTCATTACCAAAACTTTTTATCTATATATTTAGTGAGGAGGTGTGAAAGTGATCAATAGGGTCTAAGGTAGGTTAATAAGTAATTGTTATATATCCAAGAAGATGTATTCATTTCTAATTGTTTTTATTTGTTTAGAAATTAATGGTTATATATATTTTATTTGTTGTACATCGACTAACAAGGGATTGAATGTATTTATAAAAGATGTCATTCATGAAGATATTCCTTTACGCTTCATTTTGTGTTTTCAGTTGAAGAATTCCATAAATTCTTCTAATAAAGTGTGAAATGGGGAGGTCCCAATTAAAAAGTGAAGGAAAAATAAATATTAATTAACTTTCATTAGGACATTCCTATAATTTAAAAATAATGGAAAATGAAAAGAAATTTTAGGTGTCCAATTGTGGATATGATTCATCATTGAGAGAATCTTTCTATTCTAGATTTGAAGGCGGTTCCTGAAGAGAAGATTCAACCAACTTATGAAATGGAGAATGGATCTAATGTTTCCTTTTTTAAAATAGGATTCTAAATCTAGAATTTGTATCACTATAAATGAATTAAAATTGATTCATTTCATAAGGACTGTGACTTCAGTTTGAATTAACAGTCAGGAGGCACTTAGTTTGGCTGAAAAAATGTATGTGTTGGTCCCAGTATGAATTTTAATTTATATATATGGAATTATGTATATGTTTAGAATGTGGAATCAATTTATAAACTTAATATGATAAAAAAATCTTAATATGCAGTTATTGGATTCTATGTAGAGCATGGTTATTACTGATTTCCCCAAGTTTTTGGACTATGTTAAGACTTTATCACAATAGTAGGTGTTTTTATTATCTTTCATAAATTAAAATTATTTTATGAAAAGTTAATTTTTTGAATGGGTAATGATTATGAAGTCTAAAGTTGGATAATAATAAAAACTTTGGTCTTTAATAGTCCTTTTAATTCAAGTATTGTTTAAGATATGAATTGGAAAATCCTTTGGTTGATGGTGATTGTTTTACTAAGAAAAAGAAAAAAAATATCACCCTCACCAATATTATTATAATATTATGAGTATTCTAACAAGATGATATTCTAAAAAGTATTCCTATATTTGATTTTGGTTATTTATAGTGAAAAAGAGAATGATTTATTCAGAAAGAGTGTGGGATCTTTCTTAAGTGAGAAATATTTGGATGAAAAACTAGATTTATTAAATTACATAGGTTCTTTGTGGAGGAGTATGACAAAGAGGTAGATTATAGTATCCCCGATTTCGAGTACATAACCCCTTTCCTCACGTTTTTTTAAATTCGTGCCCATAAAATAGTGACTTTCCATAAAATAGAGTGTTTCCATAATATATAGAGTTTTCATTAAGTTGGTTTTTTCTATAATGTTGTTTGTTTCCATAAAGTGGGTTGTTTCCATAAAGTGGGGTGTTTCCGTAAAGTGGGTGTTTCCATAAAGTTGGTTGTTTCCATAAAGTGGGGTGTTTCCATAAAGTGGGATGTTTCTATAAAAAAATGTGTTTCCATAAAAAGGGTAAAGGTGAAGTATGAGAGAGTTTGGTTGTTTTATAAGGAGTGTTGGGACCAAAAGTAAGGTCGCACGATCCATACACGGTTGGCCCAAACCGTGTGGTCAAACCTTGCGTAGATGTCAAATCCAGATCCTATTTTCTAGGAGCTTACTCGTTTTTTCTCTATATATTTAGGTTTGGCTTCAAAACGCCCATATTTCGAAATTAATCTCCCTATAAGGATGGATAACCCTCCCCACATGAGTTGGAGCCAACCTAGATCCTTCCCTTGGAGATTTCAAGTCCGATTCTTGAGGTATGTCACCATTCTTTCCGGATTTTTCATGTTTTCTTTGATATGCTTATATCTACTTCTCTAATACGATTTATTTCTCAGATATGAACCTATAGCGGGTATATCTACGTATCTGTATGCCAAATACTTCAATTTTGAGTCGTGATATTTCACGGATAATAGAACTAAGTCCATTCTTGGAGAATCAACTCGCATTCTTGTGCGTTTTTCGTCTGTTGTCAAAGTTTCGTCAAAACCTACATGGTAAGTGGATTATCTCTCAACTCCTCTTGATATAATTGTTTTTATTAGATTCAAATTGGATTATTAATTGTGTAATTCATGGAAAAATCTTCATTTGTGATAATTTATGGTTTTTGTAAAATTGTGTGATCTTGGTGAATAGTTGTGCAAAAGGGGGTTTAGTTTCATGAATTTAAAATTATGATTTTGAATTATGGATTTTCTAAAATTGGTAAACAATTGATGAAAGACATATTTTTAATAAAAATGGAGTTTTTTTTCAAATGGTATGGCATTGAAGTGGTTTTGACAGTATCGGTTTTCAATAAAAAGGTGTTTTTATTAAAAGGGTTGTTTTTGCATGATTGTTGGGAATATGTGGTGTGTGTTCATAATGAATATATGGGGCTTGATTTAAATTTGACCTTGTGATTTTTTCCGAAGGTTTAATGGAATATGGGAATTTCATACACGGGGCTTGGTTGAAATATGAACTTGGGCTCGGTGCCAAAGGGTAAATGGAACATGGGAAACAATTACCATGTGACGACTTGGTAGATCGATGAGAAACCACTAATGAGTATGGAACTATAATAATGTAGCATACATGGTTGGTTTCATGGGTTTGCGGAATGGTTTTGTATGAGAACAAAGGGATATTTTGGAATGGTTGTAAATATTGTTTAGTTATTTTTCTGGAAAAATATCTTGATGGGAAAAATTGGTTTCAATTGCACTTGTATGTATTGGTAATGAATGGTTTTGGAAACTTGCTTATTTTTGTTTATAAAATGTTTTAGAGAAATTGTTTTATATAAAATGTTGTATATAATTGATACTAACTCTTCTATCCTAGTGGCATGGTTAGGGGAGTCATTGGGGAAAACCTAATGAGTTTTATACTCACCCCTGCTTTGGAACATTGGTGCTTTTACGGTGGCTATCTCCCAGGACAGGGGAAAAGGTAATATTTCACATGTATTTAGCATTACCTCGTGATGTTTGGGCTATTGTGAGATTTTGGAGCTTGGAGCTTGTGGAACATGGAGTCTTGAGAGAGTCTTTTGTAGTTTTTCTATTGTGTACTTTGATACTTGGTTTTTCTTCTGTTGTTGCTTACTTTGATGTGGTTTTGAGATACATGAAGTTCTTTAGTTGTCTTTAGTTTGTTCATGCATCCATAGTGAATGTTGGTTATGGTTGGTAGTTTTATTGGTTGATTTCTTAAAGGTTAAATCATCCCCCACTTATATTTGAAACCCTTCGGCATTTATTTCTAGCCTTTGACGTCTTGGGGATGTCTCTTAAGGCCTAATAATGACTCATCGTACTCTCAATCCAATGAGAAGTGGAAGGTCATTACATAGATCATGTGAATATGTAAAATATTTTTTTAATAATCTTAATAGATTAATTTCATAATATGATCACTTTTCATGGTAATATATAAGGGGAAACTAATTGGTCCAATTCTAGGATCACTTTTGGATTATCTTTATGAAACTCATTTGGATTGGATTTCGAAAGAAAAAAAGATCTTAATCAATTTATTATTTTAAGATTCTATATATTTTTAAGTATTTAATTGAGTGGTGGGATAACATAAAAAATAATTTTTAATTATTATTTATTGAAAATATATCTTTTGATCCTAATGAACTTTATTAGGAAACAATTTTTTCCCAAGGAAGAAAAAAATTATGTTTTATGGGTAAGACTAGAACTCTCTAGTTTTCTTATCAATGGAATATTCGTGTAGGGTCAGGCTAGTCTAAGATGATGGTTCATGTTGGGTCCCTCACAATGGATCTATTTGGTCGTCATGGGTTTTGTGTTCTTGTATTTGGATTCATTTGTTGTCTTTTGATTTATCACTTTTGTAACATGTTATTTCACTTCCCTAGGTGAGGTAGCAATCAAATTTTCAATTTCATAAAAAACAATAAATTTTATCTACAATTTATATATAAATTTTAAATCGTGAATGAAAACATTTGTGTATAAATATTTTTATATTTATTTATTATATGTATAAAAATGTTTTATTGAAATTGTTTTATAAATATTATGTTCACAATTATATATATAAATAATATATGTATACTTTTTTTATAAAAATATAAAATTTTGTTCGGATTTTTTATATGGAAATATCTTATGTGTGTTTTTTAATAAATAATGTTCCAAAGTAAATGTGATCAAAAGAAATAGGGGGCATGTGAACTAATGAAGACAATTAATTTTATCACATTCACCAATTTGAAAGTTCTTGATAAAATCATCATCTACCTCCTTCTAAGGTTTGGATATCTTTTTTTATCTTTTACTTCATACTCACCCATAGGTATAAATAAAATTAGCAATAAAACACATACGATTTTTGTTAAGTATTTTCGTTAGTATGGGTGACTACATCCTTGTTGTGAATCTTTTATTATCTATATCATTGATACTCTACAAATATCATAAATAATATTACAATAGTTTGTGAATGTATCACCCTTAACTCATCATAAAGTCTCTCCACAGTCCATGAATACCCACTTGATCTACAAGAATAAATCAATCATTATCAATGTAAAAGATTGCACTAATAATGAATAACTCTATTGTATGTACTATAGATATATTTCCAAAAATATGATGGAGTCCGTCATAGAAGGTCCAATTCATTGAATCTCACATAAAATAGTCACCAAACATATTTTTTCTTAATGTGATTCATTTATGTGTATATAAAATAATCTCTAACGGACATATCAATTTAGGGAAATAAATTTTTCAATTAAAGTAACCCTAAGTATATGAAAAATTATTAGGTTGGGTTTTAATGGATAATTATAATACACACAACTATCACTCTTTCTTAGTTTTTTCTTTTATTATTATCCATTTTTTACCTTATAGTGTATAATTTGGGTTTTCCTTTTATCTTATATGAATTAAAAATCACCCTTCATCATTTTTATCAGATCAGTAGTTTAAATATATAAAAATTGAAACATTTATATTTAGAAAAAATATTATATCCTATCATATTTCCTTTAAAAATATATATTTATATTCCATTCATAACTCCATAGATAATACATTCTATATCATTATTTAATCTATAAAAATATCATACAAGTACTTAATTTTCATTCTTCTTTGGATTTTCATTTTTATATCAATGTGTGTGATAACTCAAGAAATTATGGAATTATATATATGAGTTAAGTAGAAATCCTTGAATTTATACACACATTTCATATTTATATCACAACATACAATAACTACATATGACAATATATACATTTAATATAAAATCAAACATTAAATTGAATAACTATTTTCTATTCATGTGATAACTCCATTAGTTCGACCCTATAAATATTTTTCATCACATCAATTTTCTTCATAAAACTTATCTATATTGAATATTTTTATTCTAATATATCCCTTAAAACTTATTATGTTGATTAACCATTCACAATCTATTCCAAGATCAAAATATTTTTTCAAAACGCCACTGATTATGTTATGTAACTTATAGGGTTTTCCTCATTAAATCCTAGACTTTTTTCATTAATCTCAATATCTTATTATGATATCTTATCTATAACACGTATAATATCTATTTTACTTCTGAAAACTCTTCTAAATTGGGTATATTTGAATGATATATTTCATAAATCTATTTTATTCTATGTATTTGTTCAAATTTTTTCATGTTTATGTTTTTAAATTTAGATGAAAATGTGTTTTTTCTTTTAAAATATCGAAACCATACAATTTTTTTAAAACATATTATTAAGTTCAACCCTCGTAGATTAAATGAGACAAAAGGGGTGGGGGTGAATTTTACTCTCAAGTAAATAAGGAAAAAAACAATATGTTTAGAAAATTATTGATAAAAGATATAGAAATTCAAGAATAATTTATATATAGTAGGTATTTTAAAGTTGGTGGTAGACCATGAAAGTAAACATTAGAAAGTGAATAAGAAGGAATAATATTTATAGTGGTTTGGGTCTATCCAAATTCCATTTTTTACAGTCTCTCAAACATCTTTGGAGATGTAGACATACCATAATATCCTCACATTTAAAGGGAGTGAAAACCATTTACGCTAATTTTCATTTTCTCACATAGTGGGGAAACCAAAAATTACATTGATCAAATGGTAAGAATGAAATATTTATCATTTATTTGGTTTTTTGTAATAATAAACCAAAAAACCATCTTTTAATATAAATGAGGTAAAACCTTAATCCTTATTTTTTATTTTGGTGAGAATAACCAAAACTACCATTCAATAGATGCTCAACAAATCTCTTATTTTAATGATACAACATGATAAAACAAATAAAAATATATAAATCATAAATCATAATAATATAAAAAAGGAAGAAATATTAGTAGATGAATATATTTTTTAGATCATACACTAAATTTTTATCCCTTGGTGATCTTGTTGGATATTTATTCTTCAGTAAAAATAAAAGTGATCCTCTTACCCATGAATGATAGAAAGTATGAATGATTTAATTAACTACAGTTTAAATCATTCTTCCAATGGATCCACCTATTTAAATTAAGGATTCAACAATGGATACATAAAATTTCCTGGTCCACATTTATTTTTTCATTTTCATTTGAATGATTCACTCCTTTGATGATGTTTTCTATCATTGTTAAATAATATATAAAGAAATAGTTAGAAAACATATAAATCAAAATGTATCTATTAGCTTAAAAATTAATGGCATTCAAATAAAATATAAAAATCCTTAATCTAATGTAAATGCCCCGACCCCAGTATCCCAGGGTCGGTGATTGTTTTATTTTTATGGCTTAGATGAAAGCGACCACATCACCAAGGAATGATCTGTTTAGTAGTCTTAAATAAACAGGAGATATATATGTTAGCCTTATTAAATTGGTAATTAAACATAGTACATATCAACAAAAAATAAACTACTTCTTATCACTTATTCAAATATTTCACCTCCACAACCCTTGGATGGAAAAAAATAAAAGGGTGAGATCAAATGCTCAGTAAAAGTTACATATAGAATAATCATTAATCAATATTACGTTAATCATAAACAACTGTATATAATAAATATGGAAGGTGAAAAACTAAAAAAACACATGTCATCAATAAACTAAGAATGAAAATGCATCCATATATTTTGTCATAATAAAAACCTCATGAAAAGTAATAATAGAACACAGAATAAAAAATGATTATTATTTGGATGTCATGTATCTGAAACATGAACCATCATACCATCAATACAGTTAAATATGTGGGTATATACCTGTCTGATACTATTTGGAAACAAACACGAAGGGTTTCTAGCCAACTGTTTTGCCTCATGAGACATGTCAATGCATCGAGGGGCTATAACGGGCCCCAACCATCACCAAAATTGAAAATTATTCGTTATACATATATTTCATTCAAGAAACATATGACTTCTCAATATTTTTATTGATTAGAGAATACAAATTTATCAATATTTCCACAGTTAAAACAAAATTCAAAATAAACACCGTATGTAAAATGGTATACAACTAGAAAAATAATCATATCCATGATACAAGAATATAGATATTTAATATAACTATAATTTCAAATGAAAAATGATCTCAAAGGGGTATTAGATACACCACATACAAATTATTAGGTTCATAATACCAATTAAGTCTCAATGAAATGGAAATTGATACAAAGTTACTTACTTTATGCGCCCCAATGTAGTCTGCACTTGATCTTAGTATCCTAAAGAATCAGATTAAATACATTAATTAATTAATTAATAACCTTATACATATGTATTTTATTTATTATAACTTTATTAAGTTCACATATGTTTTTTATGATGAGTTATAAATTACAATTTTATCATTCAGGAGCATTCATTTCCTTTTTTTCAATGATCAGTTTACTTGTATATATGTATGGAAAATCATGTAAAATTAGAATAGTTTTCCCGAATTAAAATTATATGTTATTAATTAAATTATATATGGTTTAATGGTTTCTTATTTCATTTTTTATGGTATGAGGATAAATCATTTAGATAAAATGTTAGTGGTAATCGTTTAGATTATTTTGGCGTTTGTTTTTGATCATCACAAACTCATTTTGTCTTATGAATTCATAATATCCATATATAATAATTAAAGAATATTAAATAAGTTATAACACATATTTTATAGTATGTTTTATCCAATTTTTTTTTACTACTAGCCTGTAAGTATAAATTTGAAAACAAACTATCACTGTCCATGAAGGGGGTAAATCGACACCTCAAGAATGATGTTTCTATTTTTAGTACAAAAGGAGAGGGAATGAGAAATAATGATGGATTATTCCACTAAAATAATAAAAATTAAGTATATATCTGATAATAGAGTTATCATTCCACTTGGATGAAGGGATATTAGGATAGAATAAGAAAATAAATTAAATTTAAAGGAAAATAAAAGAAAAAGAAATAGGAATTAACATTTTGAATTCCTCTCATTGAGAACCTACTTAAGGAAAAAAAATTTGAGACCAAGGGATACTGTACATTGGGAAGTGGTTTGGGAAGAGTATTTGTTATAAATTTAAAAGTCTCAAATCTTGGAAGGTGTGAGGAGAATAGGGGGTTTTGTGTGATATTTATAGTGTGGGAGAGGGGTTTTTTCTCTTTATTTAATTCTTTAGTTTGTTATTTTGGATCAAGAATACGAATAGTTTGTGAATTATCACTTAATTTATTAAAATAATGAATTATTTTTCTATATTATGGGATTAAATCATCCATATATCACTTATGACTCAATGATTCATTTATTTTTCTTATACCATAAATTACCATATTTCACTATTCACAAAAGATTCAACTATTCTAAAAAAATACAAAACATTTAACCCTAAAAATTTATTGATTTATAGAATTTAAATATGAACTCTATTTTATGATGATAATTTTTTAAATATTATAAATTTAACAATTCATTAAAATAATTATTTTCTTGAAAAGCACCAATTTTAAAATTATAACTGATTTTATAACACTTTGATAAATTTAATAAGTTCTCATAAAATTATATTATAATAATAAGACAAAAAAATATTAATTTATGATTATATTTTATGAAAATAAATTTTCTTATAAATTATTATATTAATAAAATAATTTTAAATAAGAATTTATGTTTTATGAAAATATCAATACTTGATTAATTATTTCTAATTTTTTTTGTATTCTATGATATAATTATATAATATTACCATTTATAAGATTCAAAATTTTATTTATAATTTTATAAGAGATTTTACTATTTAATTGGCTAAATAACTTTTCATAAGGGTTATATTACTATTCAAAGGTCAAGTTACTATTTCATTGGTATATGTTCTTAATATTTAGAAAAGGACTCTGAATTCATTCATTTTTTATTATATAGTTTTTATGTGTGTTATCTATATTATTTTATATCATTTATACCATATAAATTAATTTTTTTCAATGTAAGCTATTTAATGAATTGAATTTATTTAAGAGGATACATACCATGAAATCCTGGGGTGTTATATTCTTCCCTCCTTCGAAATTTCTTCCAAAATATTTTCAGGAATATTTCCTTCTAAATAGATGAGGGTGGTTCATATTTATTACATCCTCAGGTTCCCAAGTTGATTATTCCATTTTTTTGGTTTCTCCAAAAACTTTTTCCAGTTATGTCAAAAAAATTCTCAATACTTTCTCTCTCGTGGAAAGAATCTCGATAGGCGCTTCGCAGTAAGACCACTCAGGTTCCAGTTATACTTCTTTATAGTTGAGTACATGCATTGGGTTTAGCATGTAATTATTTAACAATGACACATGGAATACATCATGAACTTTGGAAAGACTTGGAGGCATTTCTAAATGGTAAGCTACAACTTTTATTCTTTCTATAATTTCAAATGGTCTAATTTGCCTGAGGCTTAGTTTCCCTTTCTTACCAAATCATAAGACACCCTTCCATAGGGATAATTTACAAAATACATGATCTCCCATTTAAAATTTCAAATCCTTTATCAAGTTTTCAGCATAACTCTTTTATTACTTTGAGCTTATTTAATTTGATCATTAATAGTATTTACCTTTGTCATTGTATCTTCAATAAGTTATGGTTCTATAAGTTTCCTCTTACTAACATCATCACAACAAGTTGGTGTTCGACGTCTCTTTCCATATAATGCTTCATATGGTACCATTTGAATACTAGAGTAGAAACTATTATTGTAGGATAATTACACCAACAGTATGTACTAATCCCACATACATTGAAATTCAAGTGATCATGCTCTCAACATGTCTTATAATGTTTTAATAGTCCTTTAAGACCATCCGTCCATTTGACTGGGATAACAAGGATCATATGAATCTCAATATCCCAAGATATTTGAAGTCTCTTTGATAATTTTGTTATAAATTAGGGATCTCAATCGGACACAATTGACAGAGGTGCATCATAAAGTCTAAAAAATTCATTAATATAGAGTCTTCTTAAGTGCTCTAGTAGTAAATATTTTCTTATAGAAAAGAAATGCAATGATTTGGTAAGTTGATCAACAATTAACGATATTGCATCATTCCTTCTAGGTTTCCTTGGCAGTATTGTGATAAATTACATCATAATTTCATCCCCCTTCTACATAGTAATAGGTAGTTGTTTCAGGAAACATCAAGGATATTTTCTTTCATCATTTACTTATTAAAATACTTGACACCTTGAAACATAGTAATCAATTCCACACTTTATGTTATCCCCCCAAAAATGTTCCTTCAGATATCTATACATCATGGTTCTACCAGGATGTACAGAGAAATTCGAACTATGAACATTATCTAATGGTTCTCTTTTTAGATTTGGTATTGATAGAACACATAATCTATGTCCAAATTTTAGAACTCTATCCTTGCACACGAATTCTACCAATCTCCAATCCTTAATGTCTTTATTTTTCTTTTGATTATTCTCGTCATCATATTGAGATCTTTTTATCATTTCAATTTAAGATGTTCCAGTAATCACTTGAAAGAGGAATGATGCTTCCCTTTCCTTAACAATTACCATATCCATATTCACTAGATCTATTAACATATGATCTTTCTCAATCGTTATTTGGGTTAGAATTCCATGATCTTTCCTGTTTAATGAATTTGCTACCTTATTTTCTGTTGTTAGGTGGTAGTGTATTGATCAATAATAATCTTTAAGTAAATCGGGCCATATCTTTTTCCTAAAGTAGATTAATTTCTATGTAAAAATGTATTTTGGACTCCTATAATCCATATATATATCTCACATTTTTTCCTATAGATATAGTGTATACGTATTTTTAGAACCAATATTATAGCTACTAACTCAAGTTCACAAGTTGTATAATTTTTTTCATGTGTCTTCAACTACCTTCATTCATAAGTAATAACATTATAATTCTTCATAAGGACTCAACCCATTCCATTATTTTATGCATCACAGTATATCACAAACCCATAATTTAAATATGTAATATTCAAAATTGGAGCATCGGATAATCTACTATTTAATACTTTAAAACATTATGCACATTCTTTTTTCTATATGATCTTAACCCCTTTACTCGTGATCTTGGTTAACGGGTTAGGCAATCGGGAAAAAAATTCTAAACAAAACACTGATATTAACTTTATAATCCAATAAAACTATGTACCTTGGTTATGTTCATGGCATAGGCTATTCTTGGATTTCCTTTTTCTTTGTATGATCAATTGAGATTGCATTTTTAGAGATAATATGGTCAAGAAAAAGAAACTTTTTGAAGCCATAATTTACACTTACTAAACTTACCATATAAATCTTTTCATCTTATAGTCTCTAAAACAACCCATAAGTGGTTCTTATAGTCCTCATTTATTTTGGAATATATCAAGATATCATCAATAAATACCACAAAAAACACCAAGATATTCATTGAAATCTCTGTTCATTAGATCCATGAAAATAAAGGGTGTATTAGTAAGTCCAAATGACAATACTGTAAACTCGTAATATCTATACCTGGTTCAAAATGTTTCCTTTGGAATATATTACTTCCTCACACACAATTTATTATATCCATATCGATGGACAATCTTTGAAAAATATTGATCTCCTTGAATTTGATTAAATAAATCATTAATGTGAGGCATGTGATATCTGTTCTTTATTTTAATATCTTTGGTTTCACTATAATCAATGTAAAACTGCAAGGATCCATGTTCATTCTTTATAAATAGAATATATTGATTCCCATCGAGAAACATTAGGGTGAATAAATCCCATTTTAGTCAATTCCTATAGTTGATTCTTTATCCACCCTAATTCCAAAGTGTAAATTCTATACAGAGTCCTTGATATATGTCTTACACCGTGAATTAAATCAATAAAGAACTCAACTTTCTAATCTAGATGATATCTGGGTATATCACATGGAAATACATCAATATATTTTGGAACAATTGGTACATCCTCAATTTGAAGATTACTTTCTCATCCAAATATGTTATTTTCTTATCTACACCTATAATTTCATTTAGTAGAGCTACTGAAGGTGGATTTGGATAAGAAAAAGATGATGGAATTTCTTCTCTAAAGACAAGGTATTATACAACTTCCACAAAAAATGTAACCTCCTTCTTGTAATATTGTTTTGCATCATATTTTGAAAGCCATTCCATGCCAAGGATTATATCAAACTCAACAATATGTATGATAATATTTTTTCATCTAATGCATGCTAAGGTGTTATAAAGGGGGTTGACTGACACATATTTATTGTAATGGTACTTCCCTAAGGAGTTATGACTGAAAAATTCTTTATTAAATAAAAAGGGAATTGTCTAATTTTTTTAGAAAACTAGGAAGATATAAAATAATGTGATGATCCAAAATCAAATACAGTATTGGATAAGTTTGAGTAAATGATTAAAGTACCCAAAACAACATCATTAGGAACTTTAATCTCTGTAGTTATGATCATATAAGCTTGGTTATCTCCCCTTGGCCTCTTCTGTGGTAGATTCACTTGAAACATGGGACATTGATTTGAATAATTCCCCATTTCATTACATTTTAATCATTGAACATCATTGAGTTGTTTTTTCCTTACTATCATTATCTCGATGAACCTTTTCTCCATACTTATAGAAAACTCACATGCCTTTCAAGCATTTCCTAGGATTAATTTTTCCAAAATTTTCATATATTAGAAATTGCTTCATTTCCTTCTTCCTATTTGATGCTCCACCCTTTCCATGGTTATCAGAAGACCTCATATTATTTTAATTTTCTTGTAAAAAAATATATCTAGAAAATTCCATATCTGTTTTCATGGCACTTAATACTATTTAATCATATGATGAAAATATTTACAAATCTAGATCCATTTGGATACATGTCTTAAGAAATTCAAAGAAATGATAAATATTGTATTCTGAATCATATAGTATCTACAGTATACATGGATAGTCTTTTAAAGGTATCATCATACTCCGCAACACTCTATTATTCTATTTTCTTTATGCTAAATAATTTACTCTTCATTTTAGTTCATTAATCACGATGAAAGTATTTGTTGATTAATGTTTACTTAAAAGTTCTCCATTACATGTATTTTATTTCTTTTTCATCCTTAGTATTCTTGATCAAAGACTACCATTGACCAGTATCACCCTTGATACAATATATTACCACTACTACCTTTTCTTTTTCATTGCACCTTAATTCCAGAAATATATTTTCTGGGGAAATAATCAACTACTCAACTACCACTAGATTCGTATTCCCATTAAAATATGGGCCTACTTATGTATTAAACAATCTGACACTGGTGTAGTATGGTTATTCTATATAACTAGATTAATCTTTCCTAATATGGTCATGATATAATCATCCCCAACCCAAACTATTTTGACTTGTTTAGTGGAAAAATACCTACATTTTCTACAAGTATTTATTAGTTTCCTCACATTAGGTGATATTTCTAAACAATGTCATTCACTAAATTAGGTAATGAATCATGATACATATTTTTTATCTATAAAAACCCTTAACATGAATTAAAATTTTTTCATAGCTAATCTCAAATCATAACACCGTTTCATTGGGGAAATATTAACTTTTAAATCCATCATAATATTTTTTTAAATTTTAATTATCCTAATAATATCCCCAGGGAGTGCCAAACTAGGTTTATAGTAAGGCCCATTTTCATGTATCATGTTACCCTGATTCATGCCCGAGACACCTTATCGAAGTTGTTACCCCTAAGTAAATCTGTTCCGGAACCACATCCACTTGTAGTATCCAGAAAAGAATGTATTACTAACAAGGCCCAAATAATATCTAACTTACCAAAATTATAGGATTTTATTCTATGACTATCTTCAATGTCTATCTTAAGGTTATGTTCCCTAAACTATGTCTTCTAAATCTAGTTACCAAGGTTTCTAATAAGCTTCATCAGATATCGACTGTAGCAACATTAACCTTAGTAGACCAGAGTCGGTAGTCATTTTATTACAATGAAAAAGATACAAGAGACTACATCACCATGGAATAATCGGGTTTATAGTCTTAAAGAAACTAGCGACATACATGGTACCCTTATTACATTAGTAATTAAACATAGTACATAAAAGAAGAAAATAAATTTATTCTTGTCACTTATTCAAAGGTCTCATATTCACAAACTAGGGATAGAAAAAAAATAAAAGAGTGATATAAAATTCTCATTAAGGGTTACATATATCAAAATCATGAATAAATTATAAATGATCACAAAAAATTAGACATAATCAATATTACATGGTGAATAACTGAAAAACACATGACATCAATATACTGAGAATGAAAATACATCCATATATTTTTTCCTAGAGGAAAAATCAGGGAAAGTAATAACTGAATACTGAATAAAAAATGGTGATTATTTGGATGTCATGTATCTAGCACATGAACCATCACACCATCATGATTGTTTAATTCTCTGGGTAGATTACCGTATGATTCTGTTTTCAAACAAAAATGAAGGATTTTCCTTCAACTGTTTTGTCTCATGCGATCTATCAGTGAATCAAGGGGCTATAACGAGACCCACAAATCCCTAAAATTCAAAATCATTATTTATAAATATGTTGAATTCAAGAAAAATATGGCTTATAAATATCTGTATTGACTAAAGGTTATATATTCATCAATATTTCCCTAGTTGAAACAACATTCGAAATAAACACCTAATGTACAATGGAATGCGACTACGAAAATATTCATATCCATGATAAAATAATATGGATATTTATCTGAAATATAATTTAAAATTATAAATGATTTCATAGGGGTAATATACACTCCGTATAAAAATTATTTGTTGCATAATACCATGTATGTCTCAATGAAATGGAAATTGAGACAAAGTCTCTTACCTTATGTCCAAATGTGTTCAGCACTTGATCTTAATGTACTAAATAATCATATTAAATCTCTTAATTTATCAATTTATAACCTTTTAAACATGTTTTTGATTTATTATAATTTTATTATGTTAATTTATGGAATTTTTGATGATTTACAAAGTACAATTTTATTATTCACGACTGTTTGTTTCCTTGGTTTTCATGTTTAGTTTTTTTGTATATATGTATGTAAAATAAAGTAAAATGTGAATAGTTTTCTAAAAATGAAATTATATGTTATTAATTAAATTAGAGATTAATTAATTTTTATATATTTCATTCATTTATATAGTATGAGGATGAATCATTTAGATAAATTTTTTCTGATAATCGTTTAGATTTTTTTCATTTTTTCGATCATCACAAACTAGTTTGGTCATATGAATGAAAATTTTGTATATATATGGTTTCCAGAATCATAAATAAGTTATAATACATATTTTATTTGATTTTTTATCCATAAAATTGTTTTATGACCACCCTTGAAGGAAAAATTAGAAAACAAACAATCATCGTCCATGAAGGTGGTGAATCGGTACCTCACGGACAAGGTTTCCATCTTAAAAAAAAGAAAAGTGGAAGAGAATTGATGATGAATTATAACAAAAATCCAGTATATATTTGATAATGGATTCATAATTCTACTTGTATGAGGAGATATGGGGATATAATATTAAAAGAAATTAAATTGTAAGGAAAATAAAAGAAAAAGAAAGAGGAATTTACCACTTGAATTCCTCTCCTTGAGAACCTCTTTAAGGAAATTGATATTGGTATGTTGTTGAGACCAATGAGTCCTAGATATAAGGGAGGTTTGGGGATATTATTGGGTGTAAATTGTACAACTCTATAATCTTTTCAGGTATGAGGATAAGAATTGATGAGGGGTGGTATTCATAGTGGAGGAGATGAGTATTTTCTCATTATTTTAATCATTAATATATTATTTTGGATCAAGAATTTAAATAGTTTTATAATTATCAATAAATTTATTTAAAAATTATTTATGTTTCAATATTATGGGATTATATCATCCATACATAACTTATTACTCAATGATTCATTTATTTAGCTTACACCGTAAATTACTGTATTTCACTATTCACAAAAAAAAATCAACTAATTTATAAAAATCCCAAAAAATCACCATAACAATTATTCAATTTGTAGAATTAAAAAATAAACTCAATTTTATGAAAATAAGTTTCTAAATATTATAAATTTAATTTTTATTTAAAATCATCATCTACTTGAAAAATACCAATTTTATAATTGTAAGTGATTTTATAACACTGACAAATTTACTAAGGTCTCATAAAATTATTTTGTCATCAAAAGAATAAAAATTAAGTTATGATTATATTTTATGAAAATAAATTTTCTTTTAAATAATTATATTAATTATAAAATTGTTAAAAGACATTTATGTTTTATAAAAATATCAATACTTTATTAATAATTAATAAAACATTTATTTACTTATACTATTATATAATTATAACATATTACCATTTATAATATTCCTAAAATTGTTTATACATTTTAGGTTATTTTACTATTCTATTGGCCAAATTACTATTCACAAGGGTCACATTACTATTCCAAAGGTCATGTTACCATTTCATTAGTGTATGTTCTTAATTTCTGAAAAAACCCTTTTATTTCATGAATTCTTTATTATAGAGTTTGTTTTGTGTTCTCTATGTAATTTTATATGTTTTATAATCTATGAACTAATTTTATGTTCAATTTAATTTATTTAATGAATTAAATATATTTAATAGGATACATACCGTGAAATCTTGGTGTGTTATACCTAGGGAAAAAACAGACTGGACACCCTCCATGTTAGAATCTAGGAAAAATAATCAAGCTTACACCATCATGTGTTTTATCCTATTAAAATATTGGGGAGGACAAAAGATGTGTATAGAAGAGTGCCCAATCATGTATAACTAATTTTTATGGTCCAAAATTAAATTATCTACCTAGTTACTCTTCAGGAGATGTATAAAACATGTTATACTAAAACTAAACATGAATTTATACTAGGAAATGTAAATTATTATATAATAAATATGAATCATCATTTAAATAATATTTAAATAAAAAAATCTAAATTAATACAATACATGTTGTTTTTTTAATTCTTGGAACCAAATTATTAACATAGAAATGATCCATTCAACATTCCCTATTTTTTGATAATTATAAAACACATAAATAATTCTTCACCTTTCTAGAATTATTCAAAAAAGTTGAAATAAGAAAGAATAAAATTGTTTATAATCCTAAAAACGTTAAGAGATAAAGAAAGGAAAGAAATAAAAAATTAATCTTCTCCCTTATATTAAAAAATAAACATAATTTTCAAACAAATACTATATTAAGGGGATTTTAATAAAACAACATTAAATAATAAGGAATAAAAAACAACATAACATAATAGATAATTAAATGTAATTTCTCCTCCTTAACATGTAATCTACACCTTAATAAAATGATATAATTATTTAATTACACATACAAAATATACAACTTCTAAAAGAAATGTGAATGAAACACTGATTATAAATTTAGATTTATATGATGGTGTAAAGACATGTATTATATACCCCTTGAATTGAAAAGAATAAAAAAATCATTGATTAAATTATTTAAAAATAAACCATTCATAAAAGATATGAAATGTATTAAATAGATATAAAAGAAAAATATTTTCATATTTCAACATTCTAAAATATAAATCAGTAACTAACATGCTCACATGACAAATAACAAAATAAACTATTTAACATATACCAATATACCAGTAAGTAAAAAATAAATGGTATGCATGGTGGGAAACTGAATATACATTTTATAGGAAGATAAAATAACTTAGTATAATTTAATTTGTAATAGATACTTTAGGAATCCAAACTTCATAAATGTTAGGTGTAGTAGATTTAAATATAAACTTTGAAATCAATTCCTTCTGGTGACCAAGTAACTGTGTAAATATCAAACAATCATCAGGTATATAATGTCTATAAAATCTATAACTAAAATAGTTAATAGCTTAAATAATTGTATTAATACATTTTAAAAAGTAAATATTTTAATGCTTTGTATCTTTCCCATTATATACAATATAATTTTACTTTTTTTAGTCATTTTCAATGATATAAATTTATCCAAATTTTCTCACTCACTCATGAATTATAAAAATCCAGATTTAACCATTCAAAATCAATGTTATTTATTCTTTGCATTACGGCCCATTGAGTTATTTTATAATGATTACATGTCAAAAATGATAGGATAGGTGGTTAAATTATCCCATAATGGAGCTTATCTTCTAGTCCGGGACACTCTAATAATTTTTTTCATGTTTATAAAACTGATCCAGTGAAATTACTTGTTCATATTTTAATGAATTCTATTGATTGATATAATATATCCACAAAAATATTATACATTATAATTATAAGGTTTTTCATTTAATCCATATATTTTAACTTATATATATATCTTATAAATTCATATATTTATTCTTAAAAAACATTCACATATGAAGGAATAATTGTGTTAATTTTTATCTAGGGAGGATTAAGGTGTAAGATCCTACTATTTTATGAGGTATATTCTTCATTTTAGTTTTGTTTTAAATCTCTTTTTATTGGTTAATGGAATGACTCCCTTGAGTAGGTATGATATTGGATATGTCCTAAGAGTTTGGTACATGAAAAGGGAAAAATGTTGGCATCCAGTTCATGGAACACGATTAGTGCATAGTTAGAACTAGGTGGACTCCAAAACTGGGTGTCCTAGAGCAGGTAGGTTAACTATTTGTAAAATATGAAAGGGGAGGGTGAAAACCATGTAGTGTTCAATAGAACCAGTAACACACAATATGCATGGTTTTGAAAACCACATGTTCTCCCTAGAAAACTATGTGACGTAGCCCCCACATGGCTAGAGGATACCACATTGTTGGTGAAAGGTTTTGAATATCATGTAGCCAAACCATGCACTTATTAAATAGTGGGGAATTTTTCATTTTTCAAACCAATATTTATAAAATTTTAACCAAATTTCCTCATAATGTTTATCAATCGTCCTTGTGTATGAACCATGAGCCTTCCCCTCATCAAAAGATCAATCTCCTTCGATCCTTAGGTGTTTAGAGTGTTTTATAGTGTGAATAAAATATCTTGATGATTATTTGAGTCCAATTCCTTCTATTTTTCTGAATTATATTTTTGTGTTTGATCCACTTCTTTACAATATGACAAACCCTACTTTTTATATATAATCATTGTATTTAGTGTAAAAAGTTGTTTTAGTTCAATAAAAGAGCCAAGGTTGGGAGAGTTCTTGTCTGTGAGCTTGAGGTAGGTGGAATACACTCCTTATCATATGATCTTGCTGTTATACATGTGTATGTGGTTGTAAAATTGTTCTGTCAGGATTTGAATTTGTATCTTTTACAAATAAAAGTAAATCAAGCCTTTAATTGAAATGAAAAACCCTTTACAAACCCTGTTTGGTCTATTGATTATTATTATATCAGGTCTATGAACACCCATGGGGTGTTCCACCCCCTTTAAATTGATGATATTAGTTGTGGAATGGGGAATTATTGGGTTTATGTTGTCAAATAATTTTTATTTGTTTTCATAATTTTAACATTGAATAATTGTTTTTTTCTTAACATGGAAAGTTTAAAGAGCTATGGGATGATTGGGGAAAAATATGTTAAATGGTAAAAAGGAAATTTTCATGTTATTATTGTTTTGAAAAAAATTTAATGGTTGGGGTTAGGAATTAATGGTGTAACTAAACAGTTATAGAATTGAGCTGAAAGTGTTAAATAGAATGAACCATGGAAATGTTGTTGAAAAAAATGGTATACACATGTTGTATTTGTTGGAAAAATATTTAACTGATAATGAACCTCGGTAAATGTTAATGATGGTTTGGTTTATGTTTGACTATGGCTCCCCATCCTCTGAGTAGACTAGATTGATTCTCTAGGAACTGCTGATTAATTGAATGGTTTGGTCTAGACTGACAATCTAGTCCCCACCGATGCATTGTATGGTCTCGGGTGCCAGAATGATGCTCTAATATCTTATTGATTGATATTGTATGGGTACCTCGACAAATTTTCCAAGGTAAAAAGAATTATATCGAATTTATTAATGGATTTTCTTGTGACTCAAATTGATTAAATCCTTATAGTACATGGTTCAGAGTTTCTTCATGTGATGAAGTAGCTTTGGTGAGTTAGGTGGTTGGGGAACCTGGGAGTCGTTAGGGCTATTCGACAACTGTTAAATTATGAAACCTATTTTACTTACTTATTTCCCTTTACATATTCATACTTATGTATTCACTATCCTTTTATTAGATGTTTTTAGATATTATTGGTGGTGGCCTATTGAGTTATTCTCACACCTTTCTCGGGTCATCATTAGTTACTAGGTAGATTTCACAGATCTTGGTCAGGATTAAGGGATATGCCCCATGTTAGATGGTTCATTTGGGATTTAGGATGGATCATAGATGAAGGGGCCAATAATATATCGGGATCCATTTTGGGGACTTTCACTATTTCTTTATTTAAGGTTTCCTTAGGGATATGACAGTTTTATGACATGATATATTTACTATATACGTTTGTGGGAATTTACCCATTTTGGGGACTAATTACATGATGCATGATTGTTGATGATTACTACTTTGGTTATTGATTACTTTAATTTCTACTATTGTGCTACTCTTGAAAATTAGCATAGTAACCCCATGTGTTTCATTACACCCTTTTTGTTATTCAATAGCATCTAGGGTATGGGGAGACACACTTGTGGTCATGTGGTGATCCGAATTGGGGAACTGGTTAGGTGGCACCTAGGCCGAGACATTACAATGTGGTACCAAATGGGTTTTCTTTTTCGTTTCAGTGCTATTTTGGGAAAGGTATACTTGACATTATAATGTGTTGTTCCTTGGGAATGAGCTCATGTATTTGAGTATATAACCCTTGTTCAGGGGAAAACCCAATTTCTTTAGGTGGGATTTCTGTTCTTTATGTTCACCAATTATTTTTGGATGTTATTTCACCTTTGGTGATGCACTTATGGCGTGATGTTACTATTTCAGATATTTTAATCATGGGATAGTATGGCTTGATGTTTTTGTATTCATGCATCGTGTTAGGTAATCATATATTTATGTGAAATGCATCACATTAGGAACACACATGGGAATCATTCTATGTTTGGGTTATGGGAAATGAAGATGGATTTTATCTTTCCTTGAAGTTTCATAAATAATATCCTAATAAATATGTTCGAGTTGTTTTAATTTAAAGGCGTCCAATTGAAATGATTAAAATGGTGAATAAATGAAGAAGGTATCAGTTATTTAAATTTAAATATGTAAATTGAAAGGGGTGAAATTGTGTCAGATGTAATGGTTGTAATGAGGGAAATTTGGTTTAACCAGAGTTATACATGCCCTTAGATCATTATGGTTGGGTGTAGTGATAGTGTTATGGTTTTCACTTGTAATGGTCCATGCTTTCAATGCTCATTACATTTCTAGTTTGATTTAGTCATATATGTATGAAGGAGGATAGATTAGGTTTAGTTGAGTTGGAGTTGTAATAGAACTGCACAAGGCCTTTATGCTGTAAAAGATGGGCTTACAATTTAGGATGGTGGTTTGTGGATTGTGTAGCTAGTGTTATATATATTTTATGTGGCTTAAGTGTCAAGGGTAAAATGGGTTTACACCATATGGATCAGTTTTACGACATCAATTTTTTTATACCTTGGAGACATGTTTTTTAGTGGAAAAATAGCATACAACTTAAGGTTTAGTTTATAGTGTATGTTTTATGGCCCCTTGGAACTTTTGCTATAAAAGAGTAACTTAAACCATACATCAAGAAACTTTCAACCTGTATAAGTAAAACATTTGTATGATTTTCAATTTATTATACCATTCCTTTCACCCAGTTGTGGGATTAACCGTACCACCTTTGGAGGGACTTCAACCATTTTCTTTAACTTAGATTTGTGGGTTCCTATGATCTTTTTTTTTGAAGTCGATGAAGAGTTATCCATACTTATCACCTTTTTTTACATCATTATTAACTCTTAGATTCAATACGGTGTTGTTGGTTTTGTTTGAGATATGTTGATATTCATTGTTTAAAATCATTTGGTGAGTTTCATGTTGATCTAGGGTTTTCTATTCAGGTTATAGTTAGCGGCTTGCTTCTTCTTCACCCTGTGGTGCGTAGTGAGATCTGAAATCCTCTTCAAGGTAGGGAAACTTCATTCTCCACTATTTATTTTTTATGTGTGGGGATTTCATGATTTTTCTTTCCATTGGGTGTATAGTAAGGATCCCATTAAGTAAGATAATGAATTGTATTAATAAAAATTGATGGGTACAAGGATATATCTCATGTTTTGAAAACATTGTTATTATTTATTAAGATGTTATTCCATGTTGTTTACTTTTTTAAAATAATGGTTTTTGAGAGACTTACTTGCATAATATATGTTATTAGTAGAGGCTCTTGCTTTTTTTTAATATCTTCCTAGATAATTGGTTAAAGAATATATATTTGGCTAATAAATTGTTTCCCAAGGAAATATAGTTTCGGTGATCCTACCAATGCTAAATAAAAAAATTATGAAATTAAATCCCTTGAATAAATTGTGGAAGGTGTAATGTGTGATGTAGTGTGTTCTTGTGCATATTATGTTACCCAATGTGGTTGGAGGTGTTTTTGTGTGGTGATGGAGGTGACTAGTTGGGTTGTGTGATGTGTGCATCTGTGATGTGGTGTGATGTGGTTGTTTAGAAAGGATGCAATGTGGGAAGTTGTGTAATGTGGTGCATAGAGGTTGTGGTGCGTAGAGGATATGGTGTTCATTTGTTATGATGCATAGAGGTTGTAGTGCGCAATGGTGGTGATATGTGGGGGTGTTGTGTGGTGTTTGTGTGTGGTAGTTGGGTTATGAGATGTGATTCATATTCATGATGTGTGGTTTCTATGGTGAGTCATCTTGTTTTATGTGGCATGGAAAGGATGGTTGACGTTAGGTGTGGTGGTGATGGTCGATGTGTGTTCGGTCAGTTGTTGTGTGGTATGGTTCTGTCAGTTTCTTAGTTTACCGTCTAATGAATTGTGTGGATTAATGAATAAATGAATGATGTTTTTGAAATCAATAAATGGATAGGATGTATAAACTTGTATGAAATGTATTAGTAATGAAAGTGGTGGTGTGTTCTTTGTGTGGTTTATGTGGTGGTTGTGTGTTGATTTTCATATATTAGTGGTAGAGGTTGTGAAAGTTAATTTGTCATGTGGTGGCAGTTATATGAACCTATAGATTGGGTATTGTGTGATATCTATATACCATGTATGTTTTGTTATTTTTTATGAACCTCACCCGAGGTGGATAAACATACCAATTCCCATAGGTGTTGAGCTCTAGGTGTTTTTCCCCCACAACCAGGTTGGCGGTGCTATGGATGATTGACTACCCTTCTCCCTCACTCTTCTTTCAGTAGCAGTGATATGGCTTGGTATTGGAGATTATCCAATTGTGATGATATGGGTTGGTGTCATAGAGTGCCCAGTGGTGATGTGTTAACCTAGGTGACTTTAGAAACAATGTGATGTTATAGCCTCAGTGTCTATAGGTGTGACATGATATGGTGTGATGTGATATGTGGTGGGGGTCATTCACGGTAGGAGGTGGGAATAATGTTAATTTCCCTTACAATCGTGATACACTACTACTATAGTTGTAATATGTGATGTTTGTGATTTCCCAATTGTCTTTAGGTGAGATGTGTTGTGATGAACTAGGTGTATTTGGGTGAGATTTGTTGTGATATGTGTGGAAGTGATGAAAACAGAAGACATTCAACATTGGGTCATGAGAGTGGAAAATTAGTACAGAAGCGACAATAGGGCACCTTTATTATGATCCCGATATTATATTACTATATAGGATGCCTGATTTGGTGAGAGAGACATAGTGAGTTTGGAATTGGTTAGAAGATCTATATAGGTTCTTACTAGTTATACTATTTTTTTACAAGCATATTAGCATGCATGTTTCAAATTTGCACTGGATTCTTTAGTTATGTCTTTATTGAGTACACATATTATGATCACCCTATACATAAAAACGTTTTTTTTCAAGTTTCAAGGTGTACTTGGGGAACTGATCTATACATTACTAGATTGGGTTTATAGTTTATATTATATCACTTGTGTAGAATTGTTGTTTTTTTAATTTGGAGAGTTTTATATTGTATCAGTATAATTTACCCATACAAGTGGGGTGGTTTTTAGGTTTACTTTATATTATTTTTTAGTGTTTTTTGGTAATTTTGTATCCTATCTGAAGATCCTATTTTATATTATATAGGGAAATTCCATCCATTTGTGATATTTTTATACCCTCGATGCTAGTCACCAGCCAGGGGCCTACTGGAGGTGGAACTCAGTAGTAATTATCTCTCACCCTTTATAGAGGCATCTTTGGTGGGAGGGGGTCATGATGGAATGATATCAATGTTTTGGATGAGAGATAAGATGGAGTTTGGAATTAGGAAATATGATTTCTACTTTGGTTAGTAGGGCTGTAGTTCCAATTTATTCTAGTTCTTGACATAAGCTAGGGATACCATCTAGAAAATAGGATTTTTAGCCCCCCCCCCCTCCCACATTGATCCAGTTCACAAACTCTAAGCTTATTGAATAACTAAATGAGGTGGACCTGTTTATAGGGTAGAGACCATATATTGGTAGATGAATCATGATTGATTGTTCTCATGTTAGAGTCGGGGTTTTATGAGAATATAAAATGAATTAAATAAATTTGAATTGATTAAATTCAATTATACTAGGATTAGGGTGTTCTCAATACATTTTAGGAATAGGTCTTATTCATCATCCATGGGTGGTTCAGGAAGTTGATGTTTAGTACGCTATTCACATTGATCTTCAGAGGGCTGGACCAATAGAAAAGGATGATGTTTATTATCGGTATTTTTATTCCTTTTAGTGACACATCTTGGGAACGTACAAGGGGATCATCTCATATCTGGAGACAGATTAATGGACGGAGGAACTTAAGATCACTTTCTATTTGATATGAGCATAGTCTTAGTTCTTGATGCTATTTATAGTTATTTGGATTTGGGAATATGGCATTTGTGGTGGATACTATTTCACGGTGACCTTAAGAAGACATACATTTTGTAGCTATACTTATAAAAGGAATTTTTGGTGGAGTTCTTATCATCGAAGATGAGTGAATCCAATAGGTAGGAGCTACTATTCCTTCAAAATTGGAGGTTGATAATGAAATATTTGGGGATTGGGTTCAAGATCATCCTACCCTTTTCTCCCGGTGTTTTTCCCAATGTGGAGTCGAGTGTGTGGTGTCTAGATGAGGTTTAGTGCCCAACTATTTGGTATGGAGTAACTTAGTTTATTTTTCTAACATATCTTTAGGTGCCAAAAATTATATGGTAATAAAGAAGATTCTTTCCTTGGGAGTTAATCCTTAAGAGAGTTGCCAATAGGTAATATTAAGGATTAGAGATTTAGAAAAGTGGAGTCTCATTCATCATTGTTGGAAGATATTTTAGTGGAAGATTAGGTTGAGTGTATTTTCAGAATTATGGATGAGTTCTTCAATGTTTACCATAAGATTTTATGACACTACCACCTCAACGTGATTTATAGTTTGGGATAAATTTTCAGCCTCAGGTGTCTCTAATTTTGAGGGATTCCAATCACGTGGTGTCTATGGAGTTGCAAGAGTTGACTTTGTAGGTGGATGATCTGATGTATTGTGGTTTTATGCAACCCTATGTGTCATCATTGGGTTCTCTATTTTTTTAATCCAAGATGTTGGATGTTTGTATAATGTTATTTATAGACTACTAGAGGTGGAATTGGGTAATGATAAAGAACCATTGCCCTCTTCCAAGGGTCGAAGATATCTAAAACTAGTTCAAAAGTGATATTTGTTATTGAAGATAAATTTTAGTCTAGATATCACTAGTTATAAGTAAATATTGAGTATAATATGAACATTTTTATCTGATGTAGGTATGGTAACCTCAAGTTCATGGTTAATTTATTTGGTGTTAAGAATGCACTTGCTATGTTCATGGGACTCA
Source organism: Viscum album (assembly GCA_963277665.1). Lineage (NCBI taxonomy): Eukaryota > Viridiplantae > Streptophyta > Magnoliopsida > Santalales > Viscaceae > Viscum > Viscum album. Next base: position 2,005,282,884 of record OY728138.1, read on the forward strand.
TGAACTTTGGGTCACAAGATTTTCAAGACTAGTACATCATTGTATTCATCAATGAAAAATTGATCTATTTGAGGTTAGGGGAGGAATATTCAGAGCATCTAATAGAAATTTATTAGTTCCTTTGACACCACCAACTCTATGGAAAGTTGACCAAGTGTGAGTTTTGTTTGTGAGAGGTGAATTTCCTTAGACATGTGGTGTATCGGTATGGTGTATAAGTGGACCCATCCATGGTCGATGCATTTTTTTCTTGGGAAGAACATAAGAACATGGTAGATGTTTGTAATTATCTTGGAATAGCTGGTTATTATCAGATGGTTGTGTCAAATTTCTATAAAATTTCAACCCCAACAAAAATGTTGACCAAGAAGGACCAGAATTTGGTTTGGGATAATCAGTACTAGATAGTGTTTGGTTAACTGAAGGGGAAGTTAGTCAGTGCTACAGTATTTTAAGAAGGGTGTGTTGTTTGAGGTATTCTGTGATTTTTCACAACCTATTTTGGGATATATATTGATTATGCAGAGACTGGTGATCTCTTATGGGTCTTGAAAGTTACATCCCCTTGAGTGTGTGTATTCCACACATGATCTAGAGTTGGAGGTAGTTATGTTTTCACTAAATTAGTGTTGACATTACCTCATCAATGAGTGATTTGTTGTTTTCACATACCATACGAGCCTAAAATGTGTTTTCTCTCATTGGGAACCAAATCTATTCACTTGGAGGTTATGTAGTTTCTTTAGGATTGTTATTTTTATATCTCTTACACCCTGGGTAAGGGTGATATTTTTATTGATGTGTTGAGTCTGATGTCTTAAGGATATGTGGTTCAAGAGTCTACTGATGTTTGGAAATGGATGAAGGAGAATGTCATGATGAATCTTGATTTTTTAGAGTGAAATATATGTTATTGTATTTATTAAATGATGGTTTTCTAATCTATGATGTGGAATTTGGAGGAGTATTAGTGGGGAGACATTGAGGTGGAGGTGATGTGGACTGTGTTGGCCATGGTGATTCTTCTAATTATATTCATTATTACCTCCCATTAACCTTTATGTACACCCGTTACCATGATGAAATTTTGTAAGGGATCATTCATTCTCGTCTTTATTCAAGTTTCTTTATTATCTTGTGTGTTTTATCTCAAATTAACAATGTTAGGATATGTAATCCTATATTACCTTTACTACCCTTATGATTTCTAAATGATGAGAGAACCCATCCAATCTCATTAATTCATCCCATGAACCTTTATGTACAATCATTACCATGCCAAAATTTCGTAAGGGCTCTCCCACTACAATTTTTAATCAATAACCTCTTTCATGTAATGCCTATGAATTTCCATTTGTTCATGTTTTGGTATGTTTTTCTATATCCCTACTACTAACCTTTTTATTTCCTTATGACAGGAGGTCCCTTTCAATATCATTAATCCCACCCTGAAAATTTATGTGCTCCCTTTATCCTACCGAAATTTCACCATGATTTTCTAAGATAAACAAATGTGTATTGAATACCCATTACCTATAAATGGTATTCAACTTTATGCACTTAGAATTTATTTATTGGGGACTTAATGTATGTATTTAAAACCCCTTGATCATGGAATAAATTTTGATGATAAATATTCTATTTAGTATGATCTATATGAAACACTTATGCATGTGAATTAAATTAAAGTGATGGGTGCACTTGAAATTATATAGTTCTCAAATTCATAGGGTAATTTTTAGTCTCATGAGACATAAAACAAGGGATTATAGAGTAAAAATTATCCATCATGGGACATTTTACACTATGATATCTTCATGGTTATCTGTGACCGATGTTAATGATGTCATGTTTAAAGTTATTTCCAAATTTCCCTATTTCCTTCATTTTATCATACATTATCATGCCTCATTGTTCGTGTTCATGTTCCTCACCCTTTTTAAGTACCATTTTATTTCCTTATATAAAACATTTAATCATGTATTTCAATGTTTATTCATATACTGAGATTTATAGCTTACCCCTTTATTATATATGTCCCTAGGTTACCCCATGTAGTTTTATGTATGATGGAATCATATGCTCATGTCAAGGAAGTTTTAAATAATGTCAATGTACCCCTATATTATGTTGTTATGTAATGTACCTAATTCTTAAATACACAAGGATTCTTGATCTTATAGGTTGTATTATCTGTAAAGTTATGTAATAAATCATGAATTAAGGTGTAATAAAGAGTAGGGTTGTCATGGTTGGTATCAGATGAGAGTTTAGATATTTCTGGGATTAGTATTGGAAAACTCTAGAGAAAGCCTTAGGGAAAGACTAATCATAAGAATATGTCCCTAAATTTTGGTAAATTATAATGTATATGGTTTCCAAGAAAATAAATCCCTTTCTGGATATTAAAACTCAATGTGGCTCTAGATCATATGTACTTAGGGGTAAAACCTACAAACATCGCATTGAGATAGACCAGGTCTGAAACTAGTGCATCAAAATGAGCCTTTCTGCATAAATGGTTTGACACTCATGTGGGATATGCATAGGTAAATTCACAATCACATTACAAACCACTATTAATGAGAAAAACTGCCATACATGTCTATCTGATAAAATAGATAGTGGATAACCTTTAATAAAGCCTTGAAATTCAAATGTTAAGGAAATAAATGACATTTATATGTTTCTCCTTTAATGTAATTGGATCCCCATTCATGTGTTTAATAGTTTGAAACTTTTCATCCCTAAGTCAATTTTTGATGATGTAAAAGGTTTGAAATAGAATCAAAAGGTGAATGGTAGGGTTAACATCCATTATTTTACTAATTCCTTCATATTATTAATGTTTAGTAGAATAATTCAAAAACCACAAAAAATCATGGAAGTAGGGTTGTCAATGAAAATGTAAAATGGGGAAATTATTATATCCAAAATATATAGCTCCTCCTTTTTCAGAATTTGTGGGATGAACTTACCATCAAACCTTGTGATACTCCCTTTAGTCGGATTTGATGCATTTCAAGGTATGGATTGGATTTCGCTACATAAAGTGGACTAAAATTATCGAGAGAAGGAAATAACTCTCTATATTTTGAATCACCCTGGATTCTATACAAGTTAAAGGATGAGGATGAATATTATTTATCACTAAAATATGTGGCATATATATTATTTCTATATGAGAAAGTGTATCTATATTAAATAATTGAGTCTAAGAAAAAGTTCATCCTTGAATACATTCCTATTATAAAGGAATACACTGATGGGATTACCAAAGAGTTTCCTAGTCTTACTCCTAGTAGAGAGTTTTAATTTTCAATAGATATTATACCTAAGGAGTTACCATTATCTAAGAATTCCTATATAATAGATATTGTGGTACTTCAGGAGTTGAAGAAACAAATACATCAAAATCTAGATAAAGGGTTTATATGCCCACGGGGTCGACCATGGGGTGCATCAGTCCTCTTCATCAAGAACACGAATGAGTCAATTAACCATTTCATTGATTATTGTGATCTCAACATGATCATGATAAAGAAAAAGTATCATATTCCTCAAATTGATGACTTGTTCGATAAACTACGTGGATCCCAATACTTATCTAAGGTTGATAATCAATTGGGATATTATCAAGTAAATGTGAATAAGGACATCCCCAAGACTACTTTCTAAACATATTACGAGCACTATGTGTTCATATTAATTCCATTATTACTCACTATTTCTCCAAAAATATTCATGGACATGATGAATAGAGTCTTTAGAGATTACCTCAATAAATATTTTTTAGACTTTATTGAAGATATTACAATTTAATCCAAAAGCAAGGAGGTCCATGAAGAGCATATGAGAACATTGCTAAAAACCTTATGAAAGTAGAATATTTCTGAAAAATATATCATATGTGAGTTATGGTTAAAGGATGTCTCATTATAAGGGAAACATATCACGTGTAATGGGATATCTGTGGACCCTTTAAATAAAAAATAATATAAGGGTTAATGAGGCTAACATCTATTACATAAATTTTTTGTTTCATTGTATTAGCTTGTTAATATCGTCAATTTGTGGAAAATGTATTACACTTTTTTAAACTGATAACCAAGAAAACATGGCAAGGAGTCAAGTTTTTTTTGGAAATAAGAATGTGAAGAGTGCTTCAAGAATTAAAAAAATGAGTCTTATCACTACACCTTTATGTACACTACCCACAAGTGGGGAACTTTTCATGGTATACAACTATGCTTCGAAGAAGGGATTAGGTTATGTGTTAATGTATAATTAATAAGTGATAGACTATGCTTCAAGGAAATTGAAAGTACATGAATAGAACAACTCAACCCATGATCTGGAGTTGGCTACGGCGATCTTCGCATTAAAAATATGGTGTCATTATCTTTTCTGGGAGAAGTGAGAAATAAATACAGATCATAAGAGCCTCAATTATATATTCACTCAAAAAGAGTTGAATATGAATAAGTGAAGATGGTTAGAGATAATTAGAGACTATAAATACTTAATACACCACCATCATAGGAAGGAAAATAAGGTGACATACACTCTAAGTAGAAAGGATCTAGAAATTTTACCATTGATGTTAATTGAAAAGGATTTGATCATCTTAGAATTGAAAATCATAGGCATGGGAATCATAAAGCAAGGAACGCCATCAATTATTTGACAAATGATTGATCAATTATCCCTTCGGGAGAAGTTAAAGGATTCTCAAAGTGATGATTTGGGTATTTAGAAAAATATGAAAGCTATAAGAAAAAGGGTAATCTTTAAAGGTAAATGATATTGAAGAATGAGTTTTAAGATTTGGGTCAGGACTATGTGTACCATCAAATCCGAAGTTAAAGAAGGATATGTTGGATAATACACATAGCCCAACCTTCTCCATCCATCTCGGAAGCACAAATATGTATCAGGTTCTTTGATACAACTATGGGTGGGACAATATAAATAAGGGGAACATAAAATATATATAATGGTGTCTTGGATGTTAGTAAGACAAGGATGAAAGGAAAAAATCACAGGGGATGATGCAATGATTACCCATACCTACATAGAAATGGGAAAACACAAGCATGGACTTTGTCTCATTTATTTTAAAGACATCAAAATGAAATAATGATATATGGGTAGTGGTGGATCATCTATCAAAGACTACTCATATCATTGTAATTTTAGAGAAATTATCACATGATCAACCTGCAAAGATATACATAAGGGGAGTGGTGCGGTTGCATGGAACACCACTATCAATTTTATATGATTGAGATCTAATATTTACCTACACACATTGGAAGATTTTATAACATGATCTAAATACTAAGTTGAACTTTAACACTACTTATCACACTCCAAACTGATGGAAAATTCGAGCATACTATCCAGACACTTAAGTAAATATTGAGAGTATGACCAGTTGAATAAAAAGGAGTATGGGATCAACATATTCCTTTGGTTTAGTTCTCATACAATAACAGTTTCCAATCAAGTATTCAAATGGATCCCTATAAATAAATTTATGGGAAGAGGATTAGAAAAACCGAATTCTAGGATGAATATGGAGAACACAAACTGCCAGGTCATAAAATAGTTGACTAAATGGAAGAAAAGTTCACGACCATTTAGCAGCACATCAAGACTTATCAGATTAAAAAAAAGCTATGATGTAAATCATCAATGAGATATAAAGCTTGATGTTGTAGAAGATGTATTCCTCAACATATCTCCATGGAATAAATTCATGGTATTTTTGAGGAAGGTAAAGGTTATGCCAAGATACATTAGTCCCTTTGTGATCATTGACCACATCCCCGTGGTGGTATATCCACTAGAACTCTCAAATGATCTATCTCAAGTAAATTATGTGTTCTACATATCACTAGTGAGGATGTACATTCCAAAAACCTCACATGTTCATAATCTAGAGGTGGTACCATTGTAGAATGATCTTTTATATGATGAGTAGCTGGTGAAGATCTTACATTGAAATATAAGTTTCTATGAAGTAAAACAATACTCCAAGTCAAAGTGATATAGAGAAACCACCAGTTTGATAAAGTAACATGGGAACTGGAGAAGGTGATGAAATGAAGCAACTCTCATTTTATAATGTATGAAATGGAAATTTCAGGGGAATGTTTTTGAAGGGGAATATAGTAATGTCCCAATCTTTTGTAAATAAATTTCATTTGTGGTTGAATTAAAAATCTTATTATATGTTATGGATGTAGAAACACCATGAACTTATTTGGATTTATTATATCTTATTAGATTTAAATTACTTTTAAGCATCATAACCTTTGATAATATATCCTTTGAACAATGATCATATGATTAGTATAAATACTGGGTTTTGAAAAATCCATTTCATATAGATAAAGGATGTGATGATCGTAATAAGTAGGATTATACCCTATAAATCCCATTTATCAGAACTTCTGAGTGAGATAACACCACTGGGGTGTTTCTTTGACCAAGCCCAAGTTGAGATACAAAAAATTAAATATGAGCAAAACCATTAACAGTACCAGTCAATCTCATCAAGATCATGGACCAAACCATGTACATGGAACCACGCCATGAATGTTTCATTTGCACGAACCTTACCATTAGGTCATTTTCCTTTGTAACAAAGGGATATATTTTAGGACCATAATGATAAGAATATATATATATATATATATATATTATTTTAAATAAAGACATTTTTATATTTACCTATTATTATTTTAACTTAATAAATGATTTTGATTAAACGAAAATTGTATTTTTGGACAATAAGAAATTACAATTAAGAAATTTATTTTTTTAAATTAATGGATTTTAAAAAAAATTATATTTTAATAAAATCTTGTTATTAAATAATTTTTATTAAATATAACTAATCAAATAATATTTATGAATTCAAATGTAACTTTTACAAGAATTTGAAAAATGTTATTGTAAAAAATCCATCATTTCTCAAAAAATAACCATTCTTATTTTTTAAAAGTAAAAATTAAAATATTTAGGAAATTTTTTGGATAAAATATGAATTATTTTTTGGAATCATAACATAAAAATTATCCAATGGTGAATTTTTCATTATTTTCTAAGACTTTCAAATTTTTAGGTAAACATTAAATACATTACAAATATACAGTTGGTATTATGACATCATAATGGACCAAATACAATTTAATAAATACAATAAAGGGTATAAATAACCAAATATATTTTTCCCCTTTAAAATAATGGGATTTTAAGTTTATTTTAATAATTTTATAAATCCTTTATGAATCCTCTAAAACCTATAATATATTTTATAGTTTTAAAATCACGTTTTTATGGACATGACTCACTTCTAAATTAGAAAGTGAAACTTTTTAATAAGTATAAACCTTGGAAATAAAAAATAATAATAAAAACATTTATTTTTTAGAAACCATGGGAAAACACATGGTTAGGTTTTTTTTTGTTATTTTATTATATAGTGTCCAAAACTCATGTTTGGAAATTAATAAAAAAACTCACCTCTCTTTTCCTATATAAACCCACCTAGGACCCCCATTTTCTTCAATAAAAAATCTTATATAATTTATTTAATCTTTCATCCTCTCTATAAATTCCTCATAAGGTTCCCCCAACCTCTCAAGAAGCTCCTCCAAATCTTTTTGAATCACTCTCTCAAGGTAACAAATCCTTCATTCTCCTCTTTATTCAAGATTATTCAATATCGTATGCCTTTTTATCTCCAATTCCTAATATTGGGATATATACTTACATATTCCCCTTAATTAAATTATGATATATAAATGGTGAGAGACCCTATCCACTCTCATTAATCCCACCCGCATTAACCTTTATGTACACCTGTTACAGTGCCAAAAATTTAGTAAGGGCTCCTTCCTTATCCTCTTTATTCAAGATTCTTAAATATATTATGCATTTTTATATCCAATTCCTAATGTTGTGATATGTAATTCCATATTCTCATTACTTTACTTATGAATTATAAATGATTAGTTACACAATTCACTCTTATTAATTACTACCATGAACCTTTATGTACACCTGTTACCATATAGAAATTTAATATGGGCTTTCCCACTCTAATTTTTATTCAAGATCTAATTTATGTAAAGCCTTTAAATTTATATTTTTTTATTTTTTGGGTATGTTTTTATATGTCCCTCTTACTTACCTTTTTTATTTCTATGTGATTAGATAGCCCTTTCTCCCTCAAAATCCCTACCACGAACATTTATGTGCCCCCATTATGCTGCCCAAATTTCACCATGATTTTCCATGCCAAAAAAATGTGTAGTGAACACCGATACCCAATCCTATAAAGGGTGTTCACATTTATTCACTTATACTTACTTTATTGGGAACTTAAATTTATGTTTTAAACACTCCTTGTTCATAGAATAAAATATGATGATAAATGATTTTGTTTTGTATGATCTATGTGGAACACTTATGCATCTGAATGAAATGAATATGATAGGTGTGCACAATATTATATAGTACTCCAATACATTAGATCATGTTTTAGTCTTGTGAGACGTCATAAAATGGATTAAGGACTGAACCTAATCCATCATGGGGATTTTTCGACCATGATTTCATGGAATTTATCATTAACATTTTTTTATGATTCCATGTTTAAATTTGTTACTACAGTTCCATGTTTCCTTTATGTTATCATGCTTTATCATTCCTCATTGTTCATGTTCATGTTTCTCACCCTTTTTTTAATCCATTTAATTTCTTAATATCTAACATGTAATAATGTTTTCATGTTATTTCATATTTCTTTCCTTAATAGGATTTATTGCTCACAACTTTCTTATATATGTCCCTAGGTTACCCCATGTAGTTTTAAGTATGATGGAACATTATGAGCATATCAAAGTAGTTTTCAACAATATCGATGTACCTCATGTAATAAGTTGTTATGTAATGTACCAAATTACAAAATACAATATACTTAATGATCTTACAGGTCATATTATTTGTACACTTTTGTAATAAATTATGAATTAATGTGTAGTAATGGGTACTTTTGTTATAGTAGTAAACCTTTTATGTCAGGAAAGATAGTTTTACAACATTAGATTTTGGTTTTGGCTTTTTTATCCAGTGGTTTATGACTTTCATGATGATGAGACAAAATTTATAAATGAGTTTCATGGAATAAGGATGGGTTTTATTGTCTAAGATAATATCATTCATAGGCACCATGTTTTTTGGCAGAAAGAGGTTTATTGTATAAATGTTAGTTTTTCTATGCATGTTTTGCAGGCCCATGGAACTTACAATGTGAAAGAGTGGTTTACGCCATATGTCATGTGACTTGAAGTTTATATAAGTTTCATATTCATATTATTTGATCTTTATTTGAATTTTACTTTCTCTTGGTTGTGGGAGGAATGATAACACATTTAGAGGGTCTTCATCCCATTCCCCCTATTTCAATCTGTCTATTTCTGTGATTGAGTTTTGGTGATCAGTAGTGAGTTCTCCTCCATTATCACATTATTTACCTATATGCTACTGTTAGTGATTTGATGTAATGTTTTTTTGTTTGATATATGCTGTATTTAATTGTTGAAAAACTTTTGGTTCTCTTCAAGTTGATCATTCTTTTATGGTTCTAGTTTGTAGGCTATTTAATCTTCTCCCTATGGTGTATAGTGAGATTAGAAATATTGTTTGAGGTAGGTAACTTCATTCTCTATTTCTTATGTTCTATGTGTGGGGATATCTCTGTTTATTTCTATTGTGTGAATAAAAAGGTTTTGACTAAATAAGATTATGAATTATCATAATTGAAATTGATTGTTCTGGGGAGATATCACTTGTTTTGAATGATTAGTTATTTTTTCTAATGATATTATTCCATGTGGTTTCCATGATAAAAAAATGGTGGTTGGGATTCTTTTTTGTGTAGTTGATGTTATGAGTTGAGACTCTTTTTGTGATATTTTTTGATCTCACCCAGGAAAAAGGATAAAGAACATATATTTGGCTAATAAATTGGTTTCCCACATAAATTTGGTTAGCATGATAACAACCAAGAGAAATAAATAAATAATGGAATGAAATACCTTTAATAAATTATGGCAGTGAGGATGTGTTCTTTTGTGTGTTCTTCTGCTTTTCGTGTTGGCATGAATGGTTTCATGAGTTTTTTTACGATAATGGTGGTGATTGGTTGGGCTCTGTGATGTGTGGGTCTGTGATTTGATACATTGTGGTTGGTTAACATGAATGCGATGTGGTAAATTGTGTGATGTGGTGCCCATAGTTTTTGGTTTCTAAAGTATGTGGTTTACAGAGGTAATGGTGCAAAGATTTTGTGGTTCTCAGTAGAGAGGATGTTTGGTGGTGATGTACAACTGTTATGTGTGGAATTTCGTGTTGTGAGTTGTGATTGAGATGTGAAATTTTTGTTTTCTATGGTGAGTTGGATTGTTTGATGTTTGGTGGTAATTATTGTTGGGTGTTTGTCTAGTTTTTTTTAATGTTGTGGGTTTTTAGTTGCCCTGATAGCCATAGAATTAATTTTATGGATGAATGAATAAATAAATGAATTTTTTGAAATGAATAAATGGTTGGGTTGTGTAAAAATGTATGAAATATATTTTTAATTAAAGTGGTGATGTGTGTATTTTGTGGTTTATGTGGTGGTTGAATATTGAGTTTCATATAGTAGTGGAAGCGGTTATGAAGATTGATGCGTGGTATGGTTGTGGTGAGGTGGTGTGTTCTTGTTATTTTGATGTGAACCCATAGGTTGGGTATTGTGTTCTATCTATATACCATATATGATTTTGTTATTTTTTATGCACTCACCTGAGTTGGATAATATTACCATGCTTAGTGGTGCCAAGTTCATGGTGTTTTCCCCAACATCCAGATGGTCGTGATACAGATGATTGGCCACCCCATCTCCCACACTCTTACTTTAGCAGTAGTGATACATGTTGGTGTTGGAGATTACCGGGTGACGATTATATGAGTTGGTGTTATAGATTACTTAGCAGTGATTTTTTGGAACATGTGTCTTCTGGAAGGATGTGACATGTTGGCCCATGTGTTTATGGGAATCAATTGATGTAATCTATGGTGGGGGTCATGCCTAGTTGAATGTGAGAACAACATTTATTTCTTTCACATTTTTTATACCCAAATAATTTAGTTTCAATAAGTTATGTGATAGACTAGGCATATTTTGGTGATATGTGTTGTGATGACCCATGTGTCTTCAGGAAAAATGTTTGTGATGTCCTGGGTGTATTCAGAAAATATGGTCTCTGATATGTGTGGAAGGGATGAGAGTACATGATGTTTGACTTTCACTCATGAGAGTGGAAAATTGGTGGGTAAGCGGTAGCATAGAACCTTTCATCATTATGATCTTGATGTTATAGTACTATATTGGATGTGTGATTTGGTGAGTGGGCCATAGTGAAGCTAGTATTGGTTAGAAAAATCATAAAGTTTCTTTTTGGATCTGTTTTTTTATTCACTAGTACATTATAATTCTCTTTTCACATGTGAACTTGAGACCTTGGTTATGTCCCTACTGAGTAAACCTATTATGCTCACCCTATGTGTATAAACTATTTATATGTTTCAAGGACTTTGGGGACTGATCTGGACAATACTAGCTTGTGTTTGGAGCTACTATTATATCACTAATGTAGACTTATCATTTTTTATATTTGGAGACATTTATATTGTATCATTTTACTTTGTGCATGCATGTGGGGTGATTTTTGTGTTTATTTATAATTAGATATTGGATTTTTTGGCGGTTTTTTATCCAATATCCAAATCATGTTTTATATTATAGAGGGTAATGCCTCCCATTTGTGAGATTTTTTTAAACTTGGTTCTAGTATCCAACTCGGGTCCTACTGGAGGTGGGACTTGGGGGGTTATTGCGTCTCTCCCTTCGTTGTAGCATATTTGGTGGGAGGGGTTCATGACATCACCCATCGGTATAGTTTCTTCAGATTTGTTTGTTTATGGCTAGTTATGTTCCCTCATTTTATTAATTATGCAAGATATATGTTATCTTTCCTGAGAAATTTGTCAAGAATTGTAGAGAGATTTAACCATGACAATGGATTCCAAGAGGGTGATACGGGGACATGGTTGAAAATTCACCGTCAATAGTGGAACCAGATCCCCCATTTGTTTCATGTGATAAAGATAAAGGGAATTTCCAGGATAATTTCAATTTATTTATGTATTTTATGGAATGGGACCTAGGGTGGTATGTGCTAATTATGTTCTATCTGACCATGGAGTTTTTGATTAAGAACCATCCAAATATTGTTGAAGAGGGTGGACCTGAGGTAGAAGAGTTATAGATTCAATCTATCCCAATGATATTGGATCACTTAAAAACCCCTCCATTCAAGAGGTTCAATTTAACTTCTTATATGTTATGAGGACTATAAAATCACTAGTGGGATATTCAGGATTATCAAGATTGGTTAGTGGGTATGGTATGGAAGGAATTTCAATAGATGATTCTGGAAATTTTTAACCTGAGACCTTGAAGAAAGAGAACGTTGTGGAGTTTATACGATTGATCCAAGGAACTATGAAAGTGATGGATTTTGTTGGCCACATCATAGTCTTTTCATGTTTTTCTCTTAACATTATCCAAATATGATAAATCCATGGTAAGATATTTTCTGGATGGACTTATATGTGAGATTATGTCCCTAGTGAATATATTTTGTTAAATAATATTTGATATATAGTGGATGAAGCTCTATATTATGAGGGGATCCTAAAGGAGGATTCATGTGGTGAATAGAATGTTTTCGTTGGAGGATCTGTTGGTGTGTCCTTTGATAATAAGAATCATTGTTATGAGATTTTTCACATATTTAGTGGTAGAAAGAATATCTCTAGGAGAGGATGGGACTCATAGGGCAGTGAATGAATGTTTTTCTATTAGTGTGGTAGGTCATGTCACATGTATAGTAAACAACATAAACCACCAGTGGAGTTCCGATCTTGTGGTAGAATGAATCACTTATAATGGTTCTCTAGGAACCCCTTACAGATAAGTGGTGATGGAGGACCTAGGACAATATAGAGAATTGGAAGGGGATATTTACCCCATATCAGTCAGGCAGTTGGAGTTTCACCATCCATACCGATCCGAGTGGAAGGTGTGATACTTAAGGATAAGAGTGTCCATGTCAGAAGGGTAGTTCAATATAGGGGACTCAAACTAGAGCTTAGGGTAGTGACATAGGTCAGTTACATTCATTTCTTCATATACCAATAGGTAATGAGGCGGGGTATTCAATTGTATAAGGTTTGATTCTTATGTATTTTACTCCTACTAATTCCATTTTTGATACATCAGCATCTCATTATTTTATATCCATTCTACTATTTAATGGTTTGGCTCTGGCGATTGAGTTCATGCATGGTTTTATGTCGATCTATATGATGTGGGGAGTGCGATCGTAGAGAATCCATATTTATAAGCAGTATTACCTCAAGGTTGGTGGGTTCCATCTCCTTTAAGAATTGTTTATGTTTGAGATTTCATGTTTTTACTAGATATTTGGAATGAACTAATTTGTATCAGGTTAAACTCACATAAACATTTACCATCTAATAATAATGTTCACATCTCCCGAGGGTGACACTTATGGTCACTATGGGGAATGGGATATCTAGGTAGGACGAGTGGGGATAGTTCCTCCACCACTGGATGAACACACAAACCAGGTTTTAAGTCTTATTCTTGATGATGATGGAGTGGATCATGATGCCTTCCTTAAAATTTTGTATTAGTTTAAGGATATGTTTCCTTAGTAATTTATAAGGATTCCACCCAAGAGTGAGTTTGAGTTCACAATTGAGATAACACAAGGGCATGAACTAGGTTCTATTCCAATTTATTTAATGGAACCATTAGAGCTTCAAGATCCCAAGACTCAGCTAGAGGCATTGAATAATAATGGGTTTGTCCATATGAGTACATCACATTCATGTTCACTGATTTTATTTCATAATAAAGTTGATAGAATGTTACATTTTGGTATCGATTACCAAAAGTTATACCAGATGACGATCAAGAACTTGTATCCTCTTCTATCTATTGATGATATTTTTGAACAACTGAGGGGTAATTGTGTGTTCTCAAAAATTGATTTGAGATCAGGGTATCACTTATCAAGGGTGAGACCATATGATATACTACAGACATCTTTCATAATTTCGTATGGATTATATGAGTTTTTCAGTATGTTTCTCAGTTTTATTATTATCCTTTTATGTTTATAGACTTGATTAATCAAATATCCCATCCATTTTTATATCATTTTGTGTTTTTCTTCATCGATGAAATCTTGGTTTACTCTTGGGCTCATATATATCCTTCCAAATATCTTGATATCATCATGAGTACACTGAGATATAATATTCTATATTCGAAGCTATATAAGTGTCATTTATGGATTGAAATGGTGCACTTGTTAGGTCACATTGTCTTGAAGTTGTGTTTATTAGTGTACATAGAGAAGGTTTACGTAGTTGTTTCATGGGAGTAACCCAATAATATTTTTGATATCTCAAGATTTTTTGGGTTTTAAGGTTATTATTTAAGGCTCATAAAAGACTAATCTCGCTTCATAGTGACAATATTGGGCCTGAACAAGATGGTTGTAATGTATGAATGGTCTAAATCATGTGATAATATCTTATATACTAGGAAAGTAAAACAACATTGTTGATGCATTGGGTTGGAATACACAAACACAAGCAGATCGGGATTCTAGTTCTGAGTAGAAGATGATATCATTTTCCATTGGAACACATATAGGTTTTTAAGAGGAGAATAATAATATGACACTCATTTCCTTATCCATCACTTCCTCCCTTCTAATACATGTTAGGATGGGACAATATGAGGATCTAGGTTTCCTAGATTGGAGGGATAGTTTTTAATGTTTGGAGCTACCTTTTGAATGGACTATCAATGTGGATGAGATCAACCTTGTTCATGTTCATCTTATTGTGTCTACTTATATGTGGGAGGAGCTAATGTGTGTGTTTTATTCCTAAAAGTGGGTGGTGCACCTTGGGTAACCAAGATTTATCATGATCATTGTAGAGAGTATTGGTGGACAGTGATTAAGAAATAGAATGTGGGTTTTATGATTCTATGTTACACCTTTAATAAGGTGAAGTAATTAGATTAGTTCCTTATTTGTCTGTTACAGCTATTTACCATTCTAGAGTGGAAGAATGATGATGTTATAGTCAATTTTTTGTAGTTCTTCTTATAAAGCTTCAAAAGAATGATGTAATATGGGTAATTTAGAATTGGTTGACAAAGGCATCACATTTCTTTTTGATTTGGGAGACTTTTACCACTGGCCAGTTGGGTGAGTTATAAATTCAAGAGATAGTAATATTTTCGGGTGTACCTTAGAGTATCATTTCATAACCTGGTCAACATTTTAATTCATTATTTTTGAAATAACTTCAAAATAAATTGGCCACTCAAGTAATTTTGAGAACAATTTTTTACTATAGATGGATGGAAAATTAGATCCCACTATTTAGGTGTTAGAGGACATGAAAACAGCTTGCATCCAAGATTTTTGGGGGACATGGGAGATGAACTTAGCTCTTATTAAGTTTTATTATAAAAATAGTTATCAAGTGACTATATAGTTGGTACTATATAAATAATTATATGGTAGACCATTTTAATCACCCATCTATTGGATGGAATTAGGAGAGTAGGAGTTGTTTGAACTGAGTCTCATGTAAAAGATGTTGGAGAATGTCTAGTTGATACAAATGAATATAGATATTAATATAAGTACAGAGAAGTTATACACTGATAAATTTCATCAAAATATTGAGTTTATTATGGGTGGCCATATATTCCTTCAGGTGTCACTGAGATTAGGTCACCATCATATTTCGAAATAGTGAAAGTTCTCACCCAAGTGTGTGAGGTCATTCAATATTGTGGAGAGGATTGTGTTGGCAATGTACTGATTTGATCTTTTATAATCTTAGAGAGTTCTGCATTATGTTTTCTATGTGTCATAGCTTTAAAGATACCACCCATACCCTTCTCATGTGATTGATGGTTATGATGTTGAGCTTGAGGTTGATACATACTTTGATGAGCATCCAATTCATTATGTGGATCATTTTGAGAAAGTTTTGTTAGGTATGATCGTTCCATTAGTTCAGGTATTGTAGAAATATGGTCATTTTCAAGAGCATACATGGGAGAGGTACTCTGATATCTGAGCCCAATGGAATAAAAGTTTTACCATGTAATCATATTTATGAATGGAAATATAATTTTGAGGATGAGTTGTTACAATTTAAGTGGATTTTTAGATCCCAATGTTGGTTGAGGTACATTTTTCCTTTTAGTTACGGTTTAACCCCCTTTGAATTGGTTACTAGAATGCCTATAATTATTAGGAAAGGTATCAGGAGTGTCTCTGGGTTTTGAGATATAAAAAGGGGTGAAAGTAGCCATCCAGTGCTTAACGCACGGTTGGAACATTGTTCATACTAATTTTACTATAAATCCATTCACCCTATAAATGTATGGTGCAAGATTTGTAAACCATGGAAGGGGGGGGGGGGGTAAAAACTATGCATCCTTGGATAGATCCAACTGCATGGTTTGGAAAAACATACAGGGTCCTAGGAAAATTGTGTGACTTGTCCCCCCCTTTTAGACATAGGACAACGTACATTTGGAACCCAGTTTGGACAACTGTGTAGACAAACCATACACATCTTAAAATACGATAATTTCCCATCTTTTGAAAGCGTCAGGATTTTCCCAGTTCTTTCCTTTGTAATTCTCGGGTGTCAAGTGAGTTTGGTGATATTTTTCTAGTAGTTTTAGAGTGTTTTTTTATTTAATTATAAATATTTCTATATTATTGTGTTTGAATTTGAATTTAATATTTTGAGTAAGTGAAATATATTATGCATTGATTTCAAAAAATCACAAAAAAATAATATTACTTATCAATTCTATTATTTTTTATACATGGTTTGGAAATACTATGCATTTATTAATTATGATGTGTATAAATTATATTTTCACATGTATTGAGTTTTATAAAAGTAAATGATCTTGAACATAAAATATATTGTAAAACATATATATTTATACATTTATCTATATTGTATAGATATATAAACTTATGCTTTAAAAAATTGTGAATTAGTTTTTTTCACAAAACAAATATATATATATATATATTCATATTGTTATTTTTATATTTATATATATTTTATCACATTTTAATGGAAAATAAAAAAATTTATACATAATTACATGTATATGTAAATATATGGCATTGAAAAAAATTGATGATTTATGTTTTTCTAAAAGTTAATCAATATTTAAAGATAGTTTTCATGATTCAATTTAAGAAAAATTATGGTATTTAAATTTGTGGTGATTAAATATAAGAGAGATAAATTTTAAATTAAATGTGATACTTGGTAATAGTGGTTGTGTGTGGGAGTTAAGATTTTAATTGGAAAAAAATGTGTGAATGAATAGATTAGTGATAGAATCAGGAAAAAGAAAAAATAGAGGGATTGTGCATAAAGGGAATAAATCATGATTTTTTATACTGTTAACTTTAACTTGAGAGAAATAAAACAATTCAGTTTGATTTAAATAATAAATATAGATGAGATCATTTAATATTTTAATATATAACGTAATAGGGATGTGAAACAAATAAATCCACCTTAAAAAAATATTTAAGATAAGTAGAAAAAAATAAGAGATAAATTTTCATATAAAAAACCATTTAATATGAAAATGGGTGAGGTGTACAAGGAAAATGTCATTAGAGAGAGAAGAATAAAATGGGAAGTAAAAAAAGAAATAAAGAAATTAATGTGGGGAGATAGGAGTACAATGGGAGGCTTAGAGAGTTCAATACTAACTGAGTAAAAAAAATAAAAGATATAAAATATTAGGAAGGGGAATATGATAAATAGTGTAAGCACTATAGATAGAGCGAGGCATTGAAATTTTTAAGAAACATTTCATATGCACTGTCATAAGTGTCAAAATCAAGAAAAAAAGATACCCTAATTCCTCAACTTATCTCTAGAATATCTTCCTCGATACAAATTGGATCGACGAACAATCTATTCCATTGGATTCATCTTAATTAGAATATGGTTATCTCGTAGTTTTTTTCTATTTTCATCATGTTTTTTATCTTTAATTAAATATTTTTTTTCTTTAAATTGTTAAATATGGAGAATAAAATGGTTATATCTTCATTTGAAATTACTTTTGTTGCATATTTGTATCCTTTTATGATTTTGGTGATCTGGTCCAACCATTCTTCATTTCACAATGATTCAGGGTTGTTTGGGTTTTCCCCATAACTTCATGTTGGGACTTATGAGAATCTCTTATAATCTTGGTTATGTTCATGAATCTGGGTTTGGGATCCTTCATTTGTCACTTAATGTTTCATGCAAGAGGGGATATACATTTCTTTATATTCAGGAAGTAGTATATCCATCCAAATAAAGATAAAGAAATTTAATTTAAATTAAAGAGAAAATAAATTTGAATCACATGCTTTTATAGTGTTCATTATTATTTTAATATTGAGAGTATATGGGCTTAATACCTCAGTGGAAATCATGGATTTTGGGAGATTTTTTATGTTAATTTGATACATGGTGTGGAACCTTGATTGGTGTAATTTTTTGGATCAATTTAAATAGAATTGGTTGATTACTTATATTTACTTAATGAGATGTTTTCCCAAGATTATTTCTTGTATGAGAATACCCTTAAATAAACTAGTGTAATGTGA
This sequence comes from Viscum album, assembly GCA_963277665.1. NCBI lineage: Eukaryota > Viridiplantae > Streptophyta > Magnoliopsida > Santalales > Viscaceae > Viscum > Viscum album. Next base: position 2,005,301,777 of record OY728138.1, read on the forward strand.
TAAAATCCTCTTTTTCATAAATTTGAAAAATTTTATGTCGGTGTGATGTGTTGTAGTGTGGTTGTGTTGTGGGGATGGGATGTGTAGTTGTGATGTGGGGTCCAATTTGTGTGAGGGGTGACAATATTGTGGGGCGGTGATGTGTGGTTGTGATGTGAGGTACATGAGATGCGAATGGGTTTTGTTGTGATAGTTTCTTAGTACGTAATGGAATTAAATTATATTGTTAAATTTTTATGGGATGGTTTGGATTGGATAATGATTGCTTGAAATGATAAATGAAAGTATGTTTTAATGTGGATAATAAAAAATAATAAATTAAATGGCTCAATAATGAAATTAATGTGTTAAAGAATGGGTTTGGATGGTAAGTGGGAATTATGGAAATTGGATTGATTTAATAAACAAAGAAGAATGAGATGTGAAATATGGCTTTTGGCTTATTGTGTGGTGTTTTCCATTTAGAGGTATCAATAAAATTGTGGAGTTTTGTGAGTTTGTTGGTACCTTTTTTGTGAACCCCTATGATGTGATTGTGTGTAGATATTATATATAATTTTATATTCCTTGTTATTTCTATATGCACCCCACCTGCATCGAGAACCAGGTGTTGAAACCCATATATATATGGGGGTGTTCTTACCAACATCCCAATGGTGAGGATAGCTGGATAGCTACCCCCTTTTTCTTTCATTCTCTTTTAAGCGAGGTTGATATGTATGTGTTATGATGGCTAGAAGTGAAAAGTTCATTTTGGTGATCGTTTGATGACATGATGAGGTGGATTGTAGTAGGATTCTGTCATGGTAGGAAGAGTGAAAAAGGTTGATATTCTTCAGGATCATGATACCCTACTACTATGGTTTTAGATATGGTTATGATTTCTTAGCCCAATTATCTTTAGAGGAGGTGTGAGGTAATGGACCAACTATCTACATGAGAGATGAGATGTGATGCGGCCATTCTTTGGGGTGTTATTGTGTATGTTTTCATATACAGAAGATATGTGGGTTCTAGGACATATACCATTGGGGCATGAGAGTAGAAAATTAGTGGTAAGGTGGTGTAAGGTATCCTTTATAGGTTTGCTTCTTATTATGTTTTTAAACATGGATGCATTATTTGGTGAGAGTTCTATGGTGTGGATGTGATCCTTTAGTTAACCTGTTTATGTGGTGTGGGTTATGTTTTTTTCTCATTGGTTTATTAGTATGCTATTTTCACATGTGCATGAGAGACTTTGGATGTCTTACTTAGTAACCTAACATTCTCACCCCACATATACATTTATAAACTAATTATCATCTTTCTAGGATGAATTTGTGGACCACCCTAGACCTTAATAGCTTGGACCTTTGGATATGTAGTTGTGCCGCTATATTTGCTTTGATTTTAGGGATTTCATTTAATGACTTTTATTTGAATATATTTTATTTATACATACATTATGGGATGGTTTTGGTTCCCTTTTTTATATTATTTCATGGTTTTTATTGATTGATGATATAATATCTATCACTCCTATTTATTATAGAGGGAAATTCCTTAAATTTGTGATATTTTTATACCCTTGGTTCCAGTCACCGACCCAGGTCCTACTGGAGGCGGGACTCAGGGGCCATTATCTATCTTCCTTCATTTCTGGTCTGATAGGGGATACTTTGGAGGGAGGGGGTCATGAAAATTTTCCCATTCAATCTTAATACCATTTCACCCAAATTTATTTTCATTTATTCCCCAATTTCCTTATGGGAATACCAAGAGATCTACCATCTTACAAGGATAAATCTAATTCAATTATTAGGTATGTGGTGTGTCGTATATTAAAAATTAAATCTTTGAGTGGGACTATAATTTATATTCCTTCTATTTTCTGGAAGAATGTTTGTTTTGTTATTCTAATTCTTCTGAAGATAATAAACCCAAACATTTTCAACAAATCCTTGGATATAGTATAAGCAATTGTTTTTGTTCAATGAAAGGTCTAGTGTTGGGTGATTACTTTTCTTAAGCCTTCTCATATAATCGTGATGTTATACACATGTATGTGGTTGTCCATTTCACTATTAAGATGTGCATTTGTTTCATTAACTAAGAAAATTAAATTGAGCCTTTATTTTAATTGTGAAATCTTTCATTGAATCCTTTAGGCCTGTTGATAACGTATGGCCATGTCTATATACACCCATGCGGTATAAGGGTTGTTTGGATTGGAATAGAAAAGTTAATGGGAATTATGATGATTGTTGTAAAATGTGTAAAATGCATAAATGATTATTTCCATGTTATTAATGTTTTGAATGAATGTTTAATAGTGGTGGTTGTTAAGTAAGGGGTAAATAGAATAGTTATGCAACTGAGATAAAATTGATAAATGTATTGAACCATGAAAATGATGATGAATGAAATGGTATAAAAATGTTGTGTTTGTTTAATAAAGATTTCATTGAGGATGAGTCTTGGTAAATGATAATAAAGGTATGGTGGATGTTGGACTAAGTAAACTTTTCCCAGGGGTGATCTAGTCTAATTCTCTAGGAACCAATAATGTATTTCATGTTCAAGGTGAGTGTGATACTCTAGGCCCCACCGATGCATTGCAAGGTTCTTGTGATGGAATGATGCTCCAAGATCCTATGGATAAACATGGTATGGGTACCTAGAATGAGACTCCATGATATAAGGAATTATATTACTGATTACCTTATGAATCAAAGTGATTAACTCCTCACAGTATATGGTTTAGAGTTGTGCCCTGGGACAAAGTAGGTGTGGCGAGTCGGGTGATTTCTAAAACAGAGAGCAGTTGGGGATGTGGGAAAATTGTACAATTATGAAACCTATTTTAATTTCTAATTTCATATTATTTATTCATACTTTTGAATACACTTTCCTTTCATTGGATAATGGTTTATACCACATTGGTGGTGTAATAATGAGTTGTACTCACACCTTTCTTGGGGATATTATTAGTACCTAAGAAAATTTCCTGGTTGCTGGTCAAGATAAGGGTAAAGGCTTAATATTAGATAGATTATTTTTGGATTTGGGATGAAACATAGATGAGGGAATATAGCTGATATCTAGACAATTTTTTTGTGATTTCCAACATGTATTTATTTTGGGTTTCATTATGCACATAACACTTTTATGACTTGATATATTTATTTTATTGGTTTGCGGGAATTTACCTAGTTTTGGGGACTGATTACACGATGCATGATTAATAAAGAGTACTTATTTGTTTATTTCTTACTTTTATTTCTTCCGTTGTGAATCTTTTGTAAATAAGGTGTAGTCTCCCCACATTTTTTATTAGTCCCTCACTACTAGTCAGTAGCCCTAGTTGTACAGGGTAGCGTACTTGTGGTCATTTAGTGATCCGGCTCAGGGTACCGATTTAGTGGAACCAAGGATGAGGTGTTATAGTAGGTGTTATAGTGGATGGATTAGGACAATGAGAGTGAATCCCTTCATATCCCTATGAATTAAATAAAAACTTAGGTATATTGGTGCTATAAAATGATATAGTTTCTACCATTTAAGGTTATGTGGTAATGATAAAAGTGGTTCCTTTTAATGTGATTCATCCATGACCATCATGTGCCTTTTAGGGTCATGTATCTTGGACTATCGATTGTTCCTTTTAATGTGATTCGCCTATCACCCATGTGATTTTTTTTACATTCATATGAATTAAAACACCATGTATTAACATTTAAATTTAAAAGAAAATGGGAATAATGTGATAGGTTTCTATTAATGGTTTGATGTGGGACTTACGGATGAGAGGCCCTTTCTAGTTTAACTCGATAGACGAGTCAGGTGAAAGAATGGGAAAAATTACACCATGATTATAACACATTTTTTTATTTTTTCAATTCAAATATAAACTAATAGAGGTTGATAAGATGACTAAAATATAAGGTCCAGTAAAGAATAACCAAGATGATCACTCTTTCCGTGAGAGATACCATCAATTTCCTTATTATGGGGGGTCCTCCTTGTCAAAAGAATACATGATTAACTAGACTCTAAGGATTAATAATTAAGGTGGGAAATTAGGGACACTATATTATTTGTTGGTATATTCCTGTTATTGTCGGAATACATGATCATATAGCCCACATGAATGTCAAAAAATGGACTAGTTATAGATATGTACATATATCAGTGGGCTAAAGTATAAGGCTTGGTGAAATAGGATTTTTGGGATATGGATATAGGTTAAAGGATTCGATAAATATCATTGAATAAACTAGGGTGAAAGGATAAATATTTTCCCTAGTAATTGTCCTAGGTGATTTGGGCACCCATGTGATCCCATTTAGAAAAAACACGTGTTCTTTTAATTGACGAGACATGGGTGCTAGGTCATTTCACTACTATTTCATAGAGATCTTATTACATAGGGTTTCTTCACCAAGGTATATGGTATGAAATGGTTTAAGAGGTATTTTATGAGGTTTTTATGTATGAAAACATTGGATAACATGAGTACCCCTCTCTTCTATCTACATCCCATATGTTTTTATTTAAGAATGTATAGAGTGATAATTTTTTAGAACTCGTGCAAGTGAACTAAGGATTTTGCACTCCTGTAATTAGGGTCTTGTTGTGTTTCAATATTAGAGGTATAGGGGTCCATTTATAGGAATAAGAGTCCTTATTTCCCCACATTTTGAATTAACCATTCCGAGTTCCCAACTTTGGACCTAAGTATGTGCACAGTTGATGAAGGGTACGCAAAGAGTAGATTGAGGGAACATGAGTGATGGATCATGATAGGGAATGCAAGTAGTGGTCAGTTAGTAGGTAATGGATGGGAATTCCAGTGAGTAATCATGGAAGTTCATTTTCATAAGATCATACTAGTTTATTGATCATCCATCAATCTTAAAAAATTCGTAAACTTATATGAAATCTTTATATGATTGTCTAGAAATACAATTTATCACTAAAATTACACTTTTATTTTTTCATTATCCTTTAATACAACTTCTAAATCATCCCCAACTCTATCAAAATAAATTTGAGTGGATACCTAAACACTATTCACCATCCCCTACCCTATTAGAAGTAGGTATATAATGGAAATAATGTCTTGTGATGGGTTACTTGTAACAAATTTCAATTGAAAAACCCAATTTGTGATGTAAATTATTCACAAATAATCGTTTATGAAAAAGAGTGTCACAAATACTATTATTTTGGATAGACCATCACAATTAATGTAGTGGAGATATTATTTGTGACATAATATTTTCTCCATAAAAAAATATTTTTCAAACATTTTTTCTATGGAATCCTTATTCCCTTGAAAATAATATTCTCTATGATTATTTGCGATGAAATACCAATTTTGCCTCAAATAACATAAAAACATATATACTAGATAATAAAAAAATCATTATAAAGGTACATATATTATATTCTATAAATATTACATAGAGAAAAAATGGAATAATAATGTTAATAAGAGGGCGAGGGACATGTTCAACTGGAGGAGGGAACTCCATCCCTAAACCAGAAGCAAGTTGACATATTCTCTCCATCATATCCTCATGTGGCTTCTCGAGCTACAATGTCTGCTCTTCTTCCCACCATCACTACTCTTTATATTATTGTCACTACTCTTACTTCGCTCTGGTTAATCATTGCGTAACCACATCTCAAGATCACAGCCTCGCCTTATACTCCATAATAGAAAATGTTGCTGATGATAACACTCCCCCTTTGGGCTATATGATTCCAGCATATTATTTCCATTTTGTTTCTTTAATTTATTCCAATTTTTATTAATTTATAAAAAAATTATATCAATTTATGGTAATTTATATTAATTTATAAAAAATTGTAATTATTTAAATAAAAATATATCCATTTATAGTAATTGATACCTATTTATTGTAATTTATATTAATTTATACTGCTGTATATTAACTTTTATTAATTGATACTCATTTATACTAATGTATAAGATTTTTTATCAATTTATACTGAATTTTATTAAATTATAATGAATTATATTATTTTATATTAATCTATTTCCTTATCATAATATATATTAATTTATACTAAACTATATCAACTTATACTAATGTATATAAGCTTTTATAATTTTATGATGAATATATACCAATTTTTAGTAATTCATATTAATTTATACCAAATTATATGAATTTCTAGTAAATAATATCAAAGTATACAAATTTATACTAATATATAACATTTTTTATTAATTTATACTAATGTATAACTGTTTTTACCAATTTACACTCATTTATGCTAATCTATAATAATTTTTTCATTAATATCAAATTATATTGTTTTATACAAATTTATATGATCTAAAAATGATTTATATTAGTTTACAATAAATTATATCGTTTTATAATAATTTGTATGATTATATAATAATATTTGTTAGTTTTTATCGATTTATACTAAAATATAATAAATGACATTAATTTATACTATTTTCTTAATTTATAGTAATTTATATTAATTTACACAAATTTATACTATATTATATCATTTATAGTAATTTATATTAGTTTATAAAAATTTATTGAAATTTAGGTCTAATTTATACTAAATTATATCAATTTATAGTAAATTATATCTATTCGTGGTTATTTATACCAATGTACAATAATTTTTATTATTTCATAATAATTTACAATTTTTTTAATTAATTTATAAAATTTATAATAAATTATACCAATTTGTTGTAAATTATACTAATTCATACGAAATTTAATGCCAATTTCATAAAAATAAAATTACTAATAAACTATAAAAAATGAAAAAACTACAAAAAATAAAAAATAAAATATAATTAAAAAATATTAAAACAAATACCTCAAAAATGGTACTTTTCAAATAATTTGTAGATCAGGTCAATAATCTACTGAGTTGAATGTTGGTTTTTAAATAAGAGGGTATTTTCAATATAAACAGAAATAATATGAAAATAATGTGGGAGGGGGGGATACACATATTTAGAGGAAAATATTTTTAAATAAACTTTTTGAGTAAAACATTGTGTTAAGAAATTACATCATTTGGAAAATTTGTGACTTTTATTTACAACAGATTGATTATTTGTGATATATAATATATTTTTTTATAAATCTACTAGAGAGACCTGATTTTTTTCTTTCAAGACACTGAAATATTTCTACGTATATTTCCAAAGCTAGGCACCGTGACACCGCGAAATTATGAGACCCGGTGTGCCTAGAATAAATTATACCAAAATATTTAGTATTTTTGTACTATGCACATGTCAGAAATAGTATATATCTAAAATGGTATCTCAGATTAGAAATCTAAGGTCATGGTTGAGTCAATAATGTGGTTTTTACCCTTGAGGGGGGGGGTTAAAACTTTCTCGGCGCAGGACTTCTGTGAGAAAAGTCACCGATAAGAAAATCGTAAATAAAATAATTAAATTTAATTATTTTATCTAGAACGTCGAATCAAACAAATTTTTAATTGGTAATTAGATTGGATGTTTTAGATGTCCATTGAGTTTGTAATGAGTATTTTTTCCTAGGAACTACATAAAATGAGAGGGTATAACAGATTTGGATTTTGCGATGAGCATGATCCCTATAAATAGAGGTTTAAGGTGACAAATTAGGGTTAGCTTCTAATTCCTCTCTCCCTCTCTACAAACCTCTCCCTCTCTCTCTATATGCTATTCTTCATCGTTATTCATCGGATAGAGGATCAATCTTCATCAAAACCTCAACAAATCAAGGTGGGAGAGTGAGGATCGTATCAGTAGTGATAAACAGACGGTTCAATGTATGTTTTATTTTAATTTTGAGTTATAGTGAAAGTTTCAATTCAAATCCCCATTTTTTTCCATTCATTCCATTTTTTTATATATCATGTTCAATGAACAACCTAAAACAACCATCCATCCATTGCTTTGAACCTAAAACATTATCGGTTCTTCATGCGTTCTTCATCGTTTAACATTTGTTCACATCATTTCTTCGACGGATTGTTTATTGATTCCCATGGCTGTGAATATATCTTCTTGAGGTTCCTGAAACCAGGTCTGAAATAATTTTTGAACACCTTGTGTGGTCATGGTGGACTATGGAAGGGGACAACAGAGAGGAACCTCCGACAGTAGCCCTAGGTGGCGGTGGGCTGTAGAGCAGGCTGGGGCGGCGAGCAGGGTCAGTTGGGGGTCGACGGCTGGTGTCATGAAGGTGGAGAAAGCGGAGGTCAGAGTTCATCCTGGGAGGGCATCGACATGCATCTTAGTGGGATGTTGAGACAGGGACTATGGGGTAAGAGTAGGCGGAGGCCAGAGGCCATCCACGGTGGCTGATGACATGTGACTCAGTGGGATGATGAGGCCGGGATGACGGGGGCTCAACGAGGCTGGTGAGCGGGCCAGTGGTCGGCCATGGTGGCTGGAGCACAGGGCCCGACTATCTATATGGAGAGGTTGAATGCGACATGAAGTTAAGTGGACCCGGATAGTGGTTGGAGGCTCAGGTAGAGTGCAGTTAGGAGGTCGATCTGAGATCAGGCAGGGGCTTTGAGGTCAGTGGCTAGGAAACTAAGACCCGCACGACGTGGGTCATGAGTTGACGCAGGAGCAGCGAGGAGGAATGGCCATGAGGACCAGTCTGTTTTGTAAGTAGGACCACGGGAAATGCGGTCCGGGAGTGGGCCAAGCCACAAGGTGGTGGACTGGGCCACGTCGGACCAAGTCGGGCCTGCTGGATCGGGTCAGCCCAGGCAGAAGGGTCCCGCTGTATTGGGCTGGGCCGACCCTGTTTTGGACCCAGACACTTTAAATGCCCATATCTTTTGATACATGCCTCTAATTCGCATGCCATCTACTCAAATGTGATCCTTCAGTTGATTTAGACCATTTGATGTAGTTTTAGAAATATTAAATTATTTCTTCAAGGTGGGTGGTATGAAATTATCGCTTTATTAATAATAATTTAATTATTATTATTCACGGTACTTCCTTTTAGACATAGCACATACATCCAAAGTATGATAGATGCACTGTTTCCACGCATATCTCTCATCGAGATGAATATTTTTAGGCCATTTTTGGACTTTTATGACTTGGTATTAGGGTTCGGGTGCATGAAACAACTAAACGTAATAATAATAATTTAATTGTTATTCGGGGTTCTTGCGTCAGACAATCTTCTGAACGTGATGTCTGTTTCATGATCCATTAGTAGTGGCACAACCCTGGTCTTTGTTTAAACATTTCAATATGACATTCGGGTGCCTAAATTAAATTTGATGTGTGGGTCCCATGAGGACCCGTTCCCACATTTTGCGATGAAATGCAACTTTTTCACAAGTTATACGTTTTGGAAAAATGAGTGGTCCATTTTGTGTGTTTTTCCAAGAGGATCACAATGGTGAGATCTATAAAATTTGTTTTAGGATCGAGGTGTGGGCCCTACGGGACGTCCTTCAAACATAGTGCATCGACCTGCATCTTTTCCATTGGATGTTCGTTTGAGGAAAATAAATAGTCGAACTTACATGTTTTACCACAAGGATCATAATGGAATGATCTATTTGGATGTGCGTAGCCTTATTTGTGATCTAATTAATCATGGAATATCAGTTAAAGATCCTTTTGATGTGTCTGATGAGAACCCATATCTTGGGTCAACCTAGGCTCTTGGATGAATGGAAAGGATGTATGAAGAGATACAGTCAAATGTTCTAAGGCTATTTGTGGAGGCGTGTCAATTAAATTAAGTCATCACCCTTCGTATCAACAATGAGCATCTTTTGCTCCTTTTCCTGTTGGCTAGTCATGTATTGTACTCTAAAAGTACACTAACATGATTATGGGTTCTCGATCATAGTTTTGTACCAGAAAATGGATGGGTACACGACCATATGATGAGGCGAGGCCACATGTCGCATGAGCCCCACACACGCAATGTACTACCATTTCAATATTCTCTCTCGCATATCTTTTGGACTCAGTTTTTGGCATGTGTGTAGAATATCCTATGTGTTTTCCACATTGATCATTATGGTTCCCTCCTTAGGGGCTTACGAGTTATGATGAGAAATATTTTGGGTGTGATGCCTATTCGGGACACCACCCGATGACTTCAATGGTGTTTTTTCAAAGAGGTGCTATCTAGTAGGGATGGAAAGTGTTCCTTGATGCTCTCTAAGAGGTACCATCTAGCATAGAAAGCCATAGAAATTATGGGCTTACCTCCAGCTGGGCCAGTCTATGATCCCCCATGGCAGTTCTATGTAGAACCCTCTAGTTAGGCTGGGGATGTGTCCTCAATGACACTAGAGTAGAACCCTCAAGTCAGGCCGAGTATGGGTCCTAGATCTTTGTTGACTTGATCCATCCAGTCGGGTTGGGCATGGGTCCTCAATATTTTCTTAGTAGAACCCTCCAGGTGGGCTGAGGATGGATCCTCAATGACACTACAATGTAACCCTACATTCATGCTAGGAATGGGTCCTCAGCCTTGACACAATATCTCTCAACTGTGCGGCCTAGTGGTGAGATCTTCTCTGACATGAATTTAGACTCTCAAAGAAGATGAGAATTTTTTTCATTCAAGACGTATCCTTGTGACGAAACCTAAAACTGTGCGGGTGAGACAGACCCACCCAAAGCAGATAGTATCAAGGTGTGGAGATTGAGCCCCTTTAACTTGTAGTTCAGGGCAGACGTGTGGGATGATGGGCATCGATGGCAGTTACTTATGGAACTATTGGCTACTCTCTTTTCCTGGGATGGGCTGTGAGATGGAGATCCCCTTACTCCCTCCTCTGGGCTTCTTTTATTGAGAATATATATAATTATATATATTATTTCATTACCCACTCTTTGGGTTTTGGTTACTCTCTATCTAAGAGAGGTGAAGACGCATGGGGTATGCCATGTGCTTTCTTTGAGTATCTTATCATGGTTGGATGAGTATACTCTCCTACTATTGGTAGTGAAGACTCGATGAGAATTTCATCTTTTCACATTTTCTAGCTCCTTGTGTTTGGGTAAGCTTTATTAACTCTCTAGTTGGGTTGAGCTGTACTCTTTTACTATTCCTTGTTTTATCTACTTCTCCCCTCTTTAGTATATCAACCTATTACTCCCCTCTTCAGTACATTTATTGTTTTTCCTTTGAGTCTTTGGGGAATCTTACTCAGTATTTTTATACTCACCCCTACATGGGCTTTTCTCTCACTTGGTGTTCCCTTGCTAATGATAGATAGGTTCATCATGACTTCAAAGGAGATAGGGATACAAAGTACTTGGACCGTGTGTGGTGGTCATGACTTGGGATTCAGGAGTGGATCTCTCCCAACTTTTTTACTTTTCATCCTATTTTTTGGGTTGTGGCACTTTTCTAGTTGGGCCAATATTTTCTCCATTTTCCTTTCTGTTTAATTCTCTTTACTTGTACTATTTATAGTTCAATGCAAATTTCTTTATTTGTATCAGCATTGTATCTTGTTTTTCTTTTCCCTATGCACTTTTGTATTGACTTGGTTGCATGTGTGTATAGGTACTTAGGAAAATTCCTCCCATAGTTTGTTATGACTTCGACACTGGTCTCCGGCCCCTGGCCTATTAATGTAGGCTTGGGGTATTTGTGGCTCATGCCTGACATGTGTCAGGTCATGACAACCGCCCCCAAAAATAATTTTTCATACTCATTGAAATATTATTTGCAACATACCGAATCATCCCACTAAAACTTTTCCATTGAGTAATTGTGATGGAATCATCACCAATAATAATAATTGTTATGGATTCCATCACAAATACCCAGTAATATGCACTTTTATGATGGATCTTTCGTAAATACTCCTTATCAAAACATGGTATTTGTGACAGACATAATATCCTGTAAAAAATATGTTCTCTAAAGTGAACTATTTTCTACAATTTTAATTCAATAGAAAATAGTTCTTTCTCATTTCCATAAGAATATTCATGCCAAAATTATTTGTGGTGGAATACAAAACCAATGCAAAAAAAATGTTAAAATAATTATTTGTGATGAATGAAAATGTTCATCACAAATAATTTGGTACCTTAAAAATTTTTGGATGTAATAGTAGTCTATTGAAAATAAACCATCATAAAAAGTCATTTTTTATAGTGTAATTTGAAATTAAGATATTCTAGAATGTAAAATATTTATATCAGAGTATTAGGTTTGATTTTAAGGTTAGGAACATGTGAGTGTTGGTTAGGAAAATTAGAATTAATTTTATTTAGGAACTCTGTTTCAATGAGTCTCTAAAGTGAAGTTTGTAAAGGTTGTAGGTAGCCAACAGAATCATTGAAATAAATATTATTTATGACACATGACTTAGAATTTAGTAAGAGACCTATGTTTTTAAAGTAGGGTACCATGCATCATATAGAGTTTAATCATGATTTTTTATTCAATTTTTTCTTGATCAGATTTAAATTATTGATCGTACCTGTGGACCATATTGTTAAAATATCTATCAATATCCACATCATATGATATGAGTTAGATATAAGGATGTTTTCTTGGAGATAGTGGTCAATGCTTACTGAGTTTGGGATATTTCATTATATATTAGTTCTTATGAAAATGAGTAGATATTAATAACGAAAATGTTATGTTTTGGAATGGGTCAAGACTATGAATTCTTAAATAACTGAGTAGACTCATATAGTATTCTCACTATGTGGTGGTACTTATTTCTCATGGGATAATATGGAAATTAATATACAACTTTTTGATTTATATGTTCTTATTCTTCGAGTAGATTATATTTTTTAATTATTTATAAGGAGTTATTTTGATTGTTTTTTGGACTTCTATGTCATTTCAATAATTTATAAAACTAAATTTCAACATTAAGAGTGCTACCTATGGTTGATTATGGTGTGATGAATCATTAGGGACTAATTTCGTGTACTAGAAACATGGAAAAAAATTATATGATTATTATATATTGATATTTTATCAAATTAAAATAAATTATTTTCTTATAATGGTATTACTAGTTGTTAACATACATGTGAAATTTTCTAAATGATAATTATACTGTGCATTTATTATTAGTTAAAAAATAAGGGAAAACCACATTATATTTTCTATTATTCTTCTTGTTTAGTCCATGAATGACTATATAACAAGTGACTGTGAATTTATTTCGAATGTTCCTTGAATATTAAGGTGATGTTTATAAGAATATGAGTGATGATTTTTTTTGATAGTATTGTTAATGTTGTTATAATTTTATCAATTGTTATTCTAGGGCTTGGACTAGATAAATTGTGGTCACATATATATAGAAATTATCATCTACTTTGGATGTAGTGATGTAGCTTCTCATATATATTAAAGCATTTAAATAATGGATTAAGTAAGTAGGGTATGAATACAAGACCTCATTGATAGTAGATTTCCTAACTGAGTGACGATGAAAAAAATGAATATTTCATAGTTGTTGATGATATCTTGACAGATCAAAGTTAGAGGAAATTAATTCCAACAAGGATTTAGAATACATTAAATTGTAATTAAATATATTCTCATCAACTTTTAGTGTGATGAAATTATAAAAAATGAAGTGGTTGGTTTTTCTATTTAATGGAGTATTGACAATGTCGAGGTGATCATTTTTCAATAGTAGGAGGGTGTTTATATAAATTTGGATAGAAAAAATTTTCTATGATATTTTTGGGTTGAAAATGATTTTTTCATATGGGTGAGATATTAAGGATGTGATGATAATTGATTCATTGATTACTGATGATCATAGAGTTTTGTTACTATCTATTGGGAAAAGTTTTACTTGGAGATTCATCATGATCAAATATATTTTTTTAGAAACCTTTATTATTCCCTCTAAATACAAGGAGTGTGATTCTAATTCTGAGAAATGAATGGTAAATTTTGATGAAATTATGATATAAATTTTTTCAATTATGTCTTACACATTAAAATTGTGATATTCTAGAAGCAATTAAGATAGATAACTTGAATTTTAATGAATTCAAATTTTTGAATGTGTATTTTCAATCAGTTTTTTGTGTGAGAGTATCGATGATAGAGCAAAAATTATCTATATCTTTCTTTTAATATTCATTTATTATATCCTCACTAATATGATAGTGTATGGTAAAATATCATATTTTTATTTTATTAGAAAAAATTGGAGAATAATGTAAAAACACCTAAAAATTATGATTTTATTGATTAAAATAATGACCTACACTAATAATTCCATGAATAAAATTTAATATTTTCATATTCTTATTTCATAGGGTGAAGAAGCCCTACAAGGCTTTCCATGTTTTATTAAATTACGTTTTACACTATTTATATAATATTAACTTATAAAATGGAATGGTTGTGTGAGAATAAAATGCATCTACAAAATATTTTTATTAATATTTTAAAAGGTTATCTAAGAATAACTCATATGATTTAGATTATACAAAATTTTTTATACTTTTTTTCAAAATATAAATAAGCATCTAGGAATCCATAAATGATTAAATGGAAAATATTAAATCCCATATATGAATAATTAGGGATTATAAGCATTATTGTAAAACAAAATTTTGATGCTATTTATTTTAATTTTGAACATCATTTTTTAACTGACATTTATATAGGATATGTTGAAAAATTAGTTTCAATGTCATTTTTGTAAAACCATTGTCCAAATCTTTAAATATATATATTTTTTAAAAATTACTCTTTAGTTTTTTGAAAAACTGATGTGGAAAGTTATTTTCAATGCTGGTTTTTTATGATCCCTAATGTGGAATGATCTTAAAAATATTTATCATTATTTATAGGTCAGGTTTTTCTGGAAAAACCAATAAGGAAATTTATTTTTTTCATTGATTTTTACACAAAATCAACATCAAAAGTAAAAAAAATCACTTTCAATGTCCATTTTGGATTAAACCAATGTGGAAAGTATTTTATATATATACATATATGCCTCTATAATCCATGGAAATATTTCAAATAAAAAAACAATGATTGTTATACTCAATATAAAAATTAACTATACCAAAGAAAATAGTTTACAAACAAATTTAGAAAGTATTCAAGGTATCCATCTATATAAGAGACAACATCATTGAAAAAATAAAAAAAATTATTTTTATAATATTAAAAATATAATATTTTGATATTAAACCTAAAATTAAGAGTATAAAGAAACATATTAAAACTAATTGTTTTCTCTATTGTGATAATCCTAGACATGAATACTAAGCCTTAATAACCTCAATTCACATTTCCTTTTTTGGTTAGGACTCTATGTTTATTAAAATTTACCTTGAAAATAAGAACTAGAACAAAATCACACACATAAATATATATAATACAAAACAAATATTATAAAATGTAAAACTTATTTTCCTTTAATTAATTTGGATTTTGTATCGATAAGTAAACATCATTAAATTTTTTTGATAACTCATATTTTCTTATATCAATGAAAAAAACCTATATGACAAGAATATTTGACATTAAAGAATGTACCAAAAAGAATTAAAATCACTTTTTAGAAATTCCCAAAATATTTATGAACTCCACCCTATAATGATGAAACCCAATTTACAATGCATTCATGTAGGCACAATACACCCAACATCTAATAACCACTACAATATAAAAATTTAAAAATAATCACTTTAAAATAAATAATAATTATAGTATTTCTCTTACCCACAATGGATTAAAAACAACCAACAACCTATAATAATATTTTCTAATGTTTAATAAGTATATGTTACTATTGAATCGTTATTAAAATATAGTACAATGATTGAAATATATTTTGGATCCATTAAATCATAAATGATTATGATATAATTTTAATGAAAATGTGTTGAGATACCTAGTTAGACATGTATTAAATTGACTCACAATAAGTCATATTTATTTAAATAAAGATAAGCTGAAATTAATATTTACTAAACTAGAAAACAACTAAAGTATCTATACAGTGAGATTATTAAAAATAACAAGATCCATTATATATTATTTTAGTATCATTAAGTTATATTATCATCTACATATATCATCCATCATAGAAAAATCATAAAAAATAATAAACAAGGAAAAAATATGGGATAATCATTTTACCCCATAATAAATATCATATGTATTTAATGGTGTTGGTTTTTGAACCTTTGGTTTCTTTTCCACTAATTATATTTATTTTAGATACCTTTATATAAATTAAATACAATAAAATATTATAAGTAGTCCATAAAAAGTAAATAAAATTATAAAACCAACACATGCCTCAAATGATAGGTGCTAAAGAAGGATAGATGGCCAAAGTAAAAAATGACTCACATAATCTACAACTATGGTAACCTTTTCTATAGGAAATGACAGAAAATCATTTTTATTAATAATATCACATACAATTAATTTTACCTGACCCAACCACATAGGATAGTGATGTATATAATCAAGTAAAATATTTATAAATCTATATGCAATAATATGTACATGGGTATCCCTAGAATAGAAATCATAGTAAAAGGTTGGTTCTAAATGAGGAGGAGGGTGATATGAGTGGGTAGGTTCTATAGGATATAACTGTCACACCATTTTTCATATATTGAATGCATAACTGATTAAATTTGTTCGCCCATCATTTTCTTTGTTTTTTCACATCAAATTTAAGGTATCTATTTCTGCATCCCTTGATTTCGTGTGGGGATTAAAAAAATTCCTAGTATTGAAACTCAAAAAATATTATTTTACATGGCTGGGGTGTTTTTGTTTTCCTAATGTAGTAGTTAGAATTTCCATCGTACCCTTAGGGATAAAATTTCCCAATGTCACTTTCTCCCAAAGGACATCCTGAAATGATATATTAAAATTTTATGTTGGCGTAATTAATTTATAAAATACTAGAATTCACGAAAAATATATATTAATAACTTATATTTCTATCAGCTACTTAATTATACAGTTTTATAAGAAACCTTTCATTTTTTCTCATTCTTACCATTTTCCATTTTTCTTAGAAATCAAGATAAGATGGAGGACCAAAATTAACCTCATCTAAGCCACTACTAGATTTATATTTCAATACATCAAAATTTTCTACAATTATTTTCTCTTATAATAAATGATACCCACTACATAGAAAATCATATACATATACATTCTATAACTCTATCTCTTAGAAATATCTCATTGATTATTATTACCTAAAAAACAAGTTATTCGTTTGATAATAAATTTTTTACAATATACAATAATTATCATACCAAAAATGATTTATCATGTTAGTTAGTAAAAAATTTATCTTGTGTATCTACATCTAAAAACCTATACTGAAAGAAATTTGTTTCATTTTGTGACTTCCAAGGACATAATTTATTATTAATTATTTAAAACATATATCCTTTCAAATACTGTTAAAGATAGACAAATTTTCTTAATTTCATTCATTTATTGAATGTAGAATGACATCTATAATTTAATATATTAAATATTATTCATATAAAAGATATAATATTTGAAGAATTGGGTATATATAATTTAATTGAGATATTTTACCATCAAAGACTCATATAATTTCTCTTTTATTTTATTTTCTATGGACATCCAATCAGGATATAAAATTTTAGTCCTGCAACGACTATGTATGATGATATTTCTCTGAAGCAATGTTTTATTTGGGCCTTCTATGCTATTATTATCACCATAAAATTCAATATATATCATTTTTTATAAAAAGGTGAAATATTTGATAAATGTATAATACTATGTCTACCAAATCCTGGAATCAAGTTCTCTGGATAGGGCAAAAAAGAAGACTCAGATATAAGTGGCTCACAAGTAGTCTTGGAAATAAATTTTAAAAAAATTAATGTTTAATAATTTAATGTTTAATTATTAAATATTTATTAATTTGGAAATAAACATACAAATTCCTTGGTAAATGTTCATATTCCATTATGTGTTTCATTTAAATAGTTTAATATAATGATATTATATTTAGCTATATATTATTAGAAAATTGAATATCTAAAAACAATGAATAGAAAGATATCCAAGTAAAAAAGTAGTGTCAATATATGTGTATGCTTCGCAAAAAATTAATGATGTAACCTAATCTACTAAATAAAAGAATTAATTCTGAAATGATATAAATGATCAATATTTTTATAATTAAATATCACAATTACAAATGAGTATTTGTATGTGTAAATTTCAAAAAAAAATAATGATGTTAGGTTTATTCATTAAAAAAATGGTCAAATAGAATTTTTTAATATTAAATTTAACATTGAAATCTTATAAATGATTAATATCTTTAGATTTAAACATAAAAAGTATAGAGTTTTTACCTCTGTAAATTTCAACAAAAAATACCTATATATTTTGGCATATAAGTGACGGTTTACCATATCCCATCAATATGATCATTTCAAAAATCATGGACTATGTCTATATAATAGTCAATATTATCATTAATGAATCATGTAACAGATAATGAAACCCCACATAAATACATAACATCAGCATGATCCTTATTAGCCAAAAATATTCTTTCCCTTGAAAAACAACAAACCACTCATCATTATATTGGTTATTGACATAAAATATATTCTATACACATGTATCTAAAATAAATACTACCTCTTGGAAACTCAATATTTTCAAATTTACGAGTATAAATACGTAATCATCATATTCCATACCACTATTACTATCAACCCAGTCACACTTATAATCTATTACTCTAAATTTTGTGTAATCAATTTATCATATATCCTCAAAAACATAAAAATATGTCATTTATGTAAAATTTGGGATTTTATATTTTGCAGTCGAGAAATGCAGTTCTTTAATGATGAAAATTACCCGATTATTTTTAATGGTACTCATATCATGATATTTTTTATATAAAATGTATAACTATCAATATCAAAACAAACCATATGGTCCTATTAATACATGGTTCCCCTGCTAACCATTTTAATGTTTATGATGAAAATAAATCAGTGTTGAATTTATCCGTAAACCTCGAAAAAATGTATTTTTAATATCAATCATCATCCAATAATTATTTATTTTTAGATATAATACCTTCAATCAATAAATATGGGATGATATATTTGGTTAAACCTCATTAATATTGTTCAAAATTTATATATTTGACTACATAACATTGAATTTACTTTACCTTTAAGCCATAAATCTATATACCATCATCATTAACTACCAAATGTAGATATATAGGGAGACCAATGTGCTCCACTTCATATAATTAATCTATTAAAAACCTAATCACCTCTTCCAATATATATTTTTGAAGAATAAATGCCTCTATTAAATGAGTATTTTTAACACATTCTATTAAAATTTTCATATACCATTCAAAATGATACATCCAACATATATAAGAATTATCATATATTCTTATTTCTCACACAAAATTAATCAATTGATGAACCATTATATTGAAAAATATTAGTGGTAAATACATTTTTAGTTGATAGGGTACGAGGGAAACATCATTCTCCAACACATCTAAAAAATATTAATCCATGACTTTGCTATAAATGGATTAAAAGAAGTAATATAGCCACGTTTTTTGGGTTCCATTTGATGTTAATATATATGATCACGTGTATTGGTATCTTTAATTAACATCACTATTAATGTTTATCATTAAATCATGTACTTTGCTGCATGGTGAAATTTATAAAATTTTAGGTTTTTTGTGAGGTAGATATCTTCATGTGCTTCATTATTGGTATGAGATTGAATTATCATGAGACACCTTAAATCCAAAATCCTAGGTCCAATTATAAAAATAAATTATTTATATTCCATCTTTGATGACATTGGATATGAAATAATAAAAATTTATTCATATTTACAGAATTCATATATTACATCTCACAATAATCACACAATCCCAAAACCTAAAGGTTTAGTGTCTTCAAGGATTAGAAATATAAAAATATTATTGTGATCAATTCATCATAATCACACTATAATAGACCCCCTTAAATATACTTCCAATTTTATACTCATCTTTATCACATGAAGAATGGAAAAGAAATAAGAAAGGGGTGACATTAAAGGGTTGGTAAGGTAAAAAATTATTAACATTTCATCAAGGTTTAGATCATAATCATGTGATAAAATGTGTGAATTTTATAAATATCTTATTAAAATGGTATAGAAGAATTAGAGTTGTCCATAAGTAACAACAGAAGGATATGTAATCTCAAATGATCAAACTTAAAACAAGAAAAAAGAGTGAATAATCATGAGACAATAATCATGATCTATAAATCTGAATATGGTTACATAATATAGATATGATGTATATACATAAGTATATAAAATCTTAACATTGTGAAAATAGATAACTACATTGTGTCCATGCTCAGTATTATGATCATAGATAACTATATCATGTCCATACTCAATCTCGTGAAAAAAGATAAACACATAGTTTCCATGCCTTGTCTTATGGACATATTTAATCACATCGTGTTCATTATCAATGTTTTAAATAGAGATAATCACATCATTTACATATGTATTCATTTTAACATAACTAATTTCATCATGTCCACCCTCAATCTTATGAACATAACTAACCACATTATGTCCATGCTCAATCTTGTGAACATAGCTAACTCTATCATGTCCATACTCATTCTTGTAAAAATGGATAACTACCCCATTTCTACACTCAATCTTATGAAAATATCTGACCACACCTAATCATGGGAACATATATAACCACATAATGTACACCCTTTACACCATTATCTCATTGGATATAAAACCTTAACCAATGCATTGGTGGTTTATATAAGACCCACCAATATCATATTTATAATCCAGAAACATGTTTTCCCTATAAAATCCATCATATATCCTATGTTAAAGAACTCATGGAATGAAAATGAGTTTCTTAACATTTCAATATGGTATCACAAAAATAGACTGAAGAGTTAGTGTAACATCCCAAGTAAGTAATGAATAATAGATATTTTTATCTATGTCTATTAATGATTAAGATAGTGTTATAGCGGCTTAAAATGAAAATAAATACAATCTTATGCATGGAATACACTAATGTTCTTAAAAGATTGTTTTACTGTCTTTTGATGGCAAACCATTTTTGAATCTATATTTTGACAATTTTATAAACTATGTTTTTCAAAATAAACTTATTCTTTATGATTGGGACATCAAAATTTACCTTGTGTGAATTTTTGGTATTTTTCTGACAATGTTCATTTTTTAATGAATAGTGAAAAATACTGCATTTTACATCAAAACTACTTTTTAATCTAATTTATTTATATGATTAGATTATGTTTTGAATTGGTTTTGAAGTGAAATTAGAATATATTTTTACCATTTAATCCAATGGTTGTCATTAGAGTCAATTTCACTTTGAAATTGGACTTAAACTGGTGTCAATCTTTTGATACTTATTGTTTCGTAAAAACACGCTATTTGCTCTGGCAGCGGGAATTAATTATTGAATTAATTAATGTGACTTATATGATTTGAATTTTGTAAAATGGACTTCATTTTTGAATTCGGAATATCAAATATAGCTTAGGGTGAATTTTTGGTAATTTTTTGAAAAACTTCAATTTTTGATGAATAGTGAAACCACTAAGTGGTACTTATAAAGACTGATTTTCCGTTTAAATGAAATTTTGCCATCATTGAGTTTTGAATTTTGAAAATCCGACATACATGGTTGTCATTAGTATGTAAAATGTGGTTCAATGAGATTATAATGATTTTTTGGTGAATAGTAACTTATTAAGTTCTTAATCACGATTAGTGGTAATTAGGGTAGTTTAAGGTATAAATAATACTTTAATAAAATGAAATGACCTAGACACATGTCCCAACCTCATTTTTTGTGTCATGGCCTACCATGACATGCCATGGGTCAACTTGGGGACCCCATGGATCCACTTTTGTTGGGAAATGACATAAATTACTTTTTATTTAATGTTAAAGTAAAAAGGACACAAACATAATATGTTTTACGAAAACAATTATTAAGTGGGGTTATACAAGTACAAATTTTGATTATAAATAGTCATTGGAAAGCTAAAAAGATTTCCGATAACATATTATTTTTTTATAATTTTTAGACATTAAATAAATTTAATTATTTATGACATAATAATGATGCAGCGATGACATCATTATTTGACGATTTAAATAAAATGGAAAGATAATGTAAAATCTATGAACTACACATGGCCAAAACCAATTGTATGAGTGGATTTAGAACCCTTATCACCTTATCCACGAATTATATCAATGTGGGACCTTTTGAAACCGAAACACATTTTCAAATAAAGTAATGTTTCTTTACTTTCCAAAAGTGCCCCTCCTCTCCTCTTATAAAAGGCCCCCACCTCTACCTCATTACACACACTCCTAAAGCCTTTGGCTCGGCAAACCCCTACCCATTTACTCTCTCCACATCCCTCTCCTCGTCCTAGAGGATTCCCTTTGGGCATAATTCTTTCAAAGGAAGCCTTTAGTCTCAAATCAAAAGAAGTTACACTTTTAAAGGTAATTCATTCTCTCATGTTCATTTGTTTTATTTTGCTTCTCCAACCCCCTAAACTCTTTTTATTTACTTCCTTTGTAACAACACCAGTATCTTAAATATACTGGGATGTTTTTATAAGATTTATTTGAGCTAAACTCTCACACAACTACATCAAATGGTTAAAGAACATACAGTTTCCGTGGATGGCGAAATCCTGCCTCCCGAAATGTTGATTGTTCAACACTCATTTAACACCTTCAAAGGTGGCCATTATGATGTCACTACTTTTATATATGATATATAATATGTTTATGTTTTCCATAAGCTTCTGTTTTTTTCATTTTGGGCATACCTTTATGGTTTCCATTATGGGTAAACACGATATCTTCATTTTAGGAAGTGCGGACTACCGCCCCCTAAAAGTGATTTGATTCGTTAATACCATATGTGGGATGTGTAAAGGATAAAGTTAATGATATTATATATGTCATTATACTGGAATTATAATATACTCTTATATCATTATGATTCCATTTCCGAAAATATGAAATAGAAATAGAAGTAGCGTTCATGCGTACGTACGGCTTACCGTCTCCATGAACAGTGCATTTCATTTCTTACCTCTAAATGTGATGTAATATTATAAATGCATGTATGTACTGGATATATATGACATATATGATATCTACATCATGAATACCATTCTGGATATAATGAACCTTTGACCAAATTAACAACATGTAAGTGTAATATGTCTATTTTTGACTTAAGAACCAAATACCGACAAAATGAACATTATTAACTTAACTGATTACATGATGTTCATAACATGGTATAAATCGAATAATGAACTTGAAAAAGATTCATAATCAAGTATAGATTAACTCAAGTTTATTATTCAGGAGAATAAAGAACGGTCGGGTCAAGTCGGATACGAGGTATGGGACTTCGTCTCAATCTCCTTTCGTTGAGGCATATTTTATTTTATACACAACTTTATTTTATATGGTGTATAAACCCCTTTGACTTTTACGTTTATTCAAAAGGAATATTTTTTATACGAAGCGTTAATTAAACGACAAAAGGGAATGTTTTTGTCGTATGTATGCGGCGACAACGACTTCTCCATCGTCGTAACCGTTATTTGAGTTTCGGCTTCCTCTACAAGCCATACCTTCTTTTTTAAAAGAAAAATAAATACCATGTTTTACTTTGGTATTGAAAATGGTTTTCATAATGTTTTTATTTTATCAATGTGTTGTATTGATATCTCGTGATTGAAATGTGGAAATGTTATGTTTCCTTTATGCATGTTTTATGTGATATGATTATGTTATGGATCTTGGGCATTATTATGAATACGGGTGGTTCCGTGATAAAATAAGGGCGGGTGAGCCCGTTATAGCTCTCCAATGCATTGGGTAACGTGAAGGAGTGAAACATTAAGGTTTCTCCGAAGAGATTTTAGGGAATATACTGTGATGGGTATTCCAAACGTAACCAAGAGGGTTACTCCCTACGTAAGAATGTTATGAATGCCTCAAGTTACCTTTATGTCTTATGATTTCTATGATTTATTCATGATTTTATGAGGTATGTTAAAGTGCCTATGCTTTATGGGTAAAGTATGATTTCATTCTTATGTATATATGAACTCATGTTTCCTTTCCATGTTTTTTTATAACCCATACTGAGTTTTTATGCTCATCCCAAGTTTTTGAAATGTTTTTCACAGGTCAAGGGAAAGGTACATGATAACATGATAGAGTCAAGGATGTGTCAAGAAATAATCCATGTTTTATTTTAAATGTGTTTCCATTGATGGGAATGAAGAATACTATATTTATGTAATCCACTTTGTTTATATGTGGAATGTAATGCAAGTTTGATGATCTAATTCTCTAAAACTCTAAACCCGAAAAGATCCTCAATGTGTAATCTTGTAATAACTCAAGATCAAGTAAGGTTTAAGGCTGGGGACTTATAGTTGGTATCAAAGGTCGGTTTAGACAACTTTAGGAGTTAGAAAAGTGTTAAATTATAATATGATTGAAATGATATAGCATTTACGGATTACCATGTTGCTTCGCCTAAGATATTTCTGTGTTCAGAATGGTTTTCCGCAGAGGAAACAAAGCAGCTATGTTGGGACGACATCAGGAGGAAGATAACCTTCCAAATCAGCAACCTGAGATGGTCGGAATCGGAACTGAACAGTTTTTTGCAGTAATGGCACAGTTGACTCAGGCTATAAATGGTGGTGGTATCCATGCACAAGATCAGCCAGATCAACCACAGAGGAACATGTCAGTAGTGGAACATTTCATGAGGCAACATCCCCCATCATTCAGAGGATCATCTGACCCTGTGCAAGATGAAGGGTGGATTAAAGCATTGGAGAAGATTTTTGATGTCATGGGGTGTTCAGAACAACAAAAGGTTAGTCTTGCTGTTTACCGTTTTGAAGGTGAAGCTGATCAGTGGTGGTCGATGGTGAAAAATATAAGGGATAGTGATGAGATTGAGGATCTTCACTGGGACGAATTCAAAGGTATGTTTCTTGAGAAATATTTTCCTAAGGTGGTTCGTCTTAGGATGGAAAAACAGTTCCTAGAATTGAGGCAGGAGGATGATTCAGTGGTTGATGCTTTGAGTCAAAAAAGTAATGCTTCATTAACAATGTTGCGTTTGGAACGTGATCCTTTGGTTAAGGATTTGATGAACTTTGGAATAGAATTTGTTGGTGCAGGAAGTCCTTCTGTTTTGTTTCAGGTATCAGTGAGATCTTCTCTATCAGATAGAATCAAACAAGCACAGAAGCAAGATAGTGAGTTGCAGAAAAAGGTAGAGCTGGTTCAGAAAGGTAAGTTCCTTGAATTCAACATTGATAATGATTGTGTTTTGAGATTTGGGAAGAGATTGTTTGTGCCTTGTGATTCACAGTTGAAGAGAGAGTTGTTATGTGATTCTCATAGTTCCTCGTTTTCAGTTCATCCGGGCATTACTAAGATGTACAGAGGTCTGCGGGAGTATTACTGGTGGGATGGAATGAAAAGAGACATTGCTGATTTTACTGTGAAGTGTTTGACATGTCAACAGGTTAAAGCAGAGCGGCAGTTACCGAAAGGGATGCTTCAGCCTTTACCAGTGCCAGAGTGGAAATGGGAGAATATATCCATGGACTTTGTTGTTGGATTACCGAAGACATCTCGAGGTAATAATGCAATCTGGGTTATTGTTGATCACTTGACAAATCTGCTCATTTCCTTTCTATAAGAGATACTTTCTCTCTTGATCAACTTTCCCATTTGTATCTTAAAGAGATAGTCAGGTTACATGGAGTTCCTCTCTCCATTGTATTGGATCGTGAACCCAGGTTTACTTCTAACTTTTGGAAAGGCCTTCAGAAGTCATTGGGTACTGAATTAAAATTTTAGTACAGCTTTTCATCCTCAATCAGATGGGCAGTCAGAACAAACAATCCAGAAATTGGAGGATATGCTACGATCTTGTTCTATGGATTATCAGGGAAGTTGGGACCAACATCTTTCTTTGGTTGAGTTTTCTTATAATAACAGTTTTCATTCCAGTATACAGATGGCACCATTTCAGGCATTATATGGGAAGCGGTGTCGAACTCCAGCTTTCTGGGATGAAGTGGGTGAAAGAAAGCTGATGGGACCAGAATTGGTAGAAGATATGGCAGAAAAAGATCAGTTGATTCAGAAGCACATGAGAACAGCTCAGAGCAGGCAGAAGAGTTATGCGGATAACCGGAGGAAGGATCTATCTTTCGAGGTAGGTGATCATGTTTTTCTCAAGGTTTCTCCTTGGAAAAGTGTGATGAGATTTGTTAAGAAAGGAAAGTTGAGTCCAAGGTTCATTGGACCATACGAAATTCTGGAAAGAGTTGGATCAGTTGCATACCGAGTGGCTTTACCTCTGAGTTTATCTCAGGTACACAATGTTTTTCACGTTTCGATGTTGAGAAAGTATATGCCAGATCCATCTCATGTTTTGAGCCCAGAGGTAGTTCAGCTGGAAGAGAACCTATCTTATGAGGAACAACCTGTCCAGATTCTTGACCACATGGAGCAAGTGTTACGGAATAAAGTGATTCATCAGGTAAAGGTTTTGTGTAAAAACCACATGATTGAAGAGGCAACATGGGAATCTGAAAATGCAATGAGGGATAAGTACCCCCATTTATTCGATAAGTAAATAAATTGCGGGGATGTAATTTTCTAAAGGGGGGAAGGATGTAACATCCCAAGTAAGTAATGAATAATAGATATTTTTATCTATGTCTATTAATGATTAAGATAGTGTTATAGCGGCTTAAAATGAAAATAAATACAATCTTATGCATGGAATACACTAACGTTCTTAAAAGATTGTTTTACTATCTTTTGATGGCAAACCATTTTTGAATCTATATTTTGACAATTTTATAAACTATGTTTGTCAAAATAAACTTATTCTTTATGATTGGGACATCAAAATTTACCTTGTGTGAATTTTTGGTATTTTTCTGACAATGTTCATTTTTTAATGAATAGTGAAAAATACTGCATTTTACATCAAAACTACTTTTTAATCTAATTTTTTTATATGATTAGATTATGTTTTGAATTGGTTTTGAAGTGAAATTAGAATATATTTTTACCATTTAATCCAATGGTGGTCATTGGAGTCAATTTCACTTTGAAATTGGACTTAAACTGGTGTCAATCTTTTGATACTTATTGTTTCGTAAAAACACGCTATTTGCTCTGGCAGCGGGAATTAATTATTGAATTAATTAATGTGACTTATATGATTTGAATTTTGTAAAATGGACTTCATTTTTGAATTCGGAATATCAAATATAGCTTATGGTGAATTTTTGGTAATTTTCTGAAAAACTTCAATTTTTGATGAATAGTGAAACCACTAAGTGGTACTTATAAAGATTGATTTTCCGTTTAAAAGAAATTTTTCCATCATTGTGTTTTGAATTTTGAAAATCCGACATACATGGTTGTCATTAGTATGTAAAATGTGGTTCAATGAGATTATAATGATTTTTTGGTGAATAGTAACTTATTAAGTTCTTAATCACGATTAGTGGTAATTAGGGTAGTTTAAGGTATAAATAATACATTAATAAAATGAAATGACCTAGACACATGTCCCAACCTCATTGGTTGTGTCATGGCCGACCATGACATGCCATGGGTCAACTTGGGGACCCCATGGATCCAATTTTGTTGGGAAATGACATAAATTACTTTTTATTTAATGTTAAAGTGAAAATGACACAAACATAATATGTTTTACGAAAACAATTTTTAAGTGGGGTTATACAAGTCAAAATTTAGATTATAAATATTCATTGGAAATCTAAAACTATTTACTATATCATAGTATTTTTTTTTATAATTTTTAGACATTAAAAAAATTTAATTATTTATGACATAATAATGATGCAGCGATGACATCATTATTTGACGATTTAAATAAAATGGAAAGATAATGTAAAATCTATGAACTACACATGGCCAAAACCAATTAGATGAGTGGATTTCAAACCCTTATCACCTTATCCACGAATTATATCATTGTGGGACCTTTTGAAACCGAAACACATTTTCAAATAAAGTAATGTTTCTTTACTTTCCAAAAGTGCCCCTCCTCTCCTCTTATAAAAGGCCTCCACCTCTACCTCATTACACACACTCCTCAAGCCTTTGGCTCTGCCAAACCCTACCCATTTACTCTCTCCACATCCCTCTCCTCATCCTAGAGGATTCCCTTTGGGCAGAATCCTTTCAAAGGAATCCTTTAGTCTCAAATCAAAAGAAGTTACACTTTTAAAGGTAATTCATTCTCTCATGTTCATTTGTTTTATTTTGCTTCTCCAACCCCCTAAAATCTTATTATTTACTTCCTTTGTAACAAAACCAGTATCTTCAATATACTGGGATGTTTTTATAAGATTTATTTGAGCTAAACTCTCACACAACTACATCAAATGGTTAAAGAACATACGGTTTCCGTGGATGGCGAAATTCTGCCTCCCGAAACGATGATTGTTCAACACTCATTTAACACCTTCAAAGATGGCCATTATGATGTCACTATTTTTATATATGATATATAATATGTTTATGTTTTCCTTAAGCTTCTGTTTTTTTCATTTTGGGCATACCTTTATGGTTTCCATTATGGGTAAACACGATATCTTCATTTTAGGAAGTGCGGACTACCGCCCCCTAAAAGTGATTTGATTCGTTAATACCATATGTGGGATGTGTAAAGGATAAAGTTAATGATATTATATATGTTATTATACTGGAATTATAATATACTCTTATATCATTATGATTCCATTCCAGAAAATATGAAATAGAAATGGAAGTAGCGTTCATGCGTACGTACGGCTTACCGTCTCCATGAACGGTGCATTTCATTTCTTACCTCTAAATGTGATGTAATATTATAAATGCATGTATGTACTGGATATATATGACATATATGATATCTACATCATGAATACCATTCTGGATATAATGAAACTTTGACCAAATTAACAACATGTAAGTGTAATAAGTCTATTTTTGACTTAAGAACCAAATACCGACAAAATGAACATTATTAACTTAACTGATTACATGATGTTCATAACATGGTATAAAAGGAATAATGAACTTGAAAAATATTCATAAGCAAGTAGAGATTAACTCAAGTTTATTATTCAGGAGAATAAAGAACGGTCGGGTCAAGTTGGATACGAGGTATGGGACTTCGTCTCAATCTCCTTTCATTGAGGCATATTTTATTTTATACACAACTTTCTTTTATACGGTGTATAAACCCCTTTGACTTTTACATTTATTCAAAAGGAATATTTTTTATACGAAGCGTTTACTAAACGACAAAAGGGAATGTTTTTGTCGTATGTATGTGGCGACAACGACTTCTCCATCGTCGTAACCGTTATTTGAGTTTTGACTTCCTCTACAAGCCATACCTTCTTTTTTAAAAGAAAAATAAATACCATGTTTTACTTTGGTATTGAAAATGGTTTTCATAATGTTTTTATTATATCAATGTGTTTTATTGATATCTCGTGAATGAAATGTGGAAATGTTATGTTTCCTTTATGCATGTTTTATGTGATATGATTATGTTATGGTTCTTGGGCATTATTATGAAGACGGGTGGTTCCGTGATAAACTAAGGGCGGGTGAGCCCGTTATAGCTCTCCAATGCATTGGGTAACGCGAAGGAGTGAAACGTTAAGGTTTCTCCGAAGAGATTTTAGGGAATATACTGTGATGGGTATTCCAAACGTAACCAAGAGGGTTACTCCCTACGTAAGAATGTTATGAATGCCTCAAGTTACCTTTATGTCTTATGATTTCTATGATTTATTCATGATTTTATGAGGTATGTTAAAGTGCCTATGCTTTATGGGTAAAGTATGATTTCATTCTTGTGTATATATGAACTCATGTTTCCTTTCCATGTTTTTTTTATAACCCATACTAAGTTTTTATGCTCGTCCCAAGTTTTTGAAATGTTTTTCACAGGTCAAGGGAAAGGTACATGATAATATGATAGAGTCAAGGATGTGTCAAGAAATAATCCATGTTTTATTTTAAATGTGTTTCCATTGATGGGAATGAAGAATACTATCTTTATGTAATCCACTTTGTTTATATGTGGAATGTAATGCAAGTTTTATGATCTAATTCTCTAAAACTCTAAACCCGAAAAGATCCTCAATGTGTAATCTTGTAATAACTCAAGATCAAGTAAGGTTTAAGGCTGGGGCCTTATAGTTAGATTTGTTGATACCCCAAATTCAATCACTCAAAAAATATATTTCACAAGGGAATTTATATGGTTATTCTTGTTAAAATACTCTAAATGAAATATAAATTTATGAGAAGAAGAGAAATATTTATTTGAAATCATGGAATGAAATTTTATAAAACATTCATAGCATTGTTTTAAAGTGGTGAAGTTATGAGTCACCTTGAATATTCATTTTCAAGAAATAACATGAGTTTTTTTAAAACATGAGTTAAAAATAAATATAAATAATATATACTAGAAAAATAAATAATTTTTTCCCTATGGAAAATGATGTGGAAGATAAAACATATTATCATTAAAGGAAAATACTTTTATAATATTTTAAAATTCATTTATTGAAACTGATATTGTAAAAATTATAATATTTTTTAACTAGAAAATAGGTAAATAAAAATAATAATAACACATGAGATAACCTATATTTGGATCTCACAATTAGAAAATAAATCATTCATCATATAAAATAATATTGAAATGGATGATAAATAACCATCAATGAGGATGAGGATTATTCTTAATAGTGTTGTATTTTTATAAAGAAATAAGTCCTTTAATGATAAATAATTAAGGTAAAAACCCTATGAAAATGAGTTCATGATAAATAAATGTAAATACCTATTAACAAGAGGTTAAGTATAATATAATTCAATTATAGTTTATATTTCCCCAAATATATAAGGATAAATTCCATGATGAATTATTACAACCCAATAAACGAAAGTCGAGTTAAAATAAATTTTGAATAAAAAACATTTTATCAAGAAACCTTTTATGGATATACTTATAACCTTAATACCATTATATGTATGATATAAATAAATTAATGGTAATTATATACACCATGGAAAATCAAACAATGGCTTATGTCATAGAGAAGGAAAATTGAGACGAGAAAACCCTAACCAGAACTATATGATTCCTTGGAAAAATTCAAACCTCCCATATAATTAAAATAAACATAATCTATTTCATAAAATCATTAAAAATTAACACCTTTCATAAAATTAAATTATAATAATTTTTATGCATTTATTAGTTAGTTATTGTTTAATTTCTTCATCAGATGTTAGTGATTCTGATTGTTTCGCAAATGTTTTTTAATGTCGATATTGATCCCCATAAATTGATAATAAGTTTATAATTGATATATTATTTAAGTTACTTGAATATATTTTCCTTAATGTTTTATAAAGTACTAATTTCATTCAATAATAGTTTTACTCATAATTCGTGAAGAGGTAATCAATGACAAGCTTATTTTGAGTAATTGACTAATATGATCAGATTACTTTATAATGATAATTCATTGTTGTTTCAACGTTTTAGAATAATATCCATGAAATATATTAATTCTTAACATCTTATATAATCATAAAATATATTTATATAGGAATACATGTAAGTAAGTGAATAAAATAAAACATGCTATCCATAGAGGCAATAGTCTTCACATACGCACAAACGATGATTTCATTTTTCAATTATTGGAAAGAAAAAAAGGTAAATAATGATTTATATTTATATAATAATACTTATGTAATAGATATAATATTTATAATAAATTATTATAACCATCAATTTAAGGTAGTGATGAAAAATAAAACAAGTCATCTATAGAGGTAAAAGTCTGCATGTACACATTTGCGACATTTTCATTTTTCGAATGGATGAGATGGGAATGTATAATGGTTTCAACTTATATGTAATGAAATTTAAATATAAAAATGATAATTATTTTATTATATTAATATTTTCTAAATCTTTTTTGATGAGTATATATGATAATGATAAATAAAAGAATCTATGAGTGGATAATGCACATGTTGAGGATTTCAGTATTCTTTTAAAAGACTTCTTGGAATTCGAATAAAATGGCCATTTCATTGTAAACCAGGTATTATAAAAGTATAAATTAGATTCTATAATTGTTAAAATATTCAAGAGTTTTAGAAAAATTTTATGTAGAGGAGTTTTTTGAAGTCGATGGAATTGAGATTTTTTTATAGGTGAAAAATTGGGACTTTTCCTTGGAATTGAATGATAGGTAAGTGGTAAGAATGAAATTTCAAGAAGGTTTGGTGAGTTTGGGGTGGAAATATTTATGAGAGGAATATTTTTCCTTTTGAAATCTAAAAAAATATTTTATAAGTTAGTTTTTTCAAGTTAATTTTGTAAAATTTAATTGAATTTATGTTACTCATTTTTCCCTTATTTACCTGGATTAGAAATTAAAAGTGTTAATTAATTTTTTACAATAAATATCAGATGAAACCCTTTACAAATTTAGATTTGATAAATATGAATATATATTCAATTTAATCTAATTCAATTTCTAAATATGATGAAATTAACTTTTAAATTAAAATATAAGATATAGAAAAAAATTTCACGACCCGTCACTTGGGGCTCGTGCCGTAACTACCCCAGGTCCACCTCCCGATGGCCAGGGGCTTGTGACTAGCACCAAAGGCATCAACCTCCGAGTGGGTGGAATTATCCTGGATAACTATATGCGCACACACACCCAGCCAAGTTCCAACTCACAAAAGGGATACAACACACCACTAAATAAACTGAGTTCAAGTACCACTGAAAGAAAGTGAGCCAGAATACAAACCCAAGAAAAAGTACTAAAAACTGTAAAGTAGGAAAAGTGATCTGATGTCCATCTAAAATAAACCACACCTGATTAAAAGAGTAGTAAAGCTACTGGAAGCTGAAGTAGCATGTCATGTCTGCCTGGTCCTACTAAGCCCCGCTTGGTTTAGGCCACCAATTCCACCGTTGTAGCGTTCCTTCGTCTCGTCGCTATGAGCACCCCTGTCAAAATGTCATCCATCTCCACCAGACACAACATGTGTGGGCGAAGCCCGTGCAGGGGTGAGTAACATTGTACTCAGTATGGACCCCAAAACAGAATGAAAAAACACACAAAAATTCCTCAATATAAAGCACAATATATATAGAAGCTCACAATAGGTATATTCTAGAGTAGTAATAATAGTATCGTCAGTCACAAACGTCAACCTCCTCAGCCACTGGAGAACTCCTCCTATATTGAATATAGTGGGCCATTCGGGTCACATAGAGCCACTTCTCACTAACCTTGTATTACCATGGTACTCATCCCTCATAGTACCATAGTTATGTTGGGTCACACAGAGCCACCCCCCTCTGGGGGAATGTCGGGTCACATAGATCCACCTTCCACTTTGTATGAACTGAGGTACTCCTCCGGTCAAGTACAATGGGTTTTTCGGGTCACACAAAGCCACTTCCCACCATAAGCCTACTAGGTCTCACTATGTCGCTTCCCATAGGACCATCATCGAGCAGTCTTCTGGTCTCAGCCAACTGTAGGGTTCCGTATGCAGCACGCTTGGGAGAACCACTCCTCAATCCATTATTCACTTCTCTACATCCATGAACGTCACTACAAGGAATTTCGAAAGATCCACCTCCTCAAGAGGGTCCCAAATCCCCAAATGACCCATCAATAAAACACGCGGTTTGTAAGATACATGTGTTTTTGTAACACGGGGGGTGATTATGATGGGGCCCAGTCTGACTGGGTCAGACCGAACTGACCAACCCGACTCAGGGGTTCCATATACCCCAGTTCATTCTAACAAACCCGACCTGACTTGGTGTGGTTCGGGGTCGGTCTGGTCGACATGGACGGTGGGCTTGGCCCAATTGGTCTAAGAGGACCTGGCCCGGTTGGTAGAGGGTCCAACCCATTGGGTTTCTTGGTGACCCAGTCTAGTATGGCCTGACCCAAAGGGGCGCGGGTCCGTCCTACTGGGGGCTCAGCCTGCCAGCAAGGGGACTGACTACATGGTGTGGTTGGTGTGAGCCCTTGGGACACGGAAACTAGCCACGTCCCCTTATATCCGAACGCAGCCCACAAGGGTGGGCCACACCTCATGCACGGTGCCCTCTTGGCATAGTGTCTGAATCCTACCACGGTGCCTCCCTCCTGTCAGGTGGCATAGACACGGGCCACCCCTATGAGGGTCACCCACCTGGCACCATGTCCTCCCGCACACTGCCACAACTGACGATCCACCACCTCCCAGTCAACACGGAATGCCGGTGCGGGTCGTCGCCTCTACGCAGTAGGCGAGGCTATCTACCGTTGATGCTGCCAGCGAAAGAACACCATCCAAATCTTCAGCAGGCCATTGAATACTCTCCAGTGGTATGTTCCTTGCACCTCTTATGCCAACAATCTCTGGGAGAAGATGTCTTTACTACGAAGCTTTTGTACCAGCCTTGCCATCACTTTGTGAATGTGTCCACCAAGAACACACGATCGAAGGTGCTCAGACCTTGTTTGTGTCAGCCCTTCCCTCCGTGTTAGACATTTTAACAAGGGTTAGGATCTAGAAGGTTTTCATTTAATCATTCATTTCAAGGTTTAATCCTGAATAATCACCCAAAGGAAAATCCACCCTCCCATTATAACACACTATCCGTGGATCAACAAGTTCATGGGTTAATCTGTGTTCCTCATTTTTTAATAAAATGAATTTATAAGAACTTTTAAAATTAAAACACCCTACCTATTTGAAGTTTGTTTTTGCACGTTAGTCCTCACGAGGTTTAAGAGATCGATGTGCTTCACAGTTCTGTTATTCGAAAGACATCGAAGTAGAAGAAGTTCAGTCGGCGTTCATCGTTCTTTACTAGGGTGGAATTCTGCCAAAGGTTCTCCAAAGAATCCTCCAATTTCTTTAATCTATATTTTCCAGTGTGTCGAATTATAAATAGGAGCATGTCACAGTGTTCCCATTATATTGTGACATCATGTCGTTACACAATTTTATTTAAGAAACAACGTCACTGTTACACGTCATCAAAGTGTCATTACTCTATGTGTTTAAAGATCCAATAATGAGCCTCATTGATGCACATTGTCGCCACCCTATAACTGCCCCGAAGCATCTCCGTCCACCACTCCAAAGTTAGAAGGAAAATAAAATAATTAATTTAAATTATTTTATTATTTTTCTCAAAAAGTATGAAAAATAACTTTTCTACTCGACCCTTTCTAGCAGAAGTTAAGTTATTTTAGGCGAATCCCAACGTACTAGATTCAATGACGCCCTCAGATTTTGGATCTGAGGGACGGTTGCAAAGATAGAAAATCCCACTCGGACGTTTACTAAAGGTACGTTAAAAAAGTTCAAAATCCCATTTCGGGCTCTCTGAACCTCAGAATTATGTGCCATAAAATTTTTCGGTCTTCAAATAATTTCCTATAGATAAAAAAAATTACACAGAAATTTTGAGATATTACATCGTCTCCACCTTAAAGCGTTACATCCTCGAAATCAAAACAATAGCAAAAAAAAGATGGGGGTACTGAGTATGAATCTGATCCACCCATTCCCATGTTCTCTCCTGGTGATTCTCATGCTTCCATCAGACATGCACTAGAGGAATTGACCGTACATATCAGACTCACTCTTGTCAATCCTCTATCTCCATTAGGAACTCAACAAAATTTTCCCCATCGTCAATGTCCAACTCGCCATAGTCAATGACGAGTGATGGATCATGCACATACCTCCTCAACTATGACACATGGAAAATATCATGAACTCAGTGCATATGTTGGGGAAGATCAAGCTGGTACATCACCTCACCAACTCTTCTTAGGATCTGAAAAGGACCAATGAACCTTGAAGATAGCTTCCCGCCCTGTAAAAATCTCTATAATCCTTATCAAGGTTTGTCCCAAAGGAACACATGATCTTCCTCCTCGAACTCCATGGGTCTTCGTCTTCTATTAGCATAAGACTTATGCCTACTCTATGCAGTCCTCATCTACTCATGGATGATCTATACCTTCTCGGTGGTATCCCATACCAACTCTAGACGCACGAGTGCCGACTCCCCTGGGTCTATCCAGCATATGGGTGATCTGCATGGCTGCCCGTACAAGGCCTCAAAATGTTTCATTTCAAAGGTAGAGTGATAGTTGTGGTTGTATACAAGCTCCACCTATGGTAGGTGGTCCTCCCAACCACGACCAAAGTCAAGGATGAAAGCACCAAGCATGTCCTCCAAGGTATATATGGTCCAATCCGTTTGACCATCTGTATGAGGATGAAGAGCTCTCATCAAGTGTAGATGCGTCCCAAATGCCTCCTGTAATCCCTTCCACAACCAGGATGTAAAGCGGGTGTCACGATATGAGACAATAGTCAAAGGAACACAATGAAGCCGCACTATCTTATGGATGTAGAGGCATCCCAAGACCTCAACCATTCCCTGCTCTCGGATGGGTTGGAAGTGAGATGACTTTGTGAGTCGGTCAATGATCACCCAAATAGAGTCATTACCTATAGATGTATGTGGTAACCCTATCACAAAGTCTGTCAAGATACCATCCCATTTCCACTCCAGTACCTCGAGTGTCTTGTCAAGCATGCTAGAACCTAGTGCGCTGCCTTCACTTGCAGGAATGTGAGGCATCATGAGATGAACTCAGCCACTGATTTATTCATACACGGCCACCAGTACTGATGGCGGAGGTCCCAGTACATTTTTTTCCAATCCAGGATGTACTGCCAAAGGGGAAGTATTGAACATCCTCAACACCTCCTCCCATAATTCCACTGGTACTATGGTGCAACCTCTTAAAAGGATAATGTTCTCCCCACCTATAGAAAATTCATCAGGAGCCCATCCTGAGGGTATCTCAGCTGTCATGCCTCATAGTAAAAATCCCCCATTTGTGCCTCCAAGACTCACTATATGAGTGGGGGAGTAACATCCATCAACTGGAGGTAAAAAACTTCACCATCATCCACAAGGGATATCTGCATCATGGATTACTGCTCTGTCGCCTCACTCAGTAGCTAAAACCCGGTCCTCCTTATGACCACGTTTTCCACCACATTCCCCTTTCCAGGAGTATAGACTATCTCAAAATCATAGTCCTATAGGAACTCTAGCCGTCACCAATGTCTCAGGTTCAGGTCCTTCTGGAAGAAGATGTACCGAAAACTCTCGTGATTAGAGTAAACTATAAACAGCTCGCCCAACAAATAGTGCTTCCACATCTTCAATGCAAATACCACTCTTCCAAATCCAGGTCATGGGTCAAATAGTTTTTCTCATGCTGCCTCAACTGTCGTGAGACTTAGGCGATCACCGCTCGCTCCTATATAAAGACACAACCCCAGTATGATCCTTGATGTGTCATAGTTAACTACATAACCCACTCCCAACTTGGGTAGTCTCAATATAGGGGTATGAGTTTGTCTCTGACTCATCTCCTAGAAACATTTCTAGCATTTCTCCATCCACACGAAGGGCTATCCTTTCCGTGTCAAAGAAGAAAAGGGTGCTGCTACTCTTGAGAAGTTACACACGAACCTCCGATTGTAACCAGCCATCCCCAAAAAGCTCCTCACCTCATTCATGCTCTTAGAAGTCTCCCAATAAAGAACTGACTCTATCTTTACCAGATCTACAACAACTCCAGCCTTTGAGAAGACGTGTCCCAGAAATTGGACATCTCATATGCAGAACAGACAGCTTGAGAGCTTACCGTAAATCTTGTGCTCTCGGAGTGTATCTAGGACTATCTACAGGTGTGTAGAATGCTGCTCCTTTGAAGCTGAATGCACCAAGATGTCATCGATGAAGACCACAATGAACTGGTTGAGGTAGGGCTAGAAGATCCAGTTCATGAGGCACATGAACACTGATGGGGAATTGGTCATTCCGAAAGGCATCACTAGGAACTCATAGGGGCCATACCACCACCTAAAGGATGTCTTCGGAACATCCTCATCCCGTACCTAAATATGGTGATATCCTCATCTAAGGTATATCTTTGAGAACCACTTCGCTCCCTTCATCTGGTCGATGAGGTCATCAGTTCTCGATAGTGGGTACTTGTTCTTAACATTCGTTTGGTCCAGGCGCCGAAAGTACATGCAAAACCTCAAACTCCCATATGAATTCTTGAAAAAAGCATCGGGGCTACCCATAGTGAAATGAAGGGGATTACGAATCCCTTATCCTTAAAATCCACAAGTTTTACCCTTATCTCGCAAAGCCCTGTGGGATCCATTAGATATGCCAGTGTGGATATCAGTGTCATCTCGGGGTACATGTTGATATAGAAATATACCTCTCTACGAGGAGGTAGACATGTAACATAATCATGAAAAACATCCTTGTACTCATCCTCCACTACAAGAAATCCTGGACTCCCCTCCTCCATTGCACTAAGGGTGAGGCTAGCCAACTGGTGAGTGATCAGCTACACCCTCCTTCGAGTGAGTTCGTCCTACATCACAAGGGTTTCCTTCTCACTGGTGAAGGAAAAGTTGGTCCCATATCCACAGACACACCTCACTATATGCCGAAAATAGTAAATCTGAGCATAGACTATGAATAACTAGTACATACCCAATATGACATCATAAGGCCTCGACGCTGCTACTAGGAGATCCTAGACAAATATCTCACCTCCTAGAGTAATATCACACTGCCAGCACAAATGTGTAATCATAAAATCCCCTCTCGTAGGAATCTCTTGCTATAAAGATTGGGTTGATGACTCCACCAGAATCTCCCAACTCCGAACGAGGTTCGTGGTGAGGAAGGAGTGACTAGAACCTGTTTCTATAAGTACTGCAGCTAGGATGGAGAAGACATAGATTGTACCTCAGATCATCTTTGGAGCGCAGTAGTCATAAAACTCTACTACATGGAGCTGAACTTTACCCTATCAGCCAGCTCTTGGAAATAACATCTCAAACCGTCACCCACCACCTACCGCTTGGCCAACTCCCCTGCCACGTCCGCCGCCTTGGGGACCTCCTCACTCAAATCCCTGTCGTTGCCTTAGTGGCTCCTCAAATGTCTTCTGGTCATCTGTACAGTGGTTCGGGATGTCATGTGCCATGTGTCCCTACCCACCGCATGCATAACATTGCCTGGCTCCCTACCGACTCCCCCCGGACTGAGATCCCCACACCCCCGACCCTGTGTCCTAGGGTCATCCACTGAAAGACCTGGCCCGCTTAGGCCCACACATCTGTTGTATTCTACCTGCAAAAGACTTCGCTACCTAGGGGATACTGATATCTCTAGCTGTGAGGCCTACTCCACCAAGTAACCCTCCATCAATAGGGCTCCCTCCAATATCTAGACCTGGGTTGGGATGCTGAGAGACACCAATGAAGCAATGATCTCCCGCCTGAGTCCCTGATCAAAGGCTCGAGCCTTGAAGAAAGGGTCATGCACTATATCTATGGAGCAGTAGGGAAACTCTGTGAACCTCATCGAGTACTCATCCACCATCATGTTGTCCTACTATATATGAAGAAGATCCTGGATGTGCACAAAGCGCATGGTCGCTGGCAAAAACTCATCCTAGAAAAGACTCTTGAAGTCAACCCAAGTGAGGGTCGCCTCATCGTGAGTCTGGATAGTCAAGCTCCACCATCTCTTTTCTGAGCCCTATAGAAGGATCACTGCCAATATCGACATCTGGTTAGGTGGTGTCCTCACTATGCGGAAGAACTGGGTCACAACCTCTAGCCAATCTCTAGTGACCTGAGGATCCCTCTCTCCCCTGAACCTGGGAGGTCTTTGTCTATAAAGCTTATCTAGGGAACTGAGCCAATGAATTTCATCTTCCATAACAACTGGAAGTAGATGTTGTCCATCGGTTGGTGGTAGTACTGTTGCACCACCCGATGGAGCCATCTCTAGAACTGGTCCCTAAACGGATGCCAAATCGCTTGGTGGGTTGTCCCCACGACCTCGTATTGGGATAATGTCTGGCTATCCTTGTGGAGGAATTTTGAGAGAGATCAAGATGTACCATGATTAGAAGTTTATACCTAGTTAGATAACTCCTATTAAAAAATAAGTATACACTATGCAACAAGGGTTTTCATGTATTGATCCGAATATAGAATTCAAGGTCATGGTGTATGGATACGTCAGCCACCGCACCAACACTGGACTCCTCGAATCTGAAAGTTAAACTCAGAACACTTAACAATATTTCCCCAAAACAAAAAATCAGACGCCCAGTCATTGATGGGGAACCGACCTCCCACTGATACCACTTTGTCATGACCCGTCCCCTAGGGCTCGTGTCTTGACTACCCCAGGCCCGCCTCTCAAAGGCCAGGGGATGGCGACTAGCACCAAAGGCATCAACCTACAAGTGGGAGTCATTAGCCTGGATACCTACACACACACACACCCAAAAAATTCCCAACTCACAAAAGGGAAACAACATACCAGTGAATAAACTGAGTGTAAGTACAACTAAAAGAAAGTGGGCCAAAATACAAACCCAAGAAAAAGTACTGAAAACAATAAAGTACAAAAAGTGATGTGATGTCCATCTGCAGTAAACCCCACCTGATCATGAGAGTGGTGATGCTAATGGAAGATTAAGTATTACATCCTATCTGCCCAGCCCTACTAGGCCCCGCTTGTTCCTTTTCCACCAAGTCCATCATCATTGCATCCATCTGTCCGGTCTCCCTGAGCACCCCTATTGAAATGTCAGTCATCTGCACCAAACAAAACATGTTTGGGAACATCCCATGCAAGGGTGAGTAACACAGTAGTAAGTAGGGATCCAAAAACAAAAAATAAATAACACACAACAATTCCTCAACGTAAAGAATGAAACACAAGGCAACTAAAACTAGGTGTATTCTATAGTAGTAACAATAGCATCGTCAATCAGAAACGTCAAACTCATCTGACGCTGGAGAACTCATCCTCTATCAAGTACAGTGGGACTGCCATGTCACACATAGACGCTTCTCTCTAACCATGGAATGATGTGGTACTCATCCGTAATGAGTACTGTTTGTATTCTGGGTCAGAGAGAGTTGCTTCCCATCTTGGGCCTACCGGGTCACACAGAGCCGCCTCTCACCTTGGATGAACTGAGGTGCACATCCTGTCGAGTACTATGGGTTTGTCGGGTCACAGAGAGCTTCTCCTCACCATAGTCTTACTGGGTTACATAGAGCTACTTCCCACATGGCCATCGTCAAGCAGTCTTCAGGTCTCAGCAAACCATAGGGTTACGTACGTAGTGTGCTAGGGGGAACTACTCCTCAAGTCATTCGTCGATTCTCTACGTCAATGAAATGAACCAAAAGTCATGCCAAAAGATTTGCCTCTTTGAGAGGGTCCCAACGCCACAAACATCCCATCAATCAGATATGAGGTTTGAATGATACAAGCGTTTTAGTAACCAGGTGACCGGTTATGATGGGGCCCGGTCTGACCCAGTCGGATCGACCCGACCAACCTAGCTTGGGGGTTCCACGAACCCTGGTTCATTCTGATGAACCCATCCTAACCTGGTGTGGTTCGGGGTCGGTTTGGTCTGACCTAGCCAGTGGGCCAGACCCAACAGGCCTCACTAGACCCGGCGCGGTTGGTAGAGGGTTCAGCCCGCCTGGTCACCTTGCAACCCGATCTAGTCATGCCCGGTCCGAAGGGGCGCAGGTCTGGCCCGCTGGTATGGGGTCCAGCATGCCAGCATGAGTTCGGCCCGTCGTACAGGGGGACCGGTCCAGCCCGTTGGGTCTGGACCCACTAGCAAGGGGACTGACCGCGTGGTGCGTCCTGTGTGAGCCCAAGGGATGCGGCAGCCAGCCGCATCCCCTCTGGTCCAAACGAGGCCCGTAATGACGGGCCACAGCTTCTGCATGGTGCCCTCCTAGTGCCACAGTGCCTTGGGAAATTCTGGGTGGCCCAGACATGGGACACCCATCCGTGTAGTGCCCACCTTGCACTGCATCCTCCCACGCACTACCGAGGCTGACGAGCCTCGGCCTCCCGGTCAACGCGGCATGCTGGTGCGTGCCAGCAGAATATTGGGCTGGCCACTGGATGCGCTCCGGTGGTTCATTCCTTGTGCCGCATGCACCAATGGTATTCGGGAAAGGATTTCTTTACCGTGAAACCTTCAAAATGGACTTATCGTCGCTTTGAGAATGCATCCACCAATAACAAATGAGCAGAGGTGGACGAGTCTTGTTCATGTTGGCCTAGGCCCATCGCATTAGAGGTTTTAACAAGGGGGTGGGGAGGGTTTGTGTTCAATCATTCATCCCAACGTTAAATCCTGAATAATAACCTCAAAAGAAATTTCACCCTCCTGTTATAACACACGATCCGCGGATCAACATGTTTATGAGTGGATCTGTGTTCTTCATTTTTTCAAATAAAAAGATCGGGTAAGGAATTTTAAAATTTAAAACCCCAAACTCTTTGAAGTTCATTGTCGCACGTTCGTCCTTCAGGGGTTTAAGACCTCGACGTCGATTCTTGCCTCTGATATTAAAAAGTCGTTGAAGAATAAAAAGTTCTACTGGCATTCTTCATTCTTCCCTAGGGTGGAA
The DNA here is from genome assembly GCA_963277665.1 of Viscum album. Lineage (NCBI taxonomy): Eukaryota > Viridiplantae > Streptophyta > Magnoliopsida > Santalales > Viscaceae > Viscum > Viscum album. The sequence goes on from OY728138.1 coordinate 2,005,344,646, forward strand.
GTCCATTAGAGGATTTCTAGAGAACCGTCCAATTTCTCTAATCCATATTTTCTCTGTGCTTCGAATTATCAATAGGATCACGTCACAACATTCCCATTACGATGTAACGTCATGTCATTACACTGTTTTATTTAAGAAACAGTGTCGTTGTTACACATCATTATAGATTTTTTACCTTATGAGTTTAAGGAGCCATTAATGAGCCTCATTGATGCGCATCATCACTGCCCTGTCACTACCCCGCAACGTCGCCATCTGCCACTCCAAAGTGAGAAGGAAAATAAAATAATTTATTTAAATTATTTTATTATTTTTCTCGAAAAGTCTGAAATATAACTTTTCTTCTCGGCCCTTGCTGGTTGAACTTAAGTCAAGTCTAGGTGAATCTCGACATTATAAATTCAATGGTGCCCTCAGATATTTGACCTGAGTGGTGGTACAAAAGATAGAAAATCTCGCTCGCACATTTACTAAACGTACCTTAAAAAAAGTTCACAATTCCTTTCCAATATCTCTAGACCTCGGAATTACGTACTGTCGAATTTTTCATTCTCAAAATAATTCCATATAAATTTTAAAAAAATTACACGGAAATTCCGAGATGTTACAAAAATCTATTTTTTTAGAAAAAAATTGTTTTTTTATAATATTTGTTTTTATTGTTATTTCTAATCAGTTACTAATTAAATGTGAGTTAATATTTTTTAATTATGTATAAAAAAAATTATATTAATTATTTAAAATATATCAATTTAATTTATTTAGGTTAAAATTACACAATGTTTATGGAAATAGTTCTTTAAAAATAGTTATTTTATCATGGAAACTAATATTTACTTTGGAATCTTGCGAATCATTATATTAAAAAAATGAAATGTACTTACTAAAAAGTTGGGATATGGTAATATGAATTCAGTTTATTAGACTCAATTTCTAGTTGAGTCAATTAATTTTAAAATAATTTAAAATAAAATACAAAACTCGTTTTTATGGGAAAATGTATATTTAAGAATATAAATATTTTATTCATATTCCATGCCAAGAGAAAATATTTAGACAAATGATAATATATTTTTCTATATATATTATTATTATATTAAATATTATCCAATAGTGGTCAGTTGTTTTAACAATAAATAATAGATAAAAAATTATAATTCTCCATGAAATAGTATTTTAACCATTAAATGATTTTATTGCTAATTATTTAAGATTTACTACCTATTTATAAATAATTAATTAAATTTTATCCTTGCATTGTTATTAAAATTATTTCTTTGAATTTTATAAATACATAAAATTTAAAAAATTCTAACAATAAAAATATGTATATATTTTTACAAGAAAATGTTTTAATTCAATATTATCTTTTCTTTCATATTGCATTCTCATAATATAAAAGGATTATATTATATTGTTATATTTATCTAAAATGTATCATGGTTTGTTTTATTTTGGTGTTTCATGTGAATGAAGGTGTTCAATATAGTATTTCATTAAAATAAAATACATACTAAAATATATGGGTGTTACATTCTCCCCCTAAATAAATTACATCCTCGCAATTTTAATTTTCACTCATTAATAAAAAAACTATTGGATTCCCTAAGATGTACATAAATCAAGATAAAATTTAAAATTAGAAGAAAAAAAACTCACTATCATTGATAAGACTAGAAACTCCTTTTTTACTTAAAATTGGAATATATTGAGATTCTCAACCATTTGTCCCAAAACATACCCCTTAGGAGTGCCAAACCAGGTTTCCAGTTTGGCATACTTATTATGCTGTAAGTGAAGATCAAATTAATACTCAAACATAATTTTTAGGGATTCTTACCACCAAGTGCATCTTTTCCAGGGCATGCATCGACTTGTTTATTTCTAGACAGAGATTCTATTTATATGAGACCATACAATATCTTGATTTATCCCAAAATCTTTCAGTAATATTAACTTTTCATGATCCCTAAAAATAACTAATGCCTACTCTAATACCAACTTAGATGCCCCATATCTATAATCCCAGTTCTAGTGCTAAAAACACTATTTTCAATCCAAATTTAATGCCATGTGATATTATCCAACAACAAATTATATATAGGGCATTCAATGAAGGTATTATAAAATGTTACAAAATTCTTACTGGGAAAATTTCTCCATAATCTCACTATATTAGATATCATTATATACTTATCCTAGGATATACTCACCTTCAAAACCTAGTGGATGGAAAACATAAGAAAAGGGTGAGATTAAATGCTTTGTAAAGGAAAAACCTATCAACACATCGTCAATGGTTTGATCATGAGCTTTTGGGAGAACATGAGTAAAAGAGAAATATATTATAAAATGAACACATAATAATAAGAGTTGTATTAATCAAATTATTGAATGGAATCCAATTGAAAATGATCAAACATATACCATGTAATAAGAGTGTGGAATGACGAGATTATCATTATGATCCATGGATAATAGCATTAGTCTATGATATAGAAATGAGGTATAAGCATAAGTATATCAAATAATAAAACTATTAATGTAGCTAGACACATCATGTCCATATTCATTCATATAAACATAACATACCACATCATATCCATACTTGATATTGTGAGCATAGCTAAGTGCATCGTGTCCATTCTAAGCCTAGTGATCAAAGCTAACTACATCGTGTGCAAGATCAATCTTGTGAACTTAGACAACCACATCATGTACACATTAATTCTTGAGAACATATATGAACACATTATGTCTATACTCACTCTTTTAAACACATCTAACAACATCACGTCTTCACTCAATACTGTGAACATAGGTAACCGCATTGTGTCTATTCCCAGTCTTGTGAATGTAACTAACTAAATCATGTTCGCACTCAACCTTGTGAAAATAGCTAACCACATCTTTTTCACACTCATTCTTATGACAATTTCTAACAAAATTATGTCCATGATCATTATTTTTACCATAGGTAACTACATCATGTCCACACACAATCTTGTGAGCATAGATAACTATAGTATTTCCACACTCAAAATCATTATCTCTTGAGAAATAAAACCATAACTAATGCATTAAAGGGATATATAATTCCCCAACCATTTTATATTTATAACACATACAAATTTATTCCACACTAAATCCATCATATATACAATCGTGAAGTACCCATATAATGAAAATGGGTTTTATAAAAATTTTGAATGGAATCAGAAAAATAAACTCAAGAGTTAAATCTATTAATACCTAAAAACTAATCACACAAAAGAATATTTCACATAGGAATATATAGTATACCTCATGAAACATTACCCATAAGTAGATAAAAAACTTGAGACAAAATGTATGATTAAAGAGAAATTGTATAAATATATTTCATAAAACATTTTTAACTATGTTATAAAAAGGAGAAATTATGAGTTTCCTTCAAAATTAATTTTCCATAATAAATTTAGTGTGAATCATAAAAAATATGATCATTAAATTAAAATAATTTCATAATATTTTATAATACCTTCATTGAATCCCACATCTTAAAAAGGATAGTTAACATTTTTTTTGAAAATAGTTGAGGAGAAATTAGCCAAACACATGACTTAATTTATATTTGTGTTCAAAAGAAAAAATAAAAACATCCGTTAAAATAAATGATATAGACATGGATTATAAAAAATTATAAAATTGGATTAATGTAATTCTTTAGAGAAATAATGTTTTATGAATTAAGAAATCCATCAACGGGGAAGAATTGAGGTAAAAACCTCTAAAAATTAGTTTATGAGAAAGAAATATAAATCCATAGAAATATGAGATTAAGTAAACCATAATTAAATAATTATGTAATTATACCCAAATTATAAGAATATTGTTTAATAAGTATGATTATAACTCAATGAAAAAAATGAGTTAATAAAAACCCTTTGGAATTTGGTAACTTTTGAATCAAAAAATATTTTAATGAGTAAAACATAGATGGATATTTTAATCCAACTAAATTCTAGATAAATATTCCATAAATATGTATATTGGAAATATATACACCAAATATAAGAAAATAGGTGGTGAAAATGTCATATGTATCAAAGGAGTAAAATTTTGATATGAAACACCTTACCTTAACTTTAGAGACCCAAATATAACATACATAGATATTACATTAATTTAGATGAAAACTCCGAACATTATAAAACTACAAGCCTGATGACTATAATTGTTTAATTTATATGTAAACTTATAACAAAATATTCTAACTTGGTGAATGATCTTCAATGTTTCCCATAAAGATATTCCATTTTTTACTTCTACTTAAAACAATCTCCATAACCTGGGTAAAGGAAACATAAGAAAGGGTGATATCAGATGCTTTTTAAGGGTGAACAAGCGAGATATGTACACACAATCATGGAAATAAGGGTATGAGAACATTATCATAACATTAAAAGTTCATACCCCACATATGAAAGATCATATAAATGAGTCATGTCATAAACATTGGCAGTTCATAAGATATAAATCATAAGGGAATCAAAAGAATAATCAATGCGACCATACTCAGGAATAAGACATAGAATTTGTGGATTAGACATAAACACATAATATCATTCCTTATAAGTCAATCCACATTTCCAATACTTATCAGTTCACTTAAAAAGGACTACACCTACTGGGTGGGACACACCACCATCCCTAGTTGCAACCCTTTATTTATAAGGGATCAGTTTTCCTCTTCTTCTCATAGTGGACTGGGTTTCCCTTCTTCCCATAGTGGTTATGATTTCCATTTCTTCCCATAGTGGATTTGGATTCCCCTTCTTCCCATAGTGGATCTGGTTTTCCCTTATTCCCATAACGGACTGGGTTTCCCTTTCTTCCTATAATGGATCAATCCCATCAACTTTTTTCCCATAATTATATCATGAGATATAAATCTTTACTCAATTCATTAGTGGGATATATAGGACCCACCCATAACATAATAAAATCATACATATGTGTTCCATAAGATCATAAAAAATCATCATATCATGACCCATAAAAAGAGATAGGTTTTATAAACATCATATCATAACCCATGAAATGAAATGGGAATCATAAACATGTCATCATATCATAACCTATGGAAAATAGATAGGCTTCATAACTATTTCATCAAATCATAACCTATGAAAAGAAGTGGGTTTCAAAATAATATAACCCATGGAATTGAAATAAGATTCATAAATATATAACTTTTTAAAAATAAACATGCTTCATAATAATCATTTAATTCAAACATAAACTATTTAGAGAAAACATATGGATTTAACCCTAGGATTATATCTCCATAAAGGCATAGGTGACACCAACATATGTCAAATTAGATGGAAAATAATTTTGAAATATCTTTTAAAAAAAATCGTTAGGGAAATATATTTTCTACTTTTAAATTTTCTTTTTGAAACATTAAGCATTTTGAAAACCATTTTATATGAAAACCCCCTTGAAAACTTATAAAGGAAGTTGGAAATTATTTTTAAATCCTTTTTACTTGAAAACATATAATGGAATATTGAAACAATTTTAAAATATTTTTTCCTTGATAATGTATAATGTAATATTGAATAAATTTTGGAAATTGTTTCTTTAAAAATACATTGAAAACTTATAAATGAATCTTGAAAACATTTGGAAAACCTTTTCTTTGAAAATACTTTGAAATTTTTTAAAATAATCTTGAAAATGTTTTGAAATCCTTTTTCTTAGAGAATAATTTGAAAATTTAAAAATAAGTACTGAAAAAATTTTACATAAAAATAACCTTATAAACATGACATGGAATATTTAAGGAAATGATGGTTATAATAGTAGGTAAATCCTTACATGCCAAACATTCCTTTTTCACAATAAAATGTTTATAAATGGGCCCTGTTCAGAAAAAGGTATGATGGCTATTTTTTAAAAAAAAAACCATTTGTAATAAGTTTAAACATGGATAACAATATATTTTAAAGATCATAGGAGAATATTGGAATATTTTTTAAAACATTTTTTTAAAACCTGGTTTTGAATGAACACAGATTTCTGACCGAAGAGTGAAATAATGTTATATTTACTTTAAAATGAATTTTTAATTATTTTAATAAAAAAGAGTGGAAAAATAGTACCATTAATTTAAGATATCATGAATAAAAGGAGGATAAGAAAATTATTGAGATTTTTTGAGATTTGGATCATAATATTTCATTAATGAAAACATTATTTTACACAATCCTGATAAACAATGAGATTGTAGCAATTAACTGTTACCATTTTGGTAACTTTGAATCACAATCCTCATGAAATAATTACATAACATGATGTTAAAAATATCATGAAAAGAATGATATTCATGATATAACATATCAGAGATTAGTATATAGACCTCATATAAAAAATAGATGTTCATAATATGGAATGTATCTCAAAGAAGGAAACTCGAGACAAAATTTCGTAACCAATTTGGTTACTTTTGAACCATAAACACTGTGAAAGAAAGATAATAAAATGAATATGTAAATACCTATAAATTTAATTATAAGAATCATATAATACATTCTTGGAAATTATATACACCATATAAAATAAATTAGTGATGATTAAGGTATAAGTCTCACCGAAATAAAAGTGATACGATAAAACCCAAACTACTTAATTAACTTTAGAATCATGATCCCCATGAAAGAATTACATCAGTTGAAAAATTTAATGTCCTGAAATAAATTAAATTCATTATATAAAATATCTTATGGAATTATATACACAACATAAAATAAATGAGTGGTGAATCTGGAAAGTATCCCAAAAATATAATAAAGTGAAAAGAAATTCCCTTATCTCAAGTCTTGACTTTTTTCGTACACGTTCAAACCTCTTATATAATAAATATAAGTTTAATATAAATATAAAATAGAACCATATACTTATATATTATAGCATATATGATTTTATTATGACTTTATATTACCCTTTAATTAACAATTCATGTTAAGGTTATGTTTCGGGTAATAACCGCTTTATTTTTTGTACATGTTTTGACTTATTATTCTTGATTATATTACTAATATTATGGTTTAATTATTTAAAGAATGTAAAAAATTATATAAATATCATATATATTCAGTATATATGTATTTATAATAATTTATAAAATATAAAAATAGGAAATTAAATAAATTTTTCACAGAGATGGTAGGTCATACGTACGCGTGAATGTTGTTTCAATTTTCATGCCATATTAAAATAAATAATGTAAATTAAATATATGTATACAAATGTATAATATAATTATAATATAATTTCTATGTCATATATATCATATAATTTCACTAAACCCATCCTTAATACATTCCATGTATACTATGAATGAATCACATCCTTTTGAGAAGGTGGTAGTCCACACATCCATAAATGAAGTTATCGTATTTACACAAAATAGAAAGCATGAAGGTATTTGTTATATAATATTTTAAAAAGTTTATATTCTTCATAAATATTATATATATCATATAAAAATATAAATTTCATCATTATTCTCTATATTTAAAGGTGGTAATAGAAAAACGAACAATATCTGTTCATGAGGGAGTATTCCGCCGTACACACGAATGATTATTGCATATACCATTTGATAGAAGTGTGAGTTAGTGTAGGTCATACCCTTAAAAAAATATAGTTATATTTAGGATAATTAGGTGATTATATAATAATTGGAGAAAAATAATTGTGGGGTGAATAAATAAATAAAATGAAAGTGCTTGTTAAATGTTGTTACCTCTTCTTTGGGTAATTTCTTTTGGTTTGAACCAAAGGATTAACTTAGTTTAATTTGTTCCCAAATTTAGAATTATAGGTTTAGAGGATGAAATTTTAGAGCTTATTTTTTCTGGGTATTTATGATCCAAAGGTCTTGAGAGACATTAATAAGTGAGGAGTAGAGGAGGCCTTTTGTTGGTTGGGAAAATAAAAAGTTGGGTATTCTTCAAAGTATTTGAGGGATCCCCATGTTTTAATTGTCACAAAAGGTTTAAAAATCTACCATCAAAGATAATTATTGGTTTCATAGTTAAAATAGTTCAATAAAAAAACTATACAAGTTTAGGGTCATTTTTACAACTTATTTTCCAAGTTTAGTCATTAAATACTCTTTTTCCCTTAATCATTGTAATTAATTTTAATTAATTTTAATGAATTTCACTAATAATTTTGATCAATAAATAATTTGACCCTATTATCAATTATTAATTATGTTTATTTGAAATATGTAATCAATTTTTCTAATTTATAATCATAGAATCGGTAGAAGTTAATTTAAAATTAATCTCGTAGACGGGATGAGACAACGAGTTTTTAAATTGAAGAAGTTCAATAGTTTGAAATTATGTTTTATTCAATTTGAATTTTAAATTGGTTCCAATGAGAAATATTGTGTTAATATATTTATAATTTATCTAAATATACTTTAAATTAAATTTATTATATAATTTAACCATATAACTAAATTATGTGAAGAATACAAGTTTAATTAAAATTTTGTATTTTTTCACTATTCATAAACAAATGAAACTTTTCTGAAAAATACCAAAACTCCACCCAAATTAAATTATTATGTATCAATTTAAAAATTAATGTTTAATTATTCAAATAAAAAATAAAAAATTTTAGAAATTATATTTATATTGTGTTCTCCATTAAAAGACAGTAAAATTACCTTTTAGAAAAGTACATTTTTTATTCATAAAATTGGATTTATTATTATCTTCTTCCTATTAAACTTTTTATATGGGCATAATTTTTTTATTGAATATATAATATATAAATTTTATTAAAACATTCATCAATAGTGGTTTGTTTAATTTATTGAGGTAAAATGGTGTTTATGCATACAAAAATTGTTTTTTGATAAAATGTTTTTTTATTTTTAAAAATTTCTTACTTTAATTTATATCTAATTGATAAAAAGGAATCATTCTATACACATTTTTAAATCATATTTTCATAATTTAGTTAATCAAGTTCATATTTTCTATTCTTACGACTAGGTGACAACTATAATAATATTTTAACAACAATATTAATAGTACATTGTAGTTTGGTAAACCTAGGTATTGCTTGGAACTCAGGCTATCAAAGGAAATTTGCATTGAGTGTACCATAATATAATATTTTACGTGTAATAAATTCTAATATAAGTGTTGTGTATAGTGAAAAATAAACTTCAGGTTTCATACAAAGTAATAATACTTGGTGATTTCATATAACAAATGTTATATTCAGTGTTTTGTGAAATGAAAAATATTGAAAAGATTAATTTATTTCAAAAAATATATATTTTAATAAATATAAGGGTGTTACATTATACTACCCTTAAAATTAATTACTCCATCGAAATTATTTTGTGTTATCATATATTTAATTCTTGAAAGTATTATTCATAAAAACACACATCGTTAAAAGAAACACTATAACATCCTTTAAAAGGTAACATTGGAAACATAATAGTTACCCAAAGTAACACAGAATTTTATTTACATATAATAGAAAATAGTTTGTAGGTAAAAACTTTAAAATAGAAAAACATTCTAAATATTCATAGATATTAATAAAGTTCATGAAGAAATAGAAAGTGGGTGATCTATAGAATGTAATAAAATAAAAAAAACCAGAAACTAAATAAGTGTGAAAGAGGTCATCGATATCATCATAAATGATAATAATAGGACACAATTGTTTTTCAAGAACCTTTTTCCTAAAGTTGTATAATATTTCCAAAATAATATATTCTTACTTGATTTCATTCGATTTGGTAAGAAAATTCTCACCCTTTGGTTGTGTCTTGATCAATTTTCACTTAGATATTTGTCCAAGAAATCAAGGTGAATTTTTCATTCCTAAAGTACTGATAGATCATGATATACATACATAAAATGATATTATATTTAATCTATATTTAGTTGTCATCACTGAAAAATGGTTATCAAGGGTTATCTATTTTGTATAAATCCTCATATGGTGAGATAATATATTAATCTCTAAAACCTTATCTGATGTTTAACTTAAACCATTCCATAAATGGAAAACCTTGTAACCCATCCAAAATATGAAAATGAAAAAATTTAGAAATAAGGTCAATAAATCATAAATTATTACTTGTTTGTCACACTCCAAACATGTGAGTAACTTTATCATGTATTTTATTAAAACACAGTAATTAGAATAAATCCTTATTTAGAACATGTATTCTTTCTTATTCCAAAGATCATTGGATATATTCCTTAAATAAAAAATGTTGTAAACATTATCAACTATATCATAAACCAATTTGTCATTAAATCCTTTATCAGTTATGAGGTAATCAATTCCATCCAATTTACTTATTCGTATCCGACATATCTTTATCCAAACATCATTATCTCAACATCTGGAACATATTATGGGTTATATTACCCTTAATCTTATTATCCCCATGAATATCACATATAATTAAAAAAAATTTCTAGTCTATTGGAACCATTCAACATATTCTGTTAATTCCTTTGCAAAAAAACATAAATTGAACAATCCTTTTATATCACACAATTTATATAACATAATTATTGAAACCCAATACATAAAAACTTTTATTATTCCACTTAATCATTAAGTTATTAATAATGTTTCACCATCTTATTCCTCCCCATTACTAAAATATTAAATATGAATCATTTCTTAAAATCCATCAAACTCAATTTAATCATTATTATAAAAATACTATAAGAATAACACATACCTTTCATATATCGTTTGTGGTCTCTTCATCATCAACTACAAAACATTTACTCATACAACCTTGTTGAATAACTTCATGATATTTCACTTGAATGAACTAATCTTCATAGTTCCCATATATTCTACACATAAAACATTCATATATTGATAATACATTCTGGTGGCCAATATTTGCATCCATTACATTAACTAAAATTTTCATTTTCTCTTTGTAGTTACTTTCTTTGTGTCCTTATTTTCCATAGTAAAAAGATATTATTTTTCATCTAATACATACAAATGGATTTTTATTGCCACATTATCGACAAAAATGATACTAAATATTATTTCCTATTTGGTCTCTATTACCCAAATTCTCAAAGAACTCTTTCCTTCTTTTCTTTGGTGGGTATGTGTGTTGATTAAGGTACATCTTGTTAATCATGTCCCATGAAAAATGATTAGGCATGATCAAAACATCCTTTACTCTAGTAATCATCCACTTTGGTTGTTAATTAAGAAATTCACATTAATATTCAGTGTTAACCTAACTCTATATGGTTCCAACTATTGACTAAAACTAAAAAGCATAATACGACGGACACTTATTATAATGGGAAACCAATAATCAATAAAATGACATATAGGATCTTTAAATCAGGAGTCCTACTTCTTAAATTTATGAAACCTTAGGTTTATGCTATCTTATTCATAGTCATATTCCATTTAAATCATTCATGATCATTCATAAAGTGTTTGTGATTTTACAGAGCATATCCCCTTGGAGTGTCAAACCAGGTGTGCAACAAAGCCCATTATCATGCAACAGTTTATGATCGGATCTTAGTCAATATGGTGTTTTCAGGGTTTCTACCCCAATGTACATTTGTGCCAAATCCAAATCTACTTGTAGTATCTAGAAAAGGATGCATTACATGGATACCACTCGCTCTATCCTTTACCAAAATTCCAGGAAATTTTTCTATACTTTGACTTATCCTTAGATACATCCCTTGACATATCTTTAGAAACATCCCTAGGGATCTCATTAATATTGCTCATCCTAGTTTCCAAATGTTGAATAAAAAATTCCCTTAATACCAACTATAATGACCCAGGATTAATGTAAATGGATATTACTTCGATTTAGATGAATATTCATCACATTAAAAAAGTACATTCCCAAGGACGATAATAGTTTAGTGTATTTTGAAACTTGAACAAAAAATTTTATCTTGGTGAAATATCTTCAATGATTCTCACAATTATCTTCCCCTTTATTACTCATACTTAAAACCTTTCTTCATAACCTAAGGAAAAAGAAAAAATAAGAAAGTGTGATATCATATGCTCAATAAGGATGAACATAGGAGATATGTAAGAATAATAATGAACATAAGGGTATGAGAATGTGAGTATAACATTAGAACATCAAACCTTATAAATCAAAGATCATATACATGGGTATTGGAACAGAAATTGCCAGTTTATAAGACATGAATCATAGGGGAATCAAAATCATAATCCATGAGAGAATAACATAGGAATAAGACATAAAAAATTTGGCAGACACAAAAAAGTATAATATCATTCCCAATAAGCCATGACGTATTTCCCAACTTTTTATGGAATTTCATGAGGATGACACCTATCGGGAGGGACACACCAACATCCTTAGTCGCAGTCCATTCCATATAAGTGATCAGGTTTACCCTTCTTACCATAGTGGATAATATTTTACCTTATTCCTATAGTGGATCATGTTTCCCCTTCTTCCCATATTTGATTAGTTTTCCCCTTCTCCCCATAGTGTATTGGGTATCCTCTTCTTCCCATAGTGCACCACTCTCGTCGACTTGTTTTAGATCATTATCTCAAGAGTTATAAATAATTACAAATTGAAATAGTGGGAGATATAGATCCCACATATCACATAATAAAATCATACATATGTGTTCCAAAAAATCATAAACAATAATCAGATCACAACCCATAAAAAATGGTTTTTGTAAACTTCATATCATAACCCCAAAAATGAAATAGGTATCATAAACATGTCATCATATCCTAACTTTTGGAAAAGATATAGGATTCATAATCATTTCATCAAATCATTACCCATGAAAATAAGAGGGTTTCATAAAAATATAACTCATGGAGTAGAAATGGGTTTCAAAAACATATAACCAGTGAAAAACAAATAGGTTTCATAACCATCATTACATCAAAACATAAAGCATTCATAGAAATATTATGAATGGAAACCTGTGATAATATCCCCATAATTACATGAGTGACACCAGCTGATGTTATATTATATGGGAAATAATTTTTTTTTATCTTTTAAAAACATTTCATGAGGTAAATTTCCTTTATTATTTGAGAAATTTTTTTTGAAACATAAAACCTTTTAAAACCCATTTTTTTAAATAACCTTAGAAACTTATTATGAATGCTTAGAAACATTTTTAAATCATTTTTCTATAAAATCCTATAAATTAATATTGAAAACAATTTGAGATCCATTTTCTTGAAAATTTATAATATATGTTTGAAATAATTTTGAAAAAAATTCTTTGAAAATACCTTAAAAACTTATATAAATGTATCATGAAATTTTTTTGAAAACCTTTTCTTGGAAAATACTCTAATAACTTAAAATGGAATATTGAATTTTTTTTGAAAAACTTTTAATTCGAAAATAATTTTCAAATTTATAAAGAAATATTGAAAAAATTTATTTAAAAATAACATTCTAAACATGAAAAGGAAGCTTCATGGAAATGAACTTCATGATTTTGGGAAAATCTGTATATGTCGAACATTTTTTTTGAACGATAAAATGTTTAGAAAATTACCTTGATTGGAAAAATATATGAATATTACTTTTAAAAACCATTTTTAAAATGGTAAAAAATTGGTGAAAATTTATTTTAAATATTATATGATAATAGTAGAACATTTTTTAAAACATTTTTTTAAAACATGGTTTTGAAAGAAACTATATTTCTAATGAAGATATATACAAAGTTATATTTTCATTAAAACACTGTATTATTTATCCTAAGTTCTAAAGAGTGGAAAAATAGTACCATTACATAAAGATATCAATATTAACCACAGTATAATAAAATTCATGAGATTTATTAACATATGGATCATAAAATTTCATCAATGTAAGTATAATCATAGACAATCTTTATTAATTATGATATTGTAGTAATAAATTGTTACCAATTTGGTAAATTTGAATGATAATCATAATGAAATAATAAAATTAAATGAATATTAAAATGAAATTAAACTAATTGGATTCATGATATAACATTTCAAATGGAATTATATACACCTAATAGAAATGATATAGGTGCATGACTTGGCAAGTATCTCAAAGAAGTCAAATTGTGATAAAATTAATTTACAGATTTGGTAAATTTTGAACCACAACCCCCATGAAATAAATATCATAAAATGGATATTTAAATACACATAAATTTAAGTATAATAATCATATAATTTATTCATATACATTATATACACCATAAAAAATAAATGAGTGATGAATAAGGTATAAGTTTCATAGAAATAAAATTGAAACCGGAAAACCCTAAATACTTGAGTAACTTTAGAATTGTGATGACCATGAAATAATTACATCAATTAAAAAATTTAATATAATTAAACAAAGTTAATTCATTATAGAACATGTATTATTTCATTATATACATCACTTAAAATTAATGGGTGGTGAATATGTCATAAATATCACGAATATAAGAAAGTGAGATGAAATTCTTTTACCTTAAGTCTTGAATTTATTAATACACATTCAAAACTCCTTTATAATAAATATAAGTTTATTATGAATCTATAAGATAACCATATTATTATATATCATACCATATATGATTTTATTATGACCTTATATTACCCGTTTAATAACAATTCCATGTTATGGTTTTGTTTCAGGTATTAACTGCTTTGTTTTCATACATGTTTTGACTTAATATTCTTGATCATCTTTCTAAGATTTTTATATACATCTTTAAAGAATGTAAAAAATAATATTAATATCATATTTATTAAGAATATATGTATTTATAATAATTTATAATTTATATAAATATAATATAAGGTACACCGTACATGGAGACGGTAGGTCATACGTACCCATAAATGTTGTTTCCATTTTCATTACATATTAAAATAAATTAATTAAATGAAATATATGTATACATATATATAATATCATTCCATAATATTTATTATTTCATATATATCATATAAATTCACTAAATACATCCTTAATAAATTTCATGTAATGTTTGAATGAATCACATTGCTTTGATGAGGTGGTAGTCCACATGTACACCAACGAAGTTATCATATTAACATAGAATAGAAAGAATGAATGTATGTTTTATATAATAAATAAAAATAATAATACATCATATGTATCATATAAAAACATAAATTACATCATTATTCACAACCTTGAAAAGTGGAAATGGGAGAATGAACAATATCAGTTCTCGAGGTGGTAGTCCACCATACACACGAATGATGATTTCATATCTCATTTTATGGAAGTGTGTATTAGTTTAGGTTGTATACATAACATAAAACATCTCATTATATTTAGGATAATGATTTTATTATATAAAAATGGAATATGAATAATTTATGGGATGAATAAATAAATAAAATGAATGTGCTTGTTGATGGATATTTCCATTTCTTTTGGTAATTCTTTTTTGTTTTCACCGAAGGACAAACTTTGTTTTATTTATATAAAAATTGAAGCCTATATTTTGAGAGGAGGAATGTTGGAAACTTATTTGGGTAGGTTTTAAATTATCCAAAGTGATTGATAGGTATAAAGAAATGAGGGGGAGAGGAGTCCTTTTATAAGTGGGGAAAAGAACATATTGGGTATTCTTGAAAGGATTTCAGTGCTCCCCACATTTTACTTGTCCACTGAGGGTTGAAAATAGAAATTTATAGATCCATATTTTTTTAAAGGCTTACATATGTACCTAAAAAAATAAGTTTAGGGTTATTTTTACACCTTGTTTTTTAATTTTTGTCATTAATTATGCTCATTTTTCCTAATTCGCTATAATTAATTTTAATTTATTTCAATAATAATTTTGGTAAAATACTAATTTAACAATATTAGAACTTATAAATTATTTTGATTCCAATTATGGAAACTATGTTTCTAAATTCAAATAAAATAATTGATAGAAAATAATTTAAATTTAACCTCTTGAATAATGAGACATCGAGTTTTTAATGTGAAAAGGTTCAAAAGTTTGAATTGTTTTTATATCTAATTTCAACATTAAATTTGTTCGAATGAATTAATTTTTCTTAATTTATATACTATTTATCAAAATATAATTTAAAAATTATTTAAAATATAACTTATCTATATAAATAAATTAGATGAAAAAACATTATAAACTAAAATTTAGTATTTTTCCATTATTAATCAAAAAATAAAACATCTCTAAAAAATAGAAAAAAAATTACAAAATTATATTTTGATATCCCGATTTCAAAAATTAAATTCATTTTTTAAAATAAAAAGTATATTTAAAATGGATTTTCCATTAAAAACCTATAAAATTACCTTTAAAAAATATTCTTATTTTAATTCATAAAATTTGATTTATTTTTATCTTATTCTAATCAAACCTATTAGATGAATGTAAAAAATATTTATTGAATATATAATATATAAATTTTATTAAAAACATTCATAAATAGTTGTTTTTTTAATTTATTGATGTAAATGGTGTTTGTACATAGAAAAATAGTTTTCTTAAAAAATGAATTTCTTTATGTTCAAATAGTTCTTAAATTCATTTCTAGCTAATTGATACCCAATGTATCCATTTTATTCTCATGTTGAAGTCATATTTTCCAAATTTAGTTAATATTATTCACAACTTACATTATAATTTCTAGGTGAAAACTATAATATTATGTTAACAATAATATTAATAATACATTTTAGTTGGGTAAAACTAGGTCATACATGTAACACATGATATCAAAGGAACTTCGAATTTTGGGTAACATAAGACAAACATAGTCTTGTGTGTACCTCAAGCTAATATAAGTATTGTGTGTAGTGAAATATCAACTTGGAGTGGTGTCCAAATAAATAATAAATTTGTTCTTTCATATAACACAATATATATTCAGTGTTACATGTAATAAAGAATATTTAAAATATAAAATTAATTAGAAAACAAATATTTCATAAAATCTCGGGTTGTTACAATAAACCCTGATTTCCATAAAATCTCCTTAACCTCCTTTATAATAATCATAACTATATTAATAAACTATTTAATAACCTTATTAAAATATTTTACATTTTCTAATCAATAATAACAATCATTTATTATTCATTTTTTAGTTAGTTATCATTTATTTCCATTATCATATGTTAGTTATTTGGATTGCTTCACACATGCTTTGTAATGAAGATGTTGATCCATCTACTTTGATACCAATATAATAATTAATATATTTTTAATATACTAGAATATATCTTCATTGATGATTTATAGTGTTCTAATTTCATTCCTTTAGAGATTTATCCATGATTCAAGAAGATGAAATCAGTGACAATCTTGTTTCTGGTAATTTATCGATATGAATGGATTACTTTATATTGGTCATTAATTTTTTCCACCCTTTAAGAATCATATTTTCGAAATATATTAATCCTTAATATCTTATATATTAATCTAATACATATTTTTTTCCATTTATGTAAGTTAGTAATGAAAAACAAAACACCTCATCAATGGTTGTCGAAGTTTAGACATCTGCAAGGGCAACATTTTCATTTTTCTATAGATGGAAAGAAAAAAATTTGAATAATGATTTAAATTTAAAAATCACAAATATAAATTATTTTTCATAATTATTCATTAAATACATTCTTATACCCATATATTTAATGTGGTGATGAAAAACTAAAATTGTCAACTCTGGAGGCGGTAGTCCGCACACACACACAAGAAATAATTTCATTTTTTGAATAGATTAGAGGGGAATTTATAATGGTTGTAATGTGAATATAATAAAATTTAAAAATTAAAATGATAACAATTTTATTATAATAATATGGTTATTATATTTTTTTAATATTTTGGATGATAAAGAATATTTATAAAAGATAAGGGGTGGATAATAATCACATTGAGGATTTGAGTCTTCCCTTGAAAGAATTCTGAGCATTGGAGGACTTGGAAAGATTTACTGAACCCAGTGGTTAACAAATGCATAATTTTATTATAGGAGATGTAATATTGACATGTTTTAAAATAAAATTCTAAGTATATGTGTGGTATGAAGAGTATGTAAGTAAGCACCTTTTATAGGTTAAAAAGTGGGTCCTTTCTTTGAAAATGAATAGTAGGTAATGGGTAAGAATGGAATTTCATTATATTTAGGTTATTTAGGAGAGAAAATATTTTTGGGACATGTATATATACATTGAAACCAAAAATATTTCTTCTATAAGGTTTTTTTTCTGGTTAATTTAGTAAAATTAGAGCCACTTTATATTACTCATTTTTTCCCTTATTAACCTTGATTAATAATTTATAGTGGTAATAATTTTATTTTGAAAATATAATATGACCAATAAAACCAAATTTCAATGTGATTAATCCAAATTTAGAATCAATATAATCTTATTCAATTTATAAATATAGAAAAATTATCTTTTAAATTAAAACAAAAGATATAGAAATGTTTTTTTAAGAAAAATGTTATTTATACATTAAGTGTTTTTTTATTTTTTCCTATAATTTATTAATTAAATGAGTATTAATATATTTATATATATATAGAAAATTAATAATATATTCATTATTTAAATATATTAGTTTATTTTATTTAATAAAAAAAACAATGTTTATGAAAATAATTCTTTAAAAAATAACTATTTTACCATGGAAACTAATATTAACTTTGATAACTTATTATTTTTTATATTAAAAATGTTTTTGTACATACTTAACATATTTGGTATTATTATTTAAAATATTTTTATTATACCCAATGTCTAGATCTGATAAAAATTAATTTGAAAATAAGCGTGGATAAAGCATAATAATAGTTTTTATAGAAAATCTATTTTTTGATGAAAATAATAATAATTTGTTAACTCTCCACAAAAAGAAGATTTATTTAGATGAGTGACAATTTATTTGTTTATATATATTATAAATATATTCTGCATTACTCTATACTGATCAATTGGTTTAAAAATACACAATATATAGGAAAGTTATAATTCTTTGTGAAAACTTATTTTTTATCATTCTATGAATTTATTTATAATTATTTAATGTTGATTACTTGTTTAATAATAATTAGTTAAATTTTATCGATACATTGATAATAAAATTCTTTATTTTAATTTTATAAATACATCAAATTAGAAAATAGAAAAAATATAATTTTCAATGCATAAATATATGTGCATATTTTTATAATAATTTTTTAATTAAATATTATAATTTTTGTTTCATTTTACATTCTCATAATTTATCAATGTTTATATTTTATTTTATTTTTTCTATCCCTATCCTATAAAGATACCACAACAAAGGAAGTGAGATAATTTCTTCTTAAGTCATGCCTCCTGTAGGTCCCGGGTTGGTGACTAGTATCGAGGGTATAAAAGCTCTCAGTATGGGAGACACTACCCTCTATAAATAAAAATAGATTAGAAGATAGGATAAACAGTAACCAAACAAATCTAGCAGATAAAATAAAATAAACCCAAATCCATCCCACAATGCATTAAAAAAGTTAAATTGATACATGTAAAAGCCTCTAAAATACCAAAATACAAGTCTACAATAGTGACTCAACAACAACTCCAGCCTAGATAGTAATTACCATCTTGGTCCCCAAAGCCTTATAAACCTATAAAATAGTTTATAAACATTGGGTGAGCAAAAAAGGTATACTTAGTAGGGAAATTACCAATGTCCCAAGTGAACATGTGAAAAGAGAATGAAAATAAGCTAGTGAACAAATAGTAGAACCAACAAGAACCTATATCGCTGAACTACCTAGATCCCAACCTCACCCTGGTTCGCTCACCAAATTACTCAACCAGTATAAAAAAAATAAATGCACCTCACTGCCACTTCCCCACTGATTTTTTTCTCTAACACCTCAAATTCGAACATCCTGTGCTCCCATCCCTTCCATACAAATCATATCGCATCACATTCCATTCATATTTGACATGGGTCAAGACACATCCCTACCTACCCCACCCTCTCAAGGTCTAGAATTTAGTGTCAGCATCAGGTATCATCACAACACATCTCACCTACAAACACCTTGGCCATCATAGCACATCTCTACCATATAACAAGAGTAGTAGGGTATCATGTACATGAAGGACATCAACCTCATTCCCACCTCCTACCACGCATGACCCCCACATAAATTCACATCTTTCCACAGCCTAATCACATCATATCTCACCCAAAAACACTTGGTCCAACTACACATCTCACCTGAAGACACATGAGAAGACTACATATCTCATTAGAGGAAACCTGGTCCATCACTGCTATTGGAAGAGAAAGGAAGAGGAGAGGTCAAACCACCCCATTTACACCATCCTGGATTTTTGGAAAAAACAACTAGAACCCATAACCTCTAAGCATTGTTAATGTAATCTAACTTCAATGGGGCATGTAAAGAAATAACATATTCATACATGATATATAGATAGAAAAAATTGTCCATCCCATAGGTATATAACAATAAAATTAAAGAACACCACCACACATCACTACACCATACATAAACTATCAAAACCACTTATACAACTATATGGAACAAACCACACAACCACCACACAAGTCACATAACCCATCCAACTTTCAATTTCACACTTCTCCCCTTTTATTTATATGTAAAATTTCCACTATCTTTCATTTACTTATCAACTTCATTCACATTTACTAGGTTTTTTCTTTATTCAATTCCATTAGATAATTTTTACTCATCAAATCCAATCCATTCTTATTCTATTACCAAATTAGAATTATTCCATGACCAATCGTGTAGCTAACACAACCACGCCACTCAAAAACTGGTACAGCACACACAACCATCATCACAACAGTATGCATCCACCATTACCGATGTGACACATCACCCCAGATGACTCACCATAGAAACTACACATCGCACATCCCAACCACATGTCACAAAAAAAACCTCCACACACAACAACCACATATCACCACAATACTTCATCTCCCCACATCCCTACCAGACATCACAAACACGACACATCACATCCCTTATACACCACATCTGATACCAAATCCCTATCGAACAGTGCTACCACATGGCACAACCCTATCACGCATCAGCACTACCACACAAATTCCCACATCGTATCCATGTTAACCAAATATTTCATCACAACACCATGAATCACACAACCCAACAAATAACCTCCATCACCACACAACAACCCAAACCATTAAGAGAAACAGAACAAGCATAAGAACACATCATAGAAATACATTCTGACTTAAAAAAACAATTCAGGGGCCTTTATCAAATTAATTATTTAATTAGAATAGGTATTATCACACGAACCAAAATACCATGGGTAATCAATTTATTACCCAAATATATGTTCCTTATACTTTTATTTAGGGTGAGATCACAAAACAACACAATAGGGGTCTTAGGTAATATCATCTATTGTGATAGAAATGATCCCAACAAACTTTATTTTTTTCATGGAAATAACATAGAATTGCATTATCAATAATATTATCAAAGAAGTAAAAACATGTGATTACTCCCCTATACTAGTAATTTCAATTAATAATACTTATAATTATTACCATTAATATCCATAAAAGGGAAAAAAATACATGACGATATCACATATAGAACCTAAAAGGAGTGACAACGAGGATCCCCTACCTCAAATATGCATTTAGATCTAGCTATGCATTGCAAGGTGATGAAGAACTAGACCAAAAATCACAACTACAAAATAAAACCCTATATCAACCTACACCACATTAATGGATCATCAAAACACAACCCACATGAACCCCTAACTAGAGAATCATAGTCACAGTGGATTCTTAAGAGATGAATGAGGGTAACAAGGGAATATGGTGGAAAGACTCACTATGAATCACCAACTAGAAACTACTGAAACCTAAGGATCAAACTAGGGATAAGAGGGAAGGAATATCTTTCAAGGGTGCCTAGGGTTTTCCATAAAATGAGGGGGGGGGGGCAGAAATGACCTAATGAATAAATGATTGACCAAAAAATATATATAAACTTTTAACCTACCCTTTTCACAGTGTGAATTCTATTAACGATGTGAATTCCATGGGGTTCTATGGATTATAATCCTGGAATCCATTTTATGCCATGAATTTATCATATATTTAGTATCCATTGAAATCAAAATTTCCTTGGATTGATTTAATTACATGTCATGAATAACTCTTTCAAGGTGTGAATCCATTTCATGCTTTATACCTCAGCAAAAAAACAAGCCATTAATTATCTGGCCTCACATGTTGAGGATCACCAACTCACGCTGTGAATCAAGTTCACATCATGAACTACCAACTCCAGTACTCCTGCAGCTCCAACCTCCCCAAAACCTTCTTAGGCCCCTTCCAAACACATCAGAATACACAAACTATCAAAGTAATCGGCTAGTAAGACTTTAAATATTATATTAGATAATTATCAAATGATTATATTACTCAATAATCAAAATGAAACCCAAATAAAGAAAGGGGTTTGAACAACCACCGAATGGAATACCTTTCGTGGATATCACCATACCTCAAATACTACCAATATTCAAAAACACCAAACCAAAACACCCACAAAACATACTACACAAACACATCACAACCTCATACTAGGAACGAAACCAATCCTTCAGTACCATCCCCAAACCACCACCACTTCCACATAAACACATTTCTACACAACCAACCACCTCTCAAAAATAATCATCACCAAATCACTATTCCATCTGCAAAACCATATCAACCTCCACATATCCAAACCTAGCCATTTCCACAAAAAACTCATGACACTTTCCAAAGAACATAAATCTATGAATTCCATATTCAATGTCAAGATAATATATATTTGAGTGGAACTAACTCTATTGAATGGTTTTAATCACATTAAAATGTAATGTTTCCTGATTTGAATTCTGGTAATATTCTTTTTATATGTTAGAATATTTATCATACATCACACATCACACATCAAGAAAATAGTAAATTTCATAAAACAACAAGATCCGGCATCACATCATAAAAAAAAGTGGGAAAAGAAAAACTGAAACCAACTTTTGTTACTAGTAACACATCAGTGTCATTCCCTCCAATGTACTCTCCTATAGGATATTGTCCCTCTACAGTATATGAAACAAGGGAATGATCCATCCATACAACACATTCTCTTAATGATTCTATATATCTTCTTGTTTCTCCATAAAAATCATGACATCCTCGGTAACCAACTTCCCCTAGTCAATGATGTTGGATTCATTATGAAGATACTAAAATTGTTGGGATATGGAAAGTATCAACAAGTATTATCTAGCCATGGTATAAATTTCAACTGATAAACCACCTTTCTATCATATCCCAACACCTAAAATGACCCAAAAATATGGTAGAACCCCTAATACCTGTACCAAACCTTCACTACCCTTATTTAGGGGAGACCTTTAAGAATATATGGTCTCTATCCTGAACCTCTAGGAGCCTCCACAGATTATGAACATAGGACTTCTAATGTCCCAACACCTCCATAATCCTCTCTCAAACCAACTAGATCTTCTCAGTCATGCTCTACACCAAATCTGGACCAAAAAATGATAACTCTACAACATCTATCCAGAAAAATGGAAAACAAAACATCTACCCATAAAACACATCAAATGGTTCCATACTATTGGATTACTGATAGATATTGTTTTACACAATCTCAACTATTATAAAGTTCCTTACCCATTGTCTGCTAAATTCTAAGATGAAATATTTTAGTATATCCTCACATTTCGAGATGGAACACTTTATCCTCCCATCTGTATGAGGGTGAAAAATAAGTGCTAAGGTATAACTACGATATACTTCTAAATGTGAGAAAGGAAACTCATGGGGAAATCCATCGTGCATCCCCTACAGAATTCACAACATATCTCAAAACAAAATTCAGTTTTATGCATCATTTAACCATCCCTTTGGGGAATCAACCTAGCCAACATGGCCATGCATCACATATTCCCCTGTGTCTTCCAACTAAGACTCCTCCACATGCCACATCAACGACATCTCCATGGTAATCTGACAAAGATAATCTATTCCAATACTCTCCCCATTGTCAAGATTTGTCACTACAAGGTCCTCTACTAGTTTCCAGACATTCTCAGACTTTGGAACCATATATATCCTAGAATTTTGAATCAACACACTAGAAAACACATTCCCCAATTCAAGGGTATAAGATATATCAAAATCATAATCCTAAAGAAAATATATCCACCTATGCCAGTGTAGATTCAAATCTCATTGAGAGAAATCTTATTTTAGGCTCTTGTGGTTTGTGAAATCCCCATAGAACTCACTGATGGGGAAATTCCACTAAAAATACATCATAAAAAAAATATTTCTAACTCTATATCATGTGTAGCATAGTTATTCTTGTGGGGATATAATTTATTATACCCATAATATATTATTACTCTCTATTTCATTAACATTTATCCCAAAAACATAGAGGATGCATCATAGAAAACCTAAAAAAAGCACCATTTTCATGCTACCAAAGAACTGGATCACTAACCAACTTATCCTTTATGTAACCTAATGATTCATATTAATAATAAATCCACACAACATCATGGTAATTCCTTGTGAACATTATCATTGGGGTTGAAACTTAAGAGAAATCGGGTAAAAAATTAATAATATCCTATAAGACCAATGAAACTATGAACTCTTTCATATTATTTGGTGATGCCCAAGAAACAAATGCCTCAATCATGGATGGAACCACTACTAAACATTTAGAGACACCATGTGTCTAAGGAAACACACCTCTAATATCCATAACTCACACTTATAGAAATTTTCATTGAGATGGTGGTGTCAAAGGACTTGCAAAAAAACTTTTAGATACTTGGAATGCTCTTCCACTTTCCTCAAGTAGATCAAGATATAATCAAGGAATATGATGATGAATCAATCAAAATACTCTTGGAGATGGATTTCATGATCACCATGAACATTTTTGGTGTGTTTATAACACTGAGATTCAAGAATTGAAAGTAAAAGTACCCATGTTCACACATAAAAGAATTATTCATAATATCCTCCTTCTTTACCCTCAACTAGTGATATCCACACAACAAATAAATCTTTTAAACCCAACTAGATCCTATCATCACATTTACAAGGTTGTCTATACTTAAAATATGGAAATAGTTCATGACCATCACCTTATTTAACCTTTTTCAGGCTATACACAACTTCATACTTCCATCAGTCTTCTTGGAGAACAACACTGGAGCACCCCATAATGACAAATTGGGTTTTATAAAACCCATCTCCACCAGATCATCCACCTACAACTTCAACTAACGTAACTCCATGTGCTCTATCTGATAAGGTACCATCAAAATCATAAACACTCTCAACCAAAACTCTATCATAATCTTGATGTTGTGTCATGGGGGTAGTGTCATACCCTCCACTTGGAAAACATTGAGAAACTCCTCTAAAAACCTTGCAAAACCCTCAACCTAGGCTTCCATTGACAGCTCTAAAAACTATGACAAAAGAGGCTCCACTTTTTTAATAGCCATATGAATATATTTCTCACAAATTAATTCCACTCATTGGCCCCCAACAATAGAAAAAATTACCCTCCTCTAGGAAAAGTTAATGAATACACACACAAAACAAAAAAAAATCCATGCCACGGATAACATCATATGGTTATATTTTCAACAAGAAGAAATCTTTCTTGGACCGGTGTTGTTCCACCACCAATATATGTTCCTAATATACATCAACCAGTGATTCTTGACCTCCAACCTGCATGGATAAAACTAGAGGCACTGGTATCCACTCTATGTCCAATCCGAAATCACAGAAAAAAGCATGAGAAGAAAAGAGTCTAAGGCCCATAAATCAATTTAATCACACACAAGGGTAGATAATAAGCTAATCATACCTTAAAAAATCCTAGATCTTTCGAAACTATTTCTAATAAAATGTGCATCTAGCCATGCTTGAATCATCTACCTCTCTATTTTATACTTCCATGGCCACACTCTGGGCCTGGTCCCTAAAAATGGGGACCATCATGAGGATTCCATTAACCAAATCCTCCAATTATTCTACATAGAACAAATGTTGTTGGTTCCTGTAGCTAAAAATTCCTTAGAGGAAACTAACGCTATTGAAAAGGGGCCTGAACATGCAACTAAAACTGGATCCCCTAAATGGTAGGTTAGTGAGCCTTGGAGTGACCATGTCCTCTATAGATATAGAATGGAAATGGAAAACCCTCGGAAGGTATTCATAAGACATCTCTCCCAAAAATATGATAAAAGCTATGTCGTAGTCAACTCCCAACTAGTTGAAACTTGGACTTCATGAATGTCTATGACCAACTGCCTAAGACACTTCTACTCGAGGCTACCATCATACCACTCACTCAAGACTCAACTCCCAAGGAAAGAACCTAATAAATAACCTTAGCCTTTTTTGACACATTATGATACGTCCAGAGTGTAAATGGAGTGATTTCATTCTTATTCACCGAGTGCAATGCCTTCTTTAGAAACCACACTCTAGACTCCTCATCAAGAAAAAATTCTAGAGCAAAGTACAATATGCCATTGAATCTGATTCCCAACTCCCACATTCTCAGTATCCAGTGTTTAATAGAATGATCTCCTTCCTCTTGGATTACCTCTTTGTTGATGAAAGGAAATCCACCCAAAAATCCCTTTGAATGTCTATCCATATTACATTTTTCTACTTACAATCACCAAGAAACAACATTAACCATTGATTCATAACTTCTCACATATTAATGAATAATAATGACACACAGAACATAGCTCATCCTTATATTACACCAAAATAGATATTAATCACATATAACCAATGCTCCATCTCTAGATATGAGATCCCCCCATACTTTCCCAAACTCTACCCCTAAAGGAAACACAAATCCCACTGCACAACCTCATCCTCCTCTATCAGTTCAACTCTCCGACAATAAACTAGATTATCCTGCTGAGACTCAATTTCTTGAACCGATCATGGAAAATGAAAAATAGTAATTCATGAAAGGAATGGATAACATCCAAATCTTGATAGAATGGTATTTAAAATAAACTTATTCATTTTATTTTCCCATAACAACCCAATTAAGACACAAACACAACCAATGTGTCTTAATAAACTTATTCATTTTATTCATTATCTGCCCTGTAAATCGGTCCACCTCACTTGGTCATTAAATAATCTCGGAGTCTATTCATTGGATCATGGAGGGGATAAAATATTTTGTCTCAGTCGGTCTCCCTATCCTATGTCATACACCAAGGTAAAATAGCCCTATTTTTATACTAAACCATGCAATCCCCACTATGAGTCAATGCATCTAGCTAGAAAAATTCTTAACTTAAAACTCTATAAGTAGTGCCATATCAATATATTGGACTATGAAAAAAGGTTTTAAAGATATTTTCCCACTTAAATATTGATGTTTCTTAATATTACAAATCTAATAGTTAAGGGCTATTGGGATTTGAATAAAATAGTGAGAGACATTAAAGATTAATAAATCAATAATATATAAAATTGGTAATCAAGACAAATATACTAATATAATATATTTGATTTTATATAATTATGGAAAGTAATACAACATAACTACTGACACTAATACAAAACTGGCCTTTACAGTGATGGCTTTTATCTGTGCTAGAAAAAAGTGCTGATAAAGGATACCTTTTATCATGGTTTTTTTGTGTTAATAAAATTTAGTCTTCATCTGTGATTTTCATTAGGGCTGATAAAATGCACCATTTATCATCACGTTATTTTCATCATTGACAAAGTGAACCCTCTATCAGTACATCACATTTATCACAAATAAAATGATACTTTATCTATTCCTTTAAAAAAATGATAAAGGTCCCGAATAAGATGAAATAATTAAATAACTAAAAATGAGTTCATTAAAAAAATATTAAAATTTTTATTATTAAATAGTTGTTGATAAAAAAGGAATAAATTGACTATACTATATATAAATTATAAATATACTAAATAGTCTTTGTTAAATATATAGATATATTTAAAATGAAAATTAAACAAATAAAAATTTAAAATAAGTAAATTAAGAAAAATATTAAACATTGTATTAATTATATAATTATTAATAATATTAATAAATAGTATATATTAAATATATAGATATATATGAATGTATATAAATATGATTTATATAATACAAAATATTTATACTTTATATTAAATAGTTATATATTTGGTTAAGAAGGATTTATAATTAGAAATTAATATGAATAAAAAATGCTGACAAATTGCATTGAGTAATGCACATAATTGAATGTCATTTGTTTTTTTCAATTTAACATATATGAAATGTGTGTAATATTTATTTCACACACACACACACACATATATATTCATAATTAATGAATTTTTATATACAATGTAAACACACAAATATTTACATAATTAATGAAATATTTATGTAATTTAGTCAAATTTGAGTATTCATTTTAGAATTTCATTATAACATGACACATTTAATATATCATGTCTTTAATCAGAAAATTTTTTTTATTTTAAATTTTATTCTAGTTAGGTATTAATTATTTTTTAATATTATTAATTTATTTATATATATACTTTTTGGAATTTAATCAATTTCAATTATTAATTTATACAAATTTATTATCTATGTTTTAATATTTTCAATATGTATTAAGGTTTATTTCAATATATATCCAAATTTTTTTAATAATATATATGTAATTAATAATTTTTTCTATTTTTCAACATTGTTAAGGTGTACTCATTTTGAATTATTCAATATCACTCAGTTTAAACATCCATGAACTAAAAATTAAATATTCATTACTAATGTTGAAAATATATTTTTAAATGAATATATTTATAAATGAATGTTTACAGTATTTATACATTTATATATATATAATTATAAATAAATAAATATTATTTTTTTAAAGTATTTATAGAATTTTAATTAAATAATTTTATATATCTAAATAATGATAAAATTATAATAAATTTATTTATATAACAAATATATTTACTATATTTATTAAATATATACATATATAACTATATATATGTATAATGATATAAATATATGAATACTATTTTTATAAAGGTATTTATATAAGTATAAAAAACGCTTATATATTTAAATAATTATGTAAATATAATAAATATATTTAAAAATTAATATATTTAATATATTTATATTAATATATATTTATTAAATATATATATATATAGTTATATAAATATTTTTACAAATATTTTTATTCATAATTATAATTATAAATTCTTTATCAGCGCTTTTTAATTTAGTGCTGATAAAATTGGTCTTTGTTAGCATTTTTTTGGAAGCGTGGATAAAAGTGTCCCGATCTATTATAAGAACCCTATCCATTTGCAAACCAATCACGATATCCAAAGCATTTCTTGGAATCCACTTACTACGCTTTGTCTTCTTGAAAATAATTCTTGTTTTCAACCTTTCTAGACATAACTCTAAAATTAACTTATCCACTAAGAATTTTGAGATGTTTAAAACCTTTATCATTATTAGGTACATTATTTTCCTAAAATTATTATTCCTATTCATTATCGACTTTTAATTTAAATTTACATTATAAATTTGCGATGTATTCAAATATTTGATAAACCATTAATATTAAATTTAATAATTCCTTAGTTTTCTACATTACTTATTCCAAAAAATATAATAGAGATTATAAAACTATATATATAATGAAATAATTATTAGAAATTATTTTTAGATATTCATCAATTTATGTCAACATATATTACCTCATTTAGAGAACACAATGGAGTACAACCGTCATCCTCAGAAGCTTCATCTCCCATATAGTTATTATTAAAATTTATTGCTTGAGACTCATCCCTCATCTCTTTTATATTTTTTATACTACTCTGAGAAGTAGTCATCCCACGGATAACTAATTCTTAGAGTATTTCCAGAAATATAGGTGCATGTCTACAAGAGATCGAGGATGAGTTTCCTATAAAAAAATTCAATGATAACTATTCGAGAGATGAGGTGATCAGGATGACATTTTTCTATAAATTTCAACATTGGATAAATTCATAGGATAACACCTACCATATTTGAATAATTATTTTCATAAATTTTATTACCTATTTACTTTAATTCAAACAGAAATTTTTGGAAACTGTCAAATGTTGGGTTTCCCTTAATAGATTTATCTATAACTTTCACCTTTAATAATGAAGATCTTATGTTTATTTATTTATTTATTATAGAAAATGAATATTTTATGAAAATAATAGGATGTATATGAATGGAAAATAAATTCACTCTAATCATTTGAAAAAGGTGTATGAAGATAGTGTTAAATAGTTTATCATGTTTGTAATAGAGCACACATACAACACTTCTCAAATCCTTTGACCACGTTTACATTGTTGTTATTCAAGAAAAATTACTCTATAACAGTTGGAAAAACATTTCATTTTTTCAAAAAATAGATCATATCTATAAATACTGGACTAAACATGGGGGAAAATGAATGTGCACACTAATTGGGATGATACAGTGGTTTATGGATAATTTGATATGAATACCAGTTTAAATTATGATAGATATCGCGTGGAAGAAATGAAAACAGAAATTGAATATGACCTTCAGGATTGTATAAATTTGTTTTAGAAATTAAATATCTATGTTGAGAGACCATTGTATACTAGGTGTACTAAACAAACAACATTGTCAGCTATATTGAAGTTATATAATTTGAAATTTGGTAGTAGATGGAGTGATATCAGCTTTACAGAACAACTTAGTATCCTGAATGATATTTTACCAGAAGAAAATAAACTACCATGTTGAACATATGATGGTAAAAGAATTCAATGTTCAATGGGAATGATCTCTAAAAAATTAATTCTTTTCCAAATGATTTCTAATTATTTTTCAAGGATCATGAATTACTTATAAAATTCCCTAAGTTTGGTGTAGATAAATAAAACAAATATGAATCAAGTCCTTTAAAATATTTATAGTACATTTCTATAATTCCATGCTTTAGAAGACTATATAGATGTCAGTAAACTGTGAAATAATTGATATGGAATTCATATTCAAGAATGAAAGATGGGGACCTATGTAATGTAGAAGATCATCCTAAGTGGTAAAATGTTTATTATGAGTATTTTGAGTGTGGAAATGATCTGAGAAACTTTCGTCTAGTGTTATATATAGATACAATAAATACTTTTGGTGAATGGATTATTAGTCACAGTACGTGGCCAATCATGTTCTTAAATTATAACATTCCACCATGGTTTTTCATGAAGCACCAATACATTATATTGTCTCTACTTATATTTAGACAATGAAACCTAGTAATGATATTGATCCCGATTTGGATCCATTGATATAAGATCTTAAATTGATGTTGGATATATGTGATATAGTGTTTTATGCACATAGAAGTTAAGAATTCACATTGAGGACCATGTTGTATGGGATGATAAATTACTTCCCACTTATGAGAATTTATCTGGATATCACATTAAAAGAATATCGGTGTGTCCCATTTTGGAAAAACACACACACTATGTTTTATTGAAACTTTTCTCAAATATTATTTTTTTAGGACATTGTAAAATTTTACCTTGAAAACACAAATACCGATCATGGACAACAATATTCAATGAGAATATCGAATAAGGTACTACCCCATCTGCAGTAACTGGTGATTTGATCTTCAATAAAGTTAAAGATATTGATACTTTTTTCAGTAAACTATTTTCGAAAAACCTTCAAAAATAATGTTGGAATAAGATATCAATTTTATTTTAATTACCTTATTGGAATTGTTTCTATATTAGACCTTTTCTTGATTTCATGGATATAGAACAAAATGTATTTGATAGAGTTATTGGAACATTACTAAATATTCCCAGAAAAATGAAAGATTTCATCATGGCTAAGTTGTACTTTACTGAAATGGGGATAAGGTAAAAGTGAATTAGTGAACGGTAAAGGGAATAATTTTCTTACTCCAACTGCTTAAACTCTAGACTAACAGGAAAAAGTGTAATTTTTTCTTTTCCTAAATAGTGTAAAAGTTCTAGAGGTGTATTCCTAAAATATCAAGAATTTAATTTCAATGATTAGTTTGAGGTTATAGGGACTAAAATCAAACAAATGTCATTTTTAATGTAATATTTTATGCATGTTACTTTTCATTACATTCTGACTCAAAATGTATGGAATACATTAACCAGACTCTGCTTATTTTTTGAAGCCATATATAGAAAAATAATTGGAGAAGAAAAGTTTCAAATCAGGAATTTGGAGGTTACAGTCACATTATGTTAATTATTTATATTCTTATTACCATAATTATTTGATATAATGGTCCACTTGATGGTTCAATTGGTTATAGAGGTTCATCTTTGTGGTCCTTTCTATTACAGATGGATGTACCCCATTTAATGGTCTATGATGATTTTGAAATGGTATGTCAAGAATCGAATTCATCCATAAGGTTGTATTGAATAAAAATATATTGTTGAAGAATATGTTAAATTAGGTACCGATTACCTATCAAATACTGACCTCATTAGTCTCAAAAAGTCTTATCACAGAGTATGCCTTATGGGTGAATGGATTTTGGGAAGAGATGTTGTTATAATTACATTGAGAGAATGAGAGAAAATTCACATTTACATTTTATATAATAGTGAAGATGTTTATCCATACCTTTAAGTCTACAATGAAATTATTATATATTTGAATTCCTCAATGGATGAATAATGGATATCAAATATACATAATCAATAACTTGTTGTATGATTTTTTAATTAAATTTAGGAGTATTTATCTGAAAATGAGAATTCAATTGTTTAATGACTTCAATGGATAACCAGGAGACCGAATGCAAATGTTATATATTATACTGGTTTTGTAATCAATTTTTATATTATATATACAAAATAACATGATGATTATAGTATGACGAAACAAATAGTGTTACGCTTGTAGAAGAAGAGATGCACTTATCTGGTTCCAAGGATTGAAATCCAATTTATGAAAACACGTTATATTTTGGCATTATCAAACAGATATATGCGTTATATTATATATAACATAAAGTGATGTTTTTTCATTGTAAATGGGTTAACAATATGAGTACATTTAAATTTGATGATATACGCTTCATGAAGGTTAATTTTAGTGTGGAATGGGGGAAAATGAGTCATTCATAATGTAATCATGAGCAGTGCAAGTATTTTATCTCTCTGATATGAAAAACAAGAATTGTTTTATTTTCATATTGGAGACTAAAACGAATGTTGTGTTAGATGAAAATTTAATTGAGGATAACCCTTTTATTGGGAGATCATAATCAGTTTATCTCAGTCTCAATAAAGACAATGTCTTAAACATTATAGGGGACCACTGTGAGGGGATTTGGATTCTCGATATAGGAACAAAATTTCTATCAATTTTTAAAAAATAGAGTTCAATGATCTAGTAAAAGATTTTTAACATACTATAATTTTATTTATAATATTATAAAATCTCTACCATATTAACAAAATATAAATTATCTATTTGAATGATCATGTCAATAATGTCTTATGCACATGATGAAGTAACTAATCCCCTAGAAAACACAAACTATAACGACAAAAACCCATTGGGAAGATGTAAATGTAATGTTACGATATACATTCTCTATTTTAAAAAAAATATAACGAGACATTGATTTAATTTTCATTAATAATTATATAGTTCCTTTATTTTAGAATATTTCTATCAATCACTCATACCTTTTGACACTAAAACATCCATAGACTTTTTCTCCCTCAAAAAAATTTCACCCTTATTGTATTTTCATTTATCACTTTCCTTTAATTTCCCTCTACCTCTCAATTATAGAGGTAATATTAAGGTTTTCACAGTAAAATAATTTTCATTTATAATTAATGTATTATTTAAAATTTATGTTTAATTTATTTCTATTTATTTTTACTCACATAAGAATTGTTCTCTTATACAGGTGGATTCTTTTTCTTGAGTTGGGGTGGTTTTTCAAAGCTTCTCATACTCATGAGAGAATAGAATTTGATGCTACAAATAAGACAATGATAACAAAGAAATGGGTTGATAATATATACAAACATCATGAAAATTTCAATTCCTACTATTTATTTAATTAATTTTTTCATCATTTTTTCTGGTATTTGTGAGTTAATTTTCTAATCATTTTTATCTAATAATTATTTACTTTTTTTTAAAATATTTTTGGAATTCATATTTTCTCAATTCCTTTATTTTAGATGATTTTTGTCTACATTTCATGCCTTTATTCACTAAAACATGAACATATTTATTCTCCTTCAATTTATTTTCACCCTTGAAGTGTTATAAATTATCAATTTCCTTCTATTTCACTCCACTTCTCAGTCACAAAGGTAACATTAATGTTTTCACAATAAAATAATTTAGAATTAATGTATTCTTTCATATTTATGTTTAAATTATTTATTTTTAGAATTACTCTTATAATATTTTTTCCTTATATAGTTGGATTATTTTGTTCAAGTTGGGGTGGTTTGTTTGAATTTGGTCATGACAGTGTGAGATTGGACTTCAATCCTATAACTTAGATAATGAAAAAAAATGAATATGTAAAGAATTCATACAACCATAATGAAAAGGTGAACTTACACTACTTTTTTAATTAATGTTTTCATCGCTTTATATACTATTTCTAAGATAATTTCCTTATCATTTTTATCTAATACTTATTTAGTTATTTTCATATATCATTTTTGAAGTCATATTTTTCTTTCATCTATCTACAAAAAGCCACAAAAGAGATAAAAATTTATTTTATATCAATGTTACCATGATTTCAATTTCCTTTCCTTGTGGAATTGAAATACTATATATTGATTCAAAGTTATTAGATGGAAAAGGTTTTTGGGCTACAAACATCGAGTCAATATGAAATGTCGTAATTTTGAAAATAAATCAAATTTAAATCATTGTATCATTAGAAATTATATTTTTTGATACTTTAGGACATGTTGGAATCAGTCGAACCTCAATCTAACCAACAGCGAGACTCTTATGATTCCAAGCACGTTTTTTTATTTCAAATTGATATTGATTTTAGTAAAAAAGGCAACTGACATACTTAAAACTTAGAAAACATATTCATATTTTTTTATACATTAATAAAATGATCCATAAGTAAATTTTGACATTTAGGAATCATATTCACCTTAATATGATACAGGATGTTTCTAGTAAAAGTATATGTTATCTGTTTAAAATAAATATTTTAGATCAAAATGTTTCAATCACTGAATACTAAAAAAACACACTCATATTGTATTGATAATTTAGGAAAACTATTCATAATTCATTTATGATGTGTAATAATAATCCACATCTCAATCTAACACACAGTGTGACTGATATGACTCTAAGTGTGTCTTTTTATTTTAAATTGACATCAATTTTTGAAAAAATTACAAGTGGCGTACAAAAAACTAACAAAATATATTTGTATTTATTTGATTCTTTAAGAAAAATATCCATAAGACATTTACAAAATGTAGAAATCATCCTCAGTGAAATATTATGCACGGTGTGACCGGTATGACTCCAAGAAGGTCCTTTTATTTAAAATTGAAGTCAATTTAAAAAAAGGTAAATAACCTACTCAAACCCAAGAAAACGAATTCATATTATTTTGATACTTATAGAAAAAAATACATAAGTAATTTTTGATGTGTATGAATAAAACTCATCTTAGTCTGATAAACAATGTGCCTGGTATAGATCAAAGTGTCTATTGGCGGTTTTAAATTGACATTTTTGTTCAAAAAGTGTCACAAAGGGAAAACTAAGAAAATAAACCTAATTTTTTTTGATAATTTTGGAAAATTATTCATAAATAATTTTTTTTCTTGTAGGAATTGTTCTCACATCATAATGATATATGATGTGATCAGTATGAGTCAAAGTTCATCTTTCCAATTTATAATGATATTTTAGTAAAAAAAAAATCATTGAGGTACTCATTACCAATAAAATACATTCATTTTGTTTTGATACTTTATTAAAACAATCCATAAGTCA
Organism: Viscum album; assembly: GCA_963277665.1. Classification (NCBI taxonomy): domain Eukaryota; kingdom Viridiplantae; phylum Streptophyta; class Magnoliopsida; order Santalales; family Viscaceae; genus Viscum; species Viscum album. The sequence continues at coordinate 2,005,380,970 of OY728138.1, forward strand.
TTCGATACTTGAATTAATCAACCACACTTCAACCTGAACCACAGTGTGACCTGTATGAATCAAAGTGCTTCCTTTTATTTAAAATTGACATCAATTTTCGTAAAAAAGACAATTGATCTAATCAAATAAAGAAAACCTATTTGGATTGTTTTTTTACTTCAGAAAAATTATCCATAATTCATTTTTGACATTTAGGAATCATCCAAACATCAATTTGATACACTATTTTCTTGATATGACTCAATGTGTCCGTTATCAGTTTAAAATTGAAATTTTAGTTCAAAAAATGTCACTCCTTAAAAACTAAGAAAATGTACTTAGATTTTCATGATAATTTAGAAACATTATTCATAAATAATTTGTGACATGTAACCATTAGTCTCACATCAAACTGATATATGATATGACCATTGTAAGTCAATGTGAGTGTTTGCAGTTTAAAATGATATTTTATTAAAAAAAGAAAAGTGAAATACTTAAAAATAATAAAACACAATTTGATTGTTTTGATACTTTATAAAACTTATACATACTTCATTTGAGATGTGTGGGAATCATTCAAACCTCAATTCAATGCACAATGTTACCGTTATGACTCCAAGTGTGTCTTACTATTTAAAATTGACATCAATTTTAGTAAAAATGATAACTAACCTTCTCAAAATGAATCAGAGGCATTCATATTATATTGATACTTTAGAAAATTAATCCATAAGTCATTTTTTATGTGTATAAATCACCCCCCCCCCCTCAATCTGATACATGATGTGCCTGATATGATGCAAAGATTCTATTACCAGTTTAAAATCTATACTTTAGTTCAAAAAGTTTCACTCACTAATAACTGAGAATATATGCTCATATTGTCTTGATAATTCAGTAAAATGATTCATAAGTCATTTTTTATGTATAATAATGAGTCTCACATAAAAACGACACATTATGTGACTGGTATGAGTCAAAGTGTGTTTTTCTAGTTTAAAATGACATTTTGATAAAAAAGAAAAGTGATATACTTAAAACTAAGAAAACATATTCAGACTCTTTTGAAACATTAAAAAATACATTATTCATTTAAGAAATGTATGAATCTGTCTCTCCTCAATATTACATACAATGTGACCGATATGACTCCAAGTGTGTCTTTTTATCTAAAATTTACATCAATTTTGTAAAAAATAAAACAAGCCTACTCAAAATTGATAAAACACATTTTGAATTTTTTTATAATTAAAAATATTTATATATAAGTCATTTTTTATATGTAGGAACTAGTGTCACCTTAATCTGATACACAATGTCCTCGGTATTACTCAAAGTGTCCATTATAAGTTTAAAATTGAAAGTTTAGTTCAAAAGGTGTCACACACTAAAAACAAAGAAAATGAAATCAGATTTTCTTGATAATTTAGTAAAAAAAATAAAAACTAATTTTTTAAATAAAGGAATTAGTCTCACTTAAAACCAATACATGATGTGACTGGTATAATTTAAAGTGTCTGTTTCTAATTTAAAATGAAATTTTTGTCAAAAAGATAAGTTATGTACTCAAAACCAAGATTTTTTTGTTTTGATACTATAGTAAAATGATCCATAATTTATTTGAGATGTGTAGGAATCAGAACTGCATCAATATGATGAAAAATGTGATCAGTATGGCTCTAAGTCCATCTTTTTATCTAAAATTGACATCAATTTTAATAAAAAAAGGTAACTTGCCTTCTCAAAATCAAGAAAAATCATTTAGATTATTTTTATACTTTAGTTAAACTATCAATTAGTCATTTTTGATCTGTAAGAATCAGATTCACCTCAATCTAATACTCAAATTTCCCAATATGACTCAAAGTGTTTGTTGACAGTGTAAAATCAACATTTTTGTTCAAAATGTGTCACATAATGAACACCAAGAAAAAAGAACTTATAATGTCTTGATAATATTGTAAAAGGATTAATTTTCATATCAATATAATTCATAATGTGACTGGTATAACTCCAAGTGTTTCTTTTTATTTAAAATTGACATCAGTTTTAGTAAAAAGGATAAGTGACGTACTGAAAACAAAAAAATGTATTAGTATTGTTTTTTCCTTTAGTAAAACTATCCATATGTAATTTTAGACATGTAGGAATCAGCCGAACCTCAATCTAATGCATGGTGTGATCGGTATGACCCCAAGTGCGTCTTTTTATTTAAAAATGACATAAATTTTATTAAAAAAGAAAATTGACCAACTCAAAACTAGGAAAATGCATTTAAGTTGTTTTTATAATTTAGTAAAATGATACATAAGTCATTTTAGATGTGTATGAATCATTTTTTCCTCAATATTATACATGATGTGCCCGCTAAGAATCAAAGTGTATGTTATCAGTTTAAAATTGATATTTTAGTTCAAAAAGTTTCACTCACTAAAAATAATGAAAACATGATTTAATTTTCTTGATAATTTATGGAAATGATTCATAAATTATTCTGTATTTGTAGGAATCATTCTCACAAAAAACATATACAATATATGACCGGTATGAATCGAAGTGCGTGTTTCAATCTTAAAAATCATTTTAGTAAAAACGAAAAGTGGCATAATGAAAACTATGAAAATGAATTTGGATGGTTTTGATACTTTAGTAAAATGATCCATAATTCATTTTATCATGTATGAATGATACACACCTCAATCTGATTCACAATGTGATCATTATGACTCTAAGTACGTCTTTTTATTTAAAATTTATATCAATTTTAGTAAAATGGTCAACTAACCTACTAAAAACCGAGAAAACAAATTTGGATTATTTTGAAAATTTTAAAACATAGTCCATAAGTAATTTTTTATGTGTGTGAATCTTCCACACCTCAATCTATGACAAGATGTTCCATGTATTACTCAAGGTGCCTGTTATCAGTTTAAAATCAATATTTTCATTCAAAAAGTGTCACTCACTAAAATCTGATAAAACATGATGAGATTGTCTAGATAATTTTGGATTAATATTCATAAGTCACTTTTGATGTATAGGATTTATTATCACATAAAATAGATACATTATGTGACCGATATGATTCAAATTGCGTGTCTTTAGTTTAAAATGACATTTTAGAAAAAACAACGATTGACGTACTCAAAACTAAGAAAAAGGAATTCATATTGTTTTGATACATTTGGAAAACTATCCATAATTCATTTTGGATGTATAGAAATCATCTTCACCTCATTCTAGTGATCAATGTGGGCCATATTACTCCAAGTATATCTTTTCAATATATAAGTTTCATTTTAGTTTAAAACGTGCATCCCATCACCAAAATGGAGAAAACAGTCCTAGAATTGATTTCTCATCATTCTATATACTATTAAATAATTAATTTACTTATAATTTCTATCTTGTACTTATGTAATTAATTTTCACAGAGATAATTCTTGAAGGTGAAAAAGAAATAGTGTGACGTGCAAGAATAAACCACAACTCATTCTGATACACAATGTTTCTGGTATGACTCAAATTTTAATTTAAAATTAACACTTTCTATTATTTTTTTATATTATTACTAACATAAGAACTTTTTTATTATATAAGTGCATTATTTTTCTTGAGTATAGGTTTTTTATTTGAAAATAGCATTATTTGGGGTCAGGAACAAAAGACCAAGGAAAATTGATGTTTTGGAATTTATGTAATAATTTTTACTTATGTAATTATATAACCAAATTTTTTAAATGCCTATAATAGAGTGTTTTTTTATTTTGGGTTATGAATTTCATTTCATTTAAATTATATATTTTTACTTTATTTTTTTATATCTTGTGGTGTTTCTAGTGTTATGGTGGGTTGTTACAGTACATTGTACTAGTGTTGCAGTGTGTTGTTACAGAACACTTTATTATTCCTCTTTATTAGAGCTAAAAAATTGCTGATAAAGGGGTCTTTATCAGTAATTATATAAAAGATGATAAAGGTACCATTTCTATAAGCACTAATAAATTTCTCCTTTATCAGTGCTGATAAAAACCTTGGGCTTTTAATCTTGCTCACATAGTTACCACTTCTCTATAACTGATATAGTCTATTTTTATCACTGTTAAAGGACGATTTTGTAGTAGTGTGGGATAAATATTGGGAATGAATATTCCTCACTGATATAAATTTTCCAGATTCTTATAGATTCTTTCACATAGTAGTATAATATAAGGTAAATTTTATGTGTTGGAGTTCCCACTACCATATGATATATTTCATGAAGCTAGTGAGGGTGAGAAGCAAGTTTTCATGATACACAAGGACGTTAAATTTTATATTTAAATTATAATTTTATCATCAATTTATAGGGATTTATGAAAACAATTAGAGTACATGGATGATTAAACTATTTTATATATTCTTTAAGATGTTTTTGAGGAGAATGTATAGCAAGAAACCGATGAGATTATCAGAACACATTATATGTACAATATGAAATATGGAATCTATGATGGACCTTATTTACTCAATATGATAGATGTCATTTATTTACTAAAAAATTTACATTTTCTATTGAATGAGAAACATACCATACATGTAACACCCCAAGCTTCCATGATATGTTTCCCTTTGAATAATTCAATAGCTTTCATTGTACGCAACTTTGAGATTCCAACACACCGCGACCAATCAGACAAGTCGGTATGAATAGTAATACCCAATTTTTGAAATTTTATAAATTTTATTTTTCAAAATGGACTTCATTTTTGAATTTGGAATATTGAAATTAGCTTAGGGTGATTTTTTTTTAAATTTTCTGAAAACATTCAATTTTTTATGAATAGTGAAAAATACTAAATTTTAATTAAAAAACATTTCAACCGAAATTATTTATAGTGTTAAATTATACATTTGAGTGGTTTTAAAGTATCATTAGATTATATTTTTATAATTTAATATAATTTAGGTCATTTTATGTAATTTTACATTTAAACTGTCCATAAACAAGTGTCAATCTTTTGATAGTTATTATTTCATAAAAACACGCTTTTTGTTCTGACAATAGGAATTAATTTTAAATTAATTTTTGCCAATTATGTGTTTTGAATTTGGAAAAATGGATTCAATATTTGGAATCATGAGTTAAAAATTGTGTAAATAGGTAAATTTTACTTTTAGACATTATGAATAATTACTTCGGTAAATATTTTATTTACCATGATTAAAGAATAAATCTGGTAAATAAGGGTAAAAAATATTATAACAATATTAAATTACCATAACATGTATCCTATTCCAATTGTTTGATACATGTCCGATGATGGGAATCCCTGGGTCGATTTTGGGACCCCATGGAGCCACTTAAGTGTGATAATGACACTTTATATTAATTAATTTAAAGTAGAGACAAAAATGACATAAACGTACATCTTTCAGTAAAGAAATTTTTACAAGGGGTTGTAGAAGTTATCCTTTCTACAATAAATACTCATTTAAAGCTAAAAAATTTTCCTACATAATTTTATTTTATTTATAATTTTTAGACATTAAATAATTAAATTTATTTCTTACACAATGATGATGTAATAATTACCTTATTAATGAAAGATTCAAATAAATATTATTAAAAATATTAAAATAAATAAAATTTCAATGTTTTTATGACATTCACAAATTTTCTAGGGGAATATGACATGTTAGGGTTGATTTAATGTATTTTTTTAGAATTAATAAATTTGTGATGACTTTCACAAAAACAAAATACTAAATAGTTCCAAAATTGGCATAAATGGGGTTTTAAAAAATATTATATTATGAAATTATATAATAGTCCTAAAAATCAAGTTTTATGCAAAATAAATTATATAATTATAGGTATATTATTAATGAACCAGTTGAGGTTCTCTTATCATGTTATATTATGTTTATGAACCAATTATTATAACAATAGAAGAATACATGGTAAAAGTTAAACTATTTAACTAAGAGTTAAATATAAAATATAAGGTTTATATGGTGACACAAACCTGTCTAAAACCTATTGGTTGAGAGGTTTTCGACCCATCTCCACTTTATCCATGAAATAAATAGTTTTGGATCCATTAAAAACTTTGAATGATTTTATTACAAAATACTAGTTCAATCTTTTCCTAAGGTGCCCCTCACCTATCTTATAAAAATGCACTTCCCCTTCTCTCAAATCACACCTCCAAAGACATTTGGCTCAACCAAAACCTACCCAAAAATCCTCCATATTTTCCTCACTTCAACCTAGAGGTATTAGTTTGATCAGAAAGCCAACCTAAGGATCCCTTTTGATCAAATCAAATGGAAGAACTTGAAGAAGTGGTAAATATTTCATCACCTCTTTCATGTTCATTTTCTTCTTCCACATCCTCTTTCTTTGTTTTTTATATTCTAAAATAATAACACCAATGTATCCTATATACTGTGATGTTATTATAAAATTTTTACAACCATATTCATTATTCTATCCATCAAATGAATGACAAATTCACCAAACATGCATACGTACGGCTTACCGTCTCCACGTCACGGTGTAGTTGTTATTCAACACATTATTTTTTTGATGGGTATAATAATGATGTATAACTGATGTAAATAATAAGTATAACATGTTAATGATTATGTATATATTATATATCATCTATTTACATACGATTTTAATATCAAAAGAATGATATTTTCGCTCGTGCGTACGTACGGATTACCGTCTCTATGAACGTGAAGAGATTCATTTCCCCATCGTATTAATGAACTGACTCTGGGTAACCAGGGTCGAGGCATTACAGTTGGTATCAGAGAAAGTTTATTACCAACCTTGTAAACTAGATTTAGAAAAAATCTGATTAGATAATGTTACCCTAAGATAGACTTTGAGGATTGGTATAGAAAAACTTCCTAGAATTTTGGTAATGTAAGGATTTTGTGTATTTTTTAAGCAATAAATCCCTGTATTGATACGAACAGGTAGAGGAGGATTTGGCACATCTGTTCCTAAGGGTAAAACCCGAAAACATAGCTTTGAGCTAGACTTGAATGGGAACTAGTGCATTACAACAAGCCTTGCTGCACTCTTGGTTACAACACTCCTGGGTGATATGCTTAGGATAATTCTAATTTTCTTTACAAACCATTATACAGGGTTTATGAGTATACACTTCCTAAAGGAAAACATTTTTATGATTATGGATTATATCCATAAATTGTTTAATTTATGTTAAGTGTTTTACCATTTTGGAATTATGTATCGCAATTCATAAACTAATATAGTGTATGCCATTGTTTAGAAATGGCACCTAGTAGATGGAATGGAAACCATCTCAACACACGTAATCCATGTTGGTATTTACGTCCAACTCAAGATAATTTTAGTGGAGCTGGTGATGCAATTGGTGATGATTAGCTTATCACCATACTAGGACTACTCACTTAGGTTATGAATAATAACCTTACCCATATGGAGCACCCAAATCCCCAACGCAGAGGATCAATGTTAGACCACTTCATGAGAAAATAACCACCAACATTAAATGGGTCTACAGATCTATTTGTAACTGAGAAAAGGATAAGTTCCTTAGAGAAAATATTTAATGCATTGGGGAGTAGTGAAAGGGAAAAAGTTTTCATGGAAGTTTATCTCCTCACGGGAGATTCAAATCAATGGTGGTAATTAATTAAAAGCAAAAAGAAGGATGAAGAAGTATCATGTATGGAATGGAGGGAGTTTAAAGAGATTTTATTAGAAAAATACTTCCCTCGTGACCATAGAGACTATATGGAAAGGAAAATTTTGAGTCTGAGACAAAATAAGGATAAGAATGTCGCAAAGTATGGAGAAAATGTTACAAGGTTAGAAAATCATGCTGATGATTATATATGTAACCCAAGAAATAAGATTGATCGTTTCTTGGATGGGTTGAAACCATTTATCCATCAAGCACTAGTCTCACAATCCTTCTCATATTATTAAGATATTGTCTCATGTGCTATCAAAATATAAAAAGAATTCTCTAAGTCTTACAAATTATAAGAAAAGAAAGAGAAGAAGAGATCTGTTGAACACACTAGGAAGAACCCTATGATAATTGTGGAAGGAAGAACCCTGGTGCCTGTCTAAAAGGAAAAGGAGTATGTTACAAATATGGACATAAATGATATATTACTAGTGATTATAACGGGAATAAATAAGCTACCAATGTTCAATGCTACAATTGCAGGGAGATGATACATTATGAAAATGAATGTCCTAAGCGTCAGGGAAACTTATCTTAGAAAAGGCCAAGGGATCAAGGCCAAGCTTATGAGATCACTACTGCTAAGGTTGAAGCTTCGAAAGACATGGGGGAAGGTAATTTAACTGTTTCCTTAAGTTTATACAATGCTTTACTTGATTCTGGATCATCTCATTGTTACATATCTTCCTAGTTTTCTAAGAAAATTAGATATTTCCAATTTGATTTCACAATGGAGTTGTCAGTCAAAAATCTTAGGGGAAGTATCATTTCAACAAAGCCTTGTGAATCAATCCCTATTAAGGAATATAAAATATATATATCTATTGATCTCATCATCACACCCATGATTGAATTTTATATAATCCTCAGCATGGATTTGATTTCAAACCATTATGCGAATATTTATTTTAAGAAGAAAGAGTTTACAATTCTCGATGATGATAAGGAGTACCTTATCATTAGAAAAGAAATGTCACCACCTGATTCTTATCTAGATCCACCTCTAATAGCTCTACTAAAGTCAATAATTGGGGATGAATATAATTAAATAACTATGGGTGAGAAAAATAATGTTCAAATAGAGGATGTACCTATTGTGCAAGAATATGTTAATGTGTTTCCAGAGGATTTACCTGGACATCCTCCAAAATGAGAAATTGAGTTTTCCATTGATTTAATTCCTGATTCATGGACTATATTAAGGATGTACCTATTGTGAAAGAATATGTTAATGATTTTATATATATGATATACCATCTATTTACATACAATTTTAATATCTAAAGATTGATATTATCACTCGTGCATACGTACGGATTACCATCTCCATGAACGCGATGAGATTCATTTCCTCATCATACCCATTCAAGAATAATTTTAATTTGATAATTTAAAATAATGTTTAATAACTTAATATCATTCTATATATGAATCAAATACCTCCTATCCATAACAAACAAGACTTATGTAACAAAACATATAAAGGAAAACGAATCAGTTAACGCCCGAAATGACGATAATAATAAATTAGTAATAACAAAACAATATTAGAAGATCCTATATGATATCATATTTATGTATATGGTTCTTATATAATTTAATAACAATGATTTAACTATTATAAAGGAGGTTAACAAACCCTCTACCAAGGAAAAGTACAAGGTAAGGGTTAATTTCCCAATCTCTTTATTATCTAAGGTTGTTTTTAAGTAAGTATCTACTGTGACCTCTTTATCATCCACATCCGTGTTTTCGTAAAAATTTATTTCAAATCATTTTTACTATTTACTAGAATATGGGTTAAGGTAATTTATACCCTTATTTTACCTTATATTTTTTGAAATGAATCTTTCCGTTGTTTTTCAAACAAGTTAATTTATGGCCTTTTCGAAAAAATTATGGTAAGAATGTTTTTTTTAACTTATACGGTTGGTGCAGCTATTTTCCACCGTTATAACACTATCAAAGCTTCCCTTTCAATATTATAAGAATATTTTCAAAATAAATGTTTTATTTTATAATTATTTGACTCTTAAATGATTTTAATCGTTATAACATTGAAGGTTTTGTGATATGTTCGACTATGGATGTGTTATTTTTATACCATTCAGGGTTTATGGTAAAAGTATTGACATTTTTTATGCCAGTTTTAATATGAATGTTTATGTTATGTTTCAACCTTTTTATATAAGGAATGTATTGGAATTGTATGTGATGGGTCGAGCATGCTATAGCTCCTCGGTGATTCAGTAGGTCTCATGAGACAATTAGACGTGGAATTCACCGAGGCCTTTCCCAATTTGATATATGGTTTTGGCCGACACATAAATAATTTTTAGACATCTTGGATGAGGCATTGAAAAAAAAATCAGAATGTTTGGAATTATACATTTCCTCATTATGAAAATAATATTGATGGTTCATGTGGTTATTCGACTAGTATAATACCCTCGATTATGTTTAATTGTAGAATTATTTACTCATCTCATATTCCTTCCATAATGTGTTCATGTTTATTATTTTTAAAGGTATGTGTTTTTAATTATTCACCATTCCTAATGTTTATGTTATCTTCCACTATATTTCTTACTCTTACTGGGTGTTTGAGCTTGCCCCATTATTATGATTCATTTTACTAGGATGTGAAGAAGTTAGTAATGAGTGACTTGGAGGCATAATCTTGGAGGTTTGGATGTTTCTAATTGAATAAATTAGGGCTGTATTTCTTTTCAAGTTGTAATGTTGAACTTATGTATGTATATTGTTTCCAAGGATACTAAACTGATCGGTATTTCAGGACATGATTCCTTGTGATCAGGCCAATTTTATGTAATAATGCACCAACTCTATGTAATTGGGTTTGGGGTGTTACAATAAATCTCATGCTCACATCCTTATCTCTAATTTTGACCATTTTTTGTTGAAATTTATAAAATATGTACTATGCATAAATCGATTCAGTATATTTTGGATAAGTTTTTCTAAGTTTATAAGTATTAAGGGAGTGGTAAATATTTAATTATTTAGGTGGATAATAAAATGGATAGGAAGAAGGACAAGGGAAAATATGACACCATAAGAACCCTAACATTGTACTTTAAAAAATCAAAGATAAAGAGGGAGGGAATTGATCACGAGGCAATTTGACTCACATGTAGAAATAAAGGTCACTGTAAGAGGTATTATAATTAATTGACCCATATGAAAACAACAGATTCTATATTATAAATATTTATCATTTCATGGAATATTTTTGTTTTATTTATTGGTTATTTGATAAAATTTATGTTTAATAAATTTTTATCCTTATATATGAACCAATTAAGTTTATAATGATTTCATTTGTTAAAGTGGATATTCAACATTGTTGAATGATTATTATATCATCTAAATAATACCCTAAATGATATTTTTATTGAAAAAAATATTATATATTTAAATTTATTACTATAAATTATGTGTTACCAAAAACATTATTGTAGTTCCAAGTTTAGATATAAGATTTTATTTCAAATTAGGAAAAATAATTATTATGTTGTACCATAATTAAATAATAATTTTTTATAATTGAATCAAATATATATTATGTTAGTAATCAATAATAAATTTAATAAATAATTTTAAAATTAATAATTATCCTTAGAAATATAATAATTTTTCAAGAATACCATAAGCACATGTCAAAAGATATATAAATAAGGGTGTCTAGTCCCTTTAGGATAAAAATATGAGGTATTTGAAATGTTTTTATAGGGTATTTGATATGCTTCCCTTATACCTTCTGAGATATTATTCACTCATAAAAACATTTATACATAACCATATGCCAAAAAATGAAAAATGAGATTTCATATGAGTTGTAATATGAAATAAATAAATTGTTTCACAAATTCATTTTTTAAGATAGAAAATGTTTATTATGAATAATTTTGATAAAAACATGGATCATGATAAAAATGTGTATTTAAGTTAATTATTCTAAAGAAAAAAAGATATTACATAAATCCCTATGATAGAAAAGTGAAAGTCTGTAAAATTTATATATTTCAATGAGTGGGAGAACATCTCAATTTTAGAGAGTGAGATAAAGATAAATATGAACAAGTTCTATAAAATTCCAAGGAAATGAAAGTTCCGAGGACACATATTTCATAGTAAATATAAAAAATGAGATATTTTTATAGTCACCAAGTTAGGTGATATATTATTCATTCAAAATAATAGATATTTTTTCAATAAGGAAGAAATAAATGTAAAATATGATAAAAATAAAAGTTAATATGAATTGAAAAAAATGGATTCCACATACCAAAATCAAGTCAATATTTTGGTAGTTTTATTTGATGTACAATTCACTATGTATAAATGTGTATATTTTTAAATCTAGATATTTATGGCTAAGTGGGCACCTATAAAGCTATATTGGTTCCAAAATATTTAATATAATTCATGAAATTATTGTCTTTAATCATTTTCAATTAAACAAATGCTAAAATTCATTTGAATTAAAAGTTCTATAGTACCTACCAAGGTTATTATATTTGAGAATTGAATATAAAAACATGAAACTTCAGAAATTTTATACTAGATTTTGGAATAAGGGTTGGTGATATCATAAATATCCAATATATATTATGAAATATGTAAGGATTAATATATAGATGAAAGTGGACATTAAATCACGGGATGATTAATTTTCTATGTGTTTTCAATAGGTTAGTTGGAGTGTCTTGATTTTAAAGGTAATTTATTTTGATAGCATATGGTAAACATATATTATTCTTACATATAGTTATGTGTTAGATAAAAACATTTCTCCATGAATGACTTTTTAAATAATGTTCTAGGGAACAATATCTACTAATATTAACTTTTGGGATGCTTAGACTAAGTAAAAGTATATCACTTAATGTGGTATGAATAAATAAAACATAGAATAATTCCATAGGTAATTTTTTCCTACATCACTTGGCATAAATATTTCATTAATTATGTGTTTAATACATAGATGTAGATTAAAAATGATTAGAACTACATGAAGTTTATTATTGAGATCTATTGCATTTACCATGATATATACTATATTTGATCATGTTTGTGCATAAAGTGTGGTGGGGAAATATCAAATAAATTAGGGAAAACTACATAGGGTAAAATTAAAAACTATCCAATAATAATTGAGAATGCATTAGGGATAAAATATTAGTACATGGAAAAAAAATATCTACATATGAAGGGGTTTGAAAACTAACCATCAAATAGTTTAGTTTGATCTAGTGTCACTGTTAAGCTATGTAAATGAATATGGAAATCATATTATATCTATTAATAGACCATTCTATAGAATCTGAGTATTTTTTATCTTCTAATGAACTTAATAAAGTATTTTAAAAATGAAAATTTATTCTATACTATATTTTAACAAATTAAGTGTCTTACTTTCACCAAAATAAATATTTTTTTACTATTATAGTGGTGGTATTGGTGCTATGGATGCCAATTTTTAGGTTTAGAAATAGAATATTCCTAAAAAATTTCCTCTTTAAAAATAGTTGAAGTCATGAAAATAAGCATAGAGACAGATTTATATGTAACAGTCCCAGTGACTAGAGTTATAATTTATTAGAAGAAAAAATATTATGTGATAACTATCGTGTTGATAGTTATTAAGTTGGATATAGTGCATGTGGGAGTGTTTTTAAAATGGGTTCCTTATAGACAACTTAATTAATACATTTTTGTTATCTTATCATGTATATGGTTTGATTTATACATGATTTGTACATACTATGAAAGCATTAATAATTATTGAACACACTATTTACCTAGTTATATCCTTTCATTGTTTTTCATATCAAAAGGTTATAAAAATTCCCAAACTATAACAATAACCTCATGATACTAGGATAATATTATTAAAAATATATCTAATGGTCTTGATATGTTAATATTATTGTAAAAAATGATGTTTGGCTATTAGGTTTTGGGGGATTATAAAAATTGAGACATATTCACATAAATTTATCCATGAGTGATCTCATGAATGATTATAAAAAACATGAACCCACTAATAGAAACACCACATGTTTTAGGTGACGTTGTATGTTCCTATATTTCAAAATGTTCACTGATCTCTTGACTTGAAATAACTAACAATGGGTATCATTGAATCATGAACTTTGATATATCTAGAAAAACATGATAGTTAATTTTTATAGGATGGTAGCTTATGTTATGTTCATTATTAGTGGTATGACAATAACTAAATGATCAAGATTGGATTTGTCACTTTTGAGTATCGAAAGAAGATATCTCAAGCTATTTGACTCAAATTGTATTTTTTTAAAATCAATTTTCATTATAGCTGAAGGAAGTTCCATATATTATAGTAAAATAAAGCAAACCAAGCATAAAAGGGTGATGACACAAATTATGCATCCTATTTTAAAAGATATCACAATAAAAAGAAATTATATTACATATTAATTGTTCGTATGGTGTTTTTATTACTATGAATTATCTTTATCTCTTTAGAGATCCATTATATATTTCCGAATAATACTCTTACTCTATGATTATGAATCTCTTTTATCGAGATAACGTCCTATAGGGTCACAGACAAAGTGTATCTATAAGTTTCATTAATTTGGATGAATTGGAGTTTAGGAAAAAATGGGGCCCACATTCATGGAATCATGAATGTCCGATTGTGGACTATCAAAATTAATTAATTAAGTCAATTAAAATATATGCAATTAATATTAATGATAATATTAATTGAATTTATTTTTCAAGTTATTAACTTTTTATTTAAGTGTAAAAAGTGATTGTGAATAAATAATTTTTCAAAAAAAATTATTTTTTTCAGGTTTGTTAAACATATTTGAGAGGAACATGTAGAATTAATGGATTTTATTTCATCATGTGATATAAGATAGTGTAAAAAGTTAGAGATAAAATATACATTACATATATGATTATATTATGTAGTTACTCACGATATAATGGGACGTTTTTAAGAGGTTAAAATACATTAAGGACTAAATTGAAATTAATAGAAGTTTAACCTATATATAAAAACCCTTTTAGTTGCATTAATAATTATAAGTACTATTTTTATGAATTTAGAGTTCTCTAATGTCTTTTGTCAGGGGTTAGAGTGTGATATGTGAGGGAAGAACAATATCAAATTGATACCAACTTCTTGGAAAGAGTGTGGGATCTTACATGATTACACATTTGTTATAATCCACTTCAATTACTCATGGTAGAAAACATGAGACTAATATCAATAAATTTAGAGATTCTATGAATTTGTATATGAAATTTAGTGTTCATTCTTGAATCATTCAAGCTATGATGATTTAGAGATGAGTGGATAAATATTGAATCATGTCAGACCAAGTATTTTCTTTATCATTTTGATTAAATTAATGTGTACATAAGATTATTTTCATTCAATCCATATAGTGAATCTCATTCTCCCATGTAAAATATATTTTTACAATATAGATTCAATCATTTTTTAAAATTAACCTACTTTATTATTCCACCTAAAACATAGTTAGTTCAATCTCAACATAGAGGCTACCACTATAGTTAGAGAATTTTTTGATGAATGGTAAATTGAGACAATAAAGGTTTGATTATTTGATTTGGATTCCCCAATTATTTGTATTGTAAGACTTTAAATCCTCATCCATTTTTGTAAAATCTAATCTTCAAATCATATAATGTAATTCACATATGTTAATCCAAGAACCGAGATATTGTTAATATAATATGTATCAACATTAATATAAATAATGTTTTGAGGTTAATACTAGAGAGAAGTTAGATTTTTCATAATATCGCCTCTAAGATTTTATGGATTAAAATTTAGAATCATGATTGATGGTTTAAATATTTAAATTATATATTTTTATTTGAAAATGTACAGATATAGTTTTCTAAATTTAGATATGTGGTATTAGTGATATCCAAAATAAAATTTTGATTGATTAAAACTCCTCCCAATAGTTTGAAAAGCCAAGAAAATTAGTTAAGAAGAACTATTTTTGATACAAATTATAGAGGTTAAGACAAACCTATTATAATAATAATCCTATAAATTTTATCCATGGTTAATGTGATGTCTTAGAGATAATTTTGAGAAACCAAAACTTATCAATGTGATTTGGATTATTTAGTTAATTAATTTTAATAAATCCTTATATTTTATTAATCACTACATTTATTAATAGTTTTTCCCTTAAAATTTGAGAGTTTGTTACATGGATTTCAAGAAATCGTAGTAAGAATTTTTTGGAAAATGTTTCTTTAAAATTTAAATCCACACCTTGTATTCTAGAATTATAAATTACATGATAAATTTATAGAAATATTTTGAAAATAATAATCTATTGATGTGTTATTTTCATTAAAAATCCTTCCATATCTTCCTTAATCTTCCGTCAATGTTTCGGGATGATATTACTTTGACTGCAAATATCTCTAAAACTGTAGAGAATTTGGAAATACCGCAAAATTGAAAGTTTTCGATAGAACCATCTAGATGATAAATGTAAAATTTATCAATTTTATAGGATAGTAAGAAATTTAAATGATTATTATATTATTAAATATATATATATATATATATGATGTTATTATTTTTAAAATGAAATTACGGTTGTCATCTAGGAATCATTAGCGGCACCTTATACAATTTTATTAGTAGTTTAAAAAACATTTGAATTAAGTATAAAAATAAAGTTTTATAAATTATTATAATTTTTTTTCATTTATTCATCTTGATTTATATTTTTAAGTGTTGGGATAAAGAGTTTGATTGCTTACTATGATGGTAAAAGGTGATAAAAATCAATGATGATTAATTTATATTAATATTATTTAATTAATAATAATATCACCTATTTATTTATTGAATAACTAGGAATAAAGAAACTAATAATAATTTATAGATTCCTCATTATGTAATGAACTTAATAAATGTGAAAAAAATAAATAGAGATCTTGGTTATTTATAATGCCTAAAATAATTGGTATGATAATAATAAAATAGATTATTATTAAAACTACGATAGTTATTAAATAATATTTTTTATTGACTCGAGTTATTTAGTAGCATTGTGAGTCATTATTTTTTTGTATGAATTACCCTTTATAAAATAGAATAAGAATAGTGGACATAGAATATTATTTAAAATATTAGAATATATTTATGAAGGATTGGTAATCTAAATTTTGAAAGAAAAATATAATGTCTAAATATAAATATTTTTTTGATATTTAGATATATTTATGTATCATTTATTATAAAACTAATTCTAAAATTTATTAATAAAATTATTATTAAAAAATAATATTTTTTGACATATTTATTTTTTTAATAAAATAACACCACCTAAATATTGTTGATTTAGTTTTTTGGTAATTATGTAAAACCATTATTATTTAATATTAATTTTAAATAATGATATAAAATACCCCATTATGGGTTGGAGGGTGATTAGGGTTATTTTCTTATTTATGATAGATGAAGATTAAACTCCCACTGGTTTTCTATTGGTGTCAAAAGTTTATGCCTACTGATTTAAGACCCTCAATAAAGCTAGGTAGTGTGGGGAGGGAATGTTTATCTTATTTTATCACCATATAAGTTATTTGAGACCTGGGTTCAAAGGTACCGATTTTAATGGGGATGGGTGGGATTTTCTAGGAAAGAAATCTCTTATAATGGGTGAGACCAGGGTTTTTATTCAAAAAATGGGTAATTTTGAATTAGGAATAAAAAATTAATGTTTCAGACTATTAATGACTATATAAAAAATATATTGATGTAGAATCAATCAAGGAAGATGCTAATTAATTATCTTAATTTTTTTGTAGTGTTATTATGGTAATTAAATTTGAATCATGATAAAAGGTAAATTATTAAATATTAGTAATTTTATTAATAGATACCATAATGTATTGAAAAAAATCATTAATTTTTTATTTCTAATATGGAATCCATTTACTCCATGAGGAATGTGAATTAAATTAAAATTATTTTCTAAAATTTGTGATTATATCATTAAATACTATTTTAAATAAAGGAATGAAATCATTAAAAATTGTTAATTATTTTTCATTTTATATTTTGAAAATGTTAAGAGTATTTATAAAATTATTTGTGATTTAATCAATTTAATATATTTGATTTATGTGTAGGTAGTGGATATAAATAATTAATTAAAATTTAATAGATTGTGTTTAATAAATATTTTATATAAAATAAGATTATTATAAAATTTATGGTAATAAAAAATATTGTATGAATGGTATGATTTTTAATTTCTTAAGTAATATGTAATTATGTCCAAAAATATGATTGTTAATAATTATGTTGTTTAGGTTAAGTTCTAGTGGAGTGATCTAAATTGATATACATATATTTGTTGTCGGATTTGGTTCCCTTGAACCAACTATTTTTACTTTTGATTACCTATATATTCAAGGAATTGATTGTATCATATCCTATAATGAGTTCCCTTCTACGCAACACTAGTGTGAAAATTTCCTCAGAGTATTTATCTAATCAAAATGTTACAGTACTTCCATGCAATAATGAAATATTTTAAATTCTATGATAATATTCCCGAATATATGTTTTATGGATGGATGGAATTTATCTGATGGGATAAATATTATAAAAAATATAAGGTGTTGGAGGATCATAAGATATTGATACTTATTCTCACAAAGTTTACACTTGATAATATTAAAGAGTTGAGGATATAATAAAAGACTCGCTAATAGTATTTCCAGATTTTATATGTGTCATTTGACATTTTAATATTCATACATGTGTGTTGGTCCTTTGACAAAAAACACTATTTTTTTCATTTTGGATAAAATATATTTTCCACTTGGTTGAGAGGGAACTCTTATATAACCTAAAGGCCCCAGAATACATGCCCCATAGTCCTAGAGGAAAAATTCCTAGAGCCAAAATGGGCTTGAATACATGTCTAAAGTCTCACTACAAATGGTACCACTATAGTACCTATTGATAGTATAGTTATGATATAGTTTCATTATAATTCCTAAGAAAATACCAAGAAATATGGGCACATCAGGGGTTGATCCCCCATCCTCATGTGGGATTACTTGGTGGCTCTATTACTTATGTGAGTCTTCAACCTCATATATTGGTATTTAACTAGAGATTATTACTATGGAATGTCATGCATCATGTATTTTTATGTATTCAATAAAATAATTACAACATATTCTTGTGATGAAGTTGGATATATTGGGTGTGTCACAAATGAAATGAAATAAATGAAAATGTCAAGAAAGTATTTGTACCTTCTTAGTTATTATCAGTTGTATCTATAGTATAACAGACCAACCCAGGTAAAACCATAGTGTTACCCAAGATGGCCTGCTACGAGGCCCGAAGTGAATTCTTGGTCGTTAAGGGTTCACGACAAGCACCTATGTATCATACAAATAGATGTTGAGAATGATTTAGCCTTAAAAATTCACATGATAGTATTGATTCAAACAATGTATCACAATGGATAACCAAAATATCACATGTCTCAAAAAAAACCAAAAAGGTCACATCAATAATCTAGATAACA
Source organism: Viscum album (assembly GCA_963277665.1). NCBI lineage: Eukaryota > Viridiplantae > Streptophyta > Magnoliopsida > Santalales > Viscaceae > Viscum > Viscum album. Next base: position 2,005,400,324 of record OY728138.1, read on the forward strand.
AGGTCTCACCAAACAATAATAATACCATCAAGAACATGGCACCAAAAACAACCTAGGGGTCCATCCCCTATTACCATATGTCACAATCATCCCAATACCCTAGAAATAAAACACAAGATTGGAAATCCATACTTTACATTATGTTCTTCCATTTACATGTATCCTACAAAACCAAGGATAAAAATACAAAGGTTATAAGTACAGTGTCATCTCAAGAGACCAGTAAGGAACAAAAAAAACCAATTCAATTTATAATAATGTGAAATAATTAGTTCTTATTAAATACATTTTTTTGAAATAACAAAAAAACTAATTTTATATTTATTGTAAATAATTTTCTTTTCTTTTCCAAAACATTTCATTACTTTGAAATCATATCATAATCAAATAAATAGTTTAACATGACATGTCACATATCTAATTGCATAAATAATAATAATAAATAGTTATCAAGCATTAGAATCCATATAAAAATCATTTTGGAAAATAGGTATATCAAAATATTATGCATTTAATGTAATATCAAGGAAATTAAAGTGGTAGATCTTTGATATAGGGGTCAACACAACCAAACCTCTATGAAATACAAAGTAACACTAGCCAGTATACATGAATCTTGAAGTCCAAGAGACTCGATCTCTTGGAAAGGAAACCCCATAGCAAAATGGAATAAAAAAACTCACCTAGTGATAGATACCTTCACTAGGGATCATCCTTTTTTTTTATTTTTCCCCATACCCCATGCTCTCCCCAATGTGCTATTACATTTTTATAACATTTAATGAAAACAAAACCTTGTTTTATAAAACATTTCATAATTCAAAATCCATTTAAAATCCATGGTCGTATTTTCATAAAAATATTTTCTAAAGAGATCAACACTACATCTTGGAATGAAAAATTATTAAACTTTTTAGAATCATCTTTGTGGTAAGTTAACAAACATATCATATGTTTCAAATGGTTACTATAAAAACCCCATTTTGAAAACAATTCCTTATTCCTAAAATAATATAACCATTTATAATAATCAATCCCAATATTTAATTCTAAAGAAAAGAAATATTAGAACACAAGGCGTTCCATGGTTTAAACCATATGATTGATACACCTACCTCGAGAAAAAATAAAAATTTGTGGCTTTCAAACTTGGGGATGGAAGAGGAAGACATTTGGTCCTTATAAACCATGATCCACAAGAAATAATCCAAATCAAAATGGATTCAACCTAGTCCATAGATGGAAGAGAAAAATGATCAAAAACTCTTCCTAGAACATCGTAAATCTAAAATATAAACCAAAGGGGTGTGAAAAATCTATTTAATATATGAAAAATATGAAATTAAATGCTTCAGTACCCTTTATTAATATTTTTCATTGCTCGAGTAACATCCCCTATAAGTTTAATTTTCCACATTTTCATTAAAAAAATTTAAACCCTCACAAAACACATTTGTTCATGCTATGGTATAGAAGTACAACCCATTTTTCCTTGTCCATGACCCCCACCATTCCCTCGTGGAGCCCTCATGGCCATGATATACAGGTAGACCCCTATTAGGACACACCAAAGATCATTCCCTACTCTGGGTGTTTTTTTCAGAAACTTTTACATAAAGAACACTTAGGTACAAAACATATTAAACCAGAGCATGATCCAACCCATTATTAACCATAAAATTTTAAAAAAAACTCTTCAATATTCCAAATGACTCTAATGTTTCAAAAAACAAAAAGAACAACTCGAGGATCCTATGAAAACAAAGAACATAACTAAATGAAAATGTAGGTATGTTTCAATTATCCCCACCATAAATGATTTATGTCCCTATAAAGAAACTGAATAATGAACCTAATAAAAGATAAGGCCATTTTTTCTTCATCAAGGCCTCACACTCCCATCTCTCATGGATGTCTCTACCACACTACCACCTCTCTTGAACCAATGGGATCATATTTCCATCAAACACATTATCCTATCATTATACTATTTTAATAGGTCTTTTAAGCACTGAGGTGTCTAGTTCAATCTTAATGTCCTCCCACAAAATCATGTGGGTCAAATCCAACTAATAATTCTTAAATAGGGAAACATGTAATGAATTATGGATAAACATCAACTGAGAATGTAATTAAAAATGATAATATACATTCCTGGTTAACTCTATAATATCATATAGTCTAACATAAAAATGTTTTATCATACCCTATGTGACCAAGTATATTTTCCCAAATTGAGCTGAAACTCTAAGAAAACCCTAATTGCCTAAATCAAAGTCCAATGGATGATGAAGTTCATCAACATAAGATTTATGATCACCATGAGATATTTAGAAATATTTATTAATCAAAAAAAGGATGTTTTTCATGTCATGAATGAATCTTAGTCCAAACAAGTATGAATCTCGAACCTCTACCCAATGTAAAGGAGACCATGAAGTACTCCCTTACAATACCTCAAATGGATTCATCTAGGTCTAATGCCAATAACTATTTTTATAGGAAATCTCTACTTGGGTAGATGTTTCTCCCATTATATTCTGAAGTTAGGCACATATACATGGATCATTTCCTCAAGAATCTTGATGGTTCCCCCAGTTTAGCCATCCATCTATAGATGATAAGTTGTTCTCGACTTCAGTTGAGAACCCATTTTTGTATGCCATACACTCCATAAATATGATGTAATGAGAGTTTAACTATCTAAAATGATAGTTGATAGAAAACCATGAAGTCTGAAAAATCACATACATGTACAATTTCGTAAGATTGTCTACCCTTTTAAACTCCTTTTTAGGTAGTAAATGAATTTTTTTAAGTCGATCAATAATCAACCGTATCCCTTCAATGATGTTATGAGTCTAAGGTATCCCAATAAAAAAGTATCTGGCTATCTTATTCCATTTCCCATTTAGAATGGGTAAATTTTATAGGGAACCTATAGGTATCTGATGTAATTTGTTAATATTTTAACATGTGTGGCACCGATATGTAAAAATCATAATCAAATATATCATTCACGACCACCAGTAATGTTGAATCAATTCATAGTACATCTTTATAGATATAAGGTGAATGAAAAAATCAGTTAGTGTAAAAAATCCCAAAAATCTTACCTTAAGACTATTAAAACAACTCTCCATCCTCAAAAGAGTAAATCTCCACTAGGAGACCAAGACCAGTCACTCAGGTTTCCCCACCATAACATTTCCTTTTAAAATATTGACACTATGAATCCTTATCACATCCAAGTAAAATATGATCATACATAAGTGATGTTGCATGAGTAAAATCTAGGAATACAAGCATTTAATCTCTCCCTTAATCAAAGAACATCTCAGTAATAAAACGCATCAATAATCACTCTTCCACTTATTATTTTACTGTCTGAGTAGGTAATTTTCTAATCAAAATATCTGCAACTAAATTCCCTTTCATAAGGGTGTAAGATTTATCAAAATCAAAGGTTTGAAGGTATTCCACCCACCATATCTATCTCAAGTTGAGATCCCTCTATAAAATACATACTTAAAAATATTTTGGTTATAATTTATAGTAAATTTCTCCTTGAAGAGGTAGAGGTGCCAATTCTTAAGTACATACATCACTCCCACCAACTCCAATTCATGAGAATAGTTGTTTCTCTCATGTGGGAATAACTGAAGAGATCCATAAGATACTATCAATGCCCCTTATATTAGAACACAACACTAGCCCATACCATAGTCATCATAGTAAAAATCATAAATGAAACCTGGTTAATTAAGAATAAAGACTAGAGTTGATGTAAATATCCCCATCAACTCCACAAATCATCATTGGAATGGATCACTCCAAATATACTTTACACCCTTACGGGTTAAATATATCATTGTGGATGAAATTTTGGAGAAGTGTCAAAAATATTTTCTACAATAACCAGCTAATCCAAAAAAATCTAAATATAACACACATTTCTCGGCCACTACCATGAAATCACTACCTAAATCTTCTCAGAATCCACTAATACACCCATATTAGAAATTATATGTCCTATCAATCTCATATCTTGAATATAGAAAAAAAATATGTATATGTTTCTAAACAAATGATGTTCTCTCAAAATTACATGTATTATATTTAAATGATCATCATGATCCTTTTCCAATCTTGAATACATAATAATATCATTCATGAAAAAAAACATAAAGTAATCCAAGAACTGATGGAAGATTTGGTTAATCAACGACATAAACATCATAGGATAATTAGTAAGGACAAATGGAATAACTGAATACTAATAGTTCCCATACCTTATCCTTAACATCATCTTAAGAATGTATTCCTCACAGAACCTCATCTGATGGTACCTCAATCTTGTATCAACATCTGTAAACCATTATTCCCCTAAATATAATCAAATATATCATCAATCCTAGAAAAGCAATATATTTTCTTTACAGTCACCTATTTGAGGGTTTGGTAATCAACAAAAATCTATAGACTACCATCTACCTTCTTTATAAAGATAACTATTGATTCCCAAGGTGAAATTCTTGGATGAATAAATCCATTACCCACAAGATATTCAAGTTAAAACTATAATTATTTTAATTTAAGAAGTTCCATATGGTAGGATGGAATGGAAATGGATCTTAACCCTATAAGAAAGTATCCAGAGAACTAAAATTACCTATAAGGTGGTAACTAATAGAATTTATCTTGAAAAATGTTGGGATACTCTCTCAAAATAACTCAAAGGGAAATTCTGTGATATGGCTCAATAATATCATGAAACAAATCTGACAACTAGTATGCTTTTTTCTTCAGTACTGTGTGTAATGTGACCTTCTCCCCCCTTAATCTCAAATCCCACTCACCCAAGAATACATGAGTGACTCCATCAGGGGGAATATATTGTACCTAATGATGATAGTAATTGATATGGTCATTGTATTTAATCATCCAATTCATGAAAATGGGAAGATCAAAAATATCACTGTCAATATATAAAAAGTACCACATGGTTTCATTATAAGAAATCAAACACCTGACACTTAGGATACTTAAATATTTGCTCTGAATTCTTTCCCAAATTTATGTTAAGGATCATAAATAAAGGCATAAACATTAAATTAAAGATGAACATATCGATAATCATAGAGGATATGAAAGAATGAGTTTCACCTATATTAAACAAATCCATTACCATAAAAAATAAAATGAACATAATATATCACATGGTAGCTAGTCATGTACTAGTCTCCTCAGGTGTAAACTCTTTCACAAACTTATTCTCATCCTAATCCTTAACTTTTTTCACATAATTATCAATTTTATTATGTGGTTGAGATCCCACCCCTTTTCTGTGTCAATTTTAAACTGAGATCCCTCAGTGAGGGTGGATCCATATTTGTTTCCCTTGGATAATCTCTCATATAAATGATGAATATGATAATATTTCCCACAAGTGTGACACACCCTATGTGTATCCTTACAATGTAATTTAAGGTGTCACTTTTTTCCACACTGGTAAAAATAAACTAAATTTTCCCTGATGTCTGATTCGTACTCCTACCTCCACCACATCATGGATCATCATGCCTCCTCTTCTGACTAGAAAGAAATCTATGGCTACTACTATCACTGATTCCACAAAGATCCATGTATTCCCAACTATTTCCTTCAATAAAATAGTTTGTTTTTCCACAAATTATACGTAGTTGGGTAGGCACATAAGACCCCCCATATACCAAATATCTTCCCTTAACCCATTTAAAATCTCATTTCCTTGATATAGTCATTGGTGATAAGATCTAGAGATAATTGAACCAAATAAAAAAACTAAGTGGCATACAACATGATAGAATTATTCCTATACACCAAAGAAATAATTTTTTTTCCATAATTGCTCTCAGTAACTAATGATAGACCTGTTAATTTATGGATTTCATGATGGTGGTTCACATGAGGTCTTCATGAAACTTGGATTTCATGATAGATTCCTATCAATTTCTTCATATCACTTCTTGAATATATATGGATAACCAACCTTGGAGTCTTATAGGGTTTTTAGATTGTGGAAATACATTTTAATACTTTTTGATCTAGTCATATACTTCTTGTGGAACATTTTCACCATAGAATATCATTGGATACTTATTAATAAAATCAGAATCATGGTCCACTTTTATTTTTGGTTCAGTGTTGGTGACCTGGACCATAGATTATATTTTTCATAAAATATTAACCACTAGAACTAGATCAACTAGAAGATTCTTCTACAATTATTTCACAATATATTCCTCTCTACTATTTTGAGTGATTTCTTTTGGAGGATCCATAAACTATAAAACAATTAAATGAAAACCATTTAGAATAAAATTTGATTCCTTTATCAAAACCCTAATTTAAATAACTAATGAAAAAGTTTTAAAACATTAAACCTGAATAATGAAATACCTCATACATCCATGTAACTTAAGGATTTTTATGAAAGACAGCTAGTCAGAAAAATTCCCACACTACATATTGAGTTTCGAAAGTCCTATATCAGGTATTAATACAACCCCTAGGCACAATAGGGTGATGCATAGGCATGATAATGGTATTTAATATGACATGTAGTATTTGATACCAATTTGTAATAGACCAACCTAGGTCAACCCATAATGTTACCCGAGCTAACCAACCATAATGTTCGAAGCACAATTCGGATGGCCATTGGATAGAGACAAGAACCTATGTATCATAAAATAGAATATTAGAACAATTTCACTCTCAAGAGGAACATGAAGAGATAGTTTCAAATAGAGCATCACAATAGAAAAGCATAGTATATCATGTTTCAAAATAATGAACCAAAAACGTAATGTCCATAATCTGGATAATAAGGTCTCATCAAACTATTGTAAGAATATCGAGAACATGGCACTCAAAATAACCCATGGTTCTATCTCCATGTTACCATACATTACCACTATCCTAACCAACTATAAAGGAAACATGATCTTGGACAACCACCCTCTACATTTCACTCTTCACTTTAACTATGCCCTATAAAAACAAGAGTATAAATTACCAGGTGAAAAAGTATTGTGTGAGAAAAATATATTAATAGTAAGCTATTAAAATTATATGTAGTGTCTAACCACGTGCTTCCATTAGTTTTTATTAAAAATAGATTTCTAAAATACCTCATTAAAAAATAATTTTATATTTGTAAAAAATCATTTGGTTTTATTTTTAAAAAACATTTCATTATTTTTAAAATCATGTCATAATTAAAAAAACAAAGCAATATGAAATGTCACATATACAATGGAATAAACAGATAATAATAATAAAATCCATGCAATAACATACATATCATAATCATGTGTTAAAATATTAATATCAAAAGATCATGCACATAATATAATATCAAGGAAACCAAAGAGGAAAAACCATGACCCATGGTTGTACACAACCAAACCATTAAGACATAAAAAGGAACACTAGTTGGCATACATGAATTACATAGTCTGAGAACATTTGTCCCTTATAAAGGATATTCTTAGCCATAGAGCATCAAAGGAACCTACACAAATAATAGATAACTCTACCATGGATTTACCTTGTTTATTTTTTCCTCGTACCCCAAGGTATCCCCGATGTACTGTTAAAATTTAATTATTATTAAAGAAAAAAGCATGTTTCATAAAACATTTTCAAATTCATATTCCATTTCAAATCCATGCCCAAATTTTTATAAAAATATTTTTATAGTAATCCACACCAATTTTATTATTGAAAACCATTTACCTTTTTAAAATAATCATTTTGGAAGGTTAACAAATATATCACTATCACAAATAGTTTCTATCAACCCCCTCCCACCTTTAAAAGAATTTCTTATCCCTCAAAGAAAAAAACCCATTTTTAAAAATCAATATGAATATTCAAAGTCAAAGGAAAAAAGCATAATAACACATGAAATATCAATGGCTAGACATTATGATAGAGACACTTGCCTCAATTACAAACAAAACCTTATTTCCTTTGATCCTAGTGATGTAAGAGGAAGAGATTTGGTCCTCACAAATCTTGATCCACAAGAATAAATAAAAAAAATATGGGATCCACCCTAATCCATTACTTGAAAAGTGAAAAAATCTCAAAAACCTTCTAGGAATGAACCTTATCTGAAATTTTATCTAAAGGTTAGTGAATGATCAGTTTAATAGATGAAAATCATGTCATGAAATGTTCCAACCTATTAAGGAAATTCATGGGTAGATTAACTACCATTGGAAGTTGAAATGATCATTTGGGAATTTTAAAATTTCAAACCCCCACAAAACGACTTAGTTCATGCCTTGGTGTGGATGCATAGGTATTTTGGGCTTGGAAAAGGCATCCAACATACTATGGGGGAGCCATCTTGTCCATGGTGGACATGGTGATCACTAACCGACAACACTAAGGACCATGCCCTAGTTTTGGAATTTGGGAATTTTTGTTTTACATAGGGATCACCTAGGTACGAAATGGATTGGACTAGGGAATGTTCTATCCCATTTTTCACCGTATAAATAAAAAAATCATTAAGCCTCTAAACACCTCTAGAGTTTCTGTAAATGAAAAACAACTCAATGCTAAAAATAAATTGAAGAAAATACCCAAAAGAAAAGGTTGGTATGTTACATTATTCGATTTGATTGAAATATAATATATGATTAATAAATGGACATGGTAGAATATTGAAATGTTCATTTTATAGATTTAAAGAAAGATAAATCAATAATATATATTGATGACATAAATTATTCCACCTGCTTGATGAAATATCATGATAAAGAGATTATATTCCAAAGTGAGCATCCAGAAGAGGTTGTTATCATTGCGACATTAACTTATTTATCTATGTGTGTCTTAATATGTTTCTAGATGTCGACCTTAGAAATTGGTATAGGTTAACTAATACCATTTTGAAAGAGGCATGGAGGGTCACATACTAAGTGAATCAATAATTTCAATTAATTTCTATTTGAATTTAATTGTTTGAACAAAGATTATTATGATATTATGGTTTAATAATTTGTTCAAGATGTGTTGATTTTAATAACTCAAGTACCATTTATTCAAATAATATATATGTGGGTTGAATATTAAATAAATATATTTTCATAATTTAATAATAATTTCATCAATATTTAATTTTTATTTATCTCATGTTTATTCACAAGGTAACAAATATTTATTTGTTTGCTTAGAAAAGTATTAAATAAATATTTTTTTCCTATTGGTGTATTTACTATTTATTTATATTTATGAATGAATATTATATTGATACTTATCTATTTAATTTTTTTTAGATTCAATAAATTCATAAGAGAGTTGAAGGGTCTAAAAAAATATTAAATATCCACGACTCTTTCAAATGATAAGAAATTATTAATAATAATAATAATAATAATAATAGGTAATGTATGGTTTTCTTAGTATTATGAAATCAATCAAGGTCCCTTTTGAAATAAATAGCTCTTTGGACAAATTATATAACTTGATTTATGTCATTTATACAGACAATGATTTCTTATGCCCGATATTTCTCTCTAAAACATTTTCTCAATACTTAGTGAGAACTTCTCAAGAAGGATTGAAAAAATAGATAGAATCTATAGTCCTCCTCCCTCTAAATAAATTAAGGGAGTAAGAGAGATACTTTCAAGAAATGAAATATTCTTGTTGAGATCATGGTGAATAACACAATTTGTTTGAATACTCTATACTAGAACCCAGAGTTATAACGGTGATGTTCCAAGATTCATGGAGCACATGTTGATAGAATTAGAGGGATTAAAACCTTGGATCCTTCATATTATTGATTTTATGATAATAAAAGTTCAATTGATTCAACAACAAATAATGGATTTCAAGAGGAGGTAATTTCAATTTATATAAATTATTTATAAATAATATGTGAAAAGATCTTATCTTTGACTCTTTTAGGGGTTCTAACATCCAATTATAAGAATAAATCCAAAACAATTAGTAAAATTAATTTTTGTTAATGGGATAACCACATCCACTATGCAGTAGGACCTTATAGTAGTGTCAAAGTGGTCACATATAAATTTAGAATTAATTATTAATCATTGACCAATTTATTTATTTTCTTGCTGGTTTTTTATTTCTAGTTTTTTTATTATTCAATTCAATAGATGATATATAATTTTTTTTTTAGTTTCATATACCCATGAAAATTCCAAGGACCTTTGAAATTTGATAAAAAAAATCTCATATGAAGGTGTTGAGGATTTTGGTCAGATAACACTTATACATGTTGTGTGATGGAAATGTATACACCTTATATCCATGTTTACTACACTGGGATGGGTTACTAGTAGCACAAAACTTTATGTGGGAGACAATTACATTCTGTCATTACATGACAAGTATTTGATAACCAAATGGGATGTGGTTTGAAAGGTTTATATGATGTGTAGTCGGAGTACACACCATGTAACCCCACATAGTTAGTCCCCCTGGTAATCATGGAAGTCGTGTGGTCAAAGTATGTGACATGTATTTCATACATGCCACATGTGGACTAAAAACCATGAAACATGTGAAATTTTTTATTAAAATACATATAGTTGGATCACACGTCATGTAACACATAAATGGATATACAAAAACCATGATATTTCCCTATGAATATAGTGTGGATGATTAAAGAATGAAGTGCACGATAAGAAATTGGATGTACATTCAATGTGACTCATACTCATTAATATGATGTACATTACAAAATGAATTTATTATATAGAATGAATTTTAATTGTAGAATTAAAAGTGAACTATAAATAATTAATTTATTATATAAGTCATGGGATAGGTTTTTCCCATGAATTAGACATAGAGTGATTTTTAGTTGGTCATATGGAATTAAATGGTTAGATTAATTACTTCTAATATTATTCTATAATTGCATGATGTTTATGGTCATCATGAAATCATTTTTATTCAAAATATTTTCCAATGGTACATGTTTCTTATATTAATAGCGTTTTTCATAGTCATAAACATTGTACAAACATTTCAGATTGACTAAAAAACTACACATAAGGTAATATCACAAAATATCATGTATGATACATGTTTTGTAAGTATATAGTACCCCAAAAAGACCATATAAAGTATAAGGTCGCATGTCATGTTGCCTATAGTAAATGTTTTATTATGTTCTAGATAGAATTTTAGATTGATCATATGTGTACACTTCGTGTTCCCTATCAGTAGATATGATTTATGAATTAATTTTAAATTAAAATTTCTATATTTCATTTACTTAAAGTTACATTGAATGAGGATATATGAGAATATTTGGATAGAAATTTAAAATAATAATTAATTAATTAAATTTGGATTATTTTTTTATTAATTAAAGTATTTTATATTAGTGAGGGAGAAATTAAAATGAATTCTATGTAGTTTACTAAATGCATAGTCATTGCATTCCTGAATGATCATGATATTAACCTACCTTTATATATGTAGATTTTATTTTAATTTAATTATTATTTTATTGGTTTTTTGGTAATTATAATCAAATTAAAGTTCTGGTCTATGCGTCATCCATTCCATTTATTATGTATATTCCAACATGTCCATGGTTCATTTTATGTAACCTCATTACCGTGGTTTCCCTCACCTATATGAGAGCTGTGAAAATGAAGTGAAAGGAGCTCCTAGGATAGAGGATATGATTTAAGATGGAACTAAATTGAAACCAACCAAGGAGACACCTAGGTGATCAATTGAAATACTGCAACTTGAAACAACCTTGGTTCCATGAGTAATTTACCAAGTTTCAATGGTAAGTTTATCAACAACTCAATAAAATGAGCAATAGTAAATCTCATGATCATTCTATATATTTATTTTATTTATGTATGGTGTATTTTTAATTATTTTGTTATAATATTATGTTTTATTTTTAATCAAATAAAGTAAATTATTTAACTAGCATTCAATATGGAATAAAGTAAATTGATTATGTATAAATGATTTATCAAGATATGATTAATTAATTATGTAAAATTTGTATATTATTAAAAATAATTTAAAAAAATAAAACAATTAATATTTATGTATAAGATAAAACCCCATAAAATAAAATATTAATTTAAACTTCACTTTCTATTACTTGACTTAAAATGAAATCAAAAATCAATTTGTTTGTTTGACCTTCATCAGGACACTTTCATTTATCGAGGAGTTCTAATGAGTGAGTTGGGTTGACATAGCCAAGTTATCATCAAAATTAGTTTCCCTAATAATATTTTGGGTAACTAGAAGACATGTTTTGATGAAATATAAGTCCATGAATTTTGGATTGAAAAGTATACTCAACGGATCAAGGAAAAATGGGTTAATGCAGTTAGAAAAAACCACCATCCTAAATGCCTTTGAGTAATTGATCAAGCCCATGATTAGGCAATTAGAAGGTACATATGGATACTTTCAACTATAATATACATGTAACATGAACTTTTGAATAAAATGATTAAGACATTTATATTTTATAAAATTGCAGGAGACTAATGAAAAAAAAATTATTATGTCACATTTTGGTAGTCAAGATAAACTCCTAAAATTTGGTTTACATAGCGTAGAAAATGGAAATAGAAACCAATATAATTCTATGATCAATTCAGAAGAAAGAACATATTTTCACCATCACAAATTTCTTAAGGTGGTACAATAATTTATGGACTATGATACTATAAGAAAATTTATACTCTGCGCTAGAGTCCTATATACTTTTCAGCTACCTCACCTAGCAAGCGAAGGTGAAAATCCATCCAACTAGAGATTCATGGAGGATAATTAGTATGTCTATTGCATAATGATATCAACTATGTCAGGATAGATTATGATGAACCATAAGGATATAAATTATAACACCATGAAAACTCACCTCCTTGTACTTAAAAAAATTGAAGGATGGGATTAAGATAATTAGGATTGTCACTAAACAATACAACTGTAAACTGGAATATATAAGCCAATTTAGTGATCTTTTATTCAAAATTATAGAGTAAATTGATCATTTAGTGAAGTTAGTATTCTATATACATAAGAAATTATCCATTAATATCATATTTTCATTCTTACTTCTTTCGTTCTCTATATTCAACAAGAATTAAAAAATGAATAGTAATGAAGAACCACTCATGAATATTGTGACTGTACTTCTTCAAGAAGATATGGATTAGGGGAAATATGATTCCTCGACCCTTATGGTAAAAAAATAAAAGACCTAGATACAAATCCTAAGTCCACTCTAAATTTTATTATTCCTTTACAACATCATTTAAAAACATAAATGATTATGAGGGAGGGAAGAGTACAAAAAATTATATTCTTATCTTTTAACAAGAAAGGTCACTAGAAGAAGAACTGGTTTAGATTGAACATAAATATGGGAGAGTATTTTACATCAATTATATTAATTGTTGTATATAATAATTCTATTTCACTTCTTATGTATTAAATATAATTTTAAAAGCACCTAATTGTATTCAAATATAGGAACCAAGGATGTATAGACGCATTATAGGAAGAAATGTGAACTCTCTATGTAATCGAGAAAGGGTGATACCTAGGTTAGCGTAGAGGAGGTCATAACATTTTCTTTCCCAATAGATTTATTCTAGTTTGACTATTATTTTTTACTTTCAAAACACTCATACCATTGTCCAATTATGCACACCAAGACATTATTTATTTTTTGGAAATAATTTATTTATGATATTTGATACTGCAATAATTGTTTATTTATACTTAAATAAAAGATATCCAAAATGAAAATGAAGTTAAAATTATAAAATATAATAATCATACCTAGTTGTTCCTAGAAAATTCAATTTCAATGTCAAGGATATACCCATAAGATTTTGAGACTATTTGGAGGTAAAATACATAGGTATTATCAACATACTCACTTATCATGTTTTTGAAAAATAAACCTTCATAAATAAAAATCTAACACAAAAATTTGAGAGTTGGTTTAGATAGACTATGTGAACTATTGTAAGAAACAAATATAGGAAAATTCCTATAATTTATGAGATTAGTTTAAAAAATATTTGAAATTCTTAGTAAATAAATGAATTCACTTGGTAAAATATATAGGATCCTTCATGTGGGCTTGGAAAAGTATATCTTAACCAAGTATTCATTTATTAACTAAATGTAGAGTGAATGTTTTTCTAAAATCATATTACATTATTTACATAAAATATGTGATAGATGTACGAGGATTTAAGATCATTATTATATATATTTAAAGAATTCAATAATTCTTTTCTAGAAATAATTAATAATTTAATAGTGTAACAACTAATTATATTTCAAATAAATTTACTAATGGATATCTTAAAAGTTATGATATTATTGAAGTTGATTTTGTCATAACCTAAAGTATTTGATTGGAACTATTTGTTAAATATGATTTATGATTTAAATGTACATCAAGGACAAAAACAAGTTGTATCTATCCTATATAAATTTAGGTTACGAAAATCCCAATGAAATAAAAAATATTATTAAAAAAATGAATTTTTATAAGGGAATACAATATATTTTAGGATAGAAGGAGAAATCAAGACTTAAATGAATTCAATTATTCATATAAACAAAATTGGAAATAATAACACTAAAATCTACAAGTATTTAGGGAGGAATTATTCTAGAGAAATATACTATGTAGATAATTTACAACCATGGAGATGGTTACATATTCACCAAAAAAAGTTCTATATTATTTTGTAAGAATAATTAATCCTACAAGGAAGTATTAAATGGAATATACCTATGAGTTTAAATATAAAATAAATGTAAATATAGATACTACGTAACAAAATTCACTTATGTACTTTGATATTTTATCTAGTTTATGTAAAGTTATTAGTGTTTATTCAACAAAAACCGGACATGTATGGTACAAGTTAGTAATAATATGAGTTTATTTGTTATTTAAGGATCAATATATCAAAATTAAGCTAATTGTTTTGGTATTTTATTTAGTTTATGTAAATTTTATTCTATGTATTCAAGAGAAACCAAGATTGGATGGTATAATTTGATACTAATATGACCCAATTAGTTTTATATGGTTAAATCTATGTATAGATATAGTATATTATAAAACCTCACACAAAATATTTATACTAAAATGAATTAGAATTCTACTTATCATAACCACATACTATTTTTATAGAACACTTATTTTGAATGGATATGTTTCAAGTGTTTATAGGAAGTTAGTGGTAGTGTTATTGTTTTCCTAGAAAAATTTGTTTGATATTGTTTTCAAAAAAATTGATTAGTCTTATATTAAATTAAGATTGAGTATAATTTCTTGAAGAATTAATTAAGTATAAATATAGTTATAGGGAATAGTATCTATATAAAATGATTTATGGGGATGCTAAGATCAATTCATAGTATATATATTTACATGGTATTGAAAAATACAAAATTGAATAATTTAAAAGAAATTTTTTTCTAGTGTTATGTGGATAGAATCTATCCTACTTTAAGTGTAAAAACACATGTGTGTTTTCTTGCAATAAATATACTAAATTTTTATAATATTACTTCAATATATATCTAACATGACATGATATATGGTATAATTTTATATTTCATATAGATCTTGAATTAAAGGATAATGTCAAAGAAATCTAGGACAATGGAAAAGGTGGATAATCAGAACTATCTAACAATACTTAAAAAAGAAAAACAGGAGGAGAAATTAGAATACAAGTTATCCATAGGATACAAAACTATTCTTCTTTCTGATCAATTTGATCGAGTATTGTATCAATTATAAGGTAATATGTTAGTAAAAAACTTATTATGACTAGTGGTTTCCACATCTACATATTTATGTTATATATTTTTTGTATCTTAAGGATCAGTTTAAAAAAAATTCATCCAAGTTACGGTGTATAGAAATAATTTAAAATATTAACTATAGTTAAAAAATTAATACTCGATGATATTAAATATTAAAGAATCTTATCATAAAGAGGAATTCATGGTAACCAGACCAGTCACTAGAACATTGAAGTCCCAGTAGCTATAGTGATACCTTCACAAAATAATGTTTGTCATGTGAGGGTAACATGTTTAGTTAGAAGTTGGCTCTAGTTAAATTTGGAGTCTATTCGAGTAGGTTCCATATAACTAACTACATTTTACTTTTTATTACATGTATATTAATAGACTAGAATATTAATTAGTATCTTATCACATAATTTTTGATATTATGTATAACATCAATGTGATGATGTGGTAAGTTTATTTAACACATCAAATGTTTATAAAAATTCCTCGTTATAATAGAAACATTAAAGTATTGTTATAATATTATTAAAAATATGTTCTATGGAAAGATAAAATTTATCTAATAATACATGTCTAATGTAGGGTATCAAGTGTAGGAGGATCATAGGACACCGATAATTCATCTCATGATGTTCTAACTTGGTAACCTCTAAGAGAGGAGGTTATGAGAATAGACCCACCAGTAGAAGTTTCAAATATTACATGTCTCATTGGATATTCCTATATATGAACATGTGTATTATTCTATTAAATTAATATTATTATTAATGTATATCATGAGTCACATACATTTATGTATTTATAAAAACCATGACAACATATACTCAAAATGAATTAGGATAGATTGGGTGTGTCACAAGTGACAAGAAATTAATGAATAATCCAAGAAAGGATTTGTTCCTTCTAAGTTATTGGAAGAAGATATATTTTCCCATTTGATTAAAATGGAATTGTTTGATGAATCCATGAATAAGGTAGAGTATCAATGTGTTCATTTCAAGATGCTAAAGAAATAAAAATAATGTATATTGGTTGATGACATAAAGTATGAAAACTACCTAATGAGACATTGAGACAAACATATTATGTCACCCAGTGAGAATCTGTCAGATGTTGTTATCATTGTGACATTATCTTATTTTTACATGTGTTCATTGGTGTTAATAGACATTTATCTTGGACTTTTGGCTAGTTCAACTAATTTTATTGAGAAAGATACATAGAGGTTCACACAATAAGTGAATCTATAATCTCAGTTAAATTCTATTTTGAATTTAATAGTTTGAATAAATATTATTCCTAGATCATGGTTTAATAATTATTTAGTATGTGTTGATTTGATTTTTTAATTCATTATTTATTTGGAAGAATATATAACTATCTTGAATATTTGATTAATATTTATTCTCATGGTAATAAATATTCATGAAAATATATAATAATTATTTTCAAGGTTACTAATGATTATTTGTCTTGTTATGAGAATATTAAATAAATATTTATTTTCTAAAAGGTTAATATAATATTTATTTATTTAATAAATGAATAATATATTTATATTTTTATATTTAACTATATTTTATTATTTAGGGTTTAATAAATCTTGAAGAGGATCAAGGGGTTTTGAAGAATTGATATTTAAATATTTGTGAGTTTAGTGCATGCAATAGGAATAATAATAATATTATTAAAATTATTATTTATCACGATATTTTCTTAGAATTGATGGAATGGTTATGTGACTTAGTGTAATAGCTAATTCACATACATAACAATATAACCTTATTTATGTCATTTCTAGATAAAAAAATTTCTTGTCCACACTATATCTCTCTAGAGAATTATCTCAATTGTAACACCCCATGGTTTTCTAAAAATAAATTGAAATGTTTGAAATTTTGTTTAAGGTAGATATTTATAAGTATCCTTTAAACATAATTTTATTTCTTCTATGTTTGGAATTTGAAGAAACTATCATCTACAATTGTGTTCAGTATGTTATTTATAGTCTGATGAAACCAACTTGTTTTTTTTTTGAATAGTAACATACCCTTATGAATAGTAATATGAGTCTAATTAATAGTAAATTTTATTAATATTTTATTTTCGTAAGGCTAGAAGATAATAACATCTTGGTTAATTTTTCTTTATGATAAAGAAGTAGTTGTAGAATTAGAACTGTTAGTTTTTGAATTAAGTATGATTTTATTTAAAAATTAAATTACAAATATTTAGAAAATTATTTTTCAAAAATTTAATTCAATTTTTAATTCTACATGTCGAAAAATGTTAAGGGTGAATTTTTGTGAATTTTCTAAAATTCAAGAATTTTCGATGAATAGTAAAATACGATAAAATATGATAAATGATGAATACTTGATTTACTGTGTCATAGGTGATGCAAGGATGATGTAAGCCCACTTTGATAGAACTCAAATTCAATTATTACTATTTATGGTCACTTTCATTGAGATTATTCATAGTCTTGATAAAAATATTATTATAATGATTAAAATAATCTAAAATACATCCCCTCATCCACTATAAATATCACCCTCCCTCCCCTCTTCCTCCCACACCTCTCAAGACTTTAGAATTGTCTAATTTATACCAAATTCCCTCCCCAATATTTTCCCCATGTTCTAGAGAATCTGGTCTCACCAAAAGACCAAAGTCAAAGCCCTTAAGAAGGATTTCGGGGAGAAGGGATCAAGAGGTAAACAACCTCTTTTATTTTCTTTTTTTTTATTTCATTTGATGTTATTCTCCTCCATTACATTTTTTTGTTGGGATATTTAATTAAATATTTCCCCTTACAGTCCATATTATGTATGAATGATGATATATTCCATTACTCTCATCAATCTTGTTTTTATGAAATTTTAAGAGACATCATTAGACTGCCGAATTTTCGTAAGAAATTTCTCAAGTTTTTCTATTATTTCATGATTCCTTTTTCTTCTCTCCTCACCCCCTCTTATCCAAGAGGCATGAAATATCCATAATCATGTATATTATGGATGTTCTCATGTTTATGTAAAATTCATCATCATTATTCTTCTCCTCTTCCACTTATTTAAGGAATAAAAACTTTGTGTGTGATGTGTCGAATTACCGACATCGTAGACTATGTAATTTCAATTTCCATTAATTATTATAAGTATGTTAATGAAACCATTTATATGGTTTAACCATGTTATAATATATGTTTTATGACTCATCCATGGTTATGTAATTATTTTTTACTCATGGTTCAAATTTATAAGACTAAATGAGGTTGTTATTATCAAAGAACCACTTAAATGATCTAAACGAACATCATTAATGTTTTAACTTATGAATCATCCTCATATAAAGAATCAAAGTGATAAGTGGTATAATTTATGGTACTGAAAATATTTAAATACTACTCCTCTCCAATTCTGGAGTTTCACTTCCAATCGACAAGAACAACCATCATAAACCAATCATGGAAATCATGTGAAGAACTCACCCAAAAGCGGTGCAAGGAACAAAATACTAACAATTAATGGGTGAAAGGATGTAATTAAATTACCATATAAGATGTTATAAACATGAAAATGTTTCTTTAAAATACTAATAACACTCTTTTAACCATTATACAGGAGGTTTAAACAAGTTTTAAGTAAGACAATCCTAAGGTAAGGGAATTCTTAACCCGATTTCCATTCTTTGGGTTAACATTCTACTTCGTTATTTATGTGGTATTTAAATTGTTTATGTGATGACTAATGATTATAGTTTGTTTAATAATGTTTATTTACCGAGTATATACATATTCCATCCACTCTATTAAGTCTCGCTTCAAGTATATGATAGTTATAAGGGGCTTTTCTTCTAAAATATTCTTTTAAAATTTTGTTTTACAAGATTCAAAAGCAATGTTTATATGCTATTATTTATGTTGTATGCTTATGTTTTTTGTTATTGGGAATTTTTTATAATGAAGGGTGGGACTTATATTTCCCTATAATGCATTGGTTATGTGTATGTTGGAGGTTGGACGTATGGTTACACCAAATGTAACTGTGATGGTTACACAAAATATAAGGTAGCCGTGAGGGTTACAAATTATAAGGTAGTTGTGATGGTTACAAGATTATGTAAGTAATGCCCCATGATAACTTTATTGTTCTACTTATGTTATTATGTATTTGTGTAAATCTTATGTTTCACAAGTTAAGTATATATATATATATATATATATACAGGTTATAATTTAGTCTTTTGAAAATGATTTCGTACATTACAAGTTTTCATGGACTAATGTGTTATTTCCTTCTTTTTCATACCTTACTGAGCTTTTGTTCTCATACCAAGTTTTTAAATGATTTTCATAGGTTAATGGATGATTAAGACAAAGAAGGAAGCCATGTTAAATGTTGAAGAATTGTTAAGGAGTATTGTTTAAATTTTTAGGTTTTATATTTTGGAAAAAAAATGGAAACTGTTTTTATGGTATCCACTCTATAACAATGTGTAATGTTATGAATGTATTGTCCTAATTATATAAAGATATAAACTTGAAAAGATCCTCAATGTAAAAGTAAGTGTTTTCTTGACTAAATTATAGATTATGTATGTAATAATGTTGAGTCCTTATAGTTGGTATTAGAGGATGGTTTAGATAACATTAGGGGTTATGGTGATGTTAATAGAATACCATAAATGATTTTACTCTATGTTTAATTTTAAATGTTATAGAATTTAATGATTACCATGTTGCTTCATCTAAGAAATTTTTTTTTCAGAATGGTTGTCCGCATAAGGAACAGGGATGCTGAAGAGGAGAGGCACCGACAGAATGACATCCTTTCTGATCTACCGCCTGGAAAGGATGGGATTGGAACCGAGCAGTTTGTGACAGTAATGGCCCAGCTAAACCAGGAAATAAATGGTGGTGGCATCCATGAAAGAGAACCAATAAAGGTACCACAAAAAAAACATGACAGTAGTGGAACATTTTTTGAGACAACATCTTCCTACATTCAACGGATCTTCTAACCCAGTAGCAGTTGAAGGATGGATCAAATACCTTGAAAATATATTCGATGTTATGGGATGTTCATACAATCAAAAGTTATATCTTTCCATTTATCGTTTTGAAGGGGAAGCTGATCAGTTGTGGTCAATGGTAAGGAATATCAGGGGTATATAGGATTTTGATGCCTTAGAGTGGGATGAATTTAAAATTCTTTTCCTTGAAAAATATTTTCCTAAGGTGGTGTGACTTAGAATGGAGAATCAATTCCTTGAATTTAAACATAAGGAGGAAGATTCAGTGGCTGTGTATGAAGAGATCTTCACCTGACTGGTGAGGTATGCTCCAAATCTTATTCTGGATCTCGATAGAAAAATCAACCATTTTTACTCTAGATTGAAGCCAAGGTATCGAAGGGAATTGGACTCCAGTGAATTCAAAAGCTATTAAAAACTTGTCCGATGTGCTGAGAGGGTAGAGATGGAGTTTTCTGATGATCACATTCATTTTGGAAACAAAGATAAAAGAGGTCTAGTTGGAAAGCAACGGGTAAGAATCAACCAAAGAAATCTGATGGTAAGAAAATCCAGTTTCCAGTTTGGGAAAAGTGGGGCAATAAGCACCCTGGGGAATGTCTTAGAAAAACTGGGAAGTGTTTTAAATGTGGTAAGTTTGGACATATGGCCCGAGATTTCCATAAAATTATCCAAAGACTAATCATGATAAGCAAACTGTAAAGTGTTTTAAATATGGTGAGATGGTTCATTATGCACACACCTTCCCAAAGAGAGATCTGAATGATGCAAAGAAGCCAGACTACAAGCAGAAAGGTGTAGTGAGATCCTTTGCGACTACATCAGCAGATGTCGGGTTATCCAATGAAGTTGTATCAGGTAATTCGTTTGTTCACTCATATTTTTCTAATGTTTTGTTTGATATGGGGTCTACACATTCCTTCATCTCTGAGAAATTTTCTGGTAATTTGGAATTATCATCCCAACAAATGAGACCTGAACTTGTTGTTAAAACACTTGGGGGAAATATTATAGCAAAGATGAATTATAAGAATCTTTTTATTATGGTCTGTGGAAAGACTTTACCTGAAAACCATGTTGTATTACCCTTAGTCGAGTTTGATGTTATTATGGGGATGGACTGGCTTTCTGATTATCACTCTAAGATTGACTATAGAGATAAAGAAGTTGTTTTCAGAAGGAGTTTTAGTTTTTATACAATAATGAACCCATAAAATTGATAACATATCAGGAAACTGAGAAATTATTGAAAGATGGAAATGAAAGTAATCTTGCTCATATTATTGAAAATAAGGGAACTATTCAAATTAATGATTTCCCAGTGGTAAATGAATAACTTGATGTTATTCCTGATGAGTTACCCGGTGTCATACCAGATCGAGAAGTTGAATTGACAATTGACTTAGTTCCTGATGCTAAGACAATTTCAAAACCTCCTTATAGTATGGATCCAATTGAACTTCTTGACTTGAAAAATCAGTTGTAGGATTTTCTTGAAAAAGGATTCATTCATCCTAGCACTTCACCTTGGGGAGCTCCTATTTTGTTTGTTAAAAAGAAAGATGGTTCCATGAGACTTTTCATTGATTATAGATATTTAAATAACATCACTATTAAAAAAAGTATCATTTTCCTCATATCGATGACTTGTCTAATCATCTCCAGGGAGCTCAATACTTTTCCAATATTGACTTGAAATCTGGATACAAACAGCTAAAGGTTAAGGGGGATGACATCTCAAAAATAGCCTTTTGTACTAGATATGGGCATTATGAACTTGTTGTTATGCTGTTTGGATTAACTAATGTACCTGCTATATTTATGAATCTTATGAATAAAGTATTTCATGAGTTCTTGGATAAGTTTTTGTTTGTATTTATTGATGAAATTCTGGTTTTTTTAAGAATAAAGAGGAGCATAAAAAACATATAAGGGTTGTTTTACCAACATTAAAAGAAAATAAACTGTATGGAAAATTCAGCAAGTGTGATTTTTGGTTGAAACAGATTTTGTTTCATGGGAACATTGTAAATAAGGATGGAATAACAGTTGATCCTACCAAAACCAAAGTAGTTGATGAATGGCTAAGACCCACAAATGTTATAGAGATTCGTAGTTTTCTGGGCTTAGCAAGTTATTACCGATGGTTTGTTAAAAACTTTGCATGGTTATCTATCCCGATGTCTGAGTTAACATAAAAAGGGGTTAAATTTGTTTGGACAGAGTAATGGGATGTTGGTTTTCAAGAACTGAAGAAGAGATTGGTGAATGCTCCAGTTTTGGACTTACCTTCCCGAATTGGTGAGTTTTTCATCTACAATGATGCTTCTTTGAAGGGACTTGGTTTAGTTTTGATATAGAATGATCAGGTAATTGCCTATGCTTTGAGGCAACATAAACCCCATGAGATAAATTATCCCACACATGATTTGGAATTGGCAGCTGTGGTTTTTCCTTTGAAAATTTGGAGGCATCATTTATACGGAACCAATGCCAAATATATACTGACCATAAAAGTCTAAAGTAAATATTCACTCAGAAGGAATTAAACATGAGGTAGAGAAGATAGCTAGAACTGATAAAGGATTATGATTTCATGATTAATTACCATCATGGAAAAGTAAACAAAGTAGAAGATTCCTTAACTCGGAAACATCATGCATCATTAACCTTGCTATGTTTGGAACACGATCCCTTGATTAATGATTTGATAAATTTTGGCTTATAAGTTGTTGGGGTAGGGAATACATTTGTTTTGTTTCAGGTTTCAGTGCAGTCTTCATTGTCAGACAGAATTAAGCGAGCACAGAAGGAAGACCATGAGCTACAAGAAAAGGTAGAATTGGTTAAAGTGGGTAAGTTTCCAAAATTTAACCTTTATAAAGATTGTGTTTTAATATTAGGTAAAAGGTTGTGTGTGCCTTTTGATTCCCTATTAAAGAAAGAATTATTTTGTGAAGCCCATAGTTCTCCATTTTCTATTCATCCTAGCAGTACTGAGATGTACAGAGACCATCTGGAGTATTATTGGTGGGATGAAATGAAAAGAGATATTGGTGATTTTACCATGAAATGTTTGACATGTCAGCAGGTTAAAGCAAAGTGGCAGTTACCGAAGGGGATGCTTCATCCTTTTCCAGTGCCATAGTGGAAATGGGAGAATGTATCCATGGACTTTGTGGTGGGACTGCCAAAGACTTCTCGAGGTAATAATGTGATTTGGGTTATTGTTGATCGTCTAACAAAGTCTGCACATTTTCTTTCTATTTGAGATACAAAGACTTTGGATCAGCTTTCTCGATTGTAACGTAAAGAGATTGTCAGGTTACATGGAGTTCCTCTTTACATTGTATCTTACCGAGATCCAAGGTTCACTTTTAAATTTTGGAAGGGACTTTAGAAGTCATTGGGCAGAGAATTAAATTTCAGTACAGCTTTTCATCATCAATCAGATGGGAAGTCAGAACGAACGATTCAGACTTTGGAGGATATGCTTTGAGCTTGTTCAATTGACTACTAAGGAAGTTGGGATCAACATCTTTCTTTAGTTGAGTTTTCTTATAATAACAGTTTTCATTCCAGTATTCAGATGACACCTTTTGAGGACTTGTATAGGAAGTAGTGTCAGACTCCAGCGTTTTGGGAGGAAGACAGTGAAAAAAAGTTGATGGTGCCAGAATTAGTTGAAGAAGTGGATGAGAAAGTGAGGATGATCTAGCAGCACATGAGGACAGCTCAGAGCAGGCAGAAAAGTTATACAGATAACAAAAGGAAAGGCTTCTCTTTCGAGGTAGGTGACCATGTTTTCCTTAAAATCTCTCCTTGGAAAAGTGTGATGCATTTTGGTAAGAGATGGAAGTTAAGTCCATGGTTCATCAGTCCTTTTGAAATCTTGGAGAAAATTGGAACAGTTGCATACCGAGTAGCTTTTTCTCCGAGTTTGTTTTAAGTACACAATGTTTTTCATGTTTCTATGTTGAGAAAGTATGTGCCAAATTCATCACATGTCTTGAGCCCAGAAGCAGTTCAGCTGGAAGAGAACCTTTCTTATGAAGAGAAACCAGTTCAGATTCTTGATCGAAGGGAACAGGTATTGTGGAATAAGGTAATCCACCAGGTAAATGTTATGTGGAGAAACCAAATGGTTGAAGAAGCAACATGGGAGTCTGAAAATTCTTTGAGGGAAAGGTACCCTCGCTTGTTTAATAAGTAAATAAAATTGTGAGGACACAATTTCCAGAAGCTTAGGATAATGTAACACCCCATGGTTTTCTAAAATTAAATTGAAATGCTTTATTTTTTTTAAGTTATATATTTAGAAGTATCCTTTAAACATAATTTTATTTCTTCTATGTTTTGAATTTGAAGATACTGTCATCTACAATTATGTTCAGTATGTTATTTAGAGTATGATGAAACCAACTTGTTTTTTGTGAATAGTAACATACCCTTATGAATAGTAATTTGAATAGTAATATGACCGTAATGAATAGTAAATTTTTTTATTATTTTATTTTCTTAAGGCTAGAAGATAATAACATCTTGGTTAATTTTTCATTGTGATAAAGAAGTTGTTCTAGAATTAGAACTGTTAATTTTTGAATTAAGTATGCTTTTATTTAAAAATTAAATTACTAATATTTATAAAATTATTTTTCTAAAATGTACTTCATTTTTGAATTACACACGTCGAAAAATGTTAAGGGTGAATTTTTGGGAATTTTCTAAAATTCAAGAATTTTCGATGAATAGTAAAATACGATAAAATGCGATAAATGATAAATACTTGATTTACTGCATCATAGGTGATGCAAGGATGATGTAAGCACACTTGGATCGAACTCACGTTCCATTATTACTTTTTAGGGTCACTTTCATTGAGATAATTAACAGTCTTGATAAAAATATTATTATAATGATTAAAATAATATAAAATACCTTCCCTCCTCCACTATAAATACCACCCTCACTCCCCTCTTCCTCCCACACCTCTCAAGCCTTGAGAATTCTCTAATTTCTGCCAAATTCCTTCCCCATTCTTCTTCCCCACATCCTAGAGCTTCTGGTCTCACCAAAAGACCAAAATCAAATCCCTTAAGAAGGATTTCGAGGAGAAGGGATCAAGAGGTAAACAACCTCTTTTATTTTCTTTCTTTTCGTTCATTTTATGTTATTCTCTTCAATTAACTTTGGATTGTGTTGGGATATTTCATTAAATATTTCCCCATAATTTCCATATTATGTATGAATGATGAGATATTCGATTCCTCTCATTAATCTCGTTTTTATGAAATTTTAAGAGACGTCGTTAGGCTACCGAATTTTTGTAAGAAATTTCTCATGTTTTTCTTTTATTTGATGATTCCTTTTTCTTCTTTCCTCACCCCCTATTATCCAAGAGGCATGAAATCTCCAAAATCATGTATATTCTGTATGTTCTAATGTTTTTGTAAAATTCATCATCATTATTCTTCTCATATCTCACTTATTTATGGAATAAAAACATTGTCTGTGATGTGTCGAATTACCGACATCGTGGATGATGTAATTTCAATTTCCATTAATTATTATAAGTCTGGTCATGAAACCATTTATATGGTTGAACTGTGTTATAATATATGTTTTATGACTCATCCATGGTTCTAGAATTCTTTTGTACTCATGGTTCTAATTTATAAGAGTAAATGAGGTTGTTATTATCAAAGAACCACTTAAATGATCTAAACGAACATCATTAATGTTTTAACTTATGAATCATACTCATATAAAGCATCAAAGTGATAAATGGTATAATTTATTGTACTGGAAATTTATAAATACTAATCCATTCCAATTCTGGAGTTTCACTTCCAATCTACAAGAACAACCATCATAAACCAATCATGGAAATCATGTGAAGAACTCACCCAAAAGTGGTGCAAGGAACCAAATAGTAACAATTAATGGGTGAAATGATGTAATGAAATGACCATATAATATGTTATAAACAAGAAAATGTTTATTTAAAATAATAATAACACTCTTTTAACCATTATACAGTAGGTTTAAACAATTATTAAATAAGACAATCCTAAGGTAAGGGAATTCTTAACCTGATTTCCATTCTTTGGGTAACATTCTACTTCATTATTTATGTGGTATTTAAATTGTTTGTGTGATGAATTATGATTATAATATGTTTAATAATGTTTATTTACATAGTATATACATATTCCATCCACTCTATTAAGTCTCACTTCAAGTATATGATGTTTATAAGGGACTTTTCTTCTCAAATCCTCTTTTAAAATTCTATTTTACAATATTCAAAAGAAATGTTGTTATGCTGTTATTTATGTCTTATTATTTTGTTTTGGTTATTGGTAATTGTTTATGATGAATGGTGGGACCTATATTTACCTCCAAATCATTGGTTATCTGTATGTTGGAGGTCGGTTTTATGGTCACTCCAAGTGTAACTGCGATGGTTACAAAAAATATAAGGTAGTCGTGAGGGTTACAAATTATAAGGTAGCTATGATGGTTACAAGATTATGTAAGTAATTACCCCAGACACCTTTATTGTTATAATTATGTTCTTATTTATTTGTGTAAATCTCAAGTTTCATATGTTAAGTATTTATATATATATATATATACAGGTGAAAAGTAAGTCTTTTGAAAATGATTTCGTACGTTACAAGTTTTCATGGACTAATGTGTTATTTCCTTCTTTTTCATACCTTACTGAGCTTTTGTTATCATCCCATGTTTTTTAATGATTTTCACATGTTAATGTATGATTATGAAAAAGAATTAATCAATGTTAAATGTTGAATAATTTTCAAGGAGTCTTGTTTAAGTTTTAATGTTTTATATTTTGTAAAAAATGGAAACTGTTTTTTTGGTATCCACTCTATTACAATGTGTAATGTTATGAATGTATTTTACTAATTATATAAAGTTCTAAACTTTAAAAGATCCTCAATGTAAAATTAAGTGTTTTCTTGACTAAATTCGAGATTATCTATGTAATAAGGTCGAGTCCTGATATCCATACCAAGGTAGGACTTCCCAATAAATCTCTCAAGGACATCTATCATCAATACTCATCCTTCCTCTAAAGAGTCTGAGAGAATAGGAAAAGGTTTTGAAGAACTAAACTATTTTTTTTGTGATTAATGGTGAATAACCCAAGTGGTATGGATCCTCCAAACAAGCACCATGAGTTCCAATAGTGAAATTTTGAGATTAGTGGAGTAAGTTTGAATACTAATAAATGGATTATATCCTTGGATACTTGATGGTAAACCAATAAAATATCAATTGATTTGAAAATGGAGAAATAATTCTTAGTGGATGTAATTCTTGTATATATAAATTAATTATATATTATATATGAAAAGATATTCAATTTTATTGTTCTAGGATTATTATCATCTTGTTTTCAGGATCTATCTGATGAAACTGATGAAATCCATTGTTGTGAAATGGCCATATATCTTCCGTTGCACTCCAAAACCTTCATTTATGCAATTTATCGATGTAAAAAATAGTTTTTTGGGGTAAAAAGTTATGTGAATATGGTTTTTGATTCTATTAACTTGAATTATAAATTCTTAAAGAATGATGTGATTAATAATTATAATGTAATTTTCCCCTAATTATGAAGTATCTCATTTATATAGTCATGATTATTTAATTACTAACTTTTAATTCATGAGAAGATATCGAAAATGATTATATGAACCTTATAAATTAATATAGTGTAATCCATTACAAAGTTGTTCATGTTATAGATTGGAATGAGCACATGATCCTCATCCTAGTTGGTGAGGACTCCTTAAGTGCATCCATGAGACCCAGTTTCGAAACTCGGTGGAGGCATAATTCTCGAGGGTACTGTAGTAGTTACTATAGCATGAATTGTTCGGTACTGTAATATCTGGAACTATTTACCTTGGGCCACCAGTTTGGGCATAGAGTCCTTAAGGCCTTAGAGCCCCCCAGGCCTTCGGGTCAGTAAGGCTTTTGGGCCCCCTTTAAAGACTTTGGTCCACCTCAAGGCCTTCTAGCCACATGATCAGTGGAGTTGCCCCATACATACTATACAAAAAAGTAGCATCCCTAGAGGAGGACTTAGAGCAAGTGCACTCACTAAAGCATAACCAAATGCAATTTGAAGAATGGGATGGTATGCCTACACCATTGGGACCAGCCTGTGCTTGCATGGGAAGCCTAGACATATGGCTTGCAAAGGTGGAGAGCTATCATCACGATGCAGATGCTGGGGAGGGGCAGTTCCTTATAGTTATAGTCTGGTTGAATTCCCTAAGACCTTCGGGTCATGTAATATCTTAAGCCTTTGGGCCATGTAATCTCTAAGCCTACGAGCCTTTTCAGGGTTCCCCCTCATCCCTTGAAAGGGGGTTATCAAAAATCAATTAAAATAAAGGCCTTCGATCCATTCGGACTGGCATGAGAATGATGATATTGGGTTGGTATATTGAAAATACTTATGATGAATAATTTTTTATTATATAAATAATCAAATCAACTGATATTTTATAGTTAATGAATTTCTATGAGCTAAGAATACGAATTTTCAAGGAGAATGATATGACGATATTATGTAATATAACAAGGGAGGAATTATTGGGATGATAGAGGAATTATTGTTCAATTGATGTGATTTATTTTTCAATCATCTACCATGAAGGTTATTATAGTCCAAGGGATATTATATACCAATGTTGATGATGAACTACAATGATTACTCTCTTCTATCCCACTATTATAGATAGAGTCTCATGATGACCTATACCTGCATCTAAACCTATTCACTAATAGTGATATGTTATGATTTATTGATGATATATGAGATTGTGATAGATGATGATTCCCTTGAGTGTCTATAATATTTCAATCCCACCATTCTAGGGACAAGTTGAAGTATGATTCATAATTATATATTCTTTTCATCCACTATGTTGGGTTGAGGTTCACTATATATTCAACTTTGGTTTCTCACCCACGGATCTGGATTGAGGTAGACTTGATATTATTTTATGGATATAGTATTTGATGGTTATAAAGGTACTCTTCCAGGATCTTATGATGGTTTATCTAAGGTGAATCATTAGGTATGAAAACTTATGAAGGGATGTGAGATGATATTATTTTCAAATATTTTATTTTTTTTCATGAATAATATCCTCCCATGGGGTGTATGATTTTCATCATCCATGTGTGGAGGTTTTATGATTATTTAGGTGGCTAGAGTGTTACTACTATTACTCCTATCTGGGTAAACCATTGGATGGATTGGAATATAATGGGGATTAAATATTGGGTATTATTAGGTTGAGGTGTTGATTACAAAATTGTTTGGTTGGGAGTCTAGGTATATAGTGAAATTTAAGAGGTGTAGTTCATGGGGTCCCTTTTTATTCTTATATCAAAAATCATGGTGGTATAGACACACATATATATGCAACTGTTGTTATTTGGTGGGTTTGAAAAAGGTGATGCATGGGTAGCTTGATAAGGATTGATCATGAATATTTTTATGATTCATGATTATTTTTTAATATGTTTATTTTTCAACACTTTTTTTATTGAAGATTCATGTGAATACTAGTTGTTCATTAGGTTAACTCGTTGATTGGGATGACCATACTAAGTATCATTGCTCATCCTCGTATATAGGCTTATGAATTGCTTGTTCACATGTCTCTAAATATCAGAATATGAATACAATGGATGATCTTGATGGTTGGATTATATTATGGATGTGGAAGGTGGCTTGGAGCCTTTATTGTGAGGATCACCTATGTGATATTTGTATTTAGGATTACATATGTTCGGGGTGTGTTACCTATAAATTGAATTTTTTTTGATTAAAATGAATTCTTCTTTAGATATGTTGATATATAGATCTTATATTTCGTGATTTTTAATTGAATTATGTTATAGTGGATAATGTTTCATAATATATGATGTCATGTTACTTTTTGAAGTAATGTCTCTCATTATTTGATTGGATACCTCTGCACTAGTCATTAGGCTATATTCCTCTTTATGTCTTCTTATATGGATACTTTTTCATAAATTTTATTGTAAAAAATTATATATACAATATATTATGTGATAATTTTACATCTAAATCTTATTTCTACCTAAATAATTTATATATAATTTTTCTTTAGACTATTTTATATACATATATGTACTATAATATTTTTTTATAACAGTGATGTGGAATTTTTTTTATAATGTTACATTGATTTTTTTATATAAAAATCATGTGTATATATGTGTGTGTGTGTGTTATGTGAACAATTAACATATAAAGTGTAAACCATACGTAAAATATCAATATATAAATCTATTGTGAAAAATCTATATGCACCTACACAATAATATATATATATATATATATATATAATTTTTTTTAAAAATAAAAAATCATATTTTATACACTATTACATAACACAATATAGATACACATATAATCACATGTACTTAAATTCAAAAACAATCCCTTAAACATATGTTTTTTTTGAAAAAAAATGTTTAAAAATTTTAACAAACATTATTTAAAACCTAAATCATATGTTTACAGAAAAAAAATTTATGTAAATATATATATATATATATATATATATATTGTGAGCTCTGTTGTGACAATTTTATCAACAAAAAATAATTCATAACTTGTAATAATTCACATTAAATAATAATATATGAAATTATAGGTGTATATTTTAGTAATAATTGATTTATTGATTGTTCTATGTAATAATGTTTTTAAAAAACATTATTTATAGTGGTAATACTCTATTTCTCTTTGGGATGAAAATATTCTGCTAGAAGAATACAAGTTTTAGGTTACAATGAAAACTAATATCCAATACCCATTTGGTTTTCTGTTTTCATTTTTATTACAAAATGTGATAATTATCTTTTTTCTCCAGTTGTAGTTAATAATTTTTCCAAACCATTCGGTTATTTTAATATTTATTATCATTTAACCCTTATATAAAAAAGGATCATCCTAACTAAATAAAATAAAAACCAAGGAACAAAATTCGATCCCTAAATTTTACATAACAATAAGTTAGTTTGAGAAAAACTTAATTTGTTTAACAAAAAAAATATTTTTAGGATGATTATAATCAGTCTCACATGTTATTCATGATATAAAAATAATTAAAACAAAAAAATTGTAAATTCAGTAATTCTTTCAGTTTTCCATTTTGAAAATTAATAACTAAATATAATAAATTTTTTAGTGTCAATCAAATAAATTTTTTACTAATTAAAAGTCATTTTAATATAATCATTCATTTATTTTTATTTGTTTTTGAGTTAACCATTCAGTTGACCACCCATTTGAACACCCCTAATATAAATTCTATTTATTTTGAGGTAAAAAAATTCACATGATATTTATCAATATTTATCAATCATCTAACCACTTTTATATTTAGATGCATTTCTCTGATTCTAATTCCACCACTCTAAACAAAGCATTAGTATTTTACTGTGGTGAAAAATGGATCATCCCTATTCCAAATTTACACTACATTGCATAATAATTATTCTCTTTTTTCAAGATTAATATTTTATTAATTAGGAAACAATTTCATGGACATGTTGGCATTTTTGTACTCTCACAATCAACCATTCTTGTTCTACTATTATTTTGGGATTGTGTAGAAAATTTGGCTTTTATATTGGGGTGTTTCCCAATATCTCAGGGGAAGAAATAGAAAAACTCTAGGAAATTCACTCAAAGGGATTTTTTAACCAGAAGAAATTTTTAATACACCCAAATTATTTTTAAAAACTCACACGAAGGAATTTTGTAGACTCACGTGTAATATTTTGACACATGAAAGATTTTTTATACTCACATGAACTCTCCATTTTTTATACTACTGATCTTCAGAACCAATAAATTCCACCAAATCTTTACAACAAAGAAAATTTTCAATACATGGAGTTGTCATCATCTCTTCACATTCAATCATCGAAAATTTTATTTTCTATCTCTAACATGTCATCATCGATATAATCATAATCTATGTTTCATTTCTATTCATTATCGCTTCACATGAGCTACCATAAACATTGTATCTACTTCCCAATTCCATCACTCAAAAACTAAATCTTTTCAACCCCGTCTCTTTATTTCCTTCTTTTATTCTTTTATCCCTTTTAAATGTAATTTTAAAGGATTTGTTCACTCTAAGGGAACAATATAAAGGGAGAAAATATCCCTCTATTTTTTTTCAAAAAATATCATTCCAATCTTTATTTTTAAAACTAATGTATATTTTTTAAAATTATACCCATTTTATTCTCACTAACTCTCATATTAAAATTTAAAAATAAAAAAATAAAAAAATTCCCACCTTAATTTAAAATTTTGATACTCTATAATCATCTTAACTATTATAATCATTTTTATCTTCAAATATACTATCATCAACTATGTTATAATCATATCAATCATCATCAACTCTACCTTTAATGGATCTCCATTTGCAAAACATATTCCATGTCAATACAGACGTGACTCATCACATAAATTAATAGTGTCATCTCTAAATATCTCTAATGAACACCTCAATGAGTCTCCATCGATACAAATAAAACTTCTCAAGTTATAACCATGACCTCTAATACCACTTTTGGGGTAAAACTAGGAATAAGAGTATAAGTATCTGAAAATCACTAGAAAAATCACCAGAGGTAATTTTTTCACATGAATGAATTTTTACAACACCCATAGGATTTTTCACAACCACCCCAAGTAAATTTTCAAGATCACTCGAAATATTTTACACCTAAAGTATTATTTTTACTCACGTGAACTCATTATTTTTTATACCACTAATCTTGGAAATCGATACACAACCCTTAATCTCTACAAGTCAGAAGACTTTCAATTTATAGAACTATAATAATCTATTCACATGAAATCATTTATGCATTAATTCACCATCATCAACAATCCATTATTGAAATAATCATCATCTTCACTTAATTCCTATTCATTAATGCTTCACACGTGTTACTGAAAATTTGGAATCTCCTTTTAGGTTTATCACTAGATGGCTGCATTTTCAGACCCCCTATATTTATTTTCTTATTATATTATATCATTTATATGGTATAAGATTTTATAATTTTTTCATGCCAAGGTTACAAGATAAGGAGGGAAAAAATTCATTTTTTTCAAAAATTATCACACCACTCTTTATTTTTAAAACTCTCGTATCTTTTTATAAAATTATCCCACATTTTGGTCTCACTCTATATCATATAAAAAAATTAAAATATAAATATCCCAATATTTAGTTGGGAGTGAGAGTGGGGGATTGGAATTCATGTCCAGCTGCAGTTCATGGGGTTCAATTATATATTTCATAAAATAATGTATTGTAAGGAACTATTATGGACAACTAAGTGTTTTTTTAAAAACCTAAAAATGAGACACTTCAAGTTGATCTTCTCTGTGTAGCTTCAGAAAGGTTAGTGATCATAAATAGGGCAATATCCTTGATGACCATTTTCTTCTTCAAGGAATGTTCCCTTAAACAATATTTTGATGTATTCGCACACACACATGTGTTTTCTTTGTGAACTTTATATATATGTTTTATACATACCTAAAACACAAACAAATATATATAAATTTTCTTTGGATATTACTGTATATATATACAAGTTATGATGATAAATTTTTTGATAATAGTTATGTTTAATTTTTTAAAAAATGTTATGTGAATATGAATTTGTGTAAAAAAATGTAAATGAATATTCTATGGAAAATTAATATAAAATATAAAATATAGGATAAAATTTTATATATAAATGATATATAAATAATTTATATATAAAATATGATGGTTCAAATATTTTAAGCCCACAAACTGGTGAGTTTTGTGTGCTGAAGGTGTCTCAATGAGTCTTGAGGAGGGATAGGAGAATTATGATATGGAATCTCATCTCAAATAGGATCTAATGGCATTGAGCTATAAGATTTGGTATGGTGTTGGACCTAGTATTGTAGCGGAGGTCTTTCACCATTCATGCTTCAGAGGATGGGTTTTATGGATTTATAAATTTTAGCATGGTAATGATGTGGATGTGAGTTATGGTGTGGATCCCTGGTAACATTGATTTTTATGTCCCTATCAATTTAGTGGTCGATGCAGCATGGTGAAATAGTTGGGTTGTATCCTTACCTAGGGTAAATAGAATCTAACTATTGAATGCACTGTGCATTCAAAAGAAGGTTGGATTGAGGGTGATTGTGGTTTCACTTATGGTGTTGTGATATTGTTTTGGGTGAAAACCTATTCACTATAGCATGGCCAATGGTTTGAAATCATGGTCCTTTAAAAATATCTTGAAAATAAATTGTAAAACACTTTGAATATAATCATTCTTATAAATTTTCTATGGACTTTTAGTCAACCTAGTTGTTTCCTTAAGAGGACTTTCACCCCATTTTCATTATATTAGGCCCTTGATCACAAGGTATTGGTTATTAGTAATAAAAGATAAGTTCATATTAATTCCCCTATTTGTGTCCTCTTCTTTCCTTACTTGAATATGGATTTGGTTGTGAGGATAGCTAGTTTGGGTGATAGTACTACTGGAGGTCAATGGGGAACATTATGTTCTAGTTTTTTAGTAAGTTCTTGGTATGATATCGGTATTTCAAACATATATTTTTATCTTGGATCTTTAATATCAATTTGAAGATCCCTTAATGAGGAAACAGGTCCTTGTTCTCTCCTTAATTATGTAATTTATGATATTAACCTGATTTTGTTTTTATTTTGGTCGATTTCAAGGACTAAATGAAAAATATAATCAACCAAAACTAATGAAATTAAAGGGGAAAGGTGTGTTTTTATTTGTTTATCAGTTTTATGCTATTATAGTTTATATTACTTATCCTGAACTAAAATTCAAATATGATAAGAATGACTTCCCTTATTGAGAACTATAAACCCTTTATATTATTGAAAATTTCAAATCACCTTTCATAAAAGTTTAATATCTTATATAAGGGTAAAAATTGTTATCTATGAATATGAAAATTGTGTGAAGATACGCATGCAAGAGATGATGAATTTTTATGAAATACCTCTTCAAATATAAATAATGAAAACTATTGGAGTTGGATTTTATCCTATGAATGTTGGTGAACGTAATGTGTTTTTCCCTTGTAGGTTTTTGGATCATTTAGGGTTTTTTGGTGATGGTGGTGACCATCATGAAGTTGAAATATTGTAAGAAGGTGAGGCTCTAGTTTTTCTGTTAAGGTATATGTTGAGGGATTATTTGTTTTTGCTGGTTGATGTCCATTCATATGTGATAGTTGAGTTTTTGTGATCAAATTAGGGTGAGTTGTGTCATTTTTCTTATTCTAAGTTTGAGATTTATTGGCGTGCAATCTTTTTTATTTTCCTCGTATCTATGATATGAGGTTTCTAATGATGAAATAGGGATAGAATTGTCAATAATTAAATAGTTTTTGGATATAATTCAATTTTTGGTAATTGTTTAATAAATTAAATACTAATAATTTGTTTCAATCATTTGGTTATTGACTGAAATTAATTTCATGGTGTTCTTGATAATGGTCTATCATTAAATATGGGATCAGGTTGTTGAATAAAATAAACTTGTCTATTTACTAATGAATCAAGGAGTTATTGCATTTTTGTGTAAATAAGAAAATTTTTGTATGTTCATTGTTGTTTTATTTTGTGAGTTTCATTTAGTGGAAACAACAGTTGGATGAAGATATAATGGGGTTGAGGTAGTATTTTAGGTTGTACTAGTGTTTCTCATGTGGATCCTTAGACTGGGAATTGTGTGAGACTATCTATTCTTGTATTATTAATTTTATTTCTAAATTATTATCACCTGAGTTCAGAATTTAATCTCAATTCCCAACAAGCGTTTTGGGTTCCATGTGTTTTCACTTCCCTCCTGCCGATGGTATTTGTGATATCTTAGTTGGTGGGGATGCCTGATGGTGAAGGATTTGTTGGTGGTGATTCCTAGAGATGATGGATCAGTCACTGGAGATTCCTAGTGATGATGATTAGTATGCAATGATTCAAAATGATTATATATTTTTTGGTTAGAAAGACTAGTGAAGATGGATTATGGGTTGGTGGAATTACGTGATGCGATTTGTGGTGGGGTCATCTATGGTAAGATGAGGGAATGAGGTTAATGCTCTTAATGTTCATTATTCTCTACGGCCTTGGTTATGAGATACATGTATGATGATGAGGTTTGGATCTATATGATTACTGGGGAAGTGTTTTTAGGGAATCTTGAATTATTTTTCATTTTAAATTTTCTTATAACATTGATGTGTCAGTTGATGAGTGACCCTTGGTTATGATGGGTTGGGTGGTCAAACTATCTAGACGCCTATTTTTCATGTTGTTTATTTCCTAGAGATTTGGTATGATTTTACCACATATACATGAGATATTTTTTCTATTATTCTTCTTATTATACATTATATTCTCACACTACATATACATAAACTATTTTTCTGGTTAAGAGGAGGGGTTCAGAGACCGAGATGGACACTACAAGCTTATAAGTTGGAATAGTTGTGGAGTTACCACATTAAGATTTCCATTGGGGAAATTTTATTCTAATTATTTATATTTTTATTTATTAACATGAAATGTGGGATTTTAAATATTTTTTAGTTCATTACATGGTGTTTATTAGTGTTTTTCCTCTTATATATTATTCATAACCTACATTATAAGGGCAATGCCTTCCCTTGTATGATTTTTTCCCTTGGGGCGAGTCACCAACCCAGGGCCTTTTTTAGGTAGGAATTGGGATTCACTCATTCAATTCATTTTTTATCCCAAGATGGTGGGTGTCATGAAAAAGTGGTTTTAGGGATAGGTTGGTTGATATAGAGGATGAAGGTTGGGGTTAAGAACTTGTGAGTCTTCTCTGGGTTGGTAGGTAAATCATTTCAGTTGAACTTAGCTCTTGAAAAAAGAAAGGGGGATTGAAAATGACATAATATTTTAGGGTCCCATTTGATGTAATGTAAGGACTTTAAAATTTTAAAACATTATAATAAAGGTGATTTTTCTTATGGAGCATAGAATTAGGAGATGTAAATGCACCATGCTTGTTTGCGCTAGTGATTGGATGAGGTAATGTCCAAATAAGATGAATTCAAGAAAATTAATCTGAATAAATTAAATGATACTCATATAAGGTTTTATTTTGGGTTTTCTTTTCAGAAATGGTTCTTGGTCATCATGTTCATGTATTTTAAGGATGTGTGGTTTGAAAAGAAGATCCAAATGATTATTGGAGGATCAATTTAACTGATGAGTATAGGATGTAAAATAATTCATTATTTTATTTCTATAATCAGAGTACATAAAAGTATAATGATAGAATATCTAATTTAGAGTTAGAGCACTAATTAGTGGATCTTGATATCACATTTATTTTTATTCGGGCCCGAGGTGAGTATTGTGTTCTATTAGTGACCCGTCATATGTGAGTGGTGATGTTTCAGTGATTGAAAATTTATCTTGGAGATAAGATATAGGAGGATATTTCTTATTCTATTTATAGATGGAGTTTTTTTAGAGTACTTATAATTGATGATAAAGGTTGATAAGAGGAAGGAGTTAATTTCCCATCAACCTAAAAGATTGAGTATGCTAGAGCTCAGGGTTTTGTTCTAGGAACTTATCCTCTTCACTCCCAAACTATTTCTAAATGAGTATACTCAATATTAGAATCTTGGGGAGGTATTTCAATCTAATATTTGATATAAGGTCACCCAATTTCTACTTACTACATACTAGGAGTTTTAGAAGAATTCATAAGTGAGAAATCATATTCATTTGTAGGGAGGGGTTCCAATAGAGGGAGGTCAGGAAGTTTCCTTAAGGATTAAATATTCAGGAAAGTGATCATGGACATCCAAGAAGGCAATTTTCTGAACCATATGTATCCAAACATTCCAATTTTTTTCACACTAGTATGGGGTTAGTAGTTACTAAAGATCTATTAGGTGCTACGATTTTTCATTTTATTATTTATGGGGGTTGTGGTCATAATCATTCTCAATAACAAACATCTCATGGAGGTCATTATAGTATGAATACTCAAGGACCATTTTTACATATTGGTAGCTATAATAGATTCCCCTGAGGTAGTTTCAGAATTAGGGACCACCCATATGGTTCGATAGGTACTTCATCAGGTTATACTTAGTCAATAGAATATAGATATTGAAGATGTTAGTCCCATAATATTTTTCTTCTTTGGGGATATATATTGGAGTATTTTTGTGGATATACTTATAGTTCCAGTGGTATTGTTTATGCTACTTCGAGGTTAGGTTATTCTATTTGGTGTGTAATGGGGGTTTAGTATAATGGTGGTATAACATCAATAAATGAGGAATATCTTCTTATTTATAATAAATCATTAAAATTTCATCCATGTCATGTATTTTATAAAATCAATGTGTGTAGTTGTTGATTTCTTCCATTGGGGATTACCATTGTTTTGATATGAAGGGACATCGAGTGGTTTTTAAATGCCAGAAGAATTATTGGTTGGGTTAAAGGTGTGTGGAGAATTTTATATCTCATTTAGTTGAGTTTTCAGTGGAAATACATGTGGTGAAGGCCCTATAGTTGTTTTAAAGTATCTATATTTATTCTTATATGTGGTTGTGACACTACACACTCAACATGAAGTCTTGTTTTGGATAAAGTTACAACCTATAGAATCTCTTATTTTGATGTATAATTACCATATATCACCCATGGAGCTATGGTAGTTGAGGATATATATCAATTATATGTTATACAAGGGATTAAACTAGCCTAGTGTTTCACCTTGGGTTTTCTAGTGTTATTCGCTAAAAATGAAAATGGTTGTTTGAGGCTGTCTATAGACTATCGAAGTTTGAATTGGTGATGGTCCAGAACCATAACCCTCTTCCAAGGATAGTTAATTTTTTAACCAACTAATTAGATACAATTATTTTTTTTAAATCCATCTACATTTGGGATATTATCAGATGAGGGTAAAGGTGGAGGATATCTTGGAGACAATCTTCTAGTACAAGAGTGGTCAATTCGAGTTGTAGTAATTCCATTCAAAGTCAGAGACATGCTATATATATTCATGGGGATCTAGAGTTATATGTTTCCTTAGTTCCTAGAATAATTCATAGTCATTTTCATTGATGAATTCATCATATAATTTTAGTCATAAAAAGAACATGTAGAGACTCTTAGATTCACTCTATAGGTTCTTTTACACCAAAATCTCTCTGGGAATCTATCCAAGTGAAAATTTAGGATGTTGGAGGTGCACTTAATTGATATATAGTGTCTTAGAAGTGTATATTTATATACTCATTGATAATTGAGGAAGTTCTTTCATGGGAAACATAGAATAATGTGTTAAAAGTTCTCAGATTCCTTAGTCTTGTGGGAGATAATTAGACTTTTTTTATGAATTATCTTAGATTATACGACCCCAAATGAATCTAAAAAAAGAAATAATAATACTTCAACTGGATTGATTGGTGTTAGGTGATGCTCGAATACCTGAAGGAGAGGCTGATTCATTCCCTTGTGATTCAGTTTCCTGAGGAGGGAGTGGTGTTTAATGAATTTTGTGATGCTTCTCGTCTAGGTTTTGGGTGTGTTAAGATGAAACTAAGGGAAGTTATATCTTATGGGTCAAGTAATTTTCATCCCTATAAATATAAATATCATGACCCCCATCATTACCCCTCATGGTCTGATAGTGAAGAGGATAAGTGGCCACCGAGTGTCACCCCCAGTATGCCCTTGGTCAATGACTTACATATAGGCTATAAAAAACTCAAATTAGATACATTACCCTTAATATATAGAAATGATTGAGTGATATGATAAAAACCCACCAAAAACAACATATTATTACCTAAAATAAATCAATAATTCATAATTCATGTTAGGAAGTACAAATTAAATTATCCAAAATTAAAAAAAGTACCATGGGAAGTTCTAAAGTAGTAACTTCATAGGGACCCAAACCTCCAAGATATTATTGTCTAGAAAAGTCTCTAAAACCCTCCTGGAATCTATAAAAATAGTTTATATATATGTAGTCCGACCATAACATGTATACTTAGTTGTATCATACCCAAGGTCTCTCATAAAAATTTGAAAATAACACACTAATGCACTGGTAAAAAAAGAAATTCAAATAAGAAACTAACTAGGCTAACTAGCTATCCCATCCTAACCAGGAATCATATACCAAATAACGTATATAATTTATTAAAAGTTTATAAAAGATCATAGATATAAGTGAACTATATATATCTCAATATTCCACTATTTAATTTCTTATCTATTTCATTTCAATTTCATAATCAACAACCTCATTCCACACTATCCAGCTTCTGTACCAATGAAACCACAAAACAAAAATGACTACATAACAAAAAACACACACTAAATCCCATGTTAAACCACCATTATATACCTATAAAAGTATCATAATGAGTACTAACCAACCACCACAACCAGACCTCATGTCATCCTAATACAACCAACCATAACCCCTCCTTCTATTAGATTCCTCAATCAAATCAGTCACCACCCTTACCATACAAACCCCAAAAGATCAACACAAGGTCAAAGATCATATAAAACAGATTTCTATGGAATAATAACATATTTATATATCACAAAAAAACATATGGATTCATTTAATCTCGAAATATGTCTTACAGAATATTATATAAAGTTAAACATGGCGATTTTCACATATTTTTTATATTTACACAGAACCATATTTTAGCCACATATAAGTGTTTAAATGTTTTTGATAGGTGAGTTCAA
Organism: Viscum album; assembly: GCA_963277665.1. NCBI lineage: Eukaryota > Viridiplantae > Streptophyta > Magnoliopsida > Santalales > Viscaceae > Viscum > Viscum album. The sequence goes on from OY728138.1 coordinate 2,005,442,173, forward strand.
AAAATGAATTTTTAGTTAGGGAAATAATTATCATACTATAAATAGATTTCACAACAATCAATAACCTGAAAATTTGATTATAGAATGGAAAAAAATAAAATAGATAAAGAAAATGTGATAAATATCTTCCCCCTTCAGTTTCAATTTATGTATGGTTTATTATATTGTCAAATAAATATGTAATATCTACCTAAAGGAAAACCAAAGCATGTTAGACCAATGGATTCACAAAGTAAATAGAGAAAAAGGATCCTATAATTTGATTATAATTTCAATGTTCTTTGAGTAAGAATGGAAAATTGAAGTTCAAATACTATTAATGGAAACACCATGAAAACTGAATGAAGTCTCACTAGAACCTATCTAAAAACCACAACTTAGATTTTGTTGAATATCCTCAAAAAAAATTGATCATTGATAAAATTATTTCTAAAAATAATAATGATAATGAGATCAAAAAGAATAATGAAAATGAGATTGTAACTTGATCCAATAATTTTATCTGAAAGAAACATAGGGTTAAACTCTCAAAAGATATGTCTGGAAATATTCAATAGGTGTAAAGGTCATCTTGGGTTTATAACAAGAGGAGAAAATATAAATTAGGGGAGTTTGAGCCTTTTTTTATAGAGTATGTTTTGAAAGCCCCTACTATAGCATAGTGAATCATATTACACCCATTGTGTGAGAAGTCAGAGGTGATATATGAAATTTAAGCATTTGACCCCCCCCCCTAATTCTCAGAAATATTAATACTAGTGTCAAACCATTTTTACCACTACCAAGTAATTAACTATGGTATGAGGATTTCATTAGTCATTTTAACCCACCACTCTAAATAAAATATTATAGGGACTCCCTATACACACTATTTTCCTAATATCCTAACTCTTCTCAACTTTTCTTTGATGCATGCCACACCTAGCCTCATGTGGTGTAGGGAGAAATCCTTTTAATTTTTGACCCACCGCACCAAGAATTATGGTTTGGCGGTCTCCACACTACCTATTCTTCACTATGCAGCTCACTGAGTACTATTCTTATCTAGTCTCCTCATAATGTTATTCTTAGGTCATTTTTTATTGGCCGTTAAAAATTGGTGAACACCCCATGTGAAATGCCCTCTCAAAAATCTAGTAAGGCTATTTTATCTTCATGGTGCACCCTATTACCAAATGAGCTGCATTGTGTGAGGTAAAGTCTCTTGTAAAAAAAATTTGAATAAAGGAAAAAGGGATTCAAACAACCACCCTACAAGATACCTATGAGGGATATATCTAGAATAGAACTCATCCAACACATAACATGGTAGAGTGAAAACATAAAATGTCAAATAAACATCTTATAAATAATAAAGGGTCTCAAAAATCATAAAAAATATCCAAAAAATAATTAAAACAACTCATGGTATTGAGCTCTCATTTAAAACACCTCCTCCCAAGTACTCTCATCCAGACAACCATTTTTTCACAATACATGGACCTAGATAATTACTCCCCCATGAAACAACTTCTCCTAAAGTTCATGAATATTTATTTACTACTCCATGAATATCATATCATCCCAAATATCTAACACTCACTAATGAATGAAATCAATGTAAATATTAAGATATATTCAAAGATGGGTTTTATGGATGGCATTGTAGATTCTTTCTAGCCATTTTGGTAGTTACAGATGATATTACAACTCAACAACCTATGCTAAAATGCTAAATTAAATATAAAACCATGGTGAAATAATACTCCCTTAGGAAAACATTTTCTTCCCAATGTGAGGAGAAATCCACAAGAAAACATGGTATCCATCCACAAACTCTAGGGGTCTTTACCTATGATAAAAATAAGCCATATAGTTTTATTTCATAACCTCCATTCACTCCAAATTCATTTTTATCTTCTCCATTGTAATCTACCCCACACCCAAACTAGGGACTGATAAATCCTTGGCCTCATTACAAGAAAATGAATAATGACATGAAATGACATATAATTACTTAAATGGATTCTTTCTGATGGATATGGGATATATATTATTATAGGAGAAATAAATCAAGGTTAGGTGCATCACTCATGATCAACCAAAATATAAGGTATAGTTTTTTTTCATAACCTTTACCATCAGGATTGATTTCTTCTTATTCCTGTCGGTCTAGGAATGAAAAGTAGTTATAAGGTGTATTTGGAAGCCAAAATAATGTTGCAACCATATACAAACTTCTGAGGTCAACTAAGGACCATAATTAGATATTATTATCCTCAGTAACCCCTTGGGACTCGACAATTTATCCATGTACAATGTTTCCCAATTATTCATGGTACTCAATTCTCGAATCACTAGAGTATGAGCCAAATTCTTCAGTGGATCCTCAATTGCCTATATAAAATCACTTATACCGTGGGCCAGGGGTAACCCAATGATGAAATCCATATATTGTTTCTCCCAATTTCACTCCAGTACATTGAAAAGATTCAAAAACCCTCCAATTACCCTGTTCTAATCTTTCTTATGTCCATATTCTAAACACCACATCATAAACTATGTTATTAAGCACTTTATTCCCCACCAAAAAAGTGAAATTCTTATAATACAATACATATAAAATACACTTGGATGCACTTATAAGTGTGCAATATGAAGCTCATATAGAACACCATCATGCATGGCCAACAGAACAAACATCCTCTCTTGTAATAGAATCTGATTATCATCTTCCTCTGACCATCCTTCTAGAGTATCACTATAGACACACAATCTTGCATCACCTCCACCTATGAGTCTCCTTAATGAGACTTCTCTAACTACCAAAATAAAAAATAGTACACTTAAATTTGGCATAAGAACCCTATTCGAACGATCTAGTCCACTACAAGATGAAAAGCGTCTCATTCCATTATTCCCCTCCAAAAATATTCAGAATCTTAAATGGAATATCTTGGTGATTGTATGCTCAGTGTGCGAACTACATAATTTCTATTTATCTGTGTGTAAAAGATATAAAAATAATATTCTTGAAGAAAATTTATCAAACTCCCTAGATGTAGATTTAGATATCTCTCAGGGAAAACATACCCAAGACTCTTGTGGTTTGTGAAGACTATAAATCGCTCGCTGATCAGGTAATACTGTCAAAAATTAGGTAAAACCCCACTAGTGTCAACTTAAGATCATGGGTGGTACAGTAAAACTCTTAAGGATATAAATTCTTGGAATCATATGATAATAATTCCCTCTAATTCATCAGGATACATCCTAAACCTAGAAGAAAATAATCATGAAATTCCTTAAACATTACCCTTATTACAGAAACTAAAGAACTAGGGAACCAACCGGGCTCTCCTTTTTGTAGTCAACTGATTCCTGAAACTAATCAATGTCTTTCCTAGATAAATCCATTAATAAGGCTACATTTTTTGATAATTTGGACTAAAGCATCCAATAATATCTTGAAAGACCAAGGAAACAACAAACCTCTAAAGTATTCTTCAGTGATTCACAAGAAAAATTTGAATCAATATTCAATGGGTCCATGGTCATGCCCTAATGAGATAATAAAATCCCATATAAGTGAACCTCTACCATCCAAAACGTGTACTTGGATAGCTTCCCATAGAGCTAATTTTGTTGAGGAATCTATAGGATAACTCTAAGATCCTCTTATACATGCTCCTCCTCTGGATTCAAGTATTTGAGGATGTTTTCAATGATTATGCATATACAATGGTCCAAGAACTCATGGAATACGAAGTTCATAATCCCCATGAACACAACCAATGCATTTGTGACACTAAATGATAGGATTTTGTGCTTGAAGTTTCCAAACCAATATTAAAAGGATATATTATGGATATCCTCCTAATTTTCCCACATTTAGTTATACTGAACCAAATATCTACATTCAAGAAAAAACTAGATCATTTTAACTTGTCAAATAGATCATCTATCCTTGAAAGATCGTAATGATTCATGATTTTCACCCTGTTCAACATTGGGTATCCCACATGAAACATCATGATATTATCCACCTTTTTATAGAATATCATTGGGGTACCCCAAGGAGATATACTGGGTCAAATGATACCCTACTACTATACTTCATTGGTCTAAATTATTATTTCATGCAACTCATTATGTTCTATATGATAAAGGGGTATTGAAATCCAAGATGTTCTCTATTTTAAATCTATCCCAAAACTGATGTGATGATGAAGGTGTTATGTCAAAACCTCATCTAAGAATATATTTTGGAACACCTCAAGGACTATGGGAGCATTCACTACATGATCTTACATTGCTAACTCCACTGACTGAGACAAGAGCGGATTCACACACTTTCCTCCCATATAGTAAACCCACTCTCTAATGAACACCACTTTTTGACCATCCACATTAGAAAATGTGACGTTTCTATAGAATTACTCAGAAAATACACTTATAGAAAAAAACCAATCCATGATAGGGATTAAATTGAATTGTTATATCTAGAATATGAATAAATAACCCATCAACTAATGCTACCCCATTATCAGTATAAACCCTTGATGCACATAAAATAAAATAGCCTAAACTCCAACTAGAAAGGATAACACTAGGAGTAGGAGAATTATCTCCAACTATAGTCAAAGTGCATGGAACAAAGTGGGTGAAATAGAGGAGTGTAAATCTCAATGATAAAATGAGGCATAAACTAAGGTAGACGGTAAATTGTTCATACCTCAATTAACCTTTAGATCCTCTGACGATGGTAGCCATAACATGCATCCATCCACACCCATCTCTTCTACCACAATACTAAAGATCTTTAATAATATTCTCTGGTTGTTGTCACTAAGGAAGAGAACCATAATGTGTTTTCCTCAACCAACTGCATCACCTCTTAGATCAGAATAAAAATTTTGACTCACTTGCAAAAAAAATTCCAGAATCCTCTACTGGTGATACTATATTAGGGGAATTTTTTTCCTCTTAGAAATGGTTCTGATTTACAATTCTAAACTGACCTCCATAAGTGGTTAGGCATTGAAATATATGATAAATAAGTCCCCTTTAGGAAAATACACACCATCAAATAGCTCCCAGTAGATTCTTGGGAATTGTTATCCCTAGAAAAACATGAATCAAAATGAAGTAATCTAATCCTTATTGATAATAACACTAACCTTCCTAAAATTCATGATCGCCTATCTGAGTCTCTTCCAATTTAGTATCTTTATTGGACTCCTTTTTTGGAAATTCATCCTTACAAATGTATGCACTTGATATCCTCCACGTTCTTCTACATGTACAAGTACACAAAATGTGGAAATAGAGTGACCATGTATCTAGGATTTTGATAAAACACCTCCTCAAGACATTTTGATCTAGAATCCCCATCTAAAAGTAGATCAAGGATGAATCATTAGAGGTCCTTGAACCTAACCTCACAATCCTTCATGATCGAGCTCCCTTTTGTAGGGATTGTAGAACATATCCCTTCACTACCTTCATCTACAATGATATAAACTTTGAACAAAACTCACTATAGAAGTCAAAATAAGAAATAGCTTTCTCCTCCATCTCTCAGAGATACAATTACAATGACCAAATATTTTCATACATGGATATTAAATCTTATTAAGTAAATATTAAATATAAATTACAAATAAATGGTCGAGGATTAAAAAGGATTAACTTATTTTGGAGAATATATTTATAAACAATTAGTTCATAAAATATCTACATCATATCCTGCTTATTTATTCATAACTAGTCCCCTTATTAGAAACATCATACTTAAAAAAAATTCATCATATCCTAGGGAAAGGAAACATAAGAAATGGTGATCTTAGATGCATAGTAAGGGTAAAAAACGGAGATATCAATGATCACTTAAACATAAAATGGGTATAAGGGTATGAGAACATGATATTAACATTTTAAAATGCATACCCTTTATATCATAGATTATAATCTCAAATAATGACATAAATATGGGTATTTTTTAAGAAATGAATCATGAAGGAATCAATGAACTTAAGTGTAAGATCCCGTCCTTTTTGGAGATGTCTCATGCTGGTTCTAGGTACCCTTTTACCATTTTTGAGTTTATTTTGGTGAGTAATTTATTCAGTGTGTTCAGGAGAATTTTGGATTTTTTTGAGCGGTGTTTTGCAGTGCACAATAGGTTCAGGGTTTTCCCAAACCATGCACCCTACCCCAGTAAACAATGCATTCCAAGACAGAGGGGTAATGTATGGTTGGCACATAATTTTTCAAACTATGTTTCTTCTTAATAGTAATTATGTTACCCCTTGGAGAGGTGCATGGTTAGGGAATATGTTTTTGAAAATGATGAACCCAATCCAAGGAAACAGTGTGTGTAGGATTATTATCTCTAAAAACTTATTTTAAAATTCCAGAACCCCTGGTATTTACACTGATATGCCCCGGCTCGACCATAACATTTTTCCTTTGTTTTCAGAGATCTCAAACGGATTCCAAGGCACAAAAAACAATGTTCTGGAAAAATAGATTATCTAATTGAAAGATTCATACCTCTTCCATTATCACTACTAAAAAATATGCCTTTAATTGTGCTAGAATTGGCCTTCATTGGTGCTAAAAAAGCATTTACTATTGGAGCGTGATTAAAATCCCAAGGATTTATCAATGCTACTTAAAACGATGATAAATGAAAGATTTATTAGTGCTTCTAAAACCACTAACAAATGGGTTCTTTTTTATTGCTTCTAAATGTGATGACAAAGGAATCCTTTATCATTACTTTTATAAAGGATGATAAAGGGATCATTTTTCAACGCTTACAGAAGCACTGATAAATGATGCCTTTATTAGCGCATTTAGAAGTTAGGATAAATGAGCATAATATGGCATGATTTAAAAGAACACTAAAACACTATAAATAGTATCATAAATCAAAAACAAAATAGTTAGAAATAAAAAATTCAAATAAAATAAAATTTTAAACACAAATACACGAAAAAACACTCTATAATATAGAAAAAGAACACACCTGTATAAAAGGAAAACCACCCATACTCAAGAAAAAGAACACACCTATATAAGAAAACAAAATTATGTTAATAATATTATTAATAAATAAATTAAATAAAAAGAGTTAATTTTAAACTAAACATAGAGTCATACTAGGAAAACCTTGTATCTGATTGAGTTTCGATTGATTCTTTCACATAACACCATTTCTTGTTCATCTTCACGCATTATCTATATGAAAATTAACTAAATTATTATAAGATATGAATAATAATGAAATTAATTAAGTAATATCAGATATAATTGTAAGAAAACAATCTAGGAACATTATCTAAGTTTTGGTGATGTGATGCACATATTATACTAAAATAACACATATATATTAAAAAGACACACTTGGAGTCATAGCGGTCAAACCATGCATTGAATTGAGGTGTGGATGATTCCTACATGTCACACATGACTTATGGACCATTTTCCTGAATTATCAAAATGATATGAATGTGTTTACTATGTTTTGAGTATGTCAATTGTGTTTTTACTAAAACTTCATTTCAAACTAAAAAAGACACTTTGAGTCAAACCAGCCACATTATTATTTTTTATGTGAGACTAATTTCTACACATCAAAAATGAATTAAAAATCATTATCCTAAATTACTAAGACAATCTGAAAAAAATTTCTTTGTTTTTAGTGAGTGACACTTTTTTAACTAAATGTCTATTTTAAACTGATAATAGAAAAATTGAGTCATATCGGGCACATACAGTATTGGATTGAGGTGTGGCTAATTCCTAAACAATGAGAATGACTTATATATCATTTTACTTAAGTATAAAAACAATATGAATAAGTTTTCTTAGTTTTTAGTATGATGGTTGTCTTTTTTACAAAAATTAATGTCAATTTTAAATAAAAAGATGAACTTGAGTCATACTGGCCACACTATGCATCAAATTGAGGTTCATGTGATTTCTATATGTCCAAAATTACTTATGGATCATTTTAGTAAAGTATCAAAATAATTCAATGGTTTTTTTTATATTTTTAGTATGCCACTTGTATTTTTTTCTAAAATGTCATTTTAAATTGGAAACATGCACTTTGAGTCATACCAATCACATCATTGGTCAGTTTTATATAATAACAATTCCTATATATCAAAATTACTTATTAGTAGTTATCTAAAATTATCAAAACAATCTGAGCATGTTTTCTAAGTTTTCAGTGAGTGGCACTTTTTGAACAAAAATGTCAATTTTAAACTGATAACGGACACCTTGAGTCATACTAGGTATGTCATGTATCATGTTGAGGTGTGGATAATTCTAAAATTTTAAAACTTAATTATGGATATTTTTTCTAAAGTATCAAAATAATTCAAGTGTGTTTTATTAGTTTTGAGTATGTCAGGTGTATTTTTTACTAAAATAAATGCCAATTTTAAATAAAAAGACCCACTTGGAGACATACCGGTCACATCGTGCGTCATATTATGGTGAGGATGATTCCTACATGTCCTAAATTACTTATTTATAGTCTTACCAAATTATCAAAATAATATGAATGTTTTTTCTTGTTTTTGAGTATGTCACTTTTGTTTTTTACAAAAATGTCATTTTAAACTGGAAACAGACACTTAGATTTGTAAGGGTCACACGTGTGATTATGTGATGTGAGACTAATTTCTACATGACAAAAATGACTTTTGATTCATTTTATTATATTCTCTAAAACATTTTGAGCATGTTTTCTCAATTTTCAATCAGTGACACTTTTTAAACTAAAAATTCAATTTTAAACTAATAACAGAACAAAGTCATATGAAGCACATCATGCATCAGATTTAGGTGTGGATGATTCTTATAAGTCACAAATGAAATATAGATAATTCTAATAATGTTTAAAATAATCTGAATTAGTTTTCTCAGTTTTGAGTATGTAAGTTGTCTTTTAACTAAAATTAATGTCAATTTTAAATAAAAAGATGCACTTAGTGTCATAATGGTCACACCATGCATCATATTGAGGTAAGTCTAATTCTTGCATGTCTCAAATGAAGTATGGATCATTTTCCCAAACTATAAAAATAATCTAATGTGTTTTCTCAATTTTGAGTACTTAACTTGTGTTTTTTTAACTAAAATGCCATTTTAAGCTGGAAACTAGAACTTTGAGTCAAATCGGTAACATCGTGTGCCTTTTGACATGATACTGATTACTACACATTAAAAATATCTTATAAATCACTATACTAACTTATCCAGACAACCTGATTGTGTTTTCTTGTTTTTTAGTAAGTGACACATTTTGAACTAAAAAATCAATTTTAAACTGATAAAAAACACTTTGAGTCATTCTAGAAATATCGTGTATTAGATTGAGGATTTTATAATTCTTTAATGTCACAAATTACTTATAGATCATTTTATGAAAGTATAAAAAAAATATAAATTCATTTGATTGATTTTCAGTATGTCAGTTTTCGTTTTTAATAAAATTAATGTCAATTTTACATAAAAAGATGAACTTGGGTTCATAATGGTGTCATCAGGTGTAAAATTGAGGTACAACTGGTTACTAAACCTAAAAATGACTTATAGATTGTTTTACTGAAGTATCAAAAAAATATAATTGTGTTTTCTTAGTTTTGAGTATGTCACGTGTGTTTTTTACTATAATGTCATTTTAAACTGGAAACATGAACATTGAGTTATACCAGTCGCATCGTGTTTCAGTTTGATGTGAGACTGGTTCCTACACATCACAAATGACTGATGAATAATTTTACCAAATTATTAAGACAGTCTGAGCATTTTTTCTCAATTTTTAATGAGGGAAAATTTTTGAACTAAAATGTCATTTCGAAAGTGATGGCAGACATTTTGATTCATACTAGGAACATCATGTATTATATGGAGGTTTGGTTTATCCATACACTTCAAAAATTACTTATAGATCATTTTACTAAAGTTTCAAGATAATATGAATGTTTTTTCTTGGTTTTGAGTATGTCAGTTCACTGTTTTAGTAAAATTACTGTCAATTTTAAAACAAATGCAGAACTTTGAGTCATATTGATCATATTGTGCAACATATTGAGGTGACACTACTAAAAATCAGGGATTTTATAGCACTAGTTAAGGATGTTTATTAGAAAATAAAAATAATTGATATTACAAGCATTGTAAAAAGGGTTATTCTACAAGAGAACCCTTTAACCATGCTAAAAACACTGATAAAGGCACCCTTTATCAGTTATTTTTTAGCAATGTTAATGGGTGCATTTAACATCACTTTTTTCAGAATTGTTAAAGGGTTCTTTTAAAAACTCTTTTTTTATCATTGTTAAAGGTTGGGTTTTAATAGTAATAAAAAAGAAGTGTTAAAAAATATGAAAAAAATTATTTTTTCACGTACACCACCCATTTTTCTCATTACTTACGCCCCTTTCATCAATAATTTTTACTGCACATCCTCCATCACACACCCCACCCATTCTTGGCACTAGAATACCACACCAAATTATTACATTCACATGAATTTGATCCCTTGACCCCTTTATGAGACTAAAGCTCATTAAGACTATTCCGGGAACATTTTGTTGTATATTTAATGAGTTTTATATTTATTTGTATATATTTTGAAACTTGTGACATATATATATATACACACAATTAAATTTATTTAAATATATTATATATTAATATTAATTTATATATATTAGAATATATATATATATATAAGAATATAAATGTATATATACTGGTTTATTAATATACACAAATTTGTATATATAAAAAATATATATAAATATTATTGCAATTTTATAAAAAAAATAGATAATTTTTTATTTTAAATAAAATAAAAACTTTTTATTTATTTTATATATTTAAAAATACATTTTCATGAAAAAAATTTATATATGTATTTATAAAAGTGATTTATTATGCGTAAATATTAGAAATAATATGTATATGTAATTATAAATAAAACTACATTGTGAAAAATGATAACATTCAAATACCATAATATAAATATGAATGTATGCCCTGGGAATAAATAAATTCCTCACCCAAAAAAGGCCATAAGACCCCCTTAAATGAAGAAGAAAATTAATCTAATTTTATAAAATTGGGGTACTCTGACTAGAAACTCATTTTTGAAGGTCTTCTAGGCCTTTTGGTGTTAGAAAAACAATGAATGAGGTCCCCCATGTCAATTTAGCATACAAGTCGCCGCAATATTTAATTTGATATGTGGTAGAGCCCAAAAGGACCCTTGGATCAAAAGTTATGGTTACATGATGTTTTAGTTAAGTTTTTGACATATTTTAGATCTTTTATAAATTTTTATTTTTCTTATTTTCAGATTGCTATTAAATGACTATCACAATATAATAATTAAAAAATTATTAAGTAAAAATATTTTTTAAATTATTTTATAAGAAAATTTTACTAAATAACTTATATATATACTGTAAATATTTTTATCCTTATCTAAAACATATTTAAAATATATATATTATATATATTTATATAAATATTTTTATATATTTATATATTAATATAAATTATGGATGAATTTTTTTTAAATATAACTGTTATCGGCACTAGTAAAAAAGAACTAATAAAGGGGGGTATTTATTGAAACTTCTCAAAAACTGCTGATAACCCCTATCAATTCCTTTTTACAAGAATTGATAAAGGCCCCCATTTATCAGCACTTTTTTATAAGAGTTAGTAAATGTGGGTATTAATCAGATATTTTTGAAAGTTCTAATAAAGGAGGGACCATTATCAACACTAGTAAAAAAGAACCATTAAAGAGGGATTTTATCTGTGCTTGTAATAAAGTTTTGTTGAAGGGGGCCTTTATCAGTGCTTTTTTAGCACTATTAAAGACCCTCATTTAATAGCTCTTTTAATAGAACTACTAAAGGGGGTACTTAACAGGGATTTTAGGTAGTAATATTAAATACCTATCACTAGATAAACCATGTTTTTTAGTAGTGTGTGGATGATTTCTACACATCCCAAATTATTTATGGAATATTTTCCTAAAGAACCAAAACAATCCAAATGTATTTTCTTGATATTTATTATGTCACTTGTTTTATTTCTAAGATTTAACTTTAAACTAGAAACATAAAATTTGAGTCATACCAATCACAGCATATATCTATTTGATATGAGAATAATTCATACACATCAAAAATTACTTATTAATAATTTTCATAAATTATCAAGATAGTCTATTCTTGTTTACTCAATTTTTTACGAGTGACACTTTTTGAACTAAAATGTCAATTTAAAACTGATAATAAATACTATTAGTCATATCAGGCACACCATGTACAATATTGAGGTGATACTAAATCCTACGTATCACAAATGACTTATGGATCATTTTTATAAAATATAAAAATAATCCTAATGTGTTTTATTAATTTTGAGAATGTTATCTTTCTTTTTAATAAAATTAATGTCATTTTTAACTAAAAAGATGCATTTAGAGTCATATCATGCACACAATGCATTAGATTGAGTTGTGGATGATTCATACATATCCCAAATGAATTATGTATTATTTTCATTAACCATCAAAATAATCCTAATCCATTTTCTCAGTTTTGAGTATGTCACTTGGGTTTTTTACTAAAGATTCATTTTAAATTGGAGACATGCACTTCAAGTCATACCGGTCACCTCATGTGTCAAATGGAATGATATTGATTCCTACATATCAAAAATTAATTGAAAATAATTTTACTAAATTATCAATATAATTCGAGCATGTTTAGTTAGTTTTTGTTATGTTACTGAACTTTTTTAATAAAATTAATGTCGATTTTAAATAAAAAACATTGTTGGAGTCATACCAAACTCACCATGCAGTAGATTGAGGTGTGACTAAATCCTATATGTCACAAATGACTAATGGATTGTTGTTATAATTTATTATAAAATATTTAATTTGTTTTATTGTTTTTAAATATGTCATGTGTGTTTTGAACTAAAATTTAAATTATAAACTAAAAATATACAGTTCAAGTCATACGGGTCAGACTGTGTGTCCGATTAGGGTGTAGATAATTGAGTTTAGGATGTGTGTTTTTTTATTTCAACCATCTTTAACAAGCCTAAACATAAATAAATGTTTCACTTGGATGGAAGAAGAAACCCCATGCTACCTAAAACACCTCATCTAAAAGCAACATGTTCTCCCTTTTCTAGATTAATCCAGAAGATTGTAAGAAAAATAAGACTTCCCAAAAGATCTGTGAACAAAGTAATTATTATTATATACAAATGATAATTAATTTACCTTAAAAATAATAGATAAAATTGTGAATAAATTAACTAAATAAGTAGTAGGAATTTACCTTTTCATGATGGTTGTATAGATTCTTGACCCATTTCCTTTTTTTTATCTCAGTTTAATCCTCAATGTACTATCTATAATGATCATGAGAATCATTGAACAAACCACCCCAACTCAATAAAAGGAATTAACATTTATAATAAAACAATTCTTATGTTAGTAATACAACAAATAGATAAATTAAACATAAATATGAAACAATACCTTAGTAAATTTTTAATTTTAAACTAAAAACACACAATTTGAGACTTATAAGGTACATTGTGTATTGATTTGAGGTATGATTGATTCAACCATGTATTTTTATTCTATAGTGAATTCAACACTCTGGTTCATCTAATAATATTACAGTTTGACAACCCAAAATTCTGAATGTGTTGGAGAATAAAAAAAATCATCATCATGATTGAATTATCCTTATTGAGTTCTTGATCATAGTACATGAGTGAATCATACTTATTAATAAAGTCATTTACTCATAGAAAACATTAATCAATAGTTTAAACCTATTATCATTCATTTATTGAATGAAAATTAATATTTACATATAAGTTTTTATAGAACATAATAAAATATATCTTTCCCTTTCATCATCTTAAAGATTAAAAACTCCATGATGAACCATTTAACTTCTTTTTATGGAAACAACTTCAGTGTGATCATTATATATTTTTAGAAGAAACTAAACATCATTATAAATTTTTTACCCCTTTTTCAGTTTTAAACATCAGTATAACTCTTTATAGAATCCAAATGACACTAAAATCTACTGTGCCCATTAAGTTTTCCTAGATTATTCCATACATTAGTATATCATTTTCAATAATATGGGTGATTAAAAACTATAACATAACATCATTTTTCATTTCTCATCAAAATTGGAATATTTCTATTCTCAAGAATTTTTTATTGAGAATGATTATTTTTTTTTATTAATGATCTAGTGAACATGGATCATTTTATAGGTTGAACGTGCACATGAATAAAGACAATTACTTGTATAGATTTTGTAATAATTTTTGATGTTATATCATGAATATAATTGATGATCAAATATCCCAAATAATTCCACCACCCACCAAATTCAAACCATTATATTGTTCTTTTCTTGAAATTCATGATTTATTCAATGAAATTTTGTATTTATTATTTTAGATGTTTTGGATCAAGATACTATCTTCTTTTCCAAAAGGGTCTTGGTTTGGATTTTTGGTGCTTCTTGATTTCGTTTAAAGATGGTTTTTCATTTTCAGGGGTTTCCTCATGAGGTGGTTTCTTTTCATTTTATTTCATGTTTACGTTGACACCAATCCTCCTCGATGATCATGACCTATCAATACTGGTTTTCATACAATAGTTATCTCATACACCTACCATATTTGGTGGTTGATTACAAAAAAATTTATTCAAACATTTGAGCTAAATTATATACGCTTTTTATGAGTGGATTGGTGTTGTATGACTCTCAAGTGACTATTAGATCCACTATTAATTCCCTTTCTTTGTAGTGTAGAGAATCCATGGGGAAGAAACTATATATTTTTTTATTATTTTGTTCTCGGTGAGGGTTTTATTTTACACATCATTAATATTTGATAGTACTTAGAATGTTTTAATAGAAATTTTATCCTATAATAATCAGTTTTAAAGAATTAGTGGTGTTCTTTTTTTTCTGAAAAAAATTAATCCACTTAGATTCCTATACAATATAAGTTAAACAAGTTCTAGAAAAACATTTTTTAAATAATAAACCAAAAACACCTATAAAATGTCTCATATATTAAGTGAAATTTCTTGTTCACAGTTTTCAAAAATTAGTCTAAAAAACCAATGTATGATCCCCATTCTACTCTATTGTCCAACAATTTCATTGTTTACAGGCCCCTACTTCATCTCTCCATCAACTTTATTCTCCACCTCTGCTTCCTCCTCTACCTTAGTATCTGACTTTACCTACACCTCCACCTCCACCTCAACCTTTGACTCCTCCTACACCTCTATTATTTCCCAAAAAATTATTGTTTTCAAGCCATCACCTCTGAACAAATTGATTTCCTCCATTATAATTCTCTTTGATAAATAGCTCAAAAATAATATACAAGCATTCTGAAACTAATTATTCACATTCCAAATATTTTTCTAAAGTCATAGACCATACTAGATCAAAACATAGTAGGTAATCCCCTAAAAAAATTTCGGCAAACATTTTGACACCACGTACACTACCCACTCATCTCTAAACAAATGTACATTTTCTTTTGAGTATGAAGATTGTCATAGATCTTGGTAGTACTAAGAAAATACATAAAAACAAACTATTAAAAAATATTTTTTTATAAAATATTAATTACCTTTGGAAATTACATGTTTGGGGATTCTAGTCTTTTCATGGTTTATGAACTCTCTCATAAATTTTAAAACATAATATCATAAATATATGCCATTATCTTACTTTAGAAAGTACAAAAACATTATCCAAAATAATTAAATTGTTTAGAAATATTTTTTTATAGTTAAATATTTCTATATATACCTTAATCTATTTCCATTTTAAGTATTCCATAGGATTTTAATATTCCCTCACCAACTTGAGGCCATGATTTAGCCTGTATTTAGTGACTACCCTATCATAAAAATAATCCTCTTAAAGCACATATTGAAACATTCAATTAAACTTTTATCTATAAAATATTGATTATAGTGTATTAAAGACTCACAATGAACATCATGTGTGGTCATTTTGTTGGATATTCATGCATTAGATCAAAAAAAATATGTATATTCAGTATCCATATTTACTTTCATAAACGTCCAATGATTCTTAAAACATAATGAAATAAGTAATGAAAGGAAATTAAAATATATTTTCTGTGATTATATTATATAGTTTTACCTCTGTATTATATTATTGAAAAAGAATTTTTCATCTTTTATTGTGTTCTCAAACACATTGTGCAGATCATATATTTTTATCTTAATCTATTCCTTCGATAAAGTAATTTTTCTATAGAAATTATACAGGGATTAATGAATTCAAATCGTGATTCACATTGTTCTACCTTTATATAGTATTAATATAAATTCCTATATAAAATATGAATATTTATTAATTTTAATGAATATATTTTCCCAATATTTGGAAAATTTTGTTATAAAAATGTACCTTATGTGTGCATGTATTCAAAATTGAGGCTCCTATCCATTCATGCTTAAGAATATCATTTATACTCTTTAGACCAACTACATATTTCATGGAAGTTCTATATATTTATTCTTCAAATAGAATTTAAGTCATTTTTGAATCTCTAAATGTGTTATATGCATGAATTTGTAATGATAATAAATTTTTCTCTCAAACTTGTAGGGAGAAGGTTCTCCTGAAAGGTCCTTTTTAATTCTTGGTCAATTCACTATATAGTTTTGATGTGACCATTCGTTTCCCCATCACTTTATTCATATGTAATATCATAACTTATTTCAGAACATTTTTCATCAACTATTTAAAGTTTTTTATATGAGAGAATTCATTAAATACATACCTTTTGTTACTTTATAAGATTATACAACCATTCTACAAAAGTTCCAATAACATTATGGTTCATTATAGTGTTTGGATCATCAATTGGAACAAGAAAATGAACAATCGGCTTGTGAGATACCACAATTCCCAATATCATGTGATATTTTGGGATTTATTTATGGTTTATATTTCCTCCCATGATATTAAACATTATACCACTTGCACCAAGGCAGTGTGTGGGTGTTGATAGATAGAAATCACATACAACTATGTCGTGCAGATTTTTTGTAATATAAAGTTATTAGAAGTTATTTGATTCGCATTTAGGATAAATTGTATTGATAAATTTGATACATCAAGTAAGGTATGCGGTAAGGGGGAATGACTATCCTCAAGGATAGAGGGTTCATTTGGTTCTTCATGTATGGATCTTTTTTCCTGCACCAATTTTCTTTGATCCTTCCCATACACTGGTTTGCCAAACCAGATCAACCAATAATATATTTCAAAGAAAATATTTGTGCCTAAAATCCTTTCATCATATTACATATATCTTCATGTGGTTTTATCTTCGTGAAATATGTTCAATGAGACACTCCAAAACCAAATCCTCTAACGCGGCCTTTTTTCAGCCACTTCTAAGCTACTAAAAGTATCTTTTCCTATGGTACATCCGCTGACAATTCTTGAGTCTTAAATGCATAAAAAATTAATATAAATAGATATATTTTTTAATACTATTATAAAGCATAAATAATTACTTTTTTCATACTTACACATGTTTTCCATATGGATTTTTTGTTTTCATCAATTAGTTTACCCTCATTATATACAAAATCCTTCTTTTATAACACATGACATGGGATGGACACATGGCGCCTGAGTCTCCCGGCTCTCTCCTATTATCCTTCGACTTCGCCTAGAGTTTTCTCCTGAAACCCTAAGCTTTGGGGTGGTGGATTGCTTGATCACCGTTCCTCTTCTCTCTATTCTTCCTCCTTTTGTCTCCTCTGTCTGTCTCTGTCGAGGGTTGTTGATGTTGAAGCCTGCGTCCTCTTATCCCATATCTGACCTCGATTTCCTCTATGCCCTCCAGGTCGGATCTAGTGCAGTGGATTTGCAAAGGTTTTGGGTTTGATGGATCAGTGGTCAAAGGATTCTTCAAAAACTCTTGTGTTGCCCCCCCTCTAATTTATTTTTCCATTGTCTGATTTCCGGTCGGCCATATCTCTGCCCTTACCTGACACCCCCCACTCCGTTCCAATTCATTCCCAAAGCGGTGGCTCATTGATGGTTTTGTGATGTGGGATACAATGGTTGGGTAACCTGCGTGGCCTCCCTCTTCGGTTCTTCTTCTTTTCTTTGACTCGGATTTTTTCTTGTGATCATCTTTTGTGGTGGCCATTGGTGTCCCGGTCTACTCAAAGCACTGCCCTGACCTCTAATCCCTTAGTTCCCTCCTCGTCAGATATGGAATGGCGGGTTCAAAAGGGGTTTTGGGATGTGGGTTTTGGCGGACAATGGGGTTTGATTTTCTGATGGTGTCACTTTGGTTCTTCTTGTTGAAGGTGATTTTCATAGATTTTGGCTGGTGATGAAGGTGTTCTTCGATTTTTTCTTTGAAAGTATCAGGTTTTTTTAAGTTTTACGATTAGGTTCTCATCTTTTTTGGCGGAGATCATGTATGGAGGCTCTTCGTTTTTTCAACTGTCTTCTGGTTTGGTTGGTGGTTTCGATGTCCTGGGAAGTCCTGCTTTGGTGATGGGATGATGTGGTTCGGTGTGATGGATGGTGTTTTGGTGGTTTGATCCATGGGTTGGATTCTTCTGGTGACAATGGGGAGGTGAAAGGACAGGATGTTTGACGTGTTTGGTGCAACTCAAGGCAAGCACGTGACTTGTGATTCATGGGAACCGAAATGGGAGATGATGCATTTTGAAAGCTTTATTTTGAATTTGAAATTTGTGGATTCTGGAACTGCTGAAAAGTAAGGTCTCTTGCTTACCCTTAAAGCGGCTTTTTGAAAATGGAAAAAAATCGATTGAGAGGACATGACATTGGATGGAAGTGGCTTCATATTTTGATTCATCAATATTAATATAAATAAATGAACATATGATTCTTTATATCACATAATAATTTCATTCCTAATTTAAAATGAATAACAATTTCTTTTATATTTATTTATACCTCATCCTTATTTTGTGATATAGATAAATTGGTTTTAATGCACATTATTTATTTTCATCAATATTTTTTTGATTTATAAATTAACAATTTTTAATCAAATTGGATAAAAAAATAATATAAAATAACATATTATTGACTACAGTGCACCTAAAATGATTTCTTATAATGATGAATGATGAAATAATTCTATGATTTCTACTTTATAATGGGTGTATAACTAACTGGTTGGTGGTGATTTCCTTTCCCCTTAGCATCCATTAGATGTAACTTCGTAACAAGAGTCTAGAAGCCTCTATGGGATTTTCCATTTACCATTAAGAAAGATTTATTATGGAAATATTCTAAAATAAATAATCTTTGTAAGGAATAATAAAAATTAAATCAACATTTTATTATATAATTTTTCAATAAAGTAGAGAAATTATATCGTAACATTACATTTACATCATCTTAAATGGTATAATTCATTAAAGGATAGACATGACTCCATGAATCAATATCAATTGGTACATTTATCTTCCTTTTGACCATAACATAACTAATAAACATTGACTTGTTGGGGTCTACAGGTTGTCCACATTGATACCAACCAACCTAAATTTTTTAACCATTAATTCTTGACCTTGTAATTTTATTCAAAATGGTAATGATACGTCATGATTTTTTTGGTCAAAATATTGTTTATCCCCTAATAATTTTTTATTTTCAACATCATCAGTTTTTTCTTACTCAGTATTAGTAAAACCATCATGTAAATAAGACATTGAATGCATGTGTAGAAAAATATTTAATTTTTCTTGAATAGAAACAATTTAAATATAGAAAAATGATTTGAGAAGGGTTTTATACATGATCTATTCCAAATTTTATGAACTATTTAACTCAATATTCATACTCTATTTCCAAATGATTAGAATGAATCCATTTTGATGGAAATAGGTAATTGAATTTAAGATAAGAATTACTCCACTATGGTTGTTGTTATCCTTTGAATTCATCAAAACATGAAAGTTATAGAATATTGTAATCCTCATCAGCTTCATATACTGAACTACAATTATTTCATTTTGTTGCTTGAGATGCATCCTTAATCCATTATGAACATTCACCTATGTCACTTGAAATAGTCTGAGTAGTAGTGATCCAAAACTGGGTATATGTGGTTATTTAGGATGACTACTTCTAAGAGGAGTTCAAGGAACATAGAAAATATGGGGGATGAGTCTCAAGCTAAAAAATTAAATAATATATGTTTCGGAGAAGAAGCTGATAAGGATGACCATTTTATCCTTAAAACATTTTAAATTACCACATATTAATTTGAAATTTCAATTCTCATTGAAAATGATAAAAGTTCCATGGCACTTCTATGAGAACATCAACTCATCCCCACTAAGATTCACCAACTTTAATCGATGTTTGTAGAGACCCAAATCGTGGTGTTCATGGACATTACATTACTTTTTCGGAATAATTAATACATAACAAAAACAAACACACAAGGACCGTAATAGTTTAGTGTCTTTGGAAACTCAGAAAAATAATCTTCTAATCATGGTGAAAGATCTTCAACATCTCCCATAAATATCTTCCCCTTTTGTTTTCTTTACCTAAAACCTTTCTTTATATCCTGGGGAAAATAAAATATATAAAGGGTGAGCTCAAATGCTCATTAAGGGTAAGAATGGAGAAAATAAAACAAACCATATACATTTGAACTTAAAAACATGAACATAATGTTTAAACATAAAAATCTTGAGCAATGACATAAAACATGGAAGTACGTAAGACATAGATCATAATAGAACATAAATAATGATAAAATAGCATGGGAATAAAACATGTAATTCTGGAAAACCCTTAAGCACATGATATGATTTCTATAGTAGCCAAGGAATTGCTTCCAAGACCATCTTAGTGGACAAAGTCCCTTACGGAACCGAGTTCACTCCTCGTTCCAGTCCTGTAACACTGAACCAGATTAACTTACCGTTCCAGCCATGTCTATATCATGAGATATAAATATTCACCCAATGAATTGGAGGGATATATAGGTCCCACCCATCCCATAATAAAATCATTCTTACTTTTTCCATAACATAAACATAAATCATTCATCGTAACCCAAAGAATAAAAATGGGTTTCATAAACATCATCCCATCATAAAATAATCCATATAAAAAAATGGATATCATTTAATCATAAGAAAATGAAACCATGTAAATCATAGAGACATTATACTTGAAACATACAAATATGAAATAATTTCATATTATATGGAAAATGGTTTTGATAAAATACTTTAAATGAATTTTTTAGGAAAATAAACTTTCTTTTTCAAAATCATTTTCTTTTCATGAAATGCCATGAAATTTTAAAAGAAAAAGATTATTTGAAAATATTCATGAAATATTGTAGAGTAAGATTCATGATAATAAGGTGTTATGAAACATTAAAAATCCTTTCATGTCGTATAAGTAAAAAAACATTCTCCTCGTACTTTTAACGTAAAGTCAAAAAGTACCATGTATGGTAAAAAAAGAAAGATTCCATCCATAACACAAATTAAAATTAAAATAAGGGTAAACATGGCTTTAAACATACATTTAAGAATATTAAACACTTTATGAAAAACATTTTATGGACATGGATGAAAAATATAACCCCCAATAAATAACTACGTATAAGCAATATCGGATAAAAAATGAGATTGCAAAATTATCCCTTTCCTCATGTGCGACTTGACTCGATCGTTCTTTAATCTCCTAAATAATAAACTAAAGTTAATTTTTTAATTGTTTAAAATTTTTTCAATTTTATTATTCCTTTTATATCACTTATTACCATGTTATAAACATTATGTAATCATTTAAGTTAATAATGTTCGTTTTATCGATATTTGGTAGTTGATTCAAAAATGGACAACTTATAATTACATGTTGTTCATGCGGTAAAAAGTCCATTATATCCAAAATGATATTCATGATTTAGATATCATATATATAATATATATCCATAATATACATGTATTTATAATAGTACATAACATTTGGAGGTAAGAAATGAAATGCATTGTTCATGGAGACGGTAAGCCGTACGTACGCATGAACGCTACTTTCATTTCTATTTCTTATTTTAATGGAAATAAAACATAATTATTAATAGGTATATTATAATTCCAGTATAATATAATATATAATATCATTAACGCTATCCTTTATATGTCACGCATAAGGCATTAACGAGTCACATCACTTTAAGGGGGCGGTAGTCCGCACTTCCTCAAATGAGATTATCGTATTTACCCACTATGGAAACCATAAAGGCTTGATATAATTGGTAATTACAGAAGCATAATGAAATCATAAACATAATATATATCATATATAAATACATTTACATCATAATGGCCACCATGAGATGTGGTATGAGATAATCGAGCAATTATCGTTTTGGTGAGGCGTTAGTTTTCCATCCACAGAAACATTATATTATTCATCCATTAGATGAAGGTGTGTGTAAGTTAAGTTCTAATACTTCTCATAAAAACATCCTATTACATTGATGATACTGTTTTTGTTACAAAATAAAGGAATAAAAAAAGTTTTAGGGGTTGGAGAAGTGAAATAAAAGAAGCAAATTTAAGAAAAACTGTTACCTTTAATTTGGGTAACTCCCTTTGGTTTGAACCAAATAACTTCTTGAAGTGCCTTATTCCTAAATTAAGTCTTCTATGAGGAGAAGAGGGATGTATGGAGCTTAATTGGTCAGAGTTTGGACGAGCCAAATGGCTTGAGAGTTGTGTGGAATTGGTTAGAAGTGGTCTCCTTTTATAAGGGAGAGGAAGAGCTCTTTAGGAAAGTGTGAAAATATTATTTTATAATATAATGATATTCGGTTTATAATGGTCCAAAAATAATTAAGGTCTAATATAAGATTAATCATATTCGAAATAAAATCATCCAATTATAATTTGACATGTTTTGGATAATAATTTAATCATTATAATCTTATTTATTTAAATCATTTATTAATGAGGTAAATACTGCATCATTATTGTGTCATAAGTAATTTAATTTATTTGATGTCTAAAAATTATAAAAAATATACCTTGATGTAGGAACTCTTTTTATATTTACCAAGAATATTTATAGTTGAAAATATGAGTTATATAACAACATATAAATATTAATTACTAAACGATTTTTGTTAATGTCAATTTTGTCTTCACATTAAATTAATTAATCTAAATTGTCATTTTCACTCTCACGTGGCTCAATGGGGTCCCAAGATCGACCCAAATATGTACATGGTAGTTAAGGACTCAACTAATAAGGCTTGTATAAGTTTTAAGGTAATTTTTAATTATTATAATATTCTTTTTACCTTGAATTGCTCTATTTACTTTTAACGGCGGTAAATAAAAGTCAAATGTTAGTATTCACCAAAAATTATTTTCATATTATTGAACAACATTTTACTTCTTGTTAACAACCATTTATGTCAGATTTTTGAAATTCAATTCACAGAAGTGGATGTAACACTCCAAGCTTCCACGGTACGTTTCCCTTCGTATAATGCGATAGCGTGTGTTGTACGCAACCTCGAGTTCTAACACACACCACAACTAATTAAACTAGCCGTTGTGAATAGTAATACCTACTTTTTGAAATCATATATATTTTTAATTTCAAAATGGACTTCATTTTTGGATTCGGAATATTGAAATTAGCCTAGGGTGAAATTTTGGTACTTTTCAGATAACTTTTATATTTTGATGAATAGTGAAAATTACTAAATTTTAATTAAAAACAACTTTTTTAATCAAAATAATTAATATTGATAAATTATTAATTTGAGTGGTTTTAAAGTATATTTAGAATATATTTTTACCATTTAATATAATATTTTTCATTGGACATAATTTTACAATTAAACCGAACATAAACAAGTGTCAATCTTTTGATAGTTATTATCTCTTAAAAACACGCTTTTTGTTTTGACAGTGGGAATTAATTTTAAATTAATTTCTGCCACTTATGTGTTTTGAATTTAGGAAAATGGATTCCATATTTGGAATCAGGATGTTCAAATTGTGTAAATAGGTAACTTTTATTTTTAGACATTTTGAATAATTATTGCGGTAAATATTTTATTTACCATGGTTAAGGCTAAATCCGGTAAATAAGGGTTAAAAAATAATATTATAATAATACTAAATTACCCTAAAACGTGTCTTTACCCTATTGGTTGATACATGGTCGACCATGGTCATCTTTGGATCTATTTTGGGACCCCATGGATCCACTTGTAAGTGATAATGACACTTTATTTTAATTAAGTTAAAATGAATACAAAAATGACACAAGCATATATCTTTTAGCAAAACAATTGTTACATAGGGTTATATATGTTAGATATTAGATTATAAATATTCATTAGAAAGATAAAAATATTTCATACATAATGATAATTTATTTATAATTTTTAGACATTAAATATTATATTTTATTTATGACACAATGATGATGCAGTAATTACTATAATAGCGAAAAATTAAAATAATTGATATTATAAATGCCCAAATAAATATAATATGAAACTTTTAATGAATTAAACTAATTTTCTAGGATAATATGATATATTAGGATTTATTCAATTGACTTTGTTCGAAGTAATCAATCTGTTATGAGTTTCACAAAAATCAACTATTGAATAGTGTCAAAATTGACATAAAAGAGTTCTTAAAACAAATATTATATTATTAATTGATATTAAATTCCTAAAAATCTAAGGTTTGGCCAAGAGACTTATATAATGATAGGTTCATCATTAATGGACCACTTGGGGGTTTCTTGGATGTATATAGTAAGTTTATTAACAATATTATATAAAAATACAAAGAGACATTGTAAAAGTGAAACTAATTAACTTAGAGTTAATACTTAAAGATAAGGTTAATATAAGTACCCAAACCTGTCTAAATTATATTGGTTGAGTTTTTTTCGACCCATCCCCACCTTAACCTTTTAATAGTCAAATTTGGAGCCATTTTAAACCGAATATGAATTTATTATAAACTAATATCTCTAGCTTTTCCAAAGGTGCCCCTCACCCCTCTTATAAAAGGGCACTCCTCCTTCTCATTTCTTCACACCTTCAAAGCCTTTTGGTTCGGCCATACTTTGCCCAAATACTCTCCCAACTTCCCTCACTACAACCTAGGGGCCTTAGTTTGATCAGAAAGCCAACCTAAGGATCCCTTTTGATCAAATCAAAAGGAAGAACCCGAAGAAGAGGTAATGATTTCACCACCCTTTTCTAAGTTCATTTCTTCTTCCACTTCTTCTTCCTTTGTTTTTACCATTCTAAAATAATAAATCCAGTATCATATATATACTGTGGTGTTATTATAAATATGGTACAACCATATTCAGTATTCTATCCACCCTTTGAATAACATGTCATCATACGTGCGTACGTACGGCTTACCGTCTCCACGTCGTGGTGTAATTGTTATTCAATATAATATTATTTGGATGGGTATAATAATGATGTGTAACTCATGTAAAAAATAAATATAACATGTTAATGATTCTGTATATATGATATACCATCCATTTATATATTATTTTAATATCAAAAGAATGATATTGTCGCTCGTGCGTACGTACGGACTACCGTCTCCACAAACGCGATGAGATTCATTCTCCATCGTATCCATTCAAGTCTTATTCTCATTTTAGGGTTAAAAATAATGTTAATATCATTATGATTATGAATAAGATATAATCTATCCATTACAAACATGTCTTACTTAACCAAACATTTAAGAAGAACGAATCGATTATCACCCGAAACGACGATAATACTAAGATATTATTAATAAAGCAATGTTAAAAGATCATATATGATATCATATTAATGTATATGATTCTTGTATAATTTAATAATAATTATTTCACCATTATACAGGAGGTTAACCTACCCCAACAAAGGAAAAGTACAAGGTAAGGGATTTTCTTATCTCACATTCAATTCCGTGAGATTTCCATTGTTCGCCACTAAATTATTGAAAGTGGTGTATTATGTACTGCCATTTGATATATATTATCATGATTCTCTTTATATTCATGTTATTCTGTAAATAATTTGGTGGTTATTAACTTTTGGCCATACGACTCAGTGGATTAACGTGGTAAGGGGTTTTCATCTCACTCCTTATTCCCGTGAGATTCATGCCATATTGCCACCATCACCTTTTGTGTGGTGTATGTACTGCCCATAATTATATTCTTTGTGTAATACACTCTAATTTATGTGTATTTACATATTCATTGTATGATACCTCTTTCATGGGTTGTATGGTTCATAAGTTACCAAATTGGTAAGGGTTATTTCACAATCTCTTCATTATCTGAGGTTGTTTATACGTAATAATCTACTGGGATCTCTTTATCATCCACATCCATGTTTCTTCAAAATGTATTTCAAAACATTTTTATTATTTACAAGAATATGGGTTAAAGTCATTTATACCCTTGTTTGACTTTTTATAAGAGGTTTATAAAGGAATCTTTCCATCGTTTTCAAAACAAGGTCCTTTTTAACCTTTTCGACAGAATTATGGTAAGAATGTTTTTTTAACTTATACGGCGGGTGCGGATATTTTCCGCCGTTATAAAATCTTCAAAGCTTCCCTTACAAGCTTATAAGAATATTTTCAAATAAAATTTTTTATTTTATATGGATCTTAAATGATTTCAAAATAAAAGGGGATATTTCTTTTAAAAGAATTTTGATTTCATCTATGTCAACATCCTTTGATGGATTTTAAGATTATTTGAAGTTGATTTATTATGATACAAAACTTCTATATTGTATTGAAGGTTTTGTGATATGTTTGACTGTGGATGTGCTATTTTTATACCATTAATAGTTTATGGTGAAATTATTAACATTTTGTATGCTAGTTTTAATACGAATGTTTATGTTATGTTTAAACCTTTTCATATAGGAATGCATTGGACTTAATATGTGACGGGTGGAGCCCGCTATAGCTCCTCGATGCATCGGTAGGTCTCATGAGACAAACTAGTGTCTTGGCACAAGGCCTTGGCAAAATATTATTTGTAGTCTTGGCACGAGGCCTTGGCTATGTGGTTATGATATTCTGTCATTATGCATTCCATCATTATGAAAGTGGTTAGTGATTTTGCATGTGATTATTCGATTAGTAGAATATCCATGTGAATGATTAAATGGCATTATTTCATTTTATTTATGCCATACAATGTTGAAAGTTCAAGTTTGAAAGGCTGTTGTTTTAGTTATACATTGCCTTAAATGTTTATTCTTATTTATGAAAGTTTCCGCTATATTGTTATCCTTACTGGGCATTTGAGCTCACCCCTTTTCTATGTTTTATTTTTCCCAGGAAGTGAAGAAGTAAATTATGAATGACCTGCAGGGATATTATGTGGGGATATGAGTGTGGATTATGGAGGAAATATGTTGTTGTAGTAGTTTTTCATTTTATGATGTAATGTAAGACTTATGAATATATCTAGTGTTTCCAAGACTACTAAACCAATCGGTCTTTCGAGATTTGATCTTTCTTGTGATCATGCCAATGTTATGTAATAATGCACCGACTCTGGGTAACTGGGGTCGGGGCGTTACAGTTGGTATCAGAGGAAGTTTAGTACAAACCTTGGAAACTAGATTTAGATAAACTCTGATTAGAGCACGTAGACCTAAGATGAACTTTGAGGATTAGTATAGAAGAACTTCCTAGAATTTTGGTATTGTAGAGATTTTGTGAGTTTTTCGAGCAATACATCCCTGTCTGGATACGAGCAGGTAGAGGCGGCTCTGGCACAGATGTACCTAGGGGTAAAACCCGAAAACACCGCTTTGAGCTACACTCGAACGGGAATTGGTGCACGACAACGGGCCTTGCTGCACTCTTGGTTACGACACTCTCGGGGGATATGCTTAGGATAACTCTCATTTTTCTTTACAAATCATTTTGAAGGGATTATGAGTATATACTTCCTCAAAGAAAACATTCTTATGATTATGGATTATATCCATAAATAGTTCAATTTATGTTAAGTGTTTTATAAGTATGGGATTAGGTATTTTGATTCATAAACTGATCTAGTTTATGCCATTGTTTAGAAATGGCACCTAGTGGAAGAAATGGAAACCTTATCAATGCACGCACTCCATGTAGGGATTGCCCTCCTGCTCAAGATAATTATAGTGGGGCTGGTGATGCAACTGGTGCCGATCAGCTAATCACTATACTGGGACAACTTACTCAGGTTATGAATAATAACCTTACCCGTATGGAGCACCCTGATCCGTAGCATGGAGGATCAATGTTAGATTGATTCATGAGGCAACAACCACCAACGTTCAATGGGAGTACAAATCCCTTAGTAGCTGAGCAATGGATATTTTCCCTAGAGAAAATATTTCAGGCTTTGGGGAGCAGTGAAAGGGAAAAAGTTATCATGGAAGTTTACCGCCTCACTGGAGATGCTGATCAATGGTGGTCATTGATTCAAAACATGAAGGAAGATGATGAAGTATCAAATATGGAATGGAGGGAGTTCAAAGATCTGTTTTTAGAAAAATACTTTCCTCGCGACCATCGAGCAGATATGGAAAGGCAATTTCTAAGTCTGAGACAGAAGGAGGATGAGAATATCACAAAGTATGAGGCTAACTTTACAAGGTTAGCGAGGTATGCTGGAGATTATATTTGCAACCCAAGAAGTAAGATTGATCGTTTCTTTGATGGGTTAAAACCATTTCTCCGTCGAGCATTAGTCTCACAATCCTTTTCATCGTACGAAGACATTGTCTCATGTGCTATCAAGACCGAAAAGGAATTCTCTAAGTCTTATGACTTTAAAGCAAAGCAAGAGAAGAAGAGACATGCTGATCAATCTGGGAATGGAAATAAGGGGAAGAAGGGAAAGGTTGAATATCCATCTTGTGGTAAATGCGGGAAGAAACATCCTGGTACTTGCTTGAAGGGAATGGGAGTCTGTTACAAGTGTGGTGAAAAAGGCCACCGAGCTCATGATTGCAAGGGGAAGAAGGAAGCTACCAATGTTCAGTGCTACAATTGCAGGGAGATGGGGAATTATGCAAATGCATGTCCTAAGCGTCAGGAGAACTTACCTCAGAAAAGGACAAGGGATCAAGTCCAGGATTATGCTATCACTACTGCAGAGGTAGAAGCTCCAAAAGACGTGGTGGCAGGTAATTTAATGGTTTCCTCATGTTTAGAAAATGCATTATTTGACTCTGGATCGTCGCATTGTTTCATATCTTCCCAGTTTTCTAAGAAAATTAGATATTTCCAATTTGATTTAATAAGGGAGTTGTCAGTTAAAACTCCTAAGGGAAGTATCATTGCAACACAGTTTTGTGAATCAGTCCCCATTAGAGCACATAAATTTTCTTTATCTGTTGATCTCATCGTCATACCTATGATTGAGTTTGAGATAATCCTCGGTATGGACTGGCTTTCGGACTATGATGCGAAGATTTATTGTAAGAAGAAAGAGGTAACGATTCTTGATGATAATGATAAGGAACACCTTATTTTTAGAGTAGAATCATCACCACTTAATTCTTATTTAGATCCACCCCCAGTATCTCAACTTAATTCAATTATTGGGGAGGAAAAGAATGAAATAACCGTCGGTGAGGAAAAGAATGTTCAAATAGAGGATGTACCTGTTGTGAAAGAATTTGTAGATGTATTTCCGGAAGATTTACCTGGACATCCTCCAGAACGAGAAGTTGAGTTTTCTATTGATTTGATTCCTGGATCAAGGCCTATATCGAAGACCCCTTATAGAATGGCCACTGTAGAATTAGTCGAACTAAAGAAACAACTAGAGGAATTGAGTAATAAGGGATTTATTCTCCCTAGTGTTTCTCCATGGGGAGCCCCTGTTCTTTTTGTTAAAAAGAAAGATGGATCTATGAGGTTATGTATCGACTACAGGGAGATCAATGCTATAACAATAAAGAACAAGTATCCCCTACCTCGTATTGATGATTTATTTGACCAACTGCATGGAGCTCAATACTTTTCAAAGATTGACCTTCGATCTGGATACCATCAGTTGTGTGTAAAGAAGGAAGACATTCCGAAGACAGCATTTCGAACCAGGTACGGGCATTACGAGTTTACTGTAATGCCTTTTGGATTGACTAATGCACCCTCTGTATTCATGGATCTGATGAATAGAGTTTTCAAGGAGTATCTCGATGAATTTGTGGTGGTATTTATTGATGATATCTTGGTATACTCCAAAACCTACGAAGATCATGAAAATCACTTGCGCATTATCTTGAAGACTCTGAGGAGGCATGAATTATATGGGAAGTTTAGCAAGTGTGAATTTTGGCTTCAAGAGATTTCTTTTCTTGGCAATATTGTCTCTAAAGATGGAATCTCTGTTGATCCTTCTCAGACCAAGGAAATCCAAGAATGGCCAACACCTACGAGTATAACTGAGGTACGCAGTTTTATTGGTTTAGCAGGTTATTATCGACGTTTCGTCCAGAATTTTGCCCGATTGGCTAACCCATTAACGAAGCTCACACGTAAAGGGGTTAAATTTGTTTGGACAAAAGAGTGTGAAGAATGTTTTGAAGAACTGAAGAGAATATTAGTCAATTCTCCTATATTGACTCTACCATCGGGGAATGATGGGTTCGTTATTTATAGTGATGCATCAAAGAAAGGACTTGGTTGTGTCCTTATGCAGAATGATAGAGTTATTGCCTATGCATCACGACAGTTGAAAATTCATGAACAAAACTATCCTACTCATGATCTTGAGTTAGCAACTGTGATCTTTGCTTTGAAGATATGGAGGCACTACCTCTATGGTGAAAAATGTGAGATTTATACTGATCACAAGAGTTTGAAGTATATTTTCTCACAAAAAGAACTCAACATGAGGCAAAGGAGATGGCTTGAATTACTCAAGGATTATGATTGTATGATACACTACCACCCGGGGAAGGCAAAAAAAGGTGGCAGATGCTTTGAGTAGAAAAGACCATGGAGTTTTGAACAATATGAGAATTGAAAGGGATCCAATTTTCATAGATCTAGTGAAGATGGACATGGGAATAACCAGGGAAGGTGAAACATCAATGCTTTTTCAAATGGTTGCCAAACCATCTTTACTAGAAAGGATTAAGATTTCTCAGACCGATGATGAAGAATTCCAAAAGAAGATTAAAGCTGTGAATGATGGGAGATTGAGAGACTTTGTGTATGAAGATGGAATTTTGAAATTCGGGAAGAGACTTTGTGTTCCCGATTTACCTGATCTAAAAAGGGAATTGCTGGATGATGCTCATAGTTCCAATTTCTCTATACACCCTGGGAGCACAAAAATGTATAGAGATTTGAAGGAACATTTTTGGTGGGACAACATGAAGAGGGAGATTGCTGATTTGGTGTCAAGATGTATGGTTTGTCAACAAGTGAAAGCTGGAAGACAACAGCCTAGAGGAGTCATGCAACCTCTTCCCATACCGGAGTGGAAATGGGACAATATTACGATGGACTTTGTCATGGGGCTACCAAAGACTCCTAGAAGGAACGATGCAATATGTGTTATTGTTGATCGCCTTACCAAGTCAGCACATTTTCTTGCTATAAGAGAAGATCTACCCCTGCAACGTCTAGCAAGACTATACATTAATGAAGTTGTGAGACTTCATGGAGTACCCCTATCGATTGTTTCTGATCATGATCCCCGTTTTACTTCAAGATTTTGGAAAAGTCTTCAGAAATCTCTAGATACTGAACTTCATTTGAGCACTGCTTACCACCCTCAGACAGATGGATAATCAGAACTGACTATTCAAACCCTAGAAGACATGTTGAGATCTTGCTCACTTGACTTTCAGGGTATGTGGGATCAATATTTACCACTGGTAGAATTTTCCTATAACAATAGCTTCCATTCGAGTATTCAGATGGCACCATATGAAGCGTTATACGGAAAGAGATGTCGTACACCAACCTGTTGGGATGACGTTGGTGAAAGAAAACTTGTAGGCCCAGAACTGGTGGAGGAAACGGTGGAAAAGGTGAAAGTAATCTAAAATCACATCAAAGCAGCTCAAAGTAGGCAGAAGAGCTATGCCGATAATCGAAGGAAGGATTTGGAATTTCAAGTCGGTGATCATGTTTTTCTGAAGGTATCTCCGTGGAAGGGAGTCATACGTTTTGGTAAGAAAGGTAAATTGAGTCCCAGGTACATCGGACCTTTAGAAATTCTAGAACGAATTGAGGTTGTAGCTTACCGATTGGCAATGCCGCCAAGTCTCTCCAAAGTTCATGATGTGTTCCACGTATCTCTGTTGAGGAAATACATGCCTGACCCAACGCATGTACTCACCTATGAGGAATTAGAACTGGAACCCGATCTGTCTTATTGCGAAAAGCCCGTCAAGATTCTTGATACGAGAGAACAAGTACTGAGAAACCGAACGACGCGTCTGGTAAAAGTTATGTGGAGAAACCATAAGATGGAAGAGGCAACGTGGAAACCCGAGGAACTTATGATGAAGAACCACCCAAGTCTTTTTATGCAGTAATACCCTAGAAATTGCGAGGACGCAATTATTTGAAGGAGGGGAGAATGTAACACCCCAAGCTTCCACGGTACGTTTCCCTTCGTATAATGTGATAGCGTGTGTTGTACGCAACCTCGAGTTCTAACACACACCACAACTAATTAAACTAGCCGTTGTGAATAGTAATACCTACCTTTTGAAATCATATATATTTTATATTTCAAAATGGACTTCATTTTTGGATTCTGAATATTGAAATTAGCCTAGGGTGAAATTTTGGTACTTTTCGGATAACTTTTATATTTTGATGAATAGTGAAAATTACTAAATTTTAATTAAAAACAACTTTTTTAATCAAAATAATTAATATTGATAAATTATGAATTTGAGTGGTTTTAAAGTATATTTAGAATATATTTTTACCATTTAATATAATATTTGTCATTGGACATAATTTTACAATTAAACCGAACATAAACAAGTGTCAATCTTTTGATAGTTATTATCTCTTAAAAACACGCTTTTTGTTTTGACAGCGGGAATTAATTTTAAATTAATTTCTGCCACTTCTGTGTTTTGAATTTAGGAAAATGGATTCCATATTTGGAATCAAGATTTTCAAATTGTGTAAATAGGTAACTTTTATTTTTAGACATTTTGAATAATTACTGCGGTAAATATTTTATTTACCATGGTTAAGGGTAAATCCGGTAAATAAGGGTTAAAAAATAATATTATAATAATACTAAATTACCCTAAAACGTGTATTAACCCTATTGGTTGATACATGGTCGACCATGGGCATCTTTGGGTCTATTTTGGGACCCCATGGATCCACTTGTAAGTGATAATGACACTTTATTTTAATTAAGTTAAAATGAATACAAAAATGACACAAGCATATATCTTTTAGAAAAACAATTGTTACATAGGGTTATATATGTTGGATTTTAGATTATAAATATTCATTAGAAATATAAAAATATTTCCTACATAATGATAATTTATTTATAATTTTTAGACATTAAATATTATATTTTATTTATGACACAATGATGATGCAGTAATTACTATAATAGCGAAAAATTAAAATAATTGAGATTATAAATGCCCAAATAAATATAATATGAACCTTTTAATGAATTAAACTAATTTTCTAGGATAATATGATATATTAGAATTTATTCAATTGACTTTGTTCGAAGTAATCAATCTGTTATGAGTTTCACAAAAATCAACTATTGAATAGTGTCAAAATTGACATAAAAGAGTTCTTAAAACAAATATTATATTATTAATTGATATTAAATTCCTAAAAATCTAAGTTTCGGCCAAGAGACTTATATCATGATAGGTTCATCATTAATGGACCACTTGGGGGTCGCTTGGATGTATATAGTAAGTTTATTAACAATATTATAAAAAATACAAAGAGACATTGTAAAAGTGAAACTAATTAACTTAGAGTTAATACTTAAAGATAAGGTTAATATAAGTACCCAAACCTGTCTAAATTCTATTGGTTGAGTTGTTTTCGACCCATACCCACATTAACCTTTGAATAGTAAACTTTGGAGACATTGTAAACTGAATATGAATTTATTATAAACTAATATCTCTAGCTTTTCCAAAGGTGCCCCTCACCCCTCTTATAAAAGGGCACTCTTCCTTCTCATTTCTTCACACCTTCAAAGCCTTTTGGTTCAGCCAAACTCTGCCCAAATACTCTCCCAACTTCCCTCACTACAACCTAGGGGCCTTATTTTGATCAGAAAGCCACCCTAAGGATCCCTTTTGATCAAATCAAAAGGAAGAACACGAAGAAGAGGTAATGATTTCACCACCCTTTTCTAAGTTCATTTCTTCTTCCACTTTTTCTTCCTTTGTTGTTACCATTCTAAAATAATAAATCCAGTATCATATATATACTGTGATGTTATTATAAATATGTTACAACCATATTCAGTATTCTATCCTCCCTTTGAATAACATGTCACCATACGTGCGTACGTACGGCTTACCGTCTCCACGTCGTGGTGTAATTGTTATTCAATATAATATTATTTGGATGGGTATAATAATGATGTGTAACTCATGTAAATAATAAATATAACATGTTAATGATTCTGTATATATGATATACCATCCATTTATATATTATTTTAATATCAAAAGAATGATATTGTCGCTCGTGCGTACGTATGGACTACCGTCTCCACAAACGCGATGAGATTCATTCTCCATCGTATCCATTCAAGTATTATTGTCATTTTAGGGTTAAAAATAATGTTAATATAATTCTGATTATGAATAAGATATAATATATCCATTACAAACATGTCTTACATAACCAAACATTTAAGAAGAACGAATCGATTATCACCTGAAACGACGATAATACTAAGATATTATTAATAAAGCAATGTTAAAAGATCATATATGATATCATATTAATGTATATGATTCTTGTATAATTTAATAATAATTATTTCACCATTATACTGGAGGTTAACCTACCCCAACAAAGGAAAAGTACAAGGTAAGGGATTTTCTTATCTCACATTCAATTCCGTGAGATTTCCATTGTTCGCCACTAAATTATTGAAAGTGGTGTATTATGTACTGCCATTTGATATATATTATCATGATTCTCTTTATATTCATGTTATTCTGTAAATAATTTGGTGGTTATTAACTTTTGGCCATACGACTCAGTTGATTAACGTGGTAAGGGGTTTTCATCTCACTCCTTATTCCCGTGAGATTCATGCCGTATTGCCACCATCACCTTTTGTGTGGTGTATGTACTGCCCATAATTATATTCTTTGTGTAATACACTCTAATTTATGTGTATTTACATATTCATTGTATGATACCTATTTCATGGGTTGTATGGTTCATAAGTTACCAAATTGGTAAGGGTTATTTCACAATCTCTTCGTTATCCGAGGTTGTTTATACGTAATAATCTACTGGGATCTCTTTATCATCCACATCCATGTTTCTTCAAAATGTATTTCAAAATATTTTTATTATTTACAAGAATATGGTTTAAAGTCATTTATACCCTTGTTTGACTTTTTATAAGAGGTTTATAAAGGAATCTTTCCGTCTTTTTCAAAACAAGGTCCTTTTTAACCTTTTCTACAGAATTATGGTAAGAATGTTTTTTTAACTTATACGGCGGGTGCGGCTATTTTCCGCCATTATAAAATCGTCAAAGATTCCCTTACAAGCTTATAAGAATATTTTCAAATAAATTTTTTTATTTTATATGGATCTTAAATGATTTCAAAATAAAAGGGGATATTTCTTTTAAAATAATTTTGATTTCATCTATGTCAACATCCTTTGATGGATTTTAAGATTATTTGAAGTTGATTTATTATGATACAAAACTTCTATATTGTATTGAAGGTTTTGTGATATGTTTGACTGTGGATGTGCTATTTTTATACCATTCATAGTTTATGGTGAAATTATTGACATTTCGTATGCTAGTTTTAATACGAATGTTTATGTTATGTTTAAACCTTTTCATATGGGAATGCATTGGACTTAATATGTGACGGGTGGAGCCTGATATAGCTCCTCGATGCATCGGTAGGTCTCATGAGACAAACTAGTGTCTTGGCACAAGGCCTTGGCAAAATATTATTTGTAGTCTTGGAACGAGGCCTTGGCTATGTGGTTATGATAGTCTGGCATTATGCATTCCATCATTATGAAAGTGGTTAGTGATTTTGCATGTGATTATTCGATTTGTAGAATATCCATGTGAATGATTAAATGGCATTATTTCATTTTATTTATGCCATAAAATGTTGAAAGTTCAAGTTTGAAAGGCTGTTGTTTTAGTTATACATTGCCTTAAATGTTTATTCTTATTTATGAAAGTTTCCGCTATATTGTTATCCTTACTGGGCATTTGAGCTCACCCCTTTTCTATGTTTTATTTTTCCCAGGAAGTGAAGAAGTAAATTATGAATGACCTGCAGGGATATTATGTGGGGATATGAGTGTGGATTATGGAGGCAATATGTTGTTGTAGTAGTTTTTCATTTTATGATGTAATGTAAGACTTATGAATATATCTAGTGTTTCCAAGACTACTAAACCAATCGGTCTTTCGAGATTTGATCTTTATTGTGATCATGCCAATGTTATGTAATAATGCACCGACTCTGGGTAACTGGGGTCGGGGCGTTACAGTGGAAAAATTTCATTTAAATAAAAGAGTCAGTTTTTTAACTATCACTAAGTGGTTTCACTATTCATCAAAAATTTCAGTTTTTCAGAAAAATACCAAAAATTCAGCCAAAGCTATATTTGATATTCTGAATTAAAAAATTATGTCTATTTTTCCAAATTAAAAAAATAGAAATGGGATTAATTAATTTTAAAATTAATTCTCGTTATCAAAACAAATAGCGTGTTTTCAAAAAATAATAACTATCAAAAGATCGACACTTGTTTATGTCCAATTTCATAGTGAAATTAATTCCAATGACCAACATTGGATTAAATGGTAAAAATATATTCTAATTACACATTAAAACTAATTAACAAGATAATCTAACTATATAAATTATTACGATAAAAAAAGTTGTTTTTAATTAAAATATAGCGTGTTTTTACTATTCATTAAAATATACAAGTTATCCAAATAATATGAAAATTTTATTCAAATTAAATTTTTATATTCTGATTTCAAGGAATAATTTATTTTGTCAAATTGACCTTATAAACATGTCAAAAACTAGATTTAATATTGGTGATCCATCAAAAGGTGGCAAAACTGCATTTTTTGAAAAATACTTATTTTACCCGAAATATTTATTTTGTTCTCATAAAATGTTCTAGAAAATGTGTGAGATTAATAATAATGTTATAAAATTCAAAATTTAGTTAATATTATTCATAACGGCAAGTCAATAATAATATTATAACAATATATCATTGTTTAGTGAAACTCGGTATTGCGTACAACACATGTTATCGAGGAAGGTCGTGATTGCGTGTAACGCACACCAATTCAAGGTTGCGTGTAGTCCAAGATCCCTTTGTTGTTGCGTATAACATAATCAAAACTTATTTCATTATAAATTAAACATAATCTATACATAATGTTGTGTAGAATAATTTCTACAAAACGAACTTGAAATTTTGTGTAACACGAGCCAAGAATAGTATTGTGTATAATATAAGCTAATACGGTGTTCGATATAGCACAAGATAATTTTGGTGTAGCATACAACACAAGACATAAATGAAATTCAAAATAATAATTCTCATAAAATCTCGGGTTGTTACATTCTACCACCCTTAAAATGAATTTTTCCCTCACAATTCGTCGGGGTTATAAATGGTTTACTACTTGAAAGTTTCTTTTATAGAAACTCACATCGTAAAACGTAATACTAAAACATAATTTTAAAAAATGAACGTTAGAAACAAAATGGATACCCAAAGTAACTCATCACTTGTGTTCCCACATAGGATAACAAAGGTGAAAATATGGATATGGAAGATAAATCTAACCATCAAGTTTTGATGGAGAGTGGTAGAGACCATGGCTATAAAAAAGAAAACAATCACAAAGCCATAAATTTGTGATGATCTAAGGTACCATTTGATTCATTAGATATAAGAGCACTAAGACAACATTTTTGGTTTTTAATATCATTTCCCTAAAGTTGAAAATTTTGAATTATAAGAAATACTTACTTGATTTCAGTGTAATATCATTGTTGGTCATCCTATGAACAATTTGCACTTCATCTCTTATTTAATGAAATGAAGTTGAATTTTTCATTCTCAAAGTGTTTGCAGATCATGCGATAATAAAATAGGTCATTCCATCTACCTCTATCACAAGTTATTAAATATACATAAGTCCATCTATGCTGAGATTAATCGTATATGGTTCATAAAATGTATGTATACTTCATATTTCATACCTCTTAATGAAATAAAACTATTTTATACTAACCAGGCACTTCTTGTAGGCCATTGGTAGGTGATAAAGGCCGGTCGCACTTCGGTAGTGGGTTCGATTCCCACAGCCTTGTCTGACACGATGGGTTGTCGCTCGTTCTTCAGGTTTTCCCTTTTCATAAACTATACTATTATAACATTCTATCAATAATATCAAAAAAAATTCTAGCCTTAAACAATACTAACTTATGTTCAACATAATCCATTCCAATCTTTAGGCTTATCCAAAATACTTCTTTCTAAACTCATAGTACAAAGAGAACGATTACTAAAAAGATCATATAACAAGCACATGAATACCATAATTTATCCCTCATATATCACAAGATATATCTTGTTGATCGCATTCCAAACATGTGAATACCTTAATCTTGTATTCTCTTTAAAAATGAATACCCATTGAAACTTAGTGAAAACATGAATGTTGTCAAAAGTTAACTCTTTCCACATTCCAAAATCCCAAGAATTTGTATACTCAAACCATGATTTCACATTGTCCTTATACTAGTCATGAGCTCATTAATATTATCAAACATCTCATTATCTCCTTATCCTTTCATTATGCACATATCATCTACCTTCCAAAAATATTTGAATAACCTTTCTTGGTTACCGACACCATTCATCATATACTTTCAAAAACACAAGGAAAGAAAATAGTGTAACAATCCTTAGATTTTTCTTTATTCCATAATACCATACATTATTCTTGATAAACATACAATCATTCCACTACCTTCTTAAACCACTGACTGAGCTTCATAATTTATTTCATCTCATATATCATTTGTAGTCTCTTTATCATCAACAAAAAAAATACTACCCATACGACCATGTTGATTCTCTTCATGAAATTTTCCCTTAGAGCATTGGTTTTCATAATGCCCATACATTCCACATTTAATACATTTAACCATTGTTGATGTCTTAGCCATACCATTATCCTTGTCCATGGTGTTAACTGAACCTTTACCTTTACAATTACTAGCTTTATGTCCTTCTTTTCCACACCCAAATCATCTTCCAGTTCCTTTGAAACATTCTCCTTGGTGCCCCTTACCAAATGAATTACATGGTGGAAATTGAACTTTATTTCCTCTAAGATCATCTTGAAACTCCATCATTCTCTGATTATCTGAGTCAGGAATCTTACCAAAGTTGATATTATTGATCATATTATGATATTGATTATCAGGCATAATAATTATGTTTGGACTTCCAAATCTCATTTCATTTGGTTGCTCATGAAGAATATCATTCCATTTTCCATCATATCCTCCATTACCGTGAATCTTCCTGTTTCCTTCCATTTTTAAAACCCAAAAAGAATAGTGTGAGAGACAAAAATCATGCT
Source organism: Viscum album (assembly GCA_963277665.1). Classification (NCBI taxonomy): domain Eukaryota; kingdom Viridiplantae; phylum Streptophyta; class Magnoliopsida; order Santalales; family Viscaceae; genus Viscum; species Viscum album. The sequence continues at coordinate 2,005,482,246 of OY728138.1, forward strand.
ACAAAAACAACATAATAAAGGGGGAGTACCTTCAATATCTAACATCTTAGGTTTAATTCTAAGATTGTTATCGTAATTCTAGGACTATAACCTATACTTATACGTAACATTAGGGACATCCCTAAACATACCTTAGAAATATCTTCTAGGGATCTCACTAAAGTTTTCCCATCCTAGTTTCTAAAGGTTAACTAAACCTTTCCTCTAATATCAACCGTAGAGACCCAAAGCTTGGTGTACATGGACATTACATTACCTTTTCGGAATACTTAATACATAAAAAAACAAACACACAAGGACCGTAATAGTTTAGGCCCGCGGGGGCTGGGTGAGTTGGTTCAAGGTGGTGGCGACCCGTCACTGAGGTTCTGGGTTTGAGTCCTCACAAAGGAAACGCGCACCATTTGTCAGAAAACCTCTCGTCCCCTAGACTCCACGGGAACTGTCCCAAGCCCAAGGGTTGGCCACCTTGGGCCTAGCTAGGGGCGTTCGGTGAGCAGGTGGGCAGGCCATCCCTATACCTCATTACCCATACAACACATTTTCATGCAGTTGATTTTTCTCTTCAAATAGGTTGGAGAAAACTATGGATCGAAAGTGATTCAACCACTATCATACATGCCATCTGGAATAGAAACATCCATCTAGCCTGGTCACTCACTGCTCGTTGGATGAACTGACTTAGTTTTCTCCATGGGATTGAATATATAGCTACTCATTCCTACTGTGAAGATAATGTCATTGTTGATGCTCTTACTAGCAAAGGAGTCCATCAAAGCATGACTTGTCTCGACTCTATTCCTCCTGACCTATTATATCTTTTTGATATATATTGTAAAAAAATACCTTCCTTTCGCATTTTGTAATCCTTTTTTTCTTATCAATAAATTATGCTTTGGTCTTTGACCAAAGCACTACCTTTAAAAAAAAGGACCGTAATATTTTAGTGTCTTTGGAAACTCGGAAAAATAATCTTCTAATCATGGTGAAAGATCTTCAGTATCTCCCATAAATATCTTCCCTTTTTGTTTTCTTACCTCAAACCTTTCTTTATATCCAGGGAAAAAGAAAACATATAAAGGGTGAGCTCAAATCATCAGTAAGGGTAAGCATGGAGAAAATAAAACAAACCACATACATTTGAACTTAAAAACCTGAACATAATGTTTAAACATCAAAATCATGGGCAATGACATAAAACATGGCAGTACGTAAGGAATAGATCATAATGGAAAATCAATCATGATAAAATAGAATGGGAATAAAACATGTAACTGTGGAAAACCATTAAGTACATGATATTATTTCCATAGTATCCAAGGAATTTCTTCCAAGGCCATCTTAGTGGACAAAGTCCCTTACTAAACCGAGTTCACTCCTCGTTCCAGTCCTCTAACACTAAACTGGATTAACTTACCATTCCATCTATGTCTATATCATGAGATATAAATCTTTACCCAATGAATTGGATGGAGATATAGGTCCCACCCATGTCATAATGAAATCATTCTTACTTGTTCCACAACATAAACATAAATCATTCATCATAACCCAAAAAATAAAAATGGGTTTCATAAACATCATCCCATCATAAGATAATCCATATAAACAAATGGATATCATTTAATCATAACAAAAGTGAAAACATGTAAATCATAGAGACATTATACTTGAAACATACACATATGAAATAATTTCATCTTAGATGGAAAATTGTTTTGATAAAATAATTGAAATGAATTTTTGAGGAAAATATCCTTTCTTTTTCAAAGTCATTTTCTTTTCAATAAATGCCATGAAATTTTAAAAGAAAAGGATTTTTTTGAAAATAGTTATGAAATATTGTAGAGTATGGTACATGAAAATAAGGTGTTATGAAACCTTAAAAATCCTATCATGCCAAATAAGTAAAAAAAAATATCCTCGTACTTTTAACGGAAAAGTCAAAAAGTACCACATATGGTAAACAAAAGAAAGATTCCATCCATAACACAAAGTAAAAGTCAAATAAGGGTAAACATGACTTTAAACATAAATGGAATAATATTAAACACTTTATGAAAAGAATTTTATGTACATGGATGAAAAATATAACCCCAGTAAATAATTACGTATAAGCAATCTCGGATAAAAAATGAGATTGCAAAATTATCCCATACCTCATGTCCGACTTGACTCGGTCATTCTTTAATCTCCTGAATACTAAACTAAAGTTAATTTTTACTTGCTTAAGAACCTTTTTCAAGTTTATTATTCCTTTTATATCACTTATTACCATGTTATAAACATTATGTAATCATTTAAGTTAATAACGTTCGTTTTATTGATATTTGGTACTCGAGTCAAAAATGGACTACTTATAATTACATGTTGTTCATGCGGTCAATAGTCCATTATATCTAGAATGATATTCATGATTTAGATATCATATATATAATATATATCCATAATATACATGTATTTATAATAGTACATAACATTTGGAGGTAAGAAATGAAATTCATCGTTCATGGAGACGGTAAGCTGTACGTATGCATGAATGCTACTTTCATTTCTATTACTTATTTTAATGGAAATAAAAAATAATGATTCATAGATATATTATAATTCCAGTATAATATAATATATAATATCATTAACTCTATCCTTTATACATCCCACATAAGTCGTTTACGAGTCACATCACTTTAAGGGTGCGGTAGTCCGCACTTCCTCAAATGAGATTATCGTATTTACCCACTATGGAAACCATAAAGGCATGATATAATTGGGAAGTTCAGAAGAATATGGAAATCATAAACATAATATATATCATATATAAATACAGTTCCATCATAATGGCCACCATGAGAGGTGATAGGAGATAATCGAACAATCATCGTTTCGTGAGGCGTTAGTTTAACATCTACAGAAACATTATGTTCTTCATCCATTAGATGGAGGTGTGTGTAAGTGTAGTTAGAATACCTATCATAATAACATACTAGTATATTTATTATACTGGTTTTATTACAAAATAAATGAATAAAAAGAGTTTTAGGGGTTGGAAAAGTAAAATAAAAGAAAACAATTTAAGATAAACTGTTACCTATAACTTGGTTAACTCCCTTTTGTTTGAACGAAAGGACTTCTTGAAGTGCCTTCTGCCTAAGGTAAGGCTTCTAGGAGGAGGAGAGGGTTGTAGGGAGATTAATTAGGTAGAGTTTGGATGAGACAAATGGCTTGAGAGGTGTGTCTAATTGGTTAGATGTGGTCTCCTTTTATAAGGGAGAGGAGGGTCTCTTTAGGAATGTGTGAAAATATTATTTTTATAATATAATGATATTCGGATTCTAATGGTCCAAAAATCATTATGGTCAAAGATAATATGACTCATATTCGAAATAAAATCATCCAATCAGAATTGAAAATGTTTTGGATAATAATGTAATCATTATAATCTTATTTATTTAAATCATTTATTAATGAGGTAAATACTGCATCATTAATGTGTCATAAGTAATTTAATTTATTTGATGTCTAAAAATTATAAAAAATAAACAATTATGTAGGAAATATTTTTATCTTTCCAAAGAATATTTTTAGTCACAAATATGACTTATATAACACCATATAAATATTAATTACTAAAATAGTTTTGTTAATGTCAATTTTGTCTTCACATTAAATTAATTAATCTAAATTCTCATTTTCACTCCCAAGTGTCTCAATGGAGTCCCAAAATCGACCCAAATATGACCATGGACATTAATTACTCAACCAATAAGGTTTGGACAAGTGCTAAGGTAATTTGGAATTATTATAATATTCTTTTTACCTTGAATTACCCTATTTACTTTTAACCGCGGTAAATAAAAGTCAAAGGTTACTATTCACGAAAAATTATTTTCATCTTATTGAACCACATTTTACTTCTTGATAACAACCATTTATGTCAGATTTTTGAAATTCAATTCACGGAAGTGGTAAAATTTCATTTAAATGAAAGAGTCAGTTTTTTAACTATCACTAAGTGGTTTCACTATTCATCAAAAATTGAAGTTTTTCAGAAAAATACCAAAAATTTAGCCAAAGATATATTTGATATTATGAATTCAAAAATTATGTCTATTTTTCAAAATTCAAAACATATAAGGGGAATTAATTAATTTTAAAAGTAATTCATGTTATCAAAACATATAGCGTGTTTTTAAGAAACAATAACTATCAAAACATTGACACTTGTTTATGTCCAATTTCATGGTGAAATTAATTACAATGATCAAAATTGGATTAAATGGTAAAAATATATTCTAATTACACATTAAAAACAATTAAAAATATAATCTAACAATATAAATTATTGTGATGAAAAAAGTTTTTTTTAATTAAAATATAGTGTGTTTTTACTATTCATTAAAATATGAAAGTTATCTGAATAATATGAAAATTTTATACAAATTAAATTTTTATATCATTATTCCAAAGAAGAATTTTATTTTGTCAAATTTAACTTATAAATATGTCAAAAACTAGATTTAATGTGGGTGTTCCATCAAAAGGCGTCAAAACTACATTTTTTGAAAAATACTTATTTTACCCGAAACATTTATTTTGTTCTCATAACATGTTCTATAAAATGTGTGAGATGAATAATAATGTTATAAAATTAAAAAAGTAGTTATTACTATTCAGAATGGCTATTCCATAATAATATTATAACAATATATTGTTGTTTAGTGAAACCTGGTATTGCGTACAACACACGCTATCGAGGAAGGACGTGATTGCGTGTAATGCACGCCAAGTCAAGGTTGTGTGTAGTCCAAGCTCCCTTTGTTTTTGTGTATTACATAATCAAAACTTATTTCATTTATACATTAAAAAAATCTATACATAATGTTGCGTAGAATAATTTCTACAAAACGAACTTGAAATTGTGTGTAACATGAGCCAAGAATAGTGTTGTGTATACTGCAAGCTAATACAGTGTTGCGAATAGCACAAGCTAATTTTGGTGTAGTGTACAACATAAGACATTAATGAAATTAAAAAGAACAATTCTCATAAAATCTCGGGTTGTTACAATTTTACTATTCCTTCTTTAATAACTTGTATTTAAAATATAAGAGCTCTATGTCCACTGAGGTTCATGTGTAGGGTGTGAGTATAAAAATAAACAAGTAAATACAAATAGGGCCCCTAAAATATACAACAATGCATATGATTGAGTATATTATCAAATTAGTTAAACTCAAAATAAACATGTAAGTGAAGTCATGGTGTACTAACTAGGACACCGTGATAATTAAATATAACTAATTTTTTTAATACCAGTGAATTATATTAATCATACCATATGTTTATACCTTGGTTGTTCCCAAACATGACACCCATTATATTCTAATATATGATACTCAAAGATCAGTTATCTTAGGCATTGATTATCTTTATCAATGATCACTCATTAAATAATATCATATTATTGTGGCCATAATTCATCACTCACAGACCTAAAAATTCAATATAAAGTAAGGTATATGATCAACTAATCAATCCTACCCTTTATAGGTTATCCCACTAGGTTTCAAGTGACTTTAGTTGATTTTATACAATATATCTAATCACCATTAATGTGATCATATAATCCCTCTTCGAACATCACTACCCAGAGAAAAACATTTGTAGGGAAATTAATACATTGTTCTACCCTTATGGGCTACATCCATTATCCATGATTATCCTCACTAGGACCCTCATAATCTAACTAATATACTTCTAGACATTAACGTGCATGGTGATATCCTATGTCATATGTCCATGAATAACTTTATTTATGAACCATGGCCTATAAGGACACCATTTACAACCACCAATCACACAATACACTCTTATAGGTCCCTCTCAGGCAATCATACAAGAATGTCCTAGGTTCACCCCCTTCATTTTATATTTTAATATCCCATTGGATTTTCCAAACTAACCAAGCTGAGGATCGTAAGGTGAAGAAACCACTGAGTGAGACTATAATCATACCACCAAATATGAAATGACAATTTTATTCCAAATCATTGTTACTTTTTATACATCATGATTATTACCTCATATTAGAACTAATTACGGTCTCCCTACCCCAATTAGTTTTTCTTACACATCAAATTTCACACTAAAACACATATAAAACATTGCTTGATAATTTTGGTACTACCCAACTCTTTTATGGAGTTAACCATATGGGCGTCACTTTTCTCATTCCATGAAACCCAACTAAATAGATCCTCAATCACATGATCCTACATATCATCAATAAATTAGTAAAATACATAATTATAAAAAAATTATAATTATTTTTCATCATTAATTTACATAGGAAGAACATAAGAAAACCATTCAGGGAATTACACAACATCAGAACCACAACAAAAATCATTGCAATGAATGATGGCATGATATCAATAATATTATGAGAAAAATTTCCATCAATAACAACCTAAATTATTTTCAATTTAAATAAAAATGGAAAATATTCTTAGAAGAACTCACTGGTGCATTTACCAATTCCCTAAATGGAAAAAGAATATGATTGAGACAACTTCATAGTATTCTCTCAAATTTGAATAGTATGTATCTCCCTAGGGGAGGGGTTTTCCTATAACTTCCATATCATTGCATGAAGGAATAAATATATTATACATCCTTCCAGTGATGGAGATTTCACCCATTTTATTAATATCATAGGAGCTGATTCCCAACTCTCTATGTGCCAAAATGAAGGTGCTTATACCTAAACACCAACATGTAAACATATGTGTGAGAATATTAGATGGTTAGAAACTCACAAACAAGAAGAACCATATATAATCAAAAAGTTAAAATACCCAAAACCATTCATTGAAATCAACACAACTTTTATGTGCCCAAAATTCCCAAACTCACTCATCAAAAATACCACAACCTAAGTCAATGCACCTTATAAGGAACCCAAACAAGAAATAAAGGAATGATGTGGAGGATAAAATATCATACCTTGGATTCAATCTTTGATTCATTCAGGAGAAAATAAAGATATTGCATGTGAAATATTTTATTCATTCGAGCCTTGGATTCGTTCGTGACTTGATTCGTTCAAGCCTTGGATTTGAGCCTTGGATGTGTTTGAGATTTGATTTTAGCCTTGATTTGAGCCTGAATTTGAGGAGTGTCAGCAGTATGTGGCTTCTTTAGAAAGCTTTATATATTGCAACTGAAATAGTCACAGTTAGGGTTCTTTAAACATGTTGGGAGACTTTTATCAGCATTTTCAAAAACACACAGATAAAATCTATCTTTATCGCCACTTTTTTATCACAGATAAAATCCATCTTTATCTGCGCAAGAACTTTAGCACTGATAAAGTATTTATAATTATAATTATAAATAAAATATAAGTAAATATATTTATTTATTTATTTATTATACATTTATAATTATTTATTTATAATTATATAAATACTTTTGAAAACATTATATTTTTTATTTATAATTATAAATATATAATTTCATAAATATAGTAAATTTACATTTATAAATATATTTGTAAATATATTTATAATTATTTATAATTATATATATTTAATATATATATATATATATATTATCTAAATATATTTATTATCATTTCATAATTATAAATGAATTTATATCATTATATATATTTATATAATTATATTTATATATAATATGTATAAATATAGTAAATATATTCATTATTTAAATATATTAATTATAATTTTATAACTATTTAAATATATAATTATTTATTTTTAATTATATAATTATTTTTAAAAATAATATTTATATATTTATATCATTATAAATATATTTATTTAAATATATATATATATATATATTTAATATAATATATATATATATAATTTTATAAAGATATATATAGTAAATATATATATAGTAGATATATTCATTATTTGAATAAATTTATTATAATTTTATAATTATTTAAATATATATAATTATTTATTTATAATTATATAAATTCTTTTTTAAAATAATATTTATTTATTTTTAATTATAAATATATAAATTTATAAATATAGTAAATATAAATTTGTAAATATATTAATTTATAAATATTTATTTACAAATAGATTTTTAACATTACTAATAAATATATAATCTTTAATGCATTCATATTAAAAATTATTGAAATTGAATAATTAAAAATGAGAACACTTTAAAAATATTCAAAAAAAGATAAGTTTTATTAATTAAATATAAATTATAAAAATAAATAGGGATGTGTATTTAAATAAAGATGAATACATATTGAAAATATTAAAACATAGTAAATAAATAAATATATATATGTAAAAATAAATAATAGTAAATGATTAAATTCCAAAAAAAATAAATATTAAAAATATTAAAAATGAATTAATACCTAACTGTAATAATATTAAAAATAAATAAATAAAAATTACTTATTAAAAACATAGTATATTAAATGTATCATGTTATAATGAAATTCTAAATTGAATACTAAAATTTGAATAAATTACATAAATATTAGGTGTATGTTTTTCTAAATATATGGGATATCATTAATTACTCAAATATTTGTGTGTCTGCATAATATATAAAAATTAATTAGATATTTATATGTTTTTGAAATCAATTTAACACATGTTTGATATTTTTTTAATTGAAAAATTGAATAACCTTCAATTATGTCCATTACTCAATGCAATTATTTAGTATTTTTAATTAATATTAATTTTTAATTATAAATCATTTTTCACTTAATATATGAATTATTTAATATGTAAGCATAAATACTTTTTATTATATATATCATATTTTATGAAATATTATACATTCATATATATATATAAATATATTTCTATATTAAATGTATTGATGAATAAATAAGTATAAAAACCATTAAAAATGAATACGACATTAATATATTTTTAATTATTACATTTTATTCATTTTATATACTTATATTTAATATATAATATTTATTACTATTTATAATTAATATGTGTATATATATATTAAACTTGTTCATTTTTAATGATAATTGTTTGATTAATAACTTTTTAATAATTTGTTAATTTTTTAATCGTTAATTTTTATTTAATTATTATATTTTATTCATTTTTAATTTCTTAATTATTAAAATTTATCTTTTTTATATAAATATATACTATTTTCTAATATTTATAATATATATATATATATATATTAATTTATTCATTTTTATCAATAATCATTTAATTAATAAACTGTTTAATTTTTTTCTTAATTTACTCTTTTTTATTTTTTATTTAATTACTTCAATTTATTCATTTTACATATTTATATATTTAATATATTCTACTTATTAATATTTTTAATTTATATAAATTTATATTAAATTTAGTCTTTTTTATCAGTAATTATTTTATTAATAAAATTGGTAATATTTTTTTTATATTTAATCATTTTTTATTTTTAATTGATTGATTTTTTTCATTTTATTTTAGGCCTTTATCATCGCTAAAAATAAAGCATTGATTAAGGGTACCCTTTATTGATGCTAAAATAAGTACTGATAAATGGCACAGTTATCAGTGTTTTTTTCTAACACATATAAAGTTCAGTGTTGTTAATGGTTTTTTTGTATTAGTGTATGTAATTTCTTCTAATGTGGTTTCCTCTCTCTCTCTCTCCCCCGTCTCTCTTTCCCGATAATGGGGGATTTGTTTTCATCTATTGGTGATGGTTTAGATCTAGGTTTTCTTGGGTCATAATCCATTTGACCTTGGATCTATGTTTTGGTTTTAAATCTCCTCTATTGTTTTGATTATTCTACATCAATTTGGGTGATTTTTATTTGGTGAAAGTTCATTAACAATCTAGAGGTAGGTGGTCCATTTATCAATTCCTATAGTCTTGGTTTAAATTGTGTGTTTGTAATTGTTTAGTTGTAATTAACATGTTGGGAAATTTTATTCAAATTTGAATTTATTAATTGAGATTCCATGTGATAATAAAATGGGTTTAACTTTGGGTAATTGAAATTGGGTGAAATTTTGTAAATGGAATTGGTAAATTATTATTATTATGAACTTATTGATAATGGGAATGAAGGTATGGTTGGGTTAACCTTGAAGGGTAAATGGTTTATATGATTAAATGTTGATAAAAGGATTAATAGTGAATTGTTCATATTGATTCTGTGTAATTAAAGTGAAGAACCTTGTTTGTTTTGATAATTGAAATAGTTCACCATGATTTGATTGTTTTATAAGAAGGTTAATGATGATTAACCTTGAAATATGTGATATATGTGATATTGTGTTATTCGTGACAACAAGTATTGGACACTAACTGATGCTCCATATACCCTTATGTGATTCACTGATATATGAGTGTGGGACATAGAATGATGCTTCAAAATCACATAACTGATGAGGTGTGTGATATGTACTGATGATCCAAATACCCATTGGGTTCTAGATAAGGCATTTATGCCTAAGACATTCAAAGTGTACTATGGTTCCATGTATCCATGATATGAAAATGGAATTAATTGAATTAATGAAACCCATGTTGTTAATGAAATTTGATTTCCCCTACGGATGGTTCAGACTCCAACATGGGATGAAGACATTATTTATAGATTGGGTATCATCATGAACCCATGTTTTCTATATGGTTATTTAAAGAATAATTGAATATGTAAACTATTTTTTTTATCACTGGTACCTTATTCTCTATACAAATTCATACACTATTATATATTGGGTATTGTTTTAGACATCTTTGGTGGTGTCCCACTAAGTTAAACTCACAACATACTCAGGATACCTGATTATGACCCGAAAATATTTCATGTTTTAAGGACATGATAAGGGACATAGCCCTATGTTAGATGACTATGTTGGGATGGATCAAGGATGAGGGAATTGTACATGATGTTGGGACCCACATGGGAGTTTTCAGTGCCTTTATTTTTGTTTTTAAATATTTAAACATGAAACATATATGGAATGGCATATCTATTGTTTTGAGTTTGTATATTGTTTTCTTATTTTGGGTTATCATGTAACATTTGTCTGTATTGATTATGGTATTATTCTGGTTATGGTTTATTATCTATTGTTTACTGTTTCTTATTTCAATTTCTGTGTAGCTTTGATAAAGAGGGTATAGTCTCCCCAAGTTATATATTAGTCCCTCACTGCAAGTTAGTAGACTCTGGTGCATGGGGAGGCATGCCTGAGGTTATGTAAACAACCAGCACTGGAAACCGGTGTGTAGAACCCAGGTCAGGACCTTAGAAAGTGGTATCAGAGGCAATTTTCTTTTCTTTTCTTCTATCCTACTTTTTTTTAAAAGTTAGAACAAATAATATTATTAGTGGGTCTTTAGTCAAGATCTCATGCACTGAAGTATCTAACCCATGTACAGGGCTAAAACCATGTACCCAAGGAGGGATCGATGTTATTAGTGTTTATTATTACGGTTGAATCTTATTTCACCTCGAGTGATGCACTTTTTGTGTGATATTGCTATGTTATAAGATTTTATTCATGGATTGGTATGATTTAGAAGTTTAGTATAAATGCATCATTCTAGGCATTCATGATTTTTTGTGACATGCTTCATTTTTTGGCATGCATAGAGAAGAATTTTTTGGGCTGCGTTGTTTAAATGAAATATTATTCTTTTTTTATGATTTAAATGAAATGGTTCCTAAAATGAAATTTATAATTATGAATGATGTTAAATATAAAAATTTAAAATGGATAAATCAGTGTAAAATTAGAAACTTCAATAATGAAAATGTTTACCCTCTGTGAACCATGACCTATATGATGTATGGTTGAGGTTTGTGATAGTGCCTCAGTTTTGACCATGTGTTGGGGTAAGGGGATATAAATGTTTATGGATCTTTGTGAATTACTCTTACGCAAATGTCATAAACCTTGTATTATGTATACTAAGATGTGTATTTGGATTTATAGAGATATTCCTCCATGATGATGTTTGTTGGTAGGGAGACAAAAGGAGATGGCTAGAAATGTGACTCTAGTAGTGGAACTTGAGGCCCTGATGGATTCGAGTGATGTCCAAGGAGAGTAGTTTTCTGAGAATTTTTTGTTGTTTCAGGTAGTTTATGGAAAGAGACCCAGGGAAAGTTGTGGAGAGTATGTTTGACATGACTCTGGAGTTTATGTTGAATCACCCATCGACATTCACCAGAGAGGGTGGACCTAAGGCAGCTGAGTTCTTGATTGAGTATATCTAGACGATTCGTTACAATTTGGAGAATCCTGCTAATAAAGAGTCAAATTGGATTCTTATTTATTATATGGTCAAGTGAAGTGTTCGTGGGGAATCTATAATTGGGATAGACAGTTGGAGAATATGTAGTAGAATTAATTTTAGGAGAATTTATTAGAGCACTTTCAACCGAAGATGATCAAGTAGGAGAGGGAAACTGAGTTCTTGAGGCAGTCCCTAAGGAGTATGTCTATGATATACTATGATGGTAACTTTAATAATTTTTAAGGTCTTTGTTCCAGTGCTAGTAGAATACATGTTTACAGTGAAAAAATAGTTTAAAGATGGACTTAAATATGAGATTAAGTCCCAGTTTAATATCATTCTGCTGAAAATGTTTTCTGAAGTGGTTAATCATTCTCTCATATATGAGGGGTACCGAAAGAGTCTTTGAATAGAGGACAGGTGGTTTTTATTGGTTTACATGGAGGTATATATTCCAAGAGATGGGAGAGTAGCATTGAAAATCTATACCAGGGATATAGAAAGAAGAGTTGAAGGAGGGAGGGTCAGTTACTCCCGACCTTACCCGGGTGATCTTCCACCAGTATAATAGGCCAACTCACTTTCGTATACAGTTCCCCCAACCATCAGTGGATTGTTGAGCTTTTGGTAGGAATGTACATATACAATTTTTTTATATGAAATCATGATAGGTGGGTGATGAAAGAGGAACTAGGAAGAATCAGAGTACTGGATTGGGGTATACTACCCCATATCTATCTAGAATTTGTAGTTTATACTGGCCCTGGTGGTCGAGGTAGTGGATGTGGTACTTCTGGGCAAGGGTACTCATATTAGCAGAGTGGTGCAGCTCAGGGGGATTATAATATAGCCTAGGAAAGAGGGAAAGGATATTTGAATTCATTTTAGCCTACACATTTTGATAGTGAGGTTGGACCATCGATAGTCAGACGTACTATTCTTGTAGATTCTACACTTTTTAGTGACATATTAAATATTGGTACCTCACATCCTTTTATATATGAAAAACTTGTGAATGGATCGAGTCTAATGGTGGAGTTCTTGATTGGTTTTTTTATGATTGATACACCATTGGGAGTATGGTCGAGAGACATCTGCTTAAAAAATGGGTGTTATCTCGAGGTTGGAGAGTATCATTTTAGTTGGTCTCTTTACATCCTTGATATGTTGGGCTTCAACATTATTTTGGGTACAAACTAGTTGGTATCGTACTGATCTAAAAAATAATGTTACCATAAAAGGGTGACATTTATGACTCTTAAGGTTGACAATTATTTTCATCATGGAGAGTGGGATATCAAGGGGATCCTTGCAGAGCTAGTGCATCAGCAACTAGGGTATCTCACCGCCCATGTTTCAAGTCTGTTACTAGATGGTGGTGGTGTAAAGCATGATTTCGTTCCAAATGTGGTGGACCAATTCTAGGATGTGTTTCTTGAAGACTTATCAGGGATTCCTCTTTAGAGATATGTGGAATTTACAATTGATATCACGTCTTAATCTAATCTCGTTTCTATTCTACCATACAGAATGGAAACAATAGAGCTCCAAGATATTAAGCATCAAATGAAATAGTTGAAGGATAAGGGGTTTATCTATCTGATTATGTCTCCTTGGGGTTCTCCAGTTTTTTCCTAAGAAGTATGATGGGACATTCCGCGTATGTGTTGACTACTAGAAGTTGAATCAGATGACAATGAAGAACTAGTAGACTCTTCCGTGTATCAATGATCTATTTAACTAATTGAGAGGAGTTTTTGTTTTCTCCAAGATTGAATTGAGATCAGGGTATCATTGGTGATGATTTTGACCTTGAGATATACCATGGACTACTTTTAGAAGTAGGTATGGACTATATGAGTTTTTTGTGATGTTTTTTGGGATGATGAACACTCTTTCTATGTTTATAGAATTGATGAACCGAATCATATCCACCAATACCTGTATTGGTATTTGGTTATTTTGTGGATGACATCTTTGTGTACCAACACTAAGGATGATCTTTCCCAACATCTTGACCTCATTGTAAGTACATTGAGGGATCATCGACTATATGTTGTGTAATCTAAGAGCCAATTCTATATTGATCAGGCACATTTCAAGGGTGACATCATATCAAAGTAAGGTGTGCTAGTGGGGCTAGATAAGGTACAAGTAGTTATTTCTTGGTATCATCCCAATAATGTATTTGATATTCATAGATTTATGGGATTTTTGAGATATTATTAAAGGTTCATCCAAGAATTAACTCACTTGGAAGCACCACTTTCTATCTTGAACAATAAGGGAGTTAAGTTTGAATGTTTTGTAGCATTTGAGAATGCCTTTTTGGAATTAAAATAGTGTTTGACAAGCACTCCTATTTTGATCTTACTTAATCCATTTGAGGAGTATAATATTTTTTGTGATGCATATGGGATAGTACATGGATCAATGTTGATGTAGGGGAATCGATTTGTGGTGTATGGGTCATGAAAGTCACAAGAATGTAATTTCCCTTCTGTTGGTCTCGAGTTGGATGTAGTGGTATATACCTTGAAGTTTTGGTGGAATTATCTTCTGGGTGAAAATTTTATAGTGTATAATGACCACAAGATACTAAAGTATATATTTTCTAAATGATATTTGAATCTCTAGCAGTGGATATGGGTTGATTATATACAATCATTTGATTTTGATCATGCATATATAATTATAAATGGAGAAATGTTTCTAACACTTCAAGAAGGAAAACTCACGCACAGGCGGTTCAGGAGTGTATTTCTGATTGGAATATTGTGATCATGTTGGCAGAGATACATTTTTTGGATCATGAAGGATAAGAGGATATTAAAATCATTTCAGTATCATTGGAATCCACACATTTAACCTAGATCAAGGAGATGAAGTATGATTATTTGGTGTGTTTTTACTTGACTGAAATCTATGAGGGTGGGGAGTTAGCTTCTGATTGGAGTATAGATGACGATGAGATCATCTATGTCAAGAATCACATTGTTGTTTATAAATGTATTAGATAAGAGATGATTCATGAGATTCATGCATAAAATTGGGTGGTGCATCCTGATTTAACTAAAATTTATTGTAAAATAATTCGATAGTATTGGTGGCCAAACAGGGAAAATGAGATTGTAGGTTTTGTATCATGACGCTACACCTATCAACAGGTGAAGGCCAATCATCAAGTACCTAGTGGTTTTCTATATTCATTTCCTATTCCAGAATGTAAGTGTGATTATGTTACTAGGGGCTTTGTGGTGGGTCTCTAGATGATGCCTTAGAATAATGATTATATTTGGGTGGTTGTGGACCGATTCATGAAAGTAGATCATTTCTTGCATATTCAGGAGACATTATCAATTGATTATTTGATTGAATTATAAATTAAGGAGATATTATATATGCATGGGGTTCTACATAGCATAGTTTCATACCATGACTCATTTTTTACTTCACGATGCTATCAAGGCTTGAAGAAAGATCTTGGTATATAGGTATTTCTGAGTACGTCCTTACACCTTCAGACATACAGGTAGTTAGAGTGCACTATATAGGTATTGGAGGATATTCTACGAGCATGTTTTCTTGAAATTTATGGGTCATGGGGGAATCAATTAGAACTCATTGATTTCACTTATAATAAAAATTTTCAGGTGAATATTTAGATGGAACCATATAAGGATCTTTTGGTAAGCCAGGAAGATCACCTCTATGCTTTATGGAGGGAGGTGAGTTAGAGCTATTTGGACCGAGTCTTGTATAGGATAGATTAGTTCATGTTTATATAATTCTGAATCACATAGTTATGTCTCAGAGTAAGAATAATTATTATTTTTACTTACATTGAAATTCCATTGAGTTTAGAGTGGGTGATCATGTGCTCCTTCATGTGTCACCTAGATTGGGTCACCATAGGATTCAGAGATAGGGAAAGTTCACACCCAGATTTGTTAGAGCTTTTGATATTGTGGATAGAATCAGGATATTGGAAAACCAATTGGGTCGTACATGGAGG
Organism: Viscum album; assembly: GCA_963277665.1. NCBI lineage: Eukaryota > Viridiplantae > Streptophyta > Magnoliopsida > Santalales > Viscaceae > Viscum > Viscum album. The sequence continues at coordinate 2,005,498,555 of OY728138.1, forward strand.
CATATTTCTATGCATGATGTTTTTCATGTGTCGCATCTTTGGCGTTATCACCCAAACTGTTCTCATGTGATTTTGGTTTATGATATTAAGCTTGAGGCTAATTTTTTCTTTGAGGAGAATCTAATATGCATTATGGATTGTTGTGAGAATGTATTATGAGGAAATAAAATAATAATATTTGTATTATTATGGAATCATGGACGTGTTTAGGAGGAAACATGGGAGATAGAAGAGGATATGTTGGCTCAATAGACCAATCTTTTTTCCTCGAGATCTTAGAGATTCTTGGGAGTATAAATAGAATATGAGATGTTATAAGGTGGGGAGATTCTAAAATATTTACATTTTATAGAGATGTATCATTCTCATTTTTTTGGTATTTTGTTTCACATTTACAATTTAGTTTAGGCCTATCTTAGGTGTTCTCTGGAGAATTCTAGATGATTTTGAGAGGTTTTGGGAAGTAAACGGTTGGAATATATTTTTTCAAGACAATGTTCCCTAGACCATAAAAGCATGAATTTACATCTAGAGGGAAAATTCATGTTCAACCCATGGTGTATTCAACCATGTTCCCTCTTAGTAGTAATTGTGAGACCCTTATGGGAGGTGCATGGTTAGGGTTCACATTTAGGAAAAAAGTGTTCCCCATCCCAAGAAACCATGCGTATAGAATTATTTTCTTTAAAAATTGTTTTAGATTTCCCAAACCCCCGGTATTAACCCCAATTAGCCCTATATTGTCCCTAATTTTTATACCTTTTTTGGGAGCTCCTGGATGGATTCCAAGGAATAAAGAACTCTGTTATTGATGAATTGAATATTTGATTAATGGATCTTCACCTCTTTTGGTATGTAATCTCTTTTTGTAATGTATCCTCTCTATTTCATCTCTCTTTCCAATAAAAGGGAGTAGATTTATCCATTGGTGATGGTTTAGATCTAGGTTTCCTTGGATCTTAATCATTTTGATATTGAATCAAGGTTCTGGTTCTAACTCTCATCCTCCATTGTGAAATTGATCATTTCGCATAAATTTGGGGGATTTTTATTTGGAAAACTACCATAAACAATATTGAGGTATGTATTTATCAATTCCCATAGTATTTATTGAAATTTTGTTTATGTAATTGTGTAATTATACATTCCGCATTGGGAAATTTCATTATAAAATGAATTATCTAATTGATCCTCCATGTTATAATGAAATGAGTTGAACTTTGGGTAATTGAAATTGGATGAAATTGTGTTAATGGAATTTTTCAATTAATGTGATTATGAATTTACTAATGATCAGAATTAAGGTATGGTTGGATTGACTTGGAAGAGTTAATTTTTTATATGATTAAATGTAGATAAATTGTTTAATGTTAAATTATTCATATTAATTGCATGTGATTATAGTGAAGAACCATTTTTTTATAATTGAAATGGTGGACCATGATGTGATTTATTGAAAAGAAGTTTAATGATGATTAAGCTTGAAATATGTGATATATGTGATATTGGGATATTTGTGATAAAGGGTGTGTTACCCAAAATAATTCTCTAAATACCCATATGTAATTTATTGGTATACAAGTGTGAGACATATACTGATGCTTAAAAAGATCATATGTGATAATGATGAGGTTTGGGATAGGAATTGATAAAAAATACCCATGGGGTGCTAGACATTGAGTTCTAGGACAAAAAATTCAGAATTGTACTATCGTTATAAGTATTCATGATAAAAAAAATGGAATGAATTGAATTAATGAATACCATATTATTAATGAGATGTGATATCTCTTGGGAATGGTTCACACTCTGGAATGGGCTAAAGAAGGTATTGATAGTCTGGTTGTCATCATGAATTTGAAGAATAATTTAATATGTAAATTATTTGTTGAATCACTTGTACCTTATTATTTATAAAACAATATAAACTATTATAGACTGGATATTAATTTAGACGCCATTGGTGGTCACCTACTGAGTTTAAATCACACCCTACACATGATTCTTGATCGGTGCCTGAATAGACTTCATGGTTGTATGATGTGATAAGGGAAATATCCCTATGTTAGATGAATATATTGGGATGGATCATGAATAAGGGAACCAAACATGATGTTGGGACCCACTTGGGAGTTGTGAGTGTATTTATTTTTTGTTTTTCATATTGAAACTTGATATATATATATATATATATATGGTATGGAATATCTACTCTTTTGTGTTTGTATATTTATTTCCCTATTTTGTGTTATCATGTTATACTGGTATGTATTAATTATGGAATTATTCTGGTTATATTTCATTATATGTTTGTTATTTTTTCTTATTTCATTGTTATGTTTCTTTAATAAAGAGGGTATAGTCTCTCCCATGTTATATATTAGACCCTGGCTATTAATTGGATGACTCTGTAACACTAGGTAGTGTGCCTGATGTCATTTAACCAACCGGCTCTAGGAACCAGTGTGTGGCACAAAATTTGGTATGTTATAATAAGTTATTAGAGCATAACATTGGCATAAGACATAAGTTTTTGACATACACATAAGTGTATAAAATCATTTACTTAATAGTAAATGATTACTAAAAAGACTATTATAGTAGATTTCCTTCACTACCCATTTTTTCATAGTAGTCATGGTTCACTCTGAAGACTTTCATAGTAGATAAAGTCTCTTACTGAACTAGGTTCTCCCCAGTTTTATCCATGTTTATCTCATGATATATCTATATTTTCCAAATGCATTGGAGAGGCATATAATTATGGGACCACTCATCATATAGAGACACAACCTTTTCTTACATTACTATTACATCATTATAAAGATAAAAAAATAATAGTATTACACATAACGGATCCAAAGGTTTAGTGCCTTGGGAAAACTAGGACCATACATAACAATTACAACATCAAGCATAAACATTCATTTAATTCTTTCTTCTCTAGCTTCTTATTGAAACTTGACATCTCCTTCGTACATATAGTCTCCTAAGGATATAAATCAAAAGGGGTGAGATAAAATCCCAGTATGAGAATAGATAAGAACTATATAGCATGGGGTGATCATAATAATAACATAGGAAAATTATCATGAACATGATAGGAATCATTAATAAAAGAATTGAAATGTTTCAATGCATAAAAAATGAAACATAATTCTTAGTAGTTAACTAACACACATGCTTGTGACCAAAGATAGAATATTTTTCTCACATCATTTCACTTAAACTTGTGAGATTCATCACATTACCCAATGCATTAGAGAACTGTATAGTTCCGGGCGCACATGTCACATTCAAATATTCTTATTGTGCTATATAATTCTGGGCGGACCCGTCACATCATAACATTATCATTATCACACATGCCACATAGAACATATATAAAAAATGAATATAACTAATCCAAGGAAATTAATGGGTTTTATCTCATAAGAACACATTCATAAACTTTGAGTTCCCAAAAGAAAGTGGGAATAACATATTTGTTACAAGAACCATCACCATTGAGTGAGAAGTAAAAGGTGTGTTCAAGGAAGATTTCTTTTAGAAAACATTTTGTTTGGCATAAAATATAGTGGATAACAATTATATCCTATAATAGGTAATTTAATTATCAACAAATGATTTTTATGGAGTAACCATTCCAAAAATGGAGTGAAAGAGGGAGAACCCAAAGAATGAAAGTTGGGTTCGAGATTTTCCCTTTACCTTGTTTCTGAATGCTTTCTTCACTTTAATGTCATGTAAAACCACATTAGATTCATTAATTGAAAATTCTAGAACCTTTTCTACATTAATATATTTCATTATGGTTTCATTAAGTTATTTTATGGGCAGTTGGATGAGTTATAGAGTTTAAAAATATTGTTCGGGAATGTTCATTTTTATGGTTTTCTTGAGCAGTTCACATATATTTATAAATGAAAGTTCATTTAGAACAAGGATAAACATAAAATATAGATATTTCATTTTATTAATGATATTCCATAAGTTTAAATGATATCATAATGAATTATATTATATACCATGTGGATGAATCGTTATATAAGAATTAAATGATGACTATTTGGGTTAATTTGGGAGGTTTTTTCACCACAATGAACTTGTTTTGTTTAATCATTTAGTAATATGTTCTTAAGTTAGTTCTGAAACATTAAATAGGATATAATAGATATAATGTAATCTGGTTTAACCATTAAAATGTTTTCATGACTAAATCTAAAATTTGTAATGGAAATTGAAAACATGTCATTCTTGAAGGTGATAAATTAACACCTCACGAACAACGTTTTCATTTATAAAATAAAAAGATGAGGAGAAGGGGGGTTGAATGATATAATATCCCATTAGTATCATAACATTCCATTATATGTATAATAACGGAGTTACCATACAATGTGGATGAATATAGGTGGGGATAGATGAAGAATTGAACTTGAAATTGAAAGGAATTTAAAGGACAAAGAGAGAGAGGAAATACCTCTTGAACCCTCCTCTTGAGATCCTCTTTAAGGAAGCTAGTCCTGGTTTGTTGATGAGACAAGAAGCTCTTTGTAGTGGGGGAGAGTCTAAGAATGATTCTTGGGTAGAGTTTTGACAAGGCTTGAAGCTTGAGAGGTGTGAGGAAATGAGGGTGTGAAGGGTGGTATTTATAGTGAAGGGGAGAGGGGATTACTAAATATAAAATTCATTAATTTATGATTTCCCCAAAAGAAAAAGAATAGTGAGTCTTTCATGACCAAGAATGGTGATTTTATCATGTGAACCTGAACCAATTAGGCTTACATCATCAGAACATCATGCATGACTCTATAATTATCTTATTTTGCTTATTTTGTAAATTATGGTATTTCATTATTCATAAAAAATTCAAGTATTTCAGAAAAATCCTAAAAATTCACCCCAACCATTTTTCAACGTTATAATCCAAAACTTAAGTCTTTTTTTCAAAAATAATTTTTAAAATATGATTATTCTAATATTTAATTAAACTCATAATTTATTAAAAACCAGTTTTAAAACATTCATTTACTTATTCTAAAATATAGGTACATCATACTTTCACTTGAATATTATCTTTATACGATAATAGGTAAGGTTACTATTCATTAGGGTATATCACTATTCATAAAGGTATGTTACTATTCATAAGGGTAGGTTACTATTCACAAAAAAAAATTGTGTTTTTCTTATCAGAATCCAAATAAATTACTGATCACAACCATGTATGTTAGATTTTTGAAATTCAAAACAAAAAATTGACAAACTTATGCTTAATGGTATCATAGCACTTAGTAGTTAATTAAGTTCTGATTTCATGTGGTTATATGAAATATTTATAGGAGATTAATTTCCATTAAAAACTTTCGGTCGTTACATTGTTCCCCCCTTATGAAATTTCTCCCTCAAAATTTCACATTACCCAAATTGGTGAGGGTACTTCTCTTTCATTGCCTCTTTTAGTTCCCATGTTTCTTCTTTAAACTTATGGTTCCTCCACAACACTTTGATGAGGTGGTTTTTCTTGTTGCATAGAACCTTATCTCTCTGATCTATAATCTCTTCTAGATCCCCCTCATAGGAGAGATCATATTCCAGCTGTACCACCTCTGAGTTCAGTACATGTGTGGTATCTTGTATATACTTCTCAGGATTGATACATGAAACACATCATGAACTTGAGCCATATTTACTGGAAGTGAAGGTCAATAGGTCACAGCTCCTATGCGGTCAAGGATCTCATAGGGGCCAATGTACCTTAGGCTTAGCTTCCCTTTCATTACAAACCTCATGAATCTATTCCATAGTGATATTCGAAGGAAGACTTTATCTCCAACATAGAAGTCGAAGTCCCTTTGATGGTTGTCATCATAGCTCTTTTGCCAACTTTGAGCAGATTTGATGTGTTTCTGGATGACTTGAACCTTCTCTATCATCTCTTGCACGAGATCGGGTCCAAGTAGCTTTCTTTCTCCAACTTTATCCGAAGAGGTTAGCGTTCTATATCACTTTCCATAAATAGCTTCATATGGAGTCATCTAAATACTTGATTGGAAGCTATTGTTGTATGATAACTCAACCAATGGGAGATGATGATCCTATCCACCTTTGAATTCTAGATAGTAGGCTCTTAGCATATCTTCAAGATTCTGAATAATCCTTTCAGATTGGACATCAGTTTGGGGGTGATAGGCCATGTTAAAATTTAATTCAGTACTCAATGCATGTTGAAGACTCCTCCTGAATTTAGATGTGAACCTTGGATCACGATCAGAGGCAATCGAGAGTGGAACACCATGCAGTCTCACCACTTTCTTCACATATATCTTTTCAAGTTGTTCAAGAGGGAGGTATTACCAAATAGCGAGAAAATTGGTAGTCTTGGTGAGTCGGTCAACCATAACCCATATCGCATTATTTACCTTCGACATCTTCGGGAAACCTATGACAAATTACATAGTAACATTATCCCATTCCCACATGGGTATAGGAAATGACTGCATCATACCTTTGGACTTTTGCTTCTCTCCTTTAACTTACTAACATACAAAGCACCTTGATATATATTCTTCATTCTCCTTCTTCATGTTATCCCACCAGAAGTGTTCTCGGATATCACAGTACATCTTGGTACTCCCACACTGGATAGATAATGTTGAGCTATGTGCATTTTCTAGTAGCTTCTTCTTTATCCCGGGTGATGAAGGCACACAAATCTGTGTTCCAAACCAAATCACACCATCATCGTCGATATGGAACTCTTTCAGCTTCTCTTCCTTTACTGCATTCACCCTCTTTTGTATCTCTACATAATCCATTTGTGCTTTTTTAATCTTATCTTTGATGGATGGTTGTACAATCATTTGGGGAAGTTAGGATTTATCCCCAACCCTAATGATTTCTAAATCCATCATTTCTATATCCAAGAAGATAGGGTCTTTCTCAATCCGTATCATGGATAGAGTAGCAGTTTCTTTTCTGATTAGAGCATCAGCTACCTTGTTCGCATTTCCAGGATGATAGTGAATAGATCGATCATAATCCTTGATTACCTCTAACCATATCCTTTGACGCATGTTGAGCTCCTTTTGTGTGAATATATACTTTAAGATGTTTTGGTCGGTGTATATGTCACACTTCTCACCATAAAGGTAGTTCCTCCAGATTTTCAAGGTATAAATCACGACTTCTATCTCAAGATCATGCATCGTGTAGCTATGCTCATGGATCTTCAATTGTCATGAGGCGTTGGCTATCACATTTTTATTTTTCATGAGTACACAACCCAATCATTTCTTTTAAGCAACACAATATATCACAAAATTTTCTCCACTTTCCGATAGAGTGAGTACAGGTGCAGTGATCAGCCTTATATTTAGCTCCTTGAATCTTCCTCACATTCTTCCGTCTAGACATAATTTACCCCTTTCCTTGTTAACTTAGTTAGCGGGCTTGATAATCATGAGAAATTTCTCACAAAACATCGGTAATATCCGGCTAATCAAAGAAAACTACAGATTTATGTGATATTAGAGGGAATCGCCTTTTTTTTAAGGGTCCATAGAAATTCCCTCACTTGTGATCACATGTCTCAAGAACATGACTTGTTTCATCCAAAATCCGCACTTGATAAACTTGTCGTACAACTTATCCTTTATCAATTTCCCCAACACAAGTCTTAGATATTCTTTGTGTTCCTCCTTTCTCTTGGAGTAGATGAGAATACCATCAATAAACACTACCACAAATTTCTTGAGGTAATGTCTAAAGACTCTATTCATCAAATCCATGATGATTACAGGTGTATTAGTAAGTCTTAAGGGCATCACCAGAAACTCTTAGTGTCCATACCTTGTACAAAAGGAATTCTTCTGAATATCTTCCTTCTTTCCCTTTAGCTGATGATATCCAGAACGAAGATCCACCTTTGAGAAGTATTGAGATCCTCTTAAGTGATCGAACAAGTCCTCAATCCTTGTAAGAGTATACTTTTTCTTTATAGTGATCTTGTTGAGTTCTTGATAATTGATACACAGCTGCATTGTTTCATCCTTCTTTTTAACAAAGATCACTGGTGCACCCCAAGGTGATGCACGAGGGCGTATGAACCCTTTGTCCATATGCTCTTGCAGCTGCTTCTTTAACTCCTCTAGTTCGATAGGAGTCATCCAATAGGGACACTTTGAGATAGGAGTAGCTCTGGGTATGGGTTCTATTGAGAACTCTACCTCATGATCTGGGGGAATTCCAGGTGATTCTTCGGGAAATACATCACCATATTCAATCATGATGGGAATTCCCACAAGGTTGGTACTATTATTTGACTCAACCATTTGGGAAAGGTATGATTATTCATAGAGAATCAACACCCACACCATTGAAGGATTTTTTAAAGGAGATTCATGATCTTCATTACATTTGTAGAGGAGCATAGGATGGTTCAGAATATGAAAAGATATTTCATTCTCCTGATCATTGATATGTGCTCTATATAAAGAGAACCAATACATTCCCATTATATCGTCGAATTCCACAAAGGGAAGTATTAAGATATTCGCTAGAAGAATCTTCCCACATACGCCAATAGGTGAAGATTCAAACACTTGGGTTGCAATGATTGCACCACCTGGTGTTTTTATAGATATATGTACTTCATGGTTTTGGGGCTTTGATTCTATAGTTATAGAAAATATAAAAGATATAAAGGAATATGTAGAACCAAAATCAAATAAGACTTTTTCCACTCTTGAGTGAATAGGATGTGTACCTTTTATGAATTCATTATCTAGCTCCACTTATATAGTGCCCTAGCTCCTTATAATTGTATAATTGAACCATGGGTGGTTCTCTCCTTTATTCCACCACATTTTCCTTCCTTTTAATGTATTTTAGACACTATTGAGAATGGTGTCATTATTTCCCAAACATAAATCACTTCCCAATCCCTTTGAGGCAGTTCCCATGGTGCAACATCCAAAATTTTGGGCATGTGGGTCATTGAGTTTTCTTCCCACCTTTGCCATTAGATCCACTTGCCTGAAACTCCATATTTCATTTCTTATCACCATAGCCATGGAACCATTCTCCAAACTCAATATCCACTTTGAGAGCACATCGAATAACTTCTTCATAACTCCCAAATTCTTGAATTGAAAGAGACTTTCTAAGGTGTTTTTTAATCCACTAAATAATATATCAATTTTGCTATCATTTTTGAAAACAACACCCAAATAATACCTTTATAGCCTTGTGAAATTTGCTTTGTAGGTTGTGACAGGTTCTCCTTATTTTTTCTTAAGATCTATGATTTGTCTCTCCATATTCGTGTGAATAGATCTTAGGAAATACATATTAATAAACATGATCTTAAAGTATTCTCATTCCATCTCTTCAACTTCCTCCATGTATTTGTGTTATTAATCAAAGACCATTTTTGATCAGCCTCTCCATATAGATGATAAACTGCTAGATTCACCTTATCCATCTCAGAATAGTGGAGTACAAAAATGATCTTCTCCATGGATTTGACCCACTGCTCCGCAACTAGTGGATCAGAAGATCCACTAAACATCAGTGGTCATTGCCTAATAAAACATGTGATTTCTAGTAGCTCCCTCTTTGGTGAAGGAGTAAGTTATCCCTTATTTTGGTTATTGTTCATAACATGAGATAGCTGGGTAATAATCACCGTGAAATTTTGAACTCCACCTCCCAAATCATTAGGGATGTCATTCGGGTAATTGTTGCATTGGCCCTCACATGAGTTATTGGCCTAGTTTCTCCTAGTTCCCACAATTTTCTAAAATAGAAAAGGTTAGAACAAAATATAAGTCAACAATTCATGAACGAATAACTTATTCATTTGCACAATTTATTCTAAAATCATAACATATGGGATCCCTATGTAAAGATTCTTGTGTGCATATTTTTACTTAGTCTCATGCTAGAGGTTTTCTCTAGGTTTCACTAATATTAATTCCCAAATTAAATAAACCATGCCTCTAATACCAACTATAGTGACCCGACCTTTTCTTACCTTACTATTACATCATCTTAAAGAAAAACAACATAATAATATTACACCTAGAGGATACACATTTAGCGACCCAGCCTTTTCTTACATTACTATTACATCATTTTAAAGATAAACAACATAATAGTATTACACATAGCGGATCCAAAGGTTTAGTGTCTTAGGAAAACTAGGACCATACATTACAATTAAAACATCAATCATAAAGATTCATTTAATTCCTTCTTCTCTAGATTCTTATTGGAACTTGACCTCTCCTTAGTACATGCAGTCACCTGAGGATGTACATAAAAAGGGGTGAGATAAAAGCCCAGTAAGAGAATAGATAATAACTATATAGCATGGGGTGAGAATAATCATAACACAGGCAAATGGTCATGAAAATGATAGGAATCATTAATAAAAGACTTGAAATGTGGCAATGTATAAAAAATGAAACATCATGTCTTAGTGGTTAAATACCACACATACATGTGAAAAAAGAGAGAATATTGTTCACACATAATTTTAATTAAACTCATTAGATTCTTAACTTTATGAAATTCATTAGAGAACTATATAATTCCAGGCGCACCCATCACATTCAGACATTCATATTGCACAATATAATTCCAGGCGTACCCGTCACATCATAACATTATCAATATCATGCATTCCACAGAAAACATATATCCAAAAAATTAAAATAACTAACCCATGTAAAGTAATGGGTTTCATCTCATAAGAACGCATTCATAAACTTTGAGTTCCTAACAGAAAGTGGGAATAACATACTTGTTACAAGAATCATCACCCTTGAGTGAGAAGTAAAAGGTGTGTTCTTGAAAGAATAGTTCTTTTGGAAAACATTGTGTTTGACCTAAAATATAGTGTAGAACATTTGTATCCCATAATAGGTAATTTAATGATGAAAAATAAATTTTATGGAATAACCATACCAAAAATTGAGTGAAAGAGTGAGAACCGAAAGAAAGAAAGTTGGGTTCGAGATTTTCTCCTTACCTTGTATTTGAACACTTTTTTCACTTTAATATCTTGTATAACCACATTATATTCATTAATTGACAATTAAAAAACCTTGTGTACATGAATATGTTTTATTATGGTTTAATTAAGTTATTTTATTGGGGCTTTGGATAAGTTATAGAGTTTGAAAACATTGTTCGGGAATGTTCGTTTTTATGGTTTTTTTGAGCGGTTCAGATGTATTAATAAATGAAAGTTCATGTAGAACATGGACAAACATCCAGAACTGATATTTCATATTATTAATGATATTACATAAGTTTAAATGATCTTATAATGAATTATATTATATACCATGTGGATAAACCGTTAGATAATAATTAAATGATGATTGTTTGGGTTAATTTGGGCGGTTTTTTGACCACAACAAACTTGTTTTGTTTAATCATTTAGTAATATGTACATAAGTTAGTTCTATAACATGAAATAGGTTATAATAAATATAATATAATCTGTTTAAACCAAAAAAATGGTTTCATGACCAAATCTGAAAGTGGTAATGAAAATTGAAAACATGTCATTCTTGAAGGTGATAAATTAACACCACACGAACAACGTTTTCTTTTATAAAATTAAAAGAAGAGGAGAAGGGGGTTTAATGATATAATATCCCCTTAGTATCATAAAATCTAGTATATGTATAATACTGTAGTTACCATTCCATGTGTATGAAGATAGATGGGAGAAATATTAAGAAATGAACTTGAAATTTAAAGGAATTTAAAAGAAAAAGAGACAGAGGAAATACCTCTTGAATCCTCTTCTTGAGATCCTCTTTAAGAAAGCTATTCTTGGTCTTTTTATGAGAGGAGAAGATCTTGGACGTGGGGGAGGGGATAAGGAAGATTCTTGGGTAGAGTTTAGACAAGGCTTGAATCTTGAGAGGTGTGAGGAAATGAGGGTGTGAAGGGTGGTATTTATAATGAAGGGGAGATGAGATTTCTCAATAAAAAATTCATTAATTTATTATTTCCCCAAAAGACGGGGAATGGTGAGTCTCCCATGACCAATAATAGTAATTTTATCATGTGAAACCAAACCAATTGGGCTTACATCAGTAGAATATCATGCATGACTCTATAATTAGCTTATTTTGCTTATTTTGTAAATTATGGTATTTCACTATTCATAAAAAATTCAAGTATTTTAGAAAAATCCTAAAACTCCCCCCAACCATTTTTCAATGTTCAAAATCCAATAATGAAGTCCATTTTTCAAAAATAATTTTCTAAATATGATTATTTTAATATTTAATTAAAATCATAATTTATTAAAAACCCAGTTTTAAAACATTCGTTTACTTATTCTAAAATATAGGTACATCATACTTTCACTTGAATATTATCTTTATACTATAATAGGTAAGGTTACTATTCATTAGGGTATAACACTATTCATAAGGTTATGTTACTATTCATAAGGGTTGGTTACTATTCACCCAAAATTATGTTTTTCTTATTGGACTCCAAATAACTTATTAATCGCAACCATGTATGTTATATTTTCAAAATTCAAAACACAAAAGTGAGAAACTTATACTTAGAGGTCACATAGCACTTAGTAGTTCATTAAGTTGTGATTTCATGTGATTATATAAAATATTTATAAAAGATGAATTTCTATTCAAAATTGCGGGTCGTTACACATCACATATTAATAATATATTTATATGTGTTCCAAAAGATCATAAATAAATCATCATATATCATAACCCATGGAAAGGAAATTGGTTTCATAAATATTTCATCATTTCTTCATAGAAAAACTCGAAGAAAAGAAACACTTTTTATAATCATTTCAATATTTCACCACCATAATCCTAAACCCTTGAGGGGGAATAAGGGTGGTATCCATGGATAATATCCCTATAAGACAATTAGTAACATAAAATATTGTGATTATTAATAATTTTATTTAAAATTTCACTTAGAATATTTTTGTAAGAAAATACTCTTCTCATTTTGAAATCACTTCTTTAAAAATATAAAAATTTAACAAATATTAAAGAAAACGTTTTTTTAATAAAAATTTAAACTTATAAATGAATCTCAAAATAATTGTGCGTTTATGATGGCATGAAATTTCATTCATGCCATTTAATTTAAAAGACGTCATTTCTTTCACATTTCTGTAAAAAATTTGAAAATTTACTTATTTGGAAAACGATAAGAATATTTATTTTAAACCATTTTGTAAAAAAAATCATGCATAAAAATGAATTCAAAAAATAATAATTTAATATAATTATCATTCTTGAAAATCTTTTTGAAAAAACATAGATATGGAATAAAATGGGTTTTTGATCGAAGAATGAAATAATGTTAGTTTTTCTAAAAAAACATTCTTCTGGTCTCTTGAGTACTTAAAGTAAGGAAAACAATAGGAAAACATGTATTATCAAAAGAAACCCAGATGATAAGAAAATTAATGAGTTTATTTAGAGTTAAATTAAAAAAAATTATCCGAAATATAATCATAAACAATATCGAAAACAATGAGATTGTAACATAAAAACCATTCCACTTTAGTAACTTTTGAGTCATAAGCCCCGTGAATGAATAACATCAAATGAAAATTTTAATATCAGAAAAATAAATATAATAATTATATAACTTTACATAGGGGAAATATATAAACTTCATAAATATAAATAGGTCCATAACATCAAACCTGTCTCAATGAATAAATATTGAGATAAAGAACACTTAACACTTTGGTAATCTCAAAATCAAGACCTCATTAAATAAATAACTATATTAGGATATGTAAATCCACATAATTTTCATTAAAATTATCATAAAATTCATTTATTGGCAGTATATACACTACAAAAAGGAAACAATGGGTGAATATGGCATATTTCTCACAAAAATAAAAGTGAGGCTAAAAAACCCTTACCTCAAGGTACAATTGATTCAAAAGAACTCTAACCTCCTGTATAACAAATAAAAAATTATTATAATTTAATATAAGAATCATTTAAAAACTTATAATATCATATATTATCTACTTATAAAATTTTAACACCCATTTATTAATAATTCTATATTAAATAATCATTTACAGGTGATAATTGTTTAATTTTTCATTATCATTTTAGTTCGGTGATTCTAGTCCTTGTTAGTTGATCACAGTTCTATAATATCCAAAATTTTATTAATGAAATAAATTTCATATATTTAATTTATATTCATATTTATAGTCATCCAAAAAATAAATATATTGAAAAATGAATTACACCATTGATGGATATGGTAAGATGTACGGACGCATGAATGTTGTTTCCATTTTTTCAATGGATAGAACAAAAAACATAAATAATAATTCACCTTTCTAGAATAATTATTATACTATCTATATTATATATATTCATTAATTCTATTTTTATTTTTATCTGATTCAAAATAAAACAATAAATGAATCACATTGCTTCATAGTGATGGTTTTCTATGAAATACGGTGATAAAAAATGAATTATATCACTATGTGGATATTGTAAGATGCATGTACTCACAAGTGATACTTTTACTTATAAATTGACAGAAAAGTGGATTAATAAATGTGGTTTCATAATAATAATAAAATTTAAGTATATTTATGATAATTAATTTATTATTTTATGAGGAATATAATAAATTTATATAAAGTTTATGGATAAAAAATTGAAAGAGGTCGGGTAAGACGATTTCCTATTATTCGGAACTCATCATTTAGATCCCTTCTTTAGGACCCTTGGAATGGCCTATTGAGAATTCCAAAACCTATTATTCATGTTTATATATGTTTAGAAGATAATTCATCAGGTTTTGATAATGATAGAAGGCTCAATGTGTTATAAACTATAAAAAGGAGAGGTTTCCCTTTTTAAGTGAGGGGAGAGGTACTCTTGGAATTTTTTAAATCATTAAAATATTATAAATTCATTATCTAGAAAAATTATTCCAAATGGATTGATATTAAAATATAAGGTATGATATGGTTGAAATATAATCAATATATAAAAATTTTATAGGTTTAAGTAGTTTTTTAAACATTATATGTCTGTTTATCCTCTAAGTTAATAAAGTTTAACCTTAGCCACGATTACAACTTTTTGACTCTGAATGGGTTATAATTTTACTTATATGGTGAAAATTGAATCATAAATAAATGAGGATTGATTATTTAGACCTTAAATTATCCAAATTTTCCTATTTCAAGATTTTTATGAGGTTTAATTAGTTTAAAAAAAATATTATTTTCATAAAATATTATTAGTTTTATTTTTACACTATTTATTTAAATTGACTTTAAATGAATCAGGGAAAATATTTAATTTGAATATAATCATTTAACACATCCCAAAATTTTATATTTATCTATAAAATTTTTGTGACACTACAAATCGCTCAAATTGTATTTTTTTAATATATTTTAAATCATTTATAATATTTTTATATTAATTGAACAAATATCGTGTCGACATTGCATAAGAATTTAAAATAATTATTCAAAAAATAAAAATTATAAACAAAATCCCATGATAAAAAATTAATTCAACTTTCAAATAAACATTTATAACTGAACTTATCCTCTTTAATCCTTATGTAAAAATATTAGAACTATTAAATTCAAGAGATTGACATTGTGTATTTATTCTTTTCTTAAATTAATATAAAGGTCATAATCAAAGAAATATGGCACGAAGTGGCCATATATTTGATACTTTCATGGAAATAGCCAAAATAAACTCATTAAATTGGATAAAGTAATCTTTTAGGTTGATTTTAAGACCATATCATATAATTTTTTACCTTAATTAAGTCATTTAACCTTTATCATGGTAATAAAAATTTCTTATGCTTACTATTAATACTAACAAAAAGGGAACTATTTACTAAATTTAGAAAACCTAATTCAACATATATATTCCATTTTTCAAAAATAATTTTATTTAAATAGAAGAAATTAATTTAAGATAAAAAACATAAAATGTAATGAAAAACAGTTTTTTAGAAAAATGCATTTTAAGTATAATTTTTTTTACCAAATTCAATAATAAAATTAATTAAAATAAACATACATATATTATTAATAATATCATATAACTAACTTTACTATGAAATAATTTTAAAATAAAATGGACCTTTATTAATTCTTAAAACAAAATTAATGTTTTCAACAAAAAACATGATTTTCACTATTCATTAAAATTTAATTATTTTCCCAAAATTATCTAAAATTTACTCTAATATATTTTTTAAATTATGATTTAAAAAACAAAGTTCATCTTTTCAAATATATTTTCTAAAATTGGAATAAATTAATTATGTTATTTTCTCACAAAAATCAGTAAAAAAATTGAAGAAAAATTATTTTTAAAGAATAATATTCTTTTACTAAAAATTGAATGATTATATCCAAATCCTTAATAAATGAATTTTTATTGAGTATGATCTTTATATATATTTCATAATGCAGTAAATACTATTCATACCCACATATTTAATAATTATATTAAAACTATCATTATAATATTTAGTGGTTAATTTAAGCTCCACATTGTGTGGTGTGTGTGCTACCAAACATAGTGTTCTATTAAAATATCATTATATTTCATTATCCCCCCTTAATAAATTTCGACCTCAAAATTTTTGTGTTTTCTCTGTTATCAAGGATTTGATATTTGAAAATTACTTCATTGAAACCCCTAATCATAAAAATGGTTAATTAAACTTCCTCTTGAAAAGAGGGAAATGGAAATATGAAGGTCATCTAGAATAGCTCATAATAATGTTTCCAAAATATGGAGCATTTTTTAGAATAAAAAATATAGTCATTGAAGAAAAAATTAATTTCCAAATAATTCTGGTGATTGAAAGAGAAAATTGATCATAAAAAGTGAATAATCAAGATAAAGTTAGCAACCAAAAAACCATAAGTCAAGGGGGTGTAAAAAGAACCATCAATTAATCAGAAATGAAGAGGTAAGAATATTTTTTCAATATCCTTTTCCAAGAGTTCTAGAGAAACTTTACCATATATACTAATAATATATGGAAATATAATTTCTTGAACAGTTGAGTTTCTTTCATTAATCAATTTCCCCCACAATATTGTTTGTTTCTCTAAACAATTAGTATTCAAGAAGAATATTTCATGCCTAAAGCACTAAAATAAACTTATAAAGAATAACATAATTCTACCAAAACAACATGAAAAATAGATAACACAAGGTAAGATAATTTCCAAAAATAAATAAACCTTGAAATAATACATTTAATTCAAAAATTTCCATAATAACAACAGTGGTCCCACTTATATCATATAATAAATAACCATAAATTCTAAATAATATCAATAACCACAATATTAAATAATGTTTTAACCATAAAGGTGATCTCATACCTTTCATTTTACATTCCCAAAAGTTCAATTTCATTATTCCCAATAAATATTTAATGTTAAATGATATGTTAAACCAAAACATTACATATACCACAACCCAATGAAACATATCCCAAAATACCATTAAAAACCATGAATAATCACTATATAATCATATAATGGAGTGTAATTCTCCAAAATATCATGAATCAAATTTAGATTCTAACATTAAAGGTAATATTTATCTTGACCATAAATATTTTTGACAATACTATCTTTTCAATAAATCACTTTTCAGCCAGCAATATTATCTATATCCCAATATCCAATAGACCATAATTATCTTAAAATCAAATAATATTGTAACCTAATGTGTTATATAGTCTTTAATATAATATTCTTCCTAGAACCGGGTAAAAGTTTCATATCACTTCAAAATACCATCTCAAAAAACCTCAAAAGGTGTATCTATTCCCTTTATCTTATGATCAAACTTAAATTAAAAAACACAACAGGGTATGCATAACTCTTATGTTATCCCCACATGAAAAGATATAAGCTTCAACAATCCTTATTCCTCAAATAAAATGACATACTATTGAATAAATTCTATAGATCAAAAAATGTAATAAACTTTATCAAAGATTACCTAAATCAGTTTTTCATCAAAACACTTACAGATTTCAAGGTCACCAATACTATCCCATTTACTTCACCATTATAAATCATCTATTTACCCTAATTAAACATTATCACCTTACTACAAAATCATTTTTCTTGTTTATTGGCCCAATTAAACATATATTTTCAAATCCTTACAGAAACAATATTTTGAAACAATCCTTATATGATTCATGGTTCATATATCTAGAATATTATTTATATAACACTTATATAACATAATTCCCATATAAACTTCAATCCTTTGAATTTAACAATTAGAATAGTATATACCATTTCTTTGTCAGTTATTTTACCCTTAGATTATGTAATTGGCTTAGATAATTATCATACTCATCACACATGAGACCGTGAACTACAAATGGTACCTTATGATGAGAATCATATCACTCAATAAAACTTTTCATTTTCCTTTATAAATTAGTTAATTTATTCCTTTAATTTCCATACAAAAAACATCTCCATGTTTCTTTGTGATATTCCATTGAGTGCTTCATCCCAAATTCTTGACATATAGAAAGATAAATCTTATTTCCTCTAACGTCTTTATGAAACTCCATATTTCTCTTGTTAGGTATGCCAGGACACTCACCCATGTTGAGGTTGTTAATCATATAATGATATAATTTATTAGGCATAATCACATGGTTTTTTCTTCCAACACCTATTTCAGTTGTTTGTTCATGAGGAAAACTATTCCATCATCTATCACATTTAGTGTTAACATGAATCCCCTAGTTCTATCTATTGAAAAAAACCAAAAACTATAGTGTGATAAATATTAATCATAGTGAAAAACTATATTATCATAAAGAATCATTTATAAACTGTCTAAATAATGAAAAATTTGTTCTATCTATGAAACAATAGGTTTAACCTAGTTTATCCTTCATTATCATCTATTTAAATGTAGGATGGAAAAGGAGGGGAGAATAGATCATGGAAATTATATCTCTACAGGTTTTTCAAACCTCAACAATTCTCCAAAGATATTTCATGATGTTGGTGATATGTGTTAGAAATATTATTTATGTTAGGATTTGCGTTTCGATTTTCCAACCCTTCATCCATCAAATTCCATACGCACTGATCATCCTGGCAATCACAAATCTTCAGATCTGAACAATTCCTTTAATCCTAATGATTGTGGAGCAAAAAATCTAAATGCATATGCTCCTAAGATCATAGAACTATGAAGTTTATTTCTGAAATGGTTCATCCGACTCAGGGTTTGGTAGGGTTTAATCCAGGACCCACGCTTCATCCATCAAAGCCCCTAAACACCATTATTTCTTTTGTTGATGTCTTTAATCACTCGAAACATTAAACAGCTATAGGTTCTCTTGTAGTTGATGATATCCCTCATGAGATTTCCAGATCTAGGTAAGGGTCCTTCACAATTGTTGAAAATCCAAAATATCTTAATGAGAAGTTAGATGCATATAGGTTTTATTTAATTGGGAAACTAATTCTTACTAAGGGTGAAAACCCAATGAACACTAAAGAGGATAAATTGAGGCTCTCTCAGATTTGGGAATTACCAATTGAAAATTTTACCCACTAAAAAATGAAATTTCCATTTAATTTTTTCGAATACGGATGATCGGGCTGGTTCTTGGAGTTTGAGTTTGTATTCACCTAATCTGGGGGTTTTTCACAGCATTTCTTGGGATATGAGGTTCAACCTGCACTCTCAAAACATACAATAGTGAAAATTTGGACTAGAATTCATGGTCTCAAATGGGTGATTTGGCATCCTATAATTCTTAATGATCTTATCTCTTGTATCAATGTTCCTTTTAAAATGATGGAGAACATTGTTTAATGGAAATTTGTATACTTTTCTATAGTCTTTTTGGATTTTGACATGCTAAATCCTCTTCCTAAATCTTCCACTCTAGTATAAATTGGTTAAAAATTTGATATTCTTTTTTAATAGGAATTTATCCCATCATTATGTAAGTTTTTCAAGGTTGTAGGGCATGAAGTCTTTAAGTGTTGGAATGTATAAAATATTCAAATCAAACAAGCAGGAACCTTCAAGCCTTTTGGTAAGAAATTTTTTAGAAATATGATGTGAATGATTTCATCGCTGCTGAAATTTTCCCTAGGTGAAAAAAAAATGAATGTTTAATTGAAGGGGATTGACACACCTGTGTTTGATAAAAATGATGAATTCCCTTCAGTGGATGAGGATCTCCTACTATTGAAACATAAAGTGTTTACTATAGTCAAGAAATTGAAGGTGGTAGTGTTTCTTTCAAGGATTTCCTCATTGGTTCTATGGAAATACCTATGATAACTTTGTATGAGCTAGTGATTTATACTGATATCCTTGGTCAAACTAAATTTGAAAGGGATGAGAAAAAAATAAATGGACGTGGAATGGGGTCAGGAGCGATATATATCCAGCAAAGGAAAGAATGAGTTATATTTTAATATATCCCCAGTTATAAAGGATGTTTCACAAAGGTAATCTCCTCACTTGAAAGAATCTATGGGGTAGCCTCTCATGGAGAATATCCCTCATTTGAATAAGGAAGAACTGTAAGGGGCTTGGAAACAAAATAATACATGTAAAGGGTCGTCATCCAAAAAACATTTATGGTAGAGGACATGGAATAGATGATTGGGTTGTTTCACGTGGGCGTCGTCGGTCATCTTCCAAGGAGCACACTCTGGAGCAGGTTAAACTCAGGTAAATTACCTTTTTCTTTTCAATCAAAATAACTTTTAGTCAAAATTGGAATCAACTAATGACATATCTAAGTATTATGGAGCTAGTCCTGATTTTACTAATTTGTAGTTTTCTTTTTTGATGAGGTTTAATCCTTTGTTTGACCATATCCTTTCTATTTTTCATGTTATTTTATTTTTTTAATACATTTTTATAATATTAAATTATCCTTGCTCCTAGACCCTTTTTGGTATCATCTATTTAAATCTTTCATAATTTTTTATAAGGACAAAATGTTATTTAATCCAAGAATATCTTTCATGAAAGACAAACCAGCTGTGAAGTAAGGGAACACTCACCTACCAATAGAATGATGGTCGATAGATACTCGGCCAATTATTTTCAATGTCATTATCCCGAGATGCATCTATACGAAAACCACATCCACTTATAGTATCTAGATACAGATTCATTTCTAAGAAACTACATAATCTCTTTCTTACCAAAACATTAGGATTTTATCCTATACTTAAACTTATCCCCTGGGTTTTCAATAAATTTTTGTAATACTAATCTCCAAATATTTATTAAACCTATCCAATGATTCCAACTATAGCAACCCAATATTTTCATACATGGATATTACATCTTATTATATTAACATTCATTATACATTATAAGTACATGCTAAATGATTGTAATGGTTCATCATTTTTAGAACCATGGATGCATAAAAGTATGGTTCAGAAAAGATCTAAAACATCTCCCACTTAGTTCTTCATTACCAACATCCTTCTTAGACACATCATAATTAAAATTTTCAACATATCTTGTTGAAGGGAAACATAATAAAGGGTGATCTTAGATTCTTAGTGATAGAAAAAATGGAGATATCAATGATCACTTAAACATAACATGAGTTTAAGGGTATGAAAATACAGGCTTAACATTTGAAACACCATAACCATAATATCATGGATTGTAATATTGAATCATAAAATGAATCTTGCGGGTTCATAAGACATTAATCATTAAAGGAATCAAAGATCACTAATCATGAGTGCATAACATTGGCATAAGACATAGGTTTGTGTCATACACATAAGAATAGAAAATCATTCCCTTTGTAGTCAATGTTCACTTACATTACATTCATAGTGGATTGGTTTTACTCTATATTCAATCATAGTAGTCAAAGTTTACTCTCAAAACTATCATATTGGAAAAAGCCTATTACTAAATTGGGTTCAATACCTATTCCAGACTTATTTATCTCATGAGTTATCCATATTTAACTAATTCATTTGAGGGTTATATAATTCTATAACCAACTATAACATAATCATAATCCATTAATACATATGGAAAAAGATCATAAATTAATCACCGTATATCAAAACCCATGGAAAAAAAAGTTTCATAAAAATTTCAATATATAATCATAGAATAACCTGGGGAAATGAAATAGGTTTCATAAACATTTCAACATTCCACCACCATAATCATAAACCATTGAGTGAAAGAATACAGATTGTATCCTTGGAACATATCTCCAATATAAAAAAAATTAATATCAAATGTGGTAATAATAAATAAAAATTACATTAAAATATCACTTGGAATATTTCTTGAAATAAATAATATTTTCACATTGAAATCAACTATTTATAAATATGAAAATTGAAAAAATATTAAAGAAAACACTTTCTTTGAAAATAACCTTGGAAATTTTTACATGAATCTTTAAATCATTGAGAAATTATGATGATGGTAATTTTTTTGAAGCCATATAATTTAAAAGAAATCATTCTTTTCATACTTTTGTAAGAAAAGTCAAAGTTACCTTATTTGTAAAATTAAAAAAATATTCCTTCTAAAGAATTTTTTTAAAATAAAATCATGGATAAAAAATACTTCAAATATTCATTATAGAATATTAAAATCATCCTTAAAAACATTATTATAAAACATGGCTATGGAAAAATAGTTTTTCAACTAAAGAAATAAATAAAGTTAGTTTCCCTAAGAAATGTTCTTTTGGTCTCTTAAGTTAAAACAATGAAAGTAAACATTTATTATAAAAAAATACCTAATGAGGAATCCAAATTCCTGAGTTTATTGATGGGTTATATCATAAAATTTCATCCTAGGAAACTTAATCATAAACAATCTAGATAAATAATTAGATTTTAACATAAAACTCTTACCACTTTGGTAGCTTTTGAATTGTAAGACTCCTGAAAGAATAAATTCAAATGAAACATTTAAACCATGAAAATAAAGAAAATTATTACATAACTTGTAAAAGGGGGAGTATATAGTCCTCATAAACATAAATATGTGCATAACATCAAACAAGCCACAACAAAACAATATTGATATAAAGAACCTTTACCGCTTTGGTAATCTTTGAATTAAGATATAATGAAAGGGGTAACCTTATATGAATTTTTAAAGTCCTATAATTGTCATGAAAATAATCATAAAATAAATAAATTTAAATTTTATACACCATAAAATGAAATAAGTGGTGAATATGGCATTCGTCTCATGAAAACAAAAGTGAGATAAGAAAACCCTTAACTCAAGTTCCACTTGATTTGAAAGCACTATAACCTCCTATATTATAAATTTAAATTATCATAATTATATAAAATAATAATGTACAAAATTATAACATCAAATATTATCTAATTATAACATTTTACACCCATTTATTAACAATTCTATATTAATGTCTTTATTTCTTAGTGTTAACTATTTAGTTTTTCCTGAATATTTTAATTTATTAATTCTGATCCTTTTACTTTGTTCGTGGTTCCATAATATCCATAATTTTAATAATTTTATAAATATAATATATATAAATTATCTAATTATTTATAGTCATACAAAAAATATATATAGATATTCATGAAGTTAATTGGATTTACATATACAAGAATGGCTTTTCCATTTTTTCAATGAATGGAACCCAAAAAAAATAATTCAACTATATTATCCTTATTATATCATATATATTTTATATATTCATTAAATATATCATTTTTACCATCGATATCAAAATAAAATTAAAAAATAATCACATCCATTTGTGGATGTGGTAGTCCACACATACACATGAGCGATGTTATAATTTTCTAATGGATGGGAAGGTTAGAATGTAGATAATATATTGTAAGTACAAAAGAATTTTTATTTCATAAATATTATATATAAATATTAAACCCTTTATTATAAAAATCCATGAAATATGGTGATGAAAAATGATTTGTATCAATATGTGGAGATGGTAAGTTGAACGTATGAATGAGGGATACTTTCACTTACCATTTGATATAAAGGAGGGTGAATAAAGGTGGTTTCATAATCATGATAACATTTAATTAAATTGAGGATGTATAAGTTATTTTTTTAATAATATACTAATTTATAAGAAGTGGAAGAAGAAACATATTGAAAGAGATCAGGTAAGATGATTACTTCTTCTTTGGTAGGTCTCCTTTGTATCCCTTAATAATGACCCTTGGAATGGTCTTCCAAGAAGACCATCACTTCTAATTCATGTTTATAGAGTTTTAGAAGATAATTCTTCATGGTTTTTTATCTATAAGGTTAAAAGTTTTGTAAATAATAGAAAGGATAGGTTCCCTTTTATAGGTGAGGGGAGGTGCACTCTTGGAATTTCTTAAAAGATTAAACAATAATAAAGTCATTACTTAGAAAAATGCTTCCAAATGACTATAGATTCAAAGATATGGTCGTATATGTTTGAAATATTATTAATAAATACAATTTTGATTGGTCTAAGTATTTTAACATTAAAGTTTTGTTTATCCCTTTAGTAACAACTTGTTCAATCTTAAAGGGTTATAATTTAACTTATAAGGTGAAAGTTTGATCATAAATGGAAAAAATGTTCTTATTTAAACACTTTTTTATCGAACATTACCTCATTCATGAATTTTATGGTTTTTTATTAATTTAACAATATATCATTAATGTCATTTTTGAAACTATTCATTTAATTTTACTTTAAAGACACCAAGATAGATAAGGTATTCAAATATAATCATTTAACACATCCCTAATATGTTATATTTATCTATAAAATCTGTGGTACAATATTAATCACTCAAATTGAATTATTTTTAAAATATTTAAAAGCATTTATTTTATTTTTCTATTAATTGAAAAAATGTTATATCAGCATTTTGTAGGAATTTAAAGTAATTATCCAATCAATAAAAATTATAAATAAATTACCATGATATAAACAATTAATTCATATTTCAAATAAAAATTTATTACTAAACATATAAACTTCTAATATTTATGTAAAAATATTAGAGATATTAAAATCTAGTGAATGAAATTTGTAATTTATTCTTTTCTTAAATTAATATGAGGGTCATAATCAAAGAAATATGGAATTTATGGGCCATATATTATTTAATTTAATGGAAATGGATGAAATCCACTCAAACAATAGGATAAATGAAAGTGTTTGGTTTATTTTAAGACCTTACCATATTAGTTTTAAAACTAATTAACCCATTTTAACTTTATCGTGGAAAAACAAATTTCATATGGTTATTATTCATAATGACAAAAAAATAAAGGGGAACTATTTAACAAATTTGGACTTCATTATTAAAATTATGGATTTTTTTTTCAAAATTAAATTTTTAAAAATGGAAGAAATTAATTTAAGATGAAAACTAAAAATTCAACAAAAAATAGTTTTTCATAAAAATTCCTTTTCTAGTATAAAAAAATGTTTTTATACAGACATATATAATTAAATTGATTCTAGTGAATATAATTGGATAATTAATAATATAATAGATCTAATTTTTCTTTTCAATGATTTTCAATACAAAATTTAACTTTTGAAATGATTGAAACAAAATGATAGTTTTCAATAAAAAACAATATTTTTCATTATTTATTGAAAATTAAATCCTTTCAAAAAATTCTAAAAAATCCACTATAAACTAAATTTTAAATGATGATTTGAAAAATTAAGTACATTATTTCAAATAAATTTTCTAAAATTTTAAAAATTCAATTTTATTATTTTCTAAAAAAATTCATAAAAATAATTTTTGAGGAAAATATATTTTTGAAGAAAAATATGCTTTTACTAGAAATTGAGTTCTCATTTACTAATCATTAATCAATAAAATTTTATTGAGTAGTACCTTTATTTATATTTTATAATTATATTAATATTATTCATACCCACCTATTTAACAACTATGTTATAACGGTCATACTAATATTTCATGGTTCGTTTATGCTCGGTGTTACATATTGTATATGTTATGGAACATAGTGTTGTTTTAAAATATTAGTGTGTTATATAAATTTCCACCACAAACACAATGTACCTTGAATTTGATTGATTTAAAGTATAACCTAGTACTCAAATCGAGCTTGAATCGGACTGAAGTTGACGGCAGGATCCTCTATCAAATGCGCATTCTCATGACCAGAAATACCCCTTCATAAATTTTCATAATTTGGTAATAAAAAATAAAATGTATTCAACCAAAACTCATCATCCTTGGTTGGATTAATCTATGACCATCAATTGGATCGACATGTTGAACCACTCCGCCCTGAACTATATAAAGATGATGACTAAGTGATATTTTTAAAAGTTGGAAGAAGTGAAACCCTATACCTAATAACATGTAAATTCATAGATTCATTTATCTAAGTTCATCTCAATTTACCAATATCACCTCATTAAATCAAAATCAAAAACAAAAATTATGTATGTACCTATCTTATGTATTTAATTCATAAGAAAAATCAATTTACAGAGTAAATTCAGGATTCTTAAGGTCCTTACATCGGATCACAAGGGACATATAATCTTATGACTTAACTGGTCTCCCTTGATTAGGTTTCAATCTAAGATCCATTGGAATTGTTTCCCTATAAAACCATTCAAGCATCATAAGTTCTTAACCCATGATTCATCATATTCATCAACCAAAATGATCAATATCACTCTATCATGACACCCCCCCCCTACTAGAATCTGTCCTGGGCGAGGTAATAAAGAGGAGTGACCCCTTAAGTCTCGCTCCAGTAGTCCCTTGGTTAATGATTATCATTTAATGTATAAAACACTAAAATGGGAGGCATTAACCTCAATATATAGAAAGTGTTAATATATAATAATGACCACCCAAAAAACCATAATGTAATATAAAATAACTGAATATCCCATAATTCATTTTAGGAAATACAAATAAAGTCTCTAAATAAAAACAGTACAATGGGAAATCCTAATATAGAAACTCTATAGAGACTCAAACCTCCAAGATACTAGTTTCTAACTCAGTCTTCTAAACCCTCCTGGAAATAAGAAAATAATTTTATCTATACATGGGTCAACATAATATGTATAATCAGTATGATCATACCCAAGGTATCTCACACAAAAGTGATAAGATCATATTAACGCTCTAGTGAATGAAAAATGAAATTAATAAGAAACAAAATAGATCAACTAAACATATCATTCTCAACAAGGCTTACTCACCAAATTACATGTCATAGGATGTAAAATAATATCAAATAATATAAATAGTGGTACCATGTATCCACTTCCCCACTGAGTTCCACTCTCACACCCCAACGTCAAATGTCTAGTTCTCCCATAGATTCCTTATTATATTCATCAAATCTCTAGTCATTCTAATTTGGTTCAAGTAAGTTCCTTATCTACCCTTTCCCCCCCCCACCAGTCCCAACATCCTGTGATAGAATCCATCAATATCCACAAATCATTTACTTTCAAATAGTCATTTATGTCATCACACATCCAACCAAAACCACATAACAATAAAAAAATGATCTCATAGATGTACATTACATCAATATTGTTCCCTCATCCAACTATACATGACCCCACCACAAACCACATCCACTCATCATTAGGAATCTCCACCAATTGTACCATCATTGTTCAGCACTCAACACCAACCAAGTACCATATTCTCATACTACTACTTAAGGAATATTGGGCAAGAGGGTGGAATAGCTATCCATTTCATTACCAACTTGGATGTTGTGGAAAACAACCCCCCCCCCCCAATCCTTTGAGTTTCAATACGTAGAACTCGACATGGTGGGGTGTGTAATGAAATAACATGAAAATATATGGATAGTAGACAATACAGAAAACACATCCCATGTGCTTATATCCAAATCTTATAATATTTTCCCAACACTACCACATCACCACACAATATCCCCCACTAATTGTGGCCACCACTAAATGAAACCCATCATATGAACCAGTCACACACACAACCCGCAATTCCTCTTTAATATTTAACTGTAACTATTTTATAGATTTTCCAATTACCAACCTATTTTCTTTATGAAAATATTTAATCTCATATTTAATGAAAAAACCACTCTAATAATCACCGACTATCAATTTCATTCATTTATCAATGATTAATTCAATAATCATTCACTGCATATGAGTTTTAGCATATTTATATTTAATTTATAGCCCATTCCATTTCAATTTCACCATAAACAACCTCATTCTATAGTTATAGAAATTTTATAAAAATCAAACCACACAAAAACACCACATTAGAAAAAAAAATGACCATATATCATGACAAAACCACCAAAAAACCCTCTCATCACATCACAATAGCCACAAACTAACCACCACAACTGTCCCTCAACTCATCCTAACCCAACAAACCACTACCATTTTTTTCATTTGATTCCACACTCAAACATGTCACCACCATCATTTTAAAAACCCTAAAAGATCTAAAAAAAGAGGATCATAGAAAAAAACTATCAGGGCACACACAAAAATATTTCTATCTCACATGAAACATAATTATTCATTTCATCCCTAAAGAGATATTAAAAATTATTTTATCAATTTAATCATAGATATTTTCACATAGTTTCTAGATTTATACACAATTGGATTTTATGCACATATATGTTCTTAACCTTTTATCATAGGTGAGTTAAATCAATCAATTTTTAGTGAGAAAAATAATTATCATAGTAACAAATAAATTTCATAATAAACAAAAACAACCAATATATGATCACATAAGTGAAAAACCTAAAACATATAAAATACACATGATAACCCCCTCTCTCTTTCAATTTCAATTTTAAATCCATTTCATTTTCTTGCAATGTCAATCCATAATATTGAACTTAATAAAAAAATCATGTTATCCTCTAAGTGTACAACATAAAGAGAGAACAAGGATACCCTACCTTGATTAGAAGTTCAACATTATTTTAGAATGAACTTGTGATTTAGGAGTAACCACTATCGAATAAAGCCTCACCAAAAATATCGGAAGACTCTCCAGAACCTATATATAGAACACCACTTAGATCTTCTTGAATATCACCCCAAAATATAGTTTATCTACTAAATAACTTCAATAAATATTAATAACAAGGATAATATAAGTAAACATGATATAAGAAGTGTGCCTTGATCTAAGGATTCTATCTAAATGAAACAAAGTGTTAGAATATTAAGCGATGTGGATGGGGAGAGGTGAGAGGCATAGGGGTTTGCTATTGTTTGAGACATGATTTGAAAATTATAACCAAGGATTGAAAAAACCTATATTTATAGATTATTGTTTGAAATCCTCTACCATAACATTTTTAATTGTACGACACCCTTTTGTGTGTTCAATTAAAGAGAAATTATAAAATTCAACCATTTGAATCCCTAATTATAATGTGTTTTAAAAACCATGCCAAGTGATTTTTACCATAATTGTGGCCTCAACCATGATGTGGTGGGATTTATTTATCCATTTTGATCTTCTACATTGAATCCCATTTTGTAGGGATTCCACAAACTCATTTTTTCACTATGATCATCTGTCTACTTGACTATTCCATGATGCACACCATTCCTAGCATCCCTTGATGTAAGGAGATAAATTTTTCTATTTTGACCCACTATGAAAAATGCTATAGTGTAGTGGTCTACACACTACCCATTTCTGAGAACATGGTTGGCTGAGAACCATGCACCAATAGCCTCTGGAAAATAGTTTTTCTAGGCTATTTTCGTTTATCTATTTTGTACAAGTGAACACCCGATGCGAGATTCCCTCCAAAGTAGCTAGCTAGGCTATTTCACTCATCGGGGTAAACTCCAATAATAAATGACATACTCCATGACTAAAGTTTATATGAGTATAATGAGTTGATCCTCACGCAATACTTACCCTCATGATATATATGTAATTACCTTACATACTATTATTAAAACTCGATTTACCATTACGTAAAACTCAATACGACTTTGAAAATGGACATTATCAGCAGATCACTCACCAAGGTGTTCTAACCACCACAAAACAACCCAAATTTATCACCATTCCAAGAAGTTCATCTAGAATGGACCACCCATGCTCAATATTCCATTGATCCTTAAAACTTTAAACACTAAGATCTCTACTACAATATGGTAACCCTCTAAATGGATAGAAACTCATATTCAACCTCTAAAACACCAATAAAATCCCTATAAACACCTCCATTCCCTGTAAAATCATAAGGGAATGGATTTTAAAATCCAATACCTTACAATAAATATGAAACACATTACTTTTATTTGGTTTTGGTAAAGTTTTTCCTAAAGTTTTGGGGACATTACCTCATCAATGAGTGATTTATTGTCTTTGTGGACAAAAAAAGTAGAATGTATGTTTTCACTTAGTGCGATCTGAATCTAAATTAGTGTAGGTGAATGGAGTTTATTTGGGATTATTATTTTAATATAATCTATACACGATGATAGGTGAAGTTTTTTTTATGATGATTTGAGAAGGAATTAAAAAACTGAAATCATTCTAGAGTCTAAGGATGCTTGGATGATTCTTGAAGGATAATAGAGAAGTTTCTAGATTTTCATCCTAGATTGTAGATTAAAAATGAGAGAGGTTTTTGAGTCATATGATAATGGAATCTTCCTTGATGTGGGAATTAATGGAATCGCAGTGGGGAGACTCTAAGGTGGAGGTGATGTGGGGCCATGTCATCCATGGTGATACTTTATAGGTACGGTTAGATGATGGACAACATCAAATTCCATTTCAAGAAAGGTTTTATATTACACTGGTCATGGATGAGTTAACTATTCCTAAGTTTCATATCTCACCATTTGTAGTATATTTGGGTGTTTCTAAGATATATCATAGCTTGAGGTGACATCTTTAGTGACTTGAGATAATCTGGTCAGTGGCAGAGTTCATGGAATGATTTTTGTTCTGCCAATGTGTAAAGGTAGTGTACCATGTCCTTAGAGGGTTGTTTCATCCCTTGGTTGTCCCTAAGTGGAATTAAGAGAACATATTAATGGATTTCACTATTGGGTTACCTCATTTTTAGGGTGGATATGGCACTATTTAGGTGATTGGGAACCAATTAATGAAGTTAATACATTTTATAGGGATTTAGGAGTCAGGGGATATGGATGTGCTAGCGAGATGGTATATAGATTGTGTGGAGAGAGTCCAAAATTTACCAAGTATAAACATATCTGATCAAGATACTTGATTCACCTCATGAGTCTAGAGAGGATTGCAATATGCTTTTGACTCCCATCAATTCCTTATAACTTCTTTTCATCCCCAAATGATTGGGCAGATAGAGTGGACCATCCTAACACTGAAGGATATATTGTGGATTTTTATATTTGATTTTAGTGTAACATTAGTTAAACACCTATCCTTGTTGTATTTTTTCTAAAATAATAGTTATCACTCATCCATCAGCATGGCTCTGTTCAAGGTACTATGTGGACAACCATTTCATTCTCGATTACATTGGATCAAGGTTGTGGAGTCAATAGTCCTTGGTCCAGATGTGGTGTAGAGTATGAAAAAGAAGACCCAAAGTGTTAAATAGTGGATGAAATTAGTGTAGTTCCTACATAAGTCTTATTATTATCATAGGTGGATATTGCTTGTATTTATGGTAAGAGACCATGTGTTCTTGAGATTTTTTCCAAACTGCAAGAAATAAAGATTTGGTTAGGGTATTAAGATCTCTCCCTAATTCTTCAGGCCTTTCAAGGTGTTGAATCACATTAAGGAGGTGGTATATCAGTTGGAACATCCACCACATTTGGATAGGATCCATGTAATATTCTATAAGTCCCAGCTTCATTGGTATCTTCATGATGAATCCCATGTCATTGACTGGGGAGAGTTAATATCGAAGATAATGTGACATTTATGGAGTACTCGGTTAGGACCCAAGATTAATAGGAGGAGGTTCTTCATGGGTGTTTCATTACATTTATTTTTGTGTTTTAGAGGCATGGTGGTTATTAATAAAGTAATTGGGATAATGATACATAGATTCATGCTTAGTACCCCATGTTTTTTAAAACATTTTTTTTTGTCTTTTGTGATGTATTTCTTGAATTATAGATAGCATATGATACCTATTTGTTCCTCTGGTAGTTTTTGTTTTGGTGGATGTTAATGTTTTGGTTATAATGAGATCGCTAATAGGTATCTTATAGGGTTGTTTTTTGAACCTTCTCCCCCCCATTCATTTTTAGGCTTGGGGTTTTGATTATCAAGGATGAGAATTATTTGAGAAGTATCTAATGTAATGTTTTGAACCTTGTAGGAGCATTATTTGGTGAGTTTTAGTTGTTATAGGTTACAATAGTATTATTTAGGAGGGAGAGGAGAATTTCCAGATGTAACCTTAGTTTGGGAAGGATATTGCAGCATGGATCTATAAGATACAGTTCGATGAAGGGAATTGCAACATAGTGGATGTATTATAGCATAAAGGCTAGGGATGATGGGTTTTATTGTCTCTTCTAATTTTAGTAATGTTGTGACAAAGAGGTGAGATATTACATGGATCCCTATAGAGGTCAATTTTTATGTCCAGGTAGATTTGGGGGTATCTGTATTGTGGGGAATTGGTTATTTTATAGCCTTACCTTGGGAAAATAGGATTTGAGTCTCGATTGTATCACGGATTCCAAAAGAGGCTAGACCAGGGGTGTTTATGGAATATCCCATGGTGTTTCACATTAGTTTTGGGTGAATCCTTATTCCCTATAGTATGGTATCTGATGAGGCTCTATAGTCCTTTAAAATTAGCATGGTAAAAATTGGAAACCCCCTTTGAAACTCATCATTATTCTGAATTTTCTCTCAACTCTTGGGTGTCCTAGGTGCTTCCTTAATAGTTATTTTACCCCTATTAAGTGGATTTGGTCCTCAACATCAAGGGATTGGTTCTTGGTGATCTAATGTGATTTTATATTTCTTACCATCTTTTTTTCTCTTTTATAATCCAGAAAAGGATATGATAATAGGGATGGATGGTTTGTATGGTTGTATGGATGGACGATGATGGGGAAGAGTATGTTTTGATTTTACATTACCTTTTCGGTGAAATCAAGGTCTTGGGATCATATCCTTTTTTCTTGTATCTTTTGTGGAAATATGGAAAGCCTTGAATGTGGTAGGGGATCATTCTCCTCTCTTAAATTAGTGAATTTGTGATATCATCATGATTTTATTTTCCTTTGGGTGGATGGTAAGGAATAATTAAAGAAGTTAATTGACTATAACTAATGAATTAAATGTAAAGGTTGTATTCACACATGTTTACCAGATTGTTTCCATTGTTATTAATTTTCCTTGAACTGAATTATAGAGCTAATTTGATTATAATTGGTTCCATTTATAAGAATTTTTATCCCTTTTTGTCATATATTATTTGAGCTCACTATTAATAAAAGGATAATGACTTATATATTTATAACAAAATAATTTTGTGTTAATCTATAAATTGTTTTCGGATAAATGTGTAATAGATTATGAAATGTTATCAAATTCTTATTAAAATAGAAATAATTGAAACTATAGGAGATGGATTTTCATCTATGAGTATTGGTTCACTTGCTATGTATTTTCCTTACGGTTGTGTAGATATTGTTGATTTTTTTGTATATGGTAGTGACTAGATTAGAGTTTGAATATAAAAAGTTAGTAGGGTTGTGGTTAGTTTGGAATGTTATATGTTGATAGATTATTTTTGGTTCCTAATTGATGAAAATTTACATGTGATGGTTGAGCTATAGTAATGAACTTGAGGTGATATGTATAATTATTGTTGTGAGAAGGTTGGGTTTTTTGGTATGGAATATGTTTTAATTTCTTGATAATAATGATATAAGGTTGGTAATAGTAAAATGAAGATGGAGTCGGTATAATTAAATGTGTGTGGGTTGGAATTAAATGTGTGGTCATTGTTTATTGAATTTTATGCGGAAAATATGTTGAGTCAAAGGGTTAATGGATAAAATTAATTACATAGTGTTCTTTTGAGTCGTTTTTCATTAAATATGGGATCATGTTGTTGAATAAATGGAACTTGTTTGTAAACCAATTAATATGAGAATGATTGAGTTCATTCGTAAAGAAGGGAATTATAGGATGTGTGTGGTTGTTTCGTATGGTGATTTTACTTCAGTGGTAGTAGTAGTTAGTGGAGGATTCCTTATGGTTGAGCTGGTATTTCAGTATAAGATAGTGTTTCTTACCTGGACCCTTATGCCGAGTATTTTATGAGATGTTATATTCTTGTATTTTTTACGCAAATTCTAAATAAAGCCAACTTGAGTTAGGTATTTCATGTTGACACCCATATATTATTTTGGGTTTAAGATATTTTCCTCATTCTCTCATTGGTGGTAGTGGTGATGGATCAATTGGTGTTGATTCCTAGAGGTGATAGCTCAGTTAGTGGTGATGCCTAGAGGTGATGGCTCAATTTGTGGTGACGCCTAGTGGTGATGGATTATTTTGTGTTGATTCCTAGATATGATGGCTTATTTGGTGTAGAATCCTAGTGGTGATGGATTATGGGTTGGTGGGAGAACTTGTTGTGATTTATGGCAGGGGCCATGTATGGTAGGAGGGAACAAGGTTATGGTCCTTCATGTTGATTTTACCCTACTACCTTAGATATAAGACACATGGATGTCGATGAGTTTGTGGTTGTATATAATTAGTAGGGAAGTGTTTGTGGGGTGTGTTGAATTATTTTTCCTTTTATATTATCTTACTATATGGATGCATTATTTGGAAAGTAAGCCTTGGTGAGTTTGGGTTGGGTAGTCGACCTATATAGTTTCTAGTTTTGTCTTATATTTATTCATTAAATAATTAGTATTATCTTCTCACATTTTCATGAGATACCGTGGGTATTATCTTACTAAGTATACATGTTATTTTCTCCCTTTATATACATAAACTTCTTTTTAGGTTTCCAAGATGGTTTTAGAGATTGAGGCAGACACTACCATCTTAGAGGTTGGAGTGTAGACCTTTGGATTTTGCTTATTTTTTTATATTTGGGGGATTTTATTTGTATTTATTAACATTCAATGTGGGATTTTGGTTATTTTTTTATCCATGAGGTGGTGTTGATTAGTGGTTTTCAAAAAATATCATTTTTTCTAACTTATATTAAGAGGGGAATTCCTCCCATTGTATGTTTTATACCCTCAGTATTGGTCACCAATCCAAGTCCTACTGGAGGTATGCTTCGATGTTCATTCATTTCATTCATTATCAACCAAGGATGGGTAGTAGTGGCGGGTGGGGTGTAACACACACGCACAGACTCTAACAAAAACTCATATATATTATTAAAAAAATAATTTTAATTTTTTCTACATTTTTATATAACATAACACACAAAATCATACACTCCCAAATTTTTACATAAACTCACATAATATTTTTTTAACAAATAAAAAAATGTTTTAAAATTTTAATAAATATATTTCAAATGATAAATATATCAATTGAGAAAAATTAAATATTAAAAAAATAATATATACATACGTACATACAAATATACATACGTACGTACAAATATACATACATAAAAACCAACATACATATATTTAAAGATAATTTATTAAAAAATTAATAAAATAACATTCCCAAGAAATATGAAATTATGTACACTCAATTTTCATGATTTTGTTAATAAAAAGTCATACCTTGTTAGAATTCACAATAAATATAAATATATTTACTTATCACTAAATATTTTTATAATAATAAATTTTTTTATTGATTTATGTGATAATTTTTTAATAAAATAATTCTTTGGGTGGTAATAAGGTAAAAGAAGTAAATTATTATTTTTATATATTTCTTATTTTATTTTGTAGGTCTACATTAAATAAATTTATCAAAACATGTCAAAAACATGAAATGAATTCATTTTTTTACCCAAAACAATGGGATTCCAAAAGTGTGAAACCATTTCATACTTTTTTTCAAGTAAAACAAAAAATAGGTTCATGATTTAGTATTATTTTAATTATTTTATATATATATATATATATATATATTATAAAACAAAATCTTAAACAATAGTTCAATATTATTTTTTCAAAATTCAAATATATTATTTAAAATTTCACTTAATCCTTCCTTTTATAGGAGTATAAACTATAACACCTAGAGATTTTAGAATGCATTTTACTTAAAATACTATTATGTTCAAAAGATTATATTACATGCAACACCCAACTAAAACGTGGTTTGACAAATCACGTGAACATTATTAAAAAAATTATAAGAAGAATAAAACCTATATTAAATAAGTGGATTGTGATAAATTAAAAACTCTTACATTTAGAGGATAAATATTGAATATGACTTAATGTTTGTTAATGACCTATAAATAAGAATTCAAAATTTTAGGATTGAACCAATTCCCAAAGTATAGGTATTATTTTCTTCATAAATGAAATAAAGGAGCAGCATGCACATGAAGAGACTAGGAACCTGATTCATAAGAACTTCATGGCCCTAGTAACATCACCCTATGGGATTATGTGCTTCACATTATCTGTTTATTGATCAGACAAAGTTGCATAGAAAAGCCAACCTAATATTGTGAAAGCTTCTAAACAACCATTGATGATCATGTGAAGGCTTCCAGATGAGTTCCTCCAATAATGCGACATGTCAATCAATATATGCTAAACAATTGACCATTCCATTTATAAAATATAATCCTAAAAGGGTTGAAGTTTTATGTGAAGGGAGTTACAGAAATTCTCATATGAGGGCCTGATGTGGTTCATGTGATCAATCTATTCATTAGGTGAATTACCTAGGTACTTGGAATCCTCATCACGTGAAGGCCACTGGACATGCACCTTTAACATATGAAGCATTTCAGACATGTCAATTTGATCATATATTTACATGATGTAAAACTGATGAGTGAACTCTATAGGATTTATAAAATAAAAGCTGAGAAATATGGTTCCATTATCTAAAGAAGAGTTAAGTTGATTTTCATGCGAAGGGATTATGTGCTTCATATGATCAATTACCAATCACATGTAGGCCCTCATATGTGTTATCCTAATCATATAAAGGGCTCTAGAAATGCCATCTTGACCGCATGAAAGGCCCCATACATGTCAGCCTAATCTATAATATCCCTTTGACGTATTAGTTTGATTATATGAAATACTCCTGACAAGTAGTAGGTACAATAAATATGGAAATGGTGGAATGATCATTAATTTCCTCTTTATCACACGATGCAAAAATTATGTCATGGATGAATCGAAACTACGTCACATGAAACACATGATACATAACTCCCTCCATCGAGTCAAGATCATATATGAAATTTAAAAACCTAAAAATTGGAATATATTTTGGGTGGTGATGAATATAATTCCCCCCCCCCCACATAGAAAAATACACATGGGATCACTGAGGAAAGAGGGGAATTTTCTTTGAAGATAAATATTCAATCATAAGAGTATTTCACCATGTAAGCTCAAGTGATGACTTAAATTATTACATGAAATTTTTATACACTTCATGTGACAACTCTATTGATCACACCAAGGGATTCCAACATACCATATGAACCACATGAAGGAGTTTTTGTGTGTCATATTTATCATACAATGCCTTGATTGGTTAGTATCTGAAGAAAATTGAATCATTTATTCAATAAAGCTTGGAAATGAGGGAAACTTTTTAAAAAGATAGATATAGTGATTTTCATGTGGTTCGGTCATTCACTTCTTGTGATATATTAATTGATCTTGTGATGAACCCTATACATGTTATCTGGTTCATGTGACAATCCTTAGATATGTCATCGATTTCACATGAAAGTCCCCATACATGTCATCCAAGTCACGCAATAGACTTAAAACATGTTATCATAGCCAGGTGAAGTCCTCTAAATATGCCAGTCATGTCATGTAAAGTCAACTAGAAATTCCAACTAGATCATGTGAAGTCCTCCAGACATTCCAACTAGATTATGTGAATTCCTCAAGACATGCCAACCAGATCATGTGACGTCCTCCAAACATGTCATCCAAGTCATGTGAAGTCCTCTCAACATGTCATCTAGATCATGTGAATTCCACCATACATTCCATCTAGTTCATGTGTAGTCCTCCAGAAATTTCATATCAGATCATGTGACAACCTCTGGACATGTCAAGCTGGTAATGTGAAGAACCTCAGATGTGTCAACTTCAATCTTGAAAAGACACTCTGGACATGTTTGTCACGTAATTTGACGACCCTCAAAAATGTCATTTAATTCACAAAATTTCATTAGGACATGTCATCCTGATCACTCAATTACCTATAGACCTACAATGTAGACACCAATGGACATGTCAGATAGATCCTCTATAAATATTAGACATACACTCTAGACATGTCATCTGGACACTCTGGATGTGTTAGGAAAACACCCCTAACAAGTCAGCCTTGTCCTATAGGCATACCTAGGCATATAACCGCATACTGTGTGAACCCATGACCAAGAGACTTTGGTCGAACATTCTCACTTTGTTGGGGAAGTTTCCATAATGGAATAGGGATGTGAACTCATTGATATTATGAGATCCTCATGACACTCATAATCTCCACCCTCTATCTGTTAGAGGATAAGGAATAGATATCTCTAATGGGAATCAACTTCATGTAATTCAATGATATTCCATTTAATCTAGTTTGTAGTACCCTCCCCCTTTGGATCTTATTCCTCATCCATCGGTGAATTGATAATCATATTGAATTGTAAGTTATTTGATTCTTGCTCCAAGTATGATACATAGGACAACTTTCTAATGTCTGAGATCCATATTGAACACCCCACCAGGGTCACCCCAGCAAATAATACACACATCCATGAGTAGTGTTCCCAATTATTTTTTGTCTCTTTTCTCTCCTAACGATCATGGTTAAACATAAACTTAGGTATTTTTCAATAATAATATCACTAGAACCATAAAATTACTCTAATTAGGGAAACCTTAGTCTGTAATCCCCATTATATGGAATAATAAGAATGTCGACATACATTGGAGACCACCTTGGTTCAAGTTCTAAAGGAATTCCCATATTGGTAAACTCTAATTCAATAACCCTCATGAGTATTAGTTATTTTTTCATACACTTAAATGAGTTGAGGAAAAACTGAACTACTAAGAATCTGATTCCTGTTATAAATAGTATATGTAGGATTCTTTTCCAAGGCTCGATCTTTATACCAAATGCTTAAGTACCCTCATATACTTGTTTTGTGTACAATGTTAAACTACACAGCTTAGGCCAAAATGACCTACATATTTCTAGATTCATTTTCTCATGGGATATGTAAGACGCCTCTTGTAAGTTCAATCTAATTATTGAAACACCAATCCTAACCCTAGATGGTAGTAAAATCCAATGTTTGTTGTCATATGGCTTCAAAAACACATATAGCTACCCATTTATATGAAATAATGGGAAACAGATGGAGAAACTATGATACATATATATGGAGTCATTAATAGATCCCCTTTACATATAGAAGGATTCAACACCTGATCATTTTATTAGTATAACCAATCCCATATTGGGATTTGGGAGAGATTCATGAATATATCTTAAATCTATTATAGAGTCTCAAAGTAAAAAATAATTCCTCTTAAAAGGGTGTGATGAGACCGACCTCTCATCCTCTTGGCCAATGTGAGTTCGTAAGTGTCATCGTGTTTGACACACCAAATAAATGTCTTTCTTTAGAAAGTATTCCCTTTACTCATCATGGATTCATGAACTATTGGTCATTTCTATAGATATACCCTACTAACATTACTGACTGTGAAACTATATGGATCCCCTCACAATCAACCGTCAGACCATACCTGTAACATCCCAGGTAAATAAAGAATATTAATTTTTCATATTTATCCATATTTTTTAATAAAATGTTAATATTAATTTAAAGGGAACGCTATGCTCGATGGTGTACCCAATACACAACAACGAGTTTCTTTGAAGTCTTACGTTGCACTCTAATAATAAAATAATATTATTTTAAATGGTAGTTAACACTTAGCCGTTGTAATGGAGGGAATGAACATAACTAAATACAAAATGATTATATATGTTTGTCAAAGATTTTTACTTTTTCCAATAAATGTTAGAGGCTTAAAATGCGAATGAATCCAATTTTAAGCATAAATCTTTTAATATTCTTTAAAAGTTCGATTAACCGCCTTTTGTTGGCGAACCCATTTTAGATATAATTTTGAAGATTTTATATATTATATTTTAAAAAATAAAATCCTTCTTTAGAATCTGGACATCAAAATTTACTTTGTGTAAATTTTTGTTATTTTTCCGATAAAGATCTGTTTTAGTAAAAATGTTGTATTTTAATTCAAAACCTCTTTTTAATCTAATTTATTTATATTATTAGATAATCTTTTGAAATTTTTTTAAAGTGAAATTAGAATATATTTTTACCATTTAATCCAATGGTGGTCATTGGAATTAATTTCACTTTGAAATTGGACTTAAACTATTGTCAATCTTTTAATAGATATTGTTTCTTAAAAACACGCTATTTGTTTTGACAGCGGGAATTAATTATTAAATTAATTAATGTAATTTTTATGTTTTGAATTTTTTAAAATAGGAATCATTTTTGAATTTGGAATATCAAATATAGCTTAGGTTGAATTTTTGAAACTTTTCTGAAAAACATCAAATTTTGATGAATAGTGAAACACTAAGTGGTAGTTAAAAAAAACTGATTTTTCATTTAAATGAAACTTTACCACTTATTTGTTTTGAATTTCAAAAATCTGATATACATAGTAGTAATTAGGATGTAAAATGTGGTTCTATGGGATTAAAATAATATTTTGGTGAATAGTAACTTTTAAGTTTTATTAATTGCAATTAAAGGTAATTAGTGTAATTTAAGGTAAAGATAATGTTATAATAATATGAAATGACCTAGACACATGTCCTACCCTTATTGGATGAGTAATGGACGACTGAGACAATACGTGGGTCAACTTGGGGACCCCATGGAGCCACTTTGGTAGGAAAATGACATTAATAACGTTTTCTTTAAAGTTAAAATAAAAATGTCACAAACATGTATTGTTTTACTAAAACAATTTTTAAATGGGGTTATAAAAGTAATAGTTTTTACTATAAATATCCATTAGAAATCTAAAAATATTTCCTACATCATAGTATTTTTTTTATAATTTTTAGACATTAAATAAATTAATTTATTTATGACACCATGATGATGCAGCGATTACCTCATTAATAAATGATTTAAATAAAATGAGAAGATAAGGTAACATCTAAGACTTACACTTGTCAAAAACCTATTGTATGGGTGTAATTAGAACCCTTATCTCATTATCCTAGAAATATATAATTTTGGGACCTTTAATATCTGAAAATCATTTTATAATAAAGTAACTTTTCAAGACATTCCAAGAGTGAACCTCCTCCCTCTTATAAAAGGCCCCCACCTCTACCCCCTTACCCACACCTCTCAAGCCTTTGGCCAAACCAAACTCTGCGCATTTTATCTCTCCACATCCCTCTCTTAATCCTAGTAGCCTTACCTTTGGAAGAAATCTCTTCAAGAAACCTTTTTGGTTCAAACCAAGAGGAGTTACCTGATTTAAAGGTAATGTCTTCACTTGTGTTATTTAGTTTTATTTTGCTTCTCCAACCCCCTAAACTATTTTTATTCCTTTATTTTGTAACAAAAAGAGTATATTAAATATACTAGTATGTTGTTATTTGATTCATTCGATCTACGCTTACACACACCTCCATCTAATGGTTAAAGAACATATTGTTCTTGTGGATGGTGAATTACTGTCTCACGAAACGATGATTGTTCAATCTTCTATTAACACCTTTCATGGTGGCCATTATGATGCCACTGTATTTTATATATAATATATATGGTTTCTATGTTTTTATATGCTTCTGTATTTTATATTTAAAACATACCTTTATGCTTTTCATGTTGTGCAAATGCGATAAGATCATACGAGGAAGTGTGGACTACCGCCCCCTCAAGTGATGTGACTCGTTCATGAAATACATGGAATGTATAAAGAATGAAATTAATGAACATATGTGACCTAAATAACATATAAATTATAATGGAATTATAATATATATATATATATATATATCTCATCTAGTTTTAATTCCCTTAATGTGCCAAAGCAATGAAAGTAGCGTTCATGCATACGTACGGCCTACCGTCTCCATGAACGGTGCATTTCATTTCTATTTATCTCCAAATATTATGGAATAAGTATAAAACGAATATATACTGGATATATATTATATTTACATCATTAATACTATTCTGGATATGATGTATATACAACTACATTGACAATGCTTTTCAAACAAGATCATTTTGGACTCATGTACCGAACATAGACAAAACGTATGATATGAACTCACATAATTAACTAAATATTATAACATTATA
Organism: Viscum album; assembly: GCA_963277665.1. NCBI lineage: Eukaryota > Viridiplantae > Streptophyta > Magnoliopsida > Santalales > Viscaceae > Viscum > Viscum album. Next base: position 2,005,541,250 of record OY728138.1, read on the forward strand.
GTATATGATATTAATTGAATAATAAACTTTAAATTATTTCCTTAAGAAAATATAAATTGACCAAAGTTTATTATTCAGGAATATAAAGAAATGAACAAGACAAGTCGGACTTGAGGTAAGGGATCCGACTTCTCCCTTTCCTTTCAAGTAATCTCTTTTATGCATTTAATTTATGCTCCATGTTCTTATGTTGTGGGATGTTATTTTATATTAACCATACTTTAATTTGTATTTTCATATGATTAGATACCCCCTCTTACTCTCATCAATTCATTTTAAGAATTTTTAAGTGGCACTGTTAGGCTGCCAAGTTTTCATAAGGGATTTTTCATCTCACTTTTATTCCTGTGAGATTTATGCTACATTTGCCACTATTTACTTTGAGTGGTATATTTACTTCCCATTATTCTACTATTTATATAATATAATTTAATTTATGGGTATTTACATCTTCATTGTATGACCTTTCTTCCATGGGGTGTACGTTTCGAAAGTTACCCAAATCGGTAAGAGAACCTTTCACCCTCCTCATTTTAAAAGACTTCTTTTTGTTAGGTATTTTAATCTTATTACGATGGGATATGTTCTTATATATCCTTATTTCTATAAATGTTATGTCTAAGTGATGAGATACCCCTTTTTATCTCTCATCCTCTCATTTTATAAATTCTAAAGTGACGTCATTAGGCTGTCGGATTTCTGTAAGGGAACTTGTCAACCCACTTTCAATTCATTGGGTTAAACCTCTACTTCTTGATTTTATTATGCCTAGATTATGTGTGGAATATCTATGTTGTAATTTCCACAAACATTTTTGTGGATATATTATTTCTACACATAATTATTACATTGATAAATTCTTACATCATTTATATGAACTTGTATGGGAAATCATAACTCAATATCATTTCATTGAGTCAAATATCTATTTCATTGCTTTTATTTTTCCAATATTCCGTGTGAATGTACTCTGATTGTTTTACACATGATATCCACTTATATTGGGTGTATTTATACTTGACACACAGAATTATGTCATTGATTTATCCTTTCACTAATGACATGATCTTTGGATGGGATTACGTCTCAATTTCTCTTCCTTGAGACACTTCTTGATGATATGCACTTTTATTCTTTTTAAAGTGTATATACAACCCCTTTTACATTCCATATCCATATTATTTCTATACTCAAGTCATTTAAAATTTTTGAAAATGGTCTACGTTCATGTGGCTTATAATTTAAATGTTAAAAATTGAAAAGTACTCATTTATTAAAAACATTATTTTAAATGGTTTTAAAAATTTATTCTTATAAACATTTATCATCCATGTCCAAGTTTTAAAAATTGTTTTAAGGATTTATTTATATATACATGAATGTTTGAAAACCTTTTCAAAAGTTTCGAAGTGGTAAGGTACTTCGTCTCAATCTCCTTTCATTAAGGCATATTTTGTTTTATACACAACTTTATTTTATACGGTTTATAAACCCCTTTGACTCTTACTTTTATTCAAAAGGAATCTTTTTGTACAAAGTGTTTTACTAAATGACAAAAGGAATGTTTTTTCTTATGCGGCGACAACGACTTCTCCACTGTCATGACCATTGTTTGAGTTTTCACTTCCTCTACAAGCCATAAATTTTTTTTAAATAAAAAATAAATACCATGTTTTACTTTTCATTTATTTTGGTAATGAAAATTGTGTTGATAATGTTTTTATTATATCAATGGGTTGTATTGATATCTCGTGATTGAAATGTGGAAATGTTATGTTTCCTTTATGCATGTTTTATGTGATACGATTATGTTATGGTTCTTGGGCATTGTTTATGAAGAAGGGTGGTTCCGTGATAAACTAAGGGAGGGTGAGCCTGATATAGCTCTCCAATGCATTGGGTAATGTGAAGGGGTTAAACGTTATGGTTTCTCCGAAGAGATTTATGGAATATACTGTAATGGGTATTCCAAACGTAACCATGACGGTTACTCCCTACATAAGAATTTTATGAATGCCTCAAGTTACCTTTATGTATTATGATTTCTATGAGTTATTCATAAATCTTATGATTTCATGAGGTATGTTAACGTGCTTATGTTTTATGAGTAAAGTATGATTTCATTGATTCTTATGTATACATGTACTAATGTTTCCTTTCTGAATTTTTATATCTCTTACTGAGCTTTTTATCCTCATCCCAAGTTTTTGAAATGTTTTTCATAGGTCAAGGGAAAGGTACATGATATGATGATAGTTTCATGGAAGTGTCAAGAAAGAATCCATGTTTTATTTTAAATATGTTTCCGTTGATGGGAGAAAATGAATATTGTCTTTTATGTAACCACTTTGTTTAAATGTGGAATGTAATACAAGATTTATGATCTAATTCTCTATAACTCTAAATCTGAAAATATCCTCAATTTGTATTCTTGAAATTACTCAAGATTAAGTAAGGTATAAAGCTGGGTCCTTATAGTTGGTATGAGATCTCGGTTTAGATTATTTTAGAGGTTAGAGTGTTGTTTAAGCATAAGTTACAAGTTCTGTATAACCACAATGGTTATTATATTAGATAGAGTCATTTTTATTTTTTTGAATGTTGGAATGAGTTTGAGATAACTTGGGTAAGTATATCTTAGTGTTTATCTTCCTCTTTAGTACATGATGATTTTGTTGATATACTCACACTGACCTTTTTGGTTTTAGTAAATGGATGGATCTAGCAGGCACCAAAGTGACAATGGGTTTGAAGGAAACCGTGTTGGTTCTCTGATTAAGAGACTGGATGAAATGGGGGATTCAATGAGACATCTCGTGGTTATTCTAAACCAACTATCAGGAGTCATGATCAACCACTTGAACCTTGGTGAGTTATCTAAAGCATCTTGTACGAGAGAACCAACTCGATGTGGAAGTTTAAGTGATAATTATAAAGGTAACCATTAGGGTTTATATGATCCTTACTTTTGAGGTAATTATGGGTTACTATATGTTATGATGGAAAATAAAAGGCATGAGATAAACTTGAGGTTAAAATATGTTATGATTATTTTTGAAGATTTTATCTCGTTTTGGGGAATGTTTTAAGAATTATATAGTTTTGGAAAAAGGACAACACGCAGACCGTGTGACAACCCGTCGCGTCGGACAAAGCTGTGGGAATCGAACCCACAACCAAAGTTCGACTGATATTTATCGCCTACCACTAGACTATGTGAAGTCCCTGGTTAGTTTGAATAATTATTTTTAGTTAGATGATTTTATGAATCAAGATTAAGTTGATTTTGGGTTATATATAGAAATTATTAACCTATCATGGAGGATATGTGATTAGGTTAATTACTTTTCAATATGAAACTTTAAGAGAAACTGATGTTATTTGGAGATAAATGTTAATTTGTACCTTGGAAAACTATGTGATTAAATCCTTCAAATATTTGGGTTTCAATCTTAGTTTGGTTTACATTGAAGAATTTTATGGAAAAATTTTTTATTGAAGGGTCTTCGTTGAACTTTGGGTTTTTTTGGACAAATTTTGGAGATTAAGAATAGATTTTATTTTTTATAAAGTATTATCCATTTGTGGATTATCTGATCTTGTTCTAACAATTTTGGTTTTGGTTAAGGTCTAAAGACATGGGAAATATATAGTTATCTTCTTTGGATTAGGTGATTCTCTAGAAGTTGATTATAGATCTCTTAATGTGAGCAAGTCATCCTAAATACTCGTCTTTTGGAGAAAATATGAGTTTGTGTAAGAAATACAGTAGGAGATGAGAGTCTACAGGACATGTAAGTATGTTTCCTTATGATTTAGTTAGGCTCAAATATAAATTCCTCAATGAAAAGTAACTTAAAAACAAAAAAAAATTCTGTTAACTTTTCCTACTGGGGAATCAAATACCGTTTAACCCATCACCAGTTTGTGATTTTCTGGTGGTTAACTTTCTCCTAAACATGTTTTCTATCACTCTCCCTCAGAACACGACCCTTTGTTTTTTTCTTCCATATCCATGTTTTCCTACATGGAATCCTTGTATGGGTAAACTTGGGTGACCTTTGTACTTCCCTTTCTTTATTTTAAAGTGACAGTTTAATTTACTCATTTTCCGATGTGGGGCTTTCAATGAATTTTCCAAGCCCAATTTTAAAAATTGTGAGGACGCAATTCCCAAAAGGGGGGAAGGATGTAACATCCTAGGTAAATAAAGAATATTACTTTTTCATAATTATCCATATCTGTGTATAAAATTTTAATATTAATTTAAAGGGAACGCTATGCTCGTTGGCATACCCAATACGCAACAACGAGTTTCTTTGAAGTCTTATGTTGCAATCTAATAATAAAATAATATTATATTAAATGGTAGTTAACTCCTAGCCATTGTAATCTAGGGAATGAACAGAACTAACTACAAACATATTATATATTTTTGTCAAATGTTTTTACTTTTTCCAATAAATGTAAGAGGCTTAAAATGTGAATCAATCCAATTTCAAGCATAAACCTCCTAATATTCTTTAAAAGATAAATTAACCGCCTTTTAATGTAAAACCCTTTTTAAATATACTTTTGAAGATTTTATATGTTATATTTTACAAAATAAAATCCTTCTTTAGAATCTGGATATCAAAATTTACTTTTTGTAAAAATTTTTATTTTTCCGATAAAGATCAGTTTTAGTGAAAATGTTGTTTTTTAATTCAAAACATCTTTTAAATATAATTTATTTATATAATTAGATCATATTTTAAATTGGTTTTAAAGTTCAATTAGAATATTTTTTTACCGTTTAATCCAATGGTGGTCATTGGAATTAATTTCACTTTGAAATTGGACTTAAACTAGTGTCAATCTTTTAATAGATATTGTTTCATAAAAACACGCTATTTGTTTTGACAGCAGGAATTAATTATTAAATTAATTAATGAAACTTTTATGTTCTGAATTTTATAAAATAGAAATAATTTTTGAATTTGGAATGTCAAATATAACTTAGGGTGAAGTTTTGTTATTTTTCTGAAAAACTTCAATTTTTGATGAATAGTGAAACCACTAAGTGGTAGTTAAAAAAACTGATTTTTCGTTTAAATGAAACTCTACCACTTCTGTGTTTTGAATTTCAAAAATCTGACACAAATGGTTGTCATTAGGATGTAAAATTTGGTTCAATGGGATTAAAATAATTTTTTGGTGAATAGTAACTTTTATGTTTTATTAATCGCGATTAAAGGTAATTAGTGTAATTTAAGGTAAAGATAATGTTATAATAATATGAAATGACCTTGAAACATGTCCTACCCTTATTGGATGAGTCATGGAAGACCAAGAAAATCCATGGGTCAACTTGGGGACCCCATGGAGCCACTTTGGTAGGAAAATGACATTAATAACTTTTTATTTAAAGTTAAAATAAAAATGTAACAAACATGTATTGTTTTATTAAAACAATTTTTACATGGGGTTATACAAGCCCTATTTTTTACTATAAATTTCCATTATAAAGATAAAACTATTTCCTACGTCATAGTATTTTTTTTATAATTTTTATACATTAAATAAATTAATTTATTTATGACACCATGATGATATAGTGATTACCTCATTAATAAACAATTTAAATAAAATGAGAAGATAAGGTAAAATCTAAGAATTACACTTGTCAAAAACCGATTGTATGTGTGGATTTCAAACCCTTATCACCTTATACTAGAAATATATAATTTTGGGACCTTAAATATCCAAAAATCATTTTATAATAAAGTCACTTTTCAAGACATTCCAAGAGTGCCCCTCCTCCCTCTTATAAAAGGCCCCCACATCTACCCCATTACCCGCACCTTTCAAGCCTTTGGCCCAACCAAACTCTGATCATTTTATCTTTCCACATCCCTATATTCATCATAGTAGCCTTACATATGGAAGAAATCTCTTCAAGAAACCCTTTTGGTTCAAACCAAGAAGAGTTACCCGATTTAAAGGTAATGTCTTCACTTGTGTTCTTTAGTTTTATTTTGCTTCTCCAACCCCCTAAACTCTTTTTATTCATTTATTTTGTAACAAAAATAGTATCTTCAATATACTAGGATATATATATGTGAATTATTTGATCTATTCTTACACAAACCTTCGTCTAATGGTTAAAGAACATACTATTTCTGTGGATGGCGAATTACCGCCTCACAAAACGTTGATTGTTGAATCTTCTCTTAACACCTTTCATGGTGGCCATTATGATGTCACTGTATTTTATATATGATATATATGGTATTTATGTTTTTTATATGCTTCTGTATTTTATATTTAAAACATACCTTTATTCTTTGCATGTTGTGAAAATACGATAATTTCATATGAGGAAGTGTAGACTACCGCCCCCTCTAGTGATGTGACTCGTTTATGCAATACATGGAATGTATAAAGAATGAAATTAATGAACATATGTGAACTATATAAAATATATATTATACTGTAATTAATATATATATATATATCTCATCTAGTTTTAATTCCCTTAATGTGCCAAAGTAATGAAAGTAGCGTTCATGCGTACGTACGGCCTACCGTCCCCATGAATGGTGCATTTCATTTCTTTTTATCTCAAAATATTATGTAATAAGTATAAAACGAATATATACTGGATATATATGATATTTACATCATTAATAATATTCTGGATATGATGTACATACAACTACATTGACAATGCTTTTCAAACAAGATCATTTCGGACTCATGTACCAAACATCGAAAAAACGTATGATATGAACACACATAATTAACTAATTATTATAACATGATAGTATATGATATTAATTGAATAATAAACCTTAAATTATTTCCTTAAGAAATTATAAATTGACCAATGTTTATTATTCAGGAATATAAAGAAATGAACAAGACAAGTCGGACTTGAGGTAAGGGATATGACTTCTCTCTTTCTTTTCAAGTAATATCTTTTATGTCATTTCTTTTATGCTCCATGTTCTTATGTTGGAGGATGTTCTTTTAAATTCACCATAATGTAATTTGTATTTTCATATGATGATAGAACCCCTCTTAGTCTCTTCAATTCATTTTAAGAATTCTTAAGTGGTGTCGTTAGGCTGCCATGTTTTCGTAAGGGATTTTTCATCTCACTTTTATTCCCGTGAGATGTATGCTACATTTGTCACTATTTACTTTGAGTGGTATATGTACTGCCCACTATTCTACTATTTATGTAATATAATTTAATTTATGGGTATTTTCATCTTCATTGTATAACCCTTATTCCATGGGGTGTAAGTTTCGAAAGTTACCCAAATCGATTAGGGAACCTTTCACCCTCCTCATTTTAAAAGACTTCTTTTTGTTAGGTCTTTTAATCTTGTTATGATGGGATATGTTCTTATATATCCTTATTTTTATAAATTCTATATCCAAGTGACGAGATAACCCTTTTTATCTCTCATCCTCTCATTTTATGAATTCTAAAGTGACGTCGTTAGGCTGTCGGATTTCTGTAAGGGAACTTCTTAACCCACTTTTAATTATTTGGGTTAAACCTCTACTTCTTGATTTTATTATGCCTAGATTATGTGTGGAATATCTATGTTGTAATTTCCACAAACCTTTTTGTGGATATACTATTTCTACACATAATTATCACATTGATAAATTCTTACATCATTCATACGAACTTGTATGGGAAATCATAACTCAATCTCATTTCATTTTGTTAAATATTTATGTCATTGGTTTTGTTTTTCCAAGAGTACATGTGAATGACCTATGATTTCTTTACACATGATATCCCATTATATTGGTTGTATTTATACTTTACACACATAATTATGTAATTGATTTATCCTTGCACTAATGACATGATCTTTGGATGGGATTACGTCTCAATTTCTCTTCCTTAAGACACTTCTTGATGATATGCACTTTTATTCTTTTTAAAGTGTATATACAGACCCTTTGACATTCCATATCCATATTATGTCTATACTCAATTCATTTAAAAGTTTTTAAAATGTTATACTTTCATGTGTCTTATAATTTAAATGTTAAAAATCGAAAAGGACTCATTTATTAGAAACATTGTTTAAAAGGGTTTTAAATATTTATTATTTTAAACATTTATCATCCATGTCCATGTTTTAAAAATTATTTTAAGGATTTATTTATATTGACATGAATGTTTTAAAATCTTTTCAAAAGTTTCAAAGTGTTAAGGGACTTCGTCTTAATCTCCTCTCATTGAGGCATATTTTTTTTATACACAACTTTCTTTTATATGGTGTATAAACCCCTATGACTCATACATTTATTCAAAAGGAATCTTTTTGTATGAAGCGTTTTACTAAACGACAAAAGGAAAGTTTTGTCTTAAGTGGCGACAACGACTTCTTCGCCGTCATGACCATTGTTTGAGTTTCGGCTTCCCTTACAAGCCATAACTTTTTTTAAATGAAAAATAAATACCATGTTTTACTTTTTCTTTATTTTGGTATTGAAAATTGTTTTGATAATGTTTTTATTATATCAATGTGTTGTATTGATATCTTGTGATTGAAATGTGGTAATTTTATGTTTCCTTAATGCATGTTTTATGTGATACGATTATGTTATGGTTCTTGGACATTGTTTATGAAGATGGGTGGTTCCGTGAAAAACTAAGGGCGGGTGAGCCCTATATATCTCTCCAATGCATTGGGTAATGCAAAGGGGTTAAACGTTAAGGTTTATCCGAAGAGATTTAGGGAACATATTGTGACGGGTCTTCCAAACGTAACCATGAGGGTTACTCTCTATGTAAGAATGTTTTGAATGCCTCAAGTTACCTTTATGTCTTACGATTTATATGAGTTATTCATAAATCTTATGATTTCATGAGGTATGTTAACGTGCTTATGTATTATGAGTAAAGTATGATTTCATTGATTCTTATGTATACATGTACTAATGTTTCCTTTCTGAATTTTTATATCCCTTACTGATCTTTTTATGCTCATCCCAAGTTTTTGAAAATTTTTTCACAGGTCAAGGGAAAGGTACATGATATGATGATAGTGTCAAGGAAGTTTCAAGAAAGAATCCATGTTTTATTTTAAATATGTTTTTATTGATGGGAAAAAATGAATACTATCTTTTACGTAACCACTTTGTTTAAATGTGGAATGTAATGCATGATTTATGATCTAATTCTCTAAAACTCTAAACCAGAAAATATCCTCAATGTATATTCTTGAAATTACTCAAGATTAAGTAAGGTTTAAGGCCGGGTCCTTATAGTTGGTATCAGAGGTAGGTTTAGATAACTTTAGATGTTAGAGTGTTGTTTAAGAATAAGTGACAAGTTGTGTATAACCACAGTGGTTAATATATTAGATAGATTCATTGTTATTTTTTTGAATGTTGGAATAAGTTTGAGATAACTTGGATAATTATATATTAGTGTTTATCTTCCACTTTAGTACATGATTATTTTTTTGATATACTCACACTGAACTTTTTGGTTTTAGTAAATTGATGGATCTAGCAGGCACCAAAGTGAAATTGGGTATGAAGGAAACTGTGGTGGTTCTCTGATTAAGAGACTAGATGAAATGGGGGATTCAATGAGAAATCTCATGGTTATTCTAAACCAACTATCATGATTCATGATCAACCACTTGAACCTTGGTGAGTTATCTAATGCATCTTGTATGAGAGAACCAACTCGATGTGGAAGTTTAGGTGATAATTATAAAGTTAACCATTATGGTTTATATGATCCTTACGTTTGAGGTAATTATGGGTTACTATATGTTATGATGTAAAATGAAAGGCATGAGATAAAATTGAGGTTAAAATATGTTATGATTATTTTTGAAGATTTTATCTTGTTTTAGAGAATGTTTTAAGTATTATATAGTTTTAGAAAAAGGACAACACGCAGATCGTGTGACAACCTGTCGAGTCGGACAAAGCTGCGGGAATCGAACCCAAAACCAATGTGCGACTGATATTTATCGCCTACCACTGGACTACATGAAGTCTCTGGTTAGTTTGACTAATTATTCTTTTTTAGATGATTTTATGAATCAAGAGTAAGTTGATTTTGGGTTATCTATGGAAATTATTAACCTATCTTAGATGATAAGTGATTAGGTTAATTACTTTTCAATATGAAACTTTAAGAGCAACTGATGTTATTTGGAGATAAATGTTAATTTGTACGTTGGAAGACTATGTGATTAAATCCTTCAAATATTTGGGTTTCAATCTTATTTTGGTTTACTTTGAATAATTTTATGGAAAAAATTTTTATTGAATGGTCTTCGTTGAACTTTGGGTTTTGTTGGACAAATTTTAGAGATTAAGAATAGATTTTCTTTTTTATAAAGTATTATCCATTTCTGGATTATTTGATCTTGTTCTAACAATTTTGGTTTTGGTTAAGGTCTAAAGACATGGGAAATATATAGTTATCTTTTTTGGATTAGTTTATTCTCTAGAAGTTGATTATAACTCTCTTAATGTGAGCAAGTCATCCTAAATACTCGTCTTTTAGAGAAAATATGAGTTTGTGTAAGAAATCTAGTAGGAGATGAGAGTCTACACAACAAGTAATTATGTTTCATTATGATTTAGTTAGGCTCATAAATAAACTCCTCATTGAAAATTAACTTAAAAACAAAAATGTTTTATGTTAAATTTTCCTACTGGGGAATCAAATACCGTTTAACCCATCACCAGTTTGTGATTTTCTGGTGGTTAACTTTCTCCTAAACATGTTTTCTATCACTCTCCCTCAGAACATGACCCTTTTTTTTCTTCCACATCCATGTGTTCCTACATGGAATCCTAGTATGGGTTAACTGAGGTGAGCTTTGTACTTCCCTTTCTTTCTTTTAAAGTGACAGTTTAATTTACTCATTTTTTGATGTGGGGCTTTAAATGAATTTTCCAAGCCCAATTTTAAAAATTGTGAGGGCGCAATTACCAAAAGGGGGGAAGGATGTAACATCCCAGGTAAATAAAGAATATTAATTTTTCATTTTTATCAATATTTGTGAATAAAATTTTAATATTAATTTAAAAGGAACGCTATGCTCGATGGCGTACCCAATACGCAACAATGAGTTTCTTTGAAGTCTTACGTTGCACTTTAAAAATAAAATAATATTATTTTAAATTGTAGTTAACGCCTAGCCGTTGTTATGGCGGGAATGAACAGAACTAACTACAAAATGATTATATATTTTTGTCAAATATTTTTACTTTTTCCAATAAATGTTAGAGGCTTAAAATGCTAATGAATCCAATTTTAAGCATAAATCTTCTAATATTCTTTATAAGATCAATTAACCGCCTTTTGATGGAAAACCCTTTTTAAATATACTTTTGAAGATTTTATATGTTATATTTGAAAAAATAAAATCCTTCTTTATAATCTGGACATCAAAATTTACTTTGTGTAAATTTTTATTATTTTTTCGATAAAGATCAGTTTTAGTGAAAATGTTGTATTTTAATTCAAAACCTCTTTTTAATCTAATTTATTTATATGCTTATATCATCTTTTTAATTGGTTTTAAAGTTCAATTAGAAGATATTTTTACCATTTAATCCAATGGTTGTCATTGGAATTAATTTCACTTTGAAATTGGACTTAAACTACTGTCAATCTTTTAATAGATATTGTTTCCTAAAAACATGCTATTTGTTTTGACAGTGGGAATTAATTATTAAATTAATTAATGCAACTTTTATGTTTTGAGTTTTTTAAAATAGACATCATTTTTGAATTTGGAATATCAAATATATCTTAGGGTGAATTTTTGGAATTTTTCTAAAAAACTTCAATTTTTTATGAATAGTGAAACCACTAAGTGGTAGTTAAAAAAAATGTTTTTTCGTTTAAATGATACTTTACCACTTATGTGTTTTGAATTTCAAAGATCCAACATATATGTTTGTCTTTATGATGTAAAATTTGGTTCAATGGGAGTAAAATAATTTTTTGGTGAATAGTAATTTTTAAGTTTTATTAATCGCAATTAAAGGTAATTAGTGTAATTTAAGGTAAAGATAATGTTATAATAATATGAAATGACCTTTACACATGTCCTACGCTTATTGGATGAGTCATGGAAGACCAAGACAATCCAGGGGTCAACTTGGGGACCCCATGGAGCCACTTTGGTAGGAAAATGACATTAATAACATTATATTTAAAGTTAAAATAAAAATGTCACAAACAAGTATTGTTTTACTAAAACAATTTTTACATGGGGTTATAAAAGTAATATTTTTGACTATAAATAGCAATTAATAAGATAAAACGATTTCCTACATCATAGTATTTTTTTTATAATTTTTAGACATTAAATAAATTAATTTATTTATGACATCATGGTGATGTAGCGATTACCTCATTAATAAAGCATTTAAATAAAATGACAATATAAGGTAAAATCTAAGATTTAGACATGTCAAAAACCTATTGGATGGGTGTATTTAGATCCCTTATCACCTAATCCTAGAAATATATAATTTTGGGACCTTTAATATCCTAAAATAATTTTATAATAAAGTAACTTTTCAAGACATTCCAAGAGTGCCCCTCCTCCCTCTTATAAAAGGCACTCACCTCTACCCCCTTACCCACACCTCTCAAGCCTTTGGGCCGACCAAAATTTCCTAATTTTATCTCTCCACATCCCTCTATTCATCTTAGGAGCCTTACCTTTGTTAGAAAGCTATTCAATAAACCCTTTTGGTTCAAACCAAGAGAAGTTACCCGATTTAAAGGTAATGTCTTCACTTGTGTTATTTAGTTTTATTTTGCTTGTCCAACCCCCTAAACTCTTTTTATTCCTTTATTTTGAAACAACAACAGTATCTTCAATATACTAGGATGTTTTTATGTGAAGTATTCGAGCAACTCTTACACACACCTCCATCTAATGGTTAAAGAACATACTATTCTTTTGGATAGCGAATTACTTACTCACGAAACGATGATTGTTCAATCTTCTCTTAACACCTTTTATGGTGGCCATTATGATGTCATTGTATTTTATATATGATATATATGGTATTTATGTTTTTTATATGCTTCTGTATTTTATATTTAAAACATACCTTTATGCTTTTCATGTTGTGCAAATGGGATAATTTCATACGAGGAAGTGTGGACTACCACCCCCTCAAGTGATGTGACTCGTTCATGAAATATATGGAATGTATAAAGAATGAAATTAATGAACATATGTGACATAAATAACATATATATTATATTGTAATTATAATATATATATATATATATCATCTAGTTTTAATTCCCTTAATGTGCCAAAGCCATGAAAGTAGCGTTTATGCGTACGTACGGCCTACCCTCTCCATGAACGGTGCATTTCTTTTCTTTTTATCTCCAAATATTATGGAATAAGTATAAAAAGAATATATACTGGATATATATGATATTTACATCATTAATACTCTTCTGGATATGATGTACATACAACTACATTGAGAATGATTTTAAAACAAGATCATTTTGGACTCATGTACTGAACACCGACAAAACGTATGATATAAACTCACATAATTAACTAATTGTTATAACTTGATAGTATATGATATTAAATGAATAATAAACTTTAAATTATGTACTTAAGAAATTATAAATTGACCAATGTTCATTATTCAGGAATGTAAAGAAATGAACAAGACAAGTCGGACTTGAGGTAAGGGATCTGACTTCTCTCTTTCTTTTCAAGTAATCTCTTTTATGGAATTTCTTTTATGCTCCATGTTATTATGTTGGAGGATGTTTTTTTATATTCACCATACTGTAATTTTTATTTTCATATGATTAGAGATCCCATCTTACTCTCATCAATTCATTTTAAGAATTTTTAAGTGGCGTCGTTAGGCTGCCAAGTTTTCGTAAAGGATTTTTCATCTCACTTTTATTCCCGTGAGATTTATGCTACATTTGCCACTATTTACATTGAGTGGTATATGTACTGTACATTATTCTACTATTTATGTAATATAATTTAATTTATGGGTATTTACATCTTCATTGTATGACCCTTCTTCCATGGGGTGTACGTTTCAAAAGTTACTCAAATCGGTAAGGGAACCTTTCACCCTCCTCATTTTAAAAGACTTCGTTTTGTAAGGTATTTTAATATTATTATGATGGGATATGTTATTATATATCCTTATTTCTATAAATGTTATGTCCAAGTGATGAGATACCCCTTTTATCTCCCATCCTCTCATTTTATGAATTCTAAAGTGATGTCATTAGGCTGTCAGATTTCTGTAAGGGAACTTTTTAACCAACTTTCAATTCTTTGGGTTAAAACTATACTTCTTGATTTTATTATGCCTAAATTATGTGTGGAATCTCTATGTTTTAATTTCCACAAACCTTTGTGTGGATATACTATTTCTACAAAAAATTATCACATTGATGAATTCTTACGTTATTTATACGAACTTGTATGGGAAATCATAACTCAATATCATTTCATTGAGTTAAATATCTATGTCATTGGTTTTGTTTTTCCAAGAGTACGTGTGAATGACCTCTGATTGTTTTACACATGATATCCACTTATATTGGGTGTATTTATTCTTGACACACATAATTATGTCATTGATTTATCTTTGCACTAATGACATGATCTTTGGATGGGATTACGTCTCAATTTCTCTTCCTTGAGACACTTCTTGATGATATGGACTTTTATTCTTTTTAAAGTGTATATACAACCCCTTTGAAATTCCAAATCCATATTATGTCTATACTCAAGTCATTTAAAAGTTTTGAAAATGGTCTACATTCATGTGGCTTATAATTTAAATGTTAAAAATGGAAAAGGACTCATCTATTAAAAACATTGTTTTAAATGGTTTTAAAGATTTATTCTTTTAAACATTTATCATCCATGTCCATGTTTTAAATTTTTTTTTAAGGATTTATTTATATGGACATGAATGTTTGAAAACCATTTCAAAAGTTTCGAAGTGGTAAGGTACTTCGTCTCAATCTCCTTTCATTGAAGCATATTTTGTTTTATACACAACTTTCTTTTATACGGTGTATAAACCCCTTTTACTCTTACTTTTATTCAAAATAAATCTTTTTGTACGAAGCGTTTTACTAAATAACAAAACGAATGTTTTTTTTAACGCGACGACAACGACTTCTCCGCCGTCGTGACCATTGTTTGAGTTTCCACTTCTCTACAATCCATAACTTTTTTTTAAATGAAAAATAAATACCATGTTTTACTTTTCTTTTATTTTGGTATTGAAAATTGTTTTGATAATGTTTTTATTATATCAATGTGTTTTATTGATATCTTGTGATTGAAATGTGGAAATGTTTTGTTTCCTTTATGCATGTTTTATGTGATATGATTATGTTATGGTTCTTGGGCATTGTTTATGAAGATGGGTGGTTCCCTGATAAACTAAGGGCGGGTGAGCCCGATATAGATCTCCAATGCATTGGATAATGTGAAGGCGTTAAACGTTAAGGTTTCTCTGAAGAGATTTACGGAATATACTGTGATGGGTATTCCAAACGTAACCATGAGGGTTACACCCTACATAATAATGTTATGAATGCCTCAAGTTACCTTTATGTCTTATTATTTCTATGACTTATTCATAAATCTTATGATTTCATGAGGTATGTCAACGTGCTTATGTTTTATGAGTGAAGTATGATTTCATTGATTCTTATGTATACATGTACTAATGTTTCCTTTCCGAATTTTTATATCCCTTGCTGAGCTTTTTATGCTCATCCCAAGTTTTTGAAATGTTTTTCACAGGTCAAGGGAAAGGTACATGATATGATGATAGTGTCAAGGAAGTGTCAAGAAAGAATACATGTTTTAATTTAAATATGTTTCCATTTATGGGAAAAATGAATACTATCTTTTATATAACCACTTTGTTTAAATGTGGAATGTAATGCATGATTTATGATCTAATTCTCTAAAACTCTAAACCTGAAAAGATCCTCAATGTGTATTCTTGAAATTACTCAAGATTAAGTAGGGTTTAAGGTCGGGTCCTTATAGTTGGTATCAGAGGTCGGTTTAGATAACTTTAGAGTTTAGAGTGTTGTTTAAGCATAAGTGACAAGTTGTGTATAATCACAATGGTTATTATATTAGATAGAGTCATTATTATTTTTTTGAATGTTGGAATGAGTTTGAGATAACTTGGATAAGTATATCTTAGTGTTTATCTTCCTCTTTAGTACATGATGATTTTATTGATATACTCACACTGACCTTTTTGGTTTTAGTAAATGGATGGATATATAAGGCACCAAAGTGACAATGGGTTTGAAGGAAACTGTGGTGGTTCTCTGATTAAGAGACTGGATGAAATGGGGGATTCAATGAGAAATCACGTGGTTATTCTAAACCAACTATCAGGAGTCATGATCAACCACTTGAACCTTGGTGAGTTCTCTACTGCATCTTGTACAAGATAACCAACTCGATTTGGAAGTTCATGTGATAATTATAAAGGTAACCATTAGGGTTTATATGATCCTTACTTTTGAGGTAATTATGGGTTACTATATGTTATGATGGAAAATGAAAGGCATGAGATAAACTTGAGGTTAAAATATGTTATGATTATTTTTGAATATTTTATCTCGTTTTGGGGAATGTTTTAAGAATTATATAGTTTTGGAAAAAGGACAACACGCAGACCGTGTGACAACCCGTCATGTCGGACAAAACTACGGTAATCGAACCCAAAACCAAAGTGCGACTGATATTTATCACCTACCACTGGACTACGTGAAGTCCCTGGTTAGTTTGACTAATTCTTTTTAGTTAGATGATTTTATGAATCAAGAGTAATTTGATTTTGGGTAATCTATGGAAATTATTAACCTATCATGGAGGATATGTGATTAGGTTAATTACTTTTCAATATGAAACTTTAAGAGAAACTGATGTTATTTGGAGATAAATGTTAATTTGTACCTTTGAAGACTATGTGACTAAATCCTTCAAATATTTGGGTTTCAATATTAGTTTGGCTTACTTTGAAGACTGTTATGGACAAATTGTTTATTGAATGCTCTTCTTTGAACTTTGGGTTTTGTTGGACATATTTTGGAGATTAAGAATAGATTTTCTTTTTTATAAAGTATTATCCATTTGTGGATTATCTGATCTTGTTCTAACAATTTTGGTTTTGGTTAAGGTCGAAAGACATGGGAAAAATATAGTTCTCTTTTTTGGATTAGGTGATTCTATAGAAGTTGATTATAGCTCTCTTAATGTTAGAAAGTCATCCTAAATACTCGCCTTTTGGAGAAAATATTAGTTTGTGTAAGAAATCTTATAAGAGATGAGAGTCTACATGATAAGTAAGTATGTTTCCTTATGATTTAGTTAGGCTCATAAATAAATTCCTCAATGAAAAGTAACTTAAAAACAAAAATGTTGTATGTTAACTTTTCCTTCTAGGGTATCAAATACTGTTTAACCCTTCACCATTTTGTGATTTTCTGGTGGTTAACTTTCTCCTAAACATGTTTTCTATCACTCTCCCTCAGAACATGACCCTTTGTTTTTTTTTCTTCCATATCCATGTTTTCCTACATGGAATCCTAGTATGGGTTAACTCGGGTGACCTTTGTACTTCCCTTTCTTTCTTTTAAAGTGACAGTTTAATTTACTCATTTTCCGATGTGGGGCTTTTAATGAATTTTCCAAGCCTAATTTTAAAAATTGTGAGGACGCAATTCCCAAAATGGGGGAAGGATGTAACATCCTAGGTAAATAAAGAATATTACTTTTTCATATTTATCCATATTTGTGAATAAAAGTTTAATATTAATTTAAAGGGAACGTTATGCTCGATGGCGTACCCAATACGTAACAACGGGTTTCTTTAAAGTCTTACGTTGCACTCTAATAATAAAATAATATTATTTTAAATGGTATTTAACGCCTAGATGTTGTAATGGCGGGAATGAATAGAACTAACTATACAATAATTTTATATTTTTGTCAAATATTTTTACTTCTTCTAATAAATGTTAGAGGCTTAAAATGTGAATGAATCCAATTTTAAGCATAAATCTTCTAATATTCTTTAAAAGATCAATTAACCACCTTTTTATGGAAAACCCTTTTTAAATATACTTTTGAAGATTTTATATGTTATATTTGAAAAAATAAAATCCTTCTTTATAATCTGGACATCAAAATTTACTTTGTGTAAATTTTTGTTATTTTTCCGATAAAGATCAGTTTTAGTGAAAATGTTGTATTTTAATTCAAAACCTCTTTTTAATATAATTTATTTATATGATTATATCATATTTTGAATTGGTTTTAAAGTTAAATTAGAATATATTTTTACCATTAAATCCAATGGTGGTCATTGGAATTAATTTCACTTTGAAATTGGACTTAAACTATTGTCAATCTTTTAATAGATATTGTGTCTTAAAAACACGCTATTTGTTTTGACAGTGGAAATTAATTATTAAATTAATTAATTCAAATTTTATGTTTTGAATTTTGTAAAATAGATATAATTTTTGAATTTGGAATATCAAATATAGCAAAGGGTGAATTTTTGGTATTTTTCTGAAAAACTTCAATTTTTGATGAATAGTGAAACCACTAAGTGGTAGTTAAAAAAACTGATATTTCGTTTAAATGAAACTTTACCACTTCTATGTTTTGAATTTCAAAAATACAACATACATGGTTTTAATTAGGATGTAAAATGTGGTTTAATGGGATTAAAATAATTTTTTGGTGAATAGTAACTTTTATGTTTTATTAATCACGATTAAAGGTAATTAGTGTAATTTAAGGTAAAGATAATGTTATAATAATATGAAATGACCTTGACACGTATCATACCCATATTGGATGAGTCATGGCCGACCAAGACAGTCCATGGGCAACTTGGGGACCCCAAGGAGCCACTTTGGTAGGGAAATGACATTAATAACATTTTATTTGAAGTTAAAATAAAAATGTCACAAACATGTATTGTTTTTCTAAAACAATTTTTACATGGGGATATACAAGTCATATTTTCTACTATAAATATCCATTAGAAAGTTAAAAAGATTTCCTACATCATAGTATGTTTTTTATAATTTTTAGACATTAAATATATTAATTTATTTATGACACCAGGATGATGCAGCGATTACCTCATTAATAAATGATTTAAATAAAATGAGAAGATAAGGTAAAATCTAAGACTTACACTTGTAAAAAACCTATTGGATGGGTGGAATTAGAACCCTTATCTCCTTATCCTAGAAAGATATAATTTTGGGACCTTTAATATCCGAAAATAATTTTATAATAAAGTAACTTTTCAAAACATTCCAAGAGTGCCCTTCCTCCCTCTTATAAAAGGCCCACACCTCTCAAGCCTTTGGCCCGACCAAACTTTGCTAATTTTATCTCTCCACATCAATATCTTCATCCTAGGAGCCTCACCTTTGGCAGAAATCTTTTCAAGAAACCCTTTTGGTTCAAACCAAGAGGAGTTACCCGATTTAAAGGTGATGTCTTCACTTGTGTTCTTTAGTTTTATTTTGCTTCTCCAACCCCCTAAACTCTTTTTATTCCTTTATTTTGTAACAACACCAGTATCTTAAATATACTAGGATGTTGTTATGTGAAGGATTTGAGCTACTCTTACCCACACCTCCGTCTAATGGTTAAAGAACATACTATTTCTGTGGATGGAGAATTACTGCCTCACGAAACGATGATTGTTGAATCTTCTCTTAACACCTTTCATGGTGGCCATTATGATGTCACTGTATTTTATATATGATATATATGGTATTTATGTTTTTTATATG
This sequence comes from Viscum album, assembly GCA_963277665.1. NCBI lineage: Eukaryota > Viridiplantae > Streptophyta > Magnoliopsida > Santalales > Viscaceae > Viscum > Viscum album. Next base: position 2,005,561,129 of record OY728138.1, read on the forward strand.
CTTCTGTATTTTATATTTAAAACATACCTTTATGTTTTTCATGTTGTGAAAATGCAATAATTTCATACGAGGAAGTGTGGACTACCGCCCCCTCAAGTGATGTGACTCATTCATGCAATACATAGAATGTATAAAGAATGAAATTAATGAACATATGTGACCTACATAACATATATATTATACTGGAATTATAATATATATATATATATATCATCTAGTTTTAATTCTCTTAATGTGCCAAAGCAATGAAAGTAGCGTTCATGCGTACGTACGGACTACCATCTCCATGAACGGTGAATTTCATTTCTTTTTATCTCCAAATTTTATTGAATAAGTATAAAATGAATATATACTGGATATATATGATATTTACATCATTAATACTATTTTGGATATGATGTACATACATCTACATTGACAATGCTTTTCAAACAAGATCATTTTGGACTCATGTACCGAACATCGACAAAAAGTATGATATTTTTTTTAAGGTTGGGGTCGAAGCCTCAATTTATTATTAAAGGAAAAACATTTTTAGAGGGTAGAGGGAGACCCAATACATAGCCCGAAGGCCCAAGTCCAAGTGGCCGGAATACAAGGATTGAAATCCCATTTTTTGGCCCAAAGGACCCTCTGTGAACAGTACTGCTACAGTACCCTGCGCAGCAACAATCCCTACTACAGTACTCGCCACCGCGACAGTATCCTATAACCGTTCCTCCGCTGCTATAGTGCTGCCATAGCTACAGTTCCACCACTACTACATTTTCTGCTGCAGTTCCCCACTACATCACCCTGCTACAGTCCCCTGCTACAGTACCAAGAAATCCATCCCTGCCCGGATTTGAACCCAGGTCATTTGGATGCCAAGCAGGAGCCTGTACCACTTGGGTACATGCTCGTTGGCAGGACAAAACGTATGATATGAACTCACATAATTAACTAATTATTATAACATGATAGTATAAGATATTAATTTAATAATAAATTTTAAAGTATCTCCTTAAGAAATTATAAATTGACCAATGTTTATTATCCAGGAATATAAAGAAATGAACAAGACAAGTCGGGCTTGAGGTAAGGGATCCAACCTCTCTCTTTCTTTTCAAGTAATCTGTTTTATGTCATTTATTTTATGCTCCATGTTCTTATGTTGGAGGATGTTCTCTTACATTCACCATACTATAATTTGTATTTTCATATGATGAGAGACCCCCTCTTACTCTCATCAATTCATTTTAAGAATTTTTAAGTGGCGTCGTTAGGCTGCCAAGTTTTCGTAAGGGATTTTTCATCTCACTTTTATTCCCGTGAGATTTATGCTACATTTTCCACTATTTACTTTGAGTGGTATTTGTACTGCCCATTATTCTAATATTTATGTAATATACTTTAATTTATTTTTATTTACATCTTCATTGTATGACCCTTCTTTCATGGGGTGTACGTTTCGAAAGTTACCCAAATCGGTAAGGGAACCTTTCACCCTCCTCATTTTAAAAAACTTATTTTTGTTAGTTCTTTTAATCTTATTATGATGGGATATGTTCTTATATATCATTATTTCTATAAATTTTATGTCCAAGTGATGAGATACCCCTTTTTATCTCTCATCCTCTCATTTTATGAATTCTAAAGTGACGTCGTTAGGCTGTCGGATTTCTGTAAGGGAACTTCTTAACCCACTTTCAGTTCTTTCGGTTAAACCTCTACTTCTTTATTTTATTATGCTTAGATTATGTGTGGAATATCTATGTTGTAATTTCCACAAACCTTTGTGTGTATATACTATTTCTACACATAATTATCACATTGATAAATTCTCATGTCATTTATACGAACTTGTATGGGAAATCAAAACTCAATCTCATTTCATTGAGTTAAATATCTATGTCATTGATTTTGTTTTTTCAAGAGTACGTGTGAATTACCTATGATTGTTTTACATGTGATATCCACTTATATTGGGTGTATTTATACTTGAAACACATAATTATGTCATTGATTTATCCTTGCACTAATGACATGATCTTTGGATGGGATTACGTCTCAATTTCTCTTCCTTGAGACACTTCTTGATGATATGCACTTTTATTATTTTTAAAGTGTATATACGGCCCCTTTGACATTCCATATCCATATTATTTCTATAATCAATTCATTTAAAAGTATTTAAAATGGTCTACTTTCATGTGGCTTATAATTTAAAGGTTAAAAATGGAAAATGACTCATTTATAAAAAACATTGTTTTAAAGGGTTTTAAAGATTTGTTCTTTTAAACATTTATCATCCATGTCCATGTTTTAAAAATTGTTTTAAGGATTTATTTATATGGACATGAATGTTTGAAAACCTTTTCAAAATTTTCGAAGTGGTAAGGGACTTCGTCTCAATCTCCTTTCATTGAAGCATATTTATTTTATACACAACTTTCTTTTATACGGTGTATAAACTCCTTTGACTCTTACTTTTATTCAAAAGGAATCTTTTTTTACGAAGAGTTTTACTAAAAGAAAAAATGAATTTTTGTATTATGCGGCGAAAACGACTTCTCTGACATCGTGACCATTGTTTGAGTTCCGGCTTCCTCTACAAGCCATAACTTTTTTAAATGAAGAATAAATACCATGTTTTACTTTTCTTTTATTTTGGTATTGAAAATTGTTTTGATAATGTTTTTATTATATCAATGTGTTGTATTGATATCTTGTGATTGAAATGTGGAAATGTTATGTTTCCTTTATGCATGTTTTATGTGATACTATTATGTTATAGTTCATGGGCGTTTTTTATGAAGATGGGTGGTTCCGTGATAAACTAAGGGTGGGTGATCCCAATATAGCTCTCCAATGCATTGGGTAACACGAAGGGGTTAAAAGTTAAGGTTTCTCCGAAGAGATTTAGGGAATATACTATAATGGGTATTCCAAACGTAACCATGAGGGTAACTCTCAACGTAAGAATGTTATGAATTCCTCAAGTTCTCTTTATGTCTTATGATTTCTATGAGTTATTTATAAATCTTATGATTTCATGAGGTATGTAAACATGCTTATGTTTTATGAGTAAAGTATGATTTCATTGATTCTTATGTATACATGTACTAATTTTTCCTTTCCGAATTTTTATATCCCTTACTGTGCTTTTTATGCTCATCCCATGTTTTTGAAATATTTTTCACAAGTCAAGGGAAAGGTATATGATATGATGATAGTGTCAAGAAAGTGTCAAGAAAGAATCCATGTTTTATTTTAAATATGTTTCCATTGATGGGAAAAAATGAATAATATCTTTTATGTAACCACTTTGTTTAAATGTGGAATGTAATTCATGATTTATGATCTAATTCTCTAAAACTCTAAACCTGAAAAGATCCTCAATGTGTATTCTTGAAATTACTCAAGATTAAGTAAGGTTTAAGGACGGGTCCTTATAATACCATTCCATTGGAGAAAAAATAGTGAACCAAATATGAAATCATGTGATAATAGAATAATTGAATCATCATGGGAATTGGGTATCTTGTTTCCCAAACTTAGAGAATATCCAAATGAAATAATGTTAAAAAGGTATTTTTTTCAAAGAACTTATTTTCGTTAAAGTGTTGTGTATTTTTGCATTATAAGTTAAATTGATCATGTTTAAAATATCATTATGATAATATGTAATATTTAAATTTGTTAAATGATGTATTAACACTTGTTTAATTAATAATTAAACTGAAATAATTTTAAAAACACTTAAAGTTTAAAAGGTCCTTTTTTTATAAAAGTATTATTTCTTTATAATTCTTATTTTAATTAAAAAGTTAAATTTATAAACTTTAGAAATTTAATTTGATTAAATTAAATTTATTCTTAAATTATTCATTTTAGATTTATGTTTTGGTGATATTTTGAGATTTTTATAAAAATGTTGTTTTCTTATAAATAGTGAAAAATACTGATTATGAAAATACTATCAGTTTAATGAAATTTTCATGATCTAATAATGGGATAAATATTTATGAAACCTTTTTATATTTAAAAAATATATATTTCAGAAATAAAATAAATCATTTAAAAATATTAATTTTAATTTAGAAAACTATGTTTTCATTTTCAAACAAAAAAAATGTTTTATTATAATAAAAAATTATTTTCAACACATTTTCTTAAATTATGTATGTACAAAGTAAAATTGGTGTTTAGGTTGAATTTTAAGTCTCTTAACTCTAATTTTATTTATTAACAAACCAATTAATGTCATTAGGATCAATTTTATATATGAATTTTTTTGTAAATTTTATTTTACACTTAAAAGTCATTTTTTCTAAAAACCATTTTTCATTGTGTTACACGTACTTGTATTAAAATTAATTTGAATCACCTATAGAAATTGAATCTAGTAAAAAAATTCATATTTGGAACTAATATAATTAAATTATGAAATAATTTCTATTTCATTTTTTGTCTCAAATAATAGTTGGCATGGTAAAAATTAGTGACCATGGTAAGGGTTAAAATGGTAAATGGGGGTAAACTAAGAGATAAGGCTATAAATATTACTAAAAATAGTCTATATTTTATTTTATGAGTGGATTTAGACCATAAATTATCCCATAATTGAATATTTGTCCATTTTTCCATTTTCTATGATTGTGATATTATTTTTATATTATAAAATTAATATAAACCTAAATGTCACTCTCACTCAATTAATACTTTTTCATGATAATGAAAAGAATAAAAAAATATTATGAATGGTTTAAGATCATAATATTGAATATAAATAAATTAAATTTATTTTAGTAATTTATTTTTTAGTATAATTATCTAATGTACCTGCAGAATGTCAGTATAACTCTTGTGTACGTAGTATAAAAAAGGAAATGGTTAAAAAAGTGATAGGGCTTAGATGAATTATGATGTACCATCAATATTATAGATAAATATTAAATATAATATATCATTTAATTTTTTTTATTTTAAATCCATTGTTATAATTATATTTATAAATTCAAATTATTTGAATAGTCCTGAAAATGAATTTAAATCATATTTAATGATAAATAATACACTATTAATTGATATAAAAATAATAAAAATATTATGTTAAGTTAATTTTATTGTAAATTTTATAAAATAACATACATGTTCCATTTATGATCCACTTCGTATTTTTCACATTACATTCTTGACCCATAAATATAGAATATTTTCTATAACGTAATTGATTTTTTCCTATAAAAGGGATTCAATATAATATTTTCAAAGACACATATGAGTATAATTTTTTCTAAAAAATATTCCATATTAAATCTATAAAATTTCCCTTCAATATCCCAAATCCTTGAGTGTGACCATAAACCTCTCCTCCAAAGGCTTTAAATTCAATTGAAAGGAGGGTATCAAAAAAGGGTCAATCATCATTACCAAATTATTTTAAGCTTCACTTTTATTAAACTTTCTATAAATATTTTATTACAACAATAAGATAATGAAATTATTATTAATACTAATATTAAATTTTATTATGTTTTTGGGGAAATGATTCACCACTTTCTGTCCATCTATGGGAGACTTAAAATGTTGTTTGTGCGTGTATGTGTGGGCTAACGTCTCTGTAAAAGATGAATTTTTTTCATCACCACCTCACATGAATGATTATAATGATGGATTAAATAAATAACTATGATATTTATAATATAATTTTTATTATTTAAAGATAAAATACTATCAACTTTATTTCTCTCATAATCATTATAAAAAAGAAACACTACTCATGTATACTTACAGACTACTACCTCCTTGAAGTGGTGTATTTAATTTTTCATCACCACCTATCATGGATTATTATAAAGATGTATTAAATGGATAAAAATGATATTTTTATAATAACTATTTTAATGGAAATATAATCCATAATCTTACTTCTTTTCTTTCTATCCACTAAAAAATTAAAATGTCACCCAAGCGTACATGTGGATTAGTGGCTCCACTAAGTGACATATTTAATTTTTCATTTCCACCTTACATCACTAGTTCAAAAAAATATTTAATTAATAAATATATATTTTTATGAAAATTTTATTATTATTTCCAGATGATGAAACTCTTTTATGACCCCCTTATAACCTTTTCCACACATTGAAATTATTTTGGACAAAACGGCCTATGTGAAATACACAGATTTAGTAACTAAATAAAAATAATAATTAATGAAATAAAAGGAATAATAAAAATAGAATTATCATGAAAACAGTTATTAAAGAAGTAAATAATTAATATAATTTTATTATTCATGAGGATAGATAATGTACTTGGTGACTCGAGACTCAACGTAATATAATTTTCTTTAAAATTTTATTTTAAAGATTTAATGTTTTATTTTCAACTCCTTTTCTTCTAAATCCATTCTATTTAAAAATTTTCATGAATTTTATTATTTATAATTTTATTATTGTTAAATTAATTTTGAAATACTTTTTAATTTATTTTAAAAGTGATAAAAATAAACTTTTAAAGTTTTCCATACTAGTCATTTTGACTTTCTTTACAAAATTTTAAAAAGAGTGTTTTGGTTTAATGTTTAGAGTATGATTGTATTTTTTAGCTGTTATAGATTTTTTCATTTTAAAGATTAATCTATAAGTTTTTATTCTCTTTATAAGAATAAACTATTCCCATTACTCTACAATTTTTTAGTTTTAAAATCATTTCAAGAGTAAAGGTTATTTCTTCTTATTTTTATGAGTTAATTGAAAGTGTTTTCTTCTTATGAGGTCAAATGCTAATTAGTTTGAGTTTTTAGAAAAAAATAAGGGATTTTATGTGTTTTATTCATGTTATGGTACTTTTATATTATAAATTATTATGGGTGGTTATGATATATCCCTCCAATTCAATGGTAAATGATATATTCTCTAGAGGACACATTTTGGAAGTAATTGAATAGGTTATTCTGTTGCAAGGATTCTTGTAAGAGTGATTGCAAGGATAATTACCCAAGTTTCCTATAGGGTTTTTTAGATGCTTGCAATGATTTTTTATCAAAATATTCTGATTTAATGAGGTAATCAAAAGAATTTATGAATTAGGGAAAGGTTTTGACCTTTTAAAGGTGAAAGGATTGTTTTTTAAGGATACTTTTCCATGGCTCATCATGTTTTCTCAAGAAACTATCATGATTATGATTTTATATTTATTCTTGTGACAAAACATTTTAGAATATATTTTTGAAATAAAGTTTATTTAATGAGTATGTAAATTATTATTTGATCTCAAAACATAATTTATAGAAAAAAATATATTTCTTTTGAATTTTCATGTATTTCATAGGGACTAATAGTTTTCCTTTCCTTTTATATACCAACCATAGACTTTTTTTATTCATCCCATATTTTTTATTGTTTTTCATAGTGGATAAGGTTATATATGAACTACAAAAAGGTCGATGGTGACACATATTGAATGAAGTAAAAGTGTCAGTAATAAAATACCAATATAAACATAAGAACCTATATTTATAGAAAAATTATATACTGTGTGGAAGTGTCCATTATTGTATGAAATGGTTTTTCTAACTCTATAAAACTAGATAACTAAAAGATCTTGATTTTTTAAAAAAATTAAATCCTTTTTATAAAACTCTTAATTATAGTTTTTTTAAGTTAGAAGTTTTTATAGTTCGAATTATAGATAGGGTTTACATAACTTTAGAAGTTAAGATGTTCTTAGATGAGTATAATTTAAAATATTTTGAAAAATTCAAGGGTTTAATATATAAGTTTTTAATCATAAGTTTTAAATATTCTATAACCTTAAAGGTTGGTATGTAAAGGATAATTATGGTTATTTTTGGATGAACCGAAAGTGTTGAATAAAATATGAAATTATTAAGGACATATGGGAATGTTTTCTATTAATAATATGGTTTATTATGATTTTATTTTATATAATCACACAAATCATTTTTTAGGTAAATTTTTGTAATCAGTATTAACTAACATAATAGTGGGTGTGATGTATAATATAGTGGTTGTTCGATTGAGAAACCAAACATTACATAAGATGGAGTAAGGAATCGTTCGGTTTTTCCTTATATGATATATTTATTTATGATTAAAAATCAGAACCTATATGAATTTCCTAACATACCAAATAAGATAAAATTGATTTTTATTGAATTTTAGGTGATAAAAGGCATGGAGGAAAAAATAATAAAGTCTCTATGTGTTAAGAATATGGTAATAAGAACTCGGGGAAATGTCTCAAAATAATGAAAGGGTGTTTTATATGTTGAAAATGATGGAATAAAGAAATAAAATTCAAAGGAAAATATAGAGTTTGATTAACTTAATTAAGGGGAATAACATTTTTCCTAAGGTATGACTAATGATTGAATGTTTTAAATATGAGTACTTTGAGAATTATGGAAATTGATACCCTAAGATGAACGATGGTGAATAGGATCCAAAAGATCATGAGAAAAATAGTTTAGAAAATTCATATGTTAATGATAAATAAAATTAGAATAACATATAATATGTATGAATTATTTTTGTTTTACATAAATTAGGAAACATGATTAGATTTAGATTGATAAATATTATGACATTATTCAAAATTTTAATTACTATAAAGAGGTATTCAGGAATAAAATTTAAAATATTGGTTAAAGTTTCAGGATGGATAATAAATGATTGAAGTTTATATATATAGGTTTTTAAGAGTTATGGTGTAGTGGTTTTTTATTTAAATAAATTTAATGATGATAAAAAGTTCAAAAGTACAGATACCCTTTTTTAGTCTTTATGTGATTGTATTATAAGTTGATTAAAGATATTTTCAAAAAAATTACTAGGTTTTATAAAGTATACATGAGTATAGGGTAGATAACCTTTAGAGTTGTTATATGATTTGATGTTATCATTATGGTTATTTTGGAAAAAAAATATTAATACATGTTTAAGAGATATTTATAACCTTAATTTATTTGGTGATTAAGTGATTAATGTTATTTTTGAATAATTTCACTATATTAATAACATTATTTGATTAAGATAAATGGAATATTATTGGCTAGGATGGGATTTTATGTCAAAGTGGTTAATATTATTTATGGAATATGGATTGAGTTATGTTTTGAAAATATATATGATTTTTTGGTGGTTTTATTTTTTGGTGATTAAAGTTATTTTGGGAAATGATTAGTATATTTTGGGTAATATATGATTAGGGTATATAATGTGTTGGTATGTGACTTTTTGAGAGATTAACATTTTTAGAGATAAATGGTGTATTGATTTTGTAAGAATATGTGATCAAATATTTCTTCTCTTTGGGTTTAGATAAGAATATTTTGAAGGGTTTAAAGGTTATTTATTTATGGAATTATTTAATTTGAACATTGAGTGTTTTTAGGCTTTAGTGATTAAAGTATTATTTCCTCATATGATGGTTTATTAATATTACATTAGGTATTATTATTTTCTTTTATAACTGTTTATGGGTTTAATAAATGTATAAATACATGAGGAATAAATTATATTCACTTTTATGGATCTAATGGTCTATAAAATGTTAATTTTAGTACTTCAGTTAGGAAAAATCATCATGGTTATTTATTATTGAGAATATAATATGAAGTTGAGATGGAAAACTTCTCAAAACACAACCAATTTGTATAATTGTGGTTATGTAATAGAAAAAAATAAAGTAAGTATATTTTCTTATTTTAAACCTTGATAGTAAAATAATTCATCAATATAAATCAGGAGAAAGATAAATACATCTTGTATTATGTGGAAAATATCACCTAGTTATCAAGGTATAGTTCTATAACTCATTCGGAAGTATGAGTCTTATAATAAAACATACATGATTTTAGAAATATTTAATTAAGAAATTCTAAGTTTTAGAATAGTGAATTATAAATTAATTATCATGATAAAACAAATATATGAATTCTATTATAACACATTAATATTTTAAATTAAGAACAATGTGTTTGATAGTGTATACGACATGAAACGCTGATCATAAATGACCTATGAAATATAATATTCAAATATGATTGTTATAACCTTGCCATTGAATTAGTGGGTATGAATACAATAAACTAAATTGTGAAATATATATACAGGTCCTAATAAATACAAATTAATTGAAAAATTCTTAGTAAATAAAATGTCAAATTTTTAGTAAAGTCATTTAAGCAGTAAAAATTGTGCTTTATTCATAAAAATGTTTTTTTTCTTTTTATGAGGAAATATTATAATTAATTTCTTGAAATTTTAGAAATTTTATTTAATAAAATTTATATAATTTTTTAAATAATCATATTAAAATTATCTAATGGTAATTTTTTTTAAATTTTTCTAAAAATGTTTATTTTTCAGTAAAGATTGAAAAATACATATTTTTCAAATACTATTACTTAATTTTCAATAAATTAAGTACCATTAAAGTGAAATTATGATTTAAATTTATTTTAAAAGTAACATAAGTATTATTTAATTATATTTAATATAACTAATTTCATTTAAATAATATTTATTCCATATTTTTTTATTAGTTTATTGTTATGCTTCAAAATTCATTTTTTTTATGGCTCTTATTAAGTCCCTAATGTTTATCAATTTTCATTAATCAAAATTAACAACTATTAGAAATTTTTTAAATTATGTTTATATATTATATATCTAAATATATAAATTTAAATCCATCTAATGATTATTACAATTCATATAGTTAATTTAATATCATCTTAGGCTTCAAAAATACATTTCTTGACAAACTCATTTTCGACATGTTTTATGGGTTTATTTGAAATAAAATTCTTCCTATTATATGAATTAAATTTCATAAAATGTTTTAAATATTTAAAATAATAATAATTAATATTATTTAAAAATTTAAATTTAATTTTCCATCATAATGATTAGTAAATATAGTAAATTTTATTTACCACGGTTAAGGTTAAAAATGAGGATTTCTCATTACAACTGCTTTTGTTAAAATTAATTTTCCATATAAATGGAATTTTTTTTGATATATTTTATTTTATTTTAATAATTATTTAGTCAAAAATTTCTAATTATGGTCATTTTATTTTGGACTTAAAGGATAAATAACCTAGGTTAAAAAACCTAATGATTATGGTAAAAATACAATATTAAAAGTAAGTAAGCTTATAAGATAAAGGAATAACATGTTTAAAACATATTTTTTTTATTGGAGGTTTTTATAAAAATTAAATTTCCAAAACAAAATTCTTTATCAATTTTGAAGGCACTTTGGGTGAGAGTGAATTCTCATTATTGAATTGTTTTGTGTGTTTACAAAAATACCACTCTTCCTCAATTATAAAAGGGAACCCTCTCCCCTCACTTTTTCACACCTATAAAAAAATTAATCTAAAACTCCCTAAAATATATCTAACCAAAATCCTAATATAGATTTTAGAGGTTTTTTTATTTCCAAAATACCAACCCTATGATCCTTAATATGATTTTCAAATGAGGTTCTTCTAAGCGAAGTTAATTGTCTTCACTAAGATCCTTTTTTGCCTTTTCCATTTACACCTTCAATTTTGTATAAAAATTATAAAATAAAAACACTATTATCTACCATATACTGAGATTTTATTATATTTATGGAATAATATTTATCCTTATCCTTCTATATCATACAGGAAACAATACAATCACTCATGTGTATGGTGAACTACCACCTCATGAACCAATGTATTTTGTTTTCCATAACCAAATCACATGGATAATAATAATGATGGAAATAATAAATATATTTTATAAATATTACATGATATTAATTATTTAATATTAATATATCATCCACTCCCTTAACATTTCACCCATTAAGGTAATGATATCATCGCTCGTGCATACATATGACCTACCATCTCCACGAAGCGATTCGATTCATTTTCCATATCAATATTTAAATAATGGTTATAAAAATTAATACAATTATTTAATATTATATTTGTTAAATTAATATAATTATTGTGATGAAGGATCTATATACTATTCACAAGAATTGGAAATTCAACAAAAAAACATGCAAGAGAAAACAAAGTAGTTAACACCCAAAACAATGGTAATAAAGTAATATTATAAACGAATGGGTGATAATAATTTTTAAGAAGATCATATATTATATTGTAAATATGAATATGGTTTTTTATAATTTAATAAAATTTATAAAACCATTCTATATAATGTTAAATCATGTTTAAATAAAGGGAAATATGAGTTAAGGGATTACATGTAAATTTCCTTTCATTAGGACATATTTTAATGTTATATACCTAACTTCTCTTATATGGTGTATATAATGACCCTTTTATATATAATATCATAATTTATTCAAACTTAATAATGTTTTAAGTTTAAATTTGAATTAATTAATTCAAGAGGAATTGACTTTAAAGTTACTAAGTGGTAAGGAATCTCATAACTCAATTTCTTTTCATTGGATTATATTACTTCTTTATTGTATTAGATATTCTAAGATTATGCATATAATGAATTCTTATTATTTTATATATTATTTAAACTTATTTATGTGGATTTACATTTGATAAATACAATAAATTCATTGATTAATTTTTACTTCCATGATATGATCTTTCTAAGTAATTTCGTCTCAATTTACATTCCATTGAGACATATTTGGTATTATCACTTTTATGTGGTCTATATTCTGAACCTCTGATTTATTTAACATTAAAAAATATTTATTAATGATGATTAATGTATAAATTCAAGTCTTTTATTTCAGAGGGTTACAATTTAAAAGTAACCAAAGAGATAAGAATCTATTGTATAATCTCACTTTCTTTTGGAATTTATTTTATTTCCAATGAAGGAATATTATCATTTATAATTCATAAGATCCAATAATATTCTTATACAATATATATTTATGGAGTTTAAATATTTTATTATAAATTTTCTTCTCTTTGGTACTTGAATTAAGAAAATAAATGTTTAAAATAAAACTGATTTTATTTCTCTTTTAATTAAATATATTTTTCTTTCATGTCAATGTTTCTTCAAAATTATTTTGCAAAAGTACTTTTATTTACTCAAATTATTTATTTAAGAAATTTTAATTTATGTTTTAATTTTTTATAATGGGTTTAAAGTAATATTTATATTTTTTTATAAGAGATATTTTCAACTTTATTTAGAAAAGTCAAAGGGGATTTTTTTAATGTATACGTAAATAACGGACATACTCACCACCGTAACCATTTTATGAAATTTAGATTATTCTAAATATTTTAAAAGTTTTTATAAAGAAAAATATTTTATGAAATATTATTTTAATATTTCACTTGCATTCCATTTATTCCTTCAACGGACATAATTTTATTGAAAACCCCTATAATCCTGATAAACTGATGGTCACCTATCATCTCTTGATTGATTTTTTGTTGTTAAATTTATCTTGATATAATAAGTTCATTATGATCATTTTTAATTTGAAATTTAATTTCTCTCAAATATCCATATTCTTTATCATGGATATGCTTGTTTCTTAAATTATATATCATTTATATATACAGTTTTTTACTTTGAAAGTCATTTGATTGACTGTGCAAATATTGATATTTCGTATTCTTTATTCAATATCGATATTTATTGATAAAAAATGTTTTTCATGAATTAAATTTATCATTAAATATATAAGGAATGCTTTGGAAATTTAATGATGGGTGGGGCTCAGAATTATATGTCCTCTTAATGCATCGACAGGTCTCATGAGGCAAATTAGTTATCCATATTAAATGGATTTTTACCCATAGTTTTACATTTTCTTGGCATGAGGTCTTAATGGTATAGATATCATGATGTTTGAGATCATGAAGTAGAATATTATGAATTTACTTCATTGATAACTTATTTATTATGCTCTGTGAGATTACTATATTTATGTTATCCATGGATCAAATTCAATATCATGTGATTATTTATATGGAATTATTTGATCACCATTTATTCATTCCATAATACTCATCATGATCAAGTAATTCATTAAATGTAATTTTCTTTAATTTATTTACCATTTTATATTGATTATGCCTTATCTATTCATGATAACTTCTTATGTACGTAACAATTTCCAAGCATTTGAGCTCACCGTAATTTTGTTTCATTTCCCCAGGATACGAAGAAGAATTTTTTAATGATATCAAGGGTGAATAATATTTACATTCACTGTGTTTTGTATTTTTTGTTTCAAATTTAATGTGTGATTAAAATATTCATCTATTTTACCAAGATAACTAAACTATTCAGTCCTTTGGGATTCAGTTCCTTATATCCAGTGAAAATGTAACAAAGTAGCCATCTACTCTAGCTAACTGGAGTTAGGGTATTTACATCTCTGTCGTGATATATAATTTTTGGTAAGAAAAAATTAAAATTGTGAGGACATTATTTTTTTTAAGTCATAGAATGTAACACCCTAATATTTTCAAATTTATTATCTATTAAATGATACTATATTTAATAGCTTATGTTATATGAAACACAGAACTAAAATAAGTCCTGAAACATTAGATAAATATTATTAATAAAATTATAAGAAAAATAAAACCTATAGTAAATTAAAATATAATAATCAATTAAAAATTATCACAATTTTATGATAAATAATTAGTTTTATTTGATGTTAAGAAGAATTGTTATTTTAAGAAGTTTTTTAAGTGTTGGGTATTTTAACCTAATAAATGAAATTAATTACTTTTAAAATATGATTATGATAATTTTTAATATTTAAATATATTAACTAATATATTAACATTCATTTAATTAATAATTTATATCAAATAAGGTTAATAACACTTAAATTATAAAAGAAAATTTTCTTCATATTTTCAATTTTAATTTAAAAAATAAAGTTATTAATTTTATAATATTTATTTGATGAAATTAAATTCATTTTTTAATTAATAATGTCAAAATTAACCTAGGGTTATTTTTTTGAATTTTATGAAAATTTAATTTTTATTGAATGGTGAAAATACTAATTTTGATGATAATCTCACTTTTATGACATTATCATGACATAATAATGACTTGAATGTCTTTGAAAACATTTTTCTATAAAAATATATATTTATGAATTAAATTAATTCATTTAAATATATTAAGTTTAATTTAGAAAACCTATATTTTATATTTTGAAACCTAATTAATGTATTCTTCTAATAAAGGATTTATTTTGACCACAATTCTTAAATAAAGTATATAAAAATTTAAATTTGGTATTGGATTGGTTTTTAAGTTAGATAATTTTTTTATTAATAAACCAATAAATTCCATGGGGATAAGTTATATCCCCGATTTTGGAGTAAATTTATTTTTTTATGTTTAAAAGTCATTTTCTTAAAAACCGTTTTTCAGTATATTACAAAAACTTATATTAAAGGTAATATTTACAATATATGGAAATTGAATCTTCAAAAAAATCATAATTTGAATTATAATATCCAAATTATTTAATAATTTACATTTCATTTTTGTGATATAAAATAGTTATAATGGTAAAAATTAATCACCGTGATAAGGGCGAAAAGGGTTAATAATTTTGATAAACTAAGTGATAAGGCCAAAAATATCACTAAAAATTTTATAAATTTTATTTGATGGATGTATTAGGACTTTCACTTATCCTATCATCAAAATTTGTTTCCATTTTTTTCCACATTCAATGAATATGAAATCGCTTCTATATTATGAAATTAATATAAAAAATCCACTATCGCTCACTTAACACTTTTTCATGATAATGATAAGAATAAAAATAGTATATAAATGGTTTAATATTAAAATATTGATGATTAATAAATAAAATTTATGTTTTTAATGTGATTTTTATTATAATTATCTAATATTCTTACACAACATTGATATAATGCTCAGAAGAAAAATAAAGTAATTTATTTTAAAATCATTAAAAGCAATAAGGTTTTAATTATTTTTTTTTTGTTACACAAAATTTATAGATAATTATGAAGTATAAGTGATTATTTAAATGTTTATATTCTCAATAAACATAATTGTCTCCTCTAATGGCTTTAAGTTCAATCAATATGAAGATATCAAAAGAGGGGGTAATCGTCCTTACCAAATTATTTCAAGTTTTTCTCTTCTTAAACCTTATCTTAATCATTTATTATCAAATTAACATAGTGAAATAATTTTCATTACAATATTTAAAATTTAGTATTTTAACGAAAAATCAATTTTCTAATTTCTTCCAACCTTTGAATAATAAAAACTTTATTCCTGGGTATGTGGGGACTACCTCCTCCTTACACGATATATTTCATTTTTAATCACCTCCACACATGTATGGTTATAATTATGATTAAAATGAATAATTAGGATATTTATAAATTAATATTGATTTTCTAAAATAAACTATTATATAATTTATCTCCCTCTTATCCATTAAAAAACTTAATTGTCGCTCGTGTGTACATGCAGAATGATATAGTTCATTTTTCATATATGCCTCTCATAACAGGTTATAAATATGGATTTAATTATAAAATATGATAATTATAAAATTATTTTTTCCTTATAAATATAAACTATAATCAGCCTTATTTACTTTATATTCATTGAAAAATGAAAAACATCACTCAGGTGTACGTGCGGACTACTGTCTCTAGGAAGTGACGTATTTTATTTTTTATTTCCACCTTACATAGATTGTTTTAAAAGTAAATTTAATGAATATATATTATTTTTATAAAATTATTAATTTACTTGAAATATTATGTAACCATTTTATGACTCCTTTTATGTTGTTTAACACACTGAAACTATTTTGGATCAAAAGCCTCAAAATGTCCTTGGTGAACTAAACTAGTTTAGTAACTAAAATAAATGATTATAAATTAAATAAATAGTATAATTATAATTGAATTAACATTAAAATGTTATTTAGAAATTAATTAATTAATATAATTTCACTACTCATGATGTTATAGAATTTACATGGTGATTCGGCACTCAAGGTAATTGATTTTTCTTTAAAACCTTGTTTTAAAATATTTAAAGTTTTTCTTTCAACTATATTGCCTCTATATCCATCAAATATAAGTAAATGTTATTTTTAAATATTTTTAAATACATTTTAAAGGGATAATGACCCCACTTTACTACTGTAAAAGTCATTATTTTTTATTAATATTTCACTACAATTTTTAATGGTTTTTCAAATATTATCTTATTCCCATTATTCTAGGAATTTTTTCTTTAAAATGTTTTCAATATAAAAAGATATTTATTCTCAGTTTTATGAGATAAGTGAAAGTTATTTTTTCATATGGAGTCAAATGATATATTCTTATGAGTTTTATGATGAAAATGAATGAATTTATATGTTTTATTCATGCTATGGTACTGGGACATTACATATGATGATGGGTGGGCTAGATATATCCATATAATGTATTGGGTACTAATATGTTCTCTAGAGGAGACCTTTTGGAGTTAACTAGGTTGGTTATTCCATCATAAGGGTTATTATAAGGGTTATTTTATGTGTTATTGTAAGGAAAATGTACCAATATTACTTTATGTTTTTTCTATACTTTCTATTGTATTTTATAGAAATTATTTTATTTTATGAGTTAAAAAATGACATTATTAATATGGGAATGGTTTTAACATTTTAAAGTTAAACAATTTATTTTTTTCAAGAAATGTTTTCATGAGTTATCAGGTATTTTCAATAAAATATCATAGTTATCATTTTGAATTTATAATTTTTATAAAAAAATTGGAAAACTTTGATCAATAATGTTTATTATATGAGTAATTAAATGACTATTTAACCTCAAAGTTTATTTTTTAAAAGGTAAAACTTACTTATATATTTTCAAAAAAGGGGTAATGGTTGTCATTACTTTTATATCCCTTACTATGATTTTTTTCTCATACAAAGTTTTAAAATGTTTTTAATATGTCCAAAGGATGTATTGTAACTGTAGAAATGTTAGTGGTGATACATCTTGAATGAAGAGAATGGGTCATTAATGAAATAAATGTGTAAACCTAATAACCTATTTATATGGAAAAATGTATGTTGTATGATAATGTAAACATTATTATGTAATGATTTTACTAATTATAGAAAACTATATACCCAAAATATACTATAATTGTATGAAATTGAAATATATTCCATTAAACTCGTAATTATGGGTTATTTAAGTTATAGGTGGTTATAGTTGGTTTTAGAGTAAGATTTTAGATAACTTTAGAGGTTGAGATATTATTAGATGAGAATAAATTAAAATATTTAGAAAACATAATTGCTTAATATATTGGTTTGGAATCATAAGTTTTTAATATTATATAAACTTAAAGGTTAGTTTGAAAAATAGAATTAGGTTTATTTTTACAGACCAAAAGTGATAATTAAGAGATGGAATGGATATGGAGATCTTAGTATTTATCAATTCATTATATGGTTAATTATGAATGAATTTTATATGATCACTCTAAAAATAATTCTTCACTAAATGGATGGAAACAGTATGAACCAATTTGGAAAAGGGTGTGAAGGTAAATTTAATGGATTTCCAAAGGGGAATCCAAACTGGAGAGATGTTGGAGTGATGAATCTTTTACTTATTTTTTTTTAAGTTTGGGGCTGAAGCCTTATTTTATTATTAAAGAAAAAAACCTCTTTTTTGGGGTAGAGGGAGTCCCATTACATAGCCTAAAGGCCCATGGGCAAGAAAGCCCATTTTTTGGCTCATAGGGCACTCTGATGAATAGTAATGCTATAGTACCTGGGCTGCTACAGTACCACCAGTGTTATAGTCTCGTCGCTACTACAGTATAGCTATAGTGCCATGCTATAGTAAATCGGGAATTTTGTCCCTACCCAGAATCAATCCAGGGTCTTTTGGATGCCAAACAAGGACCTTTACCACTTTGGTACAGACAATAGACTTTGTTTATTCCAAACAGTAAATTTTGAGTTATGAATAACAATATGAACATATACGAATTTCCTAATTCATGACATAATAAAACAATATAGTTTTATGGAATTTCATGTGATAACGACCATAGATGAAAAAATATTCAACTTATTACATATCATGAATGTAGGAAGAATCACCTATAGAAATGTATCACAATAACTATTAGATTTTTTGTCTATGGAAAATGATGGAACATAGAATAAAACTATTAAAAAAAATGAAATTTTAGTTTAACATAATGGAGGGTAATAAAAATCTTCCTAAGTTATCACTGACAAATGAATGTTTTAAAAGTCTGGAGTATGTGTATTATAGAAATCGATGCCCTTATAGGATATCTTATGAATGGGATTAACAAGATTATAAAAGTAAAGGTTTAGCAATTTTATATCCTAAATATGAAGATGTTGTGAATAACATATAAAAGGTATGAATTATTTTTCTAATGTTTAAATAAGGAAACATGATTAGATAGACATTTATAAATCTTATTAAATGATTCATATTTTACATTTTAGGAAAGAAATATTAATGAATAAGATAAAAAATATTTATTAATGGTTTATAAATAAATTTTAATGATTAAAGGGTATAAATAGTGATATCCAAGACTTATTATTTAGTGGTATCTAATTTAGGGGTTGATAATTTAAGGAGAATTATAAGTAAAAAAGTATATATTCCGTTTTTGAAGTTTTATGAAATTGTTAATAAAGTAATTAGTTATATTTTGGGTATATTTTATAAGGTTTTATAAATAATTTATGATTATGGTATATATAACAATAAGGTTTGTAAAAAGATTTAATATTATATTTATTGTTATTTTGGAAAAAAATCTTTTTGGATCATATGTTGAATAGATATAGATAACCTTAGGGATTGAAAATTATTTTGGAAACAAAGTGATTAAAGTGATTTTTATTAAATTTCATGATATTGGGAACATTATATGTCTAAGGTAAAGAAATATTATTTTCTATCATGGAATTTTATGTCAAATTGGTTTATATTATTTTAGGAATAATTCTTTGGTTAGCTTTTAAAATAAAATATGATTTTATCATGGTTTTATATGATTTTGATTCAGGTTATTTTTAGAAAATATTAGCATATTTTTTAAAATATATGATTGGGGTATATATATTTTCGGTATGTGACTTTTTGAGTGGTTAAGATTGATTGGAGATAAATATTAAGAAGTTTTTGGAAGAATATACGATCAAATATTTCTTATTTTCAGGTTTCAATTTTGGTCATACGTATTTTGAAGAGCTTTAAGGTTATTTATTTATAGAATGATTTAAGTTGAACTTTGGGTTTTTTTATTGAGGATTTTTATATTAATGTATATTTATTCACATGTAGGTTTATTAAAAATTCATTGGGTATTATCTTTGCATGTGCTATTTTTTTGGTTTTTTTAAATGTCTAGATATGAAAGGAATAACTTTTCATACATCTTGTAGATATTAAGACCCATTAAAAATTAATTTTAAGTGTTTCAATACTGAAATATCCATTATGGTTTTTTATAAATTATAATATGAGATGAATCAGAGAGAGGAAACTGCTCTAAACACTACAAAGTATTAAATTGTTCTTATGGAATGGAAAGAAATCATGTAAGTATATTTTTTCATTCTCTACCTCGATGAAAAAAAAAACCTAAAACTAAAATAGGAGGAAGATAAATCTATCAAATTTTATACATAAAATATCACTCTTCTATCAAGATATAATTTTAGAAACTTCTTCTGATGTATGACTCTTAAAATAATACATAAATTCTTTTAGACATATTTAATTAAGAAATTCTATGTTTCATAGTAGTAACTTAGAAATTAATCACCATGATAAAATCTAAATCATATTTCTAGGTCATGATAAAATCTTTTTGGTTAAAAAAATTAATATTTCATGGATTAAATTACTTTAAGGGGGAAATTTTTAATACTATGAGATTTTAGGATGTGTTTTCCTTTAAATAAGACTATGTTTTATAGCTTATCTTACACACAACTCTATACTAAATGGATCTGCAACATATTAGATAAATATTGTTAAGAAAATTATATGAATAATAAAATCTATAGTAAATAAAAATATAGTAATTAATTTAAAAATATTACATTTAGAGGATAAATAATTTATATTATTTAGTATTAAAAAGGATTATTTTTCAAAAAAATTATTTTTTTAAAGTGTTGTGCATTTTAGCCTAATAAATTAGATTGATAATTTTTAAAAAGGTGATTATGATTATATATAATATTTAAATTTATGAACTAATATATAAACTTAAATTTAATTAATAATTGATATGAAATAATATTAATAACACTTAAATTTTATAAGGTCCTTTTTTATAAAGGTTTTTTTTCTTTATATTTTTTAATTTTCATTAAAAAGATAAATTTTTGAATTTTAAAATTATAATTTTTTGTAATGTGCTTCATTTTTTAATTCTTCATGTCAAAATTTTATTATGGTGAATTTTGTGGATTTTTTTAAAAAGTTTTATCTTTGTTGAATTGTGAAAAATACCAATTTTGAAAATGTTTTAACTTTTATGACACTACCATGATATAAGAATGAATTTAATTTTTATGAAACATTTTTCTATAAAAATATATATTTTATAACCAAAGTAATAAATTTTAAAAAATATGTTTAATTGAGAAACCTATGCTTGGCATTTTGAACCCAAAGTAATGCTTTATTCTAATAAAAGAATTATTTTTGACCCCGTTTCTTAAATTAGGTATATACAAGGTTAAATTCGGTTTTGGATGAGTTTTTAAGTCACATAACTCTTTAATTTTATTAATAAACTATTAAATTTCATAGGGAACAATTCTATACATGATTTTGTTGTAAATCCATTTTTATACTTAAAAGGTATTTAAAAAAATTGTTATTGCATTACACATGCTTATATTAAAGTTAATTTTTAACATCTTCAAAAATGGAAGATATTAAATTGGATTTTATATTTTGAATCACCATATTCAAATTATTTAATAAATTACATTTTATTTTGGTCATAAAAAATAGTTATCATTGGTAAAAAAAATTTCACGGCGATAAGGGTTAAATGGGTCAATAAGGGGGTTAAACTAAGATATAAGGCCATAAATATCACTAAGGATTTTCTAAATTTGATTGTATAACTAGATTTTGACCATAAATTATCTTATCTATAGAAATATAATAGTTTTTTCACATTCTTTGATTATGAAATAACTTTTATATTAGAAAATTAAAATAATCAAAAATATAAATCTCGTTTACTTAATATTTTTTCTTGATAATGATATGGATACGAATGATTTATGAAAGTTTAAATGTAATAATATTAATTATTATCAAATTAAATTTTTGTTGGTAATTTATTTTTTATTACATTTATCTATATTTCTTAAGTAATGTCAATGAAAGACATGTATATGAAGTAGAAAAATCAAGTAAATGATTTTAAAATCATTAAAAATGATAAAATTTTGATGAATTATGGTGTTACATGAATTTATAGATAATTATGTAGGATAATTTTCGATTTAAGTGTTTATATCAAAACTCTATTTTTATTTTGATACTTTTAAATTTAAATCATATAAATAGTCCAAAAAATAACTTTAAAGGGTATTTATTATTAAAACATATTTTATTAATATAACTAAAATTCAAAAAAATCTTATATTTTGTAAATTGGAAGGGAAATAGTTAATATCACCATAAATGTCACATTTATGTACCACTTTTCTTTTTAAAAATTACAGTATTTCCCCTAAAAGATTCAATATTCAAAACAAAAATGATTTTTTCCTATAAAAGGGGAATCAATCTAGCCATTCCAAATGAACATATGTAGTAATCCAAGCCCCAATAGCCCAGATCTGGTGTCTACATTATTATATTTCCATAGGAAATAAGTAATCATATCATAGAGGACCAAATAGTTTAGTATTACTAGAAAATAAGATACATACTTGAAATTATTATCACAATTGAAAACATAAAATAAACAAAGTATTTTCTTTGATAATGTCATTATTCTTCATAGAATATCCCTGAATATCAATATCAAAACACTTTTTAGTATCCTCACGAAAATAAAACATAAGAAATGGTGATCTTAGATGGTCATTGTGGGTAAGAATATAGATGCAGTTATGAATTAATAAGTCATAATATGTATAGAAAGGTAAATAACATAATTACTATCTATTTAATCAATAATTCCAAAATAATATGGTAGGAATAAATGAACATTAAATAATTATTTATAAATAATCACATGATCTTTAAAACTTAACCATGGATATTCTAATTAATTTAATAATCACATATAATATCAATAACTGAATTCATAATGATATAATTCTTAATTTTAGACATCTA
This sequence comes from Viscum album, assembly GCA_963277665.1. Lineage (NCBI taxonomy): Eukaryota > Viridiplantae > Streptophyta > Magnoliopsida > Santalales > Viscaceae > Viscum > Viscum album. Next base: position 2,005,584,557 of record OY728138.1, read on the forward strand.
AAACATATTATGGAGGCATGGTTCTAAGATATCTAAATAAATGGGTAAGGCCTCAACCAAAACCCAATCTAGTTTGTCTCATAATACCTATCGATGCATCAAGAGGATATAGATATCCCCTCATTTCAATTACTAAGTCAAATTAATTACTCAAATGAATCATTGAAACATAATAAACATGAACATTTTTATTGAAAAACTAACATACGAATTGTTAATATTTTCCACAATCAATAAACATAATCATAAAGTATCCGGATTAAAATGGTTAATGGTAATAAAATTGTACATCCCTAGTCAAACTGATCATAAACCATTTAGATAAATAATAATTATGGAATCAATAAAACATATGATTATTGTATAATAAGTAAAATAGGTCTTTTATGTCATTTATGAATAGAAATACCATGAAAATATCATTAATACATTTTTAAGTAAAAAAATCCTTTGAATATTGAAAATAACCTTTTAAAAAATTTAAAATAGTTATTAAAACATTTATTGGTCATGATGGTGAAAATTTTTGTTCTTGTCATACACGTTAAAATAGATATTTCTTTCATATTTTTGGTAAAATCCAACTATCATTGTTTTGAGAATGACATGAAGAATCATTTAAAAAAATTAAAATTTAAAAATGGGTAAAAATTTATTTAATAAATTATTTATAAAAGTTTATAAAAATTGGAAACATTTTTAGAAAACATGGGTTTTGATGAAAAAGGTTTTCTGACCGAAGATATAAATAAAGTCATATTTTTTTAAAAACTTTTTATTAATAATTATAAGTACCAAAGACTGGGAAAATGTTACTTTTACTTGAATAAGTTCATGAATAACCATACTTATTTTAATATATAAATATTAAAAAATTCCCCCTAAGGGAGACATAAACATTAACAATCCTGAATAATGATGAGATTGCTAAATAAACCCTTACCAATTTGGTAACTTCTGAATATTAATCGCCATAAAATAAATGAAATCAAATTAAACTTTAAATACCATTAATATAAATAAATTAATGATATTAAATATCAAATAGGAATTATATAAACCACAAAAAGTAAATAAGTAGTGAATATGGCATATGTATGACAGAAGAAAAAGTGAGATGAGAAACCCTTACATCAAGTTTGATTTCCTTCATAATTGTATATACATACTGTTTTTTAAGCATGTTATTAATTTATACCATAATAATAATAATATTTATAATATTATATATGATATTATTATAACATTTCATCAATTTTTTTTAATACTATTTCATTATTTTCATTGTTTCAGGCGTTGATTTCCTTGTTTTAACTTGTGTGTTTTGTCATGAAAGTTATGGTTATTGTGCATAGGATATATATATATATATATATATATCATAAAAATAATTATAATAATATTATAATTATCATTTTTAAAACCATTTATAAATTTTGAACATGGAAAATCAATCACATCACTTCATGGAGACAGTTGGTCATACGTATGCATGAGGAATGATATCATTCCCTTGATGAGTATAACGGTAAGGAGGAAGTGGGTGATATATAAATTTTATAAAATAAATATCATATAAAATGTGTATATATATATTCAATATTTTTATCCTTATTACATTCCATGTTAATCATAAATGATAAAATAATCACAACACTTCGTGTGGTGGTAGTCTGTCGTGCACACGAATGATATTATCGTATTTGAAACAAAAAAGAATTCAAAATAGGTATATGTGATATTAACATTATTTATTTCTAATAATATCATTTATATCATAGAAATTTTTTGAATCCATCATTATATACTTCTTTGAAAGGCGGTGATGGAAAATTAACTACAACGGTTTACGAGGTGGTAGTTCATCGTATACACAATCATTGATTTCGTTTCTAATTTGATAGAAGTGAATACAGATAAATATTATTAAATATACATAATAAAATATCATTATTTTATATAAATATTTATTTTTATATTTGAATTTTTAAGACAAAATTGAAGGAGAAAAAATAATAAAGAAAATGAAAGTGCTTTGTTAAGATAACTACCTTCTCTAAGAGAAATCAACTTCAGATCTCATCATAAGGACCCTAGGGTTGGTATTTTGGGGAGGGAGAAGTTCTATAATATATATATATATAATTATTTTAAGTAGATATTTTTTAGGGTTTCTATGTGACAAAGGTCTTGGGAGGTGTGAAAAAGTGAGGGGAGGGAGTGTCCTTTTATAAGGGGGAAAGGGAACCCTGAGGGAAATTAGAAATTTTCCAAAACAAATAAAAAATGATAAATTAATTCACATGAAAAAAGATTCCAAATAAACTTAGGTTTGAATTTGGAATAAGATAAGGTGAAAAACCTTCCATAAAATAATATTTTGAAAAGTTTTTATAACATTTAAACCCTTATCTTCTAAGTTTAACCTCATAGTAAACCCATTTTTACCTTAACCATAATTAATTTTTATTGTTTTCACTATTCGTTTTGGTCAAAAATTATGTTGACCATATTATATAATATAAATTATTATTATTCAAAATATTTAATCCATTTTTTTAAATTCAATTCACTAATGTTTCAAAATTCATTTCAAAATCATACTCATAGACGCGACGAAATAGGGGGTTTTGAAAGAGAAAATTCTCATAAGTATATGAGGTTTTACAATAAAAATTCAATACATAATTGATTATAATGACCTAAATTATTTGAATTGTAATAAAATTTAACTAATTTTACTTTAAAATATAATTATAATATAATTTAAATTTCTAAATAATTTAAATGAAAAGTTTTTTTTAGTAAAAAATAATATTTTTCATTATCCATCAAAAAATGAAACATTCTGGAAAAATCCAAAAAATTCACCCAATGATAATTTTGATATGATGATTTCCGAAATTAATTTTATTTTATCAAATAAGATTTTCAAAATTGGTAAATATTAATATTAAATTATGTGTGAAAAACGTGACTAAACCGCCTTTTATAAAAATATATTTTTTTAGAAAATATTTATTTCAATTTTAAATATTTCTTATTTTATTTATAATTGATATATAAACATTTAATTTAATTAATACGTGTGTAAAAAATATATTTCTCTTAATTTATTTACTATTATTCAGACCATCCATCTTAACAGCTAGGTTATAATGGCCATGTTTAAATAATAATATTTTAATTGAGTATCATGTTTTATTTAAAACCAATTTTTTATGAATCACAAGCAATACAAGAGATTGAATTTATTTAAAAAATATATTTTAGTGTATCAAGGTGTTATATTATCTTGTAATCATTGTGTTTAGTTTCACATACACTATAGAACATGAGGTTCATATTTTAAAATCTCAAAGTGTTACAACATATGAGTCTGATTTTTTATTAAAATTTTTCCCAAATACCTATCCATACTTTAATGTACCACATACCAATGACTATTTTCTATCCATAAACCTCTTATACATATTCAATATGTTCAAGTGAATGAAATATATCAAAAGATGAAGTAATCATCTTTACCGAATTATTTTAAGTTTAATTATTCTTAAACCTTCTCCAAATATACTATAACCACATTAAAATAATGAAATAAATAAAATTATTATACTAGAATGTTTTTATTTTAATGGAACAACCATTATTTTATTTATTTCCATCCATAGAAACCCGAAAACATTATCCATGTGCACGTGTAGACTACCGCCTTCATGGAAAACATATTTCATTTTTCATCATTGCCTCAAATGGCTAGTTATAATGATAGATTTGATAAAAAATAATGAAATTTATAATATAGTTATATTTTTTTAAATATAAAATATCATCTAATTTCTTTTCCCCTCATACATTGAAAAACAGAAATGACTCTCATGTGTATATATGGACTACTACCTTCATGAAGTGAAGAATTTTATTTTTATCACCATCTATAATAGATATTTATAATGATGGATTTAATGGTTAAATATGATATTTATAGCATAATATTCATCCTGAAATTATAAAACATAATAGAAATTATAAAACTATTTAGTACTAAACAACCTATATGAATTAAACTAATTTAGTAACCAAATTAAATATGAAAATAAATGAAATATAAGAAATAATGATAATTTAATGAATACTAAAAAGGTTATTGAGAAAGTTAATAATTAATATATGTTTATTGATCATGTGTCTTGATAATTTTTATGGATAATTGGGACTCGAGGCAAGGGATTATTCTTTAAAACCTTATTTTTAAAAGTTTTAAACTTTATTTTAACTCTTTTCCCTCTATATCCATGTTATTTAAACTATTTCAAGAATGTTATTATTTTTACTTAAAATATTATTAATATTGATTTTAAAATATTTTTTAATTTCTTTAAAAATTATTAAAAATTAATCTCTTAAAATTTTCTGTATAGGTCTTCTATAATTTCTTTATAAAAGTGAAAAATAATGTTTTATTTTATCATTTACTGCATGACCACATTTTGCCACCATCATTATTTTTATTTTTAATCAATATTCCTCTATAGTTTTCTATGCCTATTCAAGTTATATCATCATCCAATTATTCTATAAATTTTTTATAATATTTTTAAGAAAAGTATATTTCTTCTCATTTTAATTATAAAACTAAAGGTTCTTTTTATTATGGGAACATTTGAAACTTAATATAAGTTTTATAATGGAAATGAAATATTTTATCAATTTTATTAATGTTATAGTACTTTTAAATTATATATGATGATGGGTGAGTCTAATATAAACCTTTAATTCATTGAATAGTTATATGTTTCTGAGAGGAGACATTTGGAATTAACTGGGTATGTTATTCCATTGTAAGGATTATTTTAATGGTTCTTGTATGGATTATTGAAAGGAAATTTTCACAAGATTATTAATTAATTTTTATTATTTATATGTTTTTATGGAAATATTATTATTTTATAAGGTAATAAAACAAGTTTATGAATAATGGAATAGTTTTTACCATTTAAATGTGAAATATTTATTTTTTAATGAAAAGTTTTCATGAGTTCTCATGTTTTCCCAAAAAAACTATCATGGTTATGATTTTTCCATTATTATTATCATAGATTTTTTATGATAACTTTGGAAAATAAATTTGATTCATGAGTAATTAAATGATTAATTGAGATCAAAGTTTATTTTCTGAAAAATAAAACTTCCTTGTGGTTTTTTATGTTTTTCAATGGGAGAAGATTTTTTTGCTTCTTTTTTTATAAATTAATAGTCTTTACTTCTATCATAACATGTTTTTAAATTATTTATAATAAACCTAAGGATATATAGTGACTATATTAATGTAAATGGTGAAACATATTGAATAAAATAAAAGAGAAAAAATGAATCAAGAGTGTACATATATGAACCTATTTTGTAGAAAAACGTATACTATGAGAAAGTGCCCAATTTTTCTTAAATTTGTTTAATTAATTCACTAAAAATATAAACCCAAAAGATAATTTAAATTTAAGGAAATTTAATCTTTCTATTAAATTCATAATTACTGGGATTTTAAGTTACATGTTATTTATGTTACATTTTGTTATAGTTGGTATCATAGCATAAGTTTGGATAACTTTATAAGATAAAATGTTGTTATATGATCACAATTTAAATATTTTTAAAACTTTAGGGGTTGATATTTTGGTTTATAATCATCTATTTTAAATATTATATAACCCAAAATGTTGTTATGTTAAATACAATTATGGTTTTTTTGAACTTAAAGTATTGAGTAGATAATGACATAGTTAAGGACGTCTTATTATTTATTCTATTCATAAGATTTTTTATTGTAATTATATTTTAGATACTAAAAATAACATCTTTATTCTTTTGTAAATGGATATAAAATAATTTAAAATAGTGGTTATAAATTGAAATACAGTGTTTTTACAATTGATAAATCAAATAGGATAGAATTTGGAGTAAGTAATGTTATGTTTACACTTAACTATCTATCTCAAGTTTTGATTAACAATATGATATATAATAAATTTTATAACAAAGCAAAAAATAGAAAAAACGAGTTTCATGGAAGTACATGTGATAAAGACCATATAAGAAAAAGATTCAACTTTATACGTGTCAACAATGGGAAAGAAGTTCCTAGGGACATATCTCAAAAAAACTAAAATAACTTTTATATGTTGAAATAGTGGGCATAGGGAAATAAACTACTAAGGAAAAATAAATATTTTAGTTGACTAAATGGATAGGAATAACGTTATTTTAAAGGTATCACTAACAATTGAATTTTTTATACGTCAAAAGTATGGTTATTATTCAAATAAATTACTTAGGAGGAAATCTCATGAATGCTATCAATAAGATCACCTGAATAATGGTTTAATAAGTTCAAATACAAATAATGAAGAAACTACAAAAAACATAATAAATGTATTATATATTTTTCTTTTGGATAAAGTAGGAATCATGATTAGTTTGATAATCATGGGACATGATTTATGTTTTTTATTATAACAAGCAAGTATTCAGGAATAATTCAAAAAATATTGGTTTAATGATTATGAAGGAATTTAAATGATTTAAGTGTATATATATAGGGTTCAAAGAGTTATTATGTATTGGTATTTTATTTAAAGGCTTCTAAATTAATGGAGGATAATGATTTGAAAAGTATAAATACCCTTTTTGATGCCTTATATGAATGTATTCTAATGTGACTGATGATATTTTGAGAAATGTTTATTTGGTTTTATAAAGAATACCTAATTACATGATAGATAATATTTATGGTTGTTATATTCATTAATGTTATAATTATAGTTATTTTTGGAAAAAAAAATTTAGAAACATATGTTGAAGACATATAGATAACTTTAAGGATGAAAATATGATTTGGTAACTAAATGATTAATGTTTTTTTGATTAAGTTCACATTATTGAGAACATCATATACCCGAAAAGCTTAGTCAAAGGAAAGTCCTCTGACCATTTATTAAAATAAAAGAAAAACATCATGAAAGTACAGCGAAAAGGAAAGGACAGATACAGATCATAAAAATCATGTCCATCACCGCATCCACGAGATATAACATCCTCTACAGTGGAAGATTCCCACTCCTTGCTTTCATAGTGCTTCAGAATCTTGGAATACCTTCTTCGAAGATTCAAATTTTCCAAAGACAAAAACTCCTTATAGGACTATATAGCCCATACCTCTTTCCCAATAGAAGACCTTGTAGGAATTGTCTTTAGCAGAGAAGAATAGTCTTTCCTCGTCCTTCTTTGTGTTGGGGCAGACTGTTCATTCTCAAACACCTTCCTCCCACCCTGGACAACATCACTATAGGAATCCCAGATGCAACCATCATTTTCTTTATCACTATCAGATATGTTTCCCCATTTTCCAGAAATGTGCACCTCTTGGTAACCCTCGTGCACTCCCTTTTCCTTCTGAAATGAATTGTTTAAATCAATCATGGCAAGGAAATGTGGTTGTTCTATAATCCCCTTCAAAGAAGCTTCTTCATTTGCAATATTCTGAGTAACATGTTGCAACCTATCACCTTCCTTCATTGGAGACCCCTCCTTTTCATAAGAGTCCCTCTCGTGCACCAGCCCTTGAAATCTATTACCAGTGGAGACCGTGATTAACACACCTCCAGTCCCACCTTCATCATCAGCATCTCTAGCCCCCAAGACACCATCCTCAAACACAACTGTGTCCAAAATCTGCTCAGTCACAGTGTCTAGCCATAAGGAACAAGCATTCTCCAATTTAATGCTTCTCTCAATACTAGAATTCTTTAGTGTAATGTACTTCTCAATACCAAGATCACAATTTAGGCGTTCAAAAACCTGCTTCACCGTCGGTTTCATTGGCCTCCATTGCACTTCCTTCTGAGGGTTATTGTGCACTGTGAACTTGGGACCATTATGCTCCACAGTAGACACCACTACTGCCTACAAAATTTCCTCATCCACTGCCTGACCGGTGGAGTTCTCATTCACACATACTCTCTCAGCTTGCAGACCTTCAGCAGGATTAATTCATGACAGAGTACTCCTTGGCAGATCCCTCAATGTAAAATCCAATGCAGAATTGCTACAACCACTCTTACCCATTCTTCTCACCCCCGAGGAAACCCAATCCCATCCCTTGTTGCGACAAGCCACTTCCACATGTCCAAATCGGCTGCAAGCAATACAAAACAGAATCCAGACTTCGAAACTTACCTCCTGCTTCCATCGAAACTCCTTCCCATTCGTGATCCAAATCCAATTTACAGGTGGCCTCCCCAAATCAATCTCCACACAAATATGTGGACATATTGGATGATATATAACCTTCATTCTATGATCTGAGCACAAATACCGGCCAATAATGTTTCCAATGGCACATAAAATAGAGGGATTATGGAAGGAGAATGGAAGACCGGGGAGACTCACCCATGTCGCCATCGTCGGGTGATCACACCGCATGTGGAATTCGAAACTCCATCGGAATAGAAAAAAAGAGTCACCATTACACCTTCGAGGGGCACTGGACCAAGCAGTAATCAGATCCTCCTCCATCTCAAACCGAATCATCAAATTCCTTCTATAAATTAATATGACTACCGTGCGCTCTTTAAGATCCCACGCATTGAAAACAAATCAATCAAACTTGTCAACCGAAGGATGCTGAAATCGAAATCGAGCCACCAGCATGATATTTCATAGACCCGTGGCACCATTTTGCTCCGCCGGAGAGAGTAGGAGTTGAGGCCCTCCCTGAAATAGGTCATGGACTTTCAGGGAGAGCTGAATCTGTGGGAATGAAGGAAGATATTCAGGATTTGTGAACGATAAGAAGGAATTACTCTTTCCATGATGTTGAGATCATGAAACTCCCTCCTCCGATCGAGAGGGGGGATCCTGGCTCCTCGTTATCGGATTTAGGTCATCATCGCGATAAGGATGATTCTGCCGCCGCCTCTCATAATTCGATGCCTATATCTTGAAAACATCATATAATAATGGTATAAAGAATATTATTGGCTATGGTGGGATTCTATATCAAATTGGTTGATATTATTTTAGGAATAGATCTTGAGTTATCTTTTGGAAGCATATATGGTTTTTGGAAACGTTTTATGTTCTGGTGATTCAAATAATTTTGGGAAATGATTAGTATTTTTTATAATATATGATTAGGGTATATATATATTTTTGGTATGTTGATTTTTAAATGATTAAACTTGTTTATAGATAAATATTAGGTTTAGTTTTGAAGAATTTGTGGTCAAATATTTCTGGTTTTTGGGTTTTGATCTTAGTCAAGAATATTTTGAAGTTTTTTGAGATTTTTTTTATATAATTATTTAAGGTGAACAATGGGTGTTATTTAGGCTTTGGTGATTAACATATTATAACTTTATATAAAGTTTTATTCATATTTAATTATGTATTATGTTTACTTTTACAAACAATTTTTGGTTCTATAAAATGTATAAAGATAGGTGGCATAAAATTTCCTCTAATTATTGGATCTTAAGATCCATTAAAAGTAAATTTTAGTGCTTCATGTATTAAAAAATCATCACAGTAATTTATCATTTAGAATATAAGATTAAGTAGAGATGTAAAATACTCGAGACATTATAAAATAATGAAATTGTTCTTATGCAATGGGTAAAAATAATGTATATTTTCTCATTATATACCTTGATGGAAAAAATAGTTAAATAAAATCAATCTAGAAGAAGATAAATCTATCAACTCTTGTGTAGAAAAAATAATAAATCTATCAAAGAATTATTTTTGAAACCCATTAAGAAGTATTAGTCTTTTAATGATACATACATGCCCTTAGAAATATTTAATTAAGAAATAATAATTTTTCTAGTAGAGAGTTATAAATTACTTATCATGATAAAATATAAATAAAATATCTCAATCATGACACACAATTGTGGTAAGAAAAAATTAAAATTATAAATATGAAATGTATTTATTAGGGAAGAATGTAACACTATAATATTTTAAATTTTATATTTCTTTAATATATTGGATATAATATTTTACACGCAACAATAACCTAAAATGAGCTGAGACATATTATATTTTTAATATTAAGAAAAATATATTAATAATAAAAAAAACTAGTAAAAAATATAGTAATCCATTATAAATTTTTACATTTAAAGGATTAATAATTAATACGAATTTATTTTAAAAAAAGACTGTTTTTTGAAGAAGTTTTTTAAGTGTTGTGTATTTTAACCAAATAAATTAAACTGGTCAATTTTAAAACATGATTATGATAATATTTAATGTTTCAATGTATAAACTACTATATTAACAGTCATTTAGTTAATAATTTTTATAAAGTAAGATTAAGAACACTTCAAGTTTTAGAGATACTTTTTCTATAAAAAAACAGTTTTTCTTAATATGTTTCATATTTAGTTAAAAGATACAATTTTGAATTTTATAATTTTAATTTAATTTAATTATCTTAACTTTTTAATTCATTATGTCCAAATTTTATTGGGGTATTTATTTGGTATTTTTTTGAATAAGTTGATTTTTGGTGAATAGTGAAAATACTGATTTTTCAAATATTGTCACTTTTATGATATTATATTGATATAATAATGAAATGACAAATAATTAAACCCTTTTATATATAATATATATTCAATAAGTAAATTAACACATTAAAAAATATTATGTTGAATTTAAAAACCAATTTTTTTCATTTTGAAATCTAGGTAATGTTTTATTCAAATAAAAGATTTTTTTTTACCCCTTTTCATAAAGTAGGTTTGTACAAAGTTAAATTAGGTTTTGGATTTATTTTTAAGTCTCATAACTCTCATTTTTTTAGTAATAAACCATAAAATTTCATGGGGATAAATTATATACATGATTTTGGGGTAAATTCATTTTAATCCTTAAAAGGACATTTTTCTGAGAACTGTTTTTCAATACGTTAAACATGATTATATTAAAGTTAATGTTTACCAGTTATAGAAATTTAATCATGTAAAATGGTTTTAATCTTTTTAATATTAATATTAAAATTATTTAATAAGTTCCATTTTATTTTTGGTTATAAATAATAGTTACCATAGTAAATATTATTCACCACAATTAGGGTTAAAGGGGTTAATGAGGTGGTTAAACTAAGAGATAAGTCAATAAATATAACTAAAGATTGTAAAAATTTAATTTTTTTACTTTATTTAAACCATACATTGTTCTATTTGAAAATAAATCCACTTAGTTCCATTTTTTTGTTATGAACTATCTTTTATATTATAAAATTACCCTAAAAATAATGTCACTCTCGCACACTTAAAAAAATCATAATAATGAGAAATATAAAAATAAATTATGAATTGTTTAATATCATAATATTTATTATTAATAAATTTAATATATGTTAGTAATTTATTTTTAAGTATAATTATCAAAAATTTCTATGCATCTTCAACACAACACTTGTACATGTAGTAGAAAAATCCAGTAAATGATTTTAAAAATATTAAAAGTGATAGAGTTTGGATGAATTATATTATTACATGAATTTTATATATAATTATGAAGGAAATGTTATTATTTTAGTTTTTATATTCTATATCTATTTTAATATTGATATTTTGAATTTAAATTATGTGAATAGTCCATAAAATAGCTTTAATTGGTATTTAATATTAAACAACATTATAATAATTTACTTAAAATCAAAAAAAAATATTATCATTCATCAGGGGATGGGAATGGATCAAGAATATTATAAATGGTCCATTTATGAACCACTTATCTTTTTAAAATTACATTCTTGGCCTTCAATGATTGAATATTTATGAAAATATCATTGATTTTTTCCAATAAAAGGGGCTCAATTTAACCTTTATAAATACATATATGAGTTAGGTTTTTTCTCCAAAATATCCCAAAATACCTCCCCAAACATCCCATTAGATTCAACCAATCTCGTAGTGTGACTATAAACCTCTAATACAAAGGCTTTAAGTTTAATCTAATGAATGATATCAAAAGAAGAGATAATCATCTTTACGGAATTATTTCATGTATCATTATTCTTAAAAAAATATCCAAATATTCTATTATCACCTTAAAATATTGAAATATGTGTCATTACCAGGATAGAATGTTATTATTTTTAATGAAAAGACCATTTTATACTTTCTTTCCATCTAGATAAAAAATGAAAACAATATTATTGTGTACATGCAGACCACCACCTCCTTGGATGACATATTTTATTTTTTATAACCACCACACATGATAGGTTATAATAATAGATTTAATGAATAATTATGATATTTATAACATAATTATTATTTTTAATAAATTAAATATTATAAACTTTATTTCCCTCTCATCCATTGGAAAATGGGAACAACGCTCATGTGTTTGAGCGGACAACCACCTCTATAGACTAATATATTTCATTTTTCATCACCACCTCTCATGGATAGTTATAAAATGGATTTAATTTATAAAAACATATTTATTAAATAATTACATTATTTTAATGATAAACTATAATCCAATGTTGAGTGTCTCCTTGAACCATTTTCTATATTGATAATTAGAAAGATTTATTTGTTTTATTTTAAATGTACTAATACATTGAATTATGAATGTATTAAATTATTTTTAACATTGAGTATATTCTAATATTTCATTTCTTAATATATCATGATATTTCAGGTTTTCTTTTTTCATAACATGTTAGAAAAGTTTTATAAATTGTTCCTAGGATAAATAATAAATTTAGGACATTAAAATATCATTTAGACATGTTTTCAACTACTCCCATATAGAAAATATATTATACACCATGAAGCCAAATTATATTCCACGTAGTCTATTTCATATTCATGTAGCCATTTTAAAGTCCACATCACTGATTTTCAAGAATCGATTAGCCTCGGTATTACCCTATCTTGAGTTAGAAACTCATAATTGATTGATTATTTTTTAATTGGAAGTAAAAAAATATTTTATTCATTTCATTTTAAGAAAAAAACTTTTTAATTTATCTTTATCATATATGAAATTTGGTTAGAATTCACTATATGTTTTCAATATTATTTCTACATTTTCTTAGAAGAGTTTTTCTATAGTTTTTTAATTATATATTGATATATAGATGTAATTTTATGGTGTTTTTTTTATTATTTGTTAATATAATATAATTCAACTGGGACCAAATTTTATCCTACCATTTATTATTTCCCTTTTAAGTCTGAAATTATAAAAGTCAATCTGTTTACAGATTTCATAAAATCACTTATGTGAATCGATTTCATGTTGAATTAACTTTCATAAATACCTTATGTAAATAATATACATAAATCAACTATTTTAATCCACCTATATGGTAAATTTTTATACATAGAGAAAACAAATGAATTTGGATATGTAGTTCCTTGAAATTCTACATGTTTTTCTAAAATATGAAAAAATGGTTTGTATTTCATTTTATTTTATATATCTATTTGTTTCATGTTAATTTCACATATTTTAATTATTTTAATGACATTATGAATTTAAATTAATTATTTATAATCTATGAAAAGTTTTTTCTATTATTTTAAACGTGTTTTATGAAGATCAAAGTGTGATTTATGTTCAGGTATGAATCTTGCAGCTTAAAACTGAAAATGTCATTTTATTTAATTTATGTTCTTTTCATTGATTATATTGTTTATAAATTAGTATTAGTGGATATTAAAATCATTAAAATATGTATTAATATATTTAATTTTTTGTTATTCTTTTTTAATTTCTCTGCATATTTACTACTTATTTTAACAGAATGCTTTTGTGATTGGTATTTCAAATTAAAACTTTCTATTTTCATGGGTTTTTTCATGAACTGATTTTCCTAGAGACCATTTAAATTATTTAACAGATGCCTTTGAGTTTTTTTGACTTAGTATCCATATTTTTTGAATGATAATTTCTCTATTTTATCTCTCTTTTTGATAATTAAGTTTTATCATTTTTATTTTTTTTAATACTCTAATATCTCGAGGATGTATTGAGCTTATTTATTTTCAAAAGGATTTCAAGTATTTTTGTTCTGATAGAATACTCATGGGATAATTCTTTGATGAGAGATTTCATAATTTTTAAGTTTTATAGTGAGAAGTGTGTCGTGGTGTTATACTATGAAGTGATTTACATTCTCCCTGTACTGAAATGTTTCTCACTACTACTAGATGATTTCTCAAGGGCTAAAACAAAACTCCTAAAACTACTACTACCTTGATGGTATATCCTAATACATTACGTATGAACTAGTACTTCTATTTTCCTTATTTATTTTCCACTTCATCCATTTTCTTGTGGTTTTAGAAATTCTTCCTATCTTTCACATGTAGTCTTTTTTCTATTTATTCTGTTACATATAAAAGAATTTTTTCATCTCTTTCTTGGTTTGTGACTCCCATATTATAATGTCATGTTTTTTTAGCTAGTAACTCGTGTTTTATAAATTTGGTGTTGTATTTTCGTTATGACTTCCTATATAAAAGTTTTTCTGGTTATCCCACCACTTCGAAGAAAAGGATTTCTTAATCGAGTTATGAATACCTTTAAAAAATATTAGTGAACAACGCATGTCTCACTGAATAGAGAGGTATAAGAGTATAATATGTCCACTTTGAACTAAACTACTATAAACAATCCTTATATTATTTTCATTCATTTAATTTTTCTATTGTTAATTAACTCTATCAATTAACTTTGATAATTATATTAAATAGTTAATCTATATCTTCAAAAAAATTAAACTTGTATATTCACCCCCCCCCCCCCTCTAGAACATATTCCATTACCCTATGAGACCTAGTAATTGGTATTAAAGTGTGACTCTATTAATAATTTGTTATTTTAAATTATATTTTTCTAACCCATTTATAGACCTCACTATCTATGGGAATATCTTTTTGATGCAAGGAATATATATAAATGATTCATGGATTCCTCAAAAGATACATCACTTTTTTGGAAATGACTATGGTTATTGGATATCTAGAATAGAGGCATAACTCAAACAGTTACAGATAGAACATTGTTCAATCATGGAAAATTCATACACACTACAAATAGATAACCTAGGTACTCTTATGGGAAACGATGCTACTAGATGTATTTTAAATTACAAAGTTTTAAATATTTTTTATTTTTATTTCAACAGAATCGTGTTTATTCATGTATCTATATTTAAACCATCTCATGAAATTTGAAAGATTCTACAAGTTACTCACCATGTCTAAGAAAAATTTATACAAACCAAAATTGGAATTATTTGAGCTAAGTACAAGTATTTCAAGATGGGTGAAGATGAAACTTTGATTAAAATGTTCCACCAATTCACATGCATTGTGAATGAAATGAATTCCATTGGAGAAGATTTGCAGAACCCCATATTTATTGAATGAGTCTTATAGTAACTACCAAATAAATGGCACACAAATAATACCTCCATTGGTTAAATAAATAACTTTAAAGAGTACACTATTGATGAATTAATTAGATCACTACTTCAGTATGACCTAGAATTAAAGAACATAAATGAATGGGAAACAATAAAAAGAAAAGTTATAACATTTAAATATGTAAATTTTGTTACTACCAACTCTTCTAGTTATGAAATACAATATACTGAAAATATGATATGGCTAAAATTGTGACTAGAATCTAAAAATGAATGAAAAATAAAGGATTTGAGAAACAATTTAAAACAAACCCTCAAAAGAAAAAACATAAGGGAGATAAGAAAGGGTGTTCTAGTTATAATATTTCAAATGTAACATGTTTTTAGTATAGAAATAAAAGGAATATTAATTATAACTGTATAAAACTAAAGAATAAAGAGAAATAAAAAATTCTGGAAAAAAGGTATTGACAACCAGTTAGAGTTATACTAAATAATTTGATTATAGTGAATAATATATAAATGTGAAAGGATTTGATAACTTATGATTCATCATTTATATGAATAAGTAAAAATTCCTTAGATATATCAAGAATGAAATTTGGTACATGGAAAGTGGATTCTCTAGTAATATGATCATAGAATCATTAAATTTTATCACTTATAATAATTGTGATGGAGGAGTTGTTACATTTGAAGTTAATTCCAAAGGAAAAAATAAAAGGTTTTGGAAAATCTGGTATTGTATTTTCATTTATAAATTTTTATATATTGAAGGTTTAGAATGTAATTTAATTAGTATATATCAATTATGTGAAGATGGAAGAGTAGTTAAATTTAAAAATTATAATTTGTTAGTTTTTAAGGATGGTTAATTATGATTTTAATCTAATTGAAAGTAAAATATTTATATTATTGATTTTATTGAAATTACTATTCAACATGATAAGCAATTGAATACTATATAGATTGATATAATTCTTTGTAATAATTTATTAATTCATGATAATTTCCGAATATTACATAATATCTCTAAACATGAGAACGTTCTACGGTTACCTACCTTGAAGAATGAATATATTCATATTTGTGATGCTTTCATGAAAGGGAAATAATGTAAATTTTCTTTCTGACCTATCAATAAGATAAGTGCTATTAGACATTTATAGTTAGTACATATTGATATATTGAGACCTACTCAAATTTCTATCCTAGAAAAAAAGAAATATACTTTAGTAATTATTGATGATTTTAGTATATTTACATGGGTTTATTTCTATAAACATAAAAATGATACTTTATCTAGAATTGTTTCTTCATGTAATTTATTCCAAAATGGAAAATCTTGTATGATTGATTTTATTCATAGTTATAGAGGAATTAAATTTCATAATTTATAATTTGAAAAATTTTGTTAAAATAATAGTTATTTTTATAATTTTTCTACAACTAGAACACCAAAAAAATTATGTTGTAGAACAAAAAATATAATTTTTATTTAAATATCTTGTACTATGTTAAGTCAATATAATTTTCCAATTTATTTTTTTTTAAGATATTTTTTTGGATTTTTATATTTCAAATAAAATTATTATTAAACCTTTTTTGAAGAAAACTTCTTATGAATTTTATAAAAGTAAAAAGCCTAATGTTGTTTATTTTATATTTTTTGGTTGTAAAGTTTTTATTTTGAATTTGAAAGATAATTTGGATAAATTTGAAGCTAAAAGTGATGAATATATTTTTTTAAAGGATAGGGAGAGGGTCCCCTTTATTTGAATAAAAAATAAAGACAAAAATCAGAAAGGAAGGATCGGGTAAGATAAGGAAAGAATTCCCTCATCAAGTCCAATCATGTACCATGATTTTTCTAATCTTAGATGTAATCCTACGTTCTTCATATCTCAAGGAATTCTAATAAATATATCAGCCACATCCACATCATCAACCCCTGGTATAATTCTCTTTGACTCTTTCTGCTTTATAAAGTAGACTTTCGATGTTAGAGCCATCAGAGTCAAACTATGAATGTGTTTTCTCCATTTTGGAATCACATTCGTCCCGACTACGTCCTCTTCCCTGATTTTTTTGGATGATGCCCTCATATCCATGACTTGGTTTTCTACCAATTCCCTTCCAGATCTTGCACCTCCATTTTATATTTGTACTCCATATAAGTTCGAATCATCTCCTATTAATTCTCTTTAGTATCCTATGAGGCCTTATTTGGAGAGATATTCATCCTCTTCTAATCATAAGTGGAAAGAGGAACATTGTCCATATGAGAAGAACAATATATGAGGGAATTAAAACCCTCTACCTTTTTTGATTTCTGTCGTTAAAATTCACCATAATTAGGTGTTTCTAGCACCCCAAAAATGTTTTATGTTTCCACTAAATCTTCTAGCTTCATTTCAATAATGTATATGGTATTTCTGTAAGCTACCATTTGGAAAACATCCTCATCCATTAAGTCATTGGAAAAAGAATTGTTTTTTTCCTCAACCTCCATGCTATTAATGAGAGAAATAGATTCTGTAACATTTTCTTAGACCAAAATAGGGTCAGGATCATGGACTACTATAGAAGTAGGGCCATAAAAACTAAGTGAGGTTGTTTTATTTGCATCATTCTCATTCACTTATATAGGCTTTAAGAGACTAGGTTGTCCAGAATCAGCTAAAGGGGAATTTAATTCTTTCTTAATTTTAAATATCATGATAGAATCATCATACAAATCCAATTTGCCTTTGTGATATTTCACCATCTGTTGTTCCTAGTGGAATTACTGGTTAATAGCTTCTTGGATAGAATCGTCCATGATTTCCTACTCTTCAATTTATTTCATCACAAAACTATTCTATACAACTTGAATATTAGATACGAACTTTGGATGAGGGAAAATGAAATCCTGTATGGAATGACCATCTCGCTTTATGGGATTGAAAACATTAGCAGGATCATCCTTCTGTGTTTATTCTTCCGCAATAACTATATTATCCCTTATTGTATACCTAGAGCCAGTGTGAGGCACTCCATTATGATCAAACAAAATATATTTTTCCTCCTCATTATTTAATTTTTTTGTGATATTATAGCAAGAATGATCCATCCCCAGAACATCTTGTGATTTGTTGGATGAAATAATACCCTGTAATTAGTGGTTTATCTACATCAGGATAAGAAGCAGTCAAAAAAAATTTATCATTATTTGAACGTGTAGCAGCTTTATCAGACACTGAAGTAGGTCCTGTAGATTTCAAATTTTTTGGTTTTTTGAGACATTGGTTCTCTTCATGACCTTTACCAATATAGAAAGAGCAGCAAGACAATATCTTGAAACCAAGAATATAATGACCAATTACTTTATAGTTTTGATAGAATTGAGGGATTTTTTCATACTCAATTCTCAGTTCAATTTCATCTTTTTCAGTTTCCAATATGACTTTATAAAATAAAGTGGTGTTATGGCCGACTTAAATCAGTATACGTGAAAAATTGAATAATTTGGAATCCTGTGTTGTAATATCCATTTTTATTGAAACACCCATAGATACGAAAATATCATAGAGAATATGAGGGTTCCATAGAATCTAGTTCAAACCTTGAACGTTAACCCACACTTGGATAGAGGAGTGGAATACATCAAATGGGTTGAAGTTGTGATCATATTTAGGTATGTCAAGTATCCCTGGTTTGAAGTCGACTGAGACTAATCCCCAAGCATTGCTCTTTAGATCCTTAGATTGGAAGAGAAAATGAAAGTAACCTCATCTAAGAGAGACTCATTTCCAATCATGAAAGAATCATAAATAAGTAAAGAAAGTTTTGATGTCGGCTATCTTCCATAGAGTAGTGCCCTCCAGTAAAACAATATGGCCTATAATTGAGTTCTTCCCAATCTCAAATTGCTCTGAGATTACCATCATATCCTATATGACATAGGCTGTATTAGCCTTGCGCCAAAGATTTCCAAAAACATTATTCCTGAAGACAGAGAAAGAAACATTAGATTTAGATGAAGGGTCCTCCCATCTTTACTTGAATTTCTTGCATTCTTTTCTGATAGTGTGTTTGTGACTATCGAGTCGATCCCACGGAAGGTAGCTTTCGATTA
This sequence comes from Viscum album, assembly GCA_963277665.1. Taxonomy (NCBI): domain Eukaryota; kingdom Viridiplantae; phylum Streptophyta; class Magnoliopsida; order Santalales; family Viscaceae; genus Viscum; species Viscum album. The sequence continues at coordinate 2,005,604,134 of OY728138.1, forward strand.
ATGAAATATTAAGTTCCATGGGACCCTAGATTTGCAATAGAAGATGAGAGAGAGGCTTTCAATTAAAACTCATTTTTTCTAGTGATGAAGATATTTTTCATGGTTATTCTAATAATATTAAATATTATAGATTTTATAGGAATTTTTATTGAATAATATTTTTATTATATGTTTGATTAAAATAATATGAAATTAAATTCAAATTTTAATGTTTTTATGATGATTTTAGAGATTTTAAATTTAGTGAAGAAAACCCTATTTATAATATTAATCAAGTTAGGGAAGCATACTCCTTGACCTGATCCAAGATCATGGAAGATTCATAAATATAATCTCATTAACTATGTAATTTATAATGTTTTCTCTGGTATGGAAACCAAAATCTATACTTTAAACTTCTTTGATAACTCTTATTTTTCTTTTGACCATGTTCCTACCAATGTTATCAGTGCTTTAAATGATCCAAATTGGATCATTTATACACAATATGAAACTAATAAATTTTTTAGAAAAATTATTGGCCTTTAGTTGAATTTCATAAGTATAAAATGTTGATCAAGACTAAATGGATCTTCTGAAAAAAAAAAAACTATGACAACCCTGCTTTTTATTACAACTTAAACATGCTTTATTACATAAAACTTCACTTGATACAACAAAGAAGATCGAAAGGTTTAGTGTCTTTGGGGCTTAGGATAATTACATAAAAACTTTAAACTTGAAATACAACATCCTTATTGAAAACTTCCTTTACATGACCACTACATTCCTTCGTACTTAGCATTGCATGGGATAACCTGAGGACATGCATAAGAAAAGGGTGAGCTATAAAGCCCAGTAAGGGAGTACATAATGAATAACATGAGGAGTACAATACATGTTAGGCAATAGGCATATCAATAGAGCATAAGAGAGACATGAACATAAAGGCATGATAAAGCTTGATAATCATAACATGGAAATGTGGCAACAACACTTAACATTGAATTAGCATGAGCCAAGGCTCATTGCACATGGAGCATGAGTAAACCCTCATTGCACTTGAAGCACGAGTAAACCCTCGTTGCACTTGAATTAGCATGAGTCAACACTCATTGCACATGACGTATCATGATACTATACTTTACCCAATGCATTGGAGCGCTATCAGGGCGCACCCTTCTTAAACATTTCATTTCATGCATAAGTGTGCCACATGGATCATAAAACATGGATTCATAAAACATAATCATTTATTCCACGATAAAGGAATGTGGAATTCATACATGAAACTTTATAATCAATATGTAAATGTGCATAAAGGTGAATACCCTTTATGGAGAAATGGGCATGGTATTCACTACACAAAGACATTGGCTTAGAAAATCGGTGCGATTTCGGCAGCGTAACGGCGTGACATAAGAATTCATAAAAAAGGTTGATGAGAGAGAAAGGGGTTCCTCATCATATTTACATGTAATGGACAGTAAGGAGATCATATATATACATGTCCCAACAATAGAAATTGAATTTAGATTCATGATACAAAAGTATTGCTTGAATATAAAAGAGGAGAAAAAGGTTCCTTTCGGAATTTCGGTATAGTAACGGGTGTACATGGGAGGCATTTAATGAGAGAGAAAGGGGTATCCCATTATTCAAACAATAAGAGGGCAGTATGGGAGAGGTGAAAAACCATACCCCAACATTCATAAATGAAATTAAAAGGGCAATACAACTTAATGAAAAATTGACAAAAATGAGAAAGGAAGAAAACCCCTTACTTGGAAGTGTGCTTCCAAAGGCTAGAGAGAGGCTTGTGAGAGGCTTCTTGGGAGCTTGGGGCACCTTGAGAGGATTCTAGAGAGAGTAGGGCAGAGGTTGGACGAACTTCAAGGGCTTTGGGTGAGGAGGAAGTGGGAGCTTGGGTGGGTTTATATAGGAAAGGTGAGAGAATTCTTTATTATTTAGGTTTGGGACCCCTTATATTAAAATAATCCAAACCACAAACCATCCCATGGTATTATCCCATGGTTTCTGGAAAAGGAAAGAGGAAAAAAATATTTTACAAGGCCAAGGTCCGAACCTATTACAAAATTAGGGTTGCTTATGTGGAGGTGAGTCACACTCCTATGGAAATTAATTTAAAAAGGCAAAGTGTTGAATAAGTCTTGAGGGCTCCATTAATGCTTTGAAAAGTGAGTCAAACAAACCCAAAACCTCATTATTTTAATGATAAAACATATATTGGCCGAACATAAGGATTATGGTATTTTATTACATCACCATTGGGTCATTATGATGTCATAAAACACATTATATATTTAAATGGTATTTAATTTTTACCCAAAAATTTGACTGTCTCAGAAAATTATGAAAAATTCACCGTTGGATAATTTCGACGTCCTGATTCCAAAAATGATATTTATTTTATCTAAATAATTTTCTAAATATGTGAATTTTCACTTTTAAAATAAAAACCGACATTTATAAAAAATTCACGGGTTTTGACAGAAATGGCTTTCAAACCTTAATAAAAATAAAATTATAAGATCGTTTATTTGTAATAAAAATTAATTTAATATTAATAATAATATTTTATTAAAATATTATTTAATTCAAAAATCTTTTAATTTAATAAAATATAATTCTTAATTAAATAATAACTAAAAACACCATTTGTACTTTAAAAACTAATTACAATGTATCAAAAAAAAATTATATTCATTATTATATACAAAAAATAATGTACATGAACATGGTGCTACTTATTTGTTACATAACCCCTTAAAATAGCCGCATAAGACCTAAGGGTAAGGTGTGCGATGGTGACAGACTCTTGGGGTTGCTCGGATAACATCGCTCGAGTGGTAATCTCTATCAACTTCCATTTTTCTCGTAGACGATCACGTTCGAGCTTGACTTGATGAAGCTTAGCTTGGGCTTGGTCAAGGGCAAAGCCCAAAGACTCCACCTCCTTTCCGAGCTCCGACAAATGGGCTTCGTAAGGGGAAATTCTACTGGATGAGGCCATCGCTTCCTTTGTCTGAGTAGAAAATTGGTTCGTTAAAGCCTTATATTTAAACTACCCAGATGATCACTGTTCAACGGCTATAAAAGTAACGGTCACAAATCTTAACGTAAAACTTAAAGAAGTTGACATCTTATAAAAACATTTTTCATAAAGAAACATTTAACTGGATCAAGAGGGATTTTCCATTAATGAAACTTTGGGTCGTTACAACATTCCCCCCTTAAGAAATTTCGCCCTCGAAATTTTCCTTTTCCCACACTAAAACAAATGTGGGTAACTTAGCTTCATCATATCCTCCGACTCCCAAGTTGCTTCTTCAAACTTGTGGTTTCTCCACAACACCTTGACGAGGGGCATTGTCTTATTTCGTAGAACTTTTTCTCTACGATCTAAGATCTTCACTGGTTGCTCCTCATAAGAAAGATCGTCTTCTAATTGTACCACCTCAGAAGAGAGTACATGTGAAGGGTCTGGTATGTACTTCCTTAAGAGGGATACATGGAAGACATCATGCACCTTGGCCATAGTAGGTGGAAGTGCTAGTCGATAGGCCACAGCCCCAACACGATCAAGAATCTCGAAGGGGCCGATGTACCTTGGACTTAACTTCCCTTTCTTTCCAAACCTCATGACCTTCTTCCACAGAGATATGCGTAAAAACACCATGTCTCCGACTTTAAACTCAAGGTCTCGTCGACAATTATCTGCATAACTCTTCTGTCGACTTTGGGCTGCCTTGATATGCTGCTGAATGGTTTTCACCTTCTCCACCATTTCTTCGACCATTTCTGGTCCAAGCAGCTTACGTTCACCGACCTCATCCCAACATGCCGGTGTTCTACACCTTTTCCCATACAGGGCTTCATATGGTGCCATTTGGATGCTCGAGTGGAAACTATTATTATAAGAGAACTCAACTAGAGGAAGATGTTGATCCCATCCTCCTTTAAAGTCCATTGAGCACGCTCTCAACATATCCTCAAGTGTTTGGATAGTCCGCTCGGATTGGCCATCAGTTTGAGGATGATAGGCCGTACTGAAGTTCAGTTCAGTATTCAGAGCATGTTGAAGACTCTTCCAAAACTTAGAGGTAAATCTTGGATCTCGGTCAGACACAATAGATAGTGGTACTCCATGCAACCGTACCACTTCCCTGATATATATCCGTGCCAGTTGATCCAAAGAGAAATCCTCTCGAATAGAAATGAAGTGTGCAGTCTTTGTAAGACGATCCACAATAACCCAGATTGCATTGTTGCTTTTGGATGTCCTTGGAAGTCCAGTGACGAAGTCCATGGTGATGTTCTCCCATTTCCATTCTGGTATGGGCAATGGTTGCATCATCCCCTTAGACTTTTGCCTCTCTGCCTTCACTTGCTGACACACCAGGCACTTTGATGTATATTCGGCGATCTCCTTCTTCATATTATCCCACCAAAAGTTTTCTCGGAGATCTCGATACATCTTTGTGCTCCCTGGGTGAATAGAGAAATTTGAACTATGTGCATCATCCAAAAGTTCCTTCTTCAGCTCCGAACTTGATGGGACACATAGTCTTTTCCCAAACCGCACAATTCCTTCTTCATTAACATTAAACTCTGAGGATTTTACCTTTTTGATAGCTTCCACTTTTTCTTGGATTCTCGCATCATCCTTTTGAGCATCCTTTAACCTTTCCAAAAGAGATGGTTGAGCAATCATTTGTGAAAGGATTGATGATGTTCCCTTCTTTATGATTCCCACGTCAATCTTCATCAAGTCTAAGAAGATTGTATCCTTCTCAATTCTCATCACTGATAGAATTGCTGGATCCTTTCTACTTAGGGCATCCGCCACCTTGTTCTCCTTCCCAGGGTGGTAATGTATTGAACAATCATAATCCTTTATGAGCTCTATCCATCTTCTCTGGCGCATATTAAGCTCTTTCTGTGTGAATATATATTTAAGACTCTTGTGGTCAGTATATATCTCACATTTCTCTCCATAGAGATAATGCCGCCAGATTTTCAAGGCAAAGATCACCGCCGCCAACTCCAGATCATGCGTTGGATAGTTTCGCTCATGGATTTTCAACTGCCTTGAGGCATAGGATATCACTTTATCATTCTGCATCAGCACACATCCTAAGCCCTTCTTCGAAGCATCACTGAATACCACAAAAAGCTCCCCACTTGTGGGTAAAGTGAGCACAGGTGCAGTGATAAGCCTCCTTTTCAACTCCTTGAACCTTTCTTCGCATTCATCACTCCAAGAAAACTTTACTCCCTTTCGAGTTAGCTTGGTAAGAGGGTTGGACAATCGTGAGAAGTTTCTCACAAATCGTCGATAATTTCCAGCTAACCCCAAGAAGCTACGGATATCAGTTACCGATGTTGGCCTCGGCCATCCCTCAATTGCATCTGTTTTAGAGGGGTCCACAGATATCCCATTTCTTGTGATGATATGGCCCAAGAATGAGACCTCCTTCAACCAGAACTCACACTTGCTGTACTTGGCATAGAGCTTCTCCTTGCGCAAAGTCTCTAGTACAGTTTTTAAATGCTCCTCATGGTCCTCCTTGGTTTTGGAGTATATTAGAATATCATCTATAAAGACTACCACAAATTTATCTAGGTAATCTATAAAGACTCTATTCATCAAGTCCATGAATATTGCTGGAGCATTGGTGAGTCCAAAAGGCATTACTATGAATTCATAGTGCCCGTACCTTGTACGAAAAGCAGTCTTGGGGATATCTTCCTTCTTCACCCTTACTTGATAATATCCCAACCGCAAGTCGACCTTGGAGAAGTATTGTGCTCCACGCAGCTGATCAAACAAGTCATCGATTCTTGGGAGAGGATACTTGTTCTTTATCGTGATTTTGTTAAGTTCACGATAATCGATGCAAAGCCGCATTGACCCATCCTTCTTCTTGACGAAGAGGACTGGTGTACCCCATGGTGATGCACTTGGGCGTATAAACCCTTTATCCAGATTCTCATGTAGTTGTTTCTTCAGCTCTTCAAGCTCAACAACAGCCATTCTATATGGAGTCTTGGATATTGGTAGCGCCCCAGGTATAAGTTCAATTGAGAACTCAACATCTCTTCTTGGAGGAAGACCAGGAAGTTCCTCGGGAAATACCTCAGCGAATTCCCTCACAATAGGCATTTCTTCAAGGGTGGTTTCTTCCTTGGACTCAATCATCTGAGCCAGATATGCGTGCTCATAAGGCAGTAATATCCATGCTTGAGATGATGGAGCTAAAGGAGATTCATCTTCCTCCTGACACTTGTAAAGAATCGGGGGTCGATTCTCCATATAGAGTGTGATTTCCCTCTCCCGACAATTTATGTTGGCTCTATATAAGGAAAGTCAATCCATGCCAAGAATTGCATCAAATTCCACCAAAGGGAGTATGACGAGGTTCGCCGGGAAATTCAATCCACAGATTATAACAGGGGAGGACTTATACTCATGGGTTGCAATGATTGCCCCATTTGCCGTACTCACCGACATCTTTACTTCCATGATTTGTGGTGGTGCAGGGATTGTTCTACTAAACTTTTGAGATATAAAAGAATGAGTAGAACCTAAATCAAAAAGTACGTTCGCTATTCTTGAATGAATAACTAGCGTACCTGTCACCACTTCGTTGTCGGGGTTCACTTCGGCAGAAGTGATGGCAAGAGCTCTTCCTTGCTGTCTTGGAGGTTGTTGATTGCCTCCGATAACCCTTGGATTAGGGCACTGATTCGCAAAATGACCCGGTTCTTTGCATTTGAAGCATTGAACAATGCGTTGAGGTTCGAACGGAGAGTTCCTCCCCTCCGTCACAGCCGCGGGTCCTTCTTGCTGGCAGTTAACAGCTAGGTGCCCTTCTCTTCCACACTTGAATCGTTTTCTTGTCCCCCTAAGGCAATTTCCAGGGTGCTTCTTTCCACACTTTTGGCAAGTGGGGTGCTGGAATTTCTTAGCGCCGTTGGATTTATCCATCGGACCACCAGCATTGAAGTCCACCTTCCGCTTCTTGTCCCCATGATACCCCTGTGATTCTCCGATCTCCATTTCAACCTTGAGGGCACATCGGACAATTTCCTCATAGATGTCGAAGTCACGGATCGCTAATGCTTTCCGCAAGCTAGGATTCAGCCCACCAAAGAAGCGGTCAACCTTGCATTCGGGGGTAACGACAAAGCCGGAAGCGTATCGTGCAAGCCTTGTGAAGTTTTCCTTGTACGCTCCCACAGATTCCTCATCTTTCTTCTTGAGGGAAAGGAAGTCCCTTTCCAACTTAAGACGGAGGGTGCGTGGAAAATATTTATCGAAAAACATCTTCCGGAATACCTTCCATTCCAAAGCCTCGATCTCCTCCTCAGGCTTCGTATTTTTGATCAACGTCCACCATTGGTCAGCTTCACCCTCCATACGATAAGCCGCCAGGAGAACCTTCTCTTTTTCAGAGCATTGGAGGATGGAGAATATCTTTTCAATGGAGTTGATCCATTGTTCAGCAATCGTGGGATCGGATGATCCACTAAAAGTAGGATGCCTTTGTCTCATGAAGCTTTCAATAGCGACTTGTTCTTTCTTAGGGGGGGTTGAACGTTCCTCTTGACCAGTGTTTCTATTCAAAACTTGAGTTAGCTGAGAGAGAAGCGTGACAAAGTTCGCGATTCCCGCTCCCATTGGATTGGGCATCTCATAAGTACAATCATCACACTGATCTTCACAACGGTTGTTAGCCCGAGTTCTCCTATTACCGGCCATTGGCTGGAATAAAAGGAAAGTTAGGGGTAACACATAAAGGGTAATCCAAAGACAAAAGTTGATGACTTATAAATAAACTTTAATCTCTTTAACTCATGAGTCTATAGGATTCAATCCAGGCTTTTCATGATCTTCCTTCTAACATATATTCTTAGGGGCATTTTTCCCTTAATAAGGGTTCATACTAAGATTGTAAATTTATCAAAACATATCCCCCGGGAGTGTCGTAACCAAGAGTGCAGCAAGGCCCGTTGTCGTGCACCAGTTCCCGTTCGAGTCTAGCTCAAAGCGGTGTTTTCGGGTTTTACCCCTAGGATACATCTGTGCCAGAGCCGCCTCTACCTGCTCGTATCCAGACAGGGATGTATTTGTTTAATAAAACACTTACTTAGTATTTACCAAAACTTAGGGATGTTTTTATTATGCTTAGTCTTGTATCTAAGGCTTTACTAGGGTTTCCTAATCCCAAAAATAACTAAACCTATCCTCTGATACCAACTATGACAACCCTGCTTTTTATTACAACTTAAACATGCTTTATTACATAAAACATCACTTGATACAAGAAAGAAGATCGAGAGGTTTAGTGTCTTTGGGGCTTAGGATCATTACATAAAAACTTTAAACTTGAAATACAACATCCTTATTGAAAACTTCCTTTACATGACCACTACATTCCTTCATACTTAGCATTGCATGGGATAACCTGAGGACATGCATAAGAAAAGGGTGAGCTATAAAGCCCAGTAAGGGAGTACATAATGAATAACATGAGGAGTACAATACATGTTAGGCAATAGGCATATCAATAGAGCATAAGAGAGACATGAACATAAAGGCATGATAAAGCATGATAATCATAACATGGAAATGTGGCAACAACACTTAACATTGAATTAGCATGAGCCAAGGCTCATTGCACATGGAGCATGAGTAAACCCTCATTGCACTTGAAGCACGAGTAAACCCTCGTTGCACTTGAATTAGCATGAGTCAACACTCATTTCACATGACGTATCATGATACTATACTTTACCCAATGCATTGGAGCGCTATCAGGGCGCACCCTTCTTAAACATTTCATTTGATGCATAAGTGTGCCACATGGATCATAAAACATGGATTCATAAAACATAATCATTTATTCCACGATAAAAGAATGTGGAATTCATACATGAAACTTTATAATCAATATGTAAATGTGCATAAAGGTGAATACCCTTGATGGAGAAATGGGCATGGTATTCACTACACAAAGACATTGGCTTAGAAAATCGGTGCGATTTCGGCAGCGTAACGGCGTGACATAAGAATTCATAAAAAAGGTTGCTGAGAGAGAAAGGGGTTCCTCATCATATTTACATGTAATGGACAGTAAGGAGATCATATATATACATGTCCCAACAATAGAAATGGAATTTAGATTCATGATACAAAAGTATTGCTTGAATATAAAAGAGGAGAAAAAGGTTCCTTTCGGAATTTCGGCATAGTAACGGGTGTACATGGGAGGCATTTAATGAGAGAGAAAGGGGTCTCCCATCATTAAAACAATAAGAGGGCAGTATGGGAGAGGTGAAAACCCATACCCCAACATTCATAAATGAAATTAAAAGGGCAATACAACTTAAAGAAAAATTGACAAAAATGAGAAAGGAAGAAAACCCCTTACTTGGAAGTGTACTTCCAAAGGCTAGAGAGAGGCTTGTGAGAGGCTTCTTGGGAGATTGGGGCACCTTGAGAGGATTCTAGAGAGAGTAGGGCAGAGGTTGGACGAACTTCAAGGGCTTTGGGTGAGGAGGAAGTGGGAGCTTGGGTGGGTTTATATAGGAAAGGTGAGAGAATTCTTTATTATTTAGGTTTGGGACCCCTTATATTAAAATAATCCAAACCACAAACCATCCCATGGTATTAGCCCATGGTTTCTGGAAAAGGAAAGAGGAAAAAAATATTTTACAAGGCCAAGGTCCGAACTTATTAAAAAATCAGGGTTGCTTATGTGGAGGTGAGTCACACTCCCATGGAAATTAATTTAAAAAGGCAAAGTGTTGAATAAGTCTTGAGGGCTCCATTAATGCTTTGAAAAGTGAGTCAAACAAACCCAAAACCTCATTATTTTAATGATAAAACATATATTGTCCGAACATAAGGATTATGGTATTTTATTACATCACCATTGGGTCATTATGATGTCATAAAACACATTATATATTTAAATGGTATTTAATTTTTACCCAAAAATTTGACTGTCTCAGAAAATTATGAAAAATTCACCGTTGGATAATTTCGACGTCCTGATTCCAAAAATGATATTTATTTTATCTAAATAATTATCTAAATATGTTAATTTTCACTTTTAAAATAAAAACCGACATTTATAAAAAATTCACGGGTTTTGACAGAAATGGCTTTCAAACCTTAATAAAAATAAAATTATAAGATCGTTTATATGTAATAAAAATTAATTTAATATTAATAATAATATTTTATTAAAATATTATTTAATTCAAAAATCCTTTAATTTAATAAAATATAATTCTTAATTAAATAATAACTAAAAACACCATTTGTACTTTAAAAACTAATTACAATGTATCAAAAAAAAATTATATTCATTATTATATACAAAAAATAATGTACATGAACATGGTGCTACTTATTTGTTACATAACCCCTTAAAATAGCCGCATAAGACCTAAGGGTAAGGTGTGCGATGGTGACAGACTCTTGGGGTTGCTCGGATAACATCGCTCGAGTGGTAATCTCTATCAACTTCCATTTTTCCCGTAGACGATCACGTTCGAGCTTGACTTGATGAAGCTCAGCTTGGGCTTGGTCAAGGGCAAAGCCCAAAGACGCCACCTCCTTTCCGAGCTTCGACAAATGGGCTTCGTAAGGGGCAATTCTACTGGATGAGGCCATCGCTTCCTTTGTCTGAGTAGAAAATTGGTTCGTTAAAGCCTTATATTTAAACTACCCAGATGATCACTGTTCAACGGCTATAAAAGTAACGGTCACAAATCTTAACGTAAAACTTAAAGAAGTTGACATCTTATAAAAACATTTTTCATAAAGAAACATTTAACTGGATCAAGAGGTATTTTCCATTAATGAAACTTTGGTTCGTTACAAAAACTATTTAAATCTAGATAGATTTTTTAAAATAAATCTAGACTTATTTCACAAGGATACTATCAAGAAGAAGTTATAGAATTTGAAGATTCATTTTCACCTATTTCTAGGTTAGAGTCTGCTAAAATCTTTTAGATTTTAGTTATGTTCATGGTTTTAAATTAAACCAAATGTAAGTTAAAAGTGTTTTCTTAATTGGTTTTATATTTGAAGAAATTTATATTTCTCAACCCCCTAGTTTTGAAAATGAAAAATTTCCTAATCATGGTTTTAATTTATCTAAATCATTGTAAAATATCAAACAAGAACCTCATGCTTGGTATGAGAGTATATATTTGTTTCTATTGAATAATTCTTATAAGAAAGGTAATATTGATATTAAAATTTTAATTAAAATTATTTCAAATGATATTCTAATTTTACGAATATATGTTGATGATATAGTCTTTATTTGTTTTAGTGAATTTATTTGTAATGGTTTTTCTACATTGATGTCATCTAGGTGTGACATGAGCATAATGGGAGAATTGGATTTTTTTTCTTAGACTTCAAAATACTCAAAGGAAATATGGGATATTTGTTAATCAATTTAAATATGCATAAGATTTGGTAAAAAGGATTGGTCTCAATTCTTGTAAATATATAAAAACTCTTATGAGTACTAGTTGTAAAATAGATGTTGATGTATCTGGTAAATCTATTGATATTAATGTTTATAGAGGCATGAAAGGTAGTTTTCTTTATTTAACTACATCTTGACCCGATATCATATTTAGGGTTTTTCTATGTGAAATATTTCAAACTAATACTAAATAGATTCATATTAAAGTTGTAGAAAGAATAATTAGATATGTTAATGGAACTATTAATTTTGGTTTATTATATCCAAAATATAATTGTTTTAAATTAATATCCAATTTCTAAAACTATGCCAAAGTAGGCGTTTAGTGGCGTTTTAAACCACCACTAAATTGTTTCACAATGGTTTTGAAAAATCGCTACTAAATCGTGTGTCGGAAATCATTTCACGGTGGTTTTTCAAAACCATTACGAAATGATTTAGCAGCAGTTTTTTAAAATTGGTAGAATTATTTAGCGATAGTTTAAACCACCAATAAATCATTTCACGACGGTTTATTTTTTCTTTTATTTTATTTGATATTTCATTTTTTTCATTTTTTAATTTTCTTAATTATTTATTATTATTATTTATTATCATTTACATGCACATGAACATGCAGATACACATGTCATATATGCCATGTAGAAATTCTATGTTGGGTGAGATTTGAACCCCTAACCTCTTTGTTATTCGACAAAGACTTTACCACTCTAAGAGGTTCATCATGTGTTGCATACATAGAATTTAATATACTTATATATATATCGATAAAAATAATAATACATAACAAATAGATAAAACTAAATAATTATTAATTATTAATATTTAATAATTACTAATTAATTATTAAGAAATAAAATATAAATGAATAATATATATATATAATATGGTAATAAATGTAAAAAAAATAAAAAATACATAAAAAATACATAATATATAAAATATAATATATAATATCTAATATATAAGTAGTGTGTGAATAATAAATTAATTAAAAAAAGAATTAATATATGATAAATAAATAATAATTTAATAAATAGTAGATAATAAATTATTAATTATTAATAAATAAATAATATATATAAAATTAATATATAATAAGTAAATAATAAATAATGCATAAATAATAAATTAATAATAAAATAATAAATAATAAAAAACAAATTAAAAATTAATGTACAAACAATATACAAATAATAAATCAATAATAAAAAAATAAGAAATATAGAATAAAATATTAATGAAAAAAGAATAAATAAAAAATAAGTTATTAATAATAAAATAATAATAATATATTAATAAAGTAATAATAAATAATAATAAATTGAAAGAAAAGTAAAAATTAATGTATAAACAATAAATAAACAATAAATAATAATAATAATAAATAAATAATAAAAAAATATATAATATATAAATAGTAAAATAATAATGAAAATAAATGACTAATAAATAATAACTAATAAATAAATATTAAATAAATAAAAAAAAAGTAATATATAAATTAATAATAAACATTAAATATTAAGTAATAAATAATAACTAATAAATAATAACTAAGTACTAAATAAATAATAAATAACATGTCAATTATAAATTAATAATTAATAAAAATTAAATAATAAATTAAAAATAATATGTAATAATATATGATAAATTTATAATAAATTAAAAATAATATGTAAAAATATATAATAAACATAAATATTTATTAAATTTTTAATATTTATTTACCAAATAATTTAAAAAAATTAATAAATAATACCTCAGTAATAAATAAATATTAAAATCACAAATAATAAATAATAAGTAATAAATGAATAAATAATAAATAATACATAATATATAATAAATAATCCATAATAAATAATAAATAATAAATCTCAAATAATATTTTAAAAATCATAAATTGATATAACTGTATATAAATATAAATACATATAACAAAATTTACATAAATATAGATAGAACTACATTTTTGTTACATAAATGTATATATAAACAAAGTGAGATGTATAATTTTATTCTAATATAACTATATATATACACAATTAAATATAAATATATCTATATATATTTACACATACATGGTATAAAAATATATAAACATAAATATGGAAAAATATTTAAAAATGTATATAAATATACACAAATATTCATAAATACATATGAACATATATATATATAATTGATAATAAATCCTGAAAAGTGGGGAGACCACAATAATTGAAACCCCATCAAATCAAAAGGAATGTAAATCAATGGAATAAAATCCTAAATGATATAAAAAGCATGTGAACAAACTCATAAATCTAGATAAAATCTCAGGGAATGTGTATGATATATATATATATACGTAAATTTATTTAAATATATTATATAATAATATTTAATTACTTATATTGGAATATAAATATAAATATGTATTTATTTATCAATGCACACGCATATGTATATATAAACATTACTTATATATATATATATATATATTCATATAGTTTTACTGTTAATTCATTTATATACTATATTTACTAATAATAATATATTTATATAAAAATACATTTGTATATGATGTATACACATAATATTATTGATACACACACATACACACATATTTACACACACAAGTATACATTTATATTTCTCACAAACTTTAATAAATATTTATATATATATGTATTTATTTAAAAATATTAAAATATACATATAAATATATATTTTTTATTAACACACATGTTTATATATAAATATTACATATATTGGTATATATATACATATTAATGCATTTTTATTAGGTAAATAAAATTGACAATTATTTATTTTAAATTAAATGAATAATAAATATTTATTTTTGTATGATTTATATGTTTAAAAATATATTTCTATATAAATATGTATTTATACAATTGATTTTTTATAAGTAAATATAAGAAAATATGTATATATTTAATTATAAATATAAATTCATTATTAAAAATGATAAAATTTCAAAACTATAATTTCTATATGAATGTATGCCTAGGGAATCTCTATTGAAAAAGGACAAAAAACTCTCTTAAACAAAGATTAAATACTATAAAATATTTAAAAAATATGGTATTCCAACTAAAAAATCATTTTTGGAGGCCTTTTGGACATTTTTTTACCTAAAAAAAATGGTGACCAAGGTTTTCTTGATCAAAAGGACGTGGATCTCTTTACATACTTTGATTTGATATGTGGTAGAGCCCAAAGAGACACCAAGATCGGAAGTTGTGATCATTTAAAGTTGAAGTTTGAGTTCCAACTTTTCTTAAAAATGTAATAAATTTTATAATATTTTAATTATTAAAAAATATTTTCTAATATGGTTTTATTTCATTTCATAAGATTCTATTTGACAGTTTTTAGAGCTAAAACAAACTCTCGGATCAAAATTTATGGTCATTTGATGTTGAAGTATGATTTTCAACTTTTTAAAGAATTATTTTATCTTTCAAATTATTATTAACTAACAATTGTAAATATTTATTAATTAACACATTATAAATAATTAAAATTATAAATAATAAACAATATTTGATAGTAATTAAATAATCATAAAGCTTAAATCATAATTTAATATTTTTTATTTTATAGTTTTTTATATTAATTTAGCAGCGATTTTTTGAAACGATCTCCATTTCACAGTAGTTTCTAGATAACTACCATAAACTCTTCTCACTACATTTAATTCTATGTTTTAATAGTAGACGAAATGAGCATATATCCTTGATACATATTTTTTAAAATAAGGTATTTATAGTGACTCATTGACATATGTTTTGAAATATGAATGTTTAAGAACACTGTATAAACTATTTATTTTATTTTTAAATAAATTATTTTTCTTTTGAAACTATATCTTTTCAAAAATTTCAAAAAGGGGGAGATGTTTTTAAAATTATTCTTTGTTTTGTAATTATCAAAAATGGGGCGAATGTTGAGTAGATCCTAGAACCATGTTATCCTTTGATAATTACATATATTTATATGTTTAAATTTTCTAAAATGTATTAATACATTAAAATATTTATTTATTAAAGTATTTTTAACTTTTATTATATCATAATATTTCTTTGCTTAAAATTTCTTTAGATTCCATGTTTTTATTTGTCATAACATGTTCTACAAGTTTCTTGAAGTGTTCCTAATATAAATAAGTTTGTCAGGACATAAAAATATCATATATATATATATATATATATATATATATTATACTATTCCCATACCTCAAATATATTATAAACCATGTAGACAAATCATATTACATATAGTTGATTCTTAATTTATATAGTCGTTTTAAAATCCATGTAGAAATTTTTATAGAATCAGGTTCCCTCTATAATTCGACCATATCTAGAGCTACGGAACTAAAATTTGATATATATTTTTTATTGTAAATATAAGAAGATTATGTACATTTATTTTGAATAAATAAAATTATTAATTGACAATTATCTTGTTTGAAATTATATTACAATTCACTCTATGTTTTTTCCCTATTTAAGAAATTTTATAGAACTATTTTCTACTATTTTTTAATCATATATTGATATATTGATGTTTGATTAAAGTGATTCTTGATTTTTTAGAAACATGATGAAATTTTCTATATATAACTCAACTAAACCAAATCTGATTCTACTATTTATTATGTCTGTTTTAGGTCTAAAAATAGTGAATTCAGTCTGTTTACCGTTTTCAAGAATTCTCTTACTTGAATTTCCTATGTGATGATTTTTCTTGCATGAATCCCTTATATGAATCACTTATGTGAATAACCTATATTGATTTTCTTTCATGGTAAATTTTATTATGTAGAGAAAAAATATTACTTGAAAAACCTCTACATGAATATTTCTATGTAGTTCAGTGAAATTTTATGGGTTTTTCCAAAATCTGGAAAAAATTATTTGTCTTAGATATTGTTTAATATATCAATTTTCTACATATTCATTTCACATATTTAAATTATTTTAATGACTTTATAAATTAATATTAATTATTTATAACCATTTTGAAGAGTTTTCCATTATTTTAAACATTTGTTTTATGAATATAAAAGTATTATTTATGTTCACGGATGAAACTTACAGGTTGAAACTTAAAAATTAATTTTCTATGCTTTTTTCTACAATTCTATTAGTTATAAATTTTTTTTAGTTGATATTAAACCCATTCAAACTTGTATTAATATATTTAATATAGTTTAATTATGTTTTTAATTTCTCTTTCATGGAGAAATTTTAAATTATTAAACAAGTTATTTTGAATTTTTTGGAATCAGCCTTCATTATTTTAAATTTCGACCATGATTTAAGTGATATTTAAGAAATGTTAATTTCTCTCTTTCCTATCTCTTTCTGGTAATTCAATTTTACATTATTTTTAATTTTTAATTCTCTAAAATCTCTTTTCTTTGTTAAGATTAATTTTTTAAAGGATTACAAGCCTTGATACTATGATGGATTACTCATGAGATACTTCATTGATGAGAGATTTCATAATTTTTAAGTGATACAATATGAAGAGCGTGGTGGTGTTAGTACTGTAAAGTTTTGTACATTCTCCATATACTAAACTTTTTCTCACTACTATTGGGTGATTTATTAAGGGATAAATTAATACTTATATGACTAATACTTCCTTGATGAGATATCTTGATACATTTCTTAGGAACGAGAACCTATGCTTTCCTTGTTTATTTTACACTTCCACCTTGTTTCTTATGTTTGTGGCGCTTCTTCCTATATTCACATGCAATAAATTTTTATGTTTATTATTTTACATAAAAAATCATTTATTCTTATCTTTCTCAGGTTTCGACTCTCAGATTCTAAATTCAGGACTATTTTGGTTGTGACTCTCCTTTTCTAAATTCTATATTGTATTTGAGTTGTGACTCCCCATACGAAAGTCAGTGTGTCAGTTTGGTTTTACCCTCTTTTAATAAAAATAGATTTTGTAATCAGTTTATGATTCCACTTCAAAAATCAAATTAATAATGAATGTATATCTTTTCTAGTAGAGGCATATAATAGTATACTAAGTCTAATTTGGACCAAATTACTCTAAAAACATCCTTTTGTTCTTTTATTTATTTTACCTCTTCCACTACTAATTAAATCTATTAATTAACTTTGATAATTATATTGAATAATTAATATATTTCTTTATAAGATTTAGTGTGGTATATTAACCCCCCCCCCCTCTATATCATCTTCCATTACCATATAAGACCAAATATCCAACATCTTTTTTTCTTTTATCTATTGAAAACTGAAAACACTACTCATGTAAACCCACCTATATAAAGTGATGTATTTCATTTTATATTTCCAATTGCAATGAATTGTTATAAAAGTTTATTTCATGAATAAATATTAATTTTATGACATGATTAATTTTCTACATATATTATGGAACCATTTTATGACCCCCTTTTACGCTGTTCAACACACTGAAACTGTTTTGAGCCAAACAACCTCAAAACGACCTATGTGAACTAAAATAATTATGTCACTAAATAAAACAAGATAATAAATCAAATAAAAGGAATAATAATAATAAAATTAATATGAAAAAATTTCTTAATCAAGTAAATAATTAATAAAAGTTTATTACCCTTGTGGGTAGATAACGTATGTGGCGAGTCAGAACTCGATGTAATGGATTTTTCTTTGAAAACGTGTTTTAAAAAGTTTTAATGTTTTAGTTTCAATTATTTTTTTATCAATATCCATATTATTTAAATTATTTTAAGAATATTATTATTTATTCTTCCATGTTTATTAAAATTCATATTCAACTATTTTTTACTTTCATTGCAAAGTATAAAAAATTAATCTTTTAATGTTTTCCATTCAAGGCTTTTAGATTTCCTTACAAATGTGATTTTTTTATTTTAATGTTTACCATGTGAACATGTTTTCTCACCATCAAAGATATTATTCATAATAAATATTACCTTACAAGTATCTATTTTTTTTCAAAGAATATGTTATTCCCATTGTTCAGGGAATTTTTAGTTTTAAAATGCTTTCAAGAGAAACAATATTTCATCTCATTTTTATGAGATCACTGAAAGTATTCTTTCTTATGGGATCAAGTTGAAATTATTATGAGGTTTATGATAAAAATAAAATATTTTATGTGATTTTTTTCATTTTATAGTACTCATACATTACATATAATGATGTTTGGGTCTAATATATTCATCCAATGCATTGGTTAATGATATTATCTCAAGAGTAGACATGTTAGAAATAACATGGTGGGTTATTAAATTGTAAGGTTTATTGTAAGGGGTTTTGTAAGAGTGAATGTATGGATAATTTCCCAAGATGAATACATGGATATTATATTATTTCTATGTGTTTTTATGAAAATATTTTGATTTTATGAGGTAGGAAAATGAGTTTATAAATAAGGGAATGGTTTGACCTTTTAAAGGTGGAAAAATGATTTTTTGTTCGTAGAAAATGTTTTATGAGTTCTCATGATTTCTCAAGAAACTATCTTGTTTATGATTTTTCCTTTATGAATGATAAAAAACTATAAAAACTTTGGGAAATAAAGTTTATTTTATGTGTAATTAAATGATTATTTGATCTCAAGGTTTATTTTGTAAAGATGAAAACTTCCTTATGGATTTTTATGCTTTTCAAAGGGGTTAACAATTTTCCTTTCCATTTATATCACATACTAAATTTTTTTTCTCATCCCATGTGTTTAATTGTTTTCTAAAAAGATTAAGGGTGTATAGGGACTATAGAATAGTCTATGGTGACATGTATTGACCAAAAAATGAGTCATGAATAAACTAAGAGTGTAAACTTAAAAACCTATTTTTTTGGAAAAAAAATGTATACTGTATATAAAGGAGCACTTTTTTAGGTAATGGTTTTCCTAATTATCTTAAAAAATAAACCTAAAATATCCTATAAATGTATGAAAGTGTATTTTTTTATTCTAAACACATAATTATTGATTGTTTAAGTTATGATTTAATATATAAACCTTGAAATCCCCTAAGAATTTTTGATGTGGTGTTCAGGTTCCACTTGGACAATGTTAAAATAATAATATATTATTAATAATTATTAATAAATAATAATATATGATTGATGATTTAAATAATATAATATAGTGTAATTAATAAATAATAATTTTATCAATAAATGATAACTATTCAATACAATTAATAACCAATAATATAATTAATAATGATTTTTAATAAATAAAATAATTAATACATACTGATATAATAATAAAGGGACCATAGGTTTTCCCACGGGTTGACTAGATTTAATAAATAATTATATAATTAATAATATAATTATTGAAAAACAACTAGTGTAATCGGCCAAAGTAAACCATACACATTAAATAATTGAAAATAAAATATCGATAATAGGAGAGGTTAAGAAATAGGAGTATAAGTGACCATGAAACATTTGGGAGCTCCAAGGGTAAAAATTTATCATATTGTTGTCAGTATGAGAAGGAGTCACCATCCTAAATCTTCTTCTTGGATGGAAGATCAGAAACCATATTAGCTTCCTTGAAAATATGAGAAACAAAAATCTATATCTCATTAATCTAATCCTAATAACACATCCAAGAAGGAAAATATTTCCATTGAACCTTTAAGGATCTATATTCAACCAGGTTGACCACTAAGAGAGTGTCACTATCTATATAGAGAATATTTTAGTTACTTTTTCATTCATAGATAACTATATAAATGAATTCCCAAAGTCCTACCTTGAGAGAAATATGATAACTAAGTAAGTATGTGAAAGGACCCTTGATGAAAGAAAAAATATTTTTGAAGAATCCACCAAAACCTATAAGATCTGGATCTCCCAATTCATCCTCATCCATATTCATATTAACACATGGTGCAATAATTGGGATCCATCAACCATATTTAAATTTTAATGGTTTCTTGGGATTATAGTAACACTAGAAGTATGAGATATGAATAGATAAATCATATAATTATTCATAGTACCTTTTTAAAATTTTTAATCCATTTGAATGTCTCTAGTAATGTAATCCCTAACCTAATTCATATTTATATTCCCTCTATCAAATATGATCATGTTTATTTCCCTTTAAATATAAAATAATCCAGCAGCCACATACACCAAGTAGAAGATTATGCATTTCCTTACCAAAGTTAAGAATATAATTGACTCTATAAAAGTGATGATAATAATCCCTATATATGATTTTTATAATAAAATACCAAAAATAAAGTTCCAAACCTTTAATAAAAATAATAACTAAAAGAATGTATGCACTAAAGAATCACTACCTCTTATATAAAGAAAACGTGAAAAGGGAAAGATAATTCCAAAGACAATAACTCTATTATCATAATGAGATTTATTCTTTAGAATTTTTCATATATTAAATTTTATATAATGATAAATGAAGTTATTATTAAATTCAATCAAAAAAATTGGATTGGCCTCTAGGGGAACAAAAAGATATGTACAGTACAATTTTCTGTTGAGTATACCAAGCCAAGTCGACATGAAAAAACATGAATCCATCTCATTGAACTAAAAAAAATTATATTATTAAAAAACTATAAAAATATGTGGTTGAATAAGAGAAATATGATTTATTTTATAAAAAAATTGATATCATAAAGAGTATAAGGTATATTTTAGGAGTTAGTAATGGATTTTGGAAGATAGTTTATAGACCATAAGTTAAAGGCCTAAACAACTTGAAGGTGTATATTTTGTCTATGACCTTATATTGTAGAAGGAAATTCTCAATGATATCCAACAAATGAGCCCATATAATATATCTTTATATTTTGGAGTCTATAAATACACCACTCCCTGAGAAAATTAAATAAAGAATATGATCCCTTCATGAGATTTGATAGGAAATTAGAAATGAGGGAATAATTAAAGAATCTCATATTCTTAAATCCCATTCTATAAGACTTAACAGGCCTCAAAATTTTATTCTAATATATTTTAGTATATTTTTTATCATAGATAATTCCTATCCAAATAAAGTTCCCCATGCTTGCCTCAATACTTTTTAGATATTTTTTGACCATTTATAAATATGAAAGGAACAAAAAAACATAAAGAAGATAACTGAGTTCTCTAGGTAAATCCAACCAACTTGTGAGAGTTTTTTCCCCTTAAAACATATTGTATGATTACTATTTTTTCAAAAAATACCTTTCATGTATAAATCCTTAATTATTTAAATAACAAGAAGGATTCCCAAATAAATAATAATAAAATATTTAATTTTAACACCAATTAGTTTAACATTATGATTTCTTTTAGAAACTTTCAAATGATTTCAACTGAGAAGATTAGGTTTTTTCTAGATGATAGCCTACCCCAGGATAGCCTTATAATTCCAAAAAAAATATCCTTCAAGGATGTTAAATATCTATCACCAACTTTACATAAGACAAGAATATTATCATCATCAAAGAGATGTGTAGGGGCTCTCAATTTTCTAACTTCTTTGATTAGGGAAATAAAATCAAATTCAACATCATTCAAGAATCACATTCTAATATAATTCTACACAATATCAAACAGAAGTGTAGATAGAATATCTCTTTTTTCATACTCCATAGTATATTAAAAGTGATCCATGGGTACACCAATGATTATAAAAAATAGCCTTAAACTGTTCAAAATAAAAAGTGCTAGTTTGATAAATATATAATATAAGAAATACCCCATGAGGATGTTAATGATAATGTTCCATTTGAGTGTATCAAATGCTTTGGATATATCAAATCTGATTATAATATTACCATATTTATATTTCTTCTATAGAATGTTTACACATTCAGAGGCAGTATAATGAAATTCATGTATCTTTCTCCCATGTATAAATCTGAATTAATTTGGAGAAACAATAAGACCAATAATAGCACCCAGTATAGATGTAAAAATTTTAATAATGACATTGGGAAGATTATTTAAAAAAAAGCCTCATATTAGAAATATATAAAGCATTCTTAACTTTGGAAGGAAGCCTAATAGATTGAGGATTTCTTACATGAAGAATTAATTTCATTCTAAGGAATTCATAAACATGTAGTTTTAAATCAGGATGAATGAGGTCTCAAAATTCAGAAAAAAACTTCTAAGTGAAACCATCCTGAATGGGGGAACTATTCTTAGTAAGAGAAAACAAAGTATAGTTGAGTTCTTTCAAAGTGGGGAAAAATTTAAGAAATCATTTTTTATATGAGAAACAAAATTAGGAATCACTTTTAAAATAGCATAATTACTATAATTAATATAAATTATTAATTAATAAATGATTAATAATTAATATAATTACTATAATAAGTATATTGAATTGATAATTAATATAACTACTATAATTAATACAAATTAAAAATTAATACATGATTAATAATTAAAATAAATACTATAATAAATACAATTAATATTTACTTTATATGGTTAATAATTAAATAATATAATTAGTGATTATTAGTAATTGTAATAATTTATATTAATTAACACCTTAAAATCCTCATATTCATATGGAGTAGCCTATATATATAGTCCTTAGAGTATCTCAATTTTATACATCTCAACCTCGTGATTCCTACTTCTTCCTGATTAACAATTAACATAATTAGAAATTATCTAACATAATTAATGATTATTAGTAATTATAATAATTAAAATTATTTAGAGGGGATTCAAATAAAGAAACACGCACAACCATCCAAGGAATATCTGGGTGAGATCCCATACCCCTATAGGTATTTATAAACCCCCAAAGGTCCTCATATTCATGAAAAAACACATGTATTTTTTGAGCTTCGTGTGCCTCCATTTTATGAATCTCTACTTCATAGCTCCAACTTCCACATGTTCTCTAGTATTTTTCTAAATATTTTCATGATTTGAAACTCACCCTATTTTTACTACACATGCAACCATAAAAATTTATAATTCAACATATCCTACTATTCCTTTTTTTTCATGTTTCTATTAGTATTTGTTGTGTTCTCACCATCCTATCTTGATTTTTTAATAACATACCATGTCACCAATTAATTTTTCTCCTATAATTATTTTTTATGATAATGGAATATATTTATACCTTATTTACTTTATGTGTCTAATGAATAACTATTGAGGCTAACCATGAGGCCAACACCTACACAGTTTTCGACATATATGGCCATATGCCTGGTTATGAAAAATTCCAAGTTAATAAAGAAAGAGTCATACAACATCTCTTAGGATTATTAAAACCTTATTTGATCCCTTTTATTACACACACTTTTCCCCACACATATTCTCTAGAGGCTGATAGTCATCGCTTCTCCAGCATTCATATCCAATGACCAGCACCCAAGTCCAAAAAACACACCCTTCATGTGTGCAATATTTGAGTTGGTTCCCTAAATAAAAATTCTATATAGTTCATATTTACCTTTTTTTCAAGGATTTTCAATATCAATAATTTTTTATTTTATAAAAATTATTATTATATGTGTAATTTTATATGATAATTTCATCATTATTCTTTTCATATTGAGAGGTCATAATAGTTCCCTCCTATAATGAGAACCTAGAAATATTATGGCAGTATCTTTAAATATATGTTATATGGATGGATGATATAATTTTATGTGATACAGATGATATATGATATTAGGGGTAGGAGGATAATAATACATTGTCACTTCTTCTCATGAATTATTTCTTTATCAATCTCAAGTTAGGAGATCATGAGAACATGACCCGCCAATACAAAATCCACTTATATTTGTGTCATTGGATGTTCCTATTAGAATAACTGTATAATGGTCCTTATTATTTAATATTATTATCGATTCATGTCTTGTGCCATGTAGTTTTATGTATTTGTGAAAAAACATTATGACATGTGATCATAGAAAAATAGAATATGATTTGTACATTTCAAGTTAAATTTCATTAATGAATAATGTGAAAAATGATTTTTTTCTCTTTTATTATTTAATAAAAGTTGATATCTCTATTCTTTTGATGGAAATTTAAATAATTGATTATTTCTATGGATATGGTGTTCCGTCAAAAAGTTATTTTCTAGAAAGTCAAATTAAGATAAATTAATCACATGGTTTGATGACACCAGCATGCAACCTGCTTGATTGGAGATATAATGAAAAAAAGATTATATTAAACAGTGTGAGTTCATATGTGGTTTTTGTGATTGAAACATTTAACTATTTTATTTATGGGTGATTTTTTATGTTTTTATATGCTAACCTTTCACTTTAGGTGAAATAACCTAATGCCAGTAAGAAAGGGGAATGGAGGTTCTCACACTAAATGTATTCAGAAACTCAATTCAATACTATATAAATTTAACATGTTGAATAAATATTATTCCAATGAATGTTTTAAAAATTATTCATGTATAGGTGATCACAAATATTTAATTACAAATTATTCAAGTGGATATATGTGAGTTGAATATTTAATAAATATTTATTTTATATTCTAGTGAATATAATATTTATTTATTTATCAATGAAAAATGCCATGATATTCATTATTTAAATTATTAGTCATTGTCTAAGGTTTGATAAATATTAAAGATGATTGGAATACCTAGTTTTTTGGTCCATTGGAAAATAATATATTTTATTTTATTTAAATAAATATTAATTTATTTAATATAATTAATAATATTTATTTATTAGTAATAATAGAACATGTTAATTAAATAATAATATAATTATTATTATGTAGATATGGGGTTCTTTCTTGATTAAGAGAGTGATAAGGTCTATGATAAATTATTATTCTCCAACCCTGGATCTATTTAAACTCTATTATATTATTCTTAACCCTAATCCTTATTTTTCATAATGAAATGCAAGATAAAATTCTCCCAATCTCTATAGAGATCCTCTCCTATAATGCTCTCAATAATAGAGAGTAATCCTCCTCGACCCTCTTGAATTTAGATAGAACAAAAATTATTTTACATTGAATAAATTTCTATAGTGATCAGTGGTAAATGATGCAAGAGATAGAGTATTTTTTTTATAGCACAAAGTTGTTTCTATGATGACATTTAGAGGTTCAATAATCACTTGTGGATCACTACTAGATGGATTTTTTCATTGATTTCCCTCCCAAAAATGACAGTACACCAATAAGTGTACTTCCAAATATCTAATTAAGAAATAATTACAATACAAGGTAATTATAAATATACATAAAGTAATTATGAATTATATTTGTTGATCTTATCCTCATATTTTTTGTGTTCATATCAATTAATTTTCAAATTAATTTTTTGATCATGACAAAACATTTTCATTTATAACTCAAATTATTCATCAATTATGATAAAAAATTAAAGTTTTATATTTCCCAATAGGTGATTTTGTGGAAACCAAGGCCTTTAAGTGGTATCAGAGGAGTGAAATATCAATTTATATTTACTTATCATTTATTTATTTATACGTTTACTATTAGTTTTCAATTCTACTTAAATTGTTCTAAAATTCTAAATGTTGTGATCTTCCCTTATGCTTCTTCGTTCTCACTGATATACTAAAAAAGGGATTTATTATATATAAAGATGATTCATAAAACCCATCATGAGGTACTAAGGATTCTAGTAAGATATTATTAGAGTAAATGATATATATCCCATAGGTACACGTTGTGTACCCTTGTACCTTACACCAGGATGAACCATGAGATATCAGAGTCTACATGACGTAAATATAATAAAAATTTTTTAATACATTCCATCTATTAACTGGTCCTACCTTAGAACATAGTTTTCCATACTACATGCCACATAACTCACTTGAACATCATGTGGTCCACATGTTTAATGGTGGAAAATGAGTAGTCAAATGCATGCTATTTATTTATTACATGACCAATGTGATTGTCAACCATATAACTCGAAGGTTATACAATATGTAACTCATTTACACATTTTGTACCCCATTAATCTTTGTTACTAACATACACACCCAATCTCGAGGCTTGTGTTTCATATAGATGGTGAAGAGACATACACAGTATGTATTTGGCATATACATGCCTTGCATACTTCCAGTTTACATAGAAAGTAAAATTAATTAATCACTACATATAAACCTAATCAATATGTGTCTGTGTATTATTTACTATAGTACACACCATGTTGTTGGAAATGAAAAATGCATCCATGTAATTCATATAATGCTTCTTAACATGATCTTGGAGCATAGCTCGTTTCTAAATCTTTGATGTGACTGGTCATGGATCCCAAACGGAATTACGGATCAGAAGTTATGGCCATTCGAAGTCAGGCTGCTGGAAATTGCCATCAAGGACGATTTTGGGGTAAAGCATGGTTTTGCGTGCAATAAGTGAAATCTTGTGCACAAGAATGGATGTTTTTCATGTAAGAATGGATGTTTTGCGCTCAAGAATGGAATCTTATGTGCAATAGTAAAATCTTGTGCACAACATATTGTGCAAACCTTTTATGCGCCCAATGAGATGTCATCTTCTACCCAGGCCACCCGAAAAAAATGTCTAAGGAATGTGTGAACAAGTTTTGAGAGGTGTGCGTAAGATTAGCATCCATGAAAAAGATTATTATGTTCCTAATGTGATATTAAACAGCCCTTTGTGCACGCACCCGTCGCAGGGTGGGAGTAAGTTCACTTCCGCACCCAGAATCTTATGTGCAGCCACTCTCGAGTTTACTAATAAATACAAGTGCAACCCACACCCCTCGAGATAGGTCTCTGGATGTCAGTCGCTGATCTACTGTGTGTAACACCACCTCTTCCAAGCCCACTCGGAAGAATGGAACCCTCCATTAGATATCTTTCACGACAGGTCCCATATGGGTCCACTTTCATGTGGGTCCACAGTGGTATGATCCTCGCCAGACCTATTTTCTGCCTAAGTCATGTGTGCGCAAGATTCCAATCTTACGCGAAAAAAATCCAATCCTACGCACAAAACATCCAATATTGTATGCAAAGCTTCCAATATTGTGCACAAGACTTCAATCATGTGTGCTACAGTGCCAAGGTGCTGAATCTTGCGCACCTATGCCACACAGTCCAATATTGCGCGCAGCCCCTCCTGTATATGGAACATCTTACTCGCAAATGTATATAAACCTGCGCACGCTGGTCTCGCACCACAATTTTTTCGGGCCAGGACTCTGATATTTTCCATTATTCCCTTATGTGCATCCACCTTCCACCTATGGAATACTTTGATTTGAGGTAATAATCCACACCCCATGGAACACCTTGAGTCGACATATTCCTATTGGTTCGTTTCTCATGTCGTGAGTTGAGATTCTCATCATTAATTCCCTGGGTACCTTGAGTCGAACCATTCATCAAGAAACTCATACAAACCCTATCGCATGGCTCCTATTCCAAGTTGAACCAGAAAGGGTCTCCCTTTTGTAAGTCCCAACACGAACCATTTCTAAGCACCTTATTCCAATAGTCCTATCTACATTACTATAAACTGCATTACTCCATATGTGATAAAAATGGGATGCCTCTTGATCGAAATGAGAGATGTCTTATGCACCAATCATAATAGGCCAACAATCCTCTCTACATGACTATAAACTGTAGTGCACCCTATATGAAAAATATAGGATGCCTCTTGTTCCAAACAAGAGATGCCTCAAACACAATGCATCAGAAGGAAATTGTCCTCACAACATGACTCTAAACTGTAGTATGCCCCATCATTCAATAAAAGGATGACTCTTGTTCCAAATAAGATATGTCATATGCAACAAGCATAATATGCCTCATGCCATGATTACAGTGGAATAATTTCAAGAGTGTTGGAATCCATTAAAACACACCATCACTCCACCTCACGCTTTGTGCGTCCTTCATTCAGATATTGATCATTTTTCATGTATGAAGGGACCCCCTAATGGCATGGTCCCATGCCGCATCAACTCACCTACCGTTTTGGGCCAACGCCCCAGAAGACTTTGGATAACACTTCGAGTCAGGTCTTTTGTTTCAAATAGAGTCAACAGTCGACCCTTGTATGTTTGTCCCCATTTAAGGGTAACAGAATATGGATTCTGGGTTTTGAACACAGTCAACAGTTATCCTCCATCGTCGCGCTGCCCTCACCCCATTCCAAATGTCGGGCATGTGATTTAGACTTTTCATCTCCCTTTGTTCAGACTGATTTCAATGCCCTTGGAATTATTCTGCATGTGCACTAGAGAACTGGTGTAGGCTCCAATCATATTCTTCCTCGGAATTCATTACCTAGTCCGAGTCTCCCTCATATATTAAGATGTTGTTCATTAAACTCTTCCCAGTTCCATATCATTTTGGATTATGGTTAATTACACTGCTTCAATCGGGACATTCCAAGGGGTCTGGTCAAGGAAGCAACCTTTGGTCGGGGGAGTAGTCACGTTGGACATCACTGGCATGTCGGGATGCTGGAACACTAGCACATATGGGTTTCTTTCCCTTATTATAGGGCTTCTCAAGGGTGCAGAATTCCGAGGCATCCCACGTTGAATGCGGGGAATTATATTCCATAGGCATGTCTTTGAGGTTTTCATTAGATTCATATGTTTAACATAGGGTATACCATAGGTTTAACGTCTAGCAGAGATAGATCAGACTGATTGGAACACTGACTTGAGTGGATCAGATGGGCACAACCCCTAGAGGGAACACTGATGTCAGGGATAACATGTGGTTAGTTACCTGGTTATTGCTAAGAGAGGTGAAGAGGTGAATTGGCATGATCTCATTGGGATGTGGAGACCTGGGTAAGAATCAAGATGGAGAATGGATAGATAAGTAAAGTGGATAGACAATGAGATAGAGTTGACTTGAGGGTGATGGTGGTGTTGGATTGAGCCTTGAACAGACTTCCTACATATCCTTATGGTAGAGAATCAAAGTCTATGTAGTTCAGGATGAGGTATAGTATCGGCGTGTATGCAGAGGACAACAACTCGATGATATATTGAGGAATACGTGTGGTTAGCAGCCCAAAGTTGGTCTAACGCCACTGGTACGGACAAGAGATACACATCCCAATAGAAGGGACGACAACGGATTACCGTTGGGTTTGGGTTGACAATGGCTTACCGCTGGCTAGAGTTGACAACGGATTACTGCTGAATGGGGATCAAAATGGCTTATCGTTGTGTGAGGTTCAAATTGGCTTAACATTGGGTAGAGGATCATGACATATTTCCAGTAAATGGGATTTACAACAGCTTACCGCTGGATGGGGGCACAATGACTTACCTCTAAATAGGGGACAACGTAGTGTCATGCGGGACAAAAGGGGATTATTGTTTAAGGTCATGCAAGACAGGGGTGAACCGACGTGAAATGGTCGAGACCAATGGTTTTTGGGATTGAACCTCAAGAAGGCTTCCTACGTACATTTCCATGGCAAGGATCAAAGTCCATGTAGTTTGGGATGGTGTGTTGGTGCACCGATGTGAAGATGGTCAGGACCAATGAATGGTGGTAACCGACGTGAAGGGGGTCGGAACAAATTGGTTGGTGGTCTTGAAACTCACGGAGGCTTCCTAAATACCTTTTCGTGGAAAGGATCAAAGTCCACGTAGTTCGGTTCCCACCAACCATTGGTCCTGACCATCTTTATGTTGGTGAACCAACACACCATCGAAAGAGGAGGTAATCCTAATTTGAAGTCAATGTGAAACCAACCAAGGAAAAAATTGGCACATATGCAAAATTATATAACATGAACCCAAGTTTGTTTCCTAGACTTTTTCACCTATGGTCAATGTAACAGTCCAAATTTTTTTTTGAAAGAATATTATGATCTATATCTTTCTTAACACACAACACCGATATTTAAGTGAATTGTGATATACTCTAAAAAAATTAATTTTTAAATGTGATTATTATAACATAGCAGTTAAATTCAATATATGAATAGTAATAAAAAAATATGTACAACTTTTTTATATAATGTATTGATTAATTTTTAAGCACTCAATTTTCGGTAAAGTTAATTTATGCTTCAAAAACATGTTTTCTTCCATAATAGTTTTTTTCATTTTTTGAAAGAAAATTATAATTAATTTCTGCAATTATTTTAAAAAATTATTTTTGGAAATGAATATAATTTTGTAAATTATAATGTCAATATTATCTTTGTATTATGTTTTTGGATTTTTCTGAAAGTATTTATTTTCTAGTGAATAGTGAAAATACATATTTGTATAGAATTTTCATTTCATTTCAATAAATGGAGTATTTTAAAAGTTACATTATGTTTTGAATTTGATCTTAAATTAAAATAAGACTTATTTAATTTTATATAATCTAATTAGTTTCATAGGAATCATAATTATACAGGATTTTCAAATAAGTTCATTTTTTGGTTTAAAAATAAATTTTTCTAAAGACTAGTTTTTGTTGTGTTTAATGAATTTACATTAAAATTTATTTATTCCACTTATAGAAAGTTAATATTTAAAAATATATTCTATATTTTTAATAAATAGGTTCAAATTAGGTTAATATTTCTCTTTTATTTTTGGTCATTAAGAATAGTAATTGTAGTTAATATATGTCACATCAGTAAAGACAAATAGGGAAAATAAGATTACACCTATGGGAAAACTCTTTAAAATCATCCAAAAACTTGAATTTATTTCATTGGATGAGTATATTTCTACCATAAATATCCAATATTTAAAAAAAATTAATTTCCTCACACTTTCCTTTGATTATAACATTTATATTATTTTAATTAAAGGAAAAATTCGAAATGTCACTCTATTACTTTTAATATCTAAAATATTTTATGTCAGGGATAAAAAAAAGTTATGTTTAGTTATCAATGGTTTTTGATATATTAATAAATTTTTATTATCATATTAATTTTACTTTAAATTTTCAATGATAGAATAATTACCTTAAATTCTTATGCAACATCACACAGTGCATGTCTAAGTAATAGAAAAATCAAGTAAATGATTTTTAAAATATTAAAAGTAAAATAATTTGGATGAATTATTATTTACATTAATTTTTTAGATAAATATAACATATTAATGATGTGTTAAAAGTTTATATTCTAATTAAATTACTTACTTCATATTTTTTTAAGTCAAATTATGTGTATAGTTCTGAAAATGACTATAATAGTATCTTATGAATGATAATATTTTATTAAGTGATATAAAATTCAAAAAAAATTATATTTTCCCAATTGAATGTTATATGGTCTATAGTATAAATCATTTTAAACTTATGGTATTATTTTCATTTTATTATAACTTTTTTGATAATTAAATAGTAAAAAAACATTTTTATTACGGTAATTGATAAAATGGTTAATTAGAGGTTAAAACTAAGTTATAAGGGTTTAAAAATAAAATAAACAAGTATGAATTTTGTTAAATCATATTATTTAGAATTATATCCATCCTAAATTCTAAATATATAAATATTTAGACACTTGAAAATGAAAATTAATTTATATTAATTTAATACTATGTACTTATCTGGGTGACCCTCTCCTCTCATATATAAGGACATTGCCTCTCCTCTCTTACTCACACTTATTGAGCCACTTATCTCAACCAAACCCTAAAAAAACACTTCCAAACGTACTTATATATAATTTAGAGGTTCTTTTATTCTTAAAAGATCATCCCTAGGGTTCTTAAGGAGATATCCAAAGGGGGTTCTTCAAAGAGGAGGTAATCATCTTAACTAAGTGTTATCGTTTTACTTCTTCTTATACCCCTTCAATGTTATCCTATCCATTTAAATATACTAAAATAAATATATAAAATATAATTAAATTTTATTATTTTAATGTAATAACCATATTCATCTCTTGTTTCCATTAAATTGGGAATGAAAGCATCGTTAGTTCATACATGTTGACTATCATCTCAATGAAGCGATGTTTTTAACATTCCATCACTGCTTCTCATGGATATCTATAATAGTAGATTTAATTTATATATATGATATTAATGAAATAATTATCATTGTGTAAATATAATATGGAATATATTTTATTATACTTCCATCTGTTGGAAAATTATACCGTTATTTTTGCGTATCTTTGAATTACCACCTCCATGAAGTAATGTGATTCATTTTTCATGTATGAATTTCATGGATGAATAAAAAATTGTATTATATATATAAATTATTATAATTTAATTATTACTATTATGTATTTTATGAAACAATTACAGCATTTACCATGGTCATCCTACCGTAGTCATTTTTTAATTATCAACCAAACACCCTCAAAATACCTGATGTGATCGTAACCGATTAAGTAATAAAATATGTTAATAATATAAATTGTTTAATGATAAATAAATAAACCAATAAATATTTATTAAAAATTTAAATAATTAATATGATTTTGTTTAATATTAATTAAAGTACATGCATAGAAAGTCAATACTTGAGGTAAGGGTTTTCCGAACTCAATTTCCATTCATTGGGTTATAATTCTATATCTTTGACTATGTTATGAAAATATTGTGTTTGAAATTTCCTCTAATTGATTATTTTTTATATTTTAAATATTTTTTAGGGTTTTAAAGCGATTACACATTGTCACTTCAATGATTAATTCTAACTTCAATGATACAGTCCTTGAAATGATTATTCATCTCAATCTCATTTTCTTGAGACTTGTCTCATTTTTTGATCAATTAATTATTTATGTAGTGTACATAAAACCCCATGAATAAATATTGACATATTAATTCATGTAATTGATTGAATATATAGATCTATACTATAGTTTTTCTTTCAATGGTTACTAATTCAGAAATTAAAAATGTTCTAAAGTCTTTATGTTATAATCTCATTTCTTTTTAGAATTGTCTATGTTCAAGGTTCCTTAGAAATAAATTGTATGAAATTAATTTTTGAAACCAAAAATCTATTATTATACTTTATTATTTTATATTTTTACACGATTTTATTTCATTTTTATCTATTTATTACTAAAATTTATGGAGAAAATGTTTTTAAAGAAAAGTAGACCTTATTTCATCTTTGGCCAATGAACTTTCTCTTCGATGTTTATACTCTTCAAAATTATTTTATGAAAGTTCTTAAATATAATTGAAATTTTTTAAAATGTTTATTTCCACTAACATTGAATTTATTTACAAAGGTTTAAAAATGAATTTTTCTAAATAATTTCTGAATAAGTTTTTTTTTACTTTTTACAAAATTGTGAAAGGAGTATTTTTTAACATATAAAACATGAACAGGTTATCCCAACCCCATGAATGTTATTTTATGTTAATATTAATTTATAATTTTCCAAAATATAATTAAATTAAAATCATTTTCCCAATTTTATAGAAATATTTTTAAAATATTTCCAAAATAAAATGGTGTTTTCCATTATTTTCAAACAAATATTTTAATTGTTCTTTTAAATGTATTTTAATCTATGTTAATATCATTTAACGATTCCTCTAATTTATAGGGAATATGATATTATTATACCATATTTTTTATTTCTCTATATGGAGTATGATGGTTGTTTTGGAGATATTGTCAAGAAACCAATTTCGTTTACATGGGTAAATCATGTTATAAAAGAATGAAATCTATTTTTAAAAGATTGATAATGAAAATGAAATATTATATTCTTTATATTAATGTATAGTCCTTTGAAAATATTTATGATGATGGGTGATCTTGATATAGCTCATAATGATGGTTGATCCTGATATAGCTTATATAATGGGTGTGCTCGATATAGCTCTCTAATGCGTTGTGTACTGTTTCTTATCATAAAAGGCAGTGAGGAGGGATTTAACTGGGGAGGTTTCTTATATGGATTTAACTGGGATCTAGTTATTTATGTAAATAGTGAACATGGGTGATGGATACAATGTTCCAAGATATGAAAAAAAAACAATTATTTCTATGAGTTTTAAATTGTTCCTTTTATCAATATTGACATCACATAGATCATGATTATTGATACTAATTACACTTAAATTTATTAAATAATTATGTCCTGTTGCATATTTAATGGTCTGGGTTTTTATGGGTATAAATTTTCTTATGTTATACTCATGCAATTTTAGTATGTCATCATACTCTTATTATAATCTTATGCACACTGATGACATTAAATAGTAAATTCTCATGTTTACCCTTACTGAGCATTTGAGCTCACCCTTATTATGTTTTCTATTTACCTAGGTTATGAAGATTGAATTTAAATGAATTATGTATAGAAATTTTTCATGTGCGGATACTTTTATGGGATATATTGAAAACGTTTTTTGAAATAATAAAATATAGTTATAGTGGGAAAAATAATAACTTGGAGACATTGGTTTTGTTATATAATAGTTTTTCCTATTTTTCTAAAACTCAAAACCTGAAAGGTCCTTAGGTATGTAAGTGATCCAATATTTTTTTGATGTTTTATGTTTTTATGGATAAAATTGGGACATTTTTATCAGTATCAAATCTATAAATATAAATATTATCATTTTAACACCAGATCGGGAGTACGGGTTCGTGACTATTATAGTAAAGGGTTGTTTTATCGACCACTATATAAACAACCATTAGAAAATATCATAATCATACCAATTCATTATTTTTTCCACTTTCATGGTTAATTATTTATATATTCTTTATTGCGATCACCTAGTAAATAAATTAAAAACATCTAGGATGGAATTAAAATAAATTGGAATATGAATAAATTTTTATGTAGATATGGTAAATTAATTAGGTAATATACACTTATCATTAATAAGGGAATAATAAGATACAATATAAAATTTACACATAAATATAAAGATATCTAGACTCAAAATATTAATTCGGTAAATCCATCCACTACTTAATTTAAGATCAAACCATAGTTCAATGTGTTTGAACGACCCAAGTTAGAGTGTTTTCAAGTGTTAGAGAATTTTTACTTAAATTTTGGGTAAAATTTACTTGGTTCACATAAATGGTTGACTTCCCAAGTAAGACTTTGTGTAATTGAGATTCAAGTTTTGATGAAATATAAGATCAAGATTTTAGGTTTGGGGAGTCCACTCAATGGATCATTGAGCAATAAGTTAATTCAGTTAGAACGACTTGCCTTCCTAAATGCATTCCAGTAACTTTTTAGGACCATGTTTGGGTTATGTGAAAGGAAATATGGATAATTTCCACTATAATATTCTTGTGAGGGGATATTCTAAAACCAATAATTAGGGATATTGGTTTTCAGTAAAAGAGTGGTTATTTAATAAAATAATTAAATTAATTATCTAAATTGTAATACTACTAAAATCTAATCATATTTATTATAGAAATAGAAAGGAACATGACTTCGAGTATATCACTATAATATATATTTTATAAGGATAAAATTTTCACTGGATTGAATTTCTAGTTATGGTATAGGCTCCCATATGTTATTTTATTCTTTGATCAGAAATTATATGTGCTCAAAATCCCTATTTCTATAGCTCCTAGTAATGGGGCAAGTGAGGAAGAATTATCTCTCTACATGAATCAATTGGATGATTCCATATATGCAGAATATTTAATGCAATCATCTATATCTAGTGAACTTAAAAATAACTATGATTATATAGATGTTTATAACATCATGTCTCTCCTTCGTGATATTTATCAATATAAGGAGAGACAAGAGATATATGAGTTGTCCAATGCACTATTCACATTCAAGCTTGGATATTTGGCACCATTTGGGCCTCAAATATTCAATATTATTGGCTACATATAGCACTTGTATATCATGGGATTTATCATCCCTGTTGAATTGTGAACTAGTCCCATTTTATCCTCACTACATAAGAGCCTTTAAAGTTTTATTATTAATTATAATATGATAAATTTTGAGGTGTATCTCTTGAAACTCCTCACTTTGATTTTTCAAGTTGATAATTACATGAGGTGTGAAAAATATATGTTGCTTATAGAGAATAAATGGAATAATAAGTAAAAGGAGCTAAAGAAACACTCAAAATATAAGGCTACTAAGCCCCAATATTCCAAGAATAGAAATATCCAAAGATAGGAAAAGTAAAAGGATGTAGTAAGTTATTTATGTGGTAAGCAGGGCCACTGTAAGAATAACAACACCCAACTAAAGAACATGGGAAAACATTGGGTGTGATCATTATCAAGTAAAATATTCCCTTAACTATAAATTGGGTATTACATAAACCTTTTAGAACTCACATCTATATTCAAATTCAATAACGAAGAAGAGTCTAGAATATTTCCCACGTATATGCGGATATTCAAGTATCCAATGAAGCATAACTTGTTGTCTGAGATATAGGATACTACCACCTTCCATTTCTAAAAAATATGATCATAGTTTTATAAGGTTTTTATTATATACCATAGGTTACCAAAAATATAATTTCAATATCATACCTATATCCAGCGGGTTTTATTTTAAAAAATTAAATAAAATCAATTTATTTTATAATGAAATAATATGTTATTTTATGACACATTTAAATCATGGCCTTTATATATTAGATTATAAAAACTAATTAATGAAACTTGATAATAAATCAGGTTCACATGAATCATTTCACACTGAGGTGTGGAATCACTAACTTGGTCATGTAAATGATTAGTAGATATCAAATCTCTATCAAGATATCTATTTAGATTCTTTTAAATTATATCCACTAGATAGGTGTCTTACATTTTTACAAGGAAAAATAACCAAGACAAGTTTTTCTAGGAAATATTAAAGGGATATAGATATTCTAGAATTGGTGCACACTAATGTGTGTAGAAAATTTTCCTTAAAAGATGGAGGTGGGTATTATTACTTCATTAATTTTACTAATGACTTAAGAAAAAATGGATATGTATACTAAATGAGGTACAAATATTATCCCTCTAAGAAATTCAATGAATTAAAAAATGAAGTGAAGAATCAACATGGTTAGAATATAAAGAATCTTAGATCTAATCAAGGTGGTCGTTATCTTGAAAAAGAATTCATAAATTATGTATGGGATTTTCGAATTTTATCTTAACACACTCATCCTTAAACACCGCAGTGGAATGGTTTCAATGAAAGGAGAAATCATACCTTACTAGACATAGTAAGCTTGATGGTGAGTCATGTTGATCATTCATTATAAATTTGAGATATTCATTATATAATTTTGTACATACACTAAATCAATTTCCTATTGAAGAAGTAAATAGAATTCCATTGGATTTATGGATTAGAGAGGAACTCATGTTATATCACGACCAGGCCTAATGGGACTCAAGTTTCTTCTACCCTATGCCTTCCTCCAATAGGCTAGAGGCTAGTGACCAGAGCCAGGTATGAATATTACACACATGGGAGGCATTAGACTAATGTACCTATACACATACACAAATATCCAAAAACATACAATACCAAAATATAAAACAATTGATAAAAATACTTCCATACATTCATAATCACACAATAAAAGTATGAAAACAAGGTACTAGAAAGAAAAATACAAATAAAATTCCATCAAAGGAAACTGAAAAAAGTTCATCCAACAAAGTTATAGAGAAAAAATATCAAAATAAACCACTGGTACACAGCTTGGTCTTCTTGGATCACTAAGTTCAGCTTGGTCTTGAGCCCTCTAGGACTCCGCCAAAAGCTCTGTTATCTGCATAAGACATGACATGCTTGGGAAAATCCCATGCAGGTATGAGTATAAAAATACCCAGTAGGACATCCTGGAAATCACTCAAAAAAATAATCAAGAGTAGTTAGCAAATAATATTGATACAGTAATGAAAGTAATAACAATAGCACAGATATACTCAAGAAGGAAACCATGCCTCTAATCAGTCTCAACCAAACTACCAGCCAAAGTATTCTTCCCAAAAATTATATAAAATGATCATTCTAGGAGAACCCACTCCATGATCCATGCTATCATCAGAGACACTCATCCAAGTGGTCATGATCATTGGGAACCACCCAAGATAACTCACCGGTCTTTGAAGATCTTGATTAAAAAAATGGGAATCACGCCTAGGACTGTATGGGGACACCACAAACCCAATTTGTATCAACCCAGTATGTAGGGGGTCATATTCCAATGAGACCATGAACCCTACTAAAATGGCATTCTAGATGAGGGATCAAGGACTTTTGCAAGGAGGTCATGAAGATTCAATGATTCCCACCTTGGGTATAAGAATAAATGATAGAGGATCACACCCCGCTCTTATAGAGGGACACTAAAAACTTTATATGAGATTCATCCTCAAGAGGGGATCAAAATCCATAGATATGGATGTAATTCCTCACTATACCCTTTAGGGGATAGACTAAGGGAACTCACTCAACTAATACTAGTCCAAACTGAAGAAATGAAGGGCTCTAAACACCCTCAAAGGGATTTTATTACGTGTATTAGGAAGTAAATTGTGTTTCCAACCAACCCATGGTCTGCTTGTGTGTCTTTTCCTCACACTGAATGTAAAGCTCAAAATACATAGTGTTTCCTAACTGGATACACAAAATATAGATCTTGAGATGACACTCTTCTCATGCGACCTACCCACACCCACATACTTTTTTTCGTGCTCATGCACCAACTCATGTACACCGGGTCGTGCCCGTGTATACCTAACCATGTCCAAGTACCCAGTTCATCATGTGTTCTCTAACTATGTCTGCACACCTTGGCTTTCTCGTGTCTATGTATCATCTAAGATATATGATAATCCACTAGCATGGGTCACACAGTATGTGACAAGTGTCACAAAGCATGTAATATTTTCTTCTCCTCTGAAACCCTAGAACCATAGCCAAGGATCCACATGGAATGTAGTTCTATATTAGAAATAATGTAATGTGGTATGTTCCATAATCTTACAGTTCTCCTCCACTTCATTTGTTTAGGTTGATTCCACCACAAAACCTACTAGGAATCGTAGATATGGGGTCGACTGACCTTTACATCATTGGAGATTTGATTCTGGGCCTTGAATTCACTCGAAAAATTACTCATCTATCCATCCATAATTGAACCTCTCTTCCAACACATCTCAACCTAGACAAATATGGATCCTTGGTCTAATCTGGTTCACCTCTAATCATCCTCTATCATCGCACCCCAATCATACCCTCAATCATGAACCACACCTATGATATTGATCTATTGTTCTGAATAAAAATCATGCAACAATCAGATATCTACTATTTTTCAAACTATTTTCCAAATAAAATACAAACTATCAATGTATAATGAAATCAAGGAAAAAACCATAAACCATAAACATGGGGAATGAAGATTGGCCTTTTTTGTTTTCAAATATGATCCATTTTTTTAGGAATAATGAATTAAGAGGTATAAACATCAATAAAAAAATTAATCAACTCTAAATATATCAACCATCGATGCATGAATCAATTATAGTTCATATAATTAATATGTGCTCGACCGAGATATAATAATGCATTGAAATCACATAAATCAAACATCCTGCCAGGAGTTTGGATTTATTGTTGATGAATAATATTCACGTGTTGTCATAATTTGCAAGATCCTTAAACTCGAATGGTGCAACAATCCATGATCTTGATCTGATTAGATATCATCCACCAAGATCTCCTCCAATGGTCTCTCTCTATTTGTAAGGATATGCAACTAAACCTAAAAATACAACATAGTGGATTATTTATAGAGATTATTAGGTTTAATATTTTGATTAAATAAATAAATAAAAATAATAATATTTATTTAATTATTCACCCATGAAGGCGCTCAATCCAAATTCTCGATGCCAACAACGATTACGTCATGTTTTGTGTAAAACCCATATTCTAAACTCAATGAAGGTCTCAGATTTTTTATCCGAGGCTCCATTTGAGAGTTGTTACACGTTTTTAGAAAACAATGTGTGCGTGTGATATTAATATATTTAATATTTTTCAAACATCATCTTTGGGTTAACCAATCGTCAAAATCTCACATCTTCTTACTGAATCTCTCTAAAAATAATCCATAAAATATTCTAAAGCAATACATGGAAAAATTAGAGTCCTTTCATTCTCACAACCTTAGATATTTTTTCCCCAAAAATAAAACAAAACTACTCGAAGAGATGAGGTTACTTAGCTTTCATATGGGTCTTCCACTCCCATGTTCTCTCTTAAAGATTCACATGTTTCCATAGGACACAGATTAGTGGAATATCATTCACCTGAAGGATCCTCTCCTACTAATCCTCGATCTTCATTGGGTACTCTACAAAGGTATCCCCATCCTTGATGTCCATCTTTCTCCAATTGATAACATAAAATGATTTGTGAATGTACCTCTTCAATTGTGACACATGAAAGACATCATATTCCTAGTCTAACTATGGCAGTAGAGCTAAGTGGTTCACCACCTCACCAACTCTATACAGTATCTAGAAGGGTAGATGAATCTATGATATAGCTTTCCACTCAAGAAAAATCGTTATAATCCATGTAGAGATGAGACTTTGAGGAACATATGGTCTCCCTCATCGAAATCCAAATTCCTCCACTGTTATCCGGATTAGGACTTATGATAGATCTATGCAGTCCTTATTCAATTCTGGATAATCTTTACCTTCTCTATTGTAGCTTTCACCAACACTGGGCCCATTAGTGTTGACTCACCTGGATCAGTCCAAAAAAGTGGTGACCTCTAGGGTTTCCCATACAAGGGATCAAATGTTTCAATATTTATGTTTTAATGGTAGTTATTGTTATACAAAAACTTCACCAAGGGTAGGTGAACCTCCCAACTTCATCCAAAATCCAACTTGCAAGCAAGCAGCATGTCTTCCAAGACCAAATGGTCTTCTCAATCTAACCATCATCTTAGTGGTGAAATGTTGTGCTCAAATGAAATTGAGTCCCAAAGGAATATGGAAATCCTCTCTATAATCACCACATGAAGTGATCATCATGGTCTGAAATGATCATTGAGGGAACTCCATAGATTTTGACTATCTCCTTCATGTACAAGAATCTCAATCACTCTACTTAAATCTAATATCAGGTATCTAGGAAGTGGGATGACTTGGTGAGTCAGTATACAATCACCCATATACCATCATGCCCTCTATACATACATGGTAACCCCATCACAAAGTCTATAAATATCATATCCCACTTCCTCTCTGGAACCTCAAGGGATTGAGATAAACCTGCTGGAACCTAGTTCATAGCCTTCACCTACTAACAAGTGATGCGTCGAGAGGAAATCTAAAAAACACATATCTTCATGCCCAACCACCAAAATTGTTGTTGGAGGTCCTGGTACATCTTTTTCCACACATGGATTCACCACCAAAGTGGAATTATGAATCTCCTTTATAAACTCATCCTGCAACATCAATAGTACCACCATGCATCCTCTAAAAAGGATAATGTACTCCACAACTTTTGAAAATCTGTTAGAAGCGCATCTAGTGGATATCAGAGTATGTTAGGTCTCATAATTTTTATCATCATGATGAGATTCACTAACATGTTGTAAAATCATTGTGATGATAAACATTGAATAAAGATATGAATCTCCATCCTTGTCCACTAAGAAAAATTGAAACAAGGAAAACTGCTCTATTACCTCTACCAACAACTAGGAACAAGATCTCTTGTTGAGGGTGTCTACCAACACATTAACATTCCTGGTAGTATAGACTATCTTGAAGTCTTAGTCCTAGAGGAACTATAGACATCTCCTCTATCTCAAGTTATGATCCTTCTAAAAGAATATATACTTCATAATCTTATGGTAAAATTAAATGGTAAATCACTTTCCCATAAGGTAGTGTCACCACATCTTCTGGGTGAAGACTACCACTATTAGCTCAAGATTATGGGTTGTGTAGTTCTAATTGTGAGGTCTCAACTTTATGGACCCATAAGTAACCACTTCCTACCTCTACATCATAAAACTACCAAATCTTATCTCTAAGGAATCAAAAAACACTACATACTTGACACCCTCAACTAGAAATTTCAAGATGGGTATTCTCGTTAGTATATACCTAAAATCCTAAAAACATTTTTGGAACTTTTCTAACCACATGAATGGCTTCCACTTTTGTGTTAAAGATATCAAAGGTGCTACAACACTAGATAAATCAGGTATAAATATTTAATAGTACATTTCCGACCCAAGTAAACTCTATATCCTGGTAATGCTCTTAGGTGTCTTCCAAGCTTGCATTGCCACAAACTTCATTAGATCCACTACCACTTCTACCTATGAGATGACATTTCTCATAAAGAGGACCTATAAAATAAAAAATTTAAACTTAGAGAGATTCCCAAAAATTTATTTCTCTTAGAGTATGTTCAAGACCATCCCCAAGTTTCTTGCATGCTCCTCCTCAGATATCGAGCACACTGGGATATTATCTATGAATACCACCAAAAACTAATCTAGTAAAGTCTGAAAGGTTTCGTTCATGAGTCCAATAGACACTTATGGGGAATTCTTCATACTGAATAAAATCACAAAGTACTCATAATGACTATATAAACATCTGAATATCATATTAGGTATATCATCATCTCGTACTCACAGTTAGTGATAGCCTCATCTGAGTTCAATCTTCGAGAACCATTTCACCCCTCTCAATAGATAGAATAGGTATTAAATCCTCAGTAGTGGATAAATATTCTTCATGATAACTTGGTAAAATCACCATTAATCCACACAAGACCTCAAGATCTCATCTACCTTCTAGTGAATAATATTAGGGCTGCCCAGGGGGAAACACAGGGCATCATGAAACATTTTTTCTAAAAGTCCTCAAACTATACCCTTTTCTCATGAAACTCTGAAAAATACATCTGGTATGTTGTTGAATATATTAGGTTCATCCTTGTGTTTAAGTCAATACATATGTCTATATATCTATGAGGAGGTAATACAAGAAGATCCTCTAGAAAAATGTCCTTATACTATAGAACCACCGTAGGAAACTGGTATCACATAGCATCTACTATCCTAAGAGTCATGCTAGACAAATGGTGATTAATTGTCTAAACCATCCTATATTTGTGCATGTCCTACTCATCTAGGGTTTCCATTTCACCCAAAAATGAAAAACTCGTCCCATCACTATGAATTCACCACACCCCCTTCCTAAAATAGTCAATATGAGCCTGAACTATGGATAACCAGTCCATACCTAAGATGAATTGATAGGGCCTCATAACTAATAAAAATATATCCCATATAAAGATCTCACCTCCAAGAATCATATCACACTATCAAAAAAAGTGTGTAATCATTGATTCACCACCTTTTAGAGTCTCCAAGAGTAAGCATCGATCCAACGGTTCAACCAGAATCTATAACTTCCAAACCAAATAAGTGGAAATAAAGGAATGAATCTCACATGCGTATATAAATACTATAGATAAGGTATAAAATATATATATTAGACCACATATATTTCATGGAGCCTTGAGGTCATAGTTATTCATAGCCTTCTGTTATCCTCATCCCTGACCACCAACTCCCTAAGCCTAGTATGGACCAAATGTGGGTGGTGGTGGCAATAGATTAAACCTCTCACATACTCTTTCTTCTCTACCAACCCCTCTACAACATTTTTCACCCTATGAACATCCTTTCTCCTACATCTGTCTCTACCTAGTAATTTTCTCATCTATATGAAGATCCGCTATAAAAAGGGTCAGAAAATCCCATGAAAGATGTCACTGAACATCGTAGGAGAAACACCACCTCTCCCT
This sequence comes from Viscum album, assembly GCA_963277665.1. NCBI lineage: Eukaryota > Viridiplantae > Streptophyta > Magnoliopsida > Santalales > Viscaceae > Viscum > Viscum album. The sequence continues at coordinate 2,005,648,475 of OY728138.1, forward strand.
CGACTATCTTGAGCCATCCTAAGAGCCCTTCACCATGGATCCTCTATTCTGGGATCATCTCTTAAAAAAATTTATACACCCAGATCCCGAAAACTACAATCATCTTCCAGCTACTAAGGTCTCATATCTTAGGTTCCCAATACTAACACTTATTATTGGTGTCTTCTCTTCTATGAAGTTATTCACTATTATGGCATTCTCAAGCACTCTATTATAGGTTTAAATACAAATATATGTCACTAAATCCATGATATCTCGGTGCAAGACCTACTCAAATGTATGTTCCCTAAATAATGGATATCTCACCATATATATGGAGTGCCACTATATATTAGTAAGCCTCATTGGATACTCTACCACATTCATACTTCCCTATTATAGATACAAAATCTCCTGGATAACAATTGATCAAAACATGGTGAGATAAAACTCTTACCTAAATAGATGCACACATTCTAACTAGGAGAGAGCTGTATCATCATGTGAATGAGTCACTAGACTCCACCATCACCCAAAATATCCCGAAATAAAACTCTATGTAGGGGATTCCATATAATCTATATGCGTCCTCAAAAGGAGGAAAACTCGGGTGACTATCTCTATCTAGTCCTCAATCACCTAGGGGTATGGCATACCCAGAAACCTAGAACTTCACTACCTCTAAAACTCATACAGTTCACTGAGCCTACATGAATATTTATTAGATACTTCTAGTTCTAAATTATGCTCAAAAGATGGTGGGATATGTGGTAAACCACCTAGAGGTTCTATCATTAGTACATGTGTCTATACTAAAGCCTCCTCACTCAGTGGATCATATCCATGATCACAAAGTGTAATTATATATGGATTTCCTCACATATGCATCATAAAATATACCTTATGTACCATAGTCAAAGAGTATATCTAGAAAGATTACTCATGGACACAGAAACCATAACCCATTCATATATGATTCATGTACCAATGTTTTTCCCTGCTTCCAATTTCTACATGTACTTAGTCAACAAGAAGGTTATCAGAGTCCTTGTGAATGGATATGTTGGTTTCCAAACCAACACTGCAGTTCGTAGCCTGAAAACCTGAGCTTGAAACACTTTAACGTTGTTTTTATAAACCCCAAAAAATCATAGAATATGGTCCTAAGGTAGAACTGACTACTGCTGATATCACTTTGACATAACCAGGATCGACGTGGCTCAAGCTGCAAATACCCCAAATCTTCCTCCAATAGGCTAAGGGATGGTGACCATCACTAAGTAAGCAAATCACACACATGGGATACCATACCCTAATGTACATACACACATATACACTTCCCCGATCCCATAAAATGATAAAATGTAAAACGGATAATAAAAATACATGTATGCATATATAATCTCATAATTACAGTATGAAAAAAGGTACTGGAAAGAAAAATCCAAATACGTGCCCACAAAAATAAACTGAAATCAAGTATAATATCTAAACTAGTATAGGAATAGTATCAAAAGGAACCATTGGTACGCACCTCAGTCTTCCTGGATCATTAATCTCTACCTGGTCATGGTCCCTTTGGGACTTTATCAAAAGTTCTTCTGTCTGCATAAGACACGACACGCACATGCATACCCATGAAAGGGTGAGTATAAAAATACCTAGTAGGACACCCCAAAATCACTAAACATAAATCATTAAGAGTATTCATCTCATAAAATTAATATTTCAATGAAACTAAGGGAAAAACCCAGATATATCTTAGAAGGAAATCGTACCTTCAGGTGGTCTCGACTAAACTACCAGCCATAAGATTCTTCTCGAAGATTCAAGGAAAATATCATTATAAGAGAACTCGCGCCACAATCTAGGTTATCACCATAAACACTCAACCAATAGGTCATGATATTTGGGCCCTGCCAAAGAAAAATCATTTTTCTTTAAAGATATTGATACATAGATAGGGGATCACACCACAGGACCACTTGGGGATACCACAAACCCAATCTTGATCAACCCACTATATAAGGGATCATATTCCAATGATACTGCAAACCCTACTAAAATAGATTTCAAGATAGTAGATGAATGACCTACCCAAGTATCTCATTCCTATTCCTCAAACCACACCTAGATTATAAGAAATAATGTTAGAAGATCACACCCAACTCTCATAGAGGGACACCAAAAACTCTATTCTAGAATCATCGTCAATCCGGGATCATAATCTAGAGATGTGGATGTAATTGTATATTATACCCTTGAGGGGATGGGACATGTGAATTAACTCAACCAATACATGTCTAAAATAAATCAAAAAAGGGTTCTAAATACCCTCTAAGGTAGTGCACAACATGTACTAGGTATTACATGACGCGTACATCCAACCCCTAGTCTACCCATGTATCTCTGCTTCACATGGTATGTGAGCCTCAAAAAGAATAGTGTTTCTTAAATGGGTATATATCCTATAGAGGTTAGGATGGAACTCTGCATGTGCCACCTGGTCATGCCCATGTACACCCGATCATGTCCAAGTACCCAACTTTTCCCATGTACTCTAACCATGTCTATGTAACCCATCCTACATGTACTCATGTATCCTATAAGATATATATTGAGCCACTATAATAGGTCACATGGCATGTTATAGGAATCACATGAAATGTGATATTTTCTTCTCCACGAAAACCCTAACATCACATCCAGGGCCCCACCTAGACTATAGTTATGGATTACACACCGTGTAATGTTGGATTTTCTAGAATATCACGGTTCTCATCCACATCATCTTTCTACACTGTGGATAACAAAAAACCTATTGATAATTATAGTTCTTGGGTCAGTCGGCCTTTCCTTCACTAAAGATCTGATTCGAAGCATTGAATCCACTCAAAAAATTCCCCATCGATCCATCTATAGCTGTACCACTCCACCAATGTGCGTCAACTGGGAAGAATAGGGATCCCCAGTCCAATATGATCCAACTCTGATCATCCACCATTTATACACCTTGACCGAAGCATCGATCATGAATTTCACCTGTGGTAATTTATTTTTTATACTGAAGAACAGTTTTGAAATGATCATATAACCGATATTTATAGAACTGTTGGTCAAATAAAATACCAATGATGAACGTGTGAAGAAATAGGGGAGAAAACTATAAATATCAAATTTTTGGAACAAACATCATCATTTTTTATTTTCAAAATCAATCCATTTTAATATAAAAATTAACAAAGTGGTATAAATATCAATAAAAAATTAATTGACAGTAAAAAAATCAACTATTTATGTGTGAATCAATTGTAGTTTATGGAATTGATTTGCGTTTAATTGGGATAAATTAACAGGATGAAATCATATAAATCAAACATCCTACCTTGATTTTTGATCTATCACTGATGAGGAATAATCCTTCATTATTGTTGATGTTGAGATCCTAAAACTATGAAGGCACAATGATCCTTGATCTCGATCTGATCCAAAATCATCTTTGTGGCATCCTTCCTTTTTATTACAAAACTTTTCATTACATTTTACATATAGAGGATCTTTAAAGTCTAGGGTATTGGAAATCAGGAACAATAAAACTTGAATACAACCTAAAACATTCTTCTAATCCACTTTTAAGGCTTCGTTATAAGATCATCCTAAGTAAAATTACTACCTTTCATATCCTGGAGACATACATCAAAGTAAAGGGTGAGCAGAAGGCCCAGTAAGGGTAAACAAGGGAATCAATGTACTTGTGATATCAATAAGAACTTAAATAACAACATAATGATATGAGAAAAGGAAGTATAGGCATATAATAATGAAAATAACATGAAACATAACTTGAATATTTGGATACAACATTTCATTTATACTTTCATGAACATATCACCAAGGTCCACCCCCAAGGTGTCATAAATATTACCAAGGTTATTCACCAAGGTATCGTGAAATTTGTCATCTATAGAGATTAAATCGTTATCCAATGAATTGTAGATCTATCAGGGTTCACCCTTAATATGTCTTTACTTACATGTGAGCCACATAGATCAAAATCAAACATTCCATAAATAACCCATAGAGAATAAAAGGAATGGGTTTCATTTCAAAATCGTGACATAATAAAAAGAGCTTAAAAATAAGATCATTATGTCATTTATAACCCGTGGAAAGGGAGTGAGGGTTATATGTGTGTCAATTAAAGAATAAAATATATCATATTAATATATTTATGAACACCCATTTAAACGAAATAAGTCTGGGTATTCACATAAATAAACAATAGAATTTCTTGAGGGAAAGAGATAGAAATTTTGAGACGAAATTTTTGCAACATAACGACTATATAACATGGTATTATAAAACATTGAAAAGAGAGGGGACAAGGTTCAGAAAATCATAAATAACTCATAATACAGTATGGGTATTGAAAAAGATCATGGTATGGATATTTTAATGGCATACCACATGTAAAGGAAACATGAAAGAAAAGAGAAGATACGATTTCTTTTACGAGAAATTCGGCAACCTAACGGCATCACATAAAAATTCAGAAAACAAATTGATGAGAGAAGAAAAGGTCTCTCGTCATTTTTACATGAAATGGGAAGTAATAAGAACATATAAGAACATACCATCAACATAAATAGATGAAAAATATAAGATACAATATAAATGAAGTTATGACTTAATAGAAGAGGGTGAAAGAATCCCTTACCTAGAAGAGTAACTTCAAAAGCTTGAAGGTCGGGACCTTGGGAGGCTTGAGGGCACCTTGGGAGGACTCCTTGGGAGGTAACATGACTAGAACTTCGTTCAGGAGGATTTGGAAATGAAAAGAATGAGGTAAAGGCTTGGTATTTATAGGAGAAGTGAGGGGACAAGTCATTAATGTCAAAGGGACACCTCATCGGTGGTATTGGAAAAACCATGGGATTGCCCATGGCATTTGCCCATGTTATTGGCCACTTGGGACACATAATACCTTATATTAATATTCATAAGTCTACCAGAATTATTACATAATTATTACATCCTTAATGATGTCATTAAACACACGAAACTAAAAACTGTATTTTCACTATTCACCGAAAATTCATTTTTTTCAGAAAAATCCCCAAAAATTACCTTAACCTAATATCAATGCTCTGAATTCAAAAATGAACTCTATTTTATAAAAATAATTTTCTAAATATTTTTAATTAAAAAACACTATTCACTCTAAAAAACTAATACTTGACTAATAATTTCTGAAACAATTATTTTCCAATTTTATTGAATCGTATTACTTAATCAAGGTGCCTAAATTATATTAATACTTTTTTAAGTGAGATTACTAATCCATTTGGTAACATTACTAATCCTAAAAATAAAATCACTATTTATAATTTATTATTCACAAAAAATTAAGTTGATCTTATTAGATTCTAAATTTCTTACTGAACACATTTCCAGAAGACCATTTTTTGAAAATCATTACACCTCAGTAATTATTTAAGGTTTACATAAATATTTTAAAATATCCCCTTTTTCCAAAATTCATCAATATACATCCTATATTTATTAGAATATCTGAAAAAAAAACACAAACTTCACCATAGGAAGAAATCACAATTTTATGTATCTCAAAGGATTACACATAGTAGCTACGGTCTCGTTACATAGCCCCTTATAACCCCCGCATAAGACCTAAGTGTAAGGTGTGCTAAGGTGACAGAATCCAAGGGTGGCTCGGCCAACATTGCCCGAGTAGTGATTTCTATAAGCTTGAACTTCTCCTGAAGGCGATTCTATTCCAGATTCACATGATGAAGTTCAACTTGGGTTTGGTCCAGAGCAAAGCCCAGTAGTGCTACCTCATTCTCAAGTTCCTTCAGATGGGATTCGATCGGACCGAGAGTACTGGATGAGGCCATCGTATCTCCTTTCTGTATTAATTAACCAAGATCACTTGTATTTAGAGACAACAGTCACAACGTTTAGTTTCCAATGGTCATATTGACCAATGGTCATATAACCATCGAAACCCAATAGTCTCATTTTAATTATACTCATTTCATTAAATGTGTAAGAACCCGGTTCTTAGTTTCGAGGTACGGGCTTCTTCTTTTCTATTTTCCTTAAGTGTTTCTCAAAAAATAAGAAAAATGAGGGAAAATCCTAAATTTTGGAAGTACATGCCGTGTACTTTTCTACACGCTGTGTACTTTGGGTCGTGTGGGATGAGTACACGGGGCGTGTGGCCATGACAGCGACGAAGGGTGTAAAACTAACTACACGCCATGTAGTGGTCCTTTACACGCCGTGTAGTCATTTGGCAGGTGAAACAGTAAGGCGGTGGCTAGCTGTGCGATAGAACACGCCGTGTACTTAAGAAGACACGTCGTGTAGTCATGTCGGCAGATGAACAGTGCCACGCTGGCGGGAAACTGCCAGGGGAACAGTTAATAAATGGGAAGTACACACCGTGTACTTAAAAATACATGTTGTGTAATTTGTTTTTTTCACTTAAAATAGGCAGTAGCCTCCCCTGTTCATAGGTAAGGCTTAGAACCGGAGGAAGGAGCGGGAGAGGAGTCCGGAGCTTTGGAGATCCGCCGAGCGCACATCGGGAATCCGTTTTCAGCACCGTCGATCTCCCTAGAACCGCACGGGTAAGCCATATCATCTCCTTACCTAGTTATTGACAACTCTTACTCTAAGGGATGTTATTTATGTTTAAGCGAGTTTTATTTCACCTTAGATCTACCTCGTTCTAGGACGATTCATGGAACGTCGTTCTAGTATACTGGTCTGGGGTGTTTAAGGTAGGTGGATTAGTGTTTATATTCCAACTGTTGTGCGTTTTTGTGTACCGTTGTGCCACGAACCCATGTTGTGGTGTTGTGTGGATGAGTCTGTGGATATTTTAAATACCTATAATTGAAAAGGTAATTAATTGCGATAATAAACTAAAGTTTGGGATCATTTCTTGGATACAGGACCACCCCGGGGGTGTGTTCCTCTGTTTAGCCATTTGGCCAGGATACCTGAGGGTAAGCCTTTAAAGTAATGATTGTAGAATTTCCTTGAGAGTAATTTCTTGTGCACTACTTTTTAACATTTTGGGAATGCACAGGTTACCTATTTATCCTAAGGGTAGTGTTGTGATTAGCCTGCGGGCACTGTACTGTTTATCTTGTGGGAAACATCTTCTGTGCCTGTGGGCAGTTGATTCTGTGCCTATGGGCGACACTTATTACACCCATGGGCAATATTCGCATGCCTGTAGGTAGATTATTGTGTTGAATTCTCTTTACCTGAGGTTAGGGGTTTACGTGTCTCGGGACATTTGGTTGTTTACTTAGAATATTCATTGTGGATATATTTTAAATTAAATGATTAAATGGATATTAAAATGACAATATAACTGGTTAAGTTAGTTACTTTTTAGTACTGCTTACTTTATTACATTTTACTACTACACACTGTTGTTGCATGGTTTCACATAGTTGGGCATGGGCCTTTAGTGGGTGCCTACTGGGATTTATTTCTCACACCCTGTTTGGTTCATGCTTTTTGGCCCAAACAGATTATGTTTCTACAGGTGTAGATAAGGGTAAGAGCCCTTTATCCAGGTACTTGATTGCTGCTGAGGAGTAGGGGATAATGGGACCGGGCTTAGGCTTGCGATGCTACCATCTATTCTGTTTTGTTTTGTTTTGTTGTACTCTGTATTGTGTCATACTGAGTGTAACATGTTTTGGCTGTTTTTATAGAATAGATACATGTTGCATCATATCTATATAACTTGTTGGTTATCTTTCACTGCATTTGTTATATTAAATTTCAATGGTTTATTACTTCTTTTGTTTTTGTATGTTTTTTATTTTATTCTGCTGCACTACACTTTGACAAATGAGGGCATAGTTTCCCCACTATTAGACCTGGGCCCTCGCTGCTAGTCGGCAGCCTCTGGCATTTGGGGAAATGCACTTGAGGTCATGTGGCGAACCGGGCTCGGGGCACCCGTTGAGTGGCACCTGGATCCGGGACGTTACAAAGTGGTATCAAAGGAGTTATTTTCTTTGACTTACTATTTGGAGCCTTAGTCAAGGATAGGACAGAACGGTAGTTGGTAATAAGTTGTGTCTGGGTGTAGCTAACCCGTGTACAGGGAAAAGCTAGTCTACCTCATATTTTTGCAATTTTTCTGATTTTTCAAATTTTACAGTTGATTTGATTTCACCATTGGGTGATGTACTTGTGATTTTGCTATTTATATTTCATCCATGGGTTCTATTTAGTTGCAACCCGATGAGATGAGGGTATGTCGTCTCATGCATCATTTAGGAACATGCTAGAAATCACATGCCATGCATAGTTTCCATGCCATATAGGTGCATTAGAAATCGCATTTTTTTGTGATAGCTGTTGTGCTAGAAAAGCATGTTGTTGTGATAGCTGCTTGATAAATACCTGCTATGTGATACGGTATTTTTGTATGATCCGGTTGATAGAATGGACGCGAAACTTTGGTTTTTGGGGAGTATGGGGCCTCATTGACCAGAATTTAGTGGATCATTAGCTGTTTATTTTTGGTATAACACAAGATAAGATGTCAAACTTTGATTCGTGGGGAGTACGGGCCCTCACGGGTCGGAATTTGACACTTAGGTGTTGTTTTTTGGTATTTTCTAGGTTCCGAGGAAGTTTTTGAGGCATACTGTCTGGAAAAACCCAGTGTACACACCATGTAGTACCTTAAACACGCTGTGTATGGCCTTCTGTTTGGGAAGAAAAGAAAACTTTTTGAGTACACGCCATGTACCCAGAGTACACGCCGTGTAGTCTCTTCTCGTGTCACAAACTGTGTGGGTGGTGACACGAGGAAGGGAAGAGCTTGGAGAAAACATGTCGTGTAGCTTCTGTGCACACCGTGTAGTATTGACTCGGAGACCCGACCATGTAACTAACAAACACGGGCCAGTGTAATCTTTTCTTGAACACACCATGTTAATGAAGAACACACCATGTAGTCTAAGGGGGACCCGGCCGTGTAACCAACAACATGGGTCAGTGTAATCCATTCGTGTACACGCCGTGTGTGTTTAGAACACGCCGTGTAGTGTGATCCATGTGTCTGACCGTGTAACTAACAACACGGGTCGACGAAGCTCGTCCAATACACGATGTGTACCTATGGGACACGCCATGTAGTCTCGTCCGAGGACAGACCATGTGTTTTAGCCGTGTTGTAGGGAAACGGGGTGGTGTACACGCTGTGTGCGGGTGTAACACACCGTGTAGTATCAAGGCTAGTAGTCAGTCGTGTCACAAATGACACGGGAAGTTGGAAATTACACCATACACGCCGTGTAGTTTTTTTCAACGGGGACCGTGTGGCTTAGCCGTGTAGAAGGACCCGGGTAGGGGAAGAGAAGTCAAGTACATGCTGTGTAGTCAATATACACATCGTGTAGTCTTGTTTTGAAAATTTTTGAAATATCTTCTTCCTCTTGTTCCCTTTGTGGTTCCTTCACTTTCAGTCTTTAATAATCGTGAATCTAAGGCGTGTTTTGACCTTGTAGAGTCATGCCGCTGAGACGACCACGCGTTGTTTTCCAGGAGAGTGGCAAAGAGTATACTCCTGAGATGGTCCGCCATAGGATACTAGTAGATCCTCTAGCAGAGCCAGATGTGGTGCCAGCCGTTATACCGGACACAGGCACGGAAGCGCAGTTCCGTGAAGGCTTTATGTTGTTCATGTAGACCTTTCAGGGAGCACTGCTGGCTGCCACATCTATGGCTGAGCTGACATGTACCTTCTAGCAGCAGCATCCACCTATGTTTTCAGGGGATGGAGGACCACAGGCTATGTAGTCTTGTCTAGGATTGATGTAGTCTATTTTCTATAATCTTGAGACGCCTCCAGGGCGGAGGGTCAAGCTCGTGACATATATGTTGTGTGATTCCTCCAAGAGGTGGTGGGATGTTACCACCCAGAGAGAGCATCACAGAGACATAGCGTGGGAATATTTTCAGGCAGTATTATATTACTTCTTCTTCCCAGAGATGCTGAGGACAGATTGAGCTCGAGAGTTCATGAATCTGCAGCAGGGCGCTATATCGGTGATGGATTATTCTACTTGTTTCACTGAGCTTTAGAGTTTTTCACCCGTTCTAGTGGGTGATGAGACGTTGAGAGCCAGACACTTTGAGGATGGTATTCGTTATGACATCTGAGCGCTGGTGAATGTTTTCAGGTTGGCTTCAGTACATGCTATTGTGAATCAGGTGCTGATTATAGAGAGGAACCTGTGGGAAGCTAGTGGCGTGGGCCAGGGTGGTTCAGCACCAGTTTATGATACTATTTCTACTAGTACGAGGAAGAGACAGATGGATTTCTATCAGGGTGGCAGTACCAGCCAGAAGAATGCTTCAGGTGGCCAGGTAATGTGATACCAGTGTGGTAGAAAGGGGTACAAGAGGCCATAGTGTCCACGAGACCCAATGGAGTGCTGAGCTTGTGGTAGGATGGGTCATCTACAATGCTTTTGTTGGGCGTTTCCACCAGTAGCTAGTGAGAGGGTTTCTGTGCATATTTCGCATGCGGGAGAAGGATCAGTGGGTTTTTACCAGTCGGGGAACTAGAATACGTCAGGGCATGCAGGAAGAGATGGTGGTTGTAGTCGTGGTAGCCAGACACCAGGATCACAGAGGCAGCAAGGCGGGACAGCTCAGGGTAGCCAGGCTGTGTCGTAGGGCCGCGGCACTGGGCAGGAATATGCAGTGCAACAGACCCAGCAGGAGCAGGATATCGGACCTTCTACTATCAAAGGTACTATTCTAGTATCTTCTATCTTATCTTCAGTACTTTTTTATATGGGTGCTACAAATAGTTTCATCTCTGTACACGTTGTGGAGAGCCTTGGGTTCTGTGTTTCTTCTTCTTCTGATATCATGACGCTAGACACTCTGTTGGGGACTAGAATGGATGGTGTGCGTCAGTTCAGGGAGTTACCCCTTGAGTTTGGTGGGTGTCACTTTCTTTGGGACCTCTATGTCTTAGAGATGACAGTTTATGATGTCATTCTTAGGATGGATTGGTTGGTTCCCTTTCAAGCCTTTGTAGACTGCTATCGTCACAGGATGAGTTTCACGTCACCAGAGGGCGGAGAGTTTCTATACAAGGGTGAGTGGGATGTTCAGGCGAGTCGAGCTGTACCAGAGCATCATAGGTGAGGTGGAGTCACAGCCTAGATTTCTAGCTTATACCTGGATGATCAGGGGACTTTTCAGACGGATTTCCCTCCAGTGGTTAAACGTTTCAGGGATGTCTTCCCGGACGACTTTTCAGGTCTACCTCTGGAGCAAGAGGTGGATTTCTCTATTGATCTTGTTCCAGGAGCATCACCAGTGTCCATTCCTCCTTATAGGATGGCTACACCAGAGTTGCAGGAGCTCAAGAGGCAGTTAGAGGAGTTACAGGCAAAGGGTTTCATCCAACCCAGTACTTCTCCTAGGGGTTCTCCTGTCCTGTTTGCTAAGAAGGTGGACGGTACCCTTAGACTCTGCGTGGATTATCGGAAGCTGAACCAGTTGACGGTTAAGAACCGATATCCTTTTCCAAGGATTGATGATCTTTTTGATTAACTTCGGATAGCACTAGTTTTCTCGAAGATTGACTTGAGATCAGGGTATCATCAGCTGCTTTTGGATGGACCAGATTCACTTCCTGGTTCATATCATCTCAGAGTCAGGAGTTGCAATAGACCCAAAGAAGGTGAGACCAGTAGTTTCCTGGGAGCATCCAAATAATGTTTTTGAGATATGGAGTTTCTTGGGGTTGGCCGGTTACTACAGAAGCTTCATACAGGACTTCTCCCGCTTAGTTGCACCATTGATGGGTTTGACTAAGAAGGGTGTAAAGTTCGTTTGGTCAGAAGCTTGCGAGACAGCCTTTCAGGACCTGAAAGAAAGGCTGACATCAGCACCAGTCCTGATACTTCCAGATCAAGGGAAGAGCTATACAGTTTATTGTGATGCATCGGGTGTTGGACTGGGAGAAGTGTTGATGCAGGGCAATCGAGTTGTTGTGTACGGGTATCAGTTGCTGAGGCCACATGATAGGAATTACCTGACGCATGACCTCGAGTTAAATACAGTTGTTCATGCGTTGCGCTGTTGGATACATTATCTCTTGGGAGATCATTTTGTGGTTTTCACCGACCACAAAATTCTAAAGTATATCTTTACCAAGCGTGACTTGAATCTGAGACAGCGAAGGTGGGTCGAATACCTACAGTCCTTCAATTTTTAGTTTGCCTATACACCTAGTAAAGGTAATGCAGTAGCCTATGCACTGAGTAGGAAGACTCAGATACAGGCAGTTCAGGAGGCCAGTGATGAGTGGTAGTTGATGGATTTGTTCTCTGAGATGCATTTTTAGGTTCACGATAGTCAGGGGAAAACTTATCTTTCATCTTTAACTGTGACTTCTACCCTCCTGGAAAGAGTGAGAATGAGACAGCTATCTTATTCAGAAGGAATAGTTCTATGGGAGTCTATGGTAGGTGAGGACCCTCCTCCTAGTTAGACGATAGGTGATGATGAAATTCTATGTTTCCATGGATGAGTATGGGTTCCAGGGGATATACACGAGGATCTGATGCAGGAGTTTCATGCTTCAGCTTGGGCAGTTCATCCCGGGGTTACCAAGATGTACCGAGACTTGAGACGTCGGTACTGGTGGCCGGGTATGAATAGAGAAATAGCTAGTATTGTTACGAGGTGTTCCTCCTGTCAGCAAGTAAAGGAGGAGCATCAGAAGCCAGTCAGGCTGTTACAGCAGTTACCCATCCCGGAGTGGAAATGGGATGATGTCGTGATGGATTTCGTGACTGGGTTTCTGAGGTCACCTAGAAGCAATGATGTCATGTGGGTTGTTGTGGACAGACTCACGAAGGTAGCTCACTTTTTTCCGATCAAGGAAACCTTCGGTGTTGACAAGCTCGGAAAGTTGTATATCCAAGAGATCATACGTCTTTATGGGGTTCCTCGTTCTATCATTTCAGATAGGGACGCCCGTTTTACGTCTTGTTTCTGGAAGAGATTTCAGAGGGCACTTGGTACACAGGTGCTTTTGAGCACAACTTACCACCCTCAGACCGATATCCAGTCAGATCGTACGATACAGGTGCTTGAGGACATGTTGCGTGCATGCGTCCTAGAATTTGGGGGCTCTTGGGAGAAGAATATACACCTTGTAGAGTTTTCCTACAATAGCAGTTTTCAGACAACTATTGGGATGGCACCTTACGAGGCTTTATATGGTAGGCCATGCCGATCACCCTTGTGCTGGTTAGAGGCAGGTGAGGCAGCTTTACTAGTTCCATTTCTCGTATAGGAGACTTCTGAGCAAGTCCAGTCGATTCAGAAGCGGATGGCTACCGTTCAGTCTCGTCAAGAATCTTATGCCGATCGCCATAGACGACCTTTGGAGTTCGTGGTTGGGGATCAGGTTTTCTTGCATGTTTCGTTGAGGTTAGGACACAGGCGGATCAGGAGACAGGGTAAACTTTCACTGAGTTATGTGGGGCTATTTGAGATTCTGGAGAGAGTCGGGCCAGTTGCCTATCAGTTGAGGTTACCATAGAGGTATCGGGTCATGAACGACGTCTTCCATGTATCTCAGTTGCACCGCTATCATTCAGACCTGTCTCACATCCTTCAGCCCAAGGAGGTTGAGCTTCAGATAGATGTGTCCTTTTAGAAGCATCTGATTCATATCATTGACATGAGCACAAAGGTTCTCTGAGGCCGGTCAGTTCCTCTCGTATGGGTGCTATGGAAGCATGGCGGAGTGTAGGACGAAACCTGGGAGCGGGGGACTAATGTACAAGCTCAGTGGCCGGAGTTGTTCATGGCTACATCTTCACCACCCTTGGAAGGGAAATTCAGGGACGAATTGATTTAAGGGGGGAAGTTTGTAAGAACCTGGTTCTTAATTTTGAGGTACGGGCTTCTTATTTTCTCTTTTCCTTTAGTGTTTCTCAGAAAATAAGGAAAATGGGGAAAAATCCAAAATTTTGGAAGTACACACCGTGTACTTTTCCACACGCTGTGTACTTTTGGCCGTGTGGGATGAGTACACGGGGCGTGTGGACATGACAGCGACGAAGGGTGTAAAAATTGACTACACGTTGTGTAGTGGTCCTTTAAACGTCGTGTAGTCAGTCGGCAGGTGAAACAGTAAGGCGGTGGCCAGCTGTGCGACAGAACACGCCGTGTACTCAAGAAGACACGTCGTGTAGTCATGTCGGGAGATGAACAGTGCCACGCTGGCGGGAAACCTCCAGGGGAACAGTTAAAAACTGGGACGTACACTCCATGTACTTGAAAATACATGTCATGTACTTTGTTTTTTTCACTTAAAATGGGTAGTATCCTCCCCTGTTCATAGGTAAGGCTTAGAACCGGATGAAGGAGCGGGAGAGGAGGCTGGAGCTTTGGAGATCCGCCGAGCGCACATCGGGAATCCGTTTTCTGCACCATCGATCTCCCTGGAACCGCATGGGTAAGCCCTCTCATTTCCTTGCCTAGTTCTTGCAAATTCTTCCTCTAAGGGAAGTTATTTTCATTTAATCGAGTTTTATTTCACCTCAGATATACCTCATTCTAGGAAGATTTGTGGAATGTCGTTCAAGTATACTGATTAGAGGCGTTTAAGGTAGGTGGCTTGGTGTTTATATTCCAACTGTTGTGCGTTTTTGTGTATCGTTGTGCCACAAACCCATGTTTGGGTGTTGTGTGGCTGAGGTCGTGGCTATTTTAAATACCTATAATTGAATAGGTAATTAATTGCGATAATAAACTGCAGTTTGGGATCATTTCTTGGATCCAGGACCACCCCGGGGGTGCGTTCCTCTGTTTATCCATATGGCCAGGATACCCGAGGGTAAGCCTTTAAAGTAATTATTGTAGAATTTCCTTGAGAGGAATTGCTTGTGTACTGCTTGTTTACATGTTGGGCATGGCCCGGTTACCTGTTTAGCCTGAGGGCAGTGTTGTGATTATCCTGTGGGCACTGTACTATTTAGCCTGTGGGAAACTTCTTCTGTGCCTATGGGCAGTTGATTCTGTGCCTGTGGGTGAGACTTCTTATTCCCGTGGGCAATATCTGCGTGCCTGTGGGAAAATTCTTGTGTTGGATTCTCTTTACCTGAGGGTAGGGGTTTACGTGTCTAAGGACATTTGGTTGTTTACTTAGAATATTCATTGTGGTGATATTTTAAATTAAATGATTAAATGGATATTAAAATGACAATATAACTGGTTGAGTTAGTTACTTTTCAGTACTGCTTACTTTATTGCACTTTACTACTGCACACTGTTGTTTCATGGTTTCACATAGTTGGGCACGGGCCTTTGGTGGGTGCCTAATGGGATTTATTTCTCACACCTTGTTTGGGTCATTATTTTCGGCCCAAACTGATTATGTTTCTGCAGGTGTAGATAAGGGCAAGATCCCTTATACCGGTACTTGATTGTTGTTGAGGAGTAGGGGAGCATGAGACCAGGCTTAGGCTCGCGATGCTACCAGCTGTTCTATTTTGTTTTGTTTTGTTATACTCTGTATTGTGTTGTACTGAGTGTAAAATGTTTTGGTTGTTTTTATAGAATAGAGACATGTTGCATCATATCTATATAACTGGTGGGTTATCTTTCACTGTAGTTGTTATATTAAATGTGAATGGTTTATTGCTTCTACTGTTGTTCTATGCTTTTTATTTTATTCTGTTGCACTACACTTTGACAAATGAGGGCATAGTTTCCCCACTATCAGACCTGGGCCCTTGCTGCTAGTCAGCAGCCTCTGGCATTTGGGGAAATGCGCTTGAGGTCATGTGGAGAACCGGGCTCGGGGCATCCATTGAGTGGCACCCAGATCCAGGAAGTTATAAAATGAAATAGTTTTGTTAAGTATAAAACAAAATAACACACACAAAAAAAGGAAACAAAAATTCATTCAAAATTTCGATTCATTACAATCTTCCATGATCTCCTCCAACATTCTCTCTCAATTTTAAGGATTATGTGGATAAACCTAAAAATTATCCATATACTCATATTTATAAGAGATTATTAGGTTTAGGATTTTAATTAAATAATTAAACAAGTATAATTAAATTTATATAATTATTTTTCTATGAAGGTGCTCATGCCCAACACTCAACGCCAACAAAGATTATGTCACTCCTAGGATAAAACCCACATTATGAACCAAAAGTCAGCATCATATTTCTAATATGATACTATTTTTATGATTTATTTAATATTTCCATGAAAACTGTGCATGTGTGAAATTAATATATTTAATATTTTTTGTAAATCAATTTCGAGCTCATCGTGCCTCAAAATCTCACATTATTTTAACTCCTGGCTCAAAAAATATTCTAAATAATATTATAAGTAATACATGGAAAAATCAAAGTCATGAAATGTTACATGTTATTACATAGTCATGTATAGGGTTGCGAGTATTTTTTTAAGTCCAATTCTAGAAACAAACAAGTACCTTAGGGCATGAAGTGTATATTTATAGGATATCCGAGAAATGAGGGGATATTACATATAAGACCCCTCAAAAAATAAATTCATTATGGAAAAAACTTCATATTTCTTGAAAGGGTTAACTTATCTAAAAGATGTAGTGGGAGAAAGATTGATTTTAATGAATTTGTTGCTCATGATACTCAAATCTTTGTACAAGAACACATTCCACTAGTCCCTATATAAGATGTTGTTCCTGAGATTCAAGTACTATGTAGGAGCACTAGAGAGGTTAGTGAACTTGAAATATATGTATTTATATTCACCTAGTATGGAGACTCATTATTGATTGACAATAAATCTCCCCTTTCAAATAAGGAGGCATTAGAGAGATCATAAGTTGCAAGATATAAGGAATCCATGAATACTGATATGGATTCCATGTATCATAACTAAGTCTGGGTTTTGGTAGATCTAATAGTTCATTTAAAACCTATAGAGTGGATATGGGTATTCAAGAGAAAATTGGACATGGAAGGTAAAATTAATAATTATAAATCATGGATAGTTTAAAAAGTGTTTAAAGAGTGTTAAGTAATTAACTACAATGAAACTTTTTCTCTAGTATCTATCCTTAAATCCAACATAATTATGGTCACCATAAATTCTTTCCATGAAAATGATAATTGAAAAATGAATTTAAAAATGAATTTTCTTGATGGGAACATTGTGGAATATGTTTATATAACACAATAAGAAGGGTTTGTGACTCCAAGAAATACCAATAAGGTATTAAAGTTATAGATATCCATTAAAGGATTGAATCATGCATCCAATTCATGGAAAATTATTTTCTATGAATACATTAATAAAGTTTTGTTTCATAAAGAATGAATGTAATCCATGTTCTTATAAGAATTTTAAAGGATTTCGGTTTTCTCCCTAGTAGTATATGTTAATGACAATTTACTTATTGAAAATGAAATACCATTCCTACAATCAGTTAAGGACTAGTTGAAAAAGTATTGATCAATATCATTTTTGATATTTCCTATAGGTTTATTAGACTAATTCAAGTTACATACCTGGACCATATAATGAATAAACTTAATATAGAATAATCAAGTAGAGGATTAGTTCAAGTGTCACAATGTATACATATCTCTAAGAAAATATTTCCATAGAAATAACAGGAGAGATATATGATGAGTATGATCCCATAAACATATGCAATGGGATCAATCACATATTCCATGTTATATACCAAGATCGATGTTGCCTATTCCTTGATCATGGCAGGAAGATATCAAGTTTATCTATTATAACAACATTGGTTTTTTGTTAAAGTTAACCTTAAGTATCTGAGTCATACTAAGGATATATTCCGAGAATATAGAGTCAATGAGGAATTAGTCATTATGGGATATACTATACTGATTTTGACTTATAAATAGATCATAATGACATGAAGTCATATTCATGATATGTCTTCAGTTCTAATGGAGGAGCTACGAGCCAGAAGAGTTCAAAGAAGCCAATTACTGCTGATTATACAGCCAAATATGAGTATATTACAGATTCAGGTGTAGCCGAAGAAGTATTGTGTGTTATCATCATAATTCAAAATAATGATATGTTTCTTCACATTAAAGACACTATCATGCTATATTATGATAATAATGTAGCGGATGTTCTCACAAAGGAGCCAAGGTCACAACAATGATGAAGCGCATACTTCGAAAGTATCACCTCTTGATGGGTTTTTCTCAAAAGGGTGAGGTCACGATGGATGGAGTTTAAATGGATGAAAATTTGTCTATAAAGACCCACAATTTTAGTGTATATTTCCTCCAAAATAAACATTTTTTTTACATGGTTTGTTTTACAAGCAACATTAAACCTAAACGAACCATGACACGTTTTAAATACAACCATCATAAAGTAGACATGAAATTGGTGGGAATAAAATAGTTCTAACCACACTGTTAAATATATTTTTGATATGTATATATATTATCACTAATATAACTAGTATATGATATGAAATAGGAATAAAAAATTGTTAGTATTTTCCAAAGTCATTTTCTTATGAAAATAGTTTTTTCATTTTATGATTTTATTTAAAATATAAATACAAAGAATTTAGAATTTTAATTTAAAAAAAATCAGAATCATTTTTATACTTATAATAAAAATATTAACTTGTGAATATTTTTTTGGATATTTCTAAAAAGATTGATATTTAGGTGAATAGTAAAAAAAATAATGTTCAATAAAAACCGTGATTTTTATGACATAAATAGGATGTGATTATAAAATATAGATTTTCGAATCCTTTTTATTGACCTAATATGTATTTATAAGTAACATTATACATTTAAAAGTATTATTATTATTCTAAAAATATATATTTTACATTTTACAACATAAGTTGTAACTTCTTTTAAAACTGTTTTAATAGGTTTATTACCATAAAATTAATTTTTATCACTTTTAGATAATAAATATAATAAAATGGATTAAATAATTTTAATTATAAATTCAAAAATATTTATTAAGGTCCATGTTATTTTTATGTATAAAAAATGAATTACTTATGTGGAAACTAGTTATCACTGTAAAAGCCAAAAGGTTAAAAAGGGTTAACTAAATGGGTAAAAGGCCTAACATGTAAAAGCATGATTATAATTTATTTTTTGAGATTTTTCTTGACAAAAACATATCTCCTCTCCATTATTATTCATTTTTTATTCTTCTGGACTTGTGAAACATGTTCTCTCTTTATATTAATATCAAATAATTATAAAAATTTCATTCTCACCACTTATAATAGGGGGCCTCTGACCACCCATTCAAGGTCAATCTAAATTTAAGTTTGATATTAAAAATATTCCCATTTTACTTCTCCTATAACATTTTTTCACTTACTTTATATTTTTTATAAGAAGTTATCCCAATCCCTTCATTTCTAAGGAGTCTACTAATAGAAAACTCTACTTCTTAATGTTTTTACGAATCTTTCCCTATTTTCTTTCCATTTCTAAATTACTTTTACAAACCAAATTTTCTTCTCCCTATATAATGAAATATTTATTTGTTTATATACCAAATTTTATTATTCTAAGTTTATAATCATTAACCACATTTCCCCTTTTTCCATTAAGAAAAATGTAATCAATATTTGTGTGTATGCCCAAACCATAGCCTCCACGAAGTAACATATCAAAATTTTCAAATAGTTTCTTTATTATTTTTTAAAATATCTTAAAATATAACTCATGACCTTAAAAATATATAAATATTATCATTATTATTATTTAATTATGATATTATTCCTAATGAAACCACTTTTATAACCAAACTCACCCACTAATTTTAGTATGTTCTTGTTTGTGTTGTTTTAACCAGCTGCATCAAAAATTCTTTAAATCATTATCATGGAAGAATAAGGAAATCTAATTGCTAGTATTGTTATATATAAATGAGTAAATAATTAATTGTATATGGTTTTATATATTTAACATTGATATTTAAACTGGTTATTAAAATGTTTCTTTTTAGTTCAGTTGAAATCACTAAAACCAGTTCTTCGCCAATTTTATCGTAACAAACAATATCAATGTGTACCATCAAATAGAAAACAAATTTAAAAAATTAATGAAAAATAAATATTCCCATATATCAAATAATATATGATTTATGAAATTATATTAAGTTAATTAGGATCAACATCGACATTATAAAATGTGTGTGAAACAATCAAAATTTCAAACACTCGATTGAAAAAGTAAGTTATGATTTATTAATATATTATTAATGAATTATTATAAATAAAATATATAAAATTTAAAATATATTTATAAGGTTCTTAAATAGTTTATTAAAATGTTTACGTTTTTTCATATAGGAGGTTAGATGAAGTTTGAATAAGTGTAAATTTAAGGTAATCATTTTATCGACTCAATTTATTATTAATTGGGACATTAGATTTCTAACATGAATGTACACATCAAGGTTTATTTTATTCTACTATTACAATATTCAATATGGTAGTCTTTTCATCATGTAAAATTACTTCTCTTAATTTATATCATCATTTTAAATGAATTACTCTCTCAAACAGTAGTTTGACATCAGTAAGAATAACTCTTCTTCTTACTAACAAATATTTCTTTTTCATGTACATATTGTTTATATAGAAATTATTTTCATTAATAAAATACATATATATTTTTTCTTTTTTATTCCTATAATATACATTTACCTATTTTTTAAAAAAATTATTTTAACTTTTCTCTGATGTGGGATTCATTTAATAAGACCATAAAGTTTAAGAATAAAATTTATTTTCATGTTCAAAACAATATTTTCCAATCTAAAATTATTAGCTTTAACTTTGTTTATTTTCAAGGTTCCAATATTTTTAACTCATATAATAATGTTTTAAAAACACTTATTTTTCCTCCTCAAAAATATTTTGAATAAAATTTGTATCTTTGACGTTTTAATGACATTTTTTAAAAGGTTTTTTAAACACATCCCTATTTTGAAACTTGTTTTCTTCTAAGTATTTTATCTCATGAAGAAATTTATTTACCACCCTTTACATTAAATTATGATATGATTCCTTTTTTAAATTATAGATTTGGGTCTATTGGGATGGCTCCTTAGTGGTAAAAACTCGTTTCCTACATTAGATACTTAGTTTTAAATACAGGTGGAGATTATTTCTAAAGCCACTATAGAAATACTATAGTAGGTACTATAGTGGTTCTATAGTAGCATAATTATTCACCCAGATTAGGATTTCATGCAACATAATTGGACATGCAGGATATATGGCCTGTCATCTATCAATATCCTTTGGTCTATAGGGACTTCAAGATAGTATTGGGCCTTCATGTCACTGGGTCTTCATTCCACCATTTTTCGATAATATGTGACATAGTGGGACTAGAAAAAATGGTTATGTGTATCATAGAAAAACATATGCACTGCCAAGTGGGATTCCATGAAAGAGGGATAATAACATTTCTTCCTATAAACTATAAACCCATCTTAATGTATTCATAATATAGTATGGATGGGAGCTTTTATAATCACTATCAAGAAGTGGGAGTTGTTAGATGATGCATCACGATAGACAGGCGATGCAACAGTGTGCCCAAAAAGGAAACATCGGGTGGGTGGCCCAAAATAGAGATGGGTTTATTGTAACCTATCATCCATACTTCTATATATTGTGTTGTTGTGGTTTTAGGGGTTCCCTACTATGGTGCGTAAAAGGGTAGCATGATATATCAATTATTAGAAAGAGGTGATGTAAAATTTAGATTGGTGATATGATTTGATGACTATTGGAAAGGTATGTGACAATGTGTTCAACTAATGACATGGAATGATGAAGGTTGATACATTGGTAATTTAATCCATATGATGGTCCTTTGGGCCATGTAATAGAATTTGGTTCAATAGGCCTTTGGTTTAATAGGCCTTTAGGCCATCAGATGTAATAAAATAGGTCTGGTGGATATATGGAATTCCTTGTGGGGAGAGATAAGGCTTTACCCACTAAATTTCAGGGGTGTGTATATTGTTTTCTAGCCTATAATCTCCACTACCTATAATATATAATTATATTTTTTATGTTCTATGATTTCTTAATTTCAAATTATGTAATTTTTTTAAGAAATACATTCTTCTTTAATGGGTTTCTTACGATATAATGATGATTGATTTTATATGGTACACATTTGTATGTATGATGATGGGTAGGGTCAAATATCACCCTATAATGCATTGGTTAAGTTATATATCTCATCAGATAGTAAGGCATGTCTATAACTAGTTTTTTTCACAAGGGTTTGGGAATAATGAGTTTACTTACATGGTTTCCTTTTTCTTATGATTATGACACCTTTCTAAATTGATTTTCTTTTCATACTATGTTACATACCATTTGTATGCCTCTTTTTTATAATATTACACACTTTTATGTTATTCTCCCATGATTAAAGATTATTGTTTTATGATTATAAGTTAAGTTATTATTATTGTGCCTCTTTAATGACTTTACTAGGGTTTTATGTCACAATGGCTTTTTATCATATATTTATCTCTTATTCATGTTTCTCATATGTTTATGATATAACCATTATGATTAATTGATAAGTTACCATTATTGGTCATTTGATCTCATCCCTTTATTATATTTCAATTCCCTGGGTTATAAAGGTAATTATATCATATTATATGTATAGAAGGGGGTTTAGAGGGGTGTAATTTTTAGAACGTTCAAAAATATTATAAAATATGATGTTTATGTAACTAATATCCCAGACACTAAACCTTTAAGTCCTTGGTTTGTGTGACTATTTGTTATATTTATTATTTAAAATTAGAATTAAATTTATTTTTAATGAATGTTTATCTTGGGTCTCTTTAATGGTTGACCACTCAACTAAAGCGTTAACTTAGAAGAAGCATGAACATTGTATAAGAGTTAGTGGATTGAGAGTTAATAACAGTAAGATATAGTGAAAGTGGGAGTCTATTATATTTGGTTACCTAAAACCAACTTCTATATACTTTTGGATTACTATAATTATGGTTTTTGAATATCAATGAAGTTCTTATTACATCATGATTGTTATTCTATATGATATTTCATGTGATAATGTCATAAGGGTACTTGTCTCGCTAAAATTTCATAGCAGTTCCTTTCTATGATGAGAAACTAGAAGTTTTGTGACAATATTCTTAAATATATATAATATGGTTAGATGATATCAATTGATTAGACACAAATGATACAGGCTATTAGAAGTTTGGGGCTCATAAGGCATTGAGATGTTTTCTCACTATGTTCGTCTTTAGTAATATCAAGTAAAGAGATTATGTTAACATGGACCACTAGTAGGAAATCCACATTTATATGTGTCTTTGGATATTCCTATCCATTGATGTGTATAATAGTCCTTAGACTTTAATATTATTATTAATGCACTTCATGAGTTATGTACATTGATGTATTGAAAAAACTATAATGATATATGCTCACGGTGAAATAAGATACATTTGGTATATCACAAGTGACATTTCATTAATGAATAATTCAAGAAAGGATTGGTCCCTCCAATTATTTAACATAATTTGATATCCTAGACCCTTTGTTGGAAATGGAACTACCTAATTAAGTCCATATCCATGGAATTTTTTCAAAAAAATCATTTCCATAAATGAAAAGGAATCGATATCAAGAATATATATTGATGAGACTAGTATTCACCCTACATAATTATATATATTAGGATATATGGATTATATTGCATAATGTGAGTTTGTATGAGGTTATTTCCATTACAACATTTAACTGCTTTATTTTTTAGTGACTTGGGATGTTTCTAGATTCTAATCATGGACTTTAAGTCTAACAACCTAATAAAACTAAGAAAGGGGCCTCGAGGGTCACATGCTAAGTGTATTCAGAACCTTAGTAAAATTCTAAATGAATTTAACATGTTTAATAAATATCATTCACATATATGTTTTAATAATTATTCATGTTTTTTTATTTTTAAATATTTCATCACTATTTTTTCGAGAGAATATATATGAGATGAAATTTTAATAAATATTTATTTTCTATTTTAGTTAATATAATATTTAATTATTTATCAATGAATAATTTAGTGATATTCATTATTTAAATAAATATTCAATATTCAAGGTCAGATAAATATTGAGGGGGATTGGTGGACCGAACTTTTTGGTCTAGTAAAAAATAATATATTGGATGTTATTTGAATAAATATTAATTTATTTATTTGAGATTATAAAATTTATTTATCTATGAGTGTAGTGCATATCAAATTAAAAATAACAATTTTGTTATTATATAAGTATGATGTTTCTCAGGGATTAATAGAATGAAAAGGGATCATGTGCAATAATTATTCTCTAACCTTACCTATATTTAAACCCAATTATATTATTTTTAAACCTAATCATTATTAGGTACAACAAAATTATAGGTAGAATTATCTGAAGCCCTGGAGAGCTCTTCTCATAGGATCCTCTCAAGAAGTGTCATGACCCATCCTTGGGGCTCGTGTCGTGACTACCTCAAGCCCGCCTTCCATAGGCCAGGGGCTGGCGGCTAGCACCAAAGGTCTAAATCCCGATAACTGGGAAGGCATTGCCTTTATAAAACATAAACACATCCAACCAGAGTACAAGAGGAAGTAATACACTAAGTACAAAAGATAGTGTTGAAAAGTAAATGGGTCAGAATACAAACCCAACTGAAAAGATATAGCTACAACTGAATGAAAGTACAACAGAAAAGAAAAACAGCTAGAAGATATAAGAAGCTCTTGGGTCGTCCACCTCGGATCCTACCTGAAGGGTAGGTATAGATAGACTCCTCAATGCTCTCACCTGTGAACCTCCTCCGAGTACCGTCTCATCGGGAATTCCACCTCTGGGTACTGACTCGTCGTGTGGTCCACCTCCGGCTACTGACTCGTCGTGAGGTCCACCTCCGGGTACCATCCAGTCCTTGTACACTCGGTCTCTGGCAGCGATGTCTGTCACCTGCATCCAACACAACGAGGTGCGGGCATAGCCCGTGC
This sequence comes from Viscum album, assembly GCA_963277665.1. Lineage (NCBI taxonomy): Eukaryota > Viridiplantae > Streptophyta > Magnoliopsida > Santalales > Viscaceae > Viscum > Viscum album. The sequence goes on from OY728138.1 coordinate 2,005,673,620, forward strand.
AGGGGTGAGTATAACGATACTCAGTAGGGACCCCGAGACCCTCAATGTCTCACTAAATCAAACAAGGATAACCAAAAGAAGGATCTCAACAGATAACCCTTACTTAGGTATAAGCCCATACTTATACATAAGTTATCAAGTAACTCATCTCAATCATGAGGAAACACAAAGGTTATGAAATCAACGGATAACCACTTCTTTGGTATATGCCCATACATATACCTAAGTTATCAAGTGACCCATATCAATCATGAGGTAAACACAAAGGTCATTGACTCAGCTCAAACCAGGATTTTATTCCTGATGTTGAAACCACGGCTGCTGAAGAACTCCTCCTCTGTCGAGTACAGTGGTCCTATCACGAATCTGAGATGCTACTCTCTAACCTTAGACTGCTAAGGTACTCCTCCTGTTGAGTACCACGAGTCCACACCCAAACACAATAGTGCTCCCCGCAAGGGGTCTACCGCCCAAACACAATAGTGGTTCCCATAATAGCCTACATAGATACTCCTCCTGTCGAGTATCGCGGGTCTGCTTCCAACTACCAGAAACTCCATCCGTCGTGGGTCTGCCAGCAAATATCGGGCGCTCTTTCCACTGGGCTAGTCGATTCACTCCTAGTCGAATCGGTCAAGCTGTCGTCAGGTCCACAACTACTAGGTCTCTGCACTCCGTACGCTCGTCTCCGGGAGGATCCACTCCACGATCTACTCATCGATACTCCAAGTATCACAAAGTTCCACAAAGAAGTATCACAAAGGACCGCCTCATCACAGGGGTCTCAACACAACATACGGTGTATCAATCGGACGCCCGGTCTGTGAGTTATTAGCCTTTTCGTCCTGGGGGTCCGGTTAGTTTCTTATATGAACCAACCCGACCATATCTCAACTGTACCCCGAACTCTCATAGGGTGTACTCAAAAGGACCGTTTCTCAAAGAGATTATCAACGTCACTGACAGTTCGTCAAACGGATGTTCGGTCTGAGAGTTTTTAGTATTTCCGTTCTAGGGGCCCGGTTGGTTTATGAGCTAAACCAACCCGACCGTACCCCCAACTGTACCCAAACTTCTAGTGGAGTATGCCAAAAGAACTGTCTCAATAAGAGGAATCCAACAAAGTCGACAACATGTCAATCGAACGTCCGGAGCTCAAGTTATAAGCATTTCTGCTCCGAGGGCCCGGTTGGTTTCGGGTTCGAACCAATCCGTCCGTACCCAAAGTTCATCAAAAACTTGAGTGTAATATACAAAAACGACCGTCTCGATCCAAGGATCTCTACACAACTGATGGTGCGTTGATCGGAGGTCCAAAGCCCGAGATATAGGCGTTTGAATGAACCTGGTCCGAAAATAGGGGGTTTGGGCCCGGTCCGAGCCGGCCCAACACCCCCTAGGTCGGCCCGAACCGGGTCGACCCGACTCGGGTCCGGGTCCGGCCCGATAGGACATGGCCCGGCCCGGCCCGGCTAGCATGGCCCGACCCAGCTGGCCGCGGCCCGGCCCGGCGCGGCCCGGCAGCCGGTTGCGGCTCAGCCCAGCAGCCGAGCGTTGCGCCGCGGAGCGGGGGCGCTGCCCCTCGCCGCTGCTTGACCCCAGCGGCGCTTTGTGCTGCCCCGCCGTCCCAGATCCCGCGGCAGCGCGGGATCTTCAACCTCACTACCGCGGCACAGCCGCAACGGGTCTTCTTCAGCGGCGCGCTGGGGCGCCGCCGCCTCCAGGCGGCCGGACGGCTTCTGCCGCCAAATCCAATCACCGGCACCGCCGCGCCGGTGGGGCGCGCCGCCGACACCTTCGGCGGACCACCGGACGCGCTCCGGTGGTCCGTTTTACCCACCATCTGCGCCAGCGGATCTCCCAGGACCTGTTCTTCACTACAATGGCTTCCAAATTCCTTTGTGGACTCGTTTCATCGTCTCCATCAATCTAAACACAAAAAATAATTTTCAGAGGGTCCGGTTTTGTTCGTTATTCTGTGACCTCCATGTTAGAGGTTTTCAATCAAGATCAAACTCAAATCCAATCCCGAAAATTAACCCCGCATCCAACCCGCATGAACAAGCGATCCACAGATCAACTGGGTAGAGGTTGTTCTGGGCTCTTTATTCTATTTTCAAAAAGGTAAATAGAAAATCAAATATAATTCCCCTACCTAGAGAAGGATCCGCAGAAAGAGGAAAGCATCGTGATGATCGGACGTCGCGGAAGATCGGTGTCGATTCTGTTGATGTCGGAGGAAGAGTCATCGTCGATGGAAACATTCCCCACGGTGGTGTCTCCTCCCTTGAAGTGGAGGAAGAAGAAGAAAATTCATGTCGTTGGTGACTTCACATTCTTTGTCGGAGGCGTTCTTCATCGAAGGTATTCTTCATCAAGAACCTTCTTCATTGGAAGGAGGGAGCTCTTCTAAATTCTCCAAGAATTTCTCACACAATATTTGCCCAACCAAATATTAAAATGAGTTTTCCCCCATTTTAACAACTTTTCATGCTAATTCAATTTAATTCAAACTCATTAATTAATTGAATGGTTGGAAAAATATTAAGTGTGAGAGAGATAGAAGGTGGAGAGGCTCCACTCCAGTAAATGAGTGGAGTTGTCATGTATTAAACAAGGGGTGAGTTATGGGGAGTTCAAAGGGTTAGGGGTTTGTGTGGGTCCCACCACACTAAACCCTCCCATGGGAGGTTAGGTGGGTGTGGGGCCCAACTCTAACTCCCCCTTTGTAGGATAAAAATCACCTTCCTTAGATAAAATTTGTACATAAAAAAGTTTATCTATTTTATTCTAAATCCCCATTTATTAAACCTCAACCCGCTCAAAACGCAACTACGACAAAGGTCCCCCTAAGAAATTACCGGTGTTGCGAGTTCATCGGTGCCCTCAGATTTCAATTCCGAGCACCGATTCAAAAGATAGAAAAACTCGCTCCTTCGTTTACTGAACGTACCCGAGCTAAACTTTGAAAATTGATTCCGGGCACATCAGGCCTCGGAATCAGGTGCTGTCAGAAACTACGGACTCGTAAAATTCCAAAGAAATTAATAAAAAAATATCCTTGAAATTTCCAGGTCTTTAAATTACTCCCACCTCAGGGATTTACGTCCCTGTAAATCTATAACACAAATTATGGAAACTAAAGAAGGTTCCGAGCACGCATCTGAGCCTCCCGCTCCATGTGCTCTCCTTGAGGTTCTCGTGCTACCAACGAAAGCACACAAGAGGAATCGACCGTCCTCATAGGACCCGCTTCTGTCGATCCTCAACCTTCAATGGAACCTCCTTGAATGTTTCCACATCATCGATGTCCATCCCACTATGGTCGATGATGTGTGAAGGGTCTTGCAGGTATCTCCTCAACTGAGATACGTGGATGACATCGTGCACCCGGTGCAACTGAGGTGGAAAGGTCAAGCGGTAATCCACCTCGCCTACCCTGCTGAGGACCTAGAAGGGTCTGATGAACCTTGGAGATAACTTGCCACCTCGGTCACATCTCCGTAGACCTCATCGAGGTGAGACCCGTAAGAAAATGTGGTCGCCATCCTTGAACTCCAGTGGTCTCCTTCTTCTATCAGCATAGGACTTCAGTCTATTATGTGCAGTCTCCATCCACTCATGGATGATCCTCACCTTCTCTGACATAGCTCGTACCATCTCTGGTTGGTAGGAAGTTGGCCGACTTGGTAAGTCGGTCAACGATCACCCTTCTTCACTTACAATCTCAAAGAGATGCTAAGATTTCTCCTTTGCTGAAAAGAGAAATCTGGTCTCATCCCCTGGATGAACCACATTCTTTGCCTAATACAGTTAATCCTAACATGAACAGCACAATTCATGTCTTGGATGACGTCGTAAGGCCTCGACGCTACTACCAAGAGATCCAACCGTCACTCTTGCCTCCAAGGGTTGAGTCACACTATTCGGCATCAATGTGTGGTCATTGGGTCTCTTCCAGTATGAATCTCAAATGTGAGGGTCAAGTCAACAGTTTTTAACCAGAACCTCTCAATATCGTTCCAACAAAAAGGAAAGGTAAGTAAACCTCACAAAGATAAGTGTCTTTTATTACTGCAGCTCGTAGTAGAAGACACACAACAACCACAAACAACAACATCATGGAAACTAGAAGCACCAAGAACAAAGGCCTCCATGCCTAGAACTAGTTCTGATCCTGTCCATAAAGGATATCATCAATGCGACCAGCTGCTCTATCACCTCTCCTAGCAACTGAATTCCAGTCCTCCTGCTGAGTGTATCCACAACAATGTTCCCTTTCCGTGGAGTATAGACTATCTCGAAATCATAGTCTTGGAGGAACTGAATACTCAAAACTCCTACTGCCACGAGGGTAAGGCTAGCCGACTCAAGAGTGATCAGCCGCACCCTCATATGCATGAGTTTATCCTGTGCTACCTGGGGTTTCCTTTTCGCCAACCAAGGAAAACCCATCCCATAGTTGTAGGTAAAACACAACCTTTTTTCCTAATACAGTCAATCTATGTATGAACTGTGGATCCAATATATACCCAGACCAACGTCGTAAGGCCTCGACGCTGCCACCAAGAGGTTCCAACCGAAACTCTCGCCTCAAGGGTAAGATCACACTATCAGCGTAAGTGTGATTATCGAGTCTCCTCCCAAAGGTATCTCCAGACGTGAGGGTCGAGTCAAAAGTTTTAACCGGAAACTCTAGGTCTGGGACAAGATTTTTGGAAGGAAGGAATGATTCATATCAATGTCTGTTGATACGGCAGCTAGTAGTTGACACATATCGTTCCTCAAATCATCCCTAGAGCCTTTTGGTCGCACTCCTTGACCGCATGCAGCTACTCTCTTCCCATTCCCTCCAGCTCCATGAGCCTATCGGGGACTACAAAGGCGGGTGGTTGTAACATGTCGAAATGTACACCACCTCATGCTGCTCTGCTAGCTCTACTTCCCCGTCTGCTACTCTGCAGATTCATCGGTCCTTAACACTTCCTCTTCTTGAAACATTGTTTCATGCCCAAGTCTCTAAGACTAGTGCTATTTTTCTGCTTCTTACTACTTACATTCATTAGCTGTATTCATTCAGCCAAAGAACATTCAACCACAAAGGTTCCCTCTAACACCCTAGCATAAGTAGGAATGCACAGGAGAAGAAGTGTTGGCTCGGATGTCCTTTAAACATACCTTTCTCAAAAGTCCGAGCCCTGAAGCACTAATCACATCGTATTCATCGAGTACTAGGAATGTTCGGTACGCCTTAATGAATACTCAGCTACCGACATGTCATCCGGCCGAAGCTGTATAAGCTCCAGAAAACTCTCAGCCACCTCCTCAAGCTAGTCTCCAGCCACCTATGAGTCAGGATTGCCTTGGAACATGAGGGGTATCTGATGCTGAAACATGTGAAAGGAACTAAGCCTACATGTTTCATCTACCGGTACCACCAGTTGAAATTGTTGACCAACATGTAGTGATATAGCTGGCACACTACCCGAAGGTACTAACTCAGGAATTGGTCCATGTACCGAAGCCTCATCACTATGTGGACCAACCTCATGGTCACTCACTGGGAAACACTAGAAACCAAGACCACAATTTGCTCTACTAGTGTCTAAACTAGGTGTATAACTCTAGAAATCACCTCCATCCAGTCCACTACTGCCTGGGAATCTGCCTCGCCTTGTAACCTCGGAGGACTCTGCTGCTGGAACTCATGCAACGCGCTCTGTCAATGTGAACCGTTCGCTAGTACAGCTCGTGGCATCTGCTGCCCAATGGGTGGTGTTGCTGCTGGTACACCACCCGAATGTGCCATCATAGAAAGAGGGTCCAGCACCGGAGCCTTGTTGCTCAGTGGACCATCATCGAGTACTCTCTCAGAACTCCAACTGACTGTCTGTGTGGTGTCATCCTAAACAGATGTGACACGGTCAAACGATTATACCTGGTGAGCTGACCTAGTTTGAGCTGACTTAAAGAAAACTTTTGGAAACACACATGCAATCAGTGTTTTCGTGCACTGAGTCGGAAATCAGTAGTCAGGGTCCTCGTGTATGGATACATCGGCCGCCGCACCAACACTAGAATCCCTGAACTGAAGACCACACTCAGTACCCTTAACACTATTGCTTCACAAAAAGGAATGATCAGGGTCATGAGTTCTGCGGTAGAACTGACTCCTCTGATACCAATTTGTCATGACCCGTCCTAGGGGCTCGTGTCGTGACTACCTCAAGCCCGCCTTCCATAGGCCAGGGGCTGGCAACAAGTACCAAAGGCGTAAATCCTGATAACTGGGAAGGCATTGCCTTTATAAAACATAAACACATCCAACCAGAGTACAAGAAGAAGTAATACACTAAGTACAAAAGATAGTGATGAAAATTAAATGGGCCAGAATACAAACCCAACTGAAAAGATACAGCTATAAATAAACGAGAGTACAATAGAAAAGACAAACAGCTGGAAGATAGAAGAAGCTCCTGGGTCGTCCACCTCGGATCCTACCTGAAGGGTAGGTACAGATATCCTCCTCAACGCTCTCGCCCGCTAGCCTCCTCTGAGTACCGTCTCATCGTGAAGTCCACCTCCGGGTACTGACTCGTCGTGTGGTCCACCTCCGGGTACTGACTCGTTGTTAGGTCCACCTCTGGGTACCGTCCAATCCTTGTACACTCAGTCTCTGTCAGCATTGTCCGTCGTCTGCATCGAACACAACAAGGTTCAGGCATAGCCCGTGCAGGGGTGAGTATAAGAATACTTAGTAGGGACCCCGAGACCATCAAGGTCTCACTAAATCCAACAAGGATAACCACAAGAAGAATCTAAAGAGATAACCCTTACTTAGGTATAAGCCCATACTTATACCTAAGTTATCAAGTAACCCATCTCAATTATGAGGAAACACAAAGGTTATGAAATCAACGGATAACCACTTCTTTGGTATATGCTCATGCATATACCTAAGTTATCAAGTGTCTCATCTCAATCATGAGGTAAACACAAATTTCATTGACTCATCTCAAACGAGGATTTTATTCATGATGTCGAAACCATAGTTGTTGGAGAACTCCTCCTCTGTCGAGTACAGAGGTCCTGTCACAACTACGAGATGCTACTCTCTAACCTTAGATTGCTGAGGTACTCCTCCTGTCGAGTACCATGGGTCCGCACCCAAAAACAGTAGTGCTCCCTGCCAGGGGTCTTCCACCCAAACACATAGTGGTTCCCCTAATATCATACAGAGGTACTCCTCCTGTCGCGTACCGCAGGTCTGCTGGCAACTACCAGGCGCTCCGTCCATCGGGGGTCTACCGCCAAATACTGAGCGCTCCATCCACTGGGCTAGTCGACTCACTCCTAGTCGAATCGGTCAAGTAGTCATCAGATCCACAGCTACTATGTTTCTGCACTCCGTACGCTCTTCTCCGAGAGGATCCGCTCCACGAGCTACTGGTCGATACTCCAAGTATCACAAAGTCCCTCAAAGATGTATCACAAAGGTTCGCCTCTTTACAGGGGTCTCAACGCAACTGATGGCGCGTCAATCGGATGCCCGGTCTGTGAGTTATTAACCTTTTCGTCCTGAGGCCCAGTTGGTTTCGTGTATGAACCAACCCGACTGTATCTCAATTGTACCCCGAACTCTCATAGTGTATACTCAAAGAGGAATTTTCTCAATGAGATTCCTAACGCCACTGACGGTTTGTCAAACGGATGTCCGGTCTGAGAGTTATTAATATTTCTGTTCCAGGGGCCCAGTTGGTTTATGAGCTAAACCAACCCAACCGTACTCCAACTGCATCCAAACCTCTAGTGGAGTATTCCAAAAGAACCTTCTCAACAAGAGGAATCCAAAAAATTCGATGACACGTCAATCGAACATCTTGAGCTCAAAGTTATAAGTGTTTCTGCTCCGAGGGACCGATTGGTTTCAGGATCGAACCAATCAAGCCATAACCCAAGTTCGCGGAAATCTTGAGTGTAATATACCGAAACGACCCTCACGATCCAAGGATCCCTACGAAACTGACGGTTCATCGATCGGAGGTTCGTAGCCCAATATATAGTCGTTTGAACGAACCTGGTCTGAAAATAGGGGGTTTGGGCCCGGTCTGTCCCGGCCCAACACCCCCTGGGTCAGCCCGAACCGGGTCGACCTGACTCGGGTCCGGGTCCGGCCTGATAGGGCGCCGCCCGGACCAGCTGGCAGGGCCTGGCCTAGATGGGCGCGGCCCGACCCGGCACTGGCGTCCCAGCCCGGCGCTGGCGGTCCGGCCCAACGGCCGGTTGCAGCTCGGCCAAGTGGCTGAGCGTTGCGCCGCGGAGCGGGGGTGCTGCCCCCCGCCGCTGATTGAAATTGGCAGCGCTTTACGCCACCCCGCCGTCCCAGATCCCGCGGCCACGCGGGATCTTCCACCTCACCGCCGCGGTACAGCCTTGGCAGGTCTTCTCTGGTGGCGCACTAGGGCGCCGCCGCCACCTTCCACAGACCACCGGACGCACTCCGGTGGTCCGTTTTACCCACCATCTATGTTAGCGGCTCTCCCGGGACCTGTTCTTCACTGCAATGTCTTTCAAATGCCTTTGCGGACCCGTTTAATCATTGCCGTCAATCCGCACACAACAAATAATTTGCGGAGGGTCCGGGCTTGTTCGTTAGCCCATGCCCTCCGCGTTAGAGGTTCTCAATCAAGATCAAACTCAAATCCAATCCCGAAAATTAACCCCGCATCCAACCCACATGAATGAGCGATCCGTGGATCAACCGGGCAGAGGTTGGTCTGTGCTCGTCGTTCTTTTATCAAAAAGGTAAAGAGAAATCAAATATAATTCACCTGCCTCAAGAAAGATCCGTGGAAGGAGGAAACATCGCGATGATCGGACATCGCAGAAGATCGGTGCCGATTCAGTTGACGTCGGAGGAAGAGTCGTCGTCGATGGTGACATTCCCCACAGTGGTGTCTCCTCCCTTGACATGGAGGAAGATGAAGAGAAGGCACGTCATCGGTGACTTCGCGTTCTTCGTCAGAGGCATTCTTCGTCAAGAACATTCTTCGTTGGAAGGAGGGAGCTCTTCTAAATTCTCCAAGAATTTCTCACACAATATTTGCCCAACCAAATATTAAAATGAGGTTTCCCCCATTTTAACAACTTGTCATGCTAATTCAATTTAATTCAAACTCATTAATTAATTGAATGGTTGGCAAAATACTAAGTGTGAGAGAGATAGAAGGTGGAGAGGCTCCACTCCAATAAATTAATGGAGTTGTCATGTATTAAACAAGGGGTGAGTTATGGGGAGTTCAAGGGGTTAGGGGTTCGTGTGGGTCCCACCACACTAAACCCTCCCATGGGAGGTTAGGTGGGTGTGGGACCCACCTCTAACTCCCCCTTTGTAGCATAAAAACCACCTTCCTTAGATAAAATTTTTACACAACAAATTTTATCTATTTTATTCTAAATCCCCATTTATTAAACTTGAACCCACTCAAAACGCAACTACGACAAAGGTTCCCTTAAGAAATTACCGGTGCTGCGAGTTCATCGGTGCCCTTAGATTTCAATTCTGAGCACCGGTTCAAAAGATTAAAGAAACCCGCTCGTTCGTTCACTGAACGTACCCAAGCTAAACTTTGAAAAATGATTCTGGGCACACCTGTCCTTGGAATCAGGTGCCGTCAGAAACCGTGGACTCGTAAAATTCCAATGAAATTAAGAAAAAAAATTCCTTGAAATTTCTGGGTCTTTACAAGAAGGAAGATTGATCCTTCTCCTATATCCCCTTGAGTGAAGTGAGAACAAAAATCATTCTACCTAAAAGTGATTCTTGTGGGGAATTATTCAAGTGTTAAAGTATTTCGTTCTAGCACCCATCGATTAATTCAATGACATTTGATGGTTTTGGAAGCATGTGTGGATCACTTCAAGAGGGTTTTTACCCTTGAATCTTATCTCCAAAATGACGATATGCCAGTAAGTGGTCTACCAAATTTTCAATAAATAAATAATTCCAAGGCAAGGTGACTCTTAATCTACATAAATTAATTAAAAATTATATTTGATGATCATGTTTTCGTGGTTCGATGTTCATGTAAATTTATTATCAAATTAATTAATTGGTCATGATTAACCATTTTCATGTAAAATTTGTATTATTAATTGATTATAAAAAATCTGAGTTGGATACTACCCAATAGGCACTTCTATTGTGCTCATAACATTCACTCAAATATCATAAGAGATTATGTGTAGCATGAAACCACATGCACGCCCATAATTCCATGCATTCCAATTCCCTACATCATACTCACCCTATACATATAGTATGAACTGAATGCCCTCTTTTTTACATCGTCCATGGTGTGGCAGGATCACCCAACCACTCCTCTTGGACTCCAAGAATGCTCATCGCACAACAGCCGCTGAAGACATGCTTCCCTCATAAACAACACTAGTATGTGTGATCCAAATTTGATACAGGGTTGGGATTTGATTTTTTCCCTACCAAATGTGTTTCCAATATTGATAACCACTCATATGTGGTCTTTAGACATTGGAAATTACACTACAAGAAATAGGTATTTAGAGACCACAAAAAGTTTTCTCTAAAAGCCTATAGTGGCCACTCAACAACCTCCAAATGGTGGATGCTTTTTACATGTCATTGTTTTCTATAGCATCTTCCAAATGGTGGTCGTTATTGACCATCCCGAGGGGATCTATACCACCCCCATCTGGTAGTTAGCATAAGGTGTGCAATAATTACCTATAAAGACCTCCATTTTCCAATCTTGATAGGTCCCCTAGGGATGGTACCTAGAGTAATCTCCTTTTGGAAACCTCTATAGGTAATTATTTTAAAAAAATCATAGTAGAACTAGAAAATCACAAAAACAAACATGATTCAAACATTAAATAAATTTCTATAGAATATATAATATCATAAACTAGTGCAATAATTTTCCACACTCTACACCAATAATCTCATATAATTGAAAATCAAAAAAATTAAAAATAAATTTTAGTCTAGTAAATAAAAAAATATATAATAATTGAAATCCATTATAATATTTAAATTATAACTTAATATAATAAATAGACTCGAGTCAATTGATTTTCAATATATACTAGTCTCAAAACTTTTTTTTAATATAAAATTCCTTATTCAGTCTATAAGAGTGCATCACATGTATTACTGATGTTCTATATACTTGTAAACATAAAACATTATACAAAGATGATTTTACTATGATTTAATGTCATTTAGAGGCTGTTTTTTCTAGTTTTGACATGTTACAAGCACATTTTAGTGTTTTTAAAACACTAAAAGTTCATTTTTGGTCATCTTGATAAAACAAAAAGTATTATTTTCATGTCTTTAGCAAAAAATTTCAAAAATAAATATACTGTAGTTCTCATGTGATCTCATGGTAATAAAAGGCCATTTTTTTGTTTTTACCCCCAGATGCAGGTTTTTAAAGGTCGTCAAACTGTTAAAAACTGCTTATTCAGTCCGTTCGAGCACAACACACCTCTAATTGACATATTATCTACTCATACACATCAAAAATAATACAAATATGATTTTACAATGACTTCAAATCATTCATAGGTCGTTTTCATGGATTTGGCCACCTAGCACATGTTTTTAAAAGCCACTAAACCATTAAAAACTACTTATTCAATCTATCTGAGTACACCACACATATAATTGACATTATATATACTTAGACACAATAAAAAAATATAAATATGATTTTTATATGATTTCACATCATTTAGAGGTTGTTTTCAATAGTTTTACAATTACATGCATGTTTTAGTGTTTTTAAAAACACAAAAAAGTGTGTTTCTAAACACTATAAGAAAACAACACATCTGATTGATGTTTTTTCTACCCCAAATTCTAAAAAATAACTCTTTGGTTATTATAAAATGATTTCATTATAATCATAGGTTTTTTATTTGGTTCTAACCCCTGGACACATGTTTTTAAAGGCCACCACACCATTAAAATCTGCTTATTCAGTCCATTCAAACACACCATACATCAGAATGACATTTTGTCTACTATTAAAACTCAAAAATAATATAAAGACAGTTTTATTATGCTTTTACATCATTAAAACGTAGTTTTCTTTGGTTTTTATTATCACCTGCATGTTTTAGTGTTTTTAAAACTCTAAAAGTGCATTTCTGTTCATCCCATGAAAAAAAATGATTGTTGTTTCAGTGGTACTAAAATTTTAAATCAATCTATAATGGTTATTGTATAATTTCATAGAATTCTAAGGTCATTTTTTTTATTCTGACCCCCTGATGCACTTTCAAATGTCACCAAACTGTTAAAAATTTATTATTCAACGGATCCAAGTACACCACACATCATATTAATGTTTTATCTTCTTGTACACATCAAGAATAATAAAAAGATGACTTTCATATAATTTCACATCATTTTTAAGTAATTTTATTAATTTTAACCCCCTAATGCAAGTTTATAAAGTCAGTAAAATTGTCAAAAATTTCTTATTCAGTTCATTCGATCAGACCACATGTCTGATTAATGTGAATTATACTCATACACATCAAAAAAAATCAAATATGAATTTACTATGATTTTACATCATTCATAATTCATTCACTCAGGTTTTGGCCATTACACACTTGTTTTAATGTTTTAAAAACACTAAAATTGAGTTTTTCATCATCATGAGAAAACAACACATTTGATTAATGTGTTACCAACTCTAACATTTCAAAAAATCACTCTATGATTATTGTTCTATAATTTCAGGGAAATCGGTGGTTGTTTTCTTGCTTTTGACCAGTTGGACCATGTTTTTAAAGGCCTTCAAACTATTAAAAACTACTTATTCAGTCCATTGGAGAACACCACACATCTGATTGACATGTAGTATACTCGTACATGTCATAAATAATAAAAATATTATTTTTCCTATGATTTAATTTCATTTAGAGGTCCTTTTATAGGGTTTTGACTATTATATACACAATTTAGTGTTTTAAAACACTAAATGTGTGTTTTCAATAAACTTAAAAAAAATTATCTAATTAAGGTTTCTTATACACTAAAATCTTAAAAATCACTCTATAGTTGTTTTTTTATGAGTTAATGACAATCAGTGGTCGTTTTCTTGGTTTTTACCCCATGACACACATTTCAAAAGTTCACTAAAGCATTAAAAATTGCATATTCAGTCTGTTTGATCACACTACACATATGAATGATGTTTTGTATCCTTGTTCATGTCACAAATAATACAAATATGATTTTTCTGTGATTTTACATCATTAAAATGTTTCTTGATGTGGTTTTGATCATCACATGCATGCTTTATTGTTTTTAAAACATTAAAAGTGAGTTATTGGTCTTCCTTAGCAAATGACATATCCGATTGAATTGCAGTCAGATCCAACATTTCTAAAATCACCCTATACTTTATTTTATATGATTTCATGGTATTCAATTGTCATTTTATTAGTATTGACTCCCAATGTATGTTTTTAAAGGTCACCAAACCATTAAAAATTGTTTATTCAATCCATGTGATTACACCACACCTATAATTGATGTTTTGTCTCCACATACTCATTAAAAATAATAAAATATAACTTTTCTATGATTTAACATTATTAAAAAATAGTTTTCTATTATTTTTATTATGAAATTCATGTTTTGGTGTTTTTTAAACACTTAAAGTGTGTTTCAATCACCTCGAACAAACTACATGTCAAAATGACATACATTCTACTCTAAAATTTCAAAAATCAGTCGATGGATTTTTTTAATATGATTTTATGAAAGTCAAATATTGTTTGTTTAGTTTTTACCACCTAAAACATGTTTTTAAAGGCCTCTAATCCTTTAAAAATTGTTTATTCGAGATATTGAATAACACTACATGTCTGATTGATGTTCTATATAATTTTAAATGAAAAAATAATAGAAAGATATTTTCCCTATGATTTGAAATCATCCAGAGGATGTTTTATCTAGTTTTGACTGTCACACTCATGAGTTGGTATTTTTAAACACTAAAATTGTCTTTCTGGTCAACCAAATAAAATGACATTTGGGATTGATGTGATGTCACCTTTAACATTTCAAAAATTACCCTGAGGTTTTCATTCTTCAATTTCAAGACAATCATAGGTTATTTTCTTGGTTTTGACCCCTTGACACATGTTTTTAAAAGCCACTAAATCATTAGAAAATGTTTATTCATAGATTTCAGGCACACCGCATGTCTGAATGATGTGAAATCTCATCATACACACCAAAAATAATACAAATATTATTTTTCAATGATTTCATGTCATTTTAAGATCATTTTATATAGTTTTGACCATCATATGCATGTTTTAGTGTTTCTATAAAACTAATAGTGCATTTCTGATCATCCTAACAAAATGATATGTGTGATTAACACTCCATTTTCTCCAACATTTCAAAAATCACTCTATAATTATTTTTATATAATTTGACATCATTCAGGGGTATTTTTCTTAGTTTTTATCCCCTAAGGAACATTTTTGATAGGTCATCAAACCAATAAAAATTGGTTATTCAGTCCTTTAAAGCACACCACACATCTTATTGATATCTCATCTACTCAGACACATCCCAAATAATAAAAATATAATTTTACAATGATTTTACATCATTTAATGGTTTTTTATTGGTTTTAACTCCATAAAACTTGATTTTAAAGGCCGCCAAACCATTAAAAATTCTAATTTAATTTGTCTGATCACACGACATGTCCGATTGATGTGTCATATACTAATACACATGGAAAATAATAAATGGATGATTTTTCTATTATTAAACATCATTTAGAGGTCGTTTAATCTTGTTTTGACTATCACATGCACATTTTTTGTGTTTTTAAAACACCAGAAATGTGTTTCTAATCAACCCAATTAAATAAAACATTCAATTGATCTGTCATCAACTTCAACATTTTAAAAATCACTCTAGATTTTTTTATATGATTTAATGATAATTGGAGGTCATTTTCTTAGTTTTGGCCCCCAGACACACATTTTTATAGGATTTAATATTGTTAAAACTGCTTATTCAGTATGTCTGAACACATTTCACATCTAATTAATGTTTTTTAAATAATAAAAATATGATATTAAAATTATTACATATCATTTCTAGGTCTTTTTATCTAGTGTTGACCATTACATGCACGTTTTAGTAATTTTGAAAAACTAAATGTGTGTTTTCAGTCATCCGGAGCAAAAGAAAACATATTCGGTTTATTTTTTATTTGTTCTAATATTTAATAAATTACTCTAAATATTTTTCTTATGATTTCATGGCAATAGGAAGTCATTTTCTTTATTTTAACCCCTTGACACATGTTTTTAAAGGTCTTCGAACCGTTAAAAATCACTTATTTGGTCCGTCTAAGCACATGGAACATTCAATTGATGTTATATATATGTATACACATAAAAAATAATCAAAATATTATTTTCATATGATTTCACATCATTTTGATGTCATTTTATAAAGTTTTGATCATTACAAAAACTTTTTAGTGTTTTTAAAACACTAAAAGTGTGCTTCTGATTATACTAAGAAAACAATATATATAATTTAAATGTCCTCTATTACAATATTTGAATAATAAATCAATATTTTTGTATGATTTCATGATAATTATAGTTCATTGGCTTGTTTTTGACCCCCTCATACATTTTTTTGAAGGTCTCCAAATTGTTAAAAAATGATTATATTGTCCATATGAGAACACCACATATACAATTAACATTTTATCTACTTGCATATGTAAAAAATAATAGAAATATTATTTTAATATTATTTCACATCATTAAGAGGTATTTTTCAATATTTTTATCTATTAGATGTATGTTTTAGTGATTTTAAAACACTAAAAGTGCATTTTTAGTCTTCCTAAGAAAATAACACATCTGATTGATGTGTCGTCTGTTCCAAAATTTCAAAAATTACTCTATGGTTTTATTTATGTAATTTTATGGTAATAAAAGTTTTTTTCCTTTGTTTTTACACCCCCCATGTGTTTATAAAGACAACTATATCTTTAAAAACATATTTTTTGATCAGTTTGAATACACCACACATTGGATTCATGTATCGTCTAATAGTACTGGTAAAAAATAATTTAATTGCCCTTTTAATATAATTTCAAATAAATATATTGTTTTTTAGTAGTTTTGACCATTATATGCATGTTTTAGTTTTCTAAAACACTACAAAGGTGTTTTTAGTCATCCTAAGTAAACGACAACTCAGATTGACACACTGTTAATTACTACTTTTCAAAAATCAATTTATGGTTTTTTTACTTGGATTTAATTGTAATTAAAGGTCATTTAATTTATATTTTACCCCCAAATCAATGTTTTTATAGAATATAAAATATTTAAAAACTATTTATTCGGTCATCTTGAGTTTACTATTTATTTGGTTAGTTCTAATTGCATATATGCAATAAATGAATACTTAATATTGCATATATATAGAACATAGGATTCATATTGCATATAATCATATTTCATATTACGTATTTAATTTATTTATAATACAAATTACAAATTCCATATTTCATATATTCATAACAAAAAAAAGAATATTTCGTATATTGAGAATAAAGAAAGGGAGAAAACCATAACACCTAGAAGTCTTCACGCCAACTTATTTTTATTTTATTAAGAAACCACTTTTAAGGAAAAAAGTGGGAAATGGTCTAGACACAACCAAAAAATCAACCAACACCAGAGGTAATAATCTTATCTTCAAGTTGCAGTTTAAGCCTTTTAGAAAACTTACCTCTATGGAGACTCCATTTAAGAGTGTTGGCCTTTCCATCCAGATCATCTTTGAGGATGTCTTCAATGTTGTTTTCCAACTTGTCCCAATATTGGATGAGTTCTTCCAGAGTAATATTCTTTCTGTTGAATCTGTGTGCCAATATGATGAGTTGTTTTCGAACCCAACTGCCCTTCCCCTCATTCAGATTTGACTAGATGCCTCTCCCATCCAATCTATCAAACTCCTCTTCAGTAGCATCGACCATAACTTCCTTCTATATTAATTCTTCATTGTTGTTGATGATAGAATCTCATACATCACACTCTGTCATTTCTTTACCACACTGGGGGATAATAGGTTCTACAATAGCAGTTTCATCATCCACCAGATCCATGACAGGAGGTTCACCTGCTTGTGATTCATGCTCCTTAGGGGTCACAGCCTCTGTATGCTTTGCGGAGTCTTTATGCTTGCAAGATGTGTTGTTGTCCACTATTTTGGGAACCTTTGGAGGTGGCATGCCTTTATTTGAAGACCTTGTAATGGGGGGACTATGTAGATTTGAATAATCTCTTCTTCTTCACGGCCTTCGGGAGTGTGTATTGAAACCATCAGAATCTATAATAGTGTTTTTTTCCTTTCCTTGAATAGGATCTATGATATTCCTCCACAATTCCCATTTCCTTGGGTTCGACAGTAGAATCTGAAGCAGAGTCCCCCTTTTGAGAATCCTCCTGGCAGAGGGGGTTCTCCTCAGGGGCAACCGCATCATCCCCTTCCCCAAGATCCTGAAACGCATCTTCCCCCAGCACTACAATCCCATTTTTGCTGTCTAGAAGATTATCTTTGTCAAGAGGTGGAACATCCTTGCTGGCCTCTCCAGAATTCACAGCACCTTGCACCTGAGGACCTCTACTACCTGATTTCACCATCTCTGCAAAGGAAGAGGGGACCCAGAAACTCGGGCCTGCCCCTGCCCATTTCCCTGAAACATGTTCTTGATACCCAAATCACTTCTTAATCTATTAAAAACCTCTAAGACCTTGGGTTCTGGGGGCCTCAAATGCAGATATTTCTGATTTTTATGGGGGCAATCCATCATCTCCGATGACCAGTCGCACCTCCTTCTGGGAAAGAGGGTGCCTGTTTTCTCCAGAGCCTAGGGTATTTTCCACAATGGCTTTACACCCTGTATCATGAATGGGCATAGCATCTTCCCCAGAGGAAGGAATCTCCCAAGACTTTCCAAACTTCTCATTGGTAGGCTCCTTGTGGATTGAATTAGCCACATTTTCAGAATTCAAAGCAAGTTGGATATTACCTCTATGAGATCTCTAGGCTTAGTGACCTTGGAGGAAGCAGGAGGCGCAGTAATGAGTCCACGACTCATAAACAACCTGCTGCATAACCCTATATTCACCTTCAATCTCAATCAGAACAAAATCTAGAGGGGGTTCGGATATATTGACCTATACGCAGATTTTAGGTTCAATGGGATGAAAAACTGCTTGGGTCCTAGAGTTCGTGACCAAGAAATGTCCTAGCATATTACCAATCATCCGCAATATGGAAGGAATTTGAAAGGATAGCGGCAAACCTGGAAGACGAACCCAGATCGTCATTGTCTCCGAGTCACGCTTCAACTGCAAATCGAAGGACCAACGAAAGAGAAAGAACCGATGATTGTTGACAGAGCACACACCATTGTACCACGCCAAAGAAAGATCTCCATCCCAGGAAAATCGAACCATCATTTGCTCAGAGTCAAGCAGACCAATGATCACGCGATGACGAAGACCCCATTGGGTGTTGACGAATCTGTCGACGGTATCCACTAAAGGCCTCCAACTACCAAATCGAGCAACCAAATTAAGGTTGTGAAGAGAAGAAGCCTTTGAAAACTCCGAGAGAGAAATTGTAAGAGAAGGGGATCCAAGGGAAAAGCTAGGGAATTTCGGGGGTAGCTCGATATTAGGGAAAACATGAAGTAATCCCAGGATGGTGAAGGGAGAATAATGATGGGAAGGGAGAGCGTGATAAGAAGAGACAAGGCCATTGTCCCCCTCTCCCTCAGGGAGGGGAGGAGTCGACGGAACGGCCAGTCCCGGAACACTAGCACACCTGGGAAGATCCCCTAACACCTAGAAGTCTTTAATATACAATAAATTAAAAATATTTTTAATACACACGCCCTCAAAAAAATTCCATTACTATTTGAAAACTCATTTTCCATTATACCAAGGATATTTTTAATGTTTTAAAGGTATCTACTAATGACAAGCTTGAACCAGCTATATTTTTCATGATAGTATAAACTCCTATATAGATAAATTTACAAATGATCAATTTAGTTGACATTGTTAGAGGAATATAAAAAAATATAAAAACATAAAACTAGGTAGAATAAATATTTCACTCACACAAATGTCTCTCCTAAAGATAATATCTAGTAAAAAGGTATAAATAAATCACTTGGATTTCCCTAATAAATTTAATAATTTGTAGTTCTTCACAACCTTTAAAATGTAACAATAAAAAAGGAAAAAAGAAATAACCTTTAAATAAAATAGGTATGGAAAAACTAAAAGCCCATTTATTCCATGACACACAAAAAAATATCATAGATTTCATGAAAACACAACACCAAAAATTCTAGTGAATAGTATCAATACAATACCAGGGACTCTAACACCTTCATCTAGCATGTAGTAGAAAGAGAGATGTTTTGACTTCAAAAAAGAAACATCCACTTCATGGACCAGATAAAAATAAAATAAATATTAAAAATAATTGCTTAAAAATGTGGAAAAAGAAAAAAATGTAGCACACCATGTACCGATAACCCAAAATATAGTTATTACCTTAAAATAAAAAAACATTAATAATGGATTTACAAAACAACCTAAACTAATTACAACCCACCTAAACTCTTTGAAAATTCATACATTTAAATTTAAAATTTCATAATTTATATCAACAAAATATATGAAAATTAGAGGAGTATAGGAATTTAAAAATATAATGCTCAATAGTGAAATGTGAAAAATAAAAAATTAATTGAAATAAAAATAGATTTATCATTAAAAATTAAAAAAAATGAAAAATTAAGAATCAAATTGGTAAGATCTGAAAATAAATTATGATAAGGAACAAGTTAGAATGACAGTTGAGATGAGTGAGGCCTGAAAAAAAAACTATATATATATAAGCATAATTTATAAACTATATATTAAAATTTTAATACAATAAACATCATACATAGAAAAAAGTGATGAGAAGTTTAATAACTCTACTATAAAGGGACCACTAAGTCCAATAGAATTATCATAATCCTTTACTTTGATTCACAAGACTAATTAATATATAATTATGTATGGAGATTATAATAAAAAAAATTTAAGTATATGAAATATACATATTATATAAAAACATCAGGGGAAATTTATGAAGGAAAATAAAGACACCGTAAATCCCTAATTAGACACATAACCTTATTTTCTATAAATTTCTCAAAAATATATAGCTATCAAAATAAAGATTTAGTGGAAGAGTTTATACCGTTAATATGTTGAAAATATTAAAATGAGATCATGAGTAAAATTATTAACATGATAAACTAGTCAAGGTGAGATCACAATGAGGGGAAAGGGGGATAACATCAGTACTCACTAGGACTAATCCAAGGAAAGGAGGGGAGTTAAGGAAATGAGGGGAGTCACCGACTAAGAGTGAGAAAAATTAATTGGATTTATTGATATCAATGTAATGTTCCATTTTATGTTGTCTTATTCTTTTAATAATTTAGTAATGATTTAATTTCAAAATACAAATGAATCTTACCGATAGAAGATTTAGAAGACTATTTATTATTAAAGTAAATAAACTAAATATGGTGAAGCACATTAGTAAACAAATAGTTACCTATGTGATTCATTTTTTCATTGAAAAAAAAATACTAATAAAACCATTAGAATAATATAATACAGATATAGATACATAATTATATTTCAATTAAAAATAATTTTCAATTATATAGTTTAATGAATGTGATTATATAATTTATATTTAATCAATTTTTAATTACTAAGTAAACTGAAAAGATAAAATTATATTGAAGAAGTTGTAAAAAGGGTGTATATATCAACTGAATAGAGGGAAAAGATTATAGTACATTAAATAGGGGTCATTACCCTACTACACAACAATCCTTTAATAGTGATAAAATGGCCTTTATTCATGCTAGAGAAGCTCTGACTACTAGAGAAACATTAAAATTCCTAGGATTTTACCAGTGCTAAAAAACACTGATAAAAGGCTCCTTTATTAGTGATAAAAATGCACTGATAAAGAGTTCCTTTATCAGTTCTTTTAGAAGTACTGATAATGTAAAACATTTATTGGTTCTTTTATTTAGCGCTTATAAAGGGAATATTGTATTGTGTTGTAAAAACACACTGCAACACCAAAAACACCACCAGAAATCATAAAAAATAGGAGCTGATACATAATTTAAAAGAAAAAAAATTTAAGAAAAAAAATAAAAAAATAACAATATTATATACATTTCAAACATTGGTTTATATAATTACATGAGTAAGTACTAATTAATACATACATTCAAAAACATTAATGTTCATTTGTCTTTTAACCCTGGTCCCGAATCATGTTATTTATGAAAAAACCATCCTTCTTGAGAAAAATAATGCATATATACAAGAAAACAATTCTTATGTTAGTTATAATAAAAAGATTTAAATTAAACATAAATTGTTAATTTTCAACTAAACTTTGAGTCATACCAGGAATAATGAGTATCACATTGAGTTGCAGTCGATTCTTGCATGTCCCACCATTTCTTGTTCTTCATCGAGAATTATCTCTATAAAAATTAACTAAATAGTTATAAGATAAAAATTATAAGTAAATTAATTAATTAATATCATATATAATGATGGTAAAACAATCTAGTCTTTTTGTGCTCATTTTTTGTGATGTGATGCACATTTTAAACAAAAATGACACTTATATGTTGAAAAGATGTACTTGGAGACATACTGGTCACATAGTGCATCAGATTGAGGGGTCGATGATTATCAAATGTCCCAAATGAATTATAGATCATTTTTATAAAGTATCAAAACAATCCAAATTCATTTACTCGGTTTTGAGTACATTAATTCTCTTTTTTACTAAAATGTGATTTTAAATAGGAAACACGCACTTTGAGTCATATCAGTCTAATCAGGTGTTTTTTATGAGATACAGATTCTTACACATCATAAATGAATTATGGACCCTTTTCCTAAATTATCTATTCGATTTAAGAGACTTTTTTGGATTTTTAGTGAGTGGCACCTTTTGAACTAAAATGTCAATTTTAAACAGATAAAGGACATGTTGAGTCATACTAGGCACTTCATGTATCAGATAGAGGTGTGTCTAATTAAAACATGTCCAACAATACTTATGGATCGTTTTTATAAAGTATCAAAACAATCTGAATGCATTTTCTCAGTTTTGAGTATGTCAGTTGTCTATTTTACTAAAATTAAAGTCAATTTTAAATAAAAAGACACACTTGGAGTCATACTGGTCACACTGTGCGTCGGATTGAGGTGACAATGATTCCTACATGTACCAAATTACATAAGGATCATTTTACTAAAGAATCAAAGCAATGAGAATGATTTTTCTTTCTTATGAGTACATCACAGTATTTCTTACAAAAAAATGTCATTTTAATCTAGAAACACGCACTTTGAGTCATACTAGTTTCATTACATGTTTTTTTGAAGTGAGACTAAAACCTACACATAAAAAATGAATTATAACAATTTTTCTAAATTACCAAGGAAATATGATCGCATTTTCTCAGTTTTCAGTGAGTGACACTTTTTAAACTAAAATTTCAATTTCAAACTAATAACAGACACTTTGAGTCATACTAAGAACATAGTGTATCATATTGAGGTTAGGATGATTTATAAAATTAATAAATAAATTTTGGATCATTTTCCAAAAGTGTCAAAACAATATAAATGTGTTTTCTCAATTTTGATTTTGTCATTTGTCTTTTTTACTAAATTTAATGTCAATTTTAAATAAAAAGACAAACTTTGAGTCATATCAATCACACCATGCATCAGATTGAGGTGCATATGATTCCTAAATGTCTCAAATGATATATGGATTATTTTATGAATTTATAAAAAAAATATGAATGGATTTTATCAATTTTGAGTAAGTCACAAAATTTATTACTAAAATGTCATTTTAAACTGGAAACACACAATTTGAGTCACACCAGTCACATCGTATGTCAATTTGATGTGAGATAGATTCTTACATATCAAAAATGACTTATTAATGGTGTTCCAAAATTATAAATACAATATTATTACATTTTAACTATTCTCAGTGAGTGACACATTCTAAACTAAAATGTTAATTTTAAACTAATAATGGACACTCTGAGTCATATTGGGAACACTGCCAATAATATTGAAGTGAAGTTAATTTATACATGTCAAAAATTACTAATGGATCATTTATATAAATCATCAATACTATCTGAATGCATTTTCACAATTTTGAGTATGTTATATTTCTTTTTTACTAAAATTAATGTCAATTTTAAATAAAAAGATTCACTTGGAGTCATACCGGTTATACCATGCATCATGTTGAGATGCAGATGATTCATACATGTCTCAAATGTCTTATGTATATTTTTACTAACGTATAAAAATGATCTTAATGTGGTTTCTTTTTTTGAGTATGTCACTTGTCTTTTTTTCTAAAATGTCATTTTAAATTGGAAACATGCACTTCGAGTCATATCAGTCACATAATGTGTCGGTTTGATGTGAGACTAATTACTACACATCAAAAATGACTTATGAATTTTTTTCATAAATTATCAAGATAATATGAGTTTGTTTACTCAGTTTTCATTGAATGACATTTTTTGAACTGAAATATCAATTTTAAATTGATAATGGACTCTTTGAGTCATACCGGGACATCATGTATCGAATTGAGTTGTGGCTGATTAATACACATAAAAAATAAATTATGAATCATTATCCTAATGTATCAAAACAATATAAATGATTTTATTTGAAATTGTAAATGAAACGTAGCACTTGGAGTCATACCGGTCACACCGTGTGTTGGATTGTGGTGTGGATGATTCCCACATGTCCCAAAGTATACAAAAAAATCCAACTACCAATGTTACCATGATATCTATTTCATTTATACTTGTAACTCCCAACACTACATATTGAGTCAATGTTATTAGTTGAAAAAACCTTTTTTAGCTAAGAACATTGACTCAATATAAAATATAGGAAGTTTGACAAAGAAAGGAAATGAACAGTGTTGTAAAATTGGTAAAAACAAACATATTATCTCTTTTGTGGCTTATTGTAGATAGTTGAAAGAAAAATATGTATTCCTAAAAGATCTATGAAAAACTAAATAAGTATTAGATAAAAATGATAAGGAAATAAACTTACAAATAATAGATAAAATTATAAAAAAATTAATTAAATAAGTAGTAGGAGTTCAACTTTTCATGATGGATGTATACATTATTGAACCATTTCCTTACTATAATTATCTCAATCGCATAATCAATGTCCAATACCTTAGGAACATGGGAATATTAAAACAAACCACCCCAACTCAATCAAAAGAATCCACTTGTATAAGAAATTAATTCTTATGTGATTAATACTAAAAATAAATAAATTAAATATAAATATGAATAAATATATTAATTATATGGACAATAATTTTACTATGAAAACAACAATATTTCCTATATTATTGATTATATTCAACGTCGTTTCTCTTCCTACAAAGGAAATGGAGGGAACTTGAATGAAATTCCTAAATCCAAACACTGTAGGGGTGAAAGAGTTTTGAGAGAGAAAAAGTTTGTGGAGGTTTTGGTCTAAAAAGGCATTAAATATAGATATAAATATTCTAAAATAAAAAAACTCTATAGAGATTAATGAAAATTTAATCAACATTTCATTATATAATTTTTCAATAAAATAGATAAAGTATATCGTAGAATTTTCATTACATCTTCCCAAAGGATTTCCTTAGTTAAAGTCTATTATTCTATGGGATTTGTAACATAATCATGTGAAAAACACATTGTATGCATGAGTAATCAAACATTTAATTTAGATTATTTTAATACAGTGGATAATAGATAATATTATGAGGAAAAACATAGTATATTAAAAAAATTACCTTATCATTGAACACTCTTTCTTGTTTTTAAAGTATTTAGGAATTGGGATCCTCTATCAAGAATTCAAATCCCCTCTTTATGGTCCCTTGTAACATACAATACATTTTAAACATTAGGATATACATGAACTAATTTTGATTTATTAATGAAAGGTTATCCTCAATTATATTTTCATCTGACATGATATTTGTTTCATTTTTCAGTAGGACAATCGATTAATTCTTGTTTGCTGGATCTGAGACATACAATACTTGCACTACTTGTGATGCTATTAAGAATGGCTCGTCTTTTCCCCCTTCTATACTGAAATTCATCTTCATAAAGCCCATTTCATTAACTTTCACTACACTCCTATTGTCAAACCATTTTCAGGGGAAAATCATCACTTGAAATGTTGTATAATACAACTCATATATATGTTTGATAATTCCAAAAAATGACATACTTTCATAAATTGGATTTTTTTCCGTAGAACAAGATATGTGTGTTGACTTCGCCACAAGTGTAACACCACTATTTTGCATTGTAAAATAGTCATTGTGTTCATTTTATAGAATTCATAACCATTTATTACAAAACCAATGTAAGATATAACATTTGAATTTGGTCCTCTGGTTGGCCATCGAATTTATTTGGAAATTAAATTCATATTTTCAGAAAACTCATTATAAATTTGATCTAAGAACCATCCTATAAACTATTGATTATGTGTATTTGATATCCATCCTTCATCCCTTGAGGGATTTAGATATATAAAAATTTCTTTGAGGGATTCAACATATGGACCAACATCTTTACTATTATGTAAAATGTAAAGGTGTGCTTGCTCCCACTTTGTGAAGCTAATTGTAATAACATCTCTTCTAAAAATATTTTCTCCCATGAGGTGTATGTTGTGATGTGACTTTGGGAGACTGATTTTGTCAACATATGATAGTTAATCAGTAAAAAATTCAATAGCTTCTTCAATAATATATCATTCTATAATACAACCTTCTTTCCAACTTTGATTCTTGACATACCCTTTCAAAATCATCATATATCATTCAATGGGGTATATCCATCTATAATAGACAAGACCACATAGTTAAACCTCTCTAACCTAGTTACCCATCAGGTGGACCATTATATCAAAGAATTATGGTAGTAATAACACCTCTAATTCACATAATATGACTACAACCATCTTATTCATGATTTGAAACCTCATTGAGTCTATAAATTTAATGTATATAAATTTTAAAAATAAGTAAATTCTAGTTAATTTATACAATAAATTTTTAGGTAGAATGAAATGGAAATCAAAAGGAATCAAATATTACATCAAAACATGATAGTCGTGTGATTTTAGTCCCTATAACGTCAAATTAGTCATTGACACAATATTATTTATATTTTTTGAATACCTTTCCAAAACTTTTACATTATTAAAGAAAAGGAAAAATTATAATTTTTCTTATCTGGATAGACTGCAAGCTGCTAGAGGAAGAAAATTCTTCCCTTTACCCATCACTGGTTCCAACTTTTCCCTTATCCCAATGTAAATAAATTCCAACCTATCCATGATACCGTATTTCATTTTTCTATGAACATTTAGTAACATTCCAATAACATTATAAAATATATTTTTTCTATATGCATGAAATCAATAAAATTTATGGCATTCAAACAATTAAAATATGGAAATTCAAATGAATTTTATATCTTATTCCAACTTGATTTCATAAGGTTTTTCGAAAATGGTTTACTGAAAATAGTGTCAATATATTTTAATTTATTGAATAGTTGATCACCCATTAGTGGAGATGATGTTTTACCTTGTTCGATATTCCCATAGAATGATATCTTCCTAGATCGTTATTTATATTATTGAGGTAAAACTTTTAGATGTTCTAAAAACATAGTCTTCGAGTAATATTTCAACCAAACTAAGTGTGTTAATTCTTCACAAATGGGATACCCTAACATTCCTTTAATGCTATAGCCAGATAAATTTACATAATAAGGAAATTAATTTATCATCCCATAAAATATAGCCATCAATATGAATTATTCAATTCTATAATCATCATACATTGTAACACCAGTATCCCACATCAATTTTAGATCTCTAATTAATGTGTCCAAATAGACATCAATATAATTATTGGGTTTCATTAATCTAGATATAAGATGAAAAACCATAATGTATTTTCACTTCATGAATAACCATGGCGTCGAGTTATAATTTACCAACATGATGGTCCATGTACTGTGAGTACTAATCTATACACCAAAATGATTTATTCCATCTATAGATAACATAAGAAGTCAGTTTCTCTACTCGTTTCCAAATTCTGGATACTCGTAATCAGTTTTATTCTACTACGGAGAAAATTTTAGATGGAATAGTTTCCCATATTTCATTATTGTATCTACATTCCATGTCAATTGTCTTGTAGTATTTTACCGTCCATATAGTATTTTAAACCATGGAATGATAAGAAAGTACCATACAACTTTTTAAGTACCTGATTAATCTTTCTTGTATCAATTCATGCCACACTTAGGGAATTTTATGAGTTATTAATGGTCCTTGATAAATAATATAAAATCATTTGGATGAGAATGTATTCTTTAGAAATCATTCCCATTGAACATAACATTCATTTATCATCACATGTTCGACATGGTAGTTTTTTTTCTTATAGAAGTATATCATTCAGGAGACCAAGTAGTTCTGTAAATCTGGTGTCTCTCCATCTACTTCCAACTTTCAAATTAATTAACTTATATACATCTGACAATATTTTTTATTTATTAAAACTGGTTTACAATGGTCTCTTATAAAAACTATTTAACTTCTTAAAGAACTTTAGAAAATCATGAAGGTTATCTTTAATTTCCATTTTAATTTCTTCCATGCGATATTCATCATCATTTACACAGGTATTCATATCAAATGATACATAAACCTAATTATCATCCCAATTGATATGAATGTTCAGTTTTTCCTCATATATATGTTGAAGTTGGTGGCCTATAACCAACTACTTTTTACTTTATTCATTAATAAATACCTTATCACATCTTTTTTGTTCTTCTGCATGACAATGTGTGTGATGATGTCCTAAGGATAGCTGTTTCATTAAAGGGTCATAGAGGATCCCTACTATGATGAGAACCCGGAAGTGTCATAACACTATTCTTGAATATATGTTCTATGGCTGGATGATGTTATTTTAGGGACACAAATAATATAGACCATTAGGGGTGAGGACTCATGAAACTTTGAGGCACCTTCTCATGGTGTGCTCCCTTTGTAATATCTAGGAGGATATTATGAGAACAAGACCCGCTAGTAGGAAATCCACATTTCATAGTTTCATTGGATGTTCTTATCTGAGAATGTTTGTATTGGTACTTATAATTTAAGATTATTATTAATGGGTATTATAACTCATGCACTTAGATGTATAGACAAAAACTGTGATGAAAAACTGTTCGCAGTGAGGTAATATATATTGGGTGCGTCATGAGTAATACTGCATTAATAGATAATGAGAGAAAAGGTTTGTCCCTTATGTTCCATAAAATAAGTAGATATCACAGGCCCTTTTGTGGAATTTATATAACCTAAATAAATCCACGGCCCTGGTAAAAAATGGGAGAGTTAAATTCCATAAAGTCAAAGAAAGAATAATCGAGCACATGGGTTGATAGAACTAGCATACAACCTGTTTGATTCAAGATATCAGGACAAAGGGATTATATTACATGGTAATCATTCGTAGAAGATGATACATCATTGCGGTGTTAACTTCATTCTATATGGATGTCTTGGCATGTTTCTAGATTCTAACCTTGGAATTTATGAAGGCTTCACCTAATTCCACTAAGAAAAATACCTAAAGGGTCACACACTAAGTGTGTCCAAGTATCTCAGTTAAATATTAATTTAACAAGTTGAATAAAGATTATTCCCGATTGTGGTTTAATAATTATTCAAGGATGCCTGATAACATTTATTTTGACACTAGTTATTCGAGAGAATATATTTTGGGTGAAATAATATATTTATTAGCAAGTAATGCAGTGATATTTATTTGAGAAATAAATATCCATTATTCATGGTCTAATAATTGTCGTGGAGGAAATAAAGAAAAAATAGAAGAACAAAAGTACACATCGTGTATATTAAATATACACACTGTGTATTTTTTTCTGGGATTTTTTGAGAAATAATATTATTTATTTAATTAAATAATATTATGTGTAATTCTCTGGGTGGATGTCAAGTAATAATAATAGTCAATTGTTATTATTAGACATGGGGTATTACTAAGAATTAAATGAAATGAATAAATGATTTTGGTTAATTAATTCATTTTATTATTCTATGTAATTAAAAACCCAATTAAATAATTCTCGTTAGCCTAGCCATTTTTTGGTGTACACAACGGATCTAGAGAAAGCTCTCAAGCCAAGAGAGAATTATTTTCTTCCAAGAACTCTCTCAAGATAAAAGTGAGAGATCATCCTCCACCGGATCAAGACGATCAAAGGCGAACATTGCATGTGAAGTCTCTTCCATGCTAAGACACAGAGATCCCTTCAGTGACATCCAAAGATACGAGGAGCATGTGTAGATCACTGCTAGAGGAATCCTATATTTGGATTATACGATACAATGATGGATCACATCGGATCGTGACTGGAAATGTCAATGGAGAAAGAATTCCATCAAGGTAATTCTTGTCAATTAATTAAATTAATTATAACCAACATATGATGATCCTATCTTTGAATCCAGGAATCCCATCTTTCTTTTTCATTATTCATTCTATTTTGAAGATCCAGTGATTTATTATCATGACTGATCTCGTATTGATCGTTGTAAACGCTAAATTTAAAGTTGGGTACACCCACCAATGCGCTTCCGCTGCTCCCAAAACCTACAAGTGGTATCATAGGGGTCATATCATTTATTATAATTATTTAGTTCTCCATTAGTAATTTACACATTTAATAATTTAGTTGTTTCAATTCAAGTTAATTTTTCTGAAAATCTGAATCTCGAGATCTGTTCCTCCTCTCTCATTTCTCGTTCACCTTATAGAAACTACTTTTTCTTTTAATTTTTAATAAAATAAAACAAAGGATGACGTCTGGAGGTGTGAAACGTTCTTGGCTGTACAACACTAGAATACATGGCTTTTATTCAGAAGTACATTTCATGTAGTCTAGGTTCAATGCATCAGACTGGTCATCCAAATCAGTTCGTGTGTTGGAGTATTTCTATGTCTTATATGAAACTGTGTGTTTACCAGAAACAGGTGGCACACAGTATCCAAATTACACACTGTGTGGTCAACTGAACACGGCGGGTAGTCACTTAAGGTTAGGGTTCAATCGTGTACCATGTACGCGGCTTTACTGGCTAGAAACCGTGTAACACGGATACTATATGGTGTGTGTCCCACTGAACACGCCGTGTACTCCGAAAAAATTCTAAAGTGCATCTATATGCCATGACCCCGGGTGTGTACTTCCGATAGACGGTGAATAAAAATGCACGTCGTGTAGTCGGAACTACATGCCATGTATTCATCCAAATTACAAAAAATTATTAAAATTTATTATTATATTATACAAACCCTTGAGATGTGTACCATATTGCAGGCATAAAGATGAGGCACAACACATAATAGGTGTTTTATATATGTGTGTTTAATTTAACATATGTGTAATGTTCATTTCTACTTATTGGGTGGTTATGAAGTGGAATTCACTGGGTTGCCTCTAAGGTACAATTTATGTACAAATATAATTTCAAATGAATTTATTTTTTTAAAATTATGATGGATGATAATCTCAAGGAAATTCAGAAAAAGGTTTTAAGATAAAAGGATTTATTAATTAAAGATAATTAATTGATTCGAGTGTGATTTATCTTAAACAAGAATGATTAAATAATTGAATTCTAGTTTTATTTATGCATAAATATCATTGCATGCTTGGATGATCGTGAGCTAGGCCAAGACCTTTGTATGTGAATGGTTTCTTTTAATTTATTTATTTAAATTAAATTTGTTGGCTTGTGAGCCTTCTTTTCATTAATATGTAGGGCATGCATGCCCAAGGTTTCTTTTATGTAAAACCCCATTTTACCCCTCACTTGCGTGTGAGATAAAAGCATAAGTAATGTATGGAGCTCCCAAGATGGTGAAGGCAACTCAAGTTGGTATCCAAGGTGAAACCAATCCAAGGTGATACAAAGGTGAATATGTGAAAAGCTATAAACACAAACACAAAAGGTTCAAGGTGTTTCTCCCCTAGGTCTTGGGTTAGTTTATCAACTACTAGATAAACTAACCAATAGAACAAGCTCATGATCATACAGTTTATTTTATTTCTATCAGTTTCATGGTTTATTTATTATGGGTGTGTTGTCACGATCACAGAATTAATGAATTAAACAAGAATGCAAGATGAAACTAAAATAAGACCGGCTTATGCGTAAATATTATCCTATACATGGTTAATCACTTAAATATATCCCATTTAATATTAAAAAGAAAGTAAACAAAGATTATAAAATGAAAATTTACGTATAACGATAAAATCCCTCAAATAAAATATTAAGTATAGCCTTCCATAATCTTGGTTAGAATCAAACCATAGTTCAAAGTGCTTGACCAACCCTTGTTGAGGTGATTTCAATTATCGGGGAATTCTAATTCAAGATTTTCAGTTGACTTGACTTGGTTTGAATCAAGGGTTGACTGCCACATCAGGACTTGGTGTTACTAATAGTCAAAGGTTGCGGAAATCCAAAATAAAATGATTTCAGGATTGGAGAGTCCACTCAGCAGATCAAGGAGCTGTGAGTTAATGCAGTTGGCATTTGGAATTCCTACCTAAAACCCTTCAAGTTTCTTGAACAACCCTAGTTGGGGAAATTTGAAGGGAAATATGGACCCTTTCCATTATAATATTCAGGAAACAGAATATTTCAATGTCAATGGTGAGGGCTATTGGATTTCGATAAAATAGTAGGAGACTAATAAGTATTAATTTATTTATTTGTATCGGTTGTATCATAATAAAGTACTAAATCTTTTCTTATATTAATTTTTAGAAATGGAAAGAAAATCACTTCAAACATATCATTTCTAATCATACTCAAGAAGGAAAACCTTCTCACCGGCACCAATTTCCAAGAGTGGTAGAGGCATTTACGCGTCATCCTTCGACACGAGAGGAAATTGTATATGCTAGAAGATCATGTTCCGGTTATTCCTGGGAAAAAGGCTAGTGATGAGAAAATATCTCTCTATATGAAACATATGGATGATGTGACAGATGTCCAATGTTTCATGTTATTGGCCATGTCTAATGAGCTCTTGAAGTAACATGAAAACATGGACACGTATAGCATGATGTCTCACCTTAAGGATATCTACCTGGAGAAAGCGTGACAGGAGAGATATGAGATCTCCAATGCTTTGTTTACAACTAATCTTGGAGATTCTGCACCAGTTGGGCCTCATGTAGTCAAGCTTATTGGCTACATTGAATGCCTAGATATATTTGGGATTAAGTTCCTTGATGAGTTGCGTACATATCTCATCCTATCATTACTTCCCAAGACCTTCTCTAGATTTATTGTCAACTGTAACATGAGCAACAATGAGAAGAGTCTTCGAAACTTCTAACCTTGATTCTCCAATTAGATAAGAACATAGGGTGTAACAAACCCGTAGTCCTTATGGTGAATAATAAAATGAAGGACAGGGCAAAGGGGCCATGGATTCATAAACGATCTGAAGACCCTAAGAACCATCCCTCCAAGAAGGGGAATATCAAGAGGTAAGGAAAGGAACTGGAGGTAGTGTGTTTTTCATGTGGCAAACAAGTCCACTAGAAGAGGAACTGCACCCAGAAATGTGGTGATGCTAAAGGTGAATTCTTTATCAAGTGTAATATTTCCATTTCTACACATTGGGTATTATATACAGCTTGTGGGGCTCACATATTTTTTCAAATTCAAGAACCAAGTATATTTATAAATATTTCCATAGGAGAGGTGTATCTTCGAGCTGCCAATGGCGTGAGGCTAGCTGAATTGTCCATTGGTGATTACCACCTCTCATTTCCAACTGGGATGATTTTGGTTTTACATAACTGTTATTATGTTCCTAGTGTTACCAAAAACATATTTTTTGTATCATTTTTGGATATGGATGGATTTATTTTCATGTTTGGAAATAAGGGTTGCTTATTTTATAAGAACAACATATGTTATGGTATGGCACATTTAAATAATGGTTTGTATGTATTAAAATATGAAGATCAAGTGTTGGCAATCAATAACAAAACAAACTCACAT
Organism: Viscum album; assembly: GCA_963277665.1. NCBI lineage: Eukaryota > Viridiplantae > Streptophyta > Magnoliopsida > Santalales > Viscaceae > Viscum > Viscum album. The sequence continues at coordinate 2,005,707,088 of OY728138.1, forward strand.
GACTCATACACCACCCAGTTGTGACATCTCCGTCTCGGTCATGTAAATGAGAAGCACTTGACAAAGCTCTACCAAGATGGCTATTTAGACTCTACGGGGCTAAAACCACTTGAAAGATGTAACGCTTGTTTATAAGGTAAAATGACCAGGCCTCCTTTTGGTGGATAGGGTGAAAGGGCCACATAGCTTCTAGGATTGGTGCACACAGATGTGTGTGGACCATTTCTATTAGAAGCTAAAGGTGGATATTCTTATTTCATTAATTTTACTGATGATTTGAGTAGATATGGATATATCTACATAATGAGGTATAAGTCAAAAGACTTAGAGAAATTTAAGGAATTCAAGAATGAATTATAGAATTAGCTTTGTAAGAAGATAAAGAAGCTTCGATCAGATTGAGGTGGAGAATATATGAACCAAGAGTTCATCAGTCTTATACGGGATTTTGGGAATCTATCTCAGCTCACTCTTCCTTATACACCACATTGGAATGATGTTAGTGAAAGGAGGAACCTCACCTTATAACACATGATGAGGTCTATGATGAGTCAAGAAAATATTCCATTATCCTTTTGGGGATATGAATTACAAACTGTAGCATACACATTAAACCAAGTACCAACTAAGGTGACAAATGGAATTCCCTCCGAGTTATGGAATGGAAAGAAACCCATTTTGATGCACACTCGTGTATGGGGATGTGAGACATTTGTTAAGGCCTTCATAGGCAAAAAACTAGAACCTCAGGGAATGAAGTGTATCTTTATAGGATATCCTAATGAAAATAAAGGATATTACCTATATAACCCTTTAGATAAGAAAGTGATTGTCTCTAGAAAAGTATTCTTTCTTGAGAGGGATTAAATCCTCAAAAAGGAGAGTGGTAGAAAGATTGACTTTGACGAAGTTGATGCTCAGGATACACAAGAGTTGGTACAGGAACAAGTTCCACAAGTCCCCATGGAAGAGGTTCCAAAAACACAAGTAATATGTAGGATCTCAAGAAAGGTAAGGGAACCAGAGAGATTTGGTTTCCTAGTCACCGAGGATGGTGAATCATTGTTTTTGGACAATGATGAACCTCTCTCCTATAAGGAATTAGTCGAAAGATCAGAAGCTGTAAGATTTCTAGAAGGTATGAATTCTGATATGGATTCCATGTATCAGAACCAAGTCTGGGTTCTGGATGATGAGTTAGTTGATGTAAATCTTGTTGGATATAAATGGGTATTTAAGAGAAAAATGAACATGGAAGGTCAAGTTAGCACCTATAAAGCAAGGTTAGTGGCTAAAGGATTCAAATAGCGTCAAGGAATCTACTATGATGAAACCTTCTCGCCAGTTTCAATGTTTAAATCCATAAGAATCATATTTTCCATAACAGCTTACCATGACTACAAGATTTGGAAAATGGATGTCAAAATAGAATTATTTAATGGGAACCTTCATGAATATGTATATATGACACAACCAGAAGTTTTTGTGACACCAGGTGAATCCAAATATGTTTTCAAGTTGCATAAATCCATTTATGGATTAAAGAAAGCATCCAGGTCTTGGAAAATTTGATTTGATGAAGCCATAAAGGAATTTGGTTTCATTAAGAATGAATGTAAGCCATGTATTTATAAGAAATTTAATGGGAATGAGGTTGTTATCCTAGTAGTATATGTTGATGACATATTAATTATTAGAAATGATGTACCAGTCGTATAGTCAGTTAAGGACTAGTTGAACGATTGTTTCTTCACGAAGGACTTAGGTGAAGAAACCTACATTTTTGGGATCAAGATCATTCAGGATAGATCCAAAAGGTTTCTTGGACTAAGTTAGGGTACATAAATTGACCAGATACTAAATAGATTTAGTATGGAACAATCCAAGAGGGTATTGGTTCCAGTGTCACATAGCCTACATCTATCTAAGAAAATGTGTCCTCAGAAACAACAGGAGAAAGATAGAATGAGTAAGATCCCATACACTTTTGCTATAGGATCCATCATGTATGCCATGTTATGTACCATGCTAGATGTTGCCTATGCACTGAGCATGGTTGGAAGATATCAAGCAGATACAGAAGAACAACATTGGACTAATATTAAGACTATCCTTAAGTATCTGAGAAGAACTAAGTATATGTTCTTGGTGTATGGAGGAGACGAGGAGCTTTTCATCAGAGGGTATGTTGATGCTAGTTTTCAAACAGATCAGAATGATCTGATATCGCATTCTGGATATGTTTTCTGTCTCAATAGAGGAGCTCTGAGCTAGAAGAGTTCAAAGAAACCAGTTATCGCCAATTCTACAGTAGAGTATGAATGTATATTAGCTTTTGATGTAGCCAAGGAAGCCATATAGATTCAGAACTTTGTCTAGGATCTTGATGGGGTGCCTAGAATGAAATATCATATCACACTGTATTGTGATAATACTAAAATGGTGTCTCTTGAAAAAGAACCAAGGTCACATCAACGGACAAAGCACATACTCTAGAAGTATCACCTCTTGAGGTATTTCTATCAAACGGGTGAAGTTGCAGTGATTAGAGTGTCCATGGAAGATAATGTAGTAGACCCCATGACTAAAGGTCTATCTTAGAAGAATCATGAATATCATGTGAGAGCTATTGAGTTATGGGTTATTAGTAGTTGTCTCTAGTCCAAGTGGGAGTCTGTTGGATTTAGTGGCCTAGAACCAACTAATTTTTAATTTATTCAATAAAAAATACCTTATCACATCTTGATTGTTCTTCTGGGTTACAATGCATGTGATGATGTCTTAAGGATAGTTGCTTCATTAAAGGGTCATAGCGGATCCCTACTATGATGCGAACTCGAAAGTTACATAACACTATTCTAGAATATATGTTCCATGGCCGGATGATGTTATTTGATGGAAACAAATAATATAGGCCATTAGGGGTGAGGACTCATAAAACTTTGAGGCACCTTCTCTTGATGTTCTCCCTTGGTAATATCCTGGAGTATATTATGAGAATGCGACCCGCAAGTAGGAAATCCACATTTTACAGTGTCCTTGGATGTTCTTATCTACGGACGTGTGTATTGGTCCTTAGAATTTTAGATTATTATTAATGGTTATTACAACTCATTCACTTAGATGTATTGATGAAAACTGTGATGACACATTGTTCGCAGCGAGGTAGGATATGTTGGGTGTGTCACGAGTAATACCGCATTAATAGATAATGCGAGAAAGGGGTTTTCCCTTCAGTTCCATAATGGAAGTAGATATCTCAAGACCTTTGATGGAATTTATATAGCCTAAATAAATCTATATACATGGTAAAGAATGAAAATTTTCAATTCTAGAAAGTCAGAGAAATAATAATCGAGCACATGGGTTGATGACACTAGCATGCAACCCACTTGATTCAATATATCGAGACGATGAGATTATATTACACGGTAATAGTTTGTAGGAGGTGACACTTTATTGTGGAATTAACTTCTTTATCTATGGGTGTCTTGGTGTGTTGATAGATGCTAACCTTGGACTTTAGGCAGGCTCCACCTAATTCCATTAAAAAAGACGCCTAGAGGGTCACACACTAAGTGTGTCCAAGTATCTCAATTAAATATTAATTTAACCACTTGAATAAAGATTATTCCAAATTTTGTTTTAATAATTATTCAAGGATTCCTGATCCCATTTATTTCGACACTAGTTATTCGAGAGAATATATTTTATGCAAAATAATATATTTATTAGCGAGTAATGTAGTGATATTTATTTGAGAAATAAATTACCATTATTCATGGTCTAAAAAATGTGGAGGAGGAAATAAAGAAAAATGGAAAAATAAAAGTACACATTGTTTATATTAAATATACATGATGTGTATATTTTCTGGGAATTTATGAGAAATATTGTTATATATTTAGTTAAATAATATTAGGTTTAATTCACTGGGAGGATGTCAAGTAATAATAATAGTCAGCTATTATTATTAGACATGGGGTATTAGTAAGAATTAAATGAATGAATAAATGCTTTCAGGTAATTAATTCATTTTATTATTATATGTAATTAAAATCCAAATTATATAATTATCATTAGCCTAGCCATTTTTTGGTGTGCACAATGGATCTAGAGAAATCTCTCAAGCCAAGAGAGATTTATTTTCTTCCAAGAACGCTCTCAAGCTGTGAGAGACAGATCCGCCTCCATCAGATCAAGGCGATCGAAGGCAGACATCACAAGGAAAGGCTCTTCTACGCTATCACCCAGAGACCCCCTCAGTGATGTCTAGAAAAACGTGGAACATGCATGGATCACCGCTAGATGAATCATACACTTGGATTCTTTAATGCAACGACAGATCACATCAGATCGTGACCGGAAACATCAACAGATAAATAATTACTTCAAGGAAATTCTTGTAAAATAATTAAATTAATTATAACCAACATATGATGATCCTATCTATGGTTCTAGGACTCCCCTCTTTCTTTTTCATCCTTATTCTATTCCGAGGATCCGATGTTTTATTATCATGACGGATCTCGGATTGGTCGTTGTTAACGCTAAAATTAAAGTTGGGTACACCCACCGATGCGCTTCTACTATGCCCAAAACCTACAGTTTAGTTCAACATTTATAGCTTTGATTTGTTATGTGATAGATGAAATGTTTTTCCAGCTCTTATGGACTAATTTTCCCTAGATAACAACAATGTAAAGATAGAAAAAATATTTGATAAGGGTCATATGAATGCTCTATTGCAAACTTAAGGAAATATTTAACTCTATATTTATACTTTTTTGTCAAATGATTAGCATGCATTTATTTTAGATTCATATCTATCCAATTAGATTCATAAAATATTAATTTTTTACAATAAATAAATAAATACACATAAGATATTCATTATAAAATGTGAAAATTATAGATAATTATAATAAGGGAAACCCAATTTTTTTTCAAATAATTTAAGTTTTCTTATAAGGATATAGGTAATTGAATTTAATAAAATAATTACTTCATTATTGTAGGTGTTATCCTTTAAATTCATCCAAAGTTGAAAGTTATAGACAATTGTCATCCTCATCAACTTCATATATGGATCCGATATTGTTGAATTTTTTTTTGGTTTAGACTCATCATCTATCTCTTTTGAACATGAACCAATGTTTCTTGAACTAATCTCAGCAGTAGTAATACATGGGATGACTACTGCTCAGAGTAGTTCAAGAAATAAAAAAGAGATGGTGTGAGTCTCAACAAAAAAATCAATAATAACTGTTTGGAAGATGAAGCTGATGAGGATGACAATTGTACTCTATTGTGTTCTCGAAAATGTTTAATTCCTCCCATTTGTGGGAATTACACCATTATAACTAGTTATTAACTCATTTCCTATTGAAGGTGAGATATGGGGGCATACACATTCTTTTCTGTGAGTCAATGAGTCTCTTTAGGGACATGTTATGATATAGGAATCCTTGGGGCCTCTATGAATTCTATATTTATAGGATAAATCCCACTTTTAATACTTTAAATACTATAACTAAGACTAGTTTTGCATCTATTAAAATGAGACATCAAGTCTTTTGAAAATCCCATAAACAAATAAAAATATAATATTGGAAATTAATGAGTAATAAGAAACCCAAATATGATAAACAAGAATAATAAACTATAATTCCATCAACTAGAAGATATAAAAATGTATTGATAAAATGTTTTAATAAATAAATAGTCATTTCATATACATGGATGGTAATCAGAGATTACTAGGGGTGGAACCAATACATGTAGACATAAAATGATAAATACCAAAAGAAATATTTTATAATAATTATTCCAACATATATAGAATTTGATAACCTCTATTCTATTTTTTTTTAATAAGTGATGTAACAACTTAAAGAATTATTACATTTAATATTAATGATATATCAAATATAATTAATCTTCATAACTTATCTTAATAAATATTTTCATCTTAATAACTGATATTTTATTGAATGAAGATACTTATAGACTCTGTAAATATTATAGGGTTCTTGAATATGCCTCTTTATAACCATAATCATAAAGAATAATATATAATAATAAATAAAACATTAGTCAAATAAATAAATAAAGCAATACAACCAAATAAAAAATATAAAAAAGCAGTCACATTATAATGGATCAATAATAAATGTGGAGTAATTAAAAAATAATATACATGTAAATAGTAGTAAATGAGCATATGTAATCTTGGTAAATTCCAAAACATCCCGTGAGGTTACTCTAGACATACTTGGATTGGAACCAGCTATAAGCATGATGATGAGTTCCTATGTTTATAACCTACCAGAGACTGAAAAATGGCCTACCTTATTGGACTTCCATTTTGACTTTGATACAAGTGGGGACCCATAAAATATAATCAGGACTACACTATAACTATCTATCATCCCTCACAAAGATTTATACGATCGCTATTATGATTGTAATGGGAGGTATAGTCATCTTTTCAGAAAACATATCAATAGACAATCAACATAACCAAAACATATCTATTGAAAAATCCTTCTAACACCCATCAATATGATCTCTGTATTTAAAAAAAATCTTACCTCATTAAAACTAATATAGACAGCTTCCCTAGATGGTGATAACTATTTATAAAAACCATTTCATTGTACCAACAAGGCCATAAAACTTGATACTACTAATAATTTTCAATGAAAAACTTATTTATTTTAATATTATTAAAAATAAAAAATTGAGAATCAATGTAATTTTAAAAAGTTCCGAACATACATCAAAGTTATATTTTTAAAAAACACACATTAATAGTATCTCTTAGAATGCATTTTTGAAACCAAGAAAAAAATTATTATCTTATTTATTGAATGGAATTTTTTATATTTCAAATGACTACATACTTACATATATACATGAAATAATGTGTAAATATATATATATATAAATTAATATATGTATGTATATATGAAAATTCATATAGTATATCAATAAAAAAACAAAGAGATAAAATGCAGGGCACTTAAAATAAAATTAAAATTTCGATGTAATACTAATAAATCTTTAAAATATAAAAAACCCAAACAATCTAAACCTCAACTTAAATAAATCATTACATGAAATCCATTTTGATTTATTAAATAAAAATAATGGGATTAATTTTAACAAACACTTTTTGTGCGTTATTTCCATGGAAGGAGGTTCAAAAAAATTAAACTTAATATGCTACAAGGATGAAATCAGTTTGTGGAATTATTAATACACTACAAGGAAGTAAAGAAATACCTTAAAGGGTCAATACAAACCCAAAATCATAGAAACTACCAATTTGAAATTCATTCTAGAAGGGAAATCGACGATGGATAATGAATGGAAAGAGATAATGGACAAAAATGCAAATAGATATCTCCAAAAAAGCAATCAATGAGTGAGAAGGAGGAGAAAATAACATACCTTTAATTGAAGATTTGTATCATGAGAGAGAAAGTATAGATATCACCAAACCTTGGATTCATTCGATCCTTGGATTCTTTCGACCCTTGAATCATTCAAGCATTGTATTTGAGCCTTGGAATTGTTCGATCCTTAATACAAGTCTTGATTCGATCTTGGATTTGATGAGGAGGGGTACCGGTAGCAGGTGGCTTCCATAAGAAAGCTTTGGAAATCAGGACAAGTTCACAACAGGTTAGGGTTCTTTAAATAAATTGGAGACACTTTTATCAGTGCTTCAAAAAAATCATTGATAAAGATCCCTTTTATTAGTGCTGAATTAATATGCATTGATAAAAGGAATCATTATCAGTGTTTTTAGCACTCACAAAGGATTTATAATTATAAAAAAATAAAAATAAAAATAAATATATTTATATAATTATATATATATATATAATAAATATATATAGATATAAAAATATTAAATATATTCATTATTTAAATGTATTTATTAAAGTTTTAAAATTATTTAAATATACAATTATTTATTTATAATTATATAAATACTTTAAAAATATGTGTATATATTTATATATTTATATCATTATATATATTTATATATATATATATATATATTTAATAAATATATATAAATATAAATATAGTAAATATATTTGTTATTTAAATAAATTTATAATAAATTTATATTTATTTAAATATATATAATTATTTATTTATAATTATATAAATACTTTTTTAAAAATTAATATTCATTTATTTATAATTTTAAATCTATAAATGTGTTAAATATACATTTATAAATATATTTTTAACAGTATTAATGAATATTTAATATTATGTGCATGCAAGTTAAAAATAAGGGAAATTTAATAATTAAAAACGTGTACACTTTAACAATATTTAAAAAATGGATAAGTTTTATTAATTAAATATCAATTATTAAAAAATATGGATATATATTGAAATAAAGATGAATGAATTTTGAAAATATTAAAACATAGTAAATAAATATATAAAAATAAATAATAGAAAATGATTAAAGGCCCAAAAAATAAAATAAAAAATATTAAAAATTAATTAATAACTAACTGTAATAAAATTAAAAATAAATAAATAAAACTTACCAATTAAAGACATAATATATTAAATGTATCATGTTATAATTAAATTCTAAAATGAATACTAAAATTTGAATAAATTACATAAATATTAGGTATATGAGTATCTATATAAGATTTCATTAATTACGTAAATATTTGTGTGTGTACATTGTATATAAAAATGCGTTAATTACGCATATGTATATGAAATAAATATATCACATGTTTGATATGTGATAAATTGAAAAATAAAATGACATTCAATTATGTTTATTACTCAATACAATTAATCAGTATTTTTAATTCATATTAATTTTTAATTATAAACCATTCTTCACTAAATATATGATTTATTTAATGTAAAGAACAAATATTTTGTATCATATAAATCCTATTTAGAAAATATTATATAAATTCATATATATATATATAATACACTATTCATTAATATTTATAATATATATATTTATATATATATTAAGTTTATTCATTTTAATCAATAATTATATAATTAATAAAATGGTTAATATTTTTATTATTTTAATTATTTTTAATTTTTATTTGTTTAATTATTTCATTTTTTATATCTATAACTTTAATATATACTATTTATTAGTATTTATAATTTATATATAGTATATTAAATTTATTTACTTACATCAATAATTATTTAATTAATAAAAAATTTAATATTTTTTTTAATAAAATCATTTTTAATTTTTATTTATTGAATTATTTTATTTTTTCCGGGACCTTTATCACTGCCAAAAGAACACTGATAAAGGGTCCTTTTATAAGTGCTAAAAATAAAGCGCTCATAAAGTTTACCTTTTATCATCACTAAAAATAAAGCGCTAATAAAGGGATCATTTTATCAGCATTAAAGAAAAGTACTGATAAGGGTTACCCTTTATCAGCACTTTTTACTAGTATTGATAAAGGTCAGGGCTATTAAAGGCCTATTTTCTAGTAGTTTTAGGGAATACTAGTTACATTTTTAAATTATATAAGTGTAATTGTATAAAGGGTATAAAAATATTGTTATAATGGATATACAATGCATAAGTTAATACACAAAACTGAAACTGTTTTAATGAATATGTAGAAGTGCCAAAACTATTTTAATGATTATAGATTATAGAAATTAAATTGTATAGAAAGTACTTGAATGAATTATCAAAGATAAATATATAATGGTTTTTATATAATTTTCGCATAAATGTTCTTACAGTACTTATTATTTTTCTTGAATGATAAAAGATTAATTTTTATAGTGAGGATATATAATTACTTAAAGACTGAACAATTGTATTTAGTCCATAATAGAATATTTTTGAGTGAAATTGTTTTTAATATGACAATATAGAAATAAAATAAACAATTCAAAATGAAATTTTTTGGAAAATCTATAATACAAAGAGTATTGTTTAAAAAGATTCACAACATGCAATATAATCACTACAAAACCTATGTCATACATATATTGAATTATAATGTAAGCAGAAGAGTTGTGTGGGGGAAGGAAATCTTTGAGAGAATCGAGGTGGGGAATAGGGAATGATTCATGGTGCAGGAGGAGGAAGTGTGGGGTTGGGGGGATTTTGGGTTAACCGAGGTAATTATACAGGGACCACTTGGTAGTCACCCATGTCCTGCACCTCAAAAGCTAATTTCTATAGTAGTGTTATAAATTATAGTGTTATTAGTATTTATAAATTATATTATAATTATTAGTAATAAAATTAACTTTCCATTATTAATTATTTTATGAATTATTGATTAGTAATTCTAAATTATCTTACTAATTATTAATTAGTAATTATAATTTATATTATTTATCATTTAATTATATTTTTAATTATAAAGAGGCTTTGGGAAACCTCCATCATGCTTCTTAAGGCCACACTCAGTTGGTTGTTAGGGTCCTCATGAATTGGGAATTTGTGCCACTTTATGTAATAAAATAGATTTGGTGGTTTCTTTTCATTCCTTGGGTGCTGGGATTAGAGTTGACTAATTGGGGTGTGAGGGTGTATGTGTATTTTTAGTTTGCAATCCCATCTACTTAATGTAGATTAATTATTAATTATATTAATTATTTTATTATGTATTAATCATGTCTTATTACATATAAATTTTTATTACTATATTATTATTATTCTAATAGAGGAAAGGTGGAATCTAAATCACACATAGATAATTGTTAAAGCGTGTTAAGGCCGAAACCCTTATAAAATAGAGATTTCTGTCAAAATTTAAGGAATAGTTTTTGATTAATTTAATGAAATTAATTCAAAATAAAATAACAATAAAATAATATTTTATTTTTTTGTTTATTATATATATAATCAAACAAAAAAATGAGAGTTTTTTAAAGTAATAAAAAATAATGAAATCATTTCATGTTTTTCTTTGACATTTTATAAGAAAACTATGAAATGATGTCAAACTTTGCACCCCACGGTTTTGGCAAAAAAGGTGAAATCATTTCATATTTTGTAACGCATTATAATATTTTTATTTAACCTATATCCAAGGAAATTTAAAAAATTTAAAACATATTTTGGTTTTTTATAAAGTTTTAATACTTAAATGTTCTTAAACAAAAAAGAGTTCTCTATATTTTAATGTAAAATAATTTTACATGAAAATTTATTATATCTTATAAATCACTCAATCACAATTATTTTCATCTTCATTACTCAAAAAATTCATATATAATGAAAATTTAAAAACCAATTTATGAAAATATGGAAAATTAGAAAACTATTTACCAAGGTAATGTTGTTTTTTCAGAGAATAAAAGTCGCCCAATGGGAAAGTTACTTCTTAGAAAAACCAATACAAAAGTTTCTTTCTTGGTCAATGCCTTGTTCATAAATTTTCCACAAAAGGCTCTTTCTTGTTTTGTGTTTTTTTTCAAAATAATTTTAAAGAAGGACCTGATGGGTTGGAATCCTTAAAAAAATATTTTTATTACTTTTTCTTTGTTTAAATATAAATATATATATATAAACAAAAAAATTTAAAAAAATATAGTATTTAACTATTTTATATTTGATATCATTTTAATTCAAGTATCCTGTAATTATTATTTTAAATATCACCCAAGCCTCCCTCTAATAAGGATATGGTTCTTGGGATCCTTTCTAAATTTTTATTGTGACATTCAAAATTAACTTTTTCGGCATTAAAAGAATAATTTAATATATTATATTATTGATAATAACACCTTAAGGATAATAAATAATTGTTGATTACACGTTATTAATAATTAATTATTAATGTAATAAATAATAAATAATATTTTTGTATTAATTTAATTAATAATTATTAATAATCCAATTAAATAATAATTAAAATTTTTATTCAAAATAAATAAAAAATTACTAATAATAATTAAAAGTAATGTCATTAGTGATGTAATTAATGTTATTATAAATATAATTGGTAATATTAAAAAAATTAAATAATGTTATTAATAATGTGATTAATAATAAAAATAAAATTAATAATAATTAATAATAGTAATGTAACTAATAATATAATTAAAATGATATTTATAAAATAATTAGTATTAATTAATAATATAATTAATATGAATAATCAGAAATGACACTAACCATGGATTTGAAAATTCATGATCACTTTACAACTAATGAAATGACTTATTAATGGAACACTATGGCATATAGTATTTATGGTCAATAATATTATAATTAATAATTTTATAATAATGTAATTTTAAATAATTAATAATCAAATAAATAATATATTTAATAATTTAGTAAAAAAGTTATTCAAAACAAGTTGGGTAATAACCCACTTATTAAAAACCAAAATAAGAACATGAAGAGGATGGGGTTAGAAAAAGAAAACATAACCTCATATAAACAAACATAAAGACCCATAAAATAGTCATACATTATAAATAACTCATTACAAAATCTAATGTCCTAGACTTTCCAAAAACTCAACTTGAGAATGAAGGATCTTGTTTTGAGGGGGCCCTCAGCCACCCCAAAGGTCCTACATTTGCAAGCCCAATAGTCCCTATTTATAATATGTGTTGCACTTGTCAGTATGTACCTAGGTCTGTACCCCCTACCTGTATTATCAGCCATAAATAGCCTAAAAATCTCCCCCTAATGGGACTGTTTGGATTTGATCCTTGGTTTGATGTGGTATTATGAGGTGACTTGACCACTTATGGAAGCCCCCATCAGCATAATTAAAAATAAAATTAAAATTAAATAATAATAATTAATATTTATTTGGTATAGGAGATTATAAATTGAAAAAAAACTGATCCAGTAAAACACCATAGTTGGAAAAGACTCATCCCTTATAATTAGGAATGGAAAGCACCCATTGGACCTATTTTATTATGGCTTCAATGTCTTGAAGATTTGTGGTTGGTAGGTTGAAATCCTTAAGATAATGGAATGAAATCCCTTGATAGACACCTTACAAGGACCGCTTCAGATGCACAGTATTGGATACCAGCTTTATTTGTTTCATAATATCACTACATATCTCACGCAGTATCATCCTCACTATGTTTAGTTCAGTCATCCACTTAAAGTCCCACCATTTATGATAGGTGGAAAGATCTTTATTTTTATATCATAAATTCCCCCTATTCTATGTTTTAGCACTTCTTATGTCAATGTGTACAAAGGTATTCACCCCTACTAGCATCACTGCCTATGTCATGAGCCATAAATTTACCCAAATACCATCATTAAGGGAGGCTCCTATGATTTGAACACTTTCCATATGCATAATTACAGGGTGAATTTAACACTCAGGCAAGCTCCCAACTGCATAAATAATAATAATTTATGATCATATTAATATTCAATATACTAACTTATATAATAATACATAACAAAAATATAATTAATAATGTAATATTGAAAAAAATTGAATATTTTTTTAAAATTTTAAATGTTATTTTTGTAAAATAATAATGTTTTATGCATAAATTATTTTCTATTTTAAATTTTTATGAAATTTATTTTATTGTAAATTAATATTTGGGTGTGTTCAGTCAATGTTTTAATTTTCCTTTATATTTTAATTATAGTTTATAATTTATAAGATTTCAAAGTCACATACTCAAAAAAATGTTTCATTATGTTTCATATTGTTTGTTTTTAAAGTGTATAAAATATAAACTATAAATACAATATAAATGGAATTCAATACAAATACATAACACAAAATAAATAATTATAAATATATATAATCTCATAAAATTAATAAAAAAGGATAATATAAATGATAAAAACATTATTATTTCAAAACAGAAAAATTTATACTTCAAAATATTTTCAAGTAGGTGACTTTAAAAACTCATAAAATATAAATTTTAAATATATTATAAAAAAATTAAGACATTTTTTTAAGAAAACCCCAGTCCCGCTATTATAAGCCTTGTTTTACAATTGTGTAAACATGTTAAAGTCCCTCGGTCTTTCACTTCATATTTTAGTTAATAATGTCTAAAATATTACCCATCCCTACTACCCCACAATATCTAGGGACTTAAATAAACATAAATGAAATTATGATGATAGTCTATGACCATTGAAAATAAAACCCTCAACTTTGAGGATCTTAGAAAATGACCCAAAACACTAGTCCACCCTTGAAAGGTCAATAAATTTAAGACATACACTTATCAAATATAAAATAATTGAAAATTAAAAAATTAGAAATAAACATAAAAAATTTAAATGAAGCACACCATTTTTTTCAAAATATAGTATTTATACCTTTAAATTATAATGTGCATAAAATTTTCTATGTTTTATTTTTACTACCTTGAATTCTTAAAAAATTAAAACTATAGTTATGTTATGAATGAAAAATAAGAAATAAATATACTATATAAAAAATCTAGAATAAAAATAATTAGAAAAAATTATTACACATGATGTATTTAAATTAAGGGAAAACATGATAAATTAATAATATATTTTATTTACTAATTAAATTATCATTATTAATTATGCTCATAAAAATTATAAGTAGGTGACCATAAATATTTTGTTTTGAAACAATACCATTTTTCATCATTTATATTATTTTTTTCGTTTTTTTTATTTTTAACTATTTTTTATGTTTTCAGTCTAGGTTTAAAATTTCAATTAGATTGTATTTATATTTTATATTTCATATGTTTTCAAAGTTGACTGCTTGAAAAATAATGAAACATAATATGTTTCAAGTAGGGGACTTTGAAATATTATAAAATATAAACTATAATTTAAATTTAAATGAAACTTAAAAAATTGACCAAACACATAAAAAATTAAATTAAATATAATTTGATAAAAATAAAAAATAAAAAATAAATTTCATAGAAATAAACATTGTAGTTTAATAAAAAACATTTATACTTTTAAAAAATCTATGTATAACTCTGTTTATATATTACATTATTAATTACATTATTATAATTATTGTTTCAATAGAACCCATGCCCTGATATGGATGCTTAAAAACTAATGTCACCATATAAAATGATATCATATCTAGTGGAACATGATACCTAGACTTTCTACTATAGGTCAGATATAGGGGCCAGTGAGTAGTGTCAAGGAGAAGCTTAGGGCTTTAATTGTAGAAATTTTCTGGTCTCCTACATCTGTTGATATGAAGAAAAAGCATGATTTCTTGATTACATATAAGGTAGTTGAGGCCACTTCCATTTTTTGGATTTATCAACTAATTTAACTCTTAAATTAAAATTGGTAAGATATAAAAATATTAGTGATTCTTCTTCTAATAGGGATAGGGTAACCTCAACCTCTTCATCTTCTATTGAAGCACTCAGTAAATAAATCTTTCTCATGAAATTACAGGAACATAGGAATTGTTTGATGAATCAATTGGATTGTATAATTTATTATAGGAAAGATATAGGTCTATTTTGTGACTAGGATATTTAGGGATCATAGGGATATAATCCTCTAGATATAAAGGTTGGATATCAAATGGAATTGAAGAAATATAACAAAGGTCTGATGGAAAATTTTGTTATCTCTTCAGATGAATATCACAAAACTTAGTAGAAATCTAGTTCATATAGAAGAGTTTGATATCTATGTGGTATAGGAATCCCTCAACATATGTTTTTTTGAGAGAAATCAAAAAATGAATTTTTTATTGGGTTATTAGTGTCTTTGGAACTATTTTTTTTTTGTGTGATTTTTTCTTGATTAGGGAAGTTCCTTCCATGCATTTCCCTATCTTCCCATTTTTACTATTTAATTTCTTCCAATACATTAGATAATTACTTTGGGATCTAACCTATACCTATTTCAATTAATTTTTATTATTTTTTATTAATTATTATTAATGACATAATTACATTGATTATTAATTACATTATTATTATGTATTATTAAATAAATTAATAATTGACTATATTATTAAACAGAATGTTAATTTTATAGATGAATGGGGTTTGAGGATAAGGTTCTTGAGACAATAAAAATTAAGGTTCTAAATTATTTATGTCCTTCCCTTTAGACCTTGAAGTTGATTTACTAGTCGTTGGACCTCTCACTGGCTCAACTACATCTACTAGTCCTTTGATGAAATCCAAGACCGATTCTAGACAACCTTTTAGTTATACTCCCTTGTAAGATGATTCACACATATGAAAATTTTCTTCTCTATAGTATGGTGTTCATGATCACATAATCAAGTAATGTTACACCTCTCATCTCATTGAAAACTAGGATGTGATTTCTGATAGATTAAAAATGTTTAAATTCTTGAACATTGGGGGAATGGTTCTTCCTATATGAAGCAATTAATGAAAGTTCCAAGACCTATTTTATTGTCTCAATTCATTTTAGGGATTCATGGACTGAAAATTTATTCCTATCGGGTAGGGTTGTTTCATTTTTTTCATCTGATGAATTGATGTGAAAGGAATGAGTCTTGAACTCAATTTCTATCAAACCTGTCATGATTTGTATTCAGGAATGAGATCCTTGGATCAACCATTTTTCAAAAAGAGAACCATAATTCAAACCTAAGTTTTTTATTTTGGTTTGAATTAGATTATTTATCTTGCAATAATCTTGTATAATGGTGATTTATCAATAGGTGTTCCCTTAAAATTATATGAATCCACAGAGGAGTTGATTTTTGAGTATTTCGCAATTTTTATTATCGAAATTGATTTGAATTATACTCTGATTAATAATGTGAATCTTACTACCACTAATGAAGATATTATGTTTAATATTATTTGTTATGACTTTCCTTTATTTTGTTTCGGCTTCCGAACCACTAGGAAACATCGATATAACTTTTTGAAGGATTCTACTTATGTTGTTATCTATTAGAAATGGAAATATTCAGACAAATATAGAAAGAGAAACAATAAAATTGATATCAACCCTATCTTGGGAGGCTCTTCCACTTATAAATAAGTGAGCAATAAGAATTTAGAAAGGACTTACGGGGTTCCTTTAGCAATAGTCGATATAAATCATGGCCTTCAAACCCTATAACTATTGTGAATGAAATTACAATGGAGAAGAGGCAGACATCCGCGATGTCGTGGTGGTGCATGTGGAAGAGGTGGTCGGTACCAAAATTCATGCTTGGGATTTTCTGACTATTATTATGTCTATGACATGTGTTTCAATATTATACTACTTTCCAATTTATCTTTTGTATGCTTACTTTTATTTAAATAAATTTCTTAGGCTCATGTGTTTCAACCCATGGTCTGCACCATGTCTGAAATTGTAATGTAGTCTATAGTAGATGTAACTGCACGGTGGAATATTTCATGTCTAATAATGAAATATTTAGAGGATTCAATTTCAAGTGAATCTATTTCTATTTTGGAGTATGTAAATAGTATGTATTCAATTCTTATAGATCCATTTTCATTGGTGACACTACTTAACAACAATCTTCAATCGGATGGCTCGTTGCCTAGAGGTGTTGGATGTGCACTAAAGTGCATATGCATATTATGCATGTAAATAAAATACATATAATGAATACTATATATATATATATATATATATATATATATCTTGCTAATATATAATTTTTGATATTATATAGTCCATTAAATACATATATAATGTAGGCATTTGATGTACGTATGCATGTGTATTGTTGCATGTATCATACATGTATACTATATGTGTATACATGGGATAAATACTATGTATTCATGCATGTTAATAGAACCTTCTCCCACATGGTTTCTATTTTATAATCCATTAAGAATGTGTTAAAAAACTTTTCATTAAATGTGGATAAAAAAGTGAATCATGTTCCAATATCATTTCGGAATGAGGAAGATATAAGCACATGCAAGAAAGGGTGAACATTGCCCCCATCGAATGCATCCCACATCAGACTTTGTTTTATAGGGGAACTCATTTATTACCCTAGATACACTAATCCAACCTAGATGAAATCCACCTGGAGTATGTTCTCTCCAATGGTTGTCATATCTGACCCCACACCAAAGCTAGGAATCCCCACCCCCTTGTGTTGACCCACACTCCATCATGCCTACACTAAATCATGTTGGTAGTCTCACCTCTATACCACTTTCGAGTGGCTCACCCTCAAGTCTATATGGTCGTCCCATAGATGTATGAATACTCTGATGATCCAGATAAAGCCATCATATTTTTTGGAATAATAAAATAAAGATAAAATAAAATATATATTTGATATATATAAAAAAAATTGATTATATTATATATATTTTTAAATTTATAATTTGATTATAAATTGTTTTAGTCCCAATAAAATGAGGTTTTACATAACTAAATTTAAATATGAATAGATCATATTTATTTATCAAATTAAATAAAGTATTTATTTTAATTAAAATAATTCAATTAATAATTGAATTATATTATTTATAATTATTTTATAAATAATGAAATGTTATTTTAGAATTTATATAAATTTTAAATAGTTTATTTTATATATTAATTAACTGAAAAATGTGTGTAGTTAATTTGTTGTTTTTTTAAAATTTATTATAAATAATCTATTAATATTAAAGAGTTAATTTTGAGAATGAATTTTTCAAATTTTTACATGGCTTATAAAAGGATATAGAAAATTATAAAAGGGTTTCAAGATTTTTAACAAATTATATAGTTTTTTTAATATTAAATAAAATATTTACTTAAAAATTACAAAGATCATTTATAAAGAGTTTGAAAATCATATAAATAAGGAAAAAATTAAAAATTATTTTACATTTAAATTTTGATTCATTCATAATTATTTAATTTGAAATGTTCAAATTAACAGAAAAACTTTATTTAAGGATATTATTTAGACCACATTAAAAATATTTTGATGATTATTTTGATTAAATGTTTAATTAATATTATACTTATAACATATAAATTATGTAAAAGTTTTACATAACAAAAAATGGATTATAAAATGTATAATTCATAAAATTTCATATATATAGAAATATCATATAATATAAAATAAAAAATATTTAATATTGAAATTGAGTATAAAATGTTTAAATCCATGATTATGAATTACCAAAAATATTTGGATTAATTATAAAGTGTCTATAGTTGGATTTTAATTTATGAATTTTTCCTAAATTATTGTCTCAAGTTTAAATTTATTAAATGTTTACTTATTTAGATGGTATTTATTTCTTTTTATGTGAGTATAAAATTGATTATATTATGAATCTTGTTTCTAAAAAAATTATATGATAAATTTATTCCAAAAGATAGAGCCTTGCATTACATACTAGGTACAATTCCATAAAATATATTTTTCATCTACCTTGACCTCAATTTTTAATTAGAGTTATGTACTTGAGTATAGTTATTGAATATTATTGGTGTATATTAGGTATTATAGTTATCATGAATTGTATTATCCCTTGAGTATAGTCTCTTTAGGGAGAGAGAGTTTGGGTCAGACTACCCATTGGCATGAAGGAATATTCCATGTATAAGAAAGGTTAAAGGGTTGAATATCTATCACTCTGGTCTTTCTCAAGTGGAGATTATCAGTATCATATAACTTTATTCCTTTACATTAAAATTTCATGCACCTTAATGATGTGATTAATTCATATATGTAATAATATACTTGGATTATATTTTTAAGTGAGTAACTAAAATTGTATGTTTTGTAATAGTTAAACATTAATGTGATGTAAACATATTAATTTGGTGGATGTGATAAGGATTCCAAAATTAAATTTTTAAAAGCATGCATAAACTAAGGAATAAAACATGAGAAGATAAATATTTTATAAGATTCAATAGTTCTGAATTTAATTTGTATATGATGTATATTAAATGGGTGGGAATTTAAAACCCCCTAAAATATAAAGTATGAGATTCTTTTCAAAGTGTCACTTTTCATTACCTCGATCATCCAACTAGGTAGTCCATTCCATAGTTTGGTGTCCATTGATTATCATATGTAATCCAAGAAAGGAATGAGTAACTATGTATGTTCTTCCTGGATGGGTCATTTTATAGTTGGGTTACCCTTTATTATCCTTTGTTATCTTTTTCTTGGAATTTTCTTTAGGTTACATTATTTAGAACACCCTAATAAGATTAGTTTACTCAAGAAATATAGTTTTTTCTACTCAATTATCCAAGATTTATAACTATTATGATTGGGATGATTCCTATTATAAATTTCTAAGTAGTCAGAGGAACACCAAAGTAAATTTTTATATATTTAAATATAGATCTTAACACATTAAATGGGTATGATGTACTAGTTCATCAATTTTAGTGGGTGAACTTTCCTTAAGAGTCCTTAATGAAATGATATAAGACATAATTTTCATTTGATAAAAAAATCATAGAAAATGGAATCATCATTACCCTATTTAACCTTGATATTTTCTTTGAATAAAGAAGAAATAAATTGAAGCAACATCCTCAAATGAAGGAAGAGAAATTTTATCACTCTAGTTCAACCAAGGTTGAGAATCAAATCCCATATGTGGGAGGTGCTTACTCTATTAATCCAAAGAAATCCAAACCATGAAAAGACTAATAAAATCTTGAAAAAAAATATTAAAAAGGTCCTATAAATAAGGAGATAGGCTTTTTAAAAAGATCACTAAGGAAGATCAATCTGAAAAATTTAAAAGTACATTGTGTCTTCAGGCTCATATCCGTGATGTTTTTGACAAACTGGTTGATGATTAAGATGAAAAAACACCCAAAAAATATGAGTATGTTTTGATTATTTTTAAAATATATCTTAAGATCTGGAACCGAATAATCTAAAATATTGAGAATGATTTTAAAAGTAAAAAAAAATTGGATTATAAGACCCTCATTTGAGCTTGACTTAATTTTTATTTATATGGAAATATTTTGTGTTTCTAGGTTTTTCTAGATGATGTCTTCAACCATATCCTTTTTTATTTGGATGGGTTCGGCACTGCTTACCTCTTTGACTTGTATCAAAATATTCCCATATTGTAGGTAGGTGTTAGGTCTATTGGATTGCACAACATGAATGTGTGATGTGATGATTTTTTTATATATGATCAAAATTTTAGTACTATGAATGAAATAATGATGAAAAGTCTGCCACATCTTGCAATATGGTTGGGATTTTCGATGATCTTCTTACGATAATCCATTATTATTGTTGGAAAAAATGATGCACATGGGCATTAACATTAGGTTGTGTGGTGTTTTCCTGATGATTTTTTCCAAATGTTACAGGGGAACTCGATGCACAATGTGATGAATTTGTGGATGCACTTGTGCTACTCATGGTGCACAGTATTATTAATGCATTATGGGTTGTTGTAACCAACATTATTGTTTTACTTTATGTTGGGATTGGTTGTCAATTACTGTGTAACCTACTCTACGTAATGTTGGTAGTAGAAGCTTTGATTTTTTATTTCTTCTATATATGTATTAGTTTATTGGAATTGTATTCTTTAAAATTTTAATTTTTGGTTTGTTTTTAATAAATTTCCTTGAGACCATGGATTTGGTTTTCCAAATCCATGGTTTACACTTTCTAGTAATAGTAGAGGCTCTGTAAGTCAGAACAATGACTTCCAAATAATCCAACTTTGGAATCTATTTTAAAAAAGGAGCTACATTTCTATAGTAATAATTTAGGATAATAGATGAAGTTTTTAACCCATATTATTGTCATCGTAGACACAAATTTTTAAAAACTACATGAGTATATAGGTACTTATAACATGATAGACAAACTAAAGAGGGTCTATCAAGAAAAATCTTGGAATGAAAGGTATGAAGTTTCAAAAGATCTTATTCAATGTAAAATAGAAGAAGGAACCTTAATATCAACTCATTTTCTCAATATTATTGGGTAAGTTAATGATTTGGAGAGGTTGGGTTTACCACTTAAACTTGAGTTTGACATAAATTCAAGTTTTTAAATCACATGTAGAAAGGTTCTAACAATTTTATTTCTCATTAAAACATGAATTAATTCTATAAAACTTTCCCAAATCTCCTCAATATGTTGAGGATAGCTATGCCATGCATGTTTGGTCTAGGATCTATTTCCATGATGATGGTTTATTAAAAAGGGTAAATTATTTCTAAAGAAAATTAATATGATATTTCATGAAGATTTCACACCACAAATTAAATAGAAGAAGAAGAAACAAGGTAAATGATCTAATAAGGATAGAATTTCTATTAGAGGAGGAATTTTCATGAATACCAAAAAAAACCATCACAAGCTAAGTGAAGAGTCTACTTCTGGTAAAAATATTATACAATTAAACTCATCAATTATTAAGGGCATATGATACCAACTGTATGGTTTACAAATGATTTAAATATATAAGAGGTAAAAATTAGAAGAATAATTGAATGGCCAAGACTGAATTTATGGAGTAAGAGGTTGTTTTATACGGATTTAAGGGACTTAGAGCTCATAATAATTTTTATTGTATGTGTATTTATCTCTTTTGGATTTGTAAACACCTGGTTGCTTTAATAAATGAGATCATGTTATTGATGAATATTTGATTATTTTAAGGTCTATAATATATTTGGAAAGGAGAGATGCATAAAAGTGCTTTATCTAGGATTAAATTTTTATCCAATTTCATAAAATATGAGGGAATTTATTACCATCACTCATCAATAAAATATTTTAATAAATAATAATTTTTCAAGGAAAATTATCTAAAAACATTGAATAGAATATGAGATAAGGAAATAATAGTTTATTTTTTTAATGTTTCTATTAAAAGGAAATAAGTGTTATTTTCTAACACAAAGAAGTTGGTTTTGAATCTTAGTAAAATAGTATAAAAGGGAATTTAATGTCTAGGAGACTATAGAGAGGATGTTTAAACTTATAGAAGCTCAAAGTAAAAAAAAATATTGTAATAGTCATAGATTAAAGTGAATGTCACTTTATCATAAAATAGTTTAGGATATAAAACAATGTAAATATTTGAATTTATTTTAAGGAGAAAGTTTGATGGAATATGGTTCTAAGGATGATGATGTTAATATTAAAAATATTTCTAAGTAGATAATGAAATTTAACATCATAAAATTTTATGTTGTGAAGTAAAGGAGTTTAAATATGTTCAAATATATGAATGTTTGGAATTTGATTACTAAGTCACACCATTATTCAAACTGTCTTAATTCATATATGGTACCCACTAAAATAGTATAGTGGGATATTTTTTATTAGGTGGTTAAATATAGATGTGATAAGAATTAAATAAATATGTAATGAGTCGAAAAAACCATTACTATAAAAAAACATGAGATTCATGTTAAATATTTGGATGTTAAACACACGAGAGATTAGTTTTCATAGTTACAAAAAAAATGTTATTATAATAAAGAAAATCTTTGTTTATAATTTATTCATGTGTACTACAATTTAATTTACATGAATGGAAGAATGATAATATCCCTTAAAACTATAATTTACAGATATCCTTAATCAATGGTTACCATGAAGTATAATGGGTTGTGATGATAGGTTAAAAATACCAGGAATAGAATATTTTAGTTATTACAAATAGTTGTATATGAGATATAAAGAATATATTTGTGAGTTAATAAGTAAATACTTATTACTTCAGTTGACCTAAAAAATTATATATTAAGGAATGTTATATAGTCACTGATATACTTAGGTGTGTATACTTATTATCAATCCCTCTTTACTTGAGGTTTGTGATAGACCTAGAATGAGGACCTTTATAATTTTCTACCTTACTTACAAAATTAAAAATCAATATAGTTAATACAAGGTTGGTTGGGTATGTTGTTGATTATTTTATCAGTTAGAGTACAACAAAGATCAGATTTTTTCACTTGTATGAAAAGAAAAGACATATGTACCTCGGTTAAAATTAGATTGAGGAAATACATGTATGTGCTTAGTTAAAGTCATATATAATGTTCTTAGTTGTTTAGATGAGGGACTTTTGTTGTTCTCATTTGTTAGATTAATGTGATGTATCTATTGACTTCATCAATCTATTTTGGAGAATCAAGAAAACATGAGTTACCCTATACTAGATTAACATGTTCCCATGTCTAGTGGCCACTATATTTCATGGGAAAAGGGATTCTTTATTTATAAATATTATGCATATGATAAATGTTATGGTACACATGTTCATATTAAGATATGATTATTTTTAATAAATTCACACCATACCCCTTAACAGATTTAGTAGCATTGATTTTTTGTTAGAGAACACTCTTTACTTACATCAATAAAATATGGATTTTATATTTGTTTTAAATATTTATAATACCCATAGGGTCACAGATTTAGTCCCTTGGATGAGGAAGAAACTTTGGAGAAAGTGTTTGTTCCAAAATGAAGAGAGATTGATGAAATCATATCCAAAAGTGTTTTGGTTGGATTTACAAAGATTTGTATAGTTTTTTTTTAAAGTCCTAATGATATTTTTAGTACAAGAGGGATATTTTCATATGTTCAATGAATTATAAATTCATATAATGCATTTATATAGAACTAATATGATAAATATAGTGTATATATGTCATGATAATATAAAATATGTGATATTTTACATATAAGGAATGAAATGTACATACAATACATGTGTTTGATGCATTTATTCATGATTACTATTACATATTGAATATATACATATGATGCTTGTATACATGGGATAAATCATGCATGAAAACATAACCTTCTCCCACACAATTTTTAGTTGTTTTAATCCATTAAGAATGCATGAAAATATTTTCATGAAGATCATTGAATGCATTCATCAATGAGGAAAATATCAAGTGTACTATATGATAATACTTAAGTATAAAAAATGTATTTTTTATTCATGAAGTAGCATAAAATATCACTTATAAAAGGATAAATAGTTATTCTCATTGTTTATGGGGATTAATCAGGTTTTTTTCAATCTTTTGTTTTCATCTATTCTATGAAAAACGTTTTAAAACACATTTTTTTCACGCCAGATTCAACTCTCCCAAGAAAGAATTAACACCCCTTAAATTATTTTGGGTGTCCTTTTATATATATTGGAATCTATTATTCATTGTACCCCCCTTGTAAGAAGTAATCCTTGATCTTATACTTCACATTTTCTTTATCAAGCACACTCTTAGGATCAAGGAACAAGAAAGACACTATAAACCCATCCTAGTTATGCTATATTTTTGTATTTTTTCATATATCATGCACACTAATTATGTTTGAGGATAAATAATTTTCATTTGAGTGTTTTTCTATTACTAAATGAATATATCATTATCCTTGAGGAACTAACAAGGGGGACTTAATGAACTCAACATAAGTAGTGTTTAAAATGATCAACCAGTGAAAATTTGAACCAACGTTACTAGGATTATTGAGGGTGGTTCCCCTAATAAGGGGATTGGGACTCATATATTACAGGAGGAGAAAACTAATATAATATATGGGAGTTTAGTAAATATATCTAAGGATAAGTGGTGTGCTTATGTGGTGGTTTCCACTTTAAAGGACTCTTTTGAGATAGTTATTGAGGTGGATTCTAGTCAGGAGGATAATGAGGATAATTAGCCTCATCAAGATCTCACTACATAAAAGTCCAAGTATGATCAATTGTGGTAGGAGAACATGTTGTTTTATTCAAGATATCATAAAAGGAAAGAAAAATTAGAGTTTGTTCTCCCAATGAGGCCTACCAGGAAGGCCTCTCCTTTTATTAGGATTAACATGGTTATTGATTTAGAGAAATATGTGTCTTATTCTATAGAAGTAAACCATTCCTATGATTTTTCAAAAAAAATAGAGGGTTTTTTTCATTACCCTTATAATAATGGGTAAGGTTTTATTTTCTAACTCTATTGAAATTTTAGCTATAATTCCATATTTTTTATGATATTCCATATTTTTAATTGGGTTGAGAGAGAACCCTCACTAGACCCGGAGACCTATAAAAAATGCATGAATTACATGGAATGTGGGCCCGAAGGTATAAATCCTTTACATATTTATTTGACCTCAAAATAATGGATTATCCCTACCATATCACCTCTTCTACCAGTGATAACTCCCAAGGAAAAGAATTGTGTAGAGAATGAAGTATTCTTGAAGGATGTTGAGTTTGGGGATACTAAGTATCCATGGCAGAAAACTAAAAACTAGAGATAAGGAGGACATCCATGTAGCTAGGGAGTATGGTTGGTCTATCACAATATATTCCTTCCTTCGAAGTCTGGGTATTTATAGAATTTTGGTATCCCTCCATAGCTTTATCATTGTGATTTTTTTATGTTTTTATGTTGAAGATATTTTTCCATGTCTGACGCCATTTCTTCTCTTATCTTTTTTCGTCTCTTTAGTAAACGGGTAAGTGCATACAGGCTCTATTCTTTACTTTTTTTATGATATTTTTTATTACATTACTATAATTATTTATTCCTTTTTATGACTTATTGACCTACTTTTCTTGTCTATTATTAGTAATAATCAATAATTATTTTTATTTACATTAATTATATTATTAATCTCATTATTTTAAAACATTTTTATAATTAATAATTATATATTAATTAAATTATTAATGAATTTATTTTTAATTATTATTATATCTTTAATAATTATTATTAATTAAAAAATATTTATTATTTAATTAGATCATTAATTATTATAAATTAAAAAAAATTACATAAAAATTTAATAATGGACAATTAATATCGTTTTATTACTATTAATTTATTATCATAAATTTATTATTATTAATGATATATTATAATATATGATTAATTTAATTCTAAAAAAGTTGGTCAGAATCCCACATTGAAAATTTATAAAGGATGTCAAGAGAAAAATCCTTATAAAAAGGATGCTTGGGTGAGATTTTATATAGTATTTTCAAGATAATTTTATTATAGTAATATCAAATAAAAAAATAATTTAATAGATTTAATTTTTTAAATTTTTAAATTTTTTTATATATATATATATAAAGTAATAAAAATAAAAAAAATAAAAAAAAAGAAGGTGGCCAACATGTTAGTTCCTTCTTTAAAATTATTTCAAATAAATCATCTTGAAAAAAAAGTTCCTTCTTCAAAACATTAACAAAGAGAACACTTTCTCAATAATTCCCTTATTTTGAAAATATATTATAAAGAAACTAACTCAGAAAGTTTCCTCTTCAAATATTTTCCTAATAATGTTCTTTCTCATTAGTAACCCTTCTTTCTCTAAAAAATAACCATACTTTGGGAAATAGTTTTGGGTTTTCCATATTTTTGTAAATTGTTTTTAAATTTTTATTATATATATATTATTCCCACATTTATCCCATTCTAACTCAACCATATAAGAAAAAACATTAGTAACTAAATTTAGTAAAGCCTGAAACATTATAATACATAGTTTTTTGGGGGCTTCTAAAAAAATTGAAATGGGGGTAGGGTTTGAAGTATTTTGTTAAATGGGTTTGATGACGGGTGGGCCCCGTTAATACTAATGCTTCAACCATCTAACATGAACATGGTTCAATCCTCTCTGCTGCCTAATATGGAGGCATGAACCGCATTCATGCATCCTATTTGTATCTTTTATAAGAGTTTTGAATGGGGTTTACACCACCTTTCGCTGAATTCTATAAAATTATTTTCCCCCTAATCTTCACTCTCCTCCTTTAATTTTTCAGTTGAATCTTTTCTCGACAATGCAATATGAAGGTGGCACGGTGTGGTGGATAATGACATGAAGGTGACACAGCTTGGTGAATCGTGGAGTGAATGTGGTATGACATGACATCCCCAATGTAGTGGAATAATCTAGTCATGTTGGTGGATGATAGTATGGATGATAACCTAGGAAGAGATATGCCGTGACGCAGTGTGAGTGAGGATGAGTGGCTAGGTCACCACCCCCAATTATCTAATCCTCCATGGATCGGATGGTAGCCCACCTTCCACATGTAAAGTAGGGGTTGGATAGATCTTGAGGGTTTATCCCACTGGTGGATGAAGCAGGACTAACCCATATTTTTTAATAATAATAAAAAAATTAACTAATGAGAAATAAAGATTAAGAATGAGAGAGAGAATATTATGAAAAACTACACTGTAAAAATTAAGTGATAACATCTATATCTAGAAAATTCATAGATTAAGGAAGATATGTAACACCCTAAGATTTTATGATACAATTCTCTATAAATTTGTTTCATCTTTGATAGATTTTGTTATAAGCATCACTAAGCTTAAACTAACCACTATATACTGTTAAAATATTATTATTTAATGTGATAGTTATCTATCAGATGTTGAATTAAATGGTATGAATAATAATAAATAAATTAAGAAAAAAAATATGGTTTATATATGTATAAAATTAATTCATTGGTTTTCAATTAATTATAAATGAAACTAAAAATCATTTGAAAATATAGGAGATGTTTTTTCTGAAAAATTGTTTCAATGTGTACAATGTATTTTAATCATAATAAATTAAATTAATCACTATTTTAGAATTATTTTAATGAAATTTACATATTATAAATTCAATAATTTTTTTAACATTCATATAATATTTTTTATAGGCACGGTATATGAATAAATCTAGTTTTATTATTAAAATGTATTTTTATAAAAAAATAGTTTTTGTCATGTTTTTCTCACTTATTTTTAAAATAAATTTCTAACACATATTGGATTTTTAAAAACTGATTACATATTTTTAATCAGGAGGTTCAAATTTAGTAAATAGGTCTCTTTAAATTTCTTACATATGAATAGTAACCATAGTAAAAAAAAATTGACTCGATAGGGGTAAAATGGTTAAAATATAGTTAAAACTTTGGGATAATTATTTAAAATTTATCTAACAATTTATTTAATCATATTGGTTAAATGGATTTCATCCATAGCCATCCAAGTCTCGAATATATGGTCACTTTTCACCATATTTCTTTGATTATGACCTTTATATTAATTTAAGAAAATAATAAATAATAAATTCCGCTCTCTTGGAATTAATATATCTAAAAACATTACATAAGGATAAAAAGAGGATAAGTTTAGTTGTAAATGTTTATTTGAAATATAAATAAATTTTTTATCAGGTTATTTTTTTTGAATATGGTTGAACATATCAATTGTGATTCATTTATGAGTCAATTTTCTATTTATTGAAAAATTATTAACCCTTTAAGATTTAAATAGTTGTTATTGTGGTTAAAGTCAAAAATAGTTAATGAAAGGGTAAATCAAAAATATAGGGTGTAAAATGACACCAAAAACAATCTAATTTTTATTATATTATGTTATTTAGAAACTTTAATGTTTTTATTCAAATTCATGTCCATTTTAAGAATTTATATTGATAATGACTTTATAATATTTAAATATTTTAAGAAATTCCAAGTGTTTCCTCTCCCTCCCTTATAAAATGACATTATTACTTTCTATTCCTTACACTACATTGATCCTTCTAGATTTACCAAAACCTAAAAAATTGTATTATAAACTTATATATAAACTTTCTAGAGGTGTTTTATCCCCAAAATACCAACCTTAGGGTACTTAAGAGGATATATAAAGGATTTATTTCAAAGAAGAGGCAATCACATTAACCGGTCAATTTATTTTTAATTCTTCTTTTTCATCCTCTAAATACATTTTATATATCATAAAATAATAACTTCGTAATACTTAATAGACTTAAATTTTATAATGATTATTTAACAACCATTATCCACCCTTTTTCCCATCAAATGGGAAGTGAAAGAATTATTTGTGCATATGTACAGATTACCATCTCCACATAGTAATACAATTAATTTTTCATCACCATATTTTATGGATGGATATTAAGATGGGTTTAATGTTTTTATATAATATTTATTACATATTTATGACTATATAATTATAATATCAAATCTACCTTCTTACCATCCAATCTGTTGAAAATTGATAATGTCGTTCGTGCATACGTGTGGACTACCACCTCCATAAAGCGATGCGATTAATTTTTCATATTCACTTTACATAAATAGTAATAAGGATGAATTTTATGAATATATATGATTTTATAAATTTTAATTATAATTTACCTTTCTTTTAATCCATTCGATGAAAAGTGAGTACAACATTCATGAATATGTACGACCTACCATCTCCATGAATTGTGTAATTCATTTTTATATATCTAATTTTATGGATGAATCTAACTATTTATTTATTTATTTAATATATATTAAATTTATATCATTATTAAAATTTTGGAGAGGATGGATCCATGATCAATGTACAAGAAACAAAACTACTGCACCAAAACATACATAAAAGACGAAGCATTTATCACCCAGAATAGTGATTAATAAAGAATTGTTAATAAATGGGTGATAAAAGGTTATAAGTAAACCATTTATGGTGTAATATTCATGATTATGGTTCTAGAATATATTTATATTAAATATATATTTATTATACAAGAGGATCGAACATGTATGAAGGAATTCAAACATGTGGTAAGGGTTGTATGTTACAATCTCATTGTTTATCGGGATTGTTTATGATTAAGTTATATTGATTAAATATTATATTATATCTCTCAAGAAACTCATAATTTTATTTTAAATTTGTTGTTTTTATAAATTATTTTTTTCCTTTCATTTTTATCACTCTAAGAAATCAAGATACCAAAAAAAAATTAGGAAGACTAACGTTATCTCTCTCTTCGGTCGAAAATACTTTCTCTTCCATGTCCTTGTTTTCTAAAATTGGTTTCAGGAATGTTTTAAATATAATAAAATAATTTTTTAAAGTAATTTTTTACCCCTGTTTTACATTTAAAAAATATTTTAAAAAGGAATCATCTTTTTATTTTTCTGAACTATGTGCTTTTGAGTTTTTACCAAAAATGTGAAATGAAACCTTGTTTTTATGTATACAACATGAATAGAATTTTCCACCATCATGAACACTCAATTATTTAAATATTAATTTAAAATTTGAAAAAATTATTTTCAATTAAAATGTTTTCTTTAATATTTAGGAAATTTTATATTTTAAATAAGTTATTTCAAAGTGAAATATGAATTTTACTAAATAAATATTCCAAGTAATCTTTTAAAAGAATTTTCCATCTAAGTTTACATCCTTTTGGGTTTCATAATATTTATGGGGAATATGATTAAATGATAAAATACTTATTCTTTATCTGTATGATTTATGATTATGATGAAAATATGTTTATAAAACCTGTTTCTTTTACATGGGTTATGCTATGATGAAATGTTTATAAAACCCATTGTTTTTCCCTGGGTTATTATTTGATGAAATTTTTATTAACCTAATTTATTTTTCATGGGTTATGATATGATGAATGTTTTATGATCTTGTATTACACATATATATGATTTTTATTGCATGATGGGTGGGCCTAGAATTATATATCCATCCAATTAATTGGGTAAATATAGATATCTCATATGATAAACAGGAATAGAATGGTTAATGAAACCGATTTAATAAGTAAATATGTCCACTATAGTAGTCTTGGGAGTGAACTTTAACTACTAAGATGGTTTGGGGAGTGAATTCAATCTAAAATGATAGTCTTGGAAATGATCCTTGACTGCTAAGGAAATGATCCTTCACTACTAAGTAAATTATTTTCAATGCTTTTGTATATGTGACAGGCATATGTATTATTTCAAAATTAATCTCTCGTGAATTATGTTCTATAATTACATTATTATTTATCCCTTATGAATTTATAATATATTTTTTTGATTCAATATTTTGATATATTATATGTAGGGTATGGTTTTCAAGTGTTATTTTCATGTTATCATACCCTTATGCTCAAAATGTTAATTGATTACAGATATCTTCTTTTTTTAACCTTACAAAGCATTTGTGCTCACCATTTCTTATGTTTCCTTTAACTAGGTTATGAAGAAAGGTATTAAGTATTATATGTCTAATAATTGTGTTAGTTGTCAATAATTTAGTGTTAGATTATGTATTTCACTTATGAAACCATCGTTTATGTATATAAGTTTCCAAAGATACTATGCTTAAATGATTCTAGTGTGGATTATTATGTTATGTAATAAATATTCATTTAATAAGTTGTAATATCTATATATCAAAATTATAGATCGCTATAGATGGTATCAGAGAAAGGTTTAGAAACCTTTTGAAACTAGGATGATAAAACTTTAGTGAGAGACCTGGGGATAGGTTTAAGTATTGGGTAATATCCTAAAGTTTTAGTAATGATCATGGATTTCCTAGGCTAAACCTAAGATTTCATAGGTTGAAGAGAAGGTGACTAAATTTAGACATCCTATAAATGATTTTTCATGATTATGTGGTTTCCCACTATGATTATTATTGCTCACATTATGATTATTGGTTTCAGTCAATAGCTAGAACCTTAAATAATCATGTAATGTTAAATGTGACAAACAATGCAATATTTTCCTCCTAAGAAACCAAATGTCATGGGAGATAGAATTCAAAATATCCTTGTAATGATTACACAAATTTCTCAAGATATGAATCATTACGATATTCTGAACTATCAAAGGAGGGAACAACGTTATGTTGAATCCATCGCGAGGAAACACCCATCTTATTTTAATTAGTATTATGAATCACTATTTGTTAAGAAATGGATCAGTACAACTGAAAAGATATTTTTTTCTCTTAGTTATTCAGAATAGGAAATGGTTATTTTATCTACTTATCATTTGGAAGGTGAAGCATATTAATGGTGGAATCTCATCAAGAACAC
Source organism: Viscum album (assembly GCA_963277665.1). NCBI lineage: Eukaryota > Viridiplantae > Streptophyta > Magnoliopsida > Santalales > Viscaceae > Viscum > Viscum album. The sequence goes on from OY728138.1 coordinate 2,005,739,952, forward strand.
AAGACAATGAGAAAAAATTTAATCCATGGAGTTGGATGAGTTTAAGATCTTGTTTTTTATTAAGAACTTTTCTCATATTCTTCATATAAAAATGGATAAGGAATCATTTGAGATAAAGTATAAGGGTGATGAATATGTTACTACCTATGAGTAAAATTTCACAATATTTTTGAGGCATGCTTCTCATATTATCATCCAACCTAAAAGTGAGGATTATTGATTCTTCAGTAGCTTAAATACAAGTCTTTAAAGGGTTTTATCCATAATATACTTTAGTATATATGAATAAATCATTTAATGTGCCATGAAGGTGTAAATAGAAGTTTGAGTTTCCCATCAATCTCATGGTTTTGATAAGAAAATAAATGTGTAATTTAAATGAAACTCTAAAAACCATAGAGAGAATAATATGAGTCTTCAATTATGAATAAAGTGTTGAAGTAAAAAAGGATGTAATTTTCTTAATGGGACTATTATATGTTTTAAGTATAGAAAGGAAGTTTATATGGAAATAAAATTCCAAATTGATGTAAAGAGACCTATCAATAAAAGGAATAGTGAAAAAGATCAAAATAATACACAACCCACACTTTAGTGTTTCAAATGCAAGGAATATATGAATTATATTAACCAGTGTTCAAAAGTGAAGGTTAAAGATGACGATCAACATCAGTAACCTCTTAATCCCATATACAAAGGTAAATTAGATGTGATAAATATGGATGATGTGGGGTATGTTAGTGGAGTGGGGAAAGGTACACTTACCATCCACTCTAGAACTATTATTGTCTTATTTGATTCTAGATATACCCATTCTTTTATATCAAAAGTATTTTATAAGGTTATCACATTACTCCTTCAAAAATTAGATGTTGAATCAGTAGTGAAAATCCCTAATAGTATTATGATCTCATCTCAAGTCTATGATTATTCTCTTGTTGAATTTTGTGGGAATATTCTTACTAAAAACCTTGTAATTCTCCCTATAGTTAGATTTGTTGTTATTTTGAGAAATGATTGTATTCATTTACATAAAACCCACATCAATTTCTGAGGAAGGGAAGTCGCATTTTATATTCCATACCAACATATGGTCGTCTATTAGTGCAATGATATATATGAACTTCCAATAGAAATTTCAACCATTTTTTGGTTATTGATTCTTATTTAAATGGGGTTTTCATCATAAAATGTTTTGGGATAAAATTATCATCAATGATATGCCTATTTTATGGGATTTTATGGATTTTTTTAGGAAGAATTTCCTGGTCTTCCTCCAAATCATGGAGATAAGTTTTCAATAGAACTCATACCTGGTGCTACACCAATTTCAAAGACTCCATATATAATGGAACTGATTGAGTTATAGGACTTGAATAATCAACCACGGGAAAACATTGACAAGGTATTTATTTAGACACGTGCATCACCTTGGGGTGCACCTATTCTATTTGTTAAAATGAAAGATGGATTAATACAACTTGGTATTGATTATCAAGAACTTAAAAAGATCCCAATCATGAATAAGTATCCTCTTACTCGTATTGATGATTTGTTTTCTCAGCTACATGAAGATAAATACTATTCTAATATTGATCTTTATACTGGAAATCATTAGTTTAGTGTTAAGAAGAATGACATACACAAGTCAGCCTTCCATGGACACTATAAATTTTTAGTGATGCCTTTTATTCTTACTAATTACTTCACTATATTCATAGATTTAATTAATATAATATTAATATATTACCTTGATCAGCTTTCTATAATTTATATTTAGGAAGTTGGGAGTTTTTAAGGGGTACAAAATTCTATTGTATCTAGTCAGAATATGAGGTTTACCTCAAAGTTTTAGATAAGTATTCAGTATACTCTGGATTCATAGTTAAATTTCAGTACAGATTATAATCTTCAGATAGATATTCAGTATAATATAATCATTAAAACCCTAGATAATATTTTGATATCTTGTTTTGTGTATTTTAAAGTTATTTTGGATCAATAAATTCCTCTAGTCAACTTTTCTTACAAAAATAGATTTCACTCGATAATTTAGATGGATCTTTATGAAACCCTCTATGGAAAGAAGTATAGAACTCCAACATGTTGGGATAAAGTTAGAGAGGTAAATATATTGGTACATAATATAGTTGAGGAAATTGTAGAGAAATTCAGAGCCACTAAATAATACATCAAGGCATCTCAGAGTAGAAAAAAAAAGTTATGTTGATAATCATCGATGAGATCTTGAGTTCGAAGTTGGTGAGATGGTGGTTTTGTAAATTTCTCTATGTAATAAGGTTATGATATTTAGAAATAAATAAAATTTAATCTCAATTTATATTTTCCCCATTTAAATTCTTGATTGAGTATGGATAGTAGTTTATCTCTTGGTACTTCCACCGAACCACTCTCAAGTTCACGACATGTTCCATGAATCACTCCTGAGGAAGTTCATACCTAATCCTTCACATATACTGAACTAAGAGATCATACCACTAGAGCATGATCTTATTTTTGAAGAATAACTAGTAAAAATATTTGAACATAAAGATAATGTCATATATAAATAAGACTACTCACCGGGTTAAATTTCACTAGAGAAATCAAAAATTCGAAGAAGATACTTGGGGACCTGAAGATGTAATGAAACAGAGATATCCAAATTTGTGTATATCAATGTAATATAATTTTTAATGAAAAATTAATTTTAAGTGGGGTATAATGTAACACACAGATATTTTATGATATATTTCTCTATGAATTTGTTTTCCTTGATAGCTTGCATTACACGCAACATCGAGTTTAAATGAATCGTGATATACTATTAAAATATTATTATACAATGTGAAAGTTAAATCTTATCTATTAGATTGGTGGGTATGAATAGGACTAACTAAATTATGAAATAATTATGGTTTACATATATACAAAATGAATTAATTGTTTAGCAATTAATTATAAATGAAAATAAAAATCATTTGAAAATATAGGAGATGGTTTTCTAAAGAAATGTTTTTATGCACATAATGTGTTTGTATCATAATAAATTAAATTAATATATAATATATTCTGTAAAATATTTTAATATTCATATAATTTATTTTATAAGAATGGGATAGGAATAAATCTACTTTTGTTCTTAAAAATGTATTTTTCTAAAAGATAGTTTTTATCATGTTTTGGGGACTTATTTTTAAAATTAATTTCAACCACTTATATAATTTGAATTATAAAAAATATATTCCACATTTAGGATAAGTAAGTTCAAATTTTGTAAATAGTTCCCTTTTATTTTGGTCAATATGAATAGTAACCCAAGTAAATTTTTGCCTCCCGGGTAAGGATAAAATGGGTAAAATAGTGTTAAAACTTTGGGATAAGGATTTAAAAATTATCTTACACTTTTTTATACTATTTGATGAATTTATTTTTTCCATTACCATTTATTTCTCAAATATATGGTCACTTGGTTCCATATTTCATTGATTATGACCTTTATATTACTTTAAGAAGAGAATAAAGAAAAAATGCCATTCTATTGACTTTAATATCTCTAAAATTTTTATATACGAATAAAAAGATGATAATTTAACTTTTAAATGTTTATTTGGAATATAAATCAATTTTTTATATCATATTATTTTATTTATAATTTTTATTAATTAAATAATAACCTTAAATTCCTACTCAATGCCGATATAGTTTTTATTAAATTAATAGAAAAATAAAATAAATGATTTTTAAAATATTAAAAGTAACATAATTTAAGTGAATTATTATGTTTCAAAAATTTCATAGATAAATATAAAATTTTAGGGATGTTTGAAAATATTATATTCAAATTCCATATTTTTCTTGGTATCTTTCAAGTTAAATTAAATTAATACTTTCAAAATTGACATTATTGATATTTTATAATAAATAATAATTAATTAAATGATTTAATATTCATAAAAAAATATTATATTCATTTTGGTTAATGTAATTTGGTTGAAAATATCAAAAATGTTAAATTTATGAGTCACTTTTCCATTTATGGTGACATTCTTAACCCTTTAATATTGAGATAGTTGTTACTGCGGTTAAGGTTAAAAATAGTTAATAAAGGGGTTTATCAAAATAATAAGGCTTAAAATGACACAAAAATATATATAAATTTCATTTTATGATTTTATTTTGACTTTATAATCTTTTTATTCAAACTAATTTCCATTTTAAATAATTTAGGTTTATAATGGATTTATTAAATTTTAATATTTTAATAAATTTCAAGTGTGTCTTCTCCCTCCCTTATAAAATGACACCCCTCCTTTCTCTTCTTTACACCACTTTTAGCCTTTTATCTCAACAAAACCATACAAATTTTCCTTATTGAATTTAATATCCATGTTTTAGGGGTTATTTTCTCTCCAAAACACCAACCATAATGTCCTTAAGAGGATATATAAATGAATTATTTCAAATAAAAGGTAATTTCCTTAACCAATAACTTTATTTTTACTTCTTCATTTACCTCCTCTAAATATATTTTATTTATCATAAAATTAATAAATTAAGTATCCTAGATATACTAAAATTTCATTATGATTTTGAAACCACCATCCTCTACCCTCTTTCCCATCAAATGATAAGTAAAAGTATCATTTGTGTGTATGTGCAGCTTACTGTCTTTATGTAGCAATACAATTCATCTTTCACAACCATTTTTTATGGATGGGTATTATGACTGGTTTAATGTTATTATATTATATTCATGAAATAATTATTACTTTTTAATTATAATATCATATATCCTTTCTTACCATCCAATATTTTGGAAAACGATAACCTCGCTTGTGCGTACGTGTGGACTACCAACTCCAAGAAGCGATGTGATTCGTTTTTTATTTATAATTTAAATGGATGATAATAATGATTTATTTAAATAATATATATTATTTATATTATATATTAATTATTCTAAAATGTTAATTATTATTTACCTTTCTTTTATTCCATCCTTAGAAAATTGAAAATGGTGTTCATGCGTACATACAGTCTACCGTATCCATGAACGATGTAATTCATTTTTATATCTCTACTTTTATGGATGACTCTAAATATATATATATATATATATACTGAAAATATATTAAATTTAAATAAATATTAAAATTATGGATATTATCTAAACTTGATCAATGTACAAGGACTAAAACTACCAAACCAAAACACACATGAAAAACGAAGTAGTTATCACCTGAAATAGTGATTTTAACAAAGAATTATTAATAAATGGTTACAAGTAAATCATAAATGGTATTATATATATGATTATGGTTCTATAATATATTATTAATAAATATATATTCATTATTTAGGATTTTTGAACATGTACGAATGAATTTGGACCTCAGGCAAGGGGTTTTTGTTACAATCAGATTATCTATCGATATTGTTTATGATTAAGTTCCATTGAATAAATATTATGGTCTATCTCTCAAGAAACTCCTGAATTTTATTATAATATGTTTAATTTTATAAATTACATGTCTTCCTTTCATTTTTCTCTCTTTAATAACTCAAGATACTGAAAGAATGTTTTTAAGGAAAATTATCTTTATCTCTCTCTGTGATCGAAAATCCTTTCTCTTCCATCTCTATGTTATCTAAAAAAATAATAATGTTTTTAATATTATACAATAATTATTTCAAGTTATTTTTTACCCATGATTTAATTTTTACAATAAAAAATTAAAAATGAATCTTCTTTTCCTTTTTATTAAATGAGGTACTTTTTAACATTTAATGAGAACGTGAAAGGATTTTTTATTTTAACATATATGGCATGAATGGAATTTCCTTCTATCATGACCTATTAATTATTTGAATCTTCCATTACAAGTTTACAATGTTCTTTTAAAATAAAATATTTTCTTAAATATTTGGGAAATTTTTAGATATTAAATAAGTGATTTCAAAGTGAAAAGTGTGTTTTCCTCAAGAAATGTTCCAAGTGTTATTTTAAATGAAATTTTCATCTATGATGACATCCTTTGAGGTTTCTTAATCTTTATTGGAGATATTATTCAATGATAATATACTTATTATTTCTCTAGATGTTTCATGGTTATTATAACAAGGTGATCATGAAACTCATTTCTTTTCCATGGATTACGCTAGGATGAATTAATGAAATGTTTATGAAACCCGTTTCTTTTCCATGGGTTATACTATAATAAAATGTTTATGAAACCCATTTCCTTTTAATAGGTTATGATATGATTAATGTTTTATGATATTATGTAACACATATATATGATTTTCATTGTGTGAAAAGTGGTCCTTAAATTATATATCTCTCCAATGTATTGGTTAAAGATGGATGTCTCATGAGATAAACAGAACTGCAATAGGGAGTGAACCTGATTCAGTAAGGGGATTTATCCACTAAAATATTTTGGTATTGAAACTTGAATAATATGATGGTTTTGGGATTGAAAACAATCCACAATTAGATTAATTTAAGTGATACTTAAATACTAAGTAAATGATTTTATATACTTATTTGTATGCAACAAAATTATGTTTTATGATAATGTTATTTTCTCATAAATTATATTATTTGATCCTTTATGATTTATGTATTATAAACTACCAATATTTATTCCATGATTCATTATTATGATCTATTATATATAGAGTGTGGTTTTTAAATGTTAGGTTTATTTTATCATACCCTTATGCCCATGTTAAGTTTAAGCGATCGTTGATATATCACTTGTTTACCCTTACTGAGCATATGAGCTCACCCTTTCTTATGTTTTCTTTCCCTAGGTTATAAATAAATGTATTAAGTATGATATGCATAATAAGGGTAATAGTTATGAAGAACTCAGTGGGATATGGTTTATTTTACTTATTAACCAGTTGTTTATGTGTCTAGGTTTCCATTGATACTAGGATTATACAATTCTAGCATGGATCATTATGTTATGAAATGAATATTAATCAAATAAAATGTAATATCTATATATGAAAAGTATGGTCGCTAAAAGATATATTTTCTATTATTTTCATGACCCCCTCCCTCCAATGGTACCCCTCCTCGACTAGTAATGATGCAATAGGGATAATGACCCGAGTACAACCTTTAGTGGGCCCCGAATCAGTGATCATCACCAAAGGTGTAAGGAATGTCACACATATGGGAGGAATTACCTTAAATAATAAATAAAGTAAGATTATGAGATAGGATATCATCCAGAAAAAAACTCTATAACATGAGGAAAAAAGGAAAAACTACAATTCATGTAATTTAATATGAATAAATATAAAACTCACCAAATGAATACTAAAAGATATTCCTATGGAAGAAACTCAACAGATCCAATATCAGAGGTAGAAGTGTCCAAATCTGTCTCCATCACCTCCCTTATAACCTGAAAACAATTTATATTTATGTAGGGTGATCATAACATATATACTTTGTACGATCATACCCAAGGACTCTCTTGAAAATGTGGGAAGAGAACACTAATGCCCCAGTGAACAAAAAGTTGGGTCAATAAGAACCTATATGTTATATAGTTCCTTTCCACACCAAGGATCACTCACAAAATAACATATCCAATTATAATAATAAAATAAAAATCATATTGATAAAAAGGGTACCCCACACCACTTCCTCACTAAGATTCCACTCTCACACCCCAATGTCGCACATCTTGGAACTCCCATACCTTCTGTATCCATCAGTCTAATACCTTAAAAATCCTCATCATAATGAGAAATCCCCATGTATTAAACAATTACAAAACCATCACATGCTCATCAGACCATAACCACTTCTATAAACCATAATAGTAGGTTATTGTGAATAAAAATGAAATCTTCCTCACTCCCTCCTCCCACCATGCATGACCCCACCATGAACCACATAATCATATTATAAATCATCACCTATAGTGAACTATAACTGAAATACATCATATTTTATTTGTAATAACCTTTCCTGGAAGAGATAGTAGGAAATATGGGGTTTCCATCTATATATCTTCACCAACTTATATGTTTGTGGAAAAAAACCCAGAACATAAAACTTTTGGGTGTCAATGAAAACACACAACTTGGGTGGGGTGCATATAGAAATCACAAGGAAAATAAAATATATAATATCTACACACAAGACCAAACTATGGTTCCTCACAACCAAACCACCCAACTACTACCTCCTCCATATCACCATGATCACATGCCAACATCACTCACACAAAACTATCAATTAATAGTTCCCATTTAACCACATCAATTACTAACCATTTATGTTTTCATTTTTCACCTTTCCATGTTCAAATTAATCATTTTTATTACATTTACCATTCCAACATCCATTTATTTCTAGCACCAAAAAAATAGTTCAATCTAAGTTCACTTAATTATAGATTACCATTTTTGAAGCATTCCATAACTACGGGGAAACTACCAAGCCAACACACGACACCAAAAACCATTCTAATTCCAACTTCATGCTTCTTTATTACATGTTATTACCCTAATAACCACATAACCACATCGCACGTCATCTAATGTCATATATAATTCAAAAAATTATGGTTTCATTACCTAAAACATTTCATCTCAAACCTGTTTTCCACCATCATTAGTAAAATCCCTTCAAGGTCTATACACATCATGCATAAAAATGTATCATGTGTATCAACACTAATCAGAAACACTCAACTCTCAAAAAACCACATTTTAGATTCAAAAAATAGATTTCATAACATTATTTCAATATTTAGCAAGGGAATTTTAAAAAAAATCCATATTCCCATGGGAAACCAATTCATTAGCAATTTATAAGTTATTAAGAATTTATTCAGTGTGAGGTGGATCAATTATCACAACAAGGGTTTTAAATTAATAACAACTACAACATAGACAAGTCTCCTAACAGTCACTATTTTCCATAACATTATCAAGAAATAATAATTCCATTAGTATTATCATTAAAGTAGTAAACACATGTGAATAGTACCCTTCCCATTTAATTAAATAAGTATGATTAATTATATTTGTTAAGTAAACTCTTACCTGTAACACCCCGAGCTTCTATGATACGCTTCTCATTCAATAATGTAATAGCTTGCATTGTACGCAACTTCGAGTTCTAACACACACCACAACCAATAAAAGTAGCCGTTATGAATAGTAATACCCAATTTTTAAAATTATAGAAATTTTATATTTCAAAATGGACTTCATTTTTGTATTCGTAATATCGAAATTATCCAAAGTTGAATTTTTTGTAATTTTCTGAGAACTTCCAATTTTTATGAATAGTGAAAAATACTTAAAAACAAATTTTTTAATCAAAATAATTTATAGTGATAAATTATACTATTGAGTGGTTTTAAAATATAATTAGAATATATTTTCACCATTTTATCCAATGGTGTTCATTAGAATTAATTTCACTTTGAAATTGAACATAAACAATTGTCAATCTTTTGATATATATTGTTTCTTAAAAACACGCTATTTGTTGTGACAGCGGGAATTAATTATAAAATTAATTAATGCAACTTATATTTTTGGAATTTTTTAATATAGACATAATTTTTGGATTTGGAATATCAATTATAGCTTAGGGTGAAATTTTGGCATTATTCTGAAAAACGTCAATTTTTGATGAATAGTGAAACCACTAAGTGGTAGTTAAAAAATTGATTTTTCGTTTAAATGAAACATTACCACTTTTGTGATTTGATTTTCAAAAATCCGACATACATGGTTCTCATTAGGAAGTAAAATGTGGTTTAATGGGATTAAAATAATTTTTTGGTGAATAGTAACTTTTAAGTTTAATTAATCGCGATTAAAGGTAATTAGTGAACTTTATGGTAAAAATAGTATTATAAAAATATGGAATGATCTTTACACCTGTCCTACCCCTATTTTATGTGTCATGGCCGACCAAGACAATCGATGGGTCAACTTGGGGACCCCATGGAGCCACTTTGGTAGGAAAAGGACATAAATAACTTTTTATTTAATGTTAAAATAAAAAGGTCACAAACAAGAGTTGTTTTACTAAAACAATTTTTAAATGGGGTTATACATGTCATATTTTTTACTATAAATATTCATTAGAAAGATAAAAAGATCTCCTACATCATCATAATTGTTTTATAATTTTTAGACATTAAATAAATTAAATTATTTATGACACCATGATGATGCAGCGATTACCTCATTAATTAACGATTTAAATAAAATGAAAAGATAATGTAAAATACAAGGCTTAAACTTGTCCAAAGCCTATTTTATGGGTAGATTTCGAACCCTTATAACCTTATCCTAGAATTATAGAAGTGTGGGACCTTTAGAATCCTAAAATCATTGTATAATAAAGTAATATTTCATTACTTTCCAAGAGTGCCCCTCCTCTCCACTTATAAAAGGCCCCCACCTCTAACACCTTATTCACACTTTCAAGCCATTTGTCTCGGACAAAATCTGCCCAAATACTCTCCCAACTTCCATCCATTACTCATAGAAGAATCACTTTGGGCATAATTCTTCTCAAGGAAGCCTTTAGCTCAAATCAAAAGAGTTACCCGATTTTAAGGTAATGTCTTCTCTTGTGTTCTTTTATTTTATTTTTCTTATCCAACCCCCTAAACTCTTTTTATTCTCTTCTTTTGTAACAAAAACAGTATCCTAAATATACTAGGATGTTGTTATAATAAGGATTCGAGCTACACTTATACACACCTACATCTAATGGTTAAAGAACATACTGTTTCTGTGGATGGCGAATTTTTGCCTCACGAAACGATGATTGTTCAACACTCATATAAAACCTTCAAAGGTGGCCATTAAGATGTCACTATATTTATATATGATATATAATATGTTTATATTTTACTTAAGATTCTGTATTTTTTATTTATTTCATACCTTTATGATTTCCATTATGGGTAAACGTGATATTTTCATTTTAGGAAGTGCGGACTACCGCCCCCTCAAAGTGATTTGAATCGTTAATACCATATGTGGGATGTATAAAGGATGGAGTAAATGGTATTATACACTATATTATACTAGAATTATATTATACCTTTATATCATTATGATTTCATTCCATTAAATATGAAACAGAAATGAAAGTAGCGTTCATGCGTACGTACAGCTTACCGTCTCCATGAACGGTGCATTTCATTTCTTACCTCTAAACGTTATGGAATATTATAAATGTATGTATATACTAGATATATATGAGATATATGATATATATATCATGAATATAATTCTGGATATAATGGATATTTCACCACATGAACAACTTGTAATTATAAGAATTTTATTTTTGACTCAAGTATCAAAGATCGACAAAACGACCGTTATTAACTTAAATAATTACATAATGTTCATAACATGGTAATAAGTGATATTAAAGGAATAATAAACTTTAAAAGGTTCTTAAGAAACTATAAATTAATTCAAGTTTATTATTCAGGAGATTAAAGAATGATCGAGTCAGGTCGGACACGAGGTAAGGGAATTTCTTAACCCAATTTCCATTCTTTCGGTTAATCTCCTACTTTCAAATTATGTCATGATATTATTATGTCCTATCTTTTATTTGTACTTTATTTATGTTTACTTATAGTGAATACACATAATAGATCTACTTTATTAAAAAAAATGATCTTTGTAAGGGTCTTCATCTCAATCTCCTTTCATTGAGGCATACTTTGTTTTATACACAACTTTCTTTTATACGGTGTATAAACCCCTTTGACTTTGAATTTTATTCAAAAAGGAATATTTTTCTACAAAGCATTTTACTAAACGACAAAAGGATTTTTTTTGTCTTACGTATGCGGCGACAATGACTTCTCCGCCGCCGTGACCATTATTTGTGTTCCGGCTTCCTCTACAATCCATAACTTTTTTTTAATGAAAAATAAATACAAAGTTTTAACTTTCTTTTATTTTGGTATTGAAAATGGTTTTGAAAGTGTTCTTATTATATCAATGTGTTGTATTTATATCTTGTGATTGAAATGTGGAAATGTTATGTTTCCTTTATGCATGTTTTATGTGATACGATTATGTTATGGTTTATGATATGTTTAAACCTATTCATATGAGGAATGCATTGGACTTAATAAGTGACGGGTGGAGCCCGCTACAGCTCCTTGATGCATCGGTAGGTCTCATGAGACAAACTAGTGTCTTGGCACGAGGCCTTGACAAAATCTTATTTGTGGTCTTGGCACGAGGCATTGACTACGTGGTTATGATAGTCTGGCATTATGCATTCCATCATTATGAAAGTGGTTATTGATATTGCATGTGATTATTTGACCAGTAGAATATCCATGTGAAGAAGTATATGGAATTATCTCATTTTACTTTTTCCATATTATGTTGAAGTTCAAGTTTAAAAGGATTTAGTTTTAGTTATACATTGCCTTAAATGTTAATGTTTATTTATGAAAGCTTCCGCAATATTTTTATCCTTACTAAGCATCTGAGCTCACCCCTTTCAATGTTTTAATATTTTCCAGGATGTGAAGAAGTATTTTATGAACGACATGTCGGGATAGTCAGAAAGGGATATGACTGTGGACTATGAAGACCATGTTATTTTAGTTTTTTTTACTTTATGATGTAATGAAAGAATTATGAGTGTATCTAGTGTTTTCAAGGCTACTAAACTAATCGGTCTTTTGAGACTTGATCTTTTGTGATCATGCCAATGTTACGAAGTAATGCACCGACTCTGGGTAGCTGGGGTCGGGGCGTTACAGTTGGTATCAGAGGCAGTTTAGTACTAACCTTGGAAGCTAGATTTAGATAAACTGTGATTAGAGCACATAGCCCGAAGATAGACTTTAAGGATTAGTATAGAAGAACTTCCTAGAATTTTGGTATTATAGAGATTTTGTGAGTTTTCCGAGCAATACATCCCTGTCTGGATACGAGCAGGTAGAGGTGGCTCTGGCACAGATATACCTAGGGGTAAAACCCGAAACACCGCTTTGAGATAGACTCGAATGGGAACTGGTGCACGACAACGGGCCTTGCTACACTCTTGGTTACGACACTCCCGGGGGATATGCTTAGGATAATTCTCATTTTCTTTACAAACCACTATGAAGGGTTATGAGTATATACTTCCTCAAAGAAAACATTTTTATGGATTATATCCATAAATAGTTCAATTTATGTTAAGTATCTTACAAGTATGGAATTATGTATTTTGATTCATAAACTAATATAGTTTATGCCATTGTTTAGAAATGACGCCTAGTGGAAGGAATGGAAACCGTATCAATGAACGCACTCCGTGTAGGGATTTCCCTCCTGCTCAAGATAATTATTGTGGAGCTGGAGATACAACTGGTGCTGATCAACTTATTACCATACTGGGACAACTCACTCAGGTTATGAATAATAACCTTACTCATATGGAGCACCCTAATCCGCAACGTGGAGGATCAATGTTAGACCGCTTCATGAGGCAACAACCGCCAACATTTAATGGGGGTACAAATCTATTAGTAGCTGAGCAATGGATAAATTCCTTAGAAAAAATATTCCACGCCTTGGGGAGTAGTGAAAGGGAAAAGGTTATCATGGCAGTCTACCGCCTCACTGGAGATTCCGATCAATGGTGGTCATTGATTCAAAACACAAAGGAAGATGATGAAGTATCAAATATGGAATGGAGGGAGTTCAAAGATCTTTTCATAGAAAAATAATTTCCACATGACCATCGAGCAGATATGGAAAGGAAACTTCTGAGTCTGAGACAAAAGGAGGATGAGAATGTCGCAAAGTATGAGGCTAACTTTACAAGGTTAGCGAGGCATGCAGCAGATTATATACGTAACCCAAGAAGTAATATTGATCTTTTATTTGATGGGTTAAAACCATTTCTTCATCGAGCATTAGTCTCACAAACCTTCTCGTCGTATGAAGACATGGTCTCATGTGCTATCAAGACAGAAAAGGAATTCTCTAAATCTTATGACAATAAAGTAAAGCAAGATAAGAAAAGAACGGTGGAACAAGAGACAGATAAAGGGAAAAAGGGAAAGAAGGATTTTCCATTATGTGATAATTTTGGGAAGAATCACCCTGGTACTTGCCTAAAAGGAATGGGAGTTTGTTATAAATGTGGAGAAAAGGGTCACCAGGCTCGTGATTGCAAGGGAAAGAAAGAGGCTATCAAAGTTGAATGCTATAATTGTAGGGAAATGGGGCATTATGCAAATGAATGTCCTAAGCGTTAGGGAAACATACCTCAGAAAAGGCCAAGGGATCAAGGACAATCTTATGCTGTTACTATAGTTGAAGCGGAATAATTAATGTATTGGTGCTTTTGTACACAAGGATTATATTCTGGTTATAAGGATAATGTGATATATATATATATATAAGGATTGTACTGCAGTACTTGTTGTTTCCATTAAGGTTTTAATATTATGAAGGTAATCATATTTTTAGTATGTGACAAAAAGAGAATATTTAATTTGTTTGGTGAATCTGATGTTACAATTGATTTTGGAATTTAGAGACCTTTTAGAGAAAGTCTGGACAGAGGTATTTTGGATAACTATAAAGGTTGGAATGGATTAAGTTGATCTTTAGATGGTATTGTTTAAGGTAAAAACATTTCTGAAGATTATTTTTGGAATATTATAAAACTATATTTTTAGGAAAAGAACAACCTGCAGGGTGGGGCATAACCTGTCGCGTCGGACAAAGCTGCAGGAATCGAACCCACAACCATAGTGAGACAGGCCTTTATTACCTAACACTAGCCTATAGGAAGTCCCTGGTTATTACAAAATAGTTTTACTAATCTAAATGGTCTGTGTTAATATTTGTAACCTTATACAATTAGGATAAATAGAATATTTTTGAGTTCTATTACATTTTAGAGTGAAAGATGGGTTTTTGGTAAAAATTTATTAAAGAATGAAAGTCTACATCAAAAGTATGTATATTCCCTTACGTTCTTAGTAAATCTCCTAAATAAATTCTTCAACTTTATAAAAGGTAACTTAAAACAAAAAACATTACTGGTTAACTTTTCCAACTGGGGATTCAATGATCGTTTAACCAATCACAAGTTTTTGATTTTCTTATTGTTAACTTTCTCCTAATCCAGTTTTCTACAACTCTCCATCAGACCTTGATGGTTTGTTTTTCTTCCATATCCATATTTTCATATAATCCTAGTATGGGATATCTCAGGTGACCTTTGTACTTATCTTTCTTTATTTTAAAGTTATATTTTTATTACCCTTATTTCCGATGTGGGTTTTCTACAAAGGTATTTTCTATTTTCAACCTTTTATTTTCAAAGAAAAATTTCAAATTGCGAGTACGCAATTTATTGAAGGAGGGGATAATGTAACACCCCAAGCTTCTATGATATGCTTCTCATTCAATAATGCAATGGCTTGCATTGTACGCAACTTCGAGTTCTAGCACACACCACAACCAATCAAAGTAGCCGTTATGAATAGTAATACCCACTTTTTAAAATTATAGAAATTTTATATTTCAAAATGGACTTCATTTTTGTATTCGTAATATCTAAATTATCCAAAGTTGAATTTTTTGTAATTTTCTGAGAACTTCCAATTTTTATAAATAGTGAAAAATACTTAAAAACAAATTTTTTAATCAAAATAATTTATAGTGATAAATTATACTATTTAGTGGTTTTAAACTATAATTATAATATATTTTTACCATTTTATCCAATGGTGTTCATTAGAATTAATTTCACTTTGAAATTGGACATAAACAATTGTTAATCTTTTGATATATATTGTTTCCTAAAAACACGCTATTTGTTGTGACAGCGGGAATTAATTATAAAATTAATTAATGAAACTTATATTTTTGGAATTTTGTAAGATAGAAATAATTTTTGGATTTGGAATATCAATTATATCTTAGGGTGAAATTTTGGCATTGTTCTGAAAAACGTCAATTTTTTATGAATAGTGAAACCACTAAGTGGTAGTTAAAAAATTGATTTTTCGTTTAAATGAAACATTACCACTTCTGTGATTTGATTTTCAAAAATCCGACATACATGGTTGTCATTAGGAAGTAAAATTTGGTTCAATGGGATTAAAATAATTTTTTGGTGAATAGTAAGTTTTAAGTTTAATTAATCGCAATTAAAGGTAATTAGTGAAATTTATGGTAAAAATAGCATTATAAAAATATGGAATGACCTTTACACTTGTCCTACCCCTATTGTATGTGTCAGTTACGACCAATAAAATCCATGGGTCAACTTGGGGACCCCATGGATCCACTTTGGTAGGAAAAGGAAATAAATAACTTTTTATTTAATGTTAAAATAAAAAGGTCACAAACAAGAGTTGTTTTACTAAAACAATTTTTAAATGGGGTTATACAAGTCATATATTTTACTATAAATATTAATTAGAAAGCTAAAAAGATTTCCTACATCATCATAATTTTTTTATAATTTTTAGACATTAAATAAATTAAATTATTTATGACACCATGATGATGCAGCGATTACCTCATTAATTAACGATTTAAATAAAATGAAAAGATAATGTAAAATCCAAGGCTTAAACTTGTACAAATCCTATTGGATGGGTAGATTTAGAACCCTTATAACCTTATCCTAGAATTATAGAAGTTTGGGACCTTTAGAATCCGAAAAGCATTGTATAATAAAGTAATATTTCATTACTTTCCAAGAGTGCCCCTCCTCTCCACTTATAAAAGGCCCCCACCTCTAACACCTTATTCACACTTTAAAGCCATTTGTCTCGGCCAAACTCTGCCCAAATACTCTCCCAACTTCCCTCCCTTACTCCTATAAGCCTCAATTTTGGCATAATTCTTCCCAAGGAATCCTTTGGCTCAAATCAAAAGAGTTACTCGATTTTAAGGTAATGTCTTCTCTTGTGTTCTTTTATTTTATTTTTATTTTCCAACCCCCTAAACTATTTTTATTATTTTATTTTGTAACAACACCAGTATACTAAATATACTAGGATGTTGTTATAATAAGGATTCGATCTACACTTACACACACCTACATCTAATGGTTAAAGAACATACTGTTTCTATGGATGGCGAATTTCTGCCTCGCGAAACGATGATTGTTCAACACTCATATAACACCTTCAAAGGTGGCCATTAAGATGTCACTATATTTATATATGATATATAATATGTTTATATTTTACTTAAGCTTCTGTATTTTTCATTTATGTCATACCTTTATGATTTCCATTATGGGTAAACGTGATATTTTCATTTTTGGAAGTGCGGACTACCGCCCCCTCAAAGTGATTTGAATCATTAATACCATATGTGGGATGTATAAAGGATGGAGTAAATGGTATTATACAATATATTATACTGTAATTATATAATACCTTTATATCATTATGATTTCATTCCATTAAATATTAAATAGAAATGAAAGTAGCGTTCATGCGTACGTACGGCTTACCGTCTCCATGAACGGTGCATTTCATTTCTTACCTCTAAACGTTATGGAATATTATAAATGTATGTATATACTGGATATATATGAGATATGTGATATATATATCATGAATATAATTCTGGATATAATGGATATTTCACCACATGAACAACTTGTAATTATAAGAAGTTTATTTTTGACTCAAGTACCAAAGATCGACAAAACGACCGTTATTAACTTAAATAATTACATAATGTTCATAACATGGTAATAAGTGATATTAAAGGAATAAGAAACTTGAAAAGTTTCTTAAGAAACTATAAATTAACTCTAGTTTATTATTCAGGAGATTAAAGAACGATCGAGTCAAGTCGGACACGAGGTAAGGGAATTTCTTAACCTAATTTCCATTCTTTGGGTTAATCTCCTACTTTCAAATTATGTCATGATATTATTATGTCCTATCTTGTATTTGTACTTTATTTATGTGTACTTATAGTGAATACACATAATAGATCTACTTTATTTAAAAAAATTATCTTTGTAAGGGTCTTCGTCTCAATCTCCTTTCATTGAGGCATATTTTGTTTTATACACAACTTTCTTTTATACGGTGTATAAACCCCTTTGACTTTGAATTTTATTCAAAAAGGAATATTTTTCAACAAAGAGTTTTACTAAACAAAAAAAGGAATGTTTTTGTATTACTTATGCGGCGACAATGACTTCTCCGCCGTCGTGACCATTATTTGTGTTCCGACTTCCTCTACAATCCATAACTTTTTTTTAATGAAAAATAAATACAAAGTTTTAACTTTCTTTTATTTTGGTATTGAAAATGGTTTTGAAAGTGTTTTTATTATATCAATGTGTTTTATTGATATCTTGTGATTGAAATGTGGAAATGTTATGTTTCCTTTATGCATGTTTTACGTGATACGATTATGTTATGGTTTATGATATGTTTAAACCTATTCCTATGAGGAATGAATTGGACTTAATAAGTGACGGGTGGAGCCCGCTACAGCTCCTCGATGCATCGGTAGGTCTCATGAGACAAACTAGTGTCTTGGCACGAGGCCTTGACAAAATCTTATTTGTGGTCTTGGCACGAGGCCTTAACTACGTGGTTATGATAGTCTGGCATTATTTATTCCATCATTATGAAAGTGGTTATTGATATTGCATATGATTATTTGACCAGTAGAATATCCATGTGAAGAAGTATATGGCATTATCTCATTTTACTTTTTCCATATTATGTTGAAGTTCAAGAATAAAAGGATTTTGTTTTAGTTATACATTGCCTTAAATGCTAATGTTTATTTATGAAAGCTTCCGCAATATTGTTATCCTTACTGAGCATCTGAGATCACCCCTTTCAATGTTTTAATATTTTCCAGGATGTGAAGAAGTATTTTATGAATGACATGCCGGGATAGTCAGAAAGGGATATGAGTGTGGACTATGAAGACCATGCTATTGTAGTTTTTTTTACTTTATGATGTAATGAAAGACTTATGAATGTATCTAGTGTTTCCAAGGCTACTAAACTAATTGGTCTTTCGAGACTTGATCTTTTGTGATCATGCCAATGTTATGAAGTAATGCACCAACTCTGGGTAGCTGGGGTCGGGGCGTTACATTACCATCCAACAAAAAGGAAATAAAAGCATAAAAATATCACATATGTACAAAATAAGATAAAACTCATATCCCCTCCCTTGATTGTCACTTCAAAAGGAACTAAACTCACAATGGAAGAACCAAGGGATTAAAGACCACCAAACCTGAAAGGTAAACCATTTAAACCTTGACTTGAAGGTTCCAGATTATCCATGATCCAATAATTTTGAATCCTCAAAGGAGATGATCAAAGGGAACCAAGGGGGTTTAGATTTATCCAAATATAGAAGAATAAATAAGGTAATCGATATGAGGGAGGTTGGTCCCTCTATTTATAGAGGATTCCTGAATGGGCTCGCCATAGTGTAGAGACTTCCCACTATAATATGGTCTTCCTAGGTCAAAAGAGATCTGAATCTCCCGACGTTGTTTCCCCCTTTTGCACACATTTTAAAAATGAATTTTACTATCACCATGGCCTTAATACGGTGTTTTATAAGACTTTTTTTCACCTATGGTTCCCATCACATCAATCCAATATGGCATGGAACAAAATGATTAGATGTTTATTCTTTACCACGCCCATGGCCACAGTGTGGTGATCTCTACATCATCGTATTACACAGGACCTACCATAAAACCACACACCTAGTGCCACACCCTTCACTAGTCATTTCCAAGCTTCCTATTTCACACAGGGTAACCTCCCGAGTTCCACGACCAACTAGGCCATTTCACTCATAGTGGAGCATCCTAACATCACACGAACAACCCCACAACCAACTCCCAAGCATACAATGCCAAAACAGCCAACACTAAGATCTCCACCATAGCATGGTTACCCTACAAATGGATATAACACATCACTATCCTACAAAACACCTATAAAATCCTTCTCAGCATCACTAAAATCTGGGAAAACATTAAGGGTGGTTTTAAGGAATCTGGGACCTCACATCTGATACCTCTCAAATGATTATTATCTTAGAGAATCAAAAATAACTAATAGAGAAAGAGGAAAAGGGGAAGGTGTGAACAACCACCCCAAAATTTACCTCTCAAGGATCTAGTTACAGATAAAATAAAACCATTGGATATTCATGTTCCACAAGGGGAAAAGAAAGGAACATTTAATAAACCATAAAAAACCAAGAATTACATCGCCTAAGGGAAATAATACAAAACCAAAACTCAAAAAAAACTTGAGATAATGGGTACACATATATGTATCACATTACTAGGAACTCTCTTCTGAAACTCCATGCATCCATGATACATAATCCAATGGGATTAAAAACCCATCCAATATTTTATCTTAGCGATCTTGGACCAGAACTGGTTGTTCCGCAAATGTTGCATCTCCCTTGATATCAAACTCTCCACAGTCAATGACATGAGATTCATAATAAATATATCAGTAAATCTAAGATACTTGGAAGAATTTATGGATCAAATACATATATTTAGGAAGCGCCTACTAATAATCCACCTCACTAATTTTCTTCATCACCTTAAAAGGTCTAACAAACTATGGTGAAAACTTGATTTCCTGACCAAACCTCCACTGTATGTGATGAGGGGAAACCATTAGAAATATATGGTATCCATCCTGTAACTCCAAGGGACTACTCCTAGATTGATATAAGTCTTATGACCATCATTTACCACCCTCATACTCTCAAAAACCATATGGACCTTCTTAGTCATACTCTATACCACATAGGGATTAAGAACAAACGACTCTCTAACTTCAATATAGAAAAATGAAGAATAAAATGACCACACATAAAAGGCCACAAATAGATCCATGAAAATGGATGATTGGTATCTATTTTTATAGGATAACTCAACCAAGGGTTGGTAGTTTACCCATGATTTTCTTAAGTCCAATATGCAGGCCCGCATCATATCCACCAGCTTCTAGATAGTCTTCTCTATCTTCCCATCTATTTGAGGATGGAAAGAAGTGTTAAGGAATAGATGAGGTCCAAATAAATATTGAAATACTCTTCATACTTATGAGGTAAAATGATTATCCTAGACTAAGACAGTATACCTTTTAACTCCATGTAACCACATAACCTCATCCACATACCTCCTCACTAAAACATCTATAGTGCCCAACTCTCTAATTTTTATGAAGTAAGAAGACTTAGTTAATAGATCCAAGATTACCTAGATAAAATCATGCCCTCCCTAATACAAGGTTAATATGGTGAAATATTCTATCAAGATATATTATCACTTCTACTCATGGAAATCCAGAGGCTACAATAGACCACCAAGAACATGATTCTATGCCTTCACCTGTTGGTAAACCAAACACTGAGCCAAGAACTCTTCCACTTCCCATTTCATTCCAGGACACCAAAAATAAATCATAAAACCATATTACATTTTGGATACTCCTGGGTTCACCAATAAATGTGTTTTATTAAACTCACAAAGGAATCCCACATGCATCAATATTGGGACAGACATCAACCCCTGGAACATAAACCAATGTTGGTCATCCTCTATTAACCCTTCATAGGAATCCCCATGAACAACTTGATCCCACATTACTTCCACCTTTGGGTCTCCCCATTGAGAATCCTCAACCTATTACATTAGATAAGACCATATTTTCATCTAAGAAAAGAAACCTTCACTATCAACCACCCTTTCAATAAGGTTCATGAATACCAACTAATTCATCACCCTATATGCATCCCCAAGCTCCTAAAAACATACTTTCATGTAAGCCCCTAGATTTCCCTAAGAGTGGAGGGGTGAATTAGGGTATCAAATTTTTCTTTCAATGAGATAAATCTTATCCCCTTGTTGGTATAAACTTGTTAGACTTGTCTGATGGAATCATGAAATTATTAAACACCCATATATAGAAACAAAAATCCAACACAATAGTTTTACTTCGTTCACCACTAAGGGATAGTCCAAGGAGAATTCACCAATAGTGTATCGATAATACCTGAATCCTCTAAGATTCAATTGATATTTTGGATTAAAAAATCATACATGGTCACCCTTTTCTAGGAACACTTCCTTTAAAATAATTTTAGGTATAGCACACCGCCTCCCTTAGATCACTTCCATCGACTCCCCCTTGCGCAATGCCTTGGGTGAAGTATTACTCAATTTATTGACTTGAAGGTCACATAAAAATATTAAGCACATAAGTCTTTGTAACTGATGAGGATAAGACTCTTATTTCACTATAGTTTTGAATTGATGCACTTGAATGGAATTTTCACCCAAACCAAATGTTCAACAATTGTTGTTTATGAAGCTATATGCCTTCATGAAACTCTAGGTATTTATGGAAATATGAAAAATCGTGAAGCTATCAGGCTTCATAAAACTCATTTTTTTAAAATTCCTGAGTGTCAATTAGTTCTAAACCATTATTTTTGTGAATATTGTGTTCGTTAAGAGTTCATAATTCAGGAAATAATTTCCTTCTTTTAAGTGCTTTATGAAATCAGAGTGATTATCCATTTTTTCAAAATCTCTTGATTCCTCATAGGATTATTAGCCGTCTATTTATTGAAATTTCCTCCTTAAAAAATCATTCAACCTCACAAAATCCTTTTTTACCTCTACATTCATGTTCATAAAGATCCTTTTCTTTACAAATATCTAGTGAAATTTTCCAATTGGTGAGGCTTCTCGTAATTACATAGCTTAGAATATTTCCATAAGACCTCACCCATTCTTCGTGAAACCCATTTAATGAACCTTTAAACCATCATGAATCTATATTCCTTAATGAATCTCCACATCATCATGAAACTCCAACCGTCATGAAATCCATGTCTTGTCCATATTTTAAAGAGTCAGCCCCAAAAATCCATATTTTATGAAGCTTATCCCTTCCTCTAGATTTTAAGCTCCAAAAATTTGGAAAAAACTGGGATATGATTCCATCTTCAACACTGAATACATATGCACCATAAGATCACTTTTCTGGAAAACTATATAGTAATCTAAGGTTTCATTAACAAAAAACACAAAAAACAATCTATTTCCAGCTATCAAAAAAGTTTGTTCCAACAATATCCCCCTTTGTGTTTATTGAAAAAATATATATAAATTTGATAGAGAACCATTATAAAAAACATAATAGACGTGAAATAAATCATACATCACTCTAAGTCTACCTGAGAAAGGCTTGTGCAGAAAAAAGAGTGAGGAAAGTGAATTCTATGCCTCGACAGACCACCGACCTATCTTGCACACCTACATCGAATTTCATCCCCCACAAAATAAACACAAATAAACTATATTAGTCTCTTAGTACTCAAAAAAACATCCCCATGGATCATGTATCCCCCATAAACCTACATCACATCCACAAAAAGATTGAAAAAGTTAACAAAAATGGGGAGATGGGATAAACCATAACCTCTTCATGCAATGGGAGGTGGATAAACATTGAGGTTCAATCGATATTTCTTGAATATTGGTGTTGCCAAAGGATTATTCAGTATGTTATCCACTTGTTCATTAGTTCAAACATTCTCTATTTTAATAAAAAAATATTCAACATTGTCTTTGATGAAGTGATATATGATCTCAATATGTTTGGTATGAAATTGTTGAACCAGAATTTTCGTAAAATCGATCGCGCTCTTGTTGTCATAGTGTATTGTCATTAGTTGTTTCACCTTATCACCAATATCAGTAAGTTTTTTATTTATCCTCAATAGTTTATTTCATGCCTTTTTCATAGATATATACTCTTCTTTATCTTTACTAAGAGAAGTGATTTCTTGTTTCTTACTCATCCAACCCACACATTTGTTTCCAGCGAAGAATGCACTCCCACTTTTTTCTTTTCAATCCACCACATCTCCAACCCAGCTAGCATCAAAGGAATTCTGATAATTCATTATCTCTTCCTACTGCAAATTATAATCTGAAGTTCAGAGTGTCAGGAATATACCTCAAGATTCTTTTAACTGTTGAAAATTATCTTCTATCTAATTACTTTGGAAGTGATTTGCTAAAAATATTACAAATATAATATATGGACATGTCATATTAAAATATAATAAGCTTCAAATAATACTTCCATAAAAGTTTGGATCCACATATTTCCCATCCTTATACTTTACAAGTTTTTTCCCAACTAAAATCTGAGTCGACATTGGTTTGGATTCATGCTTATGAATTTATTTAGAATCTCTCTTGGATACTTTTACTGAGAAATTTTGGTGAAGTCCTTATTTTGAGTCACATAAATACCTGAAAATTTTTTATTTCACCTATCATAGACATTCCCAATTCTAATTTCATTTTATTATAAAATTATTCCACTAATGTATTCTTTCTTCCACAAAATATAATATCATCCACATACACAAGAACTATAAATTGATCTCTCTGAGAATTATTCACATATAGATTATGGTCAAAACCTACCCTTTAAAATTGTAGCTTTTTCAAATAAGAATCTATTTGAATATACCATGATCGTGGGGGCTACTTTAGACCATAAAAATCCTTATTTATTCTACAAACCTTTACCAAAATGGATCATACATGGATTTGGGAACCCAAATCCATGGATCCAAAATTTACTTAATAAAATAAAAATATAAGATTAAAATGGAAGAAATGTTCAAGTGTGACACCACCACACCAAAGAAAAAGGATTGGGAATGCATCCACATTAAGAACATGGAATAGAGATCATCTATTCTTGTATCGAACCTGACTTCAAGATCCCACCCACCAAGTAGTTGGGTGATTCCCTCTACTCCATTGCATCATATTTTGAGACTATGGTGCCTCATCCACTAATTCTTCCATTATAGGTAAGTTAGAACCCTCCAAAACTAATGGTTCTTGTATGGAAAGACCATCTTACACAACCTCATTACATGGTGATGCATCATCCTAAGAAGCCTCCTCCTAAACTGATGGGTCATGTTTGGAAGGACCATCTTGCAAGGCCTCATTGCAAGGTGAGGCATCATCCACACCCTTCACCTCAAGGTCCATCCCCTTTAATTACTCTATAACTTTTCTAGCATTAGATCTAGTCATTGGGGGAGAATTATTTCTGTTACTACATCTTTCATTATCAAGGCCTTAAATACTAAGCAAGTCAAATTCAGGTGTGTTAATTGGATCTAACATAGATAATACATTTATGTTAGCTTTATCATGTCCCAAAAATCTAGGGATATCCTTTATAACAACATTATCCCTTGGTCATTCTCCCTATTCCTCAACCAGTGAGGTGGGTTGTTTGGAGTCTTGTACAATGTCAGAGATAATGGAGGCAACACTACAAATATGATACTTCTTCTTATCAAAATACTTCTAAACACCATCTAGATTTCCCACCAGAGAGGTGGACTACTAATCAATCTAGATTGTAGGTTCAACATACCCATCAACAGTATCAATATTCACTATTAGATGCTCAACTCGTACATCCACCTTGGCCATATGATCGTCTTCATTCCGATCATCAAACACAATAGATAGGTCCCTCAATATTTTTGGCATCACCACCTAAAATCCATCTGAATCGATCAACTTCACCTTACCTTTACTTTGAGCAGAATACAATGCAATATAACTCATCTCCAAGTTAAATTATTCCTGAAGATCTTCCTCATACTTAGATTGATTCTCTTTATCATCATCATCCACATCAACCCATATTTTCTTTAAACTATCTAGAACCCCATATAATCTCACAGTAGAATCCTTAAAGGCCATAAAACCACCACTATCAGTGACTGAAGAAACATTACCCTATGTTTGGTTTTGATACTGAATAAAAAACCTTCAAAGGAGCTCCATTCTCTCTAATTGGAGCCTATATCATAACACCATTCTTGGGAAGCTCAAAAAATAACGAAATTCCAACAGCATTACCATCCTTCTTCCAAAAAACCTATTTACTCCCCATAGGTCCATTACCATTTCATTTCTTATTATATTTATTAGAGGAATTTCTTAAAGATTTACATTGAGATCATTGAATATTCCATTAGAATTTTTCAAAATAGTGACCAATGAAAAAACATTATTCACAGAAACTAGGCAGCCACTCATATTGAATAGATAATTTAAGCTTAAAGTCACCCGAAATTGGAAATATTGTTTCATTCAGTTCATGAGATAGATAAAATTCTACTAGAAAATAAGAGAAATGTATATACCTAGATCAATCTAATTCTTTATCAACCTTAATCAGGGTCCTTAAAGAAGAAACAACTTCCCACAAGATCACTGAATACCAAAAAAACAACTAAGACCCCTGGTTCTGATCCACTTTTGCATGGAGGAGCTCCTGATTATGAAAGGGTATGATAGAGGATCCCATTTTTGAAGCACAATAGAACCATTTTTGGGGATACGCTTATGGAAGGAGTCTGAATCATGTGGAATATCATATAAAATCTACTCCATGAAGCAAGAAAATTTGATTGATCAAGTTTTTTGTTAGGGTTCCACTCATCACTATTTTATACATCAATGAGATCCAATGAAACCCCAAAACCCATAGACACCTTAGTTGGAGTGATGAAAACATACTTGGGATTAAAATAAAAGTCTATCATATTTTCCCTGGATCTATTCAACTTCGAGATTCATAAAATTTCTAGAAAATCACTGAACGAGAGATTACTATAATATCTTCCATCTTGGGGTGAATAAATACTTATTTAAATCTAAAAACAATTGTTTCATCATTTATAATTATAAATCCCACTAGTTTTTCAATGTATACTTCTTCTTCAAGAACACCATTTAAGAATTTCATTTTAACATCCATCGGATAAACTTTGTTCCTTCTTTGAATCTACATGGCCAGGAATATCCCAATCAAATATAGTCGAGCTATTGGAGAAAGACTTTCCTCGACATCAATGCCTTCAATCTGTACATAGTCTTTACACACTAGGTATTACTTGTTTTTTATCAAATTTCCTAGTTCATCTATTTATTTTTTGAAGATCCATTTTTTTCCAATAACATTATGATTTTATGGTCTCATAACAAGATCCAAAGTCTAGATTTTTCAATCTAATCCAGTTCCTCATACATGGCCTTAAACCATGATTAATATTTTACTACTTCTTCAAAATAGGTTGGTTACATAATTTATTGGAGAACATAATGTGCTTTATTCCTTATTCTCCTTGTCTATGTAGGTGAGGTCCAATCACTAATAATTTTGGATTGATTATCTTTGGTTTTATTTCTTCTATGAGGTTCAATTAGAGTTTCTTCAACAATGGTTTCCTCTTCTGATTCTACTTCTAAGTAATCATTATTTTGAGATCCTGGAATTTTTTGAAAGCCTTCTACATTTTTTATATTTTAATATATCCCCTTTCCAATTTCTTCTTCATCTTTAATCATATCAACATATAATATCCTTGAATTATGCATAGTTTTATCCTCAATTATTTTAACATCATTAATCATCATAATATTTCTATGATAATTATTGTAGAATTTTTCAGATTTACTCTTTATTGAGTATCCAAGGAACATTATACCATCTCCATGATCACCATATTTTCCTTGATTTACTTATTTTCTTGGATAAAACATTTACTTCTAAAAACATAAAAATACTTTAGTGAGATATTACTTCCATTCCACATCTCATATGGTGTCAAGTACTCTCCTATACATATCCCTATTCTATTTTGAGTGTACACCAAAAATTGAAAAGCATGTTTCCAATAATAACGAGAAAAACAACTCTCAATTAGTATATTTTTTACCAAATTATTCTCTTATCAATTTATGCATTTAGTGACCCCATTTTTTAAGGTGTTATCACTAAAGAAACATCATTCTTTATCCCATGTTTTTCAAGCTATTTTTTAAATTCAATGGATTTGTTTTTTGTTCCATTATCATATTGTAATATCTTGATTGTGCAGCAAGTTTCATTCTCAAATCTTCAGATATATCTCTTCATGTAATCAATAACTTCCCATTTGTACTGTATAAACTTCACACATGTTATTCTACTATAATCATCAATAAAAATAATAAATTACTTCTCTCCATATGTACCAACTACATTCATTAGAACACACACATATGTGCAGGCGAGATCAAATAGATTCAATGCCATTTTGTTCTTTGGTCGATAAGAATTTAGGACCATATTTACTCACATTAAAGCATAACTTGTCTTTTATCAATCATAATTCAGATTGGAAAAATCATTAATATTCATTAGCTTGGATAATTTTTCCATGCTCTATTCATTATTGTGACCCAAAATCAGGTGTCAAAATTAGTTTTCCTCTTCAATTATTAAGAAACAATTGTTTTCTTTACAATCTACCAGGAATAAGTTACCATTTGTGTTGTAGACTTTCATGATAGAATTTAATATCTTCCCTTTGATGGTGAATACCACCTAATTAAATTTCACTAGTAGTCCTAATTCACAGAGTTAACTCACACTTAAGAGATTATGACACAAATCATCCATATAGATAACATTTTCTTCATTAGCTCCTCATTTTATAATTCTGTATTTCCACTGCCTTTGATCTTTAAGGAACCATCATTGTTGAATATCATTGTTCTGTCAAACCTTTTCTTAAAAAAATCAACAAATTTTTATTTCTTGTCATGTTAGATGGGCATCTGTTGTCAAGAATCAAGGTTCCACTGTTTTTTGTAGGTTTGAGAGCAATTTCTGTCGGGTTGGATTTATTAATCTTTTTTTTCTTCCATTAGATACCTAATTGAGTGAATAAAAAATATGGCCTCTCAAATCTCTTTTCAACATGAATGGTTGAATCATACCCATATTATTCTTCTAGAGAATAATACCTATTTTCAAGGGTAATTATTCTTAGTTGAAAAATATTGACTTGTCTCAAAGTTCTATAGTAATTATTATCTTCTTTCTTCTACTTCCAAAAAATATATTTATGGAGAAAGTTATAATAGTGAAAAAAATATCTACATAAATTATTTATTTATATGATTAAGAAAATGGTATCATTATCCTTTTTTGACTTTTAGTTTATTCCCCATATAGAGAGATCCTTGTCTCTTCAAAATAAAACATGGTACGGACTAAAAATCCATAAAATTGACATTTCATAAGAGTAAATATATTTTCAATTCCATTACTCAACATTTCCCCTTATTTTGTATAGTTATTTAACTAGATATCTTCTCTATATAATTAAGGATAATTTTTAGCTTTCTAATCTACTTGGTTCAAATCTTTATTTATTAGGACATCAGAACCCTTTGTGACATTTCTATATTTCTACTTCCCTTTTCTTTGTCTTATCCCATTTCCATCCTTTGATGTTTCTATATCATATCCAATTCTACTTTTTTCCCATAAATTTAGATCTTTGATCATGCAAGTATTTCTCTCCTCCTAAACCACATATAACTCTCTCCAAAATCTCTTCATGTGAAAAATTTCTAAACTATAATTTCTAATTCATATCGTTTGATTTTGATTTAGTTTCTAGTTTACTCCTTAAAGAAATTACTTCTTCTTCAAGGCACTCAACTATCTTATAATATTCCTCCATTCTCGTTATAAGGTCATTGATGAATTTTTCTTTCTACTTAATCTTAATTTTAAACTCCACAACCTCTTATGAGCTTTCAAGAGTTGTAAAATGATCGTATACCTCTCTATGTAGTTGATCAATCCCTACTTCAATCTAATCCACATACTCTAATGAATCTTTCAACAAAGCTACCATATTTCTATTTTTATTTCTTTGAATATCAAGCTCATCAAGATCCCCCTCAAGTTCCACCTTGAAATATAAAACACCATTTGACTGATTGTCTTCATCTTTCATAAGTTCTACTTTTTCAACCAAAACCATCATGGAATCTTCAATATCAGGTTTAAAATCTTATTCTATATCCTCAAAAGAGTCATTATTATCTTGTTTCTCATTGTAGATGAATATCTTTCTCTATAATTTCTTTCTTGATTTGAAGTATCCCTTCCGTTGGAACCTCCTTGAGGCCTCTTCATGATTTATTTTTCAATTTCTACATCATCGAATCTCCTTGATCATCGATCAGTAATGTGCACTACTTTACCAAACCGAAAACAAACTAAAGGAAGTGTGACATCAAAACTCCCTTTTCCACTCTTGATTTTTTGTAAAAAAAGAGAAATAATTTTTTCCATCCATGTCATCTCCATCATCACTGAATTTTTAAATTTCAATTTTCTAGATGGATTTGAATTCCATTTACTTTCTTACTCAAATTTTTGTATCTTCTAGTTTGAATATCAATTCATAGGCCACTGGACTATTTAGTAGATTATTAAGAGAAAGATTATATGGATCTCTTTCCTCAAGGGATAACACTTTTGGAATGTAGAGTGGTGGTATCTTTATCATAATTTTCTTCACAATTTCAATACCCTTAATTTCTTCCCCAAGTCCTTGAACAGATCCAATAACTTTAGTAATGCAATTAATGAAACTATATGCATTTTTACTTGGATTCACTTTCAGATCATCGAACTGATTGTGAAAAACATGAATTTTGGCCGTCTTTTCCTTGTTATCCCCATAATATAAATTTTCCTATTTCTCCCACATGGATTTGGCTGCAGTGAAAATCATCACATTCAAATAGATTTGATCAGATAGTGATGTAGTAAGAGTATTTTTAGATTTGGAAACAACATCTAGAATTTTCCTATTGGTTTCAGCCATATAAAGATATGTATCATCACTAAACTGAATCCATTAAACTTTAGCATAGAGAACTTCCATCCAATGAGATCGTAGACGAGATCTAATTTTATTCTTCCAAATCGGAAATTACTTCCATCAAAAAGTAGAAATCTAAAAACATTAACTGAATTATCCATGAAAACAACAATAGTGAAAATATTTAACACCAATAACCTATAGGCCCTGATCCCACTTGTAAGCCCATAGAACACCCTAATAAGGGAGAGGTGACTCAACGTATCAACATTTTTTTTCAATGAGACAGACCTTGTATCCATATTGGTAGGAACTTGTTAAACCTTCCTGATGGAATCATGCAATTATTAAATACTCATGAATAGAAATAGAAACTCAACATAGTATTTTTACTTGGTTGACCACTAAGGACCATTCCAAGGAGCATACACCGATAGTGTATTGGTTGTACCAGAATCCACTAATCCTACCCGGATATTTTGGATTTAAAAAGATCAGACCTGGACACTTTATTTTAGGAACACTGTCATTACAAGAATTTTAGGGATAACACGCTGCCTCCCTCGGATCACTTCCATCGACTCCCCCTTTCTCGCTGACTTGGGTGAAGTCTTACTCAGTTTATAAACTTTAAAGTAACATCAATTGATTCGGAACATAAGTATTTTTTTTATTATAATGAGAATATCCATGCACCTTGGTCCTAAATTGATGCACTAGAATGCACTTTTCACCCAAACCATATGTTTAAAAATTGTTATTCATGAATCTCTCTTCCTTCATGAAACGCAAGGCCTTCACAGAACTCTAAACTATCGTAGAACTATCAATCTTCATGAATCCCACTTTTCTGAAATTCCTTAGCATCAATTAGTTGTTAACCATTATTTTCATGAATATTATGTTATTCAATAGTTCTTGATTCATGAAAGAACTACCTTCTTCTAAGACCACTGAAAAATCAAATTGATTTTCCCTTTTTCCAAACTCTCTTGATTCCTCACTACAAAAAAAAACAGCAGATTAGAAGTGATTCTTTAGAAGGTATTATGCACAACCCCTACTAAATTCATTTTAGATGGGGTTATGCACAATCCCTCTAATCATCTAATTTATAGGGGTTTTACAACCCACTCTAAATTTTTTATCATTTTTTCTTTGTAATATTTGTTTGGATTTTATAGGCAGTCTTGTCAAAACCACAGTAAATTTAATAATTTGTGGCTCTATATGTCCGGTTGGGTTTTAGAGGTGATATATATATATATCATTTGGATATATATTAGAGGCTATATATATAACATGGAAATTGTTTTTTAAAGGAAATAGTGGGGATTCATAACCCCCTCTAATCTCTTAAATTAGAGGGGGTTCATGAACTACCATTAATCCCTTAGATTAGAGGGTCTTTTGAACCCCTTAAAATTTATGAAATTAGAGGGCGTTGTGAACCCCCTCTAATTTGATATATTAGAGGGGGTTGTGAACCTCCTCTAATTTATGAAATTAGAGGGGGTTGTGAACCTCCTCTAATTTATGAAATTAGAGGGGGTTCATGAACTGCCACTAATCCCTTTTACTAGAGGGGTTTTTTAACCCCCTCCTAATTTTTATTTATTTTTTACAATAAATCTCTATATATTCAAATTTTATAATATATATATGTGGGTGCGCTTGTGCACACACACACACACACATATATATATATATACCATAAAAATATTATATAAATGTATTTAAATGCATTATAAATAAATATATATATATATAACATTATATAAATACTTTAAATAAATACTTATACATATAAACAAAAATGTATACATATATAAATATTGGCATACATAATATAAATGTAATTATAAATATATTTATTCAAATATATAAAATTTATATATAGTTTTATAAATACTATACATTTATATTATGATTTATATTATACATATATTATATTAAATACATTTTTAATGTATATTTATGTATAAATACATTTATATTATATTATGTATACCAATAAATATAATATAGATGAAATTAAATATTAATATAAATATGTATATTATATATTTATATAATATATATTTTATTATAAATATTTTATTATATATAAATTTATATATATTATATAATTATTTTATATATATTTAATTATACCATATTAATTATAAATTGATTTAGTATATATATATATATATCATTTAATTATATTATATATTTCTAATTATATGATTGTATTTAATTTTATTTATATGTAAACATAAATTTAATTGTATATTTTATGTACATTTATATATATTTATTTGTATAAATTTTATTTCATATAATATTAATTATGTATAACATAAAATCATAAACATATTATATAAATAAATACATAAATATAATTTATTTAAAAAATAAATCATATAAAAACCAAAGTTTGTGGTTTTTATAATTTATATTACAATAATAATAAATATATTTTTAAATAAAAATTTTATGATTTTATATTATATATAATTAATATTATATGATATATAATTTATACAAATAAATATATATTAATATACACAATATTATACAACTATATTTATTGAAATACAAATATATTAATGTACATAATATTATACAATTATATTTATTGAAATACATATATATTAATGTGCATAATAATAAATATATGTATTGAAATACATTATATAAATATTTTTATAAATTGTATTTAATATAGTATTAATTATATATTTGTATAAATTGTATTTCATCTAACATTATATAAATATTTGTATAAATTTTATTTCATATATAATATTTTTCTAAATTTTATTCCATATAATATTAATTATATATAATATAATACAATTTATAAAAATAAATATATATTAATTTACATAATAATAAATATATATCTATTGAAATATATTATATAAATATATTTTTAAAGATATTATATAAATATATTAAATAGATACTTATATATATTATATAAATAAACATGGACATAATATATAAATATGTATTTAAGTATATAAATAATTTACATAAATATATTTATAAATATATAAATATATGTGTATATACATAACATGAATAAAATTATAAAATATATACTAAAATGTATGTAAATACACATATACAATATATAGTTTATATAAATGTATAAATTTAATATAATATAAATTTATTATAATATAAATAAATAAATATATAATATAAATTTATATATTAACTTAAATAATTATATATGTATTTAAATATTTATTGAAATAATATTTATTTTAATTAGCTTTGTAATATATATATATATATATAAATACAATGATGTGTAAAAATATTAACAGAATCTGATTAGCATAGTGGTGTAGACACAGCGAGTGTTTAATGTATGTCCTTGCTTCGAATCCCACCGATGTGAAAATTCTAAAACCTGTAGAGGTGTGTGGGTTCCTAGGTGAACGGGAGAAGGGGGAGAGGGATCGGACATGATACTGGAACTGGAGGGTCCGCACTGGAGATAAGGTGCTAGAACTGGACATGTAGGTAGTAGGGTGGGGTCGTGAATGGGGGAGGGAGGGCCGCCAACTAGAGAGAGTGGGGGGGCTGGGTGTCGTGAATTGGAGGAGCATGAGATTTTTTTTAAAATATATATATTATTTATAGGAGATTATTAGAACTTCCTCTAATATGGTTCATTTAGTGGGGGTTCTAACCCCCTCTAATTGATTATTAAATAGAGGTGATTCTAAGAAATGCCTCTAATATGTCTCCTGCAACTCAAGTAGTGGTAGTTTCAAACCGCTTTTAGTTAATTCAATAATTTAGAGGGGGTTAAAACCCCCTTTAAACTGAGATTATTTTGTGAAATTAGAGGGGGTTTTAACCGCCTCTAAATGAACCACCACTAAAAAATACACTACTTTACCAGTGGTTCCTCAAAACCGCCTCTAACAAGAGCAAGCAGTCACATTAACGGAAGTTCTTCATAATCACCGCTAATGTGTTTAGAAGGGGTTATAACCCCTTCTAATCGGGTATCTTTTTTTTAGTACCTCATAGAATGAACATCCACCAATTTATAGGAATTTCATCCTTTGTGAATCTTTCAATCTCACCACAACCTTTTCATGAACCTCTTCATTCATGTTTGTGAACATACTTTTCTTCACAAAGCTTTAGCGAAATTTTTCTATTCACAAATCTACTCGTAATCACATAGCTTACCATTTTTCCATCACACCTCATCCATTCTTCATGAAACCCCTTTTGTGAACCTTGAAACTATTAATACAATATATTACTTTACAAATCTTCATATCTTTGTAAAACTCTAAACTTCATGAAATCCATTCCTTTTATATGTTTCAAAGAATCAATCTTGGAAATCCATATTTTGTGAAGATTATCCTTTCCTCTAGATTTTGAGCTCTAAAATTTTAGAAAACACTAGGAAATGATGCCACCTTCAACACTGAATCCACTTTCACTATAAGATAACTTTCATTGAAAACTCCCTAATAAACCCAATATTAATTTATAATAAACACAAAAAAATGTTTCTAACTATAAAAAACCTTGGTTCCAACATTTCATGACTTCCTACTTAGTGTTCCAGCTATAACATTTCATTTTCCTAATGTGGAGGAGATCTCAAAGTTTTAGTACTATAGAAACTCTATCCACCTTCATTTTCATATATTGAGGTCTCACTAAGAGAATACATGCCTCAAAATCTTATGATTGATGAAGACCAAAAATCATTCTATGATGAGGTAATGTAACTATAACTTTAGGAAAAAAACCAGTACTTCTAATTATAGATCATGGATGGCATAGTTATTATTATGGTGGCATAACTACTTAGACCTATATGAGATCACTACCCTCTACTACAACAAGACACAACCCATCTCCAAATTTTAATCACCACAAAACACCTCAAACATCACCCCCTCCTCTAGAAACTAATGAACTGGGATGTTGATTAACTATCATTTCAGGCAGTTGAAAGTTGATTGACGTTGATTGGTCTAAACAAAATCATGTTACTTACTATTCATAGATACTAATGGGGCCAAAATAAGGTATAATTCAATCAAAAACCTCCGATAATAACCCTTAAGTACAATAAAGGTGTGAACCTCCACCATATTCATCGGTATCACCCACGAAAAAAACACTTGAGCCTTAGAGGGATCCACTACA
Organism: Viscum album; assembly: GCA_963277665.1. NCBI lineage: Eukaryota > Viridiplantae > Streptophyta > Magnoliopsida > Santalales > Viscaceae > Viscum > Viscum album. The sequence goes on from OY728138.1 coordinate 2,005,775,970, forward strand.
ATTCCCTATTGAAGGACCAAATATCCAAGGAAATGTAACTACCTCATATAGAACTTACACTTATATAATTTCCTATTGATTTAGTGGTGTTGAAGAGTCTTTAAAATGGTCCTTGAACTCCCAACATGCTCTTTCTTAGACCTCAAGTATATAAGAATGTATTCAATGAACACAACTACAAACTAGTCTAAGAACGAATGAAATATGGATTTTATGAGTCCCATAAACATTTTCGGAATGTATGTATCATCAAATTTCATAACTACATACTCAAAGTGACCATACCTATATCAAAATTCATTCATTGGGATATCTTCTTCCATTTCCCTCAAATGATAATATTAAAACCATAGATTGGTCTTAGAAAACTAGCTAGATCCTCTCAAATGGACAAAAAGATCTTAGATCATTGGAACATGGTAATGATTCATGATATTAACTTGATTTATCCTTCAATAGTCTATATAAATCCTTATACTACCATATATATTCTTAGAGAAAAAAACTGGATCACCCCCGTGGTGAAACACTAGGCTAGACTAAACCCTTCTATATCATATCATTAATCTAAATCCTCAACTACAATGACTCAAAAGGTATAATCTAGTAAGTGGCCATTGAAATAAGAGAGAAAAAAACTCTAATTCTATCTAAAACTCAGAATCACATATATGGGTTAGTATTACAACCTCATTTAGAAAATCATCCATGAAATACTTGGATACCTTGGGAGCTTCTACAATCTTTTCACTCATTCACATCACTGAAAAAAATGTTATCAATTAAAGAAGGATATCCTTATGCCTACTGCCCATCTAACAACCCCGGTCATCAATGAAAACTACATGATGACCATCCACATAATAGAATATAACTCTCCATTAAAATTAGTTGATAACCACATGTATAGAGTATAACTGATCCATGTCAAGTATGACATCAAATGGGTGTATCTATAGCAAGAATAGATCCCCACATGAATGATGCTTCCCCATCATCATTATACACCTCATGCACACATAAAATGAGAAGGCATGACCTCTAACTAGAGTGGTCAACACCAAGTTTATGGGAATCCTCTCCATATCCAGTCCCAAAACATAGACAAAGGTGGGTTCTATAAAGAAGTATGAGGATCCTGAATCAAACAAGGAAGACATGAGAATATACAATGAGATAATTGTACCATTAAAGATCTATGGGACCTATTGTTGGAATATCCATGGAATGAAACTGTCCATGACTATCTTCTCTACCTTATAGATATAAAAGAAATCCATGACCATGCTCGAGTTATGGTATCTGAAGGTGGGGAACATCCTGAGGTCATCCCCTGCCTACTCCATCTCATCTCGATTGAGCATAAACCTACTTCCCTAGTGTTCGATATAGCCTCACTGTAAACTGATGCTAATAATGATATTGATCATATCCACCACTACCACACTAAGTTCTAAGTACCACTTGTCACTGATACTGGTTTTGACCATGAACCCTAAAAAATCACATTGGTCTAGAGCCCTTAAAAGAATCACAGTGGTTATCGGTCCCAAAACAATGGAAATAAAACTACTAATACTGACTCCCCACTAGTCAAAACATTTGATTCCATGGTATCCAAGATTGACTACTATAAACCATGATCCTCATGGAACCCTATTGAATCCCCTATTACAATACCCCTACTTACGACATCATTCTCTCAATCAAATACACCTTATTTTGTACCTCCAAATAACTCAGAGATGTAAATGGAGTAACCATATATTGGATATATGGGAATATATTTTACTTAATATGTCATGAATGGGACTTTTTATTAGTAAAAATATAGAGGGTAAATCTAAAAAAAATTAAACTTGATTTGAATATCTTTCACATACATATTCCCCTGTTGAAGAGAAAGCATCTCCTTCCCATTTACTACATTCTTTGTCGATGAAAAAAATTCCATTAGTAACTACTTATAGAAATCTATCCAAAATAAATCTACCTATTTATAATCCCCAAGTCAAAATTTCCACCACTAATGTGTTACACCCCTCATCTAACTGACTACAAGTGGAAATAATCACTCTGCCCAAGCCTAAATCAAACTGAAGGTGATCTTGATCTTCTCCGACTAGTACTCTATCTCTAGATCAGAGATGTGTCCCTCATACTTTTCTAGATATTACCAATAAAAGTAACCCAAATTCCTCTTCCACTTCTCATCCTCCTTAGCCATGTCAACTCTATGGCAGTCAAATATGTTATCCTTCTAAACCTTGTCATCTTGAACAACATGTGGATGACATCTAGAGGCCATAAATAAGATGAAGACAAATATTCCCTAAGCCTAGTAGTATGGAATAATAAGTTCATTTAATTAAATTATTTTATATTATTAAATTCACCCAATTCAATCAAAAGTACAAACAAGAATGATGCATTTAGATTTACTAGGAATCTAGCCTACAAGTAGTATCACTTCACTTATTATAGTTAGTAAGCTCAAAGTCTTTGCATAGAATCATAGGGGGCCTAAAATCTAATATCCAAGCTAGTATCCCCTTCTTATATCATATTCTAGGTTTTATAATTTTATTATCCTACCAAACTCATGCAATCTATATATTACCTAACTACAAGATCTATCTTATCTCTCAAAATAACCCTTTAATAAAACTCTTTCATGACCCCCTCCCTCCAAAGGTACCCCACCTAAGATGAAAATGAAGAAATAGATATAATAAACCATAAGTCCCACCTATATTAGGCCCTATTTTAGTGACTAGAATTGAGTGTGTAAGGAAATCCATGCATATGGGAGGCATTACCCAAAATAGAAATGAAAACGGGGTCTGGAGATAGGATATCAGCCACCAAAAAAACTCCATAACATAATGAAAAAAGGAAAACCCATAATTCATGTAATGTCTTATTAATATAAAAAATTTCAATAAATAAATACCAAAAGATAATCCTATGGAGAAAATAAATTTCTCCTAGATCCATGAAATATGCTTATTTCTTGGTCTCTAACTCCCTCCTAATAAACTAAAAATAGTGTATATACACATAGTGTGAGCATAACAAGTATACTCGTTAGGATCATACCCAAATAATCTTGTGAAAATTTGAGAATAGAATACTAATACCCCAGTGAAAAAATAGTGGAGTCAACAAGAACCTATCTATTCGAGAGTTCCTAGTCTCGTCAAGGCTCACCCACCAAATAGTTCATCCATGTATAATAATATGAGAATAATTATATTGATAAAAATGGTACCTTGTACTGCTTCCTAGGTAATTTTACACTCTCACGCCCCAACATCATGCATCCTGACAATCCCACGCCTTCCATATTCATCAGTCTTATACCACCACAAGCCTTATCATAATAAAAAATTCTCATCACTCAAAATCATTTCACAATCATCACATCATAATCATCTCATAACCACTACCATAAAACAGAATAGTAGGGTATCATGAACCTGAAGGACATCAACCTTGTTCCCTCCTCCCTCCATACATGACCCCCACCATGAACATCATCATTATCTAATCAATCATAACTTCTTTTTCACTACAATTATGATCCATCACAACCCACATGTAATAACCTCACTTGGAAGAGAGATTGGTGAAGTGGTGAAAATCATCCATCCATCCTCTCCAACATGGATTTTTGAAGAAAAACCAATAACCAAAAACTGTTTTTGCATCGGTGTAAAAACATGAATCAGGAGGTTTTTGTATAAAAATCACAAGGAAAACGAAATATATAATAGCTACACACAATCCAAACCTATGGTTCCTCACATCCAATCCACCCAACTACTAACTCATATACATCACCATGATCATATGTTAACATCACTTCCACAACACTATTAATTCATTATTCCCATTTAACCACATCAATTACCAATCATTTGAATTTTTATTTAAAAACTTTTTATTTTAAAATATAACATCATTATTCCATTTAGCATTCCAACATTCATTTATTTCCATCCGTAACCAAATAGATCAACCCAGGTGTACTTAATTAGAGCATAACACTTTTCAAGCATTCCATAACAACTGGGAAACTACCAAGAAAACACACAAATCCATCAACCATTATCATACCAACTCCATGATCCTATATCACATGTCATCACTGCATCCCTAATCACCACACAATCACATCATAAATCATCCAACATCACATCTAATGAAACTAACCATAGTTTTTCTACCCAACGCATTCTTCCTTAAACTAAGTTTCCACCATCACCAGTAAAATAACCATGAGGTTCACACAACTCCTAAAAAAATAGTAATAAATAAATGCCTATCATAAACCCTCATCTCACACAACACCACATTTCATATTCAAAAAAAGGGCCTTCATTACTTTATTTCTTTAGCATGGGAATTCTCACATGATTCTAAATTTCCATGGGACGCCAATTCATTATCCATTTATAAGTTCTTAACCATTTATTTAGGGTGAGATAAATCAATCAACACAATAATGGTTTTAGAATCATAACATGTATAGAAAAAACAAGGCTCCCAACAGCGATGATTTTAAGAAACATTAGTTTGCAAACATAGTTCAATTAGCAATGTCATCAAAACCAGTAAACACATATGAATACTCCCATTACCATTTAATTAATTAAGTTTGATTAATTTAGTTTATTAGGAAAACTCTTACCATTAACCCAAAAGGAAATAAAATCATGCCCATATCATGTATGCATAAAAGAAGAGAGAACTCAGATCCCCTACCTAGATTGTAATATCAAAAGGAAATATGTTCACAATAAAAGAACCAAGGGATAAAACTCCACCAAGATCAATGGGAAAACCACTGAACCTTGACTTGAAGGAACCCGATTCTCCATGATCCAAGAGGTTATAATCCTAAAAGTATACAGTCAAAGAGTGTCAAGGGGACTTAGAGTTATTTAAAGCTTATAGGAGAATGATGGGAATCTAGACGATGGAGATCAAACCCTATATTTAAAGATGAGTCCAGAATAGTCTTGTCATGGAGTAGAGACATCATGTTACATTTGGTCTCCCTTGGTCAAAGGAGATCTAAATTTTCCATGGATTCCCCCTTGTATGTTTTAAAAATGAATATAACTCTCACCACGGCCTCAACCACACCGTGTTCCAAGTCGTGGAGGCTCTTCTAGAACCAACCACAACTAGCCACTATGGTGTAACACAAAATGCGTAGAAATTTCCGTCTCACCATGCCTAGTACCATGGAATGGTGAGATTTAGCTCTCCATTTTACATAGGCACTCCCCCAAATCACCACACTCGACGCCACACCATTTACTGGGCAATTACAAGATTCCTGTTTCACATAAGTTAACTTCCCAACCACCATGCCCAATACCATGAACAACTAGTCCATTTCACTCATTGTGGTGCATCCTAACACTACATAGATAGCCCCATGGATAAATACTAACAATCTAATTCCAAAACAGCCAGCACCACACCCTCCACCATGGCATAGTGACCCTCTGAATGGGTGGAACACTTCCCTAGCCTCCAGAACACCTCCAAACTCCTTCTTGACCCCACTAAGCTTGGGGAAACATAAAGGGAGTTTTTTTTTTAGGAATTTGTGACCTCATGGTTGTTTATTATTGAATTCTAAATGAAAAAATAAAATAATATTTTTTGGTGAAAATCATATTAAATATTTTTTCATTCTAAATTATTCATTGTAAATAGGATAGATCCTTTGATTGATTATGGGAATTAAATTATTATGGGTTAAGGATGATATATTCCCATGGAATTTTTAATTTAATTTATTAAATTACTGATATAATTTGTACCTTGGATGATACCATGCACAAAAAGGATTCTTTCTTCTATGATGGAGGAAGAAATATATAAAAATAACATGTGCCGACTATGATTTCTTTATTTTCATTGCATATTAGGTGAGTAGACATATGGATTAAAGAGTACTGATTAACTTTAACCAGTTCAAGTGTAATTTCAATTTAAAAGTTTTTATTTTAGAAACACTAATTCAACCCACCCTTTCTGGTATTTCTTCTAAGTTTTATTGGGCTCCACATCAAAAAAAATTATTATTCTTATACATTAAATAAATAGATGAGAATGAATACTATTTTTTAAATAAATGAAAAGGAATATTATGAAGGAACTAGAATACTTAGTATCTATATAATCTAGAAATAGTTAGTTTAGTTAATACACTTGCCAAAGGATTTCATAGTTTGGGGCTTTCTAGAGTGGTAAAGTCACCTTGTAATTCTACATTTCACTAGGGTTAAAATCCTAGCTTCCTCCCTTAAGGGGATTTCTAGTCTATTTATGGTTGACGAAATAAGCGATGATATAGGTAGGGTTTTATACCTAAGTACACAGTAGGTAAACATGAAATGTAGAGAGGGGGCATTGGGCCAAGATGAAGGGCCCTTGGGCCATCAAATGGTTTCCCTTAGAGATTTAAAATTATAATGGGTTAGATGTAGAGTGGGTAAACCCTTAGAGGGGGTTTGATATATCTTTATTGGACTAGGGGTGTGTGTGTTTTTTTCTTATAACCTCTATGGCCTTAAACAAATTTTTTATATTATTTATCAAGAAATTTAGATTAGTTAACAAATATATAGATTTTATGATTTAAATAATATGTTGTTTAGATGATTTAAAGGTTTTTAAATGACATAATAAATTTAAATATTATGTTTGGATGATTAAATAAATTTATATAGATTATTGTATGTAAAAATAAAATATTTCAAAGAAGGAATGAATTGTGAAATATATTTTATCAATAGTCTTAATAAATATAGAATGACCATCTGTTAGACCCACCATTGCATATTTGTTTTTTATTTGAATTTATAATTCATAATAATAAGTTTTGATTTTTTTTATGATATGAATGTCATATTTTTTCCTCATACATAGGACCAACCTATACATGAAAATTTTAATGTATCACAATCCCCCAATACCCCTCACTTGCATGTAAGTAATGTTATAAAAAATAAAGGCTCCAAATGAGCTGATGATGTTCGATGTTGCATCGGTACATGACGGTTGAAGCAGAATGACTTCTACTTTTTAGTCAAATTGATTAAGCCATAAGAATATTCCACCTATGATCTGGTTACATTACATTTTTTTGAAAAACAAAACCCATTCCATATAGCTTATGATCATTTTACTATTTTTAATGAAAATTTTTAATTATTTGTTAATATGAATGCATATAGTAAAATTAAAAATAAATATAAATAGAATAAATTTAAAATTTAATTTTAAATATTTAAATAATTCTAAACAAATACACATATATAATATTAAAATAAAGGTTTAAAAAATTCATGAATACATATATATTTTCATTATAATTAAAAGAGTATTTTTTTAAAAAATTAAATATGTATTGAAAATGAAATTTATCTTATATATACATTTAAAAAATAATATATCATTTTATTTTTTAAAATTTAAATAAATATAGTATAATATTTTTTTATTAATGTATACACTACAATATATATTTTAGAAAAAATTAATAATTAAAATGAATTAAATAAATTAAGACATCACTTTATTTTAATAAAAATTTTATTAAAATAAAGTTTCATAAAATATAAAAATGTTTTATTTTTTGAATAATAATAAATATAATATTAAATACAATTTGCATAGAAAATATATATTTTTTTAAAAAAGAAATAAATATTTAATAATAATTGTTTTAAATAATTTCTATATAAATTTTAAAAAATTTATAATATAAAAATATAATTTGAAAATTTGTGATGTGTTTTTTGATTGAATGGTTTAAAATTATTTAAAATATTTAAAATATATATTAAATTTACTTTATATAGAAATATTTTTTAATACATGAGAAATTAAATTTTATTTTATCAAGAATTTTTTTTAATTTATAACATGCATGAAATTTTGGTCAACTATGGTTTAATTTTTTGTCATTATTTATAGAAAATAACAACTATTCATAAAACTCTTGGTAAATCAATTGATGATTAATAATATTGAGATGAGTGAACAAAATATAATTCCTCTATTGGTATCCACATAGGCTCCATGAATCTTTGAATGCTGCTCTTGGTATTTCGGGTGTTATTAGAGCAGAACAAGGCATCTTGCTTCATTCACCATTGATTGCAGCATAAAAATATATCTTGTTCTCTCATTCTTTTGAGGAAGGAGGATGATATTTTTCTCTTGGGAGTGAGAGATTAACTTGAGAGAATTCATTATTCATAACAAAATCATCCCTCTCAAAGTGATATAATTGGGAATCTTTACTTTGGGTTAAATAATTAGTAATTGGGCATAAACCTTTTATCTAATTGTTTACACTAATTAAAGACCATACCAAATAATAACAACAATAAAATTATTATTATTATTGATATTATTGTTATTGTTATTATTATTATTATTATTATATTCTCATGACATGAGCTAAGATTAAGGATTAATATATATTATCATTGGTGGGACCTTTAACCCAGCCCACCAATCCTCCTTGGAATTTATCTAACCTCGAATAATAAAATATTTATTCAAATAAATATTATTATTTTAATAAATGAATAAATATTATATTTAATCATATCCCATTGAGGTACCAAGCGGTAGGTTTCTCTTTCAGTCTTATGGGGGTCTGGGGTTCAATTCTTGCTCTTTTTCAGACCAAATAATAATTACACATATGTGACTAACCCCTCCATTCTATTGGGGCCTGGGGTGTGATGCAGTTTTTCTGAGTTCAACCATAATTCAATGAAGGTACCTAGGGATTCTTACAATGATGGGGGCTACTTAATTGGAAACCAATACATGTAATGGGGGATGTTGTTTCTGTAAAAAATGTATATTCTCTAAAATTTCAAATAAATATTTATTTAATATTCACCTAAATAAATAAATATTTATATTATTCTATTCACTAAAATAGTTAATTAATTAATATTATTAATTACCTATTGAATAATAAATAATATATAGATAAATATTATATTCCCTAAAATCATGAATAAATATTTATTTAATATTTAACTCATATATATTCTAAACTCGAATATATCTCATGACTAAATTTATACCATAAAATAACATGAATAATTATTATTCCATAATCCATGAAAAGTATTTATTCTTAATGTTAAATTAAAATATAATTTCATTGAGATTCTAGATACACTTAGTGTGTGACCTTCACTAAATATTTCTAAATGGAACAAGGTGAACTTTCCTTAAGCCCAAGATGAGTATCTAGAAACATGTCAATATTTCTATAGAGATATAAGTTAATATCACAATGGAAGAAACCTCCTATGAATTCATACTATGTAATATAATCCTTTTTTCTTTATATCTAAATAAACATGTTTCATGCTTTGCTTCATCAACCTATATGATTGATTTATATTTATTTGACTCATTGAAATGAACTTATTAATGAACTACCATGGCCAAGAATTTAATCATGAAATTGTATTTCAATCAAAGGGTTACAAATATATTTGTTCATTAAATTGGAAGGGAAAATCATTTCTTGACTTGTTCAATTAATGGCATATCACTTATGACATGACCAATGTATCCCACCTCACCATGAGCATATGGAATCATGGTTTTCATCAATATGTAAAAGTATGTGATTCATGATATTCATTAATTAAAATATTAATTCTAATGAAAAATACACACATACATAGATAGGAATTTCAAATAACACATAAAACATGTAAAATTCATATCTCATGTTTTTCCCTCATAAGCTCTCTTATCAAACATTACTTAGTGTAAACTGTAAGAGAATAAGTCTCAATGCCTTATCATCCTCCAAAACCATATAGTCAAAACATCATCTATGTCTCTTCATATAGATGTCATCTAGACCATGGGATATATTTTAAAGAATATTTTTGTATCATCTCAACATTCTCAATATAATAATGAACTTACATAACCTTTCAATGTGATAAATACTCTAAGTACATTATCACATTAATTTTACATAGAATAAAAATCATCATGTGATAAGATATTAATTCATATTAATATTATGGTGATAAAAGTAAAAAATTAGTTGGTTATAGATTTCTAACTCAAATAAACTCCAATTTCACTAGATACAACTACTAACAACTTTTGGTCCTCTAATTCTCACATGATTGTCATACTTATACTGAGATAAGGCTTTAGTCAATGGGTCTCTGTGTTTTATTTTATAGAAACTTTGCTTACTATTACCTCACTCCTCAGAGAAAAAACTCTCGTGAAGTGATACTTATTAATTATATACTTTATCCATTGATGTGACCTTGGATCCTTGGATATAAACACTACTATAGTTTTATCATAGTACAGGGTGATAACATCTTTAATACTTGGAACCATATAAATAGCTTTAATGAATTTGGGAATCTAAACTGCTTCTTTTGTTATATCATAGGCCACTATATACTTAGATTTTGGTGTACAAGCAGTGGATACTAGCTGATTATAACTCTTCCAACTCATATATCCTCCATTAAGTAATAATTCATATCTTGAATGAAATTTAAAATCATTTTGATATGTCTAGAAACTTACATCCCTGAATCCCTTGATAACTAGTTCCTCATCTCCTCTATAAACCAATAACATATCCTTTATACACCTAAGGTACTTCAAGATATTATTTACATTATTTAAAAGTGGATCACTTAGGTCTGCATGATATTTTCGTACCATGATCAAGGTGTAGGAAACATCAAGACTGGTATATAGCATGTCATACATGAAAAATCCTATCATATAATTAGAAATGACTATACTCATTCTATATCTCTCTTCTTATGTCTGAGGAAAAAATTTCTCAGAGATATGTATACAATGTGACACTGATAACAATACCCTCGTGGATTATTCCATATTGAATCTCTTCTATATATACCTTTAATTATTCGAAGTTACCTCTTATATCTATGATGATGGATCTTGATCTCAAAAATTAAGGCTTCTTCTCCCAAGTCTTTCACGGTGAAGAATTTGTTTAACCACATATTAAATGACTATAAGACCAATATCTCATTTCCCACTGATAATTTATCATCATCATATATTACTAGAAAATTAATTCACTCCCATTAAACATATTTTAGACACAAGATTCAGAAAAATGAATGTTTTGTTATCTTGATGCATGCTTCAACAAAATAATGGATCTCTAGAAATTGAACAGTTTATTGGAATCCTTATAGGCAATGAATTTACCATCCATTTAAATATTCTTCTTGAATACCCATTTTCACCCAATATTATTTACATGAACTAGATGATCTACCAAAATCCATACTTAGTTCTGGTATTGGAATCCATTTCATAATTCATTACTTCTTTCTATATTGAAACTTGTAATCTATTTTTATATTCCTTGTAGGTTAGAGGTTTGTTATCTTAAAATAGTAATTTTTAATCATCCATAGTGACTAGAAAACCATATCTCCCTAGTTTTATATCTTTTCTAGTTCAAGAAAATAGTAATTTTGTCTCTATAATAATTACATCCAATATAGCTTGTGGAATTTGTTTTTGTCCTAAATCTTGTGCATGTTGATCCTCAAATTCATCTAATTATATCTTTCTACCACTATCACATTTTGAAATATGATCACTCTATTGGAACATGGTGTGTCTTTCTACTATTTCCTCTTTTTATAAGGGGTTATATAGATAATATTCCCATGCTTTTTTGTGATATCCTGTAAAGTTAATATTTTTCCTCAGGATACAGGTGTTTTGATCAAAGTATCCTTAACGAATGTTTCACTTCCCTACACATGTAAATGAGTCAAAATAGATTTATTCCCATACATTAACTCATATTTTATGTTTTTAGCCACTTTATTTGGAGCACAGTTTAGTATATGTGTTTCAATCTATAATGTGTATCCCTATAAAGATAATTAAAGACTTTCATGACTCATCACCAATATTACCATGTCTAACAAGGTGTGACTCCTCCTTTCACTGACACCATTAAAATATTTTGTATAAGGATAATTATTGGGATATTATCTCAAAAACTTTTAGATAATTAATGAAATATTTTTCATGATACTCTCCACCTTAGTTTTAGTTGAGTTTCTTTATCTTCTTAATAAGAAGACTATCAATTTCATTCTTTTATTCCTTAAATTTCTCAAACGAATTAGAATTATCCCTCATTAATTATCCATATCCATGTCTACTAAAGTTATTGTTAAAATTTATAAAGTAATATAATACATATATAGCTTTTAGTGGAAAAGGATAATACACATATGCATGAACTAATTTTATAAGTTCTCTAACTCTTTTACATTTTCCACTAAATAGAGATTGTGTCATTTTTTCTTGAAAAAAAGCATGAGATATATGAATGTATTTTAGTTTAAAATAATATAAATATTCTTCTTGATATATATTTTTCAAATTCTTCTCATTTACATGATGAAGTTGGTGGTGAAAAATCTGGGTGTGATATGAATATTTTGAACTTGATTCATTATCGTTTTTTAGAATTTAATTTTCTTATTCTATTATATAAAGACTGTTATTCGAATATTCCATCTCATATCATATGTTATCTTTATAAAATTATTAAATATTATTTTTTAACCTGAAAAAAAAATCTATCTAAATCAAAACTATACATATATATTATGTTTTTTTATTATACTGGGAACAAAATAAAAAATCATTAAAACTAGTATTATACCCATTGAAAACATGATATGGTAGCTAAAAATTTCTATTGTAGGTATTATTTCTCATTTTTTATCTTTAAGATCCACCACACATCTAGAAATCATCAATAATATATTTAGTTATTATGTTTAGATAAAAAATTTAGAATTACAAGTTGTATCCAATGCTGAATTTATAAAAATTATGAAACTAAACAAGGTAATGAACATAACTAAAGCTTCTCCTTCCTTATTTACTATGGTGAATTAATTCTTCCTAATGACTTTATTTCACATGAAAAACATGTTACATATTGATCCTTATCCTCTCTATGGGACATTCTCTTCTTTTAAGGGTGGTTCAAAGGTGTCTTTAACCTATAAATTGTCTTAGACCTTTTCACCTAAACTTTTCCCTTATTCACTATAAAGACAAAAATAATTTCATGATTCATGTATTTATCCACTTGGTTAATCAAATTCATGATATTCATAAGTTTCTTATCTATATTTTTCATAATAAAATTCAAAATAAGACTTTAGAAGCTCCGAATAAGTTAGTGAGTACAAGGTTTGTTCATAATTCATTGGGTATCTTGAAACATAGAATTTCAAAACACTGAGTATAGACAATCATCTTAACTAAATGGGGTCTAGATGTTCAACTTTCTCTAATATTTCATGTAAATCGATCCTCAGATATCTCATACCTCTATTTTATTTCTTTATCCAGATAAATATCATAAAGATGAGATAAAAATGTCTATGAATCCATGTATTCATGACTATTCTAGAACACACTAGTCATGGATGAAAACATGAGTCATTGGATATCTAATTCATCATCCATATATTTACAAAAGATATTTTTCTCCTCCTCACTTGTCTTTTTCTTAGGCTCTATAGAAACTGGGGACTCCGACATGTAAAACTTTCATTCTTTGCATAGTATAGTGTGATAGAACTTGTACCACTCCAAGAAGTTAACATCAGTTAGGAGATTATCTTTCTCTAAGATGGATCATAGAGATAATTTTGTGATCAAATAAATTGGAATTTTTCTACAAAAATTAATATCAAAATTTAGTATGTTACTGTTATAACCAAGTGTGACAAGATAAATTAATTTTATTAGCCATAGACTATTTTATCAAATCCCAAAAACCCTATCTTTTGGATTTAGAATAACCTATATCTTGGATATTCTATTAGAAAGGATCCATATTCTCTTTCAAATTACCTATATATAGTCCTTATAAATTTATTTATATGTATTTCGGTATGTGGTCCTTCCAAATATGTTAACTCATAATTCCTTGATCTGTTGAGTGGAATCCCCAATCATGAAATCCTAAACCCATATTTCCTCAACAATTTTCCCCAAGTAACACCGAGTATTTTAGGTTTAACTACTATTGATGATAACTTAGTTAAGTCAACCTAAAACTTTCATTAGAACTCCCCAATAAATGAAAGTATCCTAATGGGAACCAGAAAAATACTTTTATCAATGGTTTCATTATAACTCAATAAATGTAAGGTGATATCTAACATAATATTTTCTTTGCGGTATTTTTTTAACCTATGCATAAATTTTATTTATTTTACACTTCAAGTTCTTGTTAATATTAAATATATTTTACATAATTAATTAACCATGTCTGATAAAATAATTTATGTATGATATCTTTATTTTATTTATTCCCTCATAATTTTAATTTATTTTAATATATGTGATCATTTTTAATTATAAAATAAATAAAAATTACATAAATAAATAAAAATGCACTTGAAAAATAAAATAAATAAGTGATACGATCATGTTATTTTAACTACTGGTTGGTTAATTGAGAAAAATATAAACAACCCATTACCCTAGGGAAAATAACTCTTTAAGATTATACCTGGATCAATTTGAAGCATTCCTCCATTAACCTTTTTCATCTCTTTGGTTGGTTTCATGTCATCTTGAGTCCTAAACCATATCATATCACTTGAAGCTCCATCCTTTACAAATTCAAATTCACTACAAGGTGAGGAGAACCAATGGTTTAAGATTACATAAATAATTATAGGACATGTATACCCATACATAATAAATGAAAAATGGATGATATGAAGATCATAATATTTAATTTAATAATATACATATCAAAAAAACCCATGAAATAAATAATAAAATTAAATAAACCCAACAGATGCATAAGTCAGTCAAGCTCATGATCAAACAAAATATGTAATGACCTTGAATTAATCTTATTAGAAATCATTTCATAAAAAATTAATAATATTAATTTTATCGAATTAATAAATTAATCATATTATTTATTAATTAAATATTTATCTTAATAATCTTTCCAAATATCCCTTGAGATTGCCATATTATTTAATTAAATTTTATTATTTTTAATTAATTTAAATTTAAAATTATTTAAGTAAATTATATGTACTAAAAGGGAAACAAGTATTGTAACCTCCTGAAAAGTTAAAATGTAGTTCTAGAATGTTAATATATACATAAAATGAGCTTGAGGAAACATGGAGTGTACCCTTATATGTCTATTTAAATCCATTTTTTGTAATTTAAGAGTTGCATGATGTGTATTGTCACTTGACGTAACATGTGACTTAGGATATATACAATCATTGTGTATTATATACTTACATAGAATCTATGCCACACAACATGTTCGTGATATACATAGAGTATAATTCCATGGTTCAAGCTACATAGTCAGCATGGCATGTATAAACACATGATATGCCATAAATTTATATTTCATGTATCGATGGAAATACATGTGATGTACACAGTGTGTACTTGACCATTACATGTCATGTAGTACATAATTAGGTAGATAATAAAAATTAAAGTATTCAATTCCATACGAAAAACTAAAAATCACTCGGTGTGTACCTTGTGTTTAAAACCTTGTTACATGATGTGTATAGCTAGCTACACACCATGTTGGTTGGTATGAGTTTGCATAAATTACAAAAATGTGTATATCAAAATACACATCATGTAATCTATTTTTATCCACCTACACTAGATTTCTAAATACTCAGTATGTTACTTGCATAGGAAATAATGTGTTTCATAAAATGTATAATATTTTACAAACCATGTAATCTATTTTTGGACACATCACTTGTTTGGAAGTCAATATGATGTTAGTAACTATACCACATAATTAACCACGTGACATGCCACAATTTACACAAAGTAAATATATGAGGTGTAATAAAACACACCATGTACTGACACCCACATGACATTCCATGATTATCATGGTCCGCCCTTTTGTGGTTGACCATAGGTACATGATGTGTACTTTTTAGTTACACTTTGTGTATATGTGTCACTTGGCCAGTAAATCCATAACCTCTTGATGAGATCCTTGAGAATTTTTGAACTTTTCTTAGCCTGTTCTTAGTCATGTGAATTTGAAAAAATGTGTCATCTTGACTTATGAATTAAATAATTAATAACTAGAAATGAACACAAGAAAAAAATGAGAAATTGATCGAAAAATAATAAATAATTATAAATTGTAATGTGACTACTTTTATAAAACATGAAGGTTCTGGTGTGCACTGAAAGTGGTAGCATCCATGCCCAAAAAATTTTTGTCATAAAATACAATATATAATCCTAAGAAACTTGAAAAACACTCATCATATATAATGTATAAGTCCTAAAGAACTTGATAAATAAAACCCTGATTCTTCATATAAAGGTTATTTTCACATATAATTTATAATTCATTCAAATCAATAATTACCTTGACTTGATAATTATACCTTTTAGATGATTAATATAGTTTTCACTCTTTTCATATTTTAATTATATTCAATAAACCAAACTATAATTTCTTTAGTGGTATCCAAATTTCCTCCATGAATCATGAAATGTATCTTTTTCTATTCCAGATGGTAGCCTAGAGGAACCAAGCATCTTGCATCACTCTTCATTGATTGAAACAAATACTATCTTTTATTATCTTGTTATTGAGAGAGAATAAGAGGATGTTCTCTCTAAATATTGAGAGAATTTCTTGAGATAATTCATTGTGTACAATAAAATCATCCCTCTTAAAATTTTATAATTTGGAATTTGTATATTGGTGTTTTTACTCCCTCAGAACGTGTGTTCTGGTTTGGAATCACTATTATCGAGCAGTTTCCATTGTATTTATTTATGGAGATGAAAACATCCAACGGATCTTTATCCAAAGGGACCTCCTTTCCAAAGGTATGAGTTTTTTAGGTTTGGTCCTACGATACTTAAGAACATACATTGGTCGAGAGGATGGGAGGTCAGACTCATCAAGCCCTTTTGGGGTGAATTATTTCCTACTTTGGGACTCTCTTATAGATTTAAGATATTTCTTATGGATCCTTATTAATTTACCAAGTATAACATAGGTTCCCCTTGAAATTTTCAATCAATTATTAGTATATGGGAAATTTAGAATCATTCGTATATATTCAAGGTTCTCCATCAATGGTATCCACTCATATACTATTTAGAGATTATTTTAAACATTGTTATGATAATACTAGTTTTTAAGCCACTTAGTGGGGAAATCTGTTATTTATTGTCTTCTAGAGAGATTAAAGTTTGTTTTTATTTTGGAATCATACCCAAAAATGGGATACCTATATATCATTGTGAAAGTAATCAAAACCCACATAGTTTGGTGCCACTTAATGAGACACATCCTGCCTTTTATGTTCCTGTGATATGGACCTACCCGTACAGTTTAATGTCATGTGGTAAGGACATTTAAGCAGAAGGTTCTTAGTCAAAGCTTGGTGGGGGACTTATGACTAAGAAGCCCAAGGAACTTGAAAAGGATATGAATTTCCATGTTGGATTAGACCCTATTGGGAATATGTCCTAGGAAGAAAATGGTTGATTTGAAGTGTTAGGTTTGAATCTTAGGGAGGCTTCCTACGTATCCCACTTGGATGGGAATCAAATCCCATGTAGTTCGATGAGTCTAATTGGAGAGTGTAGTACTTTGAGAGAAATGAGTTTGGGATTACTTCCTAAAAAGGATGCCTTGTTAATTTTGGATTTTAATTAAGGAATTACTCCTAAGGAGGATTCCCATTTATAAATGAAATGAGATGGATCTCGGGCCATAGGAAGGCTTCCTACATATCCCAATTATGGTGGGAATCATATTTCTCATAGTTCATTCTTGGTGAATCGTGTGGATGTTGTGGTCATCAAAGTTCTCTAATCCCACTTGAGTCATGATCGGTGTGAAAAATAAGAGGATGTAAAAGATTCAACAAACCAAACACTCTCTCTTCCATTGATGCGAGAGGATGTGCCTATGGAAAAAGAAGTTGAGGTGATGGTGGTAGAGGGTGTGGAGCAATGAACCTTTCAATGTGGGATGACATTGGAGGTCATGCGGCCCGGCTCTCAGAATATTAGGGACTTACCTTAGTGGTAGTACCCTATCTTATACTAGGAGAGGGGGTAGAATTCTCCTTTGTTTGAATGTAAAAGAAAGTGTGACCCTCACTCTCTTTATTGGGAACCAGATCCTCCAAGTCTTACAGATGAGAAGCGAAGGTCATGGCCCAAACCCTAATCCTCCAAACCGAGAAATCCCCAACATTGTTCCTGGGAGAAAGGTCCATGTGACTGTGGATATAAAAACTCACAGACACTCCATGAATCTTGAACCCATTACAAAACAAATACGTGAAACCTCTAAATGTGGATATACAAACCCAAATAGTAGACACGCAGATGTGCCTTTCCTAATGGTTTGATTAGTCATTAGGTTTTGGTGTAGGCTTCAACTTATTCCTTTTCAGATTAGGTAACTAAGGAAAGAGATACCCTTCCATGAGTGTCTTTGAAGAGGGTTTACAAGATGATGTGTAGGCCCTATGCATAGCTATGTAGTGTAGTTATACCACGTAGGTATTTCGTGTAGTTACATAGCGCATGTATGTTGTGTAGGTGTTCCACACTAGTCTTAGAGATGACTTAAAAAGTTCTTAACATAGGATAACCAAGCCTATAAAAGATTAAAACTTTGAAAGGATTTTAAAATGTGATTATCCCATCTAATTATATCTTCTATCATGTTTTGAGAGAGCTACCTGAGAAAATTTGAGGGATTTGGGTGAAAGAGCTATGAAATGGCAGCTTCAAGAGTTCTTCCAAATTTTTTACATTTTAAAATGAGGAGACCAAGGGTCCTATTTATAGGCAAGGTGGGGATCTATTTAAAATGAGTTTCTCAATGTAGGTTTTCCGTGTAGCTTATCTACGTAGTTCCTCCATGTAGGTGCACAGAAAACATCTTAGTGCATAACATTGTCGCGTAGGTCCTTTGCTCAGTTCTGTCGCATAGCTCCTCCGCGTAGGTCCCCTATAATTTTTTATTCCATTTAGTTCTTTTAGATTCATCTTGAGACTTTGAAATATCTAGGGGAAATAATCATAATATTTTTGTCTTTACTAAGGAGTTTCAACAAAATCCCCCCTTGGGATTGGATCTGATTAGAAAGAGATTCAAGTCCATAGGTAAGATCATGGGGGAAAGAATATGGAGTAAATTCTGAGATGTGCAGGTTTTTTGTGTAGCTACATCATGTAGGTATTCTACATAGCTATATCATGCAAGTTTTCTATGTAGGTCAATGATGTCTATAAATAGCTCTGTTCCTTTGTGATTTTCTTCACCCAGGATCTCAGATTTTTTTTTTTTGCATAGCTAATTCTTCAAGCCTTGACACATTGTGCTCTCGCATAGGTCCCTTGAAATTTTTTCAAGGTAAAACCATTTAAGTGATGAATCTACACAAAAGGATTTCGTCAAACAATTTTTGGTAGTATCATTATTGAAGGCCTACGTGGATGACCTTGTCGAAGGACCTATGTAAAGAATTTTCTTTTCCAAATTTTTAAATTCCTTTAAGTTGAAATTTGAATTTTCTTAAGTCAAAATTCCAACCTAATAAGGAAAAATTGGTAACTCTTTTACAGAAAATGGCTAACTTGATGACCACCACTGAGGAAGTTGTGGCTCGTCAAAATGAGATGATGAAAATTGTCAGACCAGACTATTATGACATTGTTGAGAGTTCCCTCTCTGGGATGTTAAAAGTCTTAATTCCATACCAACATGAATATCCACGAAGTGACTATCTACCTCTGTACGGACATGGGCTTTTGCAAGATTCCCACATTACAGCTATTAAGAGATACTTTCCAAAGAATTGGTTTCTCAAATACTTCAACTATCATTGCATGAATATTACCGCGAAGGGTATGCCTTTTCATGAGGGAACAATCCCTATTGGATACATCCTACACCATAGTGAGTGTACCCATGATATAAAAGATTGTGTTATAGAGACAAGGCCACAATGTTATGATTTAACCTTTTGTGCTTCGCAAATAGATCAGTATAATGGTTGGAAGTAAGACTGGGATCTTCATTATGGAGGAGGAGTTAAACCTGAATGGATGTGGGCATTTTGGGTACACCATACTTGTGCATAATTCAGGAAAGACCTATCATATGTTTACATTTATAAAGTTGTCTGGATGGAACAAACTTATGTTTACAAAAACGACTTCATCCCTAGATTGTTGAACCAATGGAGTCTGCAAATAAATACATTCCACTTGAAGCATGATGAGGTTGGCATCAGTTTATGTGATATCTACCAAATATATGGGGTTCCCATTCTTTAGGAGATGTATGATGAGTTCATTCCACCAGCAACAACATGGGGTGATGTTACCAGGACACCACAGTTGGCTCCTGAATTATTCAAAAGAACAAAGGGATTTCCTAAATACAAGAAATATATTCATGTAAAAGTGTGGATGGAAGCCTTTTTAGAACCCACAATAGAGAAAGGTCCCACCTATGGATGTCCTACTATTTATTTATATGTAGATAATTAGGGAACTTTAGGCACATATTGTCCCACATTGAAAAGAGGTGACTACAGGCACTAGGGCTATAAATTCAAATACGATATTGATGCAAAGGTACACTTAGCTGGCTTCCTTTCCATGTGGCTAAGCATTTACTTGCTTCCAGTCCATGAGTCTGGAAGTGGTGTAAGGTTAGGGACTTTTTTTATCACATCCAAATTGGTAGAGGGAAAATATATTGGGTTAGAAACTCCTCTATTGGAAAGAATTTATTATTCCCTACTATATTTGTACAATGGGAAGGCTCCATTTAGACTTGTAGGGATATTCTAAGTGTTGTGGGTCTAGATCGCGACACACTTTTCTTCATATTCAATGTTGAATTTAGTTAGAGTCCCCAATGGTTTATTTACCCTATTTTTACAGAAATTATCCAGTATTCAGCCCCAAAACTTGAGACCTAATGTAGTGTTGAGGTAATTGAATGCATCAGGAGAATTCAGCTTCTTCCCTTTTTGAAACCCACCAATTTAAACATTTATTGATGACAGAAAGGAAGAAAATTACGAGCTGAGATTCTATATGATGGAATTAAGGGACAACGTGTTATCAACCAAGATTGATGGTGAAATTATCTATGAGTCTTACATCCCTTATAGGTTTTCTCTCTAGTTCAAATGTCTTCAACAATGAAGCATTTTTACTCCCACATATGTTAGACATGAGAAACATCCAATGGTATCCAGAAAATTTTGTATTTTGATGGCTTTAGAGACATACAAATTATCAATTATTTACCTCTATCAGATGCATCAATTGGATTGGAATCTGGATATTCCAAATCTTGGGCTTCTTCATACCCTCAAAGGGATTTAACAAAAGGAATATATCAGTTAGTGGCCATGACAACTATTGTGCATAGAAATCATGGTAATAGGTCTAAATCCAAATATAGTGAAGAGGATTTAGAAGCTTCAGAACCTTAAAAACATATCTTCAAGATATATACCAAGAAGACTATGGTTAGGGAAACAATACCTCCAGCACTAGGGAAATCTAGCCATCGTTATCAAAAATAGATTCCCATCCCATCTTCTGACTTTTCTAAAGAATAAGGGAGGCCTAAAGAGGCTCTCAATTAGAGGGTGTTGAGTTTTCTCTACATCCAACCATATCAAAACCGAATTATGTACGGCCTTTATCTATTCAATTTTGGGAGAGCTTGACTCATGAACTCAGGGATGCATAGTAATTCCTCCAAAATGGCCTTTGAATACCGAATGTGGGTTTCATTAAAGCACCTTCTTATTTTCATCTGGACAATAACCTGGCTGAAGTATAGGAGTATATTGTGGAGCTCGAGACCTTTATATATGAAATTGATAACCAAGTCCACGCCTCTAAACAAGTATTCGATATGATGGAACTAGGGATATGTGAAGAGGTAATCATTCACCCTGAAGAGGAATAGAAAATTTATGTTAATACTGAGAATGTATTTTCCTTTTCTTTTGTTTCAATTCTACCTTTTCATTCACCATTTTTAATCTTGATGAGATTTCATTTTACATATTGATTTAAGGGAAGGAACCTCATGACAGGTTCTTGGGCCGCCAAGGTATGGACCTACAGGCTCCCCTATTGACACGTTAGATGATCCTCCCAAGTCTCCAGAACATTCTCCCAGAGTGAAAATCATGACTGGGGTAATAGATACAAATAATACTCAACCACTACCTAAGGTTTTTACAACCAAGATGAGTGTTTCAATTTCTCCACAAGATTATGAAAAGAAACACAAGAGATCTTTCAGATTGGTCCAAAGTGTATGTTAAAGAAGTAAGTATTTGTACTGTCCTCTGGTATTATGACTTGCTTATACACCTTAGTGACCACATTCATCCTCCCGTAGGATCTTTATATCTCTCTTCTCTTAAGGGATTAAAAACTGGTCCTTAAATAATGGAGAAGGAAACCCCAAGAGAATCATAGATTCATGATGATGAATCTGTTACCTTAACAGGAAAAGTACCAAGAGAGACAACTCCATTTTTTACTATTTCTACAGAGAGATAGAAAGGACATTGTAATTTCAAATACATTTCTCTTGAGTATCAAATGATTTTTCTAATATTATTCTCTTCAAAATATCTCATATCAGTTTCCCTTTCCAATGGATCCTACAATAATCAATGCTGATATTACTATTTCTCCAGAAGGAAGGAACCACAATCCTAGAAAATTTAAAGCAGATACTAGTGTTGATCCTAACTTAGAAAGATCTGATGATGTTGCACCAATTGAATAATTGACGGAAAAAAACATCAGCGGGGCCAATTTGGGCATCAAAAAACATTTTTTGGATTCCTTAAATAGTGAGGATGCTATAACATTCCAAGCCGCATACACTAAAATAATGGATGCCCTTAATCCAAAAATTAATATTCCAGGTTCCATAAAGAATTTTAGATACTTCCATGAGGAATTTAAAGGACGTAAGTTCTCATTCTAACATTTTTCATACATAATTGTTCTTATTTTATTTGGTACTTCACATAAAATTTCAACTTATATATATTTTTATGTAGAGAATGTTGTGAAGGCCCTTTAAGAATGGGGCATTCCACTCTATCCTTATTCTACTGAAGCTGAAGAAGTACCTACTGAGGACACCATGTTGGGAGACTCTCTAGAGCCTTTGATCATAGAAACTGGGAAAACTCAAGAGAATGACCCCCCCCCCCCATAAACACTTGCTCAAACTACTAAAGTTGAGAAGACTAGGGATGAATCTAATCAAGAATTCAACTTATTATTGGGTAAATGTTATTGAATATCTAGATCATCCCCATTTCCACCATTATTTTGAAACTTACAGTGATTTTGACTCACTATTTAGGGTTATTGTCTCCCACATCTAAATCGGAAGGTGAAACTTATATGTTGGCTCAAACATCAACAGAAGGTGAAGCATCCACTATTTTTGATAGAAGCAGATCAAGGCACCTCTCTAACTTATTTTTTTTTCAGATTATATTTTTTCCCACGTTAGTGACTCAAATTCAGATTTAGATATGAAATTTTCTCTTATAATGGCATGTAAAATGACATGGTAGAAAATGTGGAAGAAAACTTCCAAGAATATTTTGGATGAGTTGTTGTCCCATTTTGGAAAAATCCCTACACCATTTTTCATATTTGGATTTGGTGGATTTAATTATCACCCATTCTACAATGCAATGAAAGATACCATTAACCAATGGGAGAAAGAACATAAGCTACAGTAAGATCTTGAAAAGACTAAATGACTTATTAATGTTGAGATCTTCCAAGCTGCAGTAGTTGAGGCGGAGGCTGACCATAGAAAGAGGTCGATCGAAATTGGCCAAAAAATTAAATAATAGATGAAGGGGATAATACATCTTCAAAAGAAAATGGATGATATTCATAAAAATATTGACCAATTAAACTTAACATTGTGAGAAACCCAATTGGAAGGGATAACTGTCATTTCAACTTCCAAAGAAACAATTCTTCAAGTCAACGAGGCTGAAGTTTCTCAACTGTCTCAACTTCAAAAAGTGGCTGATAAGGCTCATGAAGTTGTTCAATAAATGAAGAGTCTTACTGAGAGTTTATTTTAACATAAGACAAAGAGGCTCCATTTTGTGGGTGTCCCTCTAATTTTATGATATAAATGAAAGGAATTTTTTCTCCAATCGTATATGTATCCATTCTTGCTTTCTATAATTGCAATATAAAAGGTGATGATGATGATTTGTTTTAACATCGAACTTTTATGTCAGATAATCATAATTATAATAACAGGAATGGGGGTGCTCAAAATATTTTATTTAAGACAATTGGCCTAATGAGCATAGTTTGTTTTTTACTAGGTTTATATAGACAAACCCCACAAACTTTGTATCTTTTGACTTTTTTATTTCTCAATATTTCCTAAACCATACAAAATGTAAGTCTAGTGAGCTGAGACTCGACTTTTATCTAGATTTCCCTTTTCAGGTTTTCAATATTATGAGTACCATCTCTCTTGTTATCAAAATTTTAGAGTCATGCATGTTAGACTAATAAGGATAGTGTTTAAGTTTAAATAGATTTGACCATAAATTTTCAAATTAGATCCCAAAAAAGGCTTAGTGGCTAGGATTTGCTCCAATATTCTTTAGATTCTTCTAAGGGGAATCTTGAGTTGTGATTTTTATGGTCACCAAATCTAAAACTTTTATTAACATAGAGGAGGTATTTTCCAAGAATGAAGTTACCATTATTTGAAAACCTCGTTGTGGGGGTTGTATTATGTAGGTCCAACTAGGGTATATGATACATAGCCAAATAGTGGCATCTTTTGACTGACAGGCCTATTATGTAGGAAACTTATATAAGGCCACCAAGGGGCATGTACTGCATAGTCAAGCAAAATAGATCTCAAAAATTTAACATTTTATTGTTAATAGACAAGGAAAATAAGATTTGGATGTCTCAAGACCACAATGGGTGGCTTTCCCAAGGAAATATATTTTAAGAATAAAGAGTCATCTATACCGACATAGGTCATGAATGGGGAAACCACTTCTACACAAATTTGGTTATGAGAAATGGTTAAAATTTGTCAAAATGGTGGATTTTTGATTTCATGTTATGCAGTTTTAAAGTCATGCAGCAAGGACATTATACTATGCAGTTTAAAGTCATGCTATGAGGACATTATACTGTGCAATTTTAAACTCATGCAGTGAGGACATAATACTGTGCAGTTTCAAAGTCATGTAGTGAGGACATCATACTGTGCAATTTTAAAATCATGTAGTGAGGACATTTTACTGTGCAGTTTCAAGTCATGCAGTGAGGAAATTGGGTGGCTTTAATTTAAGGTCTTTATATTTGACCGATGGTTTATGAGTCTCTAATTCCTTGATAATTTTTATGTAAACATACAACCATTTTCTAGTATGGAAATTAAGAATTGTAAACTATGATTTAGGAATTTATGGACCCAAAGATTGGAAAGGGAAACGGTCTAAAGGAATTAGAGGAAGTCTTTTACAAGAATGAAGTTACCATTATTTGACGAACCCCATTATGGGGGCCGTATTATGCAGGGCCAACTAAAGAATTTGCTGCATATCTAAACAGTGGAATATTTTGACAGACAGGCCTGTTATGCAGGTGAATTTTATGAAAGGCCACTAGGGGCACATACTACATAGTCAGACAAAAGAGATCTCAAAAATTTTACATTCTATTGCTAAAAGACGAAGAAATTTTATGGAGATTCATATTTTCCATAGCACAGAGTTCGATTTGTAGAAAAAGGTACATGAATACAAAAAGAGTATTTCCAATTATGATTTCCAATGAATCGGAAGAATAGTATTTCTATGAAGGTCTGACCCATATGTAGGAAGTATTGTATTTATAGTTTTAGGACATACAATTAGGACCAAAATATAATAGAAATAGTAGATTATATGTGGTCAAATGATCTAAAAGTTATTTCAAAATGTTTTTGAATACATGGAGAGGGAAATGAGTAAATCATGGTCTTAGAGACTTTCAGATCAAGAGAAAGGTAATGGGACAAATATACATGGATGACCGCTTTAAGATATAGATTCTTGTATATTGTCATCAAATTTTTAAGGGGACAGAAGATTATTTTACCAAGAATGAAGTTACCATTAGTTGACGAAACATGTTATGGGGGCTATATTATGTATGGCCGACTAGGGAATATGTTTCATATCCAAACAATGGCATTTTTTTACTGACATGACTATTATGTTGGAAACTTTTATACAGAGCCACCTAGGGGCATGTACCGCATAGCCAAGGAAAAGAGCTCTCAGGTATCAGAAATTATAGCAACAAAAACTGTAAAAAAATATTATGAAGATCTGAAATTATTCAAGATTAAGAGTGTGAAATACGAAAGTGGGTAATTCCCAATGCAAAAAAGAAATATTTGAATCAATATTGGCCATGAGTTTGGATTTCCTTACATAGATCTGACTCATATGTGAAATGGGTACATTTCTTGTTTCCTTGGTTGGATTTCTAAGGAGAGGAGCCAAAATGAAGAGCTCCTGCATAGATTTGAAATTGTATGCCGGAGAGGGAAAAAATTTCTTTTATCTCATGGTTGGGACTAAGTGTTAAGGCCTGGTCTTCACTACGTATCTCAATGGGGTGAGAATCAATCCATACATAGTTCTTTGAGTTCTATGCTATTTAACGTCATGCAATAAGGACATGAGTGATTCTGACGTGAAAAAGAATATTGCAGTTAGACTAGAATATAGGACCCATGTTTCACTATGTATCTCATATGGGTGAGAATCAAGCCACACATATTTATTTAGATTGTTCCTCTTATCAATCATGTTTTGAAGTGTGGAAGATGGGGGTTTTTTGTGGTGGTTGGGATCAATATTGGAGATCTAGGCATCTCTACACATCCCATTAAAATGAGAATCAAGATAAATGTATTTCTTGATAAAATCATTCCCCACACCAATTGAGTTTGATTTGAGAGATGAGATATTTTAACACATTATGGAAGAATGGTTAAACTTATGACACTATATGGTATGAAGATCAAACCATGTATCTTGAAATAGTACTTTGTATAGATTTGGTTTATATATAGGAAGACAAAGGGAAATAAATTTATTTGTGTTTACGACTGATCCAAATATTGGAGATCTAGGCATCTCTACCTATCCCATTGGAATGAGAATCAAGCCACATGTAGTTATTAAAATGAGATCTCTATGAAAATCTGATTCAAACATAGGGTGAAATGGAACTCATGTTCCACTAAGGAGTAGTAATGATGTGAGTGATGATTGTGCATGAAAGCTAAAAAAAATTTAAATAATCGCAAGGAATACCAATTTTGCGATATATTATGGGATTTATTAATGTCCAATTAAGAAGATGTTAACCGTATAGTTTAATGTTGTGCAGTGAGGACAAATTATGTCATGCAGTTTAGCATCGTGTGACAAGGAAAAATATGCTACACATTTTGACATTGCGTAGCATGGATGCATATGGTTGTTTTTTAGTATAATGTCTTGCAATTAGGACTTTTTTCTGTATAGTTTAGATTCATATAGAAAGTAAAAATGATATGCAATTATGAAAAGTAATTCTTCAAGAATATTTCATTGGTTGGAGTTGTAATAAGTTCTCCATCCATTGAGATTAGGGAATAATCTCCATTAGAGTAGACCTTATGTACATAGTAATGTCCTTCCCACTTTGGCTCAAGTTTTGGAGGCTTCTTTCCTAGTATCATTTGAGTCCTGAAGACTAATACCAATTCTCCTTGAAGAAATGAATAGAGGTAAAATTTCTTGTTAAAATCTCATGTTATTATATTCTAATATACTTCTTAATGATGAAAAGTATGCAATATCTTTTCGTCTAATTGTTCCAGCTCATCAAATCACTTATGAAACTGTTCATATGTAGATAATTGATCATAGATTGCAACTTGGAGTGAAGGAAATTGAATTTCAATAGGAAAAACTACTTATATTCTATATACCAACGAATATGGAGTTTCCTGAGTGGCAGTACAAGTAGTAGTACGATAAGACCATAAAGCATAAAAAATATTATCAGGACAAGATCTCTTATCTTTATCCACTATTTTCTAAAGTATATTTGATAGGGCCTTGTTGAAATCCTATATCTTTCCATTGGTTGTTTCATGATAGTGATATGAATAGTTGGATTTGATATTGTGCTCCTGATATAACTTCTTTACCTCAACAGAATAGAAATTGGTGTTGTTATCCATCCATATAGTATGAGGGACACCAAATATGGTAATGATATTAGCTTTAAAAAATATAATAATGCTTTTGGAACTAACTTCTTTGAGAGGTATTTCCTCATCCCATTTAAAGAAGAAATCAGTAGTAGTAAGAATATACTAGAAATTCTTAGACTTATATAGAGGATAAGGTACTAATACATCCATTCCCCATGTGGCAAATGGCCAAGAGTATTTAGTTGTATGTAGAAACTCTAGGGGTTAATGAATGAAGTTGGCATGCACTTGGAAGGGGTGACAATTTTTTGTCAAATCTATAAAATCCTATGTCATTGAAGGCCATAAGTATCCATGCCTTCAGATTTGATCAGAAATCCTATGCCCGAACTGGTGAGCACCACAAGCTCCTACATGTACTTCTTTCATGATAGCTGCAGTTTTTTCTCCATCAATACATCTAAAGATGACTCCATAAAATCCTCATTTGTAGAGGATCTTCTGGTTATTTGGGCTATCCTAAAGAGTGAAATTGGTCACTCATCATCAGATCTATTCTTTTTCAGCTCTATCTAGTGTAAGTACTCTATTTTGAAGGTATTCCATGATAGGTTTTATCCATCCAATAGTATGACCATACGACTCAGAAATAGGGCTTATTTCATTAATTTACTCCATTTTATTTTGAATAAAAGGTGAAACCACATGAATATGGGAAATACTGACGATTGTCTCATCCCGATTTGGATCTTCCAGAGCTCTGGCTTCATTATCCAGTGCATCAACTTGGGAATTTTATGATCGCAACACATATGAAAGTGTTGGATCTGAGGGGAATTCATCCATTAATCCTCTAACATAATTACACAAAGGGATTAAATCTTATTTTCTGATATCATAATCCCCATTGATCTGTTTTATTACCAATTATGAATCACCTTTTACTTTCAGGTGGTTCAGTTGTACCTAGAGTTCCAATTCAAGGCCTGTAATGAGAGCTTTATATTCTTCCAAATTGTTGGTACAGTCTTTTGATAACAAAAAGTAATATGGAAACACTATCTTTTATGGGGATATAATCACAATTCCTAACCCAAATTTATTGAGTTTAGGTTTTTTCCATTCTATTCCCCATTGGACTTTTGTAAGCACCATCAAATACATTTCCCATGTTTAGGGATTATCTTGAATAGAGAATATTTTTTCATTAGGAAGTTTAGTATTCAATGATGTATCTTCTATAGATGGGTGTCCATAAAGTATGTTTTCTAAGGCTTGTCCTTTTATTACTTTCTGAGGCACAAACTAGATATCAAACTATTGCAAATTAACTGCCCGCCGTACCAAATGTCCTGTAAGCATAGGACAACTGAGGATAAATTTGAGCGGTTTATTGTGAGATACCAAGTGAACCTCATGATGTTGTAGGCAGTTCCTCAAATTCTAAACTATAATGATTAATACCATGCATCACTTCTCGATAGTTTAATACTGATTATCTGGGTCATGCATAGTTTTAGTGACATAGTAAAGGCTATTTTCATTACCATCATCATTATTTTGGGCAAGGAAGGCACCTAATGATCACTCTAAAGCTTTCACATATAGAATAGGTGTATTTCCTTCAAAAAGTTCCATTAATACTAGTGGAATCAATAGATATTTCTTGAGGGTATCAAATTCCTCTTATCAGTCCTCAGTCCATTGACATGTAAATCCCTTCTTCATTAATCTAGTGAAGGGTAAACACTTTCTTTCAAAATTGGAGATTAAGTACTAAATATAGGACAATTTTCCTTGAATTACTCTTAATTCCTTCAAATATGGAGGAGGTGGAATTCCAAGGATTGATTTTTTCTTCTCAGGATCAACTTCGATGCCATGATGGTGTACAACGAAGCTAAGGAATTTTCCCGAGGTAACCCCAAAGCACATTTCAAGGGATTCATCTTCAAATTATATTGTCTAAGTTTACTGAATATGGTCTCCAAATCAGTCAGGTGATCATAATGTTGTCTATATTTAACCACTAAATCATTCACAAGACATTCGATAAATTTTCCTATGAAGGGTTTAAAGATATGGTGCATGGAACGTTGATACGTTTCACCTACATTCTTTAATCCAAATAGAATTACCCTATAGAAAAACACACCTTGAGGGGATCTAAAGGCTATATAATCTACAACCTCTGGGGACATTCAGATTTGATTGTACCCTGAGTATCCATCCATGAAGGAGAGAGCTTCATATCCGGCTATTGCATCAATCAAAATTTATGTGATTAGAACTAGAAAGTCATCTTTGGGACAATTCCAGTTAAGATCTACGAAATCAATGAAAAATATAATTTTCCCATTTTTATTTTTCATTGGGAAAATTTTGGCTAGCCATTTGGAATATTTCACCTCCTTGAAAAAGTTAGCTTTGATGATATTGTAGACTTCAACATCAATTTTAGAGGCGTGAGTTGGGTGCGTTCTTCTTGTTGTCTGCTTAAATCCTTGATTCTCTTCCGAAAAACCCAAATGATGAGTGTCCACAATGGGATTAAGGATTGAAAGTTACAATAAAATACATCTCGATGTTGCTTTATAAATTAAGTATACATCTCTTTCTCTTCATAAGTCATGTCCGCACTAATTATAGTGGGGCATGGATCTTCTTCTGTACCCAGATATATTTCTATGAGCTCATCCACAGTGGTGGAGACTCTTTCCTCAAATGGTGGAGGGGAATCTTTAAGATCTTATTCTTCTTCCTCCTCACATGACACTTCTTCTATTTCTATTTTAATGGTAGGTGAAGAAGAAAATATTTCAGAGCTAGGGGGAGTCAGTAATTAAATATCCTGAAAAAAAAATCAACCATTTCTGACTCTACTAATGATGAAGGGTCTTCATGGAGAATTAAAGAGAGAATTATGGGTTTTTAATCAATATCCTTGTCTTCCTTTATTAATGTGAAAAATTCTTCTAGCTTGATTGATGAAGCAAATACTTTTTGAAGTTCGGTGGATGAAATGAAAACATATCCATTTAATCTTTCACTATCAACAACTTCTCCCACATTGTCAGGGATATTATGGAATTCACTAGACAAGTTATTGGATTTGGTTCTATCCTTTCAATTTTATTGATAGGAAACACATAATATATACTCATATGTTTATATGGGTTAGCTGATATCTTTTCCAGACCATTTGAAGCATTTATTCCTATTACATCTTTTGTCACAAACCTCATTCCCTTTGTTTGATATAATTCTACCTCAATATACTAAGATTATCATATTTTTAATAGAGACTTATCACTATATAATGTACTAATTTTACCATTGAATAAATACTTGAGACATTGGTGGTATGATGAAGGAATGGCTGCATGTTGACGTAGCCAAGGTCTTCCAAGCAGAATGATGAAGGTTGTGTCCTATCAGACAACCATAAAATATGCATTAGACACAAGATCCCCAAACTGATTTCTGAAGTAATATTTCATAGAGGTTCTTGTTCATTCTTGTCATAAAATTTCAACATCAAATTGGAAGGATATAAGTTAGATTCAGTGATGCCCAATCGATGAAGTGTACGGATGGGAATGAGGTTGAATCATGAGATATTATCAAGGAAGTCTCATTAGATATTTGTATCATTAACCTTTCTAGATAGATACAAGGGCCTTATGTGTCCATGTACAACATCATCCTCATCTTCATTCATGAAATATATAACTTCATGACATTCTACAAGATCATTCTCTATACGGTAAACCTCGACAGCAGCAACCTCGGTTTCAAACTCTTTAGTACTTGACAAAGATTCAATAAGTTCTTCTCAAAGATCTTTTTACAAATTCAAGGCATCCAGGATTGATAAATTTGTCATTAATTGGGATAGTTGTTTCAAAAAATCATACTTTTTGTCCAAAGGTTTTTATTTTCTAGCATGGAGATGTGGTTTTTTAGGTGCTTTTGTAAGTTGATGCTCCTGATGTAGATGTATCATATATCAGGGAAGAAGCTGGAAATACTTCTTCTCTTGGTGGATTAGTCTGACTCGGTCTATCTACCTACTCAGAGAGTGATGGTGTAACCTCTAATAAATCTTCTAAGATAATCATGTCAGGACCGATCCTATCATGTGTGGGAGAATTTCCTTGTTCTTGTTGAGCCTGCTGAAGGGACCTCCCATGAGTTTCTACTGTATAGACATTTCAAGTAGGGGTATAGTTAAAATAGTGGTTTCTATAATATCTATGTCTTCCTTTGTATCCTTGACCTTATATTCTTCCCCTAATTCCCCAATAAGGTATAGGGAATTTAGGTTCATAACCAGAATCATCACTTACATAGGGATCCATTAAATGGATAACATTAACAAAACTGAAGATCAATTCTTCATCTGATGATGATTCTTCTTGAAAGGTTAGTTATAGTTGTGCCATTTGGAAGGGAGGTGCATGTTCTTTTAAGACAGATGGCATGAAATCTTACAAAGTTAAGTAAAACTTTGGCCTTCACATGATCTCATCCTCTTCTAACTACTCCTTTTCTTTTTGATCATGTCGCTTCTTTGAGGATTGACCTTTGGAGAACTGATCTTTTGATGAATATGGATTTGCTGTAGCAGAAGTTGAAGAAGACATAGTCAGTTGTTTAAGCTATATTCATAGAATGACATGAGTTTGGTTAACTATTTTCCAAACCATCCAATCATCATAATTTTGTGCATTTTTTCTTTTGACCTCCTATTATTCGCTTTCTTTATCTGGATCAGTAGTAGTAACACGTGCTACTTGGGCTGATGAACTTTTTAGTTTCACTTATCTAGAGTCTACTATTTTTTTTAGGATATATTTTAAAATGAAACACTCCTGAATGGGATGCCCCAACATTTGATGAAAGGGGAAATCATTTGGGAGATCTTCATATCCTTATTTATTTGGTTTTCTCGGCCTTTCCAACTGAACTAAATTGTTTTCCAAAGCTGAAATGAAGTAACTGGGAACCTGTTAATTCTGAAAAGAAAATGAAATCTTTAATTCTTCAAACTATATCTGCCTTTGATCTTTTGGATCATCTTTAAAAGGTAGTCGTTGCTGCTAACGCTTGGGAGGTGGATCCCTTCAGTATGATGATGATTTTGAAGTTGAAGTAGGTACAGGTGCTTGTTTGAGTGTGATGGTATAATCCTTTTATTTCTCTTTTCTCCTTCCCAGATCTAATGGGGTTATATGAGATTTAGCTTTAGTTTCCACAATGGAATCCTACACTTATTTGGTGATTGAATTAATGGCTTGAAACCCTCCTTTGTATTTCATAGGTATTAGTGGTGTGCATAACTCATCATGCAGATTTCCCACATAAATTGGAAGCAACTCTTCTAGAGGGAGTGGTGAATTTAAGGAATATGTTAATCCTTTCAATCAAGCAATGAAATCTGAAACTATTTCATTCTCTCTTTTTTTGAAATCTGTAAGATCAAAAACTATTGTACTCGACAATGTGGAGTTGAATTAGAGAAGGAATTTCTAATAGAGGTCTTCCCATCTAGTAATTGATCGAGACTACGAACTTATAAACCAGAAAAAGGTTGGCCCCTATAATGATTTCACAAATCATATGAGATTTACTACTTCTTTTTGTTGAGGGGTCAATATCATAGGATCACAAAAAGAAAGAAAATGTGTTAATTTCTTCTTTGGATCTCCTGAACCATTAAAGATTGGAAATGTGGTATTCACAAAGTTTAGTGGGTGAGGGTTCGGATCTACCCATTTGAGTTAAGCTTTATTTTCTGGTTGTATTGGTGCACACTATTCTTACATAGCTTTTAATCAAGTTGTTAATGAATCAATTGTATTCATAAGCATTTGAGGAATATCTGGATGAGCTAGTACCTGTACAGGTATAGAAAATAGAGCTTGAACTGGCACGGCGATTGGAAAAACCACTGGTGGTGGTACTGCTGGTATTTGTCTTGGATAACTCATAGGGATAGGCCTATAAGGATGTGTTTGATCTTGTCTTGGTTGTGTACCCAATAGAGGTAATTCATTATCTGCATCTGCAGTTGCAACAAACCCTATTTTTTGTGGAGTTCCTATAGGATGTATAAGTTGAGGATCTTCTTATAGAGAATATATGGGAGAAATACTGCTTCGAAGTAACTCTACATTGATTCTTTTCAACTCCTTAATCTCCTCTTCTTGCTAGGAAAATTTTTCTTCCAGAAAAATAGATTGACCTTCTCTGGTGTAAAAGTGATACATGGTCTAACTTTTACCTTTCCCCTTATTAGACACCTTTTGTAGGGGTGGGAGTTGGTTACTTATGGGTATACCTAGATTCTGGGTTAGCCTCTGATTTCGAGTTTGTACGCCTCCTTCATTTGCTTTAGTGTGTACCATATTATACATAAGAACTTGATCCTCTGACTCCCCTGAATTGGATTCATTTTCAAGAGGATATTCTAAAATGGTATTAATGACATTTAATGATGCATATTGCATTGATGGAATTCTGTCAGTATCTATGTAAGATCATTTCCTTATGTGTCCTCCATGAGACTTTATTCTCCAATATGCTGAATTCTTGGGAACTATTTGATGGATAGTAACCTAAAGGTAATTCTTGGATAGTTCAGTTGTGCATTCACTTTGTGGCTTCTTCCCTAATCAGGAGAAAATTGAATTTCATTGAGGAGGGGATTGTAGATGTGAAAAAAGCCCCTAGCCATGCGGGTTGGGACTATTCCTATTCTTCTTCTTCAAACCTTCAAACTTTGTTTATTGAATTTGAAGGTTGAGTTAAACAAGCCCCCATACCTATAGGCTGGGGTGGCTTCTGAACTTCTATAGATGATATTAGTGCAGTTGATCTTCTGATCTTATGAATTATGGTCGAAATATTGGTTGGATGCATTATCCAAAAACAACTTAAATTGCTTGTTTCGAAATACCGTTGTTCTATTTCAAACATTTGTGCAATTTAATGGATGAAATCCTCTAAGAGGGAGGTCTACTTAATGTTCTCAGATTCTTGATGCAAAATTATCTCAATATACTACTCTCTTTGGGATCGACTTTGATGAGGGCTAGTCAAGACCTTTTCTTGAAAGTATCTTTTATTACACACTAAATCTTCTGATTATAGTCATCCATGGGTAATAACATTGAATGATACCACTTTTAGAGGTATTTTCTGATTTTGGAGTGCAGTGAAATGAAATGATCTATGTGCACCACATCATATGATATGAACACCATATGGGGTATCATTAATTAACTGGTGTATCCTCTTTAGTGCATTGAGTCATGCATGCTGAAGTGTTCTCTTCTTCTTTTCAAACCTTGGATATTTGGAAACTAAGAGAGATGCCAAGTCAATTTGGAATTGTAACCCTTATATTAACTTAACATGACTTTGATATTCATCATATGGTAATACTTTGGCTTTCAAATGATAAAGATTCTTCCATAGGTTGAGGCAGATATCAGGAATGAAATCTTATGCCGTCAATTCTAGAGTGTTGTATTAAGAGGTTTCCAAAGGCCAAAACATGACTGTTATTTCACCTTTAGCCAATTGTTTTCTCATATTCAACATATCTTCATCATCTTTTTCAAGAGGTTTCTCAACTTGGTCTGACCAGAGTGGACACTTCTCAATTTTTTTATCATAAACAATAGGATTGGTTGTTTTTTCCTCTACTATATTAAAAGAAAAATGACCTAAGGGGGGTTTGGAGAATGACTGTCACCTTGGGATATCTTCTGGTTGAGAAATTATTTCACCTATTAGTAACAAGACATCATACATGACTGGTCTTATATTGTTAAGTTCCTTGAGATAATAGGGATTTCTCATTACTACATTGTCAATTATATAATTATCTTGAAAAAGAGAAACACTACTACAGAGAGAACATTTGTAGTGAATGCCATCACAGGGAGGACTACCATGGTGGATTACGGTATGTGGAAAAATACTCTTGATCTTTAGTCTTCCAGCCACATGGAGGGTTACCGTTTCTCTCATTCGAAGATAGGTTCTCTAGATTGACCAAATTTTCATGAAGCGAGCTTTCATGATGAAGTGTATGATGGGGAAATTCAGAATTACTGCTACAAATACCATAATTTGGTAATGGGGATGTAGGATCTTGTGTTGAAATAGATAAATATCTAAGGGATTCAAGAACTCTAGCATTAAGAGGATCCATATCACATATTGGATTTTGATTTTCTAATTGTGTTTGGAGAGACTTTTTCTTAGATGCTCTTTTACACGTAGTTGGGGCCACTTGCTGGGATAAGTGGTTATCATGGGTAGGTGTATGTACCTGGCTTGGAGTGGCCATCATAATGGTATGCTTATCTCCAATTAGAAATAGTGTATGTTCTCGATCTATTTGTTCGTAAGATATGAAGGAGTATTCCCCATAACCCCCGTAGAAAATAATATAGGTATGTATATGCTCCGGGGTGTCATGATGATGAGTCATCTCAGGTATGGTAATAGAATTATGTGTTTGTTCCTCTAGTATTGCTAAAGTTGTTGTTATGATATTCTGGAAGGCTTCCAGAATATGGTCAGAAATTTGTGTATTCCCTTTCACCATTGCTAAAATGTGTTTGTTGACTTCAGCAGTTAGAACGGTAATATACATCCATTCCATATCTATAGTAGTTTTATGTGCCTACTCATGTCCTTCCTTTCCTATTAGTGGATACTGACAGTACTCATGTATGGGGGCAGATAGTTTACTCTACCCCAGGTTTGTTATCAGAGCTTTCCAAATGACTTCCCTGGGTGATGCCAAACGAGACTGCTGGCAGCATTGATGAATGGTGGTAGGTGTATGTGTCTTCTATCTATTTTCTACCAAGCATGGTTTATGGACTTATTTCAATGCTTAAATATGACACTACTGGTAGGATTTGTGAGTGCAGGCAGGTGTATGTTCTTGCTTACCAGTTGCCATCATATTTGATTGGTGGGCTTCCTTGAATTCATTCTGACAAGTCTACTAATTTTCTAATAGTTTGTAAGAAGGTGTATATGCTTTCTCATGGTACTCCACTAGATTTAAATTACAGGATTGGTTGGGCGCCACCAGATGAGTCTGTTAGCTGGCAGAATTAGGGTGGATGGGTGTATGTGCATGTTTGTTGTTTTCCACCATGTTAGGTTGATGGACTTCTCTGAAGTGGGGAAAGGTAATAACCTACTCCCTATTGGTCGTATGTTGTCCCAGGTGGTTTGTATTGAGTTCCTAGGTCTACGGGACCTAGGCCGAACAACTGAAGGCAACACTCCCATCATGTTGGGGGTTCACTGCCACACGATTCTGTTGGTGGTGATTATTGGTGGGAGCCCTAGGGAAGGACACATATATCTTGGATTTGAGTCCATTATTGACCTCTTGATCCACCTACCTATAGTATGGTAGGTATTGGTTATTTCATTACAATGATAAGTACCTAAAATGGTTGAGAATAGTGGTTGGAACTGTCTGCTTCTTCACCACCAGATGCCGTTGACTGAATGATCAAGGGTTATTGTTAAATTGGAGAGCATGTCGGGCAACCTCCATGGTTGGGATAGTACTGTGTTGATGGTATTCTTGTACTAATACATTTGAGACCTATCATTCAAGGCACTGAGTTGGTGATGATGTCTTTCCAGCAGATGAGGATCCAGCTTGTGCAGTGGTTGGGGCATTCATGGGTGCAAAGGACCTATCCATACAGTTTAATGACATGTGGTAAGGACATCCAAGCAGAAGGTTCTTAGTCAAATATTGGTGTGGGACATATGCCTAATAAACCCAAGGAACTTGTAAAAGATATGAATTTCCATGTTGGATTAGACCATGTTGGGAATATGGAACAGGAAGAACAGTGTTGATTTAAATTTTTGGGTTTGAACCTCAAGGAGGATTCCTACATATCCCACTTGGATGGAAATCATAGCCCATGTAGCTCGATGAGTCTCATAGGATAGTGTAGTCCTTTGAGATAAATGATTTTTGGATTACTTCCTAAAAAGGATGTCTTGGTGATTTAAGATTTTAATTTCGGACCGACTCCTAAGGAGGATGCCCATTTATGAATGAAATGAGATGGAGATCAGGCCTTAGGAAGGATTCCTAAGTATTCCAATTATTATGGGAATCAGAGTTCTTGTAGTTCATTCTTGGTGGATCGTATGGATGTTGTGATCATCACAGTTATCTAAGACCACGTGATTCATCCTCGGTGTGAGAAAAAAAAGGATGTGAAAGATTCATCAAACCACACACTCTCTCTTCTATTGATGGGAGAGGGTGGGACTATGGTGAAAGAATCTGAGGCGACAGTGGTAGAGCATACGGAGTGATGAACCTTTCAATGTGGGGTGACATTGGAGGTCATGCAGCCCGAATCTCAGAATATTAGGGACTTACCATAGTGGGAGTGTCGTAATTGGATCCCAGGATAGGAGGGAGACTTCTCCTTTGTTTGAAAGGAAAATAAATTGTGACCCTCACTCTCATTATGGGGAACTAGGGCTTTTGAGTCTTAGAGATGAGAAAGGGAGGTCATGGGCTAAACCCTAATCCTATAAACCAGGAACTCCTCAACACTTTTCCTAGGAGAAAGGTCCATGTGACTGCGGATATACAAACCCAAATACACTCCATGAATCCTAACCCCATTATAAAAAAATGTGGAAAACTTATAACTGTGGATATACATACCCTAATAAGAGACATGATGATGTGCCTTTCCCAAAGGTTTGATAAATCAAGAGGTTTGGGTGGAGGCTTCAACTTAGTCCATTTTAGATAAGGGAACCAAGGAAGAAGATACCCTTACATGAGTGGCATTGAAGAGGGTTTACAAGATGATGTGTAGGCCATATACATAGTTATTCAGCGTATCTATACTGCATAGGTATACCATGTAGGTACACTGTACAGGTATGTTGTGTAGGTGTGTCGTGTGGGTCTTAGTGGTGACTGAAAAAATTGATTAAGATAGGAGAACCAAGCCTATGCAAGCTTCAAACTTTGAAAGGATTTCAAAACGTGCTTATCCCATATAATTCTCTGTTCTCTTGTGTTCTAAGAGAGCTAACTAAGAAAATTTGAGGGATCCAGGTCAAATAGCTACACAATGGGAGTTTCAAGAGTTCTTCCAAAATTTTTCCATTTTCAAATGAGGATCCCAATGGTCCTATTTATGGGCGAGGAGGGGAGCTGGTCGAAAGGAGTTTTCCGACGTAGGTCGGCTACGTGGATCCTCTACATAGTAACTCTGCGTAGGTGTATAGAAACCATCTTGGCGTGTAATTATGTCGTGTATGTCCTTTGCGCAGGTCCCTCACAAAGCTCCTCTATGTAGGTCCCCTAAAATATTTTATGGATTTTAATTTTTTTAGCTTCATCTTAAGACTATGAAATATCTGGGGGATGGATTCATAATCTTTTGCCTTTACTAAGGAGTGTCAACAATAGGTTTAAACGATTAGTAATTTTTTATATTCCCTTTAAATAAATGTTAACCCTAAGTAAACCCTATGTTATATAATTATAATAATATTTTAATTATATTCTCATAACTTGCACTAAACTCAAAAATTAATATATATTATATTTGTTAGGACCTTTATCTTGGCCCTTCAATCCTCAGCATTTATATAACCTCAAATATTAAATTTTTTATTTAAATAAATATTATATTCATTAAAATTGTGAATAAATATTTATTTAATATTCATGTTAATAAATAAATATTTATATTATTATATTTATTAAACTAGTGGATAAATAGATATTTATTTATTCACTTTTGAATAATAAAAAATAGATAAATAAATATTATATTCACTAAACTCTTGAAAAAATATTTATTTATTATTTAAATAACATATATTTTAAACTTGAATATTTCTATTGACAATATTTATATAATCAACTTAACTTGAATAATTATTATTCCACAAGATGAGAAAAATATATATTCCTAATATTAAATTCAAATATAATTTGAATGAGATTGTTGATACACTTGGCATGTGACCCTCTTGGGATCTTCCTCAATACCATTAGGAGGACCTTCCTAAAGTCAAAGATTAGTGTCTAGAAACATGTCATGGACTCCATAGAGAGAAAAATTAATTCTGTAGCAATAATAACCCGTTAAAAATACTTGTTGTGTAATATAATCTCATTGTATTAATATCTTATCAAAGAAGGTGCATACTTTCTATGATCAACCAATATGATTGATTTATATTTATTTGGATCTCTAAATGAAATTGTTGATGAAATTCCATGGGAAAGGATTTAATTATACAATACTATTTCAATCAAAGATCCAAATATATTTTCTTACAATAACTTGGAAGGTACAAATCCTTTCTTAACTTATTCAATTATTTTCATATCACTTATGACGCACCAAACATATCCTACCTCACCATGTGTATATGTCATCATGTTTTTCATCAATACAACAAAGTATATGATTCATTATATACATTAAAAAAATTATAGTCTAAGGACCAATACACACATCCATATATAGTAATATCCAATGACACATATAATGTGTAGAATTTTTATTGGCGAGACTACAATCATTACCTCCCTTCTTGGAGATTACCAAGTGTGAACTTCATGAGAAGAAGTCTCAATTTATTATAATCCTCCAATACCTAATAGCAAAAACATTAAATGGGTCCCATAAAATAGATGTTATCTGGACTATATGATATATATTTAATAATATAGTCATAACATTGTTAGGTTCTCATTATAGTGAGGAACTTTTATAACCTTATAGAGTTACAAATGATCTAAGGACAATATCACATTTATGTTACACATAAGAACAATGTTCATGTGATATGATATTAATTAATATTAATATTATTGTAATAAAATATATAAATTTAGTTTGTTTCAAGTTTACAACTCCAATAGATTATACAGGACACGTCATCGTTTCATTTTATAAGCTTCGACCATGAAGGGATCTGTTTTGAGGTAACAGAGTGCCATGATAGAATCACAGAAAATAGTGGTTGTGTTCTAGTGATCTTACTAGAAAATAGGTACTTTGATTTTAGCTATCTCCAAGCACAAAGGTATCAGTGTACACATTTCATTATAGATTATTAAATGATAAACATATCCTAGGAACCCTGTGTCAATCTAGTATATCACTCAAGAACTTTGGTTGAATGTTATAGTGTGCCTTGGGTATCTATTGCTGATTTTCATCATTTTACCTAGTGTACTGATTAGTCAATTGTGGTCCCCGATGTTACTAGGTTTCTTCCTTAGGGAAGTCCAAAGTTTACTCATATTGTAAATGAGATAGACTTTTCTCAAGAATATGTGTGGGGATATGATGCACTATATATTGTGAAGAATGTTATAATCATAAGAAATTTCCTAATGTGGTTGGACGGAGATCCAACTCTCATCAGCATTGGGAGTTTCTTATATATTTTTTCACTTTTATGTAAACATTTTACTATACGACAGATTGTTTTGTCTTTTTTCATTACTTCTGATTGAGTAGCTAATTTGGATACTAATAATCCATAAATAAAATGTTTTAGAAAATAAATTTAATTAAGTATAAATTGTAACATTTATATCATATGTAGATTTGGTAGGTGTTCCATTGCTCATAAACAAAGATAATCATGTTTCTTGTGTTGCTTTAGAGGGTCATCCCCTTCCACCACTAATCGATATAAGGTCACACCACTTCCATCACATTTCACATACTCCTATAATCATCCCATATATTTGATGTGTATGGTTTTATGATGTAGTGATGTTTCATTTCACCTTCATCTATCATAAGCTCATTGCGACCCTTATAGTGAGATGGATGTTGGAGACACATACTTTCCATCTACTAAATGGAGAGATAAATATCTATTGAAACCAAATATCATGTTGTTGTATTTTTTGTCAATTTGTATTTTTTTTAAATTAGAGTTATTCTAGAATTCTATAAATTATAAAAGTATTGAAGTATCCTTGAGAATTTAATAATTTTACTTCTTCTTATAACACTTTAGGAGGACTAAAAATTTAGAGAAAGATAGAAGTTTCCATGTGATCATAATAATTTCCTTGAGTTTATGATTTTGGAAATAAGTTGATTCCATAAGTTTCCTTATGTGGATCATAATTACTTTAATTCATAAGTATTTGGATATAAACACGAATAATTTCTAGTGTATGGAGTTTATAATACCCCATTCTTATAATACTTAAACTATGTAAAGATTATAGATTTCTATAAGACTTTTTTTTAAAATTTATATGAATCTTTTTGGGATTTGTATGACTTATCAGTCTTGGAAGACCACACAGGAGTAGGAACCAGAAGAGGATTCAGAGAAACTAGCATCCACCAAAGAAATGCTAATTGGATTTTAAGAATGAGAGGGCATGGCACTTTCCATCATTACCAGACACCATTCAGATCT
The DNA here is from genome assembly GCA_963277665.1 of Viscum album. Lineage (NCBI taxonomy): Eukaryota > Viridiplantae > Streptophyta > Magnoliopsida > Santalales > Viscaceae > Viscum > Viscum album. The sequence continues at coordinate 2,005,818,943 of OY728138.1, forward strand.
GCATGGAACAATGCTAATCGATCAATGATGAAAATTGGAGATCTAGGAACCTTCAAAGATGAAGATTCTAGGTAGGGATAGTTTGAAAGTTTAGTTAGGTCTTGGGACTTCAAATTTCATGTATTTGGTATTGTTCCTCTGGGCCTTTGGGTCATGTATGGTTCTTGTGCCTCTAGTCCAACAGGTTATGTAAGGGTTCTCCCTAAACCATTAAAAAGAGTATTATCTAAAAAATAAATGAAAATATAATTCCTTCAAGATTTCGGAGGCCAACAATTTTTTATAAATATCACCAAAATTTTGAAACATTAAAATGAAGGTTCTGTAAATGTAAACCTCATATAATTTTCATTTTTAATATATGAAAATTATAAATTACTAAAAAATAAATAAATAATACATGTGGATTTCATGAAGTTTCCTTATAAAAATATGGGAAATATTCATGGGTAAAAATTGATAGGATAAAAATGAGAATATGAAGAAGTGATAAGGGATCATCACTTATACTATCAAAAAAAATTGTGGAAGAATAAGTAAAAATTAAAAAAGAATGAAAAAGGAACATTCTTTAAGATTTGTAGTTAAAGGAGAAGGGATAAGAAGAATGATCACACCCTCACTAGTTTGGTGCTAATTTTTTGTTATTAAAAATATTTTAAGAAGACTATAAGTTGGATTTATTCTTCATATTTGTTGATTTATAGTAATGTGTGAGAGATCAAGAAGATGAAGTTCTCCTGAGATTGGTAGTGTATCCTTCACAAAGTTTTTATAACACATATAGTGGATAGTATTACCTATTGGTACATCAAAAAATTGTAAATTTATGCTCCTTGAACTAGAACATTATGGTTAACCAAGTAAAATAATAGTTTCCTTGTATTTACTTTAAATATTTTGATTGTATATGCGTTTATAAACAAATTACAGAATCATCTTATTCTTACTGACATGAGGAAAAGATCTATAGAAAAATTCAAAACCCTAATTCACTCATATTTGGGATTATTAGGCTTATGGTTGCAACAAGTGGTATCAAATCCAAGATTTGAGTGCTTAATATACCATCTCAAGCATGGATCTATGAAGAGCATTGTGAAAGCTAAAGCAGTTCCTTTATTTAATGGGAATAATTTCCAAATCGAGAAAAAAAATGATATCCCACCTATGATCTCTTGGATATGAAGTTATATATACTGATGTTCATGGTGTATAGTTTAGTGATGCTTTTGAATTATCCATGATTTATGGAGATATAAAGTTTCTCAATGATAATACTAAATCCAAGAATGATTTTTTTGGAACTCTTTGATATCAGATTTATATGAAAGTAATGAGAAACAATTATATAAATTATATATGGGATAAGTAGTATAATATATATGAAGATGATAAAAAGGTTAAGGAATTAAACCTTAAAGTTTTAAAAAAATAATTTTGATGATCTCATGATGTATCTAGAAGAAAATATTGATTGGTTCTTTAATAAAATTACAAAAATGGGGTTGGAATAATCTGATTATTTCGTGAAGAAATAAATTATGTGAATGCTATGAAAAGTATATTGATGATTTTTTCACCCCTTTACAATCAAAAAGTATCTTCCCTTTAAAAAAACTCATCTTAGCTACCACTAGATAAATTTCATAGCATTTTGGTAGCCTATGAATTTCTATTAATCCTTAAGTAATATTAAATTGTTCAAAAAAGGAAATAGATTTAAAATCTACAGATAATATTAATATAAATAATTATAGAGATGTATAGGAATATGTGTATGATTATTTTTTATCTCTGGTGGTAAGTAAGTTCAAAACTGAGAAAGGAATATTTTAAGGTAGGCTACCCTTGACTTGTTTTTTATGTGGAAAGGTTGACACATTATAGTAAGGTGTCTAAGAAAATTTTATAGTGATAAATATGAGATAAAACTATTAAAAACCCATAAAGTAAATTTAATTTTAAAATATGTTTAAATCTAAGAAACTCTTCCACTAAAATATTAAGAGAAAGAGCCTTGTTAGAAAGGAATAAAAATCTGATGAAATTTTTTTGGATAAATAAGAAACTAAATTTAAATCTGATATAGAATTTTCTATGATGGGATGTTTTTAAAAATAAAAATATGAGATAGAAAATGATAATTACACTAAGGTAGTTTTATATCTCAAGGTGTAACTTGAGGGAAATCTTTAAGAGATCAATATTCAAAGATAAGAAAAATGGAATATTCGTACATTATTAATAAAATCATCATAATATTTGGATCAACTTGAGATTGAGATAGATTGACTATATAAGGAACTATATAATCAATCAATAAATCATCAAATCTAAAAATAATTAGTATAGTTCAAACTGAAAATTAAAGAATAATATAAAATGATTGATGGTCTTAATGCCTGTTTGGATGAAGGATCAAGGAGAGTTAAAGCTCTTAAAGAAGATGTGGATACTTTGATAAGTAAACATAAAAATAAAATAAATCTAGGAACTCTAAATAAGAATCTTTAGTTTGAAAATTTCTTATATAAAGAACTAATATAGAGGTCCAAACGAATCATGGAAAGTGTTAAGAAAATTATAAATTATTAAATACTCAATAACATGAACGAGAGTGAATTTGGAAGTGATTTTTGTGGAATCAAAAACTTAAACATCAATAGATCTATAAAAATGGGATAAAAATTTTGAATATAGTCCTCAGAATCTAAGTAACAATAAAAAACCAACAAGTTTATCAAAATCTAGTAAAATATTGTGAGGTGAAGGTGGAAATATATTCCCACTTGTGAAAAAAAATTCTTTGTGGTTTCCTTGGAAACAATATGTCCATATATGGAGAGGCTAGGGATTATTTTAATGGATAAGAACCTAGAATCTAACGAAGAAAAATTAATCAACAACCTTCAATATAAGTAAAAAATATTTCTATGGATATTTCTAATAATGTTTTAACTTTAGGCATAAATATATTAATTTCGGGAAAAGAAGAGATAGAGGTTGAAATCATGAAATATAATAATTAATGGATACTAGATTTCCCAATTAAATTACTTTATAAAATAGATTATATTTTATAGAAAAATAAATTGAGGATAATTATACTATCAATGACGGACATAGAGAAGAGGGATTGTCTATTATCCCCACACATGTGAGTCTCTCTTGGAAAGAAAATAGGATGTGAGAGATAGAAAATCTGGTCAAATTTTTACTCAAAGTGAAAAAAATAAATAATATAATGTTTATTTTAGGAATGGGAGAACTTTAAATATAAATGTATGTTGAAATATGCAACTAAAAAAGATAAACTCAATATCACTAAATTACACCTTGTGGATATCTTGAGACACAACCTTTGAAGCATGAGTCAATTCTGTGACTCTTTCCATGTGATATACTTCAACTATAAAGGATTATTTATCAAAATTAAATCTATAAATTCACTCATTAAAGATTAGAAAATAAGTAGTAACTTTTACCTAGTATATAGCTTTGAGAACATATATTTCCTTATGATAAGGGAAAAGAATAGTTTGTGACACTTGAAGTTGGGAAATATTCATTAGAAAATTATGGAAAACCTATCCAAAATTAAATAAATAGTGGATATCCTCAACATAAATCATGACCAAGAGTGGATGTGTGATGAATGCATATAGGGGAATATGGTGTATAACCCTTATCAATAGAAGAATATAACTTTCTTGATCTGGTGCACACTAATATTTGTGGCCTAATGAATTTATCGGGCACATGAGGAGAAATATACTTTATTTTATTTTTTTATTATTATATTATAATGGAATGTTTCATGTTTATTAAAATAAATAAAGATTTTATGCAGTGAATGAAGAGGTAACATAAGATATTAAAAAATGAAACTGGTTGCACTAATAAAACACTGCGATCAGATAATGGAATAGAGTCTACATATATTAAATTGGATAAATACCTAAAAACCATGGAATAAAACATTAGGTATCTTCAATACATAATCCACAGTATAATGGAGTCATTGAATGCAGAAATCAAATGGTAAATAACATAAGGAAAATTATTTATATTAGAAGTAGTGTCTCTCGCCATTATTGGAAGGAGGCATTGTTGGTTATAGTGTACACTCAAAATAGACCATTTATAATACCTAGAGAATAAAATAACCCCTATAATATGTGGAATGTAATGAATCCAACACTAAATCACTTATTCATTTTTAAAAGAAGATGGAACTTTTGAAATAAAGAAGTAAATCAAGAAAAATATTGTGGTGAAGTACATGATGAAGTGTTCTTAGGTTACTCAATCAAGAATAAGCCTATAAATGATTAAAAAAGGATAAATAAGATTATTGAATGTAATGAGGAAATAAAAACATTTAGTTTCACTATCAATTGTAGAGCTAACATCATTCATAGAGGCTGTGAAGGATGAATCACGGATAAAATCCATGAATGAAAAGATGGAATAGATCGATAAAAAACCATAAATAGTAAATTATGGAGACTCAAACACAAAAACATAATTAGAATAAAGTAGTAAATTAGAAATAATTTTTATGAACATGGAAATGTGATTGTAAATAATCCTTAGATGTTATGCAAAATGTATTCTCAAATAGAAGGTGTGCGCATTAATGAAACCATTTATCTAGTAGCTCGATTTTATTCAATCGGAATCTTATTAATTGTAGTAATTAATAGAAGGTTTAAAATCTTTCAAATGAATGTGAAAATATATTTCTTAAATGATATAATAAATAATGAAGTTTATATTAAACAACTCAGTTGTATTATTGATTAGCAATGATGAAAAAAAAGGTGTGATAATTGGAGAATTCCTTATATTTTTTATTATTGAGTTTAATTTATAAGGAATTTGTTAGTGATTGAGGAG